>JAMJFZ010001895.1:4940000-6140000 GCA_026225945.1 Cricetomys ansorgei | reverse complement strand
CAGCATCCCAGGATACTGCCACTCAGAACCCATGAAAGCCAAGTATACAGTCCAGCCTGACTACCCAGGAGTGATCACCCCAGGTGACAGGCAGGCCTACCCCCTTCCTACTTGCTAATACTACCTTTGGCCTTTTGAGGGCTTCCCTGGCTCTGTTCTGTGAACTATTCAAAGTTAACTCCCATCCTGATGTGATACCCTTTTCAGGACAGAAGCCTCTGCTGCCAGAAGGGTAGACACTGGGCAGCTGGCATCAGTGTCCACCAGCCTAGCCGGCCAGTCTGCACTGCAGAGGGCTGCTCAGGACACTGCTGAGTTGGCCCAAGGCACACAGCCGCTTCACCGACTAACCCTGATCCGCCTGCCCCATGGCTCTGCTGCCTGGTGCCGGGCACAGAACCCAGGCTTTGCCTGCACTTCGCGTGTGGGCCACCACTGAGTGACACCTCTCAGCCCCACCTACGGATAACTGTCACACCGCAGCTTAAGAATCCAGGCAGAAGATCGCCTCCTTCGCAGTACTGTAGAAGACCAAATGGGGTCATTTCCAGTCTCAGGATGACTCAGGATGTCTACGGGGCAGGAGTGGAGGAGGCTGCTGTCTAGGGGATGGCTGAGGCTCTCCTCAGCCTGTTCCTCACAGGGGGCAAGGGGCAGGGGGCTTCAGGTGGGGGGGTGTCCCCCAGTTCCCCAGAAGAGGCCATGTCCTATGAAAGACACTCTCACCAGGGGTCCTGAAAAGGCCTCAAGATGGGGAAGAGGCTGGTCCATGGGTCAGGTCTCCTACCTTGGGCAGCACAGGGAGGAGGCGAGGAGGCAGACAGGTTGGTGATGATTCACAGAGAGGACTGTGCTCTCTAAACCCCAAGCCAGAAGTGCTGGAACGGCTGCGTCTCGGAAACACGAAACAGCTTAGCACTTGGCTAGGGTCGAGGCTAGACCTCCTGCTTCAGTGGTCTCTATTTTGAACAGGACACAGTGTGCCTTATAAACTGGTTTGTTATTGTGCTTTTGAGACCTGGTTTCATTATGTAACCCAGCCTGGCCTGGAAGTCTCCATCCTCCTCAGTACTGGGATTTAAGGCATGTGTCATCTCTCCTAAACTCCTCCAGCCCTTATGTATTTATAGACAAGGTCTCATGTAGCCCAGGCTGGCCTGGAACTCAGGGATCCCACCTGTATCTGCCTCCAGAGTACTGTGCTTCAAGGTGTGTGCCACCATACCTGACAAATATATCTATATATCTTATAATACACACATCTATTGGTGTGTGTTTGTAGGGGTGGGGCACACGAATGTCATGGTGTATGTACAGCAGGCCGACTTGTGACAGTCGTCACAACGTAGCTCTGAGGGTGGTCAGGTTTGGTGGCCAAGTGCCTTTACCTGCTAAGCCAACTCAACTGGCCTCTTCACAGCCCATTTTAAAGTAGGGTTTAGTGTTAATTTTGAGTTAGTAAGTCAGCTGGCCAACACCAGTACCAAGTAACATTGACAGAGCCATTGGCACACAGAACTGTACTTTTCCATCTCTAACCATCAACAACCCTGAGTACAAGCCTTTTTTTTTTTTTTGAGACAGGGAGTCTCAGTGACCTGGAATGCAACCTGATCCTCCCGCTCGGCCTCTGGAGTGCTGGGCTACAGGTGTAACCAGTAACCATTCCAATGTAAGCAAGCCACTGTTCCCTGCTTTCCTTAGGTTTTGATGGTAACCATCACAGAGAGGCTGTTGGTTGCTGAGGGGATCTGGGACTCCCCTGTTGAGGGGACCCTACACTAGGCCTGAGAGTGCACACTTGTAGTCCTAGGATCAGGAGTTCAAGGCCAGCTTTGGCTGCTTAGCGAATTTGAAGCCAGCCTAGGCTGGGATACATGAGCCAATGTCTAATATGCCTCTTCCCTATTAAAAGAAATGAAGCGTTTGGGCAAGGGCTTTTACATCAGCTGGGCGTAGTGGTCCCTGCTGTGACCCAGGACTTGGGATAGGAACAGGAGTCTCCAGCAACCATATAGCCAGCCTATGCCACATGAGAACCCCCCCCCCAAAAAAAATCAGGGAGCTGTGGAGATGGTTCAGTGGTCAGGAAGACCCAGGTTCAATTCCCAGCACCTACACGGCAACTCAACTTTCTGTAACTCCAGTTTCCGGTCTGACCTTCTCGGGCACGTACTTCCATGGTGCACAGACACATTTAAACACTCATAAAAATTAAATCTCCAAAAATATTGGAAAAAAGCAACAAAGCCAGCACTTTGGAGGCAAAGCAAGTCTCTTTGAGTTTTAGGCCAGCCAGGGCTATATAGTAAGACCCTGTTAAAAAAAATTAAAATATATTCAAAATAATAAAAGACAAAAAACAAAAACCTACCTACCTCAAACGCTCCTAAATGAACATATGGAAACCATAAAAACCCTTTTCTTGAGGGTGAACTGGGGCTCAGCCCTGGGGAATTCCCATCCAGGTAAACGCAGTGTATTTTAAGTATTTTGAACAGACGTTCGCAGAAGCCCACCTTCACTTCCCCTAGCTATTTAGCAACTTTGCTAAATAAAATACTTGGGTCTGAAGGTCACGGGGCCCAGGGCAGGTGTCAAGAGGAAGACAGCTGGCTGGTGCTAGCAGACGGGCTAGCACTTAGCTGTCCGTCACAGCCTCACGACGTCCCTCTCATTTCATGCCCAGTTCCTGGGTGTAAGGTGGAGTTTAGGATCAGGAGAGCCGGGCCCAGTGCGGCCACTGCAGGTGGCCAGGTTGGCTAGTGGTACTCTCAAGGCCTTGCCCAGTTCTTGTCCAGCCTAGCTCTCTTACCAAAAGACAGAGCTGGTCCTGGCAGATGTCTATCCAGGGGAGCACCTGCGTGTGCACAGGCCTCTCCAGGATTCTGATCTGGGGGAGAAGTGGGGACACACATCAGGAAATCTGAACTCAACATGACCCCCCCCCCCCCAGGGCAGAATTCCTCCTGATGCTAAACTCTAAAGCCACCAAACAAAAGGGGCTAGGACTGGGGACTCAGCTCAGCGGAGAGTGCTTGCTTAGCAAGTGCAAGGCTCTGGGTTCCCTGCCCAGGGAAAAAATGAACCCCCAAGACAAGAAGAGGCCAACTGAGCAGACACAAATGAAGCTCAACGTCAGTCTTCGCCTTTCACTTTGATGGCCCCATCTTGGGAACTTTTGCTCAGCTTCAGGTAGACTGCATGGCATTGGAACCAGCGGGGGACAGGGCACAGCTTCCTGATACGGGGTTGTGTTCACGCAAGTGGGAAGCAGCGGCACCTGAAACTCCCCAGCCGTGCACAAGTGAGGTCTGCTGACAACCTGACAACTCTTCTGTATGTGTCAGAGCTGCTCCTGTGTGGTTACTGGCCTCCTGTCACCCTAAAAGCGGCAGTCACAGACGGGGTGTCTCAGCTACTGCCTCAAAGATTCCCTCTACACCTTCTGCACAAAGAGGAGGAGGGGCCATATGAGATCTGCTCTCAGTCCCCCAAGTTCTTGGTCTAAAACAATTATTTCCAAATGAGGAATTCCATCACCCATCCTAGGATCAGAGGGGCTGGATGTACCAGTCTGTCGTATGAACAAACTCCAAGTCTTTAATCCCAGCACTTGGGAGACAGGGTGGGAGGATCTCTGAATTCCAGGCCAGCCAGGGAAACACAGCGAGACCCTGTCTGTCTATAAAATAAAAGAAAAACTTCTTCAGGGAGAAATAAAGATACACAGTGAAGAATTCATTGTATGTTTATTCACAGTTAATCACTACCTACCAAATTGCTATCCGCAGAAGTTAAAGGAGTAAGTACATAGGTCTTTTTATTTAAACACTGATCTTTAAATATATACACACAAAACTTAGTTCAGCAAGGCTTCATGATATACACCAATTCCAAAATAAAACAATCAAATGGCCCAGGTGTAACTCCAGAGATTATTTTTATCATCAGCAGGGAAGAAGCAGAACCAGGAGGGTGGGAACACACTCCATCCAGAAGGCCGCCTCTTGGGCTTTAGGGGTGCTCCAGGCGGAGTCCATCTCACAAAACAGAGTCCAGGGGACCCCACCCCAAAGAACCTAGCAGCCCAAGGATGCCACCAACTCCAAGGGAGAGACTGGGAGCAGCCTTGTTTCTGCTGTGGGAAGGAGGCAGGTGGAGAGAAGCGGTTTCTAGGTACATGACTACAGAGGACCAAGAGCTCACAGGAGACGGAGAAAAGCTTTGCATTGGCCTTGGTCTTTTCCACCTCGCAAGGCTTCATGGGATAGGGGCAGCGGAACCGCTGCAAGCACAACTCACTGTGAACAGAGAGACACAACCAACCCGCAATCCTACTATTTACGTTCTGGGCAGGTTGGAGAACACACAATTGAGAGCAAGGACCTAATTTTAAGAGCAAGAAAAATGAAAAGTCAGTATTCTCAACTCCCACCTGAGTGTGGCCCGTGACAGCGGAGGAAGGCGGTTTGGGTGCCACCTGCTCCTCCACCTTTTCTTTGACATTTGCTGGCTCCAGGCATTGAAGGGCAGACCACAACCGAGACCCAGGGACCAGGGATGCTGGTCTCCTCCAGCCAGGCGAGTCTAGCTGCAAGTGTGCAGCTCACGTTAAAGCTGAGCCCGAGAGACCTCTGGCCCACCCCAGACGGGGAACACCCAAACCCTCTGCTTCTACCGGCTTTCTCAACCCTGTTTCCCCTGCCCTGAGGGGAGAATATTTACACAGGATAGGAGACCCATCAGCTGAAAAGCTCTGGACTGTCTTTAACTTATTTAAAAAAGAAAACAAAACTAAAAACACCACTCATAAAACACCCTTGAAATAAGAAAAAAGGCACTATGAAAACAACACTGTGACACCTGAAGGGCACACAAGTGGGAAGAGGCGGTCTGCAGTCTGACTCTTCGGAAACCACAGGTGGGCAGCATGCCTCCTCCCTAAGTCCAGCTTCGATGGAATGTTCCAGGCTTGGCGCTGGGGTGGATGCCCTCTGCGTCTCTGGCAGAAGCCCAACCAAAGGCCCCAGGTGTCCTGGCCGCCCCTCGTGTGTGAAGAAAGTGGCTCTTTTAGTTCGTCCATCTCCACTAACAGAGACACTTTGCATAGAGAAAATACCAGCCCACTTGGTTTCTTTTGTTTTATTATTGGCATCAGCTGGGACTATTATGTGGCCTTAAACGTCATGCACTGAAGGACAGGAAAAGAAAGGGTGAGAAAAAGGACACAGGAGGGACAGGAGCAGCGGCAAGATTCTGTAATAAAAATCATAATTCAATTCAATAGGTTAAGTTTTGGCATTATGAAATCAAATGCCCCTTCCCACCCCCCAAAGTTCAACCAAAGTGAGAGGGTCGCCAGCGGGACCCCGCCAGGTGTTCTCGCGCTCCCTCACAGGCTGTGACAGGCAGCATGTGGGTCTAATTCTCGGATCTTCTCAACTTTTTACTTTCTTTAAATAATCTCGTTCACTTCCTAGACGTTCCGGTTCACTGGGGTGACATAGTTGCGGGGAAACATCCCGGTCTGCCCGTGGCAGGCCCCCTTCCACCAATTGGGGTCTGAGTTATCCATGACATGGATGAAGTCTCCTCTGCGGAAGCCCAGCTCACCATCCTCCTGGGGGTCAAAGTCAAAGAGCGCCTGGACGTACGTTGGCTGCTGCAAAAGAGAAGCAGGGGAAATGGCATTCCGGATGCTGCCAGGTGCCTTGTGAGCTGGACTGTTCCCATGGGAGCGAGCACTCCCAAAGCAGCCCCCTCGTTCTTACATACGCCCAGGCACCCCTGGTAGCTTTATAGCAATCCTTTATTGATACTCAAAAACCACAGGCCACACGTCTGTGCCACCAAGGATGCAACAGGCCCTGTTAGTTAGTGGGAGCAGCAAGCACACGGGACTGTGCCCACCAGGCTCTGTTAACAGGTGTAGAAATGCCTGTGTCCAGGCACTTAGGTTATACAGGTCAAAGGCCAAAGAGCTTCCACAAAACAAAGCAGGCCTAACCAAAACTCCTGCTGGGGGAACAGAACACCCCCACAGGCTGCCCAGGGACACAACAGCTCAGGCCCTAAGCACTACTCTGGTAGCAGAAGGACCTGAAGGCCAACTGCAGATCCTACTGTGAATAAAGGCAGCCTGCACACACACAGGGAAGTGCCGAGGCGGCCCTGCCGGGGCCCTGGTGCTCGAGGAGCCCCTCCTTCCCGCTTACCTGTGGCACCTGTTCTATGTCCCGGAGGAATATTTGCTGGTTCCTGGACACGGATGTCGATCTGTGGTAATCTACCAGCTCATTCAAAGAATTGAACTTGACAACCCACAGGAAGTACTTCCCCGCTCCATCACGGAGAACCTTGAAGTGCTGCACATCATTTCCAAACCTGAGGAGGGGAAGAGGCATGAGGCAGCCACAGGGCGCCACAGGGCTGTCGCGAGCCGCTGTGGCTTCTCAGAGCTAGGGGACACGATAGTTGCACACAACCCACACAACCCGAGTCTTCAGTGGAGACGATCCTGGAAGCCTCCCCTCAGCCGCTCATGACTGCTGGTCACTAGTTACAGGAACAGCCCTCAGAGGGGAAGTCCACTCTTTAGTCTAACTCTGAAGGTATCTGTAGGGTCCACCAACACAGCCCACTTAGGAAGCCACAACTTTATCTGCCTTAAAGGTTATGTAAGTGATGTGAGGTCTAAATGCTAGCTCAGGGTGGCTTTGAGCTCACTGGCTGAGTTGGTCTAGAACTCATGACGATCCTCCCCACTCAGCCTCCCCAGTGCTGGGAATTACAGGTGTGCCACCATAGCTGTGCTCTCCATTGAGGAATTTTCATACTATTTTTCTTTTTCAGGGTAATGAGACCCAATATCAAGAAACAAACACTCCCTCGCTAACAACATGCTCTTTTGCACTGGTGAGCAAGATGACACCCATGACTGACCGGCGCTGGCCGACCACAGGGTCTGCCCCAACATCTGGACAGAAGTTCAGCCAGGACCCTGCTTCCTGCTCTTGGCCAAACCTTCACATTGGTTCCAGGAGCCTCTCCATAGGCTTAAAGAGGGTGAAGGAGCTCTACAGATGATCCAGCAGATGGCAACACTGAGCTTCCAAACACCCAGAGCAATCTAAAACCAGGCACCAAACCCCAGATACACTGTTTCTCCTAAAGACCATATGATCTGATAAAGTTTAATTTTCACTAAAACAATTACAACCATATGCAATCATAAAAATTATTAAAATTCAGGAGTTATTTCTGGGATTTCCAGCTGGCCTCTGGTAACTGAAATGGAGGAAAACAAGACTGAAGCGGCCAGGACGACCTCACTAGGCTTTCACTGAGAGGCCTCCAGAGGACTTGAGGATTCAGGATCCAAAGGTCAAGTCTGGTTCCAAGGGCCCAAGGGTGTGATGCACCAGCTTCCGGAGAGTACAGGATCACTGACACCAGGGGCACTTCTACAATGTCCTTTGAACCAGACTCTAAGTATTTTGAGGCCAGTGAAGCATCTCAGAGACTGGTTCCATTTGAAGCCCCTGGAAGATGTCTGTGACAAAGGCAGTATTCATATTCTCTGTGTGTATATGCTCTTGGGGTATGAACACGTGTGTATGTATGTAGAACCAAAGGTCAATGTTGGAGATCTTACTGAATCTCTCTCCCATCTTATTTTTATATAGGTCTCTCAGCTCGGGGGTGGGGAGGTGGTGTAGACATTAATTCCAGCATTCAGGAGGCAGAGGCAGGTGAATCTCTGAATTGGAAGCCAGCCTGGTCTACAGAGTGAGTTTCAGGACAGCCAGGACTACAAAGAGAAGCCCTGTCTTGAAAAGGCAAAAAAAGCAAAAAGCAAAAACAAAACAAAATTGCAAAAAACGTTTCGAGGCATCAGATCTCATCTGAAAGCCCTCATACCTCCATTTAGACAAAGAACTGTGCTGTGGTGCCTGGTGTTGACAGCCTGCCATTGCTTCAAGGAGGCGAAGGTAGGAAGATTCAAAGTGCAAGGCCAGTCTGGGGAGTTCACTCCCTCACTCCCTCTCTCGTGGTGCTAGGAATGGGGGGAACCGGGCCTGCGTGTGCTACACCCTAGCCCCCGGTGTTGGCAATTTAGTGAGACCCTGGTCAGTGTATTAGACGCAGTGGCCGGGACTGGTGGGATGGCTCAGTGAGTAGAGGCCTGACAACCTGAGTTAAATCTGAGATCCCACAAGGCAGCCAGAGAAAGTCAGTTCCTGAGTCTGTCCTCCCACTTTCCCGGTGCTGGGATTAGAGGCACCAGGCTCCCTAACCCCTCTTTGTTGATAAATAACAAAATGGAGTAACATGAGTATACTTGCTCATGCCTGTAATCCTAGCACTCAGGAGCAGATCTCCATTAATTTGAGGCTAGCCTCTGCTACACAGCAAGTTCCAGGATAGCCTGAGTTACAGAGTAAGAGTTAGTGTTGAAAATAAATGATTAAAAAAGACTTTTGTGGCAAGCTTCTGCAATAACACATTAGCTAGAAAAGGATAATCTGTCAACAAACTATGGAAAGCTGTTCTTCTTCGAGACAGGGTCTCGCTATGCAACTCTGGCTGGCCTGGAACTCAGAGATGCCTGCTGCTGCCTCCAAGTGTTACGATTAAAGGCGTGTGATGCCATGCCCAAACCTTTTTGACTTTTGAGACAGCACCCCGCTAAGCTCACAGAACCTTTCAAGCTCCCATGAAAAGCCTCAGTGTCTGTCCAGGTAAGCACCAGGAGCTGCAATGGCATGGGGTTGTTCTGTTAGAGTGGCAGGAACTTCAAGGAAGGCAGGGAGGGACCAGGAATGGTGGGAACCAAGACATGGCAGTCAGAACTGTCAGTTCCCACAGGTTCATGCCACTGGGAACCTAAAACTCAGATTGGCTACAAGTAGACGTCAGAGCAAAGCGCTTCCCAAGCCTTAGAATCCAGTCACTGGCAGCAGTGTCTGCGAGTAACTCAGCAGGAAATACTTACTTGACAGACAGAGAGAAGTCCCCAGGAGCGCTCTCACTCTCTCGGATTAGGAAGGCCCCATCATGCCGCTGTTTGCCAAGCATTTCTTCTGCCTTGGCTCTGGGGATTTTGCCAAAAAACCACCTAAGGAAGGAAGACAAGCTAGTCAATTCTGTTTCCTCACGAAGGAGAAACGGGATGTCCAGTCTTACATATAAGAGAGCACTCCTTGTTGGAGGAAGAGGCTCTTTACGCTGGTCTCTGCCTGGCTCAGCTCGGCTCACTCTGCTCTCTAGATCAAGACTCAAGGCACCAGCACAGGTTACTCTTCAGTCTACAAGGAGGCCATTCCAAACATGCCATCTTTTTAAAACAGGTTTCTGAAGCCAAAGCCCACCTGCCACTCACCCACTCATTGGAAAGGTATCTAGGGAAGCCCTGCAACACAGGATGAGTACAGGAGAGGGGACTTAGAAGGCCTAGAAGCTGGAGGCAGCAAACGGAGGCTTGGTTTGTGAGGAAGTGGTAACAGAGGTCAGCACCCTCTCTGATCTCAGAACATGCTCCGGGCACAGCTTTCAAAGCCACTGGGAAAGGGCTTGAGGGAGGCTAGGGATGGATTATAGGGAACCCTTGGAAGAAGTTTTTGTTATTTTGGTTTCTTTAAAAATAGAAAAATGGTGTTTGGTTTATGTTCCCACCCCAGGTATGGTGGATTACTGTAAGTTGGAGTGGGAATGCTTGATGCAGGTGGCTATAATTTGGTTAGAGCAGTCATTCTGGCATGTGTAGCTTGTTTTTGGGATTGCGTGCCTCATGGGTTTATGGGAACTTTTGGCTTAGGGTATAAAAGTCTGAAGCCCCGAGAGTCAGGGTGGGCATTGGTTGGTGGTTCGTTGGTTGGGCTGTTGTCGTTAGTGTGTAATTCTTAAAAGAACAAAGGTTGGAGGGGTTAAGTTTACAGACCATGAGCTGAGATGCTAGTCTAACTCTGTCAGCCAGTTCTCTTCAAGCTTAGGACAGCCTAAAAGAGGCTGTCAAGATTTCTACCTTTCTCTCATTCTATATCAATGCCTCTTGCAAAAGCAGTGAAGATTTCTTTCTATCCTTCCTTTCTCTTTCCCTAAGTTGGGGGTAAGATTGTAGCGTATGTTACAGTGGAAGGCACTTAGTGGCAGGAGACTTGCCTAAATTCATAGGGGCTTGAGTTTTGATTCTAAGCCTCACCTAAAAAGCCCAAACAAAATCCAGACCATAGCATCAGGAACATCAGAAGTTACTACACATAGAAAAGCTGGTTACAAAAACTTCAGCAAGAAAAAGGGAACACCTTTAGATGGCCTGGCTATTTCAAATGAAAACCATCACTAATTAGGACAGAGGGACTGTGAAGATGATCTTCAATACTTTACTAAGTTTCAAAAGCAAGGCTGGGGCTGGGTGGTATGGCTCAGTGTTTCTAAGTACAAGGGGAGCACAGCCATTATACACCAGCTAAGGCCTGCCTTACCTAATATGATAAATGGAATTCATTTACTATGCAGATGGTAACAGTACCAAACGTCTAGTACAGTTACAATCCTCATTTTATTACAACTATTAGTATTTTGGAGACATGGTCTTATTGTAGCCCAGGCTTCCCTCAAACTCCTTATGTAGGTGAAGCTCTCCTTGAACTTCTGATTCTCCTGCCTCCACTCCCCAGTGCTGGGATTACAGGGGTGCACCACCAGGTCTGTTATTTTCTTTTGTAGAGTGGTAAGCCTGCTTGGGTTTCCCAGACTGGCTCAAACTTGCTATGTAGCGGATGATGACCCTGAATTTCTGGCCTTCCTGTTTGAAGTGCTTGGCCATGGTGTGGACCACCATGCTTGGTTTCCGTGGTGCTGGATGTTGAATCTCAGGCCTCATGCATGCTCGACAAAACCCTGTCAACTAAACTACAACAAACCTAACTTTCATAATCCCCCTTAGACTTTTCAGTCCAGCTAGAGAAACAGTGCTGCAGTGAAGAGCTTTTCTTCCAGGGGAGCTGGGCTCAGTTCCCAGCACCTTCGTCCCTGCTCACAGCCACCTGTAACTGCAGCTCCAAGGGATCTGACGCCCTCCTCTGGCCTCTGAAGGCATGTGATGCAGAGACAAACACATTAGCAAAAATATAAAATAAAAAGACAAAATTGCTTGTTATTATCGTCACCTAAAGCTAACTTTTAACCATCTTTTAATGTTTAAAATCACCGTATATACATGTGAGGGTCAGAGGCCAACCGTGTGGGGTCAGCCCTGACCTCTGCCTTCTTGTGGGCACAGGTCTCACTGGCCCTCTAGTTGTCTCCTGGGCTGCTTTGAGGCAGGGTCTCATTTGGTAGCCCATGCTGCCCTGCAAGTCTGTGGCCAAGCTGGCTGGCCTTGCACACCCCTCTCCTATTTAGCTCTAAGTAGTGAATTTGAAATGTAAGCCACCAAGGCTGACACTGTTTTGAGGGTTTCAGGGTTGGTCCACAATGGCCTCCCAGGTGCTGAGAATTACAGGAATCTGCCACAGGCGAGGCTCATGGCTACCTTATAAACAACCATACTGTAAGACATTTTCAAAAGACTCTGCTAGGTTAAAACTAAAATTCAGGCAGAAGACATGAGGCTGCTAGGAGGGACACCCCCAGAAACTGCCCAAATGATCTGAATGCACCACATCTGTTTCACGGCTTTCTAACTCTGCGTGCTCTGATGCCAGGTGGTGGAGACACATCCTCCTGCGTCTACAATGCTCAGGATGAACCCTGCAGGGCCTGGGAAGCCGGCCACACAGGGAAATTCCCTCTTAGCAGACCAGAATCACCTCAGAAGAGACAAGTAAAGCTGGAGTATGCAGATACCTTTTGTGGTCTCTGGTACTTTTAAGGCAGTGGTTCTTAAACCTTCCTAATGCTGTGACCTTTTAATACAGTTGCTCATGTGGTGACCCCAATCATATAATTATTTTTGTTGCTACTTCATAACTGTAATTTTGCTACTGTTATGAATTATAATGTAGACACCTGATGTGCAGATGGTCTTAGGTGATCCTTGGAAGGGTTAACTCCCACCTCACAGGTTGAGGACTGCCGGTTTAAGGGCTCACTGTCCTTGTGCAGTGGGCTTCTGGCCATGGCT
The DNA here is from genome assembly GCA_026225945.1 of Cricetomys ansorgei. Classification (NCBI taxonomy): domain Eukaryota; kingdom Metazoa; phylum Chordata; class Mammalia; order Rodentia; family Nesomyidae; genus Cricetomys; species Cricetomys ansorgei. Next base: position 6,127,870 of record JAMJFZ010001895.1, on the reverse strand, counting down.
AAAGGATCATCCTCTGTGAGCCTGCCCTCAACCTCCACACTTGCTGGGTCGCTAGGCAGGGGCGAATGTTCTCAACAGCATTCTTCCTTCCTGGACCCTGAAGTATTGCCACCAAGCACGTTACTTTGTAAATTAATTCTTTGAGAATTTTGAATAATGCTTTTGATCATGATCACCCTCCCCTTTAAAGCTATAGAGCAGTGAGTGTAAATTAAAGTGGCCTGGATGTGTATGAAGCAAGAACACAGAGGAGGACTTCTCCTCAAGCCCCTCTGCCTCTTGGCAGTGACTGCTGGCAGCAGGCCGTGCATGCGTCTAGACGTTTCCTTATGGGTCCAAATCCATAAATTTGTGTAATCTGCAGTGTTTTCTTGTTCCCAACTTAAGAACCAGCACAATTTTGTTTTCAACTTAAAAATGTTTGTGCTAGGCACAGTGGCACATGCCTGGAATTTCTTTTCTCTTCTTTTTCTTCTTTTTGGTTTTTCTAAACAGGGTTTCTCTGTGTAGCCCAGGCAATCCTGGAACTTGCTACACCAGGCTGGCCTCACACTCACAAAGATCCACCAGCCTCTGCCTCTGAGTGCTGTGATTAAAGGCATGCACACACACCCCAAGTTGAGCCTGGAATTTCAAAGCCAGTCTTAGTCACGTAGTGATTTTGAGGCCAGCCTAGGCTACACTGAGATCTTGTCTCAGTAAAAAAGTAATTTTAGTGAACTGTAAGTTGCAATGTAGAAAGTTTATTTGCTAATTTTTGTAAGCAAGACCTCAGAGTCTAGCTGGTCTCCAACACGATTCAACCCCTGCCCAGGTGCCTGGGTAAAGCCTGTGCACCAGGCCCAATCTCCAACTGCAATTTTTACAAGATAAATGCATTAAGAAATAAAATGTTGGGTCAGGTGTGGTGATGCACACCTTAATTCTAGCACTGGGAAGGAGAGGCAGGAAGATTACTTTAACTTCAAGGCTGGTCTGGGTTACATAGCAAAACCCTGTCTTAAAAATTAAAACAGAATGAAAATATTGGTTTGAAATGACTTCACAAATCAAAAATTTCATGTATGCTAGGAAGTATTTCTTGTATTCAGGAAGTACACATGGTCTTGGGACTCCACACAGCATGAGGAACAGCACACAGCATCCAGTCATGGACTCTCTACTAACAGGTCATTTACAAACCCAATGAACTTCATTACCGTTTGCAGTGCTGGAGGCAGAAGCCAGGCCCTGTGGGTGCCAGGCTAGTCCTCTACCACTCAGCTACAGTCCGAGCCTGACAGGTTTCTTTTAATGGTGATATTTATGTAGAACTGCATGCTTACCGACAAATGTTCAGCTAATCTTTAAAAAGACTGGTCTGTACTACCCTAGAAATAGCAAGCAAGTAAGCCAAGGGGGGGGGTGTATTTTTCAACGAATTATTTATAGCATGCCAAAGGCCCCCGCCCACACGCACTTACTATGAAGAGCGTGTGTGAATCTGCTCGGCACATTTGTGCCCCAGCACTGAGGCGGCAGTCACCAGAGTCGGTCTCTGTGTGGACCCAAATACATCATTAGGTGTCTGGCACTCTATTGTATGACCTTCCTCTCCAACTAAAGAGAGGGCAGGGGAGGGTTGGCCTCTGGTACACCACACTGTGGTGCCACACTAAGCAACAGGTATATTCAGCCACTTGGCAGTTCCACAGTGGGAACCATGCCTGTAAAGTCACAGAACCACTCAACACAAACAGTCTTTACCAGCAGTGTCACAGACTTGGATAAATGCTTGTGTTTTTAATTCCTTTTGCAGAGCTAAGAATTGAGGGGCACTGACTGTCTTTCAGCCAGCTTGCAAATAATTCAGCAGATCATGCTATGCTTTCTAGCTAGTTATCTATTTAAAGTGTAAGAATTTGATCCTAGGGCTTATTCACACTGGTTAAGTGTTCTACCACTGAGCTAACACCCCCCCAAGGCCCTATCATTTTGCTAAATTGTCTGGACTGGCCCTGAACTCCCAATACTTCTGCCCCAACCTCAAGCAATGGGATTACAGGCATGTATACCCACCACTCCAAGGGTGGTGGAAATGAGAGTGACTCTCTACACAATGGCAGTAACTACGGCCTGTCTAAGGCGGTAGTTCTACCTTTTTTCAACAGTCTGATTAATGCCTATGTTACCAGGAAGCCCCTGGAAGAGTTAGAGCCCCAGGAACTGTGCTCAGGCTGACTGCACCAGTCAGGAAACCACAGCTCTCAGTCTACATGTGCCCCACTTTTTAATGCCCACAACCCAACTGTTCAATCTTGCTATGTAGTCCAGGCTGACCTTTTTATTTCTTTAAAATTGTTTTTAACGTATCGGTGTGTGTGATGCACAGGTACTCATATGCCATGAAACACTTGTGGATGTCAGAGGACAACTTCAGAGAGTCAGTTCTCTCCTTCGCCCAGGCTTGTCAGCCCCCAGGCTAGCCTTGGATCTGCCATCTTTCTACGTCTGTCTCTGGAATGCTGGGAGATAGAAACACTCACCAGTATATCTGTCTTTCTCCTCTCTGCTCTAGTGCTGGGAAACAAGGGTCTTATGAGTTCAAGGCAAGCATTCTATCACAAAACCAGATCCCCTTATGGTTTTTATTTTTAAAAATTAATTTTTTATGGTGCCAGGGGTGGAACCCAGGGCTTTGTGTATACCAAGGCAAGCCAAGTCCTAATGGGTCATTAAAATATACATTTTAGGGGATTAGGGAATAATCCAGTGAAATGCTTACCTGCTATTCAGTTCCCAAATGAAAGAAGGGAAGGAGAAGAAGTGTGTGTGTGTCGGGGGGAGATGTCTAAGTGCTTAGGAACACTTAGTAGCTCTCTGTGGACCTGGCTTCAGTTCCCAGGACCCACATCAGTGACTCAGCCACCTCTAACTCCAGTTCCAGAGGATTGATGCCTTCTGTTGTCTGTGGGCTCATGCATATATACACTCAGAAACACACAGACACACACAATTCATTTTTGAAGAAAGCAGGGCAGAGGTTACCGGCACCTTTAATACAAATGTGGGAGGCAGAGGCAGGCTGATCTCCGAGTTTAAAGCCAGACTCACCATCTAGCCCTTTACAAACTGTACAGACCTTCTGTTTTTCTTTCTTTTGTGCATTTTTTGTTTGTTTGTTTTTTGTTTTATATACACTGGTGTTTTGCCTAAATGTATGTATGAGTGAGTACCGTAAGTGTGCCTGGTACCTGGTGATGTGGAGGAGCCACAAGAGCGCTTAGGTACCCTGGAACTTAAGTTACAGAATCAAACCCAGATTTGATGGAAGAACGGTAGTTCTATGCCACTGGGTGGCTCAACAAGGAAGACAAGGAAGCATTTTTCATAGATGTAAATGCTTCCAGACCTCATCAGAGGGAACCACCGCCACAGCAAGCACCAACCTGGACAGTGGAACCCTCAGCTTCTGAGCTCAGGTGTTTTATTGATTTAGAATTCCTCAGGTGCAGATCATAAGCAATCAAACACCCCCCCCCTCCACAGAAATCCAACACCTGCAGACAATACAAAATGCCAACGCCAAGGCTGCCCTTTTCCCAACAGTGCAAAAACCTACAACAAAGAACAGCCATTGCTCTTAACCACCCAGCTACATACACCTCTTATACACCTTTCATGTTCTCTCTTTCTCTTTTTTCTTCCTTCCTTCCTTTCTTTTCTTTTAGACACTTTAGAGCAGTGTCTCACTTTGCAGCCCTGGCTAACCTGGACCTCGCTGTTATAGACTAGGCTGGTCTGAACTCCCAGAGATCCTCCTGGCTTTGTCTCCTAAGTTCTAGGGTTGAAGACGTGCCCAGCACTGACACTTTTGAGCATGGAAGAGACACAGAGGCTGTGTGATCCAATCCAAGGAGTCCTCCTCACTGCTCAGTGCTCCAGTACACCACCACCCTGACAGAGTTCAACTGTCTTTCTTTTTAATTGATTCTCTAAGACAGAGTATTGTTGCATATAAGCCGGCTCTGAAATCTCTATGTAGCACAGAATGGCCTTGGGCTTACGAGTCTTCTGCTTCAGTCTTCCAAGTGCTGGGATCACAGACATATGTAACCATGTCTGGCCAATGGTCTTTATTTTGTTTGTTATTTTTATTTTTTTGAGATATAGTCTCACCATGCATCTCTGGGTTGCCTTAAACTAGTTGTGACCCATCTACCTGTCTTCCAAGTGATGGGATCACAGGATGCACCATGACACCTTCCTGAAGGCTCCATTTTACATTTAACAACAGTATTTGGGAGCCCAGCATGGTGGTGCATGCCTGTGACCACAGTACTCTGGAAGGCTAAGGCAGGAAACACCCATGGTATGACCAAGTCTCACAAAACCAACCAACCTGGACATGATGGTATACACTTAATCTCAGCACTAGGGAGGCAGAGGCAAGTGGGTTTCTGTGAAGCCAGCCTGGTCTACAGAGCAAGCTCCAAGGGTACATAATGAGACCCTGTTTCACCCCCTCCCCGAAAAAATCCAAACCAAAACTGGTACTTGGGACAAGCAGGTGAGCCCCTGTTTATGAGAACTATAGAGTCCAACTTACGGATGTGGTTTCATTTCTATGTAGTTCTTGGGGATGAAGCCATCCTTCCCATTGAGTTCTGCTTTATACCAGTTCTGATCACATTCCTCATTCAAAACCTGAAAAATAATAAGACAAAGGAAAAAGAAAATCAATCATTTCCCCCTATCATAAGTGTGGCCACAGACAGTCACGTTGTCTAGGTCTGTGAAAGGCTTATTTGGATATCAGACTGCTTGAAACTCCAACAGCCAGCATTATGTGTTAAACAGAGAAAGAGACTCTCTAGAGTGAAGATCTGCTTCTTTCTCACACCCCAGAGTTAAACCCTCATGCATACAGCAGAAGGGATGGCAGCAGGAATACACCAGTGTTTTCTTAGGGAAGGAAAGAAAATTCAAGGGGCTCCACCAGGTGATACACAACAGGAGGGACCTGCTGCACAAGGCTGCAGTCTGTAGGACAGAAGACCGACAGCAGAAGCAAGCTGCAACAAAGCAGTTCTAGTGCTCTCCATGAGCCAACAGCCCCCGCCTCCCAAGGACAGGTTCCCAGGAACTTCTCCACGATCCCAACCAAGCTGTGTTTAAGTCAGGGACTCCTGAAGGTAAACCAACCAGCACACTTCAGGCTCAAGACTTGGGGCAAATTCAGACTTTCAACAAAAGGCAAGAGGCAGAGGGCATGAAGCTAGGTTTTGTTTTGTTTTATTTTTTAATAAAGACAGTCTCATGTGGTTTAGGCTGGGTTGGAACTTAGTGGCTGAGGGTGATCTTGAACTTCTGATCTGCTGCCTCCACCTCCTAAGTGTTATGATCACGCTCATGTAAGTTGTTTTTGGTTAGTTTTGAGATTGGCTCTCACCCTGTAGACCACGCTGGTTAGAGCTCACTATGTAACAAGCCCAGACTGGTCAGGACTCTCAATCTTCTTGCCTCAGCCTCCGAGTTCTAGGATTAGAGGTATGTGCGGCCATGCTTGGATTAAGGTTGGTATTAAGAAAGAAAATGGAGAAGACTGCTGATGGTTTCCACCTCTACCTCCAGCAAGCACAACAGAAGCAAGAGGGTCTCTGAAACTTTGAGGTCTATGTGGTTACAAGGTGAGACCTCGTCTCCAAAAGAAAGGGCAGAGGAAGAGAAAATACAGATGTGAGCTAAACTCCAAAATGGGGAGCAAAGGAAATGCTGACTAAAACGGTGGTGGTTAGTTAGTCTACAGCACCATGAAGTTCTAAAAGGAAGTTGGTAGGAGTTTTATTTTATTTATTTATTTTTTAACAAAGTGACTTTGAGAAGTTGAACATCAGTTAAGTCAGAAATCAGAGCGCTTTAACCTGGCTGAGGTTTGCGTGTTGACATGTTAAAGTGACATAAACATTAAGAGGGGCAATAGCTTGTCAGCTGCAACAGAGACCATGCACGCCTCAGAAAGAGGTCAAGCCGAGAAGCTTCATCATGCTGCTGCCTATCTGCACACTGCCCAGCCTCCAGCCACTGGGACAGTCCCTGTTAGGAGTATGTGCACAGAGGTCAGCATGGGCCAGGCGTGTGGCGCACACCTTTAATCCCAGCGCTTGGGAGACGGAGGAAGACAGATATCTGAATTCAAGGTCAGTCTGGACTACAGATTGAGTTCCAGGACAGCCAAGGTTACACAGAGAAACCTTGTCTAGAAAAACAAAAACAAAAAGAGGCAGGACAGATGGCTCAGCAGGCACAAACACCTGCTTCACCTGCAGAGGACCCAGGTTTGATTCCCAGTACCCATACAGGCAGCTCACATGCTGCCTGTGACTCCAGTTCCAGAGGATCTGATGTCCTTGTCTGGCCACCAAGGGCATTTACATGTTTGTGGAACACGCACCTATACCTAGGTAGACACATAAAATAAAATTTTTGAAAAATCATTCACATTTTACTAAAGACTGTGATGATGTACACCATGTAGCAAACACTGACCTCTGCAGTGGCCAGAAGCATTTTGCTGCTCACACAGGCACACCGAGGACAGAGGATGTGAATAAGAGGCTCAAAACCTGCAGTGCCCATCTAGAAGCACAAAATTCTCAACAGCCCACTAGGAAAGGCGGTTTTTTAAAAAGTTGCTTAAGGCCAGTACTGTTATCGACCAAAAATAAGGACTTTAAAAAAAAAATGTGGCATTACAAGTTATCTTGTGAAAGACGAGCCTCCAACGCGGTGCTTGTACGAGAGCTGTTGGGCATACCCACATGCTCCACAGTTCGTGGAAAGCAGATGAGCCAGGCTGACAAGACTGTGTCTTATTTGTGCATCAGAGAGTAAGGGACCCACTTTGCCTGCAACCAGCAGCCCTGTAGAAAACAGGCATTCATGTACATGCCAGGGGTTCCCGCACTGCATGTTCTTACTGCCATGTTTAGCAGGACAGAGGCCAGTCCTCCCAATGCATCAGATACCAAGGCAACTCCCAGATCTGGAGACAAATTAGTGTCATAGTTTTCTATAGTACCAAATCATCACATGGTGTTATTACATGTCTGCCTACCAGATGGCAGGGAAATATGCTTGGCACATGAATGGTTACAATTCAGTTACCGGGAAATGCCAGATGGCCTGGCACTACTGTGTCTATACTACAGAATTTAAGAGGCTGGCTCTTCTGGAAGCAAACACAGAAGAGTCATCTGGGAGACAGAGGTCAGAACTTCCTGTTCTACACATCTAACAGTTTTCACAGGGAAGCCAGACACCAGAACAACATAACTCAAAAATTAACTCTTTTGGGCTAGAGATGACTTAGTGGTTATGAGCACTAGCTGCTCTTCCAGAGCACCTGTGCTCAATCCCAAGAACCCACATGATGTTCATAACCAACTGTAACTCCAATTCTAGGGGATACAGTGCCCTCTTCTGGCCTCTGCTGTCACCAGGTATGAATGTGGTACACAGACATACATGCAGGCAACAGGCTCACAAACATGAGTGAGAGAGAGGGGCGAGGAGAGGGAGGAAGGGAGGGAGGAAGAAGGGTAGGGAGAGACAGACAGACAGCAGACAGACACAGGTGTGTGTGTGTGTGTGTGCGTTTGTATGTGTACGTGCAGGTATTTGCACTTTAGAGTAGATGGCAGTAGAAGCCAGAAGGTGTTGGACCCTCTGGAGCTGGAGTTAAAAGCAGCTGTGAGCTGCCCGATGTGGGTGCTGTGAACCAAACTTGGGTCCTCTGAAAGAGCAACCCATACATACTCTTAGCTGATGAGCCATCTTTTTTGTTTGAAACAGGGTCTCTCTACGTGGTCCTGGTTTCCTGAAATTAGGCTGGCCTCAAAAAAAGGCATGCACCACCACACTCAGCTCCAAATTAACTCTTATACAAAAATCTGAACAGATTAGCAAAGGCTCTGAAAGCGAATGTGAGTTTCAGGTGAAGTATGAGGCGACCCAAGCTACCGGAGTGTTGGTGCCCACAGATGTGTTTCTGGCTGAGTGCTCATGCTCTCACAGACAGTCTGGAATGAGGAAACTGTTTCTACCACTGTCTCTCTACAGAAGGCATCTAAGACTGCTCATCTCGCGCCTCCTCCACAGGTGATGTCACCAGCCCACACTCAGCTCCACTCTGAAGATGTCAAGGAATCTCTCTAGCCATCACCCCACAGCTGTATTTTTGACTAACCTCTCTACATTACCTTCTAACTCAGTAGCCACACAACCCCCGCCCTTAAACACACACACCACGTTGGTTCAACGGAAGCCGACAGATCAAGAGATGAGACTGTAAAAGGAGGAAAAGCCAGTTTCAGCGAAGGGTTCTCGCTCTCTCTTTTTTTCTTTCCAGAGACTCTCCAGAAATCAGGAAGACACTTAAGAGAAGAACGAGGCGGAGGGCACATATGGAGACTACGCGGTGGGACTTGTGCTTCCTCTCCTGATACTGCTCATTTGAGTGTGTTGTTTGTGGAAATTCAGTTACGACAGATGAGTATTTATCTGTGTATGACATCTCAACCAAAGGTAGAACTGGGCCAGCAAGATGGCTCAGTGTGTAAAGATACTGTAGCCGAACCTTATGACCTGACTCTATCCTCAGGGCCCCATTGGAAACAAAGAAACTGACTCTTTTGGGTTATCTTCTGACCTCCGTACACATGCTCTGTTACTCAGGTAGCCTCCAGTAAATAAATAAATGAACACAGTAAAAAGTTGTTCAAAATTCCATCAACCTATGAAACAATCTCTATAAGAGTATTTGTGTATCAGGTAACATTTTTAAAACTCTTAATTAAAAACCATTTAAGCTCTTAATCTATAAATACTAAAAATTTATGTAAGAGTTAATCCTTCAATTGCAGAAATTTAACATCAGAAGTTCAATCCTGGTATTGACAAGCCAAGCAATTAAGTAACCTCAACAGAACAATACTGAAATACCACCGTGACATCTACAGACAATTACTGTATACATGTCTCTATGTGTGTGTGCACGTGTGCACTCACATCTAGACATGTGGAGGTCAGGAGGGCATCAGTGTCTTCCTCTACCATCTGTCAGCTTACCCCTTTAAGACAGGGTCTCTCACTGAATCAGAAGCGCACCATCTGGGCTGGGCTCCCTGATTTTACTATGTCTGCTGCCCAGTGCTATGGTTACAGGCACACATAGCCATGCCTACCCTTTTATGTGGGTGCTGGGGATTTGAACTCAGGTCCTTGGGCTTTCACAGCAAGCATTCCTACCTACTGAGCTATCTCCCCAGCCTCATCTATCATATACTTTCAACAGAACACTTTTTTTTCAAGACAGCATTTCTCCAGCCCCAGCTGTCTTGGAACCTACCGGTTGGCCTCAAACTCAGAAATCTGCTTGCTTCTGTCTCCCAGGTGCTGGGATTAAGGGTGTCGTGACCACTACCACTAGTAGGCACAAACACACTTTTCTTTAACTCTTAAAGCAAACTATCAGCCCCTTACAAGGGTGAAAGTCCTGAGAGCTATTTCCAGTTAGTTCTTTCCGCTGCTGTCATGCATTACATAGAAACGAGGATGCTCACCAACCTCCTCTCAGCACGGCTCTGACTCAGTCCTCAGCCACACTGATTCCCTACCAACACTTTGAGTAAGTGCCTTACAACCACCGCATCCATCTGCTGCAGGTTGTGCTCAGCATGAGAAACATCTTGGCTAAGATGCCTGTTATCCTGTGTGCCAAACCATGAAAAACACCCACAATTCAGACAAGCCATTATGAACTTTTTCTATTTTTTTCTCTTTCCTCTTCACCAACTTTTAAATTTTTTAATTTTATTTTTTGGTCTGGAGACAAGAGTCTTCCTATGTCCATAGATAGGCTTTGAACTCAAGATCCTGCTGCCTCTGTGCCCTGGGTGCTAGGGTACAGGCGCAGTCCACAATCTGGGCTTACTACGAATGGCCAGGTGACAACTAATTTAGAGACTGTTAGGGAAGGTTCCTGTTCAATAGAAGCCTCCATCTTCTTATTAAATACACAAAGGCCAACACTTCCAGTCAACCCTGCAGGGCACTCTCCATTCTGAATGGTCCAGGACAGCTGCTGCAAGGCCATGAAAACATGCAGAGCACCTCTTCCCAGTCTGGCCAGGCCCTTCATGAAATAAAAAACCTATCCTGCTCTTGGTATTAAAAAAAATTGTATGTACGTAACTACAGTGGGTTTTCTCCTAAACTAAGTTTCGTGAACTGACACAACGGACACTGCTCTAGAGTCAGAAAAAATGCCAGGTGCACCTGGTACGGCGGGTGCATTAATGGGTGCCATGGCTAGGGTTAAACACACCAACAAAGATCAATCTACCCTGGCCTAAGAGATAGGAGGAAAACTAGAAGTCTGAGCTGTTACTGTTGGCACTTTAGCTCTGCAGCTTGTGCAGAGCTGCTGAGTGGAAGCAGTGTGGTGGGCTCCTAAGCTTGCTGTCAGGCAAGTAGAGGGACAGGTCATTCTTGGACAAACTTAGCAGCTACTAACCAGAAAACGGGTTAAGTTTCTGTAACTAATGGTTTTAGAACTTCCTAACGAAATAATCAAAACAAACACAGCCAACACTTTAAACAGCATTTCTTGTCTGTTTGATTTGTTTTGTCAAACAGGTCTATGTAACTCTGGCTGTCCTGGAACTCACTCTGTATGATCAGGCTGGCCTCGAACTCACAGAGATCCGCTTGCCTCTGCCTCCCGAGTGCTGGGGTAACAGGCGTGTGCCACCATACCTGCTTTTAACGGCGTATTTTTAGCTACTGTTCTTTTGCATCTTGCTCCTAACCATAAGGCTTTTCATCTCGTGCAAAACTCTCTACAAAAACACCGAACAACAGGTGCTGGGGAGGCGGGGTGAGCAAGCACACACAGTGCCGACAGCCTGGCCTGTCCATCCGTTCCCTTAAGCTCTCACTTCCCTCCACTCTGCAGTACTCTCCTGACCAATCAATGACAGAAACAGTCCATTCAGTCCAACCTGAGATCTTATTGATTCAAGGAGCAAGCTGCAAAATCCGTTGATTTTGGAAAACTCACCAATGAAAGTCACCATCAGCAACTACAAGGGTAGTTTCCATCTAGCCTGGGCTATTGCTGAAGGATAGTAAACTGCCAAATTAGGGCAGGCTTACTGTGATCTTGTGCTAAAACAAAGAGGCCCACAGGTGGAGTACCTAACTCCCTTCCCAGGATGGAGGTAAACGAAGGCATTAACAGGGAAAGACAACACCTCAGTGCAGGTGTGGGTCATGGTAGGGTTAACCCACTTAGTGGACAGGGCTGTAAAGGCCCGTATGAACTGACCACAGCATCAATGAAAGCATTCAAACTCTGCTTGGAAGACCACTAAGCCACCCAGGACTGTCCATTAGCTTTGCATCTTCAAACATTGCTTCAGCTTCAAGAAGAACGGATGGGCACTACTGTCACAGGCAAGGGAGAGGACAAGGTTGGGGGCAGTGCCAGTGGGCACATTTGAGAGAGGAAAGTCAAAAGGGCCCGTGGAAGTGGCTCCTGTTAGTTACTGACGTTTTCCAGAAAATGCTTTACAAAACTGCTATATAGCTTGGCATGGTGGCACAGGCTTTTATAATACCAGTACTTGAGAGACAGGGACAAGTGATCTTTTCTTTTTTAGTACATTATGAACGAATAGTAGATTTTACGCAAGTAGATGGAGCTGCTGAGATGGCTCAGCAGGTAAAACAAAGGCATTTGCATAAGCTGATGATAGAAGAGAACCAATTCCTGCAGGCTGTCCTCTGACTTACACACACAAACAATGCATCAAAATATGTAAGTGTAGATTTTTAAAAAGTACCTCTGCAATAAGCAACTAGCAATCCTCTTGCTGCCTGTTTTGTGCCCTGGGTCTACATGGCCCAGAAACAGGCTCCCATACTCAGCAGCCCAGTTTTCTCACCTCATACAGAGGCCCGCAGAAGGTGGGGCTAGGGACTGTGTCAGTGTCTCCATCTCCTGGCTCCTTCCCTTGGGTGTCTGTATAGTGTTGGCCCCGCCACTGAAGGTCGAGGTCCTTTCCTCCTTTGGGTTGGGTAAAGTCTTCCCCATTTCCCTGCCCAGAGCCTCCATTCCCTGTGGTTTCTGGAGTAACCCTGTCCACCCCTGGCGGTAAGGTTGTCTCCTACCATATGAAGTGATGTTTACTATGGGGCAGGGTTACGTATTCAACTTCTACTTCTAGAGAAAACTATAAAAGAAGCCTCTAGACATCCCCGCCCCTGAGACAGGGGGTCTTTCTCTGTCCCCAGGCTGGCCTTGAGCTCCGGGACCCAAGCTATCAGGTCTCCTTCTCCTGAGTAGAGCCAGGAGTCTCAAGTGGCTACCATATCCAACCCTATAGCTTGTAACAGTAAACAGAGCACTGCTGATTGGAGGGGAATAACAGGTGTAGCTAGGTGTGGTCGCTCCCTGTGTGGTGAGATGGGAGGGCTGATGGAGCCTGGAGTTCAAGGCCAGTCTGGACAACCTGGTCAGAGTGAGCGACCTTTCTTGTCTGGCCCCGCCCTTTGTGTTCCTGTGCTGGAAACCAACCCAGGACCTGCACATGGTAGGCAAGCACTGTGTCACTGGTGTGTGTTCCAGTCCCAAGACCCTGCCTCTTAAAAAAGAAGAGGAAAAAAAAAAAAAAAAAAGTGGACAAGTGGGTGGGCACGGAGACCTGGGACGTGTGATCTGGTCCTTAACTGGGCTGCCATGGCAATTTATGTCAGCGGTCTCCTTTGGGCTGCACTTTTAGTTAATGCTTGTCTAACACACTGAAAGGATTTGCTGAATCCTTGCCCTCAGAAGTATTTATAAATGTAAAAAATAAAGAGAAAAAAAAATGAGATAAGGAGCTGGCCGGTGGTGGTGCATGCCTTTAATCCCAGTGCTCCTGAGGCGGAGGCAGGAGGATCTCTGTGAGCTCGAGGCCAGCCGGGTCTACAAAGTGAGTTCCAGGACAGCCAGAGTTACAGCAGAGAAAGCCTGTCTGGAAAAAAACAAAATAAATAAATAAGTGTGGGGGAATTGTTAAACATGAGCTGAACATGAATTCACATTAATGTTTCCAAATCCGCTATGTAGTTGATGCGGAAAGTTCAACTCATGTCTGCAAAAACAACTTGAAGGAGCTCAGTGAGCGAGGGGTACAGGAAGAAAAGCAGTCATCCCGCTAGCAGTGTTTTAACTGGGCTGAAAGAAAAGAAGCCACAGTTGTTTGACCTCAGGCTATACACAGCCCTCCTGCGATGGAGCCATCCATGGTTTAAATGACAAGTATGAACTACATGCCTTTGGACAGCTGGCTGTGACTGGACCAAGCAGCCATCTCTTACAATCAGCTGGTGATGTCACTCTGCTGCAGAGGTGCCACTCCCTAACAGACAGCTATCACCCACACCCGCCACAAAGCCAAAGCGCCCTACAGCCCTGAAAACTTCAAGTGCACCATTTCCTGAAGTCTGGACTGGATAAAGGAGTTCATTTGGGATCTGCTTCTACCATTCAGACATCTGAGAGCTTCCTCCCCAGGCACAGGCAAAGGAAAAACAAATAATACTCAGTGACACAGAAAGGTTTATGAGGGCCAGTTAGTTGGCTGGAGGGGGGTTGGTTGCTGTTAGGCCTGAAGACTTGTTTGATTCCCCCATGGTGGAAGGAAAAGAACCACCTGTGCAAGCTGATGTCTGACCTGAACATAAGCACTGTGGCATGCGAGTGTTCACATACACGCACACACACATGATTTTTAAAGGTGTATTTTTGTTCATGGGTATGGCCCTCTAAGTGTATGTTGCAATGTGTATGTTGGTGTCTGTGGAGGCCAGAAGAGGGGATTGGATCCCCAAGAACCAGAGTCATAGGCAATTTTGAGCCACTTGAAATGGGTGCTAGGAACCAAACCCAGTCTTCTGGAAGACCAGCAAGTAAGTACTCTCAACTGCTGGCCCACCTCTTTCCAACCCATACAAATTTTAAATTATTTAGATGGGGCTCATTAGAAGCTGGTAGTGCACAGACAAGATAATTAAATTTGGATCTAGAAAGTACAATTTTGTGGTTAAGGGCACTACTGGCTGTTGCTCTGAAGGACCCTGGTTCAATTCCCCAGCACCCACATGTGGTTCACAACTGTCTGCACAAGTCCCAGGGTATCTGAAGCTCTCTTATGGCTCTGAGGGCACCAGGCATACATGTGGTACACAGACATATATGCTGGCACTCACTCATATGCATAAAATAAATAAATTTTTAAAAAAGATAATTACAACTTCAGAGTCCAGAAAGAGCTCGACGGTACATGCTTGCTTTGCAAACCCTGCAGCTCAATCCCCTGAAATGCACATAAAGGTGGAAGACAGTTGACTACAGAGTGTGTTCTGACAACACACCCACACATGCACCTCCCAAATAATAATTAGTAATAAAGGAAACAGAAACCTTTAGGTATAACGAGTTCTCTGACGGTCGGGGTGCAATGGAGAGCACTCAGAGCAGATCTAATCACACAGGAAGACGAGAGTCTAAAGAAAGATCTTCTGGTGCAGCAACTGTGAGAAGGATTGATCTAGTTCAGGTTTGGCTAATTGCCAGACAGAGAATTCAAGTGAGAGCAAAAAGAAAAGTCACAGAGGAAGAGTCACAGTAAAGGCGCCTGGGCTAGAAGGGTTTAGCACACTGTACACTCAGGGCTCTCCCACTGAGCAACATCCCTGACCCTGCACAGCCGAGAACTGAGATGTTAAACTCAAGTGAGTTAGGCAGCAAGTGGACCGCCCAGGAGCCAAAGCCAGGGAGCTGGATCACAATGTGCAGCTTTAGAGGCCAGCATGAGGACGGGGAGATTTATGATGACTCTGGCTGGCATCCGACCACAGAGCTGAGGAGGACAAGAGGGCAGCAGGAAGCCCAGGTGATTAGCTAAGAGGCCACTGCTACAAACCTGGCAAGAAAGAAATTTCAGGGCTGGAGAGATGGCTCATGGTTAAGAGCACTGGCTGTTCTTTCAGACAACCTAGGATCAGTTCTCAGCACTCATATGGTGGCGCATACCAACTGTAACTCCAGGCCCAGGGCATGACACTGTCTTCTGAGCTTTGGGCGTACTTCACACATACATGATGCACATATATACATGTAGACAAAACACTCATACACATAAATCTTTAAAAAGTTTTAAACAAGAAATTGACTAGGCAGGGGAGATTCTAGCTGTTCTGAAAAGTTCACAATGAACATTAAAAAATATGCATTATTTAAAGAATTTAAATTTGCTTCTCCCTCCCCAACAACCGCCCCTGTGATGGGAACCATACCCAGAGCCTCGAACACACTAGGCAAGCGCTCAGCACTGAATCACATCCCAGCACTCTCCTCAATGCTCTAAAAACACTACACTTTAGAAAATAAGTCAGCATATATTAATTATGCAAACAATGGGCTCCTCACACGTCTTCACACACAGGCACAATATCTGCTGGTCACATTCAGCCTCCCTTACTCCTGTGTCTTTCTCCCACTTGTGCTGACCCTCCTTTTATCCC
This sequence comes from Cricetomys ansorgei, assembly GCA_026225945.1. Taxonomy (NCBI): domain Eukaryota; kingdom Metazoa; phylum Chordata; class Mammalia; order Rodentia; family Nesomyidae; genus Cricetomys; species Cricetomys ansorgei. The sequence continues at coordinate 6,112,258 of JAMJFZ010001895.1, read as the reverse complement.
AACTGTCCTAGTTTGTGCTTTCCTTTCGCTGTGATAAAACACTGACCAAAAACTATTTGGGGAGGAAAGGGTCCATCATCAAGGAAAACCAAGGCAGGCACCCGGAGGGAGGCAGGAACTGAAGCGAGGTTGTAAGAAATGTTGCTTACTGGCTTGCCCAGCTACTTTTCTTGTACAGCACAAGCCCACATGACAATCCGGGTGAAGCAATTCCTCAGTTGAGCTTTCTTCTTCCCAGACTGTCACGCTGACAATGACACTAACCATGACACTTTGGAGAGGTGGGTACATGTGACCCAGAGTTTCCTTGGGGCACCTTCCCAGGCTTACAGCACTGTGTCTCTCCTCGCCTTAGCACCCATCCACACCAGTTCTCAGGGAGGGGCAAGCCCAGGAGCCCTTCCTACTCCACCCTCACTTCTTTAAAATTTAGTTATTTCATGCGTACGAGCGCTTTGCCTGCATGTATGAATGCATGTCTGTGTACCATGTGTACTCACAGTACCTGAGGAGGTCAAAGGGCATCTGATCCCCTGGAACTGAAACTGCAGACTGCTCTAAGCCTCACGTGGGTGCTGGGAATGGAAACCCAGTCCTCTGCAAGAACAAGTGCTCTTAACCACTGAGCCATCTCTCCAGCCCCGACACTGCTCCTTAGAAATGACTGGTTTAAAAAGACACAACATGCCTTGAACACCTTTAGAATCTACTTCTGGAATGTTCTAGCCTAATTCATGTTTGTGTCTTGTCACATATTCTTTCTTTACTTCCAGAAGTGACACTCAAGGCTTAAAAGACCATGAACACAGACCCATTTTGTAAAGAAAATGGTCATGAAAATTCAGGATTTTAAACCACCCCCCTTTTTTCTGAGCATCTCCAATGGGACTGAAGACAAATATAACCACTACCAGGCAGGTTAAATTACCCCTCCTGCTGTGAAGTGAAGGCATTCTTGCTAATTACCACATTTAGGGCCTCCTGTAGGCAGCTACAGAGCCAGAAGGCTGGGAAGGAACAAAGTTCTTGACAAGGCTGGCGGCAGGGACCCAGAGAACCACCATACTGTACCTGGCATGTCCCACCAAAGACAACAGCCCTACTTTTCTTGGTCTATAGCTTTCTCTAAGCACCTACACACTGAAAATCAGCACTTTGGTTACACAGAAATGTCACAACCCACAGAGAAGATGGGGATTAGCAGTGCTAATAACAGGAGCTGTTAATGCAAACAGTGGTGCGTCAGACCCTCAATTCCAGACCACAAGAACAACAGGAAATGTGACATGTTTTGGGTGGCCACAGGGTTCCACAGAACAACATCCATACTGCCCGAAAAGCAAAAGGGTGGCTGGCATCAGCAATGCACTCTCTTGACCCAAATGACAAGTAGTTTCCCAAATCGTAAAATCAGACATAGTACAATCAAATAGGATGTGAATGTTGTGTCCAGCTGCTTAGAACAGAATCACTCGCCTTTGTAATCCTTCCTCCACACAGCAAAATGAATGTCTGTTTTTAGAAGAATCAATTAATTTTCATCGTTAAGCTCCAAGCCGACAGCACTGTAAGGGGGGGAAAAAGTTAATCTGATTTTTAAAATTGTGCTTCCTTTATTGGATGGACTTTTGTGCTTTTTAAAAAGAATTTCTAATGGTTTTATACACACACACACACACATCTCCCCGCTCCGGCCTTATATTCTCAAGCTATTACAATGTTCAAGTATTGTGTATAATATCTTAGGAGCCCTAGGCAGGAGGGTCACCACAAGTTCAAGACCAGCCTGAGCTACAGAGACATTATCTACACACACACACACACACACACACACACACACACACACACACAGGGGAGGGGGAAGGGAGTGAGAAGACACCCATAAATTATCTTCCAAATGTAAATAAGCTCATGATTCTGCAGCCTGAGGGTAGGGCAAATATAAACGCCAAAATAGGAATTATATATGCAACATTTACACCTGGTTTTCATTTTATTTACAATTGAGAGAATGCCTCCACAGCTTAAATCTCAAATACATGGTTTCAACAGATTGTAATACTCACCACCCACTTCCCCCAATCTCTCTTTACCTTAACTGCCTTAGAAAAACAATTCCGGATCATGGGAATCAGTTTCTGTATGTTTGGGAAAATTCTTGGTACTTTTAACCTCACCACTACACACATCAGGGTTTAGTTCTCAGCATCCACACAGCAGCTCACAACCGGCTTTAACTCTAGTTCCAGAACAGCCAATGTCCTCCTCTGGCCTCCCTGGTGCACAGACAGACACAGTATGCGAAACACTCATATACATAGTAAACAACCTTCTGGGGCTGAAGACATGGCTCAGAGGTTAAGAGAATTTTATGTTCTCCTGAGAATCCAGGTTCAATTCCCAGCACCCACATGAGGGTTCACAATTAACCATAACTCCAGTTCTAGGGGTTCAACACCCTCTTCTGAGCTCTGTGGTGCACAGACACACACCCAAGCAAAACATTCACATCAAATAAATAAATATTTTTTTAAAAGATTCTTCACAAGACTCTAAACAACACAAAGAGCTATTGAGTAGAAAGCATCTGCAGCACAACACTGGAGGCTGCTCTGTGGCCTCCACACGCATGACCGCTTCACATACATGCATACACATGAGAAACGGACTGTGCTGGCCTGGAACAGTACCCCCTGCTCAGGAGTAAGCAGCAGTGAGGCTCTGAGTCTGAGGCTGGAGCTTATATAACCAGACCGTGCCTCAAACTGAAAATCAAGGAGGGAGAGACAGCTTTTCTAGACGACCCAGGTTTGGTTCCCAGCACCAACACACAGCTCACAACAGCTTCCAGTCTCAGGGGATCCAACACCCTCTTCTGACCTCCACAGGCACCAGGCATGTAACCCAGCACACAGAAATACATGCCGGCCAACACTCATACAAATAAGTAAACTTCCCCCTCCCCTTTTTTTTACAGAAGAAAACAAACTAAACTGTTAAGGGTCCAGGACACAGCGAATGGCTGTGTCACGGAAAGGGGAAATGGGCCAGAGAAGTTGACTTTGTTGAATTTTTGAGACAATAGCTCTGTAGCTCAGGCTGGCCTTGAACTCAGAGCAATTCTCCTGCCTTGGTCTCCAGAGTGCTAGGATTACAGGTGTAAGACAGTCCATATAGTTCCAACCCTGGCCTTCAAATGTCATCATGAACCCATTAGTTTATTACCAGCTGCCTAATTTATCAGGAGATACTGCTTCTTGTCCAGGTCTAGGCGTACATCACACAGACACTACGTGGGATTATCCATTCAGAAACGGAACACATGTACTAAGCATCTCGGACACTGTTATAAAGGAAGCCATTCATTCTACGGCTCACACCATGAGCAAGCTATATCAAGTCTGCCACAAACCAAGCAATCTACCTGTAAAGATTACCCAAATTAGAAGCTGGTGAGACGGCAGCTTACTGGGTAAAGAAACCTGCTGCCAAACCTGGGGACCTGAGTTCAACCCCATAGAGCCAACATGGAGAAAGGTAAGGAAACAAATCCCCAAAGTTTTCTGACCTCCATACTCATTCACAACCACCCGCCACCACAAGTAAATAAATAAATAACAATTACAATATAATAACCAATGTTCACTTCTTCCAGCTTATGGTATTTTTCAGCTTATTTTCCCAAACAAAAAGGAAAGCCTGAAAGGTTGTCTGGTTTTCTGTATTTGTGTGTATGAGTGTTTTGCCTGCATGGATGTATGTATGTGCACCACGTGGGTGTCTAGTGCCCATGGAAGTCAGAAGCCACTGGCTGCCTTGGAATTAGAATTGCAGGTGGTGGTGAGCTGTCATGTGGGTGCTAGGATCCAACCCAGGTCTTCCACTGAACCCCTTGCTTTATTTTTTAAGACAGGGTTCGCTGTGTAACCCAGGCTGGCCTGGAACTTGTTATGTAGACCAGACTGGCCTTGAACTCAGACACCTGCCTGCCTCTGCCCTCCTGACTGCTGGGATTAAATGTGTGCTCCATCTCTTATAAAAATCAGGTATCGAAGATATGCTATTTATCTACTTACATACTGTTGTATATGCTATTTTACTTATGAATCATTTTCCTACCCCCCAAACTCTAAAGACCAAATTTCACCCCTTAGTCAAGAAATCAGTCCTAGCCAAGAATATAAGACCCAACTCACTGCCAAGTTACTCTGAACACACAGAGTGAGAAGTCTTCCTATGGAAGCCAGCAGATATTTTTGAACGTGTTGATTTGACCAAGATGCCACAGATAAAAGCACTGAACAGTTTTCACTTCTAAGCCTCTAAATTGCTGGGTGTGGAGACAAAAGACATAAGAACAAAAGTCCTGCCTGCTGCAAGTCTATTCTGTTGGCCTATCAGGTGCACAGGCTTTGTCCTGAATCCGCGTGCTCCCACACACAGACTCAAATGTCTGAGTTCAGGATCCCACCAGTTGCCTCTGCTCCAGCGTGGGTACCTAAGTACAGCGGTGTGGGGGCTGATCTTCAAAAGGGCAGAACAGCCCCCCACCTCCAGTTGGGCTCACCCAATTACTAATGTGACAACTGCTGGCGGCTAAATAAAGTACCACATTAAATGCTAAGGCTTCCTTCCCATTTAGGGGAGAGGAAAGAGTAGTCTAGGGAATGGACAGAAAGGAAACGGGAGCTGTGTGAGGTAGACAGTAAGGCCAGCAGAGGAACCAATGGAAAGTGCAGCTGCTGCCACCCTTTAAAAGCCGACAGGGAAACGGGGGGGGGGGGGGGGGGGGGGGTTCGAGACAGCACAATTCACAATCTATCATTAGCACAAAACAGATTCTTAGGGAATGGGGGAATTATTTTCCATTGCACAGGCTTGGTTTCCTAACTCAAGAGTCCAGAGGCCTGCTTTCCAAGACTTTAAGCATGCTACCTCACAATTGTCTCATCTGGTCAAAGTGTGCCCTAATCTTCAGCCATAGACGTATGAATCCAAGTGAATGCTAAACCAGTAGCAAAGGGTAAGTCGCTCTGGTTTCCCTTACAGCAGCACTTCTGCTTTTCTTTCTGTTTAATTTTATGTGTATGAGTGTTTTGCATGTATGTCTGTGTACTACATGCATGCTTGGTGCCTGTAGAGTCCAGAACAGGCTGCAGGGTCCCTTGGAACTGGTTACAGACAGTGGTGAGTTGTCATGTGGGTACTGTGAGTCGAACTCTTGTCCTCTGGGAAAGCAGCCAGTGCTCTTAACTACCAAGCATTAACTGGAATACTGTTTCCACTCAGGCACAAGACATGGACTGTGGCGAGGACAGTCAAGGAGTACCCCTTGACCGTTTATGAGGTAATCCCAAAGCACGAGCAACGTGAGGACTGCCACTTCTGCAAAACGCTTCAGTGCATCTGTCATATGAAATCCCGGGTCTGAATTTCTGCTGAGCTTGTCCCATGACAGTATTGTGATGTGCACACCAGAAAACTAATTAACAGTGATGACACACCAATGAGTCACATGATCTACTCTAAGACAAACTCTTTTGACTTTAGGGGCCAAAAGACTAAACTCTGGCATCACCCACCCCTAGCTCTTCCTGGCATGCCCAGCATTCCTGAGTTCTCTTTATCTTGTGAAACTCTTTCTCTCCTGCTACAGATGGAATCCAGGCCTTGCTACACAAAGGCTCTTCCACCGAGCCACACTGCCAGCCTTAGATTCTCTCTTGGGTATTGCTCTAGCTCCATGGTTTCAGCAGTTTAGCCAGGTGTGGTGGGGACCGTGCCTATAATCCCAAGGCTCAGCAAGGGGAAATGGGAGAACTTGCAGTTTGAGGCTACCTGGACTACACAGGGGATTTGGTGACAGACAGATGGACAAAAAGGCTCAGACACTTATAATCATCTATTACTGTCTACATTCCACTTAAATATGCCTAAAATGTCTCCATCTCAAACCAACATACATGTGTGTGTGTGTGTGTGTGTGTGTTTGTGTGTGTATGGATATGTACACACATGTATGTGTATGTATCTTTCATGTCTGACAAGCAGCTCCAACTTACGTATGTGTATGTATCTTTCATGTCTGACAAGCAGCTCCAACTTACGTATGTGTATGTATCTTTCATGTCTGACAAGCAGCTCCAACTTAACCATAGCCAAACAGAATGCATGATGTTCCAAATCAACTCTCTCCAACTGCCTTTCCCAGGGTAGTCTTTGGCAATCTCCCTTGACCCCTTCCCCAAGGCTGATTCCTTCCATCCCTGAGGAAGGTGTCTCCTTAATAACATCTCCACCCAAAGAATGCAATGTTCTTAGTGACCTACCTGCGTCTCTATCACTCTGTGATGATTTCTTACTTAAAATGCAAGTGTGGTCTTAAAAAGTGTGTGCTATCATGTTTATGCTTAAAATCCTTCAACTACACTCTACCTTTAAAGAATCAAGCCCAAGCCAGGTGTGGTGGCAGAGGCAGCCCAGGCTACACAGTGAGATCTTGTCTTTTAAAACTAAGGGGAGGGGCACCATGAGGCAAACCTAAATTCCTAACATGTGGGAAGCAGGAGAACCACAGGTTCAAGGTCCACCTGGCAACAGAGCCAAGACTCTTGTTTCAACAAAACACAACAAACACACAAAGTAACTCTTCCAAGGACCTGATGGTAAATGTCTTACTTCTCCAACCTCTGCTACTGCTTTCCAGAAGATTCCTTCACAGTCTGCTTATATCTACCTAGCTTTGCTATCTCTACCTAGAATGCTGTTATTTCCATGTTTGTTTATTTAGATCCGTGAAACTCACCATCACTTCTCTCTTCTAGAACCCACATGTACCACACTTAGTAAAGTCAAATCAACTGTGTCATCAATAGTGTTCTTTATTTAATCATATGCATTCGAGAAGATGAGTTATTTTCTCTTGTATATAACACAATTGTATACAATACAATTGCCAGGTGGTGGTGGCGGTGCATGCTTTTAATCCCAGCACCCAAGAGGCAGAGGCAGGCAGATCACTTTGAGTTTGAGGCTGGCCTGGACTACAGAGTGAGTTCCAGGACAGCCAGAGTTACAACAGAGAAACCCTGTCTCAGAAAACCAAGAAGAGAAAAAGAAAAGGGTCCCCATAGGCTCATAGGGAACAGCACTATTAGGAGGTGTGGTCTCGTTGAAGGAAATGTGTTACCACTAAGGGTAAGTGTTGATGTTCAAGCCAGGTCCAATGTTACTCTCTCTTCCTGTTGCCTGCTGACCCAGATAGAACTCTCAGCTCCTCCAGCACCATTGTCTGCCTGCATGCTTCCATGCTTCCCATCATGACAATAATGGATTAAACTTCTGAACTGTAAGACAGACCCAATCAAATGTTTTCCTTTATAAGAGTTGCCCTGGTCATGGTGTCTCTTCACAGCAATAAAACCCTCACAAATAAGTGTCTGATACTCAACCGTATTATTTTGTTCTATCCAAACACCAAAACTCAGCCAAGCAGGGTAGGGGTGGGGTATCAGTCTCTCTGAGGGCCATGGGGATGCAGGGCGGGGGGGGCGTATATATTCACCAACTACTCAGGTCCAACTCGAAAGGGAGTAGTAGTCCTTTCACTTTTTGGAAGGCAGATCAGTCTAAATGTATCAGAATTAGTGTTTTTGTGTTTTATGAGCCACTGGCTCATGCAGTGCTGGGGACTGAACTTAGGGCTTCATGTATGCTATCAACTGAGCTATAACCCCAGCCTTTTTTGTTGTTCTTGGCAGTTCTGAGCATGCATCTACACAATTCCTCACAGCAGATCATAAAAAATGATTAAACCAATTTTGCTGGCCTTCCCTCCCTGGTGGCCATCTTTATTTTTGGTGCATTCTCTGGCAACTCTAGTAACAAGGGATTGCTGCAAGGAGAATGTGTGAGCTCACAAGCTGGCAGGTGTCTGACACCAGTCCCACTGCAGCTCCATCTGCTGCCCACTCAGATGCTCACACTGAGACTGGAGAAAGTCCACAGAGAAGGCAGAAACTAATGCCTCATGTGACACTGGATCTGTCTGTAATGGTTTCAAAATCAAACCTCAAAGTTGCTAGGTTACAACCATTTAACTCTTCATGGACAGAGCCCTTATAGAAACACCAATTCCAAAGCCCCAGAATTATACTTCATAAGGAATGAATGATGTGACAAACAGTCATCCTTTTCAGAGAAAATACCAGTTTTACAATCTTTTTAGGACAAGTTAAACGTGAAGTTACTCCAGTAAGATCTGCCTGGCAGTCTCACTCACACTGTGGCAGCAGTGGATCCGTAAGTGTAAGAAGCAACATATGCTATAATCACTATCTGTGTGTGCAGCTGGAGAGATGGCTCAGTAGTTAAGAGCACTGGCTGCTCCTCTAGAGGACCTGGGTTTGGGTCCCAGTGTCCACATGATGGTTCACAGCTCCTGCAACTCTAGTTCCAAAGGATCCAATCTTGACCCCAAGGGCACCAGGCACACATGGTGCACATACAGGTGTCCCATCTGCGTCTATGTCCATCCACACGTATGCCTGGTGGCTAAGGTCAGAGAGGACGACAGGTCTCCTGGACAAGAGTCTCTGACGGTGTGGGCCTCTGTGTGGTGCTGGGAATGGGAACTAGACCTGAGTTTCTAAACCACCCTCTAGGTTTTGAACTCTTCTTTTCTGCTAAACTGTGGTAGTTTGCCTGAGACAGGCGATACACTTGCTAGTTTATTATTTTTTTCTTTTGGTTGTTGTGACAGAATCTCATGTGGCCCAGGCTGGCCTCAAACTCACTATAGTGGAGAATCACCTTGAATTTCTGACCTTCCTGCCTTCTGATGGTCACAATTCAATCCTGAACCAGATAAACGATACACAAATGCCCAAACTTTGAGGCGCCACTGAAAACACATTCCTGCAGGTGTGTGTATGTATGTGTGTTGGGGGGGGGGGGAGTGTTAAGGAGTCAAGAGTGTGTGGGATAGGCTGGCTCCCAATACTGCCAGGTCAGGAGAGCCCGTTTTCTTGCTTTCTTGCTTTACTTCATAGGAGTGTCCAGCTATGAGTACACTTAATAATTAGAGGTTCTAATTACCCCAGGGAAAACTGCCACTGCACAAAGCATTTCCTGGTAAGGAGTCTAAAGGTAAGGACCTTTATAGTAAGGTCGCTGATCTTACAGAAATTCTCTAAATCAGTGTTTGTATTCCTATAACCAGCACCCCTATAAACTGTGCCACAGGTATGTATACGGGCTCCCCATTTTACTCCAGATTCCTAGCATATTAAACCAGTCTCCAAAGCAGACTCAAAGCTTGCTAACTGACCTCTACATAGGACATGAAAAGAGAATCTTAGAAGTGTATTATGCTATGGCCAAGTCCTCATTTTACATCAACGTCTCACTAGTCATCAAAGGTCAATGTATCCAGCTGTAGCTGTAGCTCATCGTACAGCACTTGTGTGAGGCCCCCAGTTCAATCTCCAGAACTGCTGGGGAAGATTTGGGGGGAAGGGCACATGTTAAGGCTGATTTATTTAAATAAAGTTTAACTAGAACAAAAAGTGGAAACTCACACTTCTAAGTACAATTCAATGTTTCTTCACATCTCAAGGCCAAAAGCCAAAGATAAAAATTTAAAGAGAGTTCCAGCTGCTCAAGGGGCTGAAGCAAGAGGACTGCTTGAGCCCAAGTTCAAGGCGAGCCTGGGCATCAGAGGCAGAGTACTCACTTACTGCGAGAATAGACTGACATGTCAAACGAAGAGGTCCAGACATTCAGAGCAAACGCACAGAATCACCACACTGCCGCTTACACTGACCTGAGTCGACGGATAAAATCACGTCCTCCTACAGCTGCAAGCTCTCAGTTTTCTCATCACCAGAGGAGGCATGTTAACACAGGCCACTCGGCCACTCACTGACGAAGCACCGAGTTTCAAGTTTATCAGCAAAATGCTGATATTCACCAAGAACTGACTTCTAGAAGAGAGGTTAGTACTCTGTGGCCTGAAATCTGTCTAGAGGAATCAGAACGCACATTTATGTAGAGTTTTGAAAAGCACATCAGACTTCCTGTGTGACTGACTCGGACCAGAAGAGCACACACACCACCCGTCCTTTCCTGACTCCAGCACCTCGTGCCATTTGGACACATTCCAGGTTGAGTGCAGCTATGTTTGGCACTGCAGCTATGCCATGCTAGCCATGTGTGAGGGAGAGGTCAGAGAGCACCCTGAAAGCAAGTACAGGGACATGGCTCAGTTCAAACAGCTGTCTGTCTGTTGAGCTCAGCACCCTGGCAAGGCTTGAGAAACATGGAAAACAGAACAGAACAAAACTTCCCCTCAACCCCTCTCACTTAAAGCAACCAATTCCAGGGCCCATGTCTGTAACCCTAGTAATTCAGGAGGCTCAGGCAGGAGGACTGCTGTGAGCTCAAGGCCAACCTGGCTTATGTAGTGAGCTCAAGGCCAGCTTGTGCTACTGAATGAGACCCACTTTCAAAATTAAGACACAGAATCACACCAAATATTCCACAGAAAATTCAAGAGTTCTTATTTGTTTTACTTTCTTTTGTGGGTCGGGGAGGCAGGATGAGACAAGGTCTTTCTACATAGTCCTTGAACTCAGAGAGATTCATGGTCCTCCCAGAGTGCTGGGATTAAAGATGTATACCAACTGCCATACCCAACAAGAATTCTTATTTCTTGTCTGACACCTATTTGCCTAAATAAAGGCAAAATAGAAAATAGCTAAGGTACCATTCGAACCAAACCTAAACTCTGTCAGGCAGCACTGCATGACATAAAGATGGCATCAACTCTACATGTACTCATGCTAAATGACAGGATGGACATGTGTGGGTTTCTTCCTTCCCTTCAAGACATTAGACTACTGCTTAAAGCAACTTCAGATACAGCAAGTTGCTCATCCAGGGAAAGAGAAAAAGCCAAAGTGGCGGCAAGCAGCATTGCCTGTACTGGGGGCAGCAGAGAGGCAGCTGAAGGAAAAGAAGACATCCAAAGGCCACAGGAGCTTAGGTGAGTGCCAGGCTGCAAGGGAAGAATGAGATGCATCACAGTAAGTTAGCTGTGTGTAAAGTCTAAGCTGATACAGGACACTCAACAATCTGAATAGGTTGTAGAGGCAAAAAGAACCATATGGCTGAAGACCAGAAATATGAGGTCACTCAGCGTATAGGGAAACTAAGCGACTAACTGCAAACTGAGCACATGCTGTGTGTCACCGGACACCATTTCTGAATTACTGGCCAAGGCATTGATCAGTGACACACCATAGAGCTTTTCTGGTTAGGAAAATGAAACTATGAAATCTTGGTGAATATTAAACCCAACTCTAATAGACCCTACAGTAAGGGCAAAGCTGTGCCTTGCTTTTGTAAAACGGTTCTGGAACGAAAACACAGTAATTATGGTTTTGGTGAATTCAAAGAAGTGCTGCCTCTGCTCTCTGGATGTGCCTCAGATGCTGTTGTCTGCACATTTAGCTCCAGACCACATTATGTGGCCATGGCACAGGCACCTGGAGGACAGAGGCAGCACCACTCAGAGAAGGGACGCACAGGGACTCTGGTCTTGCTACTTTACTTTACTTAGATTTAGGTGTTGGTGGGTTTGCAGGACTAACCCCTAAACAGGCCACAGGCGGGAGAACAATGCCATCAGAGGAGGGTTGGGAAATCCAAGGTCCAAAGGAAAGGAGGGTGTGGACAATGACGAGACCTACAAGAGGGAAAAACAAGCACCCCTTCTCCACTACAGCAGCACCCCCAAAGTCTAGAATAACCACCAACAGCACACGGGGAAAGATGGTTTCCAGATTTCAGTGAAACTCTAAACACACTAACCAAGCCAGTACATCAGGCAGTGACACCAGCTGCAGCAGGGCTCCAGTGACACCGCTGCGAAGACACAGGCGCGAATCTGCAGTGTGCGTTATCATAACCACAGCCACCCAGTTATCAAGAACTGCAAATATGGACAGCCTGAGCCAAGAATTTTATGTGTGTGAGTGTTCTGCCTGAATGTGGGTGTACGTGCCAGGAAGCCAGAAGAGGGAGTCTGATCCTCTAGAACTGGAGTTGCAGACTATTGTGGGCCTCTATGTGGGTGCTGGGAACTGAACCCATGTCCTCTGCAAAAACAAAACAAAAAACCAGCAAGCACTATTAAGCACTGAGCCTCCTCCAACCTCCCATTTAAAGCCTGAGACACTCATTGTTGCCTAAACCAGCCATTAACTCAGTGTAGCCCAAGGCAGCTCTATCAATTCAAGGTGGCCCTTGACTTCTTCATAATCCTGCCTCAGCTTCCCAGGTGGTAGGTAGGTAGGTAGGTAGGTAGGTAGGTAGGGAAGGAGGGAGGAAGGGAGGGAAGGGAGGGAAAGAAAAAAGGAATACTAAGGAAACTGGGCTGCTCGGTGGGTAAAGAGCATATTACGCAAGCATAAGAGCCTAAGTTCAGACCCCAGACCATATAAAAGCTAGGTGTGACTATTTGAGCCTGTACCCCAGATGGGGTGAGAGGGCACAGACAGGCAGCTCTCAGGGGCTAGCTGGCCATGTTAGTCAAACAGGAAGCTCCAGGTTCTGTGATAAATAAAGTGGAGAGCAAAAAAGGGAAGATACGCCTGATGTTGACCTCTGGTTTCTAACTCCCCAGACATACACATCCTATACAGATGAAAGTAAGAAAATCTGAGAAAGGTATATATCAATACCTCATTAGTTACACCTAACTTAAGAGGTCAGTAAGAGGGAAAATTTGGTGTGATGTATACAGGAACTAGTCATGCTATTTCTGCAGTTGATTTTATTAAAAAAGCAAATGTTTGAAGATAAAGTTTTTCCTTAAAAATCTATGTTCAGGGCTAGGGTAATGATACAACACTAGAAAAGGCAGGGGTGGGCAGATCTCTGTGAGTTTGAGGCCAGACAGGGATCACAGAGAGACAGTCTCAAAAATAAATAGGTAGGTAGGCAGGCAAGAAAATAAGTAAGTAAGTCTATCTATGTTCAGGGGCTGGCAAGATGGTTCGGTGGGTAAAGGCACCTGCTGTGCAAGTCTAACAACCTGAGTCTGAGCCCTGGACCCAACAGTGGAAGAAATTAACTGACTATGGAAAGATGTCCTCACACTTAACACACACACACACACACACACACACACAATTAAATTCTACATTTAGCCAGGTGCAGTGGTGCACTGCACTGTGGTGTAATCTCAGAACCTAGGAGGTGGAGGATCTCTATTTTGAGTTCCAGGACAACCAGGACCACACAGAAAGAGTCTGACTCTAAGCAAACAAACAAATCTATGTTCAAAGGCTTCGAGAACAGATCAGTGGTAGAACATGCTCTTGGCATATGGCAAGACTCAGGATATTATCCTTAACTTGGTTCTTGACGGTGCTCACTGGGGTGGCCGATAACAGCTACGGAGTGGAGCCTGGTTAAGCTGGTAAGCAGTTCAGTCCTTCTGGATTGGCCATGTCCTGGGGGGGATTCCATGCTTATATTTGATAAATGGCATTAACTTAGCACACATGTTTAAGTTTTGTGAATAAAACTTTGGGCTTTTCCCCTGAGCAATTTCCCCCTTTGCAATGCTGAGGACAGAAGCCAGGCTCATATGTGCTAAGCAAGCGTCCCTGATGCACACTCTCAATCCCATCTTCACTTCCTCTCATCTCAACATTTTCAACTTTGAAAAACAACATCTAGGCAGGAGTAGTAGAGGCTCAGATGCCCAGGAAGCTAAAGTAGCAGGGTGGTGGGACTTCAGGAGAGAGTGAGACTTTTTTAAAGGGAAAGACAGGGAGATGGGGAAGGGAGAGAGAGAAAGAGATGAAGGAAGAGAGGGAGACAGGGAGGGTTTTTTGGTATATACCACTCTGGTCTATGCACAAACTTCTAGAATATAAGGACATTCTGGACATGAAGGAAATAAAAGGCTTACTCACCCCGTTGCATTTGCAAAGGTCCTAAAGCATCTGTGGTGAAGTTCAGAGTATTAGCACTTAATTTTTTTTATCAGAGAAAACAGAGATTAAGAGAAAACTCCTAAGAGTGGGAGAGGTTTCAAGGAAGCTTGGGCTGTTTCTGTAGACCAGGCTGGCTTCAAATGCACAGAGATCTGCCTCCTGAGTGCTGGGATTAAAGGTATGAGCCACCTTGCCTTTGTGAGAAACACAAAGTGCGCATGACTGAGAGGTGGTGCATGTGTATGCTATCAAGTGCGTGCGGAGGGCACAGAGACTTTCAGATTGGTTTTCTCTTCCCACAGCAGGATCTAGGGATTGAATCCAGGTTGTCCAGCTGGAACAGCAAGGGCTTTTACCCACCAAGGCATCTCTCCAGCCCTAGTCTATATTATTCTATATAGAAAGCTGTTCTATAAAATTTTTCCTTAGAGAGACTGTGTATGTAGGCATGAAATTTGAAAGCACTTAACTGATGTATTCACAAGAGCTAAAACAGTGTCCTAGTAAGTTCAAGGCTCTGTGGGTATGCCATGCCGCTATCAATGCCTCATATCTGCTTTCATCACCACCAAACACATTTCTCCTTGTATTTTTGGTTGTGGGCCTAGCCTTTAATTGCTGAGCCATCTCTCCAGGCCCCAAATACACTTCTCAAAGACAATTCCAAGTTTAAGTGTTCTAGGACAGCTCCAGTAACTCTTCAGAGCTTGCTAAATTCAGAAGCAAGTGCTTAGTAAGTCACGGAGAGCTACGCAGCCAAAGCATAGTCCTGAGTGCTTCTCAATTAACTCAGAAATCTGCCCAGTGTCTTACAAAGTCTGTTCCATTCAAATATCCGACCTCCATCTTAAGCAAGGACTTACAACAGGGAATTAAGTATTATTTACACCTTGAAACCTGGTCTTTGTATCAACCTTAGCGCTAAACAAAGCACCCATTTAAATACTTAGAAAGCATTCAGTCTTTTAAGAAAAGCATTATTTAGTGTGTATGCATGTGTAGCTTGTTTTGGGGATTGAGTGCCACATGGGTTTACGGGAGCTTCTGGCTTAGTATAAAAGATATATAAGGGTATAAAAGATCTGCAGTCCTGAGAGTCAGGGTGGGTGTTGGTTGGTGGTTCATTGGTTGGGTTGTCATCATTAGTGTGTTAATTCTTAAAAGAACAAAGGTTGGAGATACTGAGTTTACATACCATGAGCTGAGACACTAGTCTGTCTGTCAGCTAGTCCTCTTCAAGCTCAGGGCAGCCTAAAAGAGGCTGTGAAGATTCTACCTTTCTCTCATTCTATATCAAGGCCACTTGCAAAAGCAGTGAAGATTTCTTTCTATCCTTCCTTTCTATCCTATCCTTTCCCTAAATAGAGGGTAAAAGATTGTAGCTTACTGCTATACATCATAACACAAGTATAGAAAAAGGAAAAAAGTAACTAATCACCAAAATCTAAAGGGTCACCTATAGAAGACTTGACCCAACTCATCTCAATCATAAAACAAAACACTGTCCAGGACACATTATATAAAAAGCCACAAACAAGCTCCAATAAATCTAAAAAGATAAAAATCATACAAAGTGTGCTTTATTTCCATAAAGGAATTAAAAGAGAAGCACCTAGAAACTAAACATGTTCCTCAATAAACAATGGGTCAAAGGAATACGAAAATCAGAAAATAATTTAAAATGAAATAAAGACTGGAGCCAGCAAGATGCTCTCAAGTGCTGGCCACCACCTGAAGGACCGAGTCTTGAGTCCCAGAATACAGGTAGGCAGAGAGAACTCACTCTGCACGGCATGCATGTGTATTCGAACATGCAAATACAAATACCCACATGAAACCACACACACACAAAGATAATTTTGGAAAAGAGGAAAACTATATACTCAATTTATGGATCGAAGCTAAAGCAGAAAACGAGATAAATTCACAGCTGTCAACATTATATTAAAAAGGAGAAGAGTTTAATCCCAGTACCTGGGAGGCAGAGGCGATCTTAGTCTATACAGTGAGTTCCAGGACAGCCAGGGCTACATAGAGAGACCCTCTCAAACAAACAGAACATTCAAAAAGAAAAACAAAAAAGAGTAGGGGGTTGGCATGGTGGTGCCCATGATTAATCCCAGCACTTGAGAGGCAAAGGCAGATAGATTTCTGAATTTAAGGGTAGCCTGGTCTATACTGGGAGTTCCAGGCCAGCTAAGAACACACAGTGAGGCCCTGTCTCAAAAAATAAAAAATACACTGACAATCCCAGCACTGCAGTAGTAGAAGTAGGAGGATCATGAGCTGAGGCCAGCCTGAAGTATAAAGTGAGAGTATATCTCAAGACAGAAGACAACCAAAGGTTCAGGAAGCCAGGTATGGTGCAGATGTGGTACTTGCAGTTACCAGGAAGATAAGGAGGTCAGAAGCCAGTCTGATGATCACTGCCGACAGAACACTGCCAACTCAACGAACAGAAATCAAACACAAAAGACTCAAACCAAGTTTAGACCAGAAAATTACTTAAGGTTGCCTGAGAATACATGTCCTTCCAGCTAGCCCTTTATCACCTATATAGCAGGAAGGAGGGAAAGAAGAAGAAATACAAAAATCTGCTTCCACACAGGCTCCAACAACCTAACAGTGAAACCTCCAGTCTGTCAGCTGCTTGACCATACTATCCAGGCACAAATGAAGGATGGAGTGTGACTTCCTAACTTCAAGACCAAGTGAAAGTACTGGTGGTTGACCTCACTAAGGAGGCCGATTAAGTAATTTCAAAGCAAGATTGATCAGGTCTATCAGTTTCTACTTTAGGTATTAGGTGAGGCCATCAGTCACAAATTCACCTGGGAGGATATCTGATGTACATGGCGTTACAGCAACTGTTCAGAAAACTGACAAATTTCAGGTTTCATTCGGACTCAGCCTACAGCACCAAGTGACAGTGCGAGAAGTCTTCATCGGTGTCATCTTCCCTATCAGCCTGACTGCGGCACTAACCGGCCATTTTCTAAGGAGATGAAGGATACTTCAGCAGAAACCCTGTCTATCTACTTCCTTCATTTTGAGTATTTGAAATTCGGTTTTATTATTGGTCTTTTCGTCACTGTACTTCCAGAGAACACAGTAACGGTGATGGTAGCTGCACGCAGGGAATGGTGATGACGGTTATACATATTAAATGGTGACAGCGCTGCACATTTTAAATGCTTTTTTCTGAAAAGTTCTAAAAACTTGAACATTGATGGAGGATTTTTATAAATTTCCCAGTGATGACTTGATATTTACTTAATTTCAAAAAACTTATCTGGCCACAGGAAGGAGTATAACCTCACTTTCCTTACATGTCCCAATTAAATGATTCTAATAAACATTCTAAGAAGAATAAGAAACATTTGATTGTAAATGTATTAATACATTAAAAAGCTATATGTAACTTCAAATCTTAATTTATTTTTCAAAGCCAAGCGTTTTGCAGAAATTGACATATACTAAAGCTGATGCTTGACTTGACTAAAAACTGACCCCTAAAAAAGAGATAAAGAAACCACTGAATTATTACTCAAGCCTGTTGGGCTCTAACAGGTACACATGTCTATGTTTCTAGCCCTTGGGAAGCTGAGGCAGGAGAATGTATGTAACTTTCAGGCCAGAGAGAGCTACACAGCAACATCCTTTCTAAAAACAAATACAAAACAAAAACAACAAAAATATCATTTGAAAACTTACCATCTGGAAAAGTACACACTTATCGTTAAAATACTGGCTGATTGATCGTAAAAGTTCTCCGCAACCCCATCCAGCATCCAGACCACTGGAATACGTGAGAGCTCTTGAATGAGGGGTTTATTATCTTATTCTACCTGTTTCTCACAATCCCCCAGCACAGCTTCAGAACTTTAAAACACACTGCAGCATAAACTAAACTAAACCTAGTTTACATCTCTATCTTTTTCTAGACATGAGCTAGAAATGTGTCTAGAACAGATTCATTTAGTTCAAAGAAGAAAAACTGAATTAAAACTACAGCACAGTCAGCACTGGTAGTGCATACCGTTAGTGCCAGCACTTGGAAGGCAGAGGCAAGCAGACCTCTCTGAGTCCAGGCCAGCCTGGACTACACAGTGAGTTCAAGTGAGCAAGGTGTATGTAGCAAGACCCTGTCTCAAAAACAAACTACAGTGTATCTAAAAATACAAGCCAAATTCCTCTTCTTACTTTAATGACAGTACTATAAAGGCAAATAATCATTTTAAAGAACAGCACAAAATAAAACATGCCTCAGAAAAACACTTTTAGACATCAAAGCTGGTTAAGCATTCCACAAATCTGGTTACCAAAGTCCTATAAAACATGTCAAACTTTGAAATAATGTCTTATTCCTATCAGGAGAGCTAAGAACAGACTAACAGATGTACTGTTACGACCTATTCTGGCTGAGAATTAGGGGCCGTTCTCAAAAACTGTGCCTTAAAGCAGGTAACCATCAGTCCAGTCGTCAGACAACAGGACAACACGGTATCAAATGTCCCCCTTGAGATTAAGAACTAAATTATTAATAGAAACAATCAAGAAGCCCAGCAATAGGGAACTAGGAAAGTCAATTATAGAACATTACCTTCATGTATTATGTAACCACTAAAAATAATTAGTAAGATACGGAAAATAGCAGCACGTTAGTTTTGTTCTGTTTACCCCAGTGCTGGGGAATGACTACAGGCAAGGGCTTTGCTGCTCGCTGAGCTACATCTTCAGCTACCTGTTTCAGTTTTTTACTTACACATTTGCACACGTGCTTGCCAAGCAAGGTGCACAGGTGGACGTCAGAGGACAACTTTCAGGAGTCAGTCCTCTCCTCTCACTATGTGGGTTCCAGGAATGGAACTCAGTTCATCAGGTTTGACAGCAAACATCTCTACCCACTGAGCCATCTTAACAGCCTGTATTGTGTAGTGATAAAGCTTAGACTACTTCTGAAATAGTAATATTAAAAGGGGTTTTACAACATTTGGAGTTTCCTAATTTTTTTTTTCTAATAATGTATTGTAAAATAAGTTTAAATGGGCTGGGCGGTAGAGGCACACACCTCTAATCCCAGCGCTTGGGAGGCAGAAACAAGCAGATTCTGTGAGTTCAAGGCCAGCCTGATCTATGCAAAGTGCTTTAGGACAGCCAGGGCTACAAACCAACCAAAACTAAAATCAAACAAATACCCATTTCAACTGAGTTCTGGGACAGGGTTTGGAAATCCTGAATCTGAAGTAAGAGCAGACAAACACTTAGCAGTTTAGTGGGTAGAAGCCTATGACTTTGGAGTCCCCACACCCCTTACGCTCCTGGATCATTAGTAAAATTGGCAGCAGCTAGCCAATTATGGTCTATGTATGTTAGTCATTGCTTTAAGCACACTAACTTGTTAGCTCTTTTAAACTCCGTGGTGGCCCTAGAAAGGCAGGTATTATTATTCTCATTTTACGGATGGGAGAACCAAAATGCAAAATTGTTAAGCAAACTGTCCACAATCACCAACCCTGGCTAGTAGAAGAACTAAGATTCAGAATCTAGCCTGAAGTCTAGTTCTTTACAACACATTGTAACTGTCTCTCATTCTACATCCAGGAGGTGGTGAAATCAGAGAGCATCTGCCAAGTGGAACAAGATTTTCCTCAGTTATTTTAGGTTCTGCTTTGTTTCTTTAAGGTTCCAACGTTCTGATACTAAGCACTGACTATGGTGCACTTTAGCCTTAAAGATTTTAAACCAGAGTTGGAGAGATGGCTCAGCAGCTGGGAGTATATACTGTTGCTCTTCCTAACAACCAGAGTTTGGTTTCCCCACCAGTAACTCCAGCTCCAGGGGAAGCAACATTCTCTCTCTTGGCCTTAATTTCTGAGCCACTTCTACACCAATACATCAGGTTAATGGAGTCAGTCCTTCAGTGCCAGAGAACACCAAGAAAGCTCTTAAGACATCCAGAAAGAGCTCCATGAATAGTGTTTGTCCAACCTCCTGTCAAAGAGGCAGAATGTGAAGCTCCCAAGGGAGTGGTGCATGTACTCCCTCATTTCTCCCCAAAAGAGGGAAGTCCGTCTCTATCCCAACTTCAAGGCTTATAGGAACTGAAAGTTCATTCTCAGCACTGATTTGGAAACTCCGTGTTCAGCTGACAAAGTGAATGTAAGGTTCACAAATCTACTCGCATTGAAAGAACTCAAATGGCAAACTGTTAACTTAAAATTAAGCTGAGCATAGTGGCTCATATCTGCAATCCTAGCAGGCCTTGAGGCAGGAGGATTGTCCATGAGTTTGAGGCTACCCTGGCTACACAGTGATTTCTAGAACATCCTAGACTATACAGAATGAGATGATGTCTCAAAAACAGAAAGAAAAGGCACAGTTCATATCTATGTAGCTGACATCTGCAATCCCAGGCCTCAGAAGGCTAAACCAAGAGGGACACCTCAAGTTCAAGGCCCCTGGGTTATACTGTGAATTCCAGGCCAGGCTAGGTCCCAGAGTGCGACCTTGTCTGTCTCCTTCCCTCCCTCCTCTTCCCCTCAACCTCCGTCTCTCTCACAACACATACACACAAAAGCAAAAACAAACATGCAAATAAATTAACAATCTCCTGGTTAACAAATGGGCTAACAAAGTGAGCAGACAGTTCTCCAAAGACATGGGCAACAAACTCCAAACAATCAATAAAAATGTGAACACACACACAGTGAGCAGTGGTGGCACACGCCTTTAATCCTAGCACTAGGGAGGCAGAGGTAGGCAGATCTCTGAGTTTGAGGCCAGGCTGGTCTATAGAGTGAGTTCCAGGACAGCCAGAGTTACAACAGAGAAAAACCTGTCTCAAAAAACAACAGCAACAACAAAACAAAAAACTGTGAACACACATTCAACCTCACCAGCCATCAGAGAAATGCAAATTAAAACTACAGGGATCCCATCTTACCTCAGAAGGACAGCCCTCTTCTGGGCTCCTGAGACACTGTGTACACGTGTCTTTGCACATGTGGTGCAAAGATATTCATGCAGGTAAAATACTCATAGGTAGAAATCAAAAATAAATTTAGAAATCTAAAAGAGGAGTAACAATAAATGCTGACGGTTTAGATGAAAGGGAATTCTTTATACTCTTTTGATGGGAATGTAAATTACTCCAGCCACTACAGAAATTAGATAGAGCCAATGAGATGGCTCAGCAGGTAAAGGCTCCTGCCACCAAGCTTGATCATCAAATTCAATCCCCAGGATTCACATGATAGAAGGAGCAAACCAATAGCAACAAACTATCTTCTGACTTAAATATTCATGCTGTGACATGTTCACAATGCACCCCACAGACAACTAAATAGGATTTTTTTTTTTTAATTTTAAAAAGCCCAAGAAAAGAGGGAACTGATTTACTGACTTCAGAAAACTGTTGTCTGGCATCCATATTCATACTGAGACACACTCATATACACATCAGACAAACAAAAAAATACATAAAGATAATGATGAATTTTTTAAAAGTTAAAATAAAGAGACCATGTAACCAAGCTACCTCACTCCCTCCTATTCTCCTAAGACCCCAAGTCAAATAGCAGTAGTATTTTTTACTGAAACATGAGTCACGACAGCTAAGTCATGGAACCAATGTAGATGTCCATCACAGAATCAAGAAAATGTAGTTTATATAAACAATGGATTTGTTTGTTTGTTGTTTTTCGAGACAGGGTTTCTCTGTTGTAACTCTGGCTGTCCTGGAACTCAACTCTGTAGTTCAGGCTATAGTCCAGAACTCACAGAGATAAGCCTGCCTCTGCCTCCTGAGTGCTGGGATTAAAGGCGTGTGCCACTGCTAGATTTTTTTTTTTTTCAGCCATAAAGCAGTTACATCATTTGCAAACAGGATGCAACTGTAGATAATTATATTAAGGAAATTTAGCCAGTCTCAGAAAGACAAATATCATGTGTTTTCTCTCATTTGTAGGTCTACAATTTTTGAGATACAAGAAAATCATATACATACATAGATATACTGAAGAAAAAAGTAATTAAGTAATCGTAAATGTATCTCTCAGTATATCAACACTAGATTTTGAAACAGCCCTACTTTTTCATTTTTAACTCAAATACCTGAAGTGAGACTTACACAGCAGAATGCAGACCTTGCAACTGTAACAAACACCAACCCAGTATATCAAGGTTGTGTTCTCACTGGAGGCCAGTCTTCTCTGCACCACACAGGAGAGGCAGGCACATTCGATGCCAGTCAGAAGGCCCATGCTTTTCCCTTTAACATAGCATCCTCCTTCATTCCTAACAACCAGTACCTACACAGGTGCTTAATATACACAATAAAGACTAGAACATTCCAGGCTTGGAACTCTGCACCTCGCTAATAAAAGCACAGTCAGGCTGGTGCGGTGGCTCAGCAGGTGAATGCACTTGTCACCAAGCTTGCTGACCTGAGCTTGATCACCAGGACTCACACAGTGGAAGGAGAAAGGACTGACTCGACATGCATGCTGGGGCACATGTGCTCACTCCCCCATAAACTAACTAATTAACTAACTAATTAATTAATCTAGGTTAAGAGATTTTAAGAGCCTTTCCCATACTCAAACCCTGAAACTCAACATACAGTAATGTTTTTCTTTCAGAGCTGCTGAAGAAAGTATAAGTTACACTTCTTCCCCAAAAGCCATGGCAATGAACCCAGAGTCTGGTTCGAGGCATGTTCAGTAAATATGACATTAAAATAAGCCAAACAGCACAGAAGACAGGAGGATCTTAAAGAGCAGAAAGTGAACCCATGGCCTATTTCTCAAGTAGTCCAGGAAGAAAGCAGAGGTAGAGTGCCAGCCAGAAGACACCTGAACACTGGTCCCTGTCTAGAACTGAAGAAGTCAAGCAAGCAACTCTAGAAAAATTCACAAAGCCTTGGGTCCCTATGCAGCAGTACCACAAGTACATACACATACATCTCAACATGGCAGTTTCATGTGAACAGGCTGAAGTACAAAGGGTTTTTCCAATGCCTAGCAAGTACTTTACCACAGAGCTACAACCTTCCAAGCCTCAGCTACAATGAAGCTTGCAAGGAAAGTCCTTTCTCTTTTAAGCCCCAGTACCCCTGGTCTTCAAACAAAACACAGGCTCACATAAAAGGACGAGTAACAAAGGCAGAGGAATTGGAATCCAGTCCAGGCAACATGGTGAGATACCATCTCAAAACAAAGCAGGCAAAGAAACAACAACCACAACAAAATGACACAAAACAACAAAGAGCAAAAGTGAGGGCCAACTGAGGGCCAATGGAAGGTCGGGTGTTCCATGCCACTCCAGCGGCTTTAACATGCCTGGCTCACAAGAGCTGGCGAATGATACCAAAGGGAGGGCGGAAGCTGGTTTACTCCCCGCAGAAATGAGGAAAACTGCTCGTTCGTTTTACTAAGAGCTCTTAACACAGAACATGTCCCTCCTCTTCACCAAGCTGCTTCAGAACTGAGACAAAGGGCAGCTACTGTATCAATACACACATACTCATATTCATTCTCACCCTTGCTTTTTGGAGTAAAGCCACATGATTACTAACAAACAGCTAATAGCCACTGCTCAAAAGCCATAATGGCATTATGACTTCATATCCCAGTTAACTACCAAATTGGAAAGAATCAAGTACATGGGCTTCTCTCCCCAAATAAAATATGAAAGTAAATGTGAACATTCCAATTCATCTTCTTAGCAGAAAAACTCCCAGGAAGTCATGATGGTACAGATCTAGGACAAACTTAAGAGACAGTAATCAAGGAGTACTGTTATTTAGAGACCCTGGTTTTAATTTGTTGATATAACACTAATATGCAATGGGATACACTAACAAGACTGTGTGTGAATTGCCAGCCCTGCAAGTCCAAGATACTAGGGTAAGAGACGTCTATGCATTCAAAAACAGCTGGGCAGTGGTGGCGCACACTTTTAATCCCAACACTCAAGAGGCAGAGGCAGAGGCAGGCAGATCACTGTTGAGTTTGAGGCCGGCCTGCTCTGCAGAGTGAGTTCCAGGACAGCCAGGGCTACAACAGAGAAACCTTGTCTTGAAAAACTAAGACAAAACAAAACCAAAAATAGCAAAAAAGCAAAACAAAACAGAAACCCCGCATTGTCAGGTGTGGTGGTCACCTATAATGTTGGCCTACACAGTATGTTCTAAGTAAGCCTAGGCTACAAAAGAGATCCTGTCTCCAAAAAAAAATCAAACCAATAAAATAAAAACCCTGGTTCTAGTACAGGCTGCAAATGTTGAGCGGCTGAGTAACCAGCCTCATTATGAGATAGCACAAGTGGATTATCTACTGTACACAGTAACCACAGAGCAAATGACCTCTGTACCAATGGCAGAGTCACTTCATAGCCAGAGTTTCCTCCTCTGAATTCTAGCCCTCTTAGAAACCAGCAACAGAAGACACCCATGCTCTAAGTAAGCCAGGGCTGTTTCTGTCTCAAACTCGGAAACTCTCAAAGAGCTTTGTGTCACAAAGAAAAGTTTCTACTCTCAGAGTAGCCCTTCAACACCACCTTATATAAAGTTCAACTTGGCATTTCTAATGCTGAAGAATGATTGCACCAGGAACCTCAAAGGCAAGTTCCCTGATGTGTAACAGTTTCAGAGACAGCTTCCTGATGTAGAAAATGTGTAACAGTTTCCTATGAGATTGAAACATTCCATCCTGGAGGAAGCACCTTAAACAGGAAGGTATACAACTCAAAATATATCTTTAGGAAGTCTCTGAAACTGACCAGATTATTGCCTACCAGAATAAGCAATAAAAGCTGGGCACCCCATTCTCAGGAAGCTGCTCTGTAAAGATTCCAGCTGAGCTGTCAAGAGGGGCTTAGGAGAAAAGCTGCACAAAGATTCTGAGACCAGACCAAGTGCCTGGAAGGGGTTTAGACCAGAGTCACTTGGAAAGCATCCTCTCCAACCTGTTGAGCTGCCTGCAGGCTATGCAGTGAGCTCCAGGTTTCACAGCTTTTGTGAGCTGTCACTCATGCTGGGGTGGGCTTTGGAGATGCAGCTGCCTTTGAGTCATTTCTGCTCCTGTGAGTGACCCCTCACCCATACTCCTGCAAGTAAACCAAATGAAAGTCACTGGTCCACCCAAGTTGGACTTTGGTGGTATCTGGGGTGAGGAGATGTGTGTTGCATCTTCCCCAGGAAAAGTTCTGTCACACAACACTCCCTCACTTTGAGCACTAAGGGCAAACATTAACTACTGATAGGTTCACACTGGGTCTTTATAGTCTGATAAATCGTGTTTTTACTGTCTTTCTCTATATAAATTTGAAGAATGTAACTCAGGGTAGTAAAAAAAAAAAATAGCAGGCAAATTCCAACAATCCAGACTAAGGCTCAGAAAAAATATCAAAACTTAAGACCCAGGTAGCATTCAAATATTAAGCTTTAGTTTTTTCCCCACTTAAAGTCCACACACTCACGATTAGACAACACTCATCCCTGTAAATAAAAATGACATCCCAAAGGGCGACTGTTCCAGCCAGCTGGGTAAATTACCATGTGCCAGGTGGGGAGCCAATGCTCATGTAATAGCAGGGTTCAAAAAGCTGCAAACTGTGAACTGGCTCACTTCTAAACTGTATTAATTTTTTATGCAATTAGATTTTAATGTGTAGTAACTTTTCAAGTTACTCCAAAGAATGCCAAAATCTGACTTGTATAAGGGCAATTTAAACACTATTATGTAGAATTCCATTAGTTTTTTCAGAAACAAAAGGCACTGAACTCTTCAGTGAGAACATATACTCCCAACCTCTCTAAACAGCTATCTACTAAGATCCTATCACAAAATGCAGCTTCTTCTGGCTATGTACAGTAGGACTAGGGGAATGCTTTTACATAAATAGTTCACATTTAGGATTTTTTAAAGTCCTAAAGTGAGTGTTTTTTAAAGTGTTTTTTTTTTTAAAATACAACTCCATAAGGTAAACCCATTACTCATATCCTTTTTCTTTGACTTTTCCTGTTATCAATAAACAGAAAATGAGACACTCACACAAAGGCAATTAAGGAGCACACATCACACCAACTCTCTCATAGCACATTTAATAATCCACTCGGCATCTACTACTAGCTATCCCATCAAACCTGGTGACAAATATTAAAAGTGTGCACTGTGGAAAGAGCAAGTCCGGCTTCTTTGTGTGTTACCAGGGTGAGGGAAGGCAGCCAAGCACAAGAGGTGAACACATCAGAACTTACCTTAAGGATGTCCCCCCTTTTGAAGCTCAGCTCATCGTCAGCAGTAGCTTTGAAGTCATATTTGGCGATGGCTTCCATTCTGAGCGCCGCTCAGTGCTCAGCAGCCTGAAGCAGGGGGGGAAGGGAATCTTCCCTGCTGAAGAGCTCTGGGTTCAGCCTTGCCTCTTCAGGGGCTACTCTTGTACACTGGGACACACAATGCCACCCTGAATCAGAAGAGCGATGATTAAGAGAAGTGGCCAGATCGAAGGCAGCCCCGCCCTGCCAATCGCCCTGCACTCCCAGCCCCCACGCCCCCTGGCTCCGGGCTCCGCCGGGCTCAGCCCCCTCCTCCTCCCTTCCAGGCAACAGCTCTCCTTCCTCTTTTCAGCCTCAGCCCCAGGCGACTGACAGGCCCAGCGGCCAATGGCAGCAGCTGCCTAAGCCATTCCAGAACACACTTCCTCTTCCTTCCCGCAGGGTGTACTCTCAGGAACTGGCAGTCTCCTTCAGTCTGAGCCTTTCCTATAGCACCCCTTCACACACTTCGAACACCCAAGGCAATCCGCTGGAGATGGCAGTTACACGGGCCTCTCCCGTTCCTTGCCACCCAGCTGGTGCCCTGAGAACCAAGATGCTCCCACTCCCTGTCAGAAGCCATACGGGACCAGGGTCTTGGGCTGCTTTACTCTTTTTAAACTAAACCTTGTTCCATTCTCCAGAAGTAGTGAGAAAGCGAGCCTAGCGCTGCTCTGTATCTCCACAGACTACAGTACAAGGAGCACCAGCATCTTTCACACCCAACATGTCATCTGGTCAGAGAAAGACTCGGCTCAGCAACCTTTGCTATGGGACATCTGCTCGTGCACAAGATACCCAGACTTTGGGTCTGCCTAGACCTTGAAATAGGTAGTCCGGGTTTAAAATGGGTTTGACACTCAGAATAGTCTCTACATTATTTCTAAATAGTGCAAAGCAGAGCTCAAGCTCTAATTTATACCAAAAAAGAATCCCTTCCAGCAAATCTGAGCTACCAAGTTTTGTTTTTGTTTTTGTTTTTTTTTTTTTGGAGGGGGAGGTTGTGAGGTTCACACTGTAGTTACATCTGACCTGGAATTCCCTAAATATACACCAGGGTGGCCTAGAATGAGGTGATCCTCCTGGTTGGCCCCTGGAGTGCTGAGACCATAAGTACATGCTATCATATCCCCCGCCTCAGGTACCTTCTCTGAGGAACAGGTAAGTACAGGCTGGTGACTAGTGGTCAGACCCCAGCCTCATCCCGTCCCCATTTCACACAGCTGCATTCCCCAGTCAGGGGAGTCCTACACTGAGTAAGCAGCATTTGTAGGCAGATTCTGTCACAACTTCATGGTGTGCCCAGTGACAGTGACCTGAGACAGTGTGGTCATAAACTTTGAACTCTGCATACCCAAGGGAAAATGAAGCCCGTATTCGTGTTTGCAGTCACAGTTCCCATACAAACTAAACAAAAGCAGACAAGGGCCCTGGCAGAATGGGGGCAGAATATTTCTATAGTGGCACCTTTCTTGGATAATTACCACCTAGCAGCCCACTTGAGGAGCAAGAGCGATTATTATTCCTCTGTTCTAAAGTTAACATTTGGGGCACTGCTCGAGCACAGCTGCAAAGGGACTGAGCAGCTAACCAGCTGGGACATCAGATGACATGAGTGCTCCAAGTAAAGATCACCTGGAAGAAGACCTCCAGGAAAGTCTGAAGGCCAGCTGTCCTAACAAACCACACTATTTCTCTTTCTTCCCGTCATATCTTAGCTATTCTATGTGGCACTGACTCTCAAAGAGAAGAAATTAAGAAAAAGTCCTGGGGCTGGAGAGATGGCTCAGTGGTTGAGAGCACTGGCTGCTCCTCCAGGGGACCAGGGCTCACTCCTTTTTCAGGGGACCTGACACCCTCACACAGACATACATGCAGACAAAATACTAATGTACATAAAGTAAAAGTAAATGAAGTATTAAAAACAGTAAGATTAGCCCCAATATCGTTAAGTTCCCAATTACCTTCTGTAATTGTTTTTGATAAATTAAACCATATCTACAATTATTTAAATTTTAAAAAAAATATCTATGTGTGTTTCAACTGCCCATGCATCTGTGCACCATGTGCGTGCCTGGTGCCCAGGAAGACTAGAAGACGGTGACCGATCCCTTGGAGCTGAAATTAAACGTGTTTATGAGCTACCCTACATGGGTGCTGGGACCCAAACATGGGTCCCTGGAAGAGTGGTTAGTGTTCCTAACCTCCAGCCTTCTCCCCAGCCCTGAGGCCTCATTGTTTTGATCTGCATTTCTTTTTTTTTCTTAAGCTCCCTCCCACAAGTGACTTGTCAGGCTCTATCCAAAGCTATATATATATATACACACACACACACATATATATACACATACATACATACACACATACACACACACACATATATATATAATCTGATTTAATATTCACTGAATTTAGAAGGTATTTTTTAGTCAGAAAACTAGGTCTTGTTTAAAAGGCTTGCTCAGTATTATAGGTATAAGTATAGGATCATTACTTGAATGAATGGCATTTCTCCTGTCTCTCCAGACCATGAAAACTCAACATTAAGCTATGCTGGCCTAGTGCCATGTAGGGAGCATGTGTGTGTGCAGTGTGTGTGTGTGTGTGTGTGTGTGTGTGTGTGTGTGTAAGAGAGAGAGAGACAGAATTTAAAGAGAATAGAATCTCATAAAGTCCTTTAAGCTACATTTTCAGATACAATTCCCTATCACTTCAACAATTAAAACTGTATTTTCTTAAACTTTACTGTATGTGATGGGCTCTAGAGATGTGTGCAGACAGTTTAGACACAGTTTAGGCACTGTTAATGTGCCCTGTCACCTCATTTTCTTGGGGAGATCAGTAGCATCAGCTCTAAGTAGGGGCTGGAGATAGCAGCTCACTGGGTGAAGAACATGTGCTTAGCATACTTGAACTCTGGCTCAATCACCAGCTGGAGTGGGGGGTGGAGGTTAAAAAAAATCATGTACCCATGTTTACCTTCAGATTTCTTCCCTTTAATAGTGTTGTGTATAGCATAGAATTTTTGCTACAATCTTTAATGGAAGATTGAAATCCCTTCGTTATGGATAACCTAAGTGAGATGCTAATTTTTATTTGCCACAGACATGGGCATATTGACTTGATTTCCTCACATTTGTCTGTTTGTGTGTTTGCACATGCATGCACATCTACATGTGGAGGTGAGAGGACAATTCTGAGGAGTCGGTTCTCTCCTTCCTCCAGGAGGGTTCCAGGACAGAATTCCAGTCACCAGGTCTGGCAGCAACACCTCTACCTGCTGCCACCTTCAGCTTTGCTGTGATTTCTGTTACGTGATTACTTGAATACTTTCAACTCTCACAGGTGTTAGACACTTGTGTTTTGTTTTTTAAGACAAAGCCTTACTGTGGCTTGTGCTGGTCCTGAACTCAGGATGATCGATCTCCTGCCTTGGCCTCCCAGGAACTAGGATTACAGGTATGAACACTGGGCTTAGTGTTAAAGACTACGAGAAACCTATTGCAGATGGGTTGAATGTAGTTGCAGGAAACCAGGTACTGAGAACTACCTCCAAAAACAACAATATAATCCTAGTACTTGGGAAGCTGAGGCAGGAGGATGATTGCAAGTTAGAGGCTAGCA
Organism: Cricetomys ansorgei; assembly: GCA_026225945.1. Lineage (NCBI taxonomy): Eukaryota > Metazoa > Chordata > Mammalia > Rodentia > Nesomyidae > Cricetomys > Cricetomys ansorgei. The sequence goes on along the minus strand of JAMJFZ010001895.1, from coordinate 6,082,309 downwards.
TGGTTCTACAAAATGAGCTCCAGGCCATCCAGGAGCAAGACCCTATTTAAACAAACAGAGGTCCAGCAATATGGTTCAGCCCATTGTTGCTTAACAACCTGAGGAGCTGAGTTCAATACCTAGACCCTATGTAGTGGAAAGAGAGAACCAACTCTTCCAAGCTGTTTTCTGATAGCCATACTGAGTCACTCCTGTGACTGTGTGCACACAAACACTCATACATACAAAATATTTTTTAATGTAAAAACAGAGCTGGAGAGATAGCTCAGTGTTTACTAGCACTTGCTGCTCTTCCAGAGGACCCAGACTCAATTCTCAGAACCCACTCCAGTTCTCGGGGATCCAACACCTTTTCTAGGCTCCTGCACACACTTGGCAAACACACACACACACACAAAGGTTTCTTCTGTGTACTTACTAAATTTTTTAAAGATTTGTACTATCCAATGTCTGCCATATTTTTGACTCTGTATTGGATGTTCATTCATTCAAGACTGTGAGGAGTTACTAGATGCTAGACGTTGCAGCCTTGTTTATAAAACCACTACCATCTGCAGTCTGGGTGGAAATTAAGCTCAATTTCCTCTGGAAAGAAATTTGCTAACATTTATTATCAATCTTAAAACCCATACCCCAATTAAGCACTTCTACTTCCTAGGTTTTTATTACTTCGGTGACGCAGTTAGTGCAATGCAAATACGAACATGGATCAGTTTTCACTAGTTTATCTAGGGATATCTTCCACAGCAAGACAGATTGCCAAAGTTTTTAAAAACTGCAAAACACAGGCACAAAGAGGCTGCAGTAGAAGGATTGTTAAAAATCTGAGGCCCTCAGAGTATATTTCAGGCCAGACAGAGCAACATCAAGGCCAGATTCCAACACCTCCCCTCAATACTTCATCCAATTTGTGTAAAGCAACATGACACATGAATATATGCTTAAAATCGTTAAGCTCATAGTTGTTATCTCTACCAGTAAATAGAATACTATTACTTTCTGTGCAGTACCCTCATTGTTTTTCCAGTAAGCATGTATTGAGAATACAAACCAAAGGCCTTATAGGTATAAGACCTATATTCAACTGACCCTTTAGCATTTGTAAATAAGGTGACACCAGAGAAGCAACTTACATTTTCTAAATCCTAGTACTCCTCGACTGGAAAATAAGGCTAATAGCAGCACTTAATAAAAACATTTTGATGATTAAGATATCATCCTGCCAGGCAGTGTTGCACACATCTTTAATCCCTGGGCTCAGGAGGCAGAGGCAGGTGGATCTCTGTAAGTTTGAGGCCAGCCTGGTCTACAAAGTGAGTTCCAGGACAGCCAGAGTTATAACAGAGACACCCTGTTTAAAAAAATAAAATAGAATAAAACGAAAATAAATAAATAAGCAGATAATGAGATATTATGTAGTGTTATGGGTCCCATTTCAACTGTAAGTCTACATGTGACAGTAGATCTAGAGCTGGTCTCCACATACATAAATTCAGAAGCCCTCTATGACAGGCAAATTAATTACAAACATGGACTGTGACTGATGCTCAGCAGTAAAGCACTCATTCCGGGCCATGGGTTCAAGATGTGAAGGCACATGCCTGTAATCTCAGCACTTGGAAGGTGAGGTCTAAGCTACACGGCAAGTTTGATGACAGGCTGGGCTACGTGAGCCCCTGCTTCAAAACAAAAGGGGATGGTGTCTAAGACACTCTGTGGTAAAGTATTCCTTAGCATGCTCATGTACTAGGCTTCACTCCACCACCACACCAGGGAGACATCCATGTTTTAGAATTAAACCTCCCCACACCACAGTCTTAATACTACTTCACATACAGAAGAACTAACTGGGGGCTGGGGGTGTAGCCTGGTTGATAGAGTGCTTGCCTAGTATGCACAAAGCCCTGGGATTGATCCCAGCACTATATAAATGGGTTGGACGCCAGCTGTTGTTTTAAAATATCCTGCAGCGGGAAGCCGGGTGGCGGCATGTGTCTACAGTGGACCCATACAATCTCAAGTCTCAGGTCTCAGATCGGAGAATGTACAGAATTCTCAGGAGACCAAGGCAGGGGGCGAGACTCAGGGCTGGACTCGTCTTTATTGGGGAAACAGGAAGCTCATTGGTTAGGACAGCACAGATATTATAGTCCCATTTACATACTGCAGATTGCAGCTTGGACCTAGACATTTTTCGGGGGACCTTATATGGTCATATAGGGAGAAGTTAGTCACAACTCCAGATAAACAATCCTGCCAGGTGGCTTTTGTACCTTTAAAGGGACAGTGACTTCAGGGCTTCAGAAGGGAGAAGCCAAACTCCTGCAGCTCTCAGAATAAGAGCTCAGGAGTTCTAAGCGTGCCTTCTATCTTACTGTAGCTTCGGGACAGTCCAACAGTGGTTTACATCTGAAACCCCAGCACTTTGGGAGGTAAAAGAGGATCAGAAGTTCAAGGTCACTACATAATGAGCCCAAGCTAGCCTGGTCAAGCAGAGGAGTGAACAGATGGCTAGATCGGTAGATAGATGACTAAAACAAACAGACAATCATGGCTTTGAGGTACAGCACAGTGTACAGAGTTGACCTGCCACGTGCACTGTCCCAGGATCAACCCCCAGCACCAGAATGAAACATAGCAAGTGTTTAACTGCTGGGGGAAGCGGCTTGGTGGTAATGAGTTCAATCCCTCCTAACAGGGAAATTTTTTGGAAAAAATCGAAAGTATTTGTATACAAACCTAAAAAACCTTATAGCTTTTTTTTCTCTTTTAAGTCAGCCCATTCAGGGACTAATTTACTATAAGGTGCCTGCTTGTTGTGTGACAAACTTTTCCTAGGGAAGATGTAACACACACATCTACTTATCCCAGAGAGGGAACCCACAACAGATCAAAGTACATTTAGCGCCAAAGTCCAACTTGGTGAACCAATGAGTTTTAGTGGGGTTACTTACAGAAATATGGGTGAGGGGTCACTTACAGGAGCAAAAATGACTCAAAGGCAGCTGCAACATCAAAGCCCACCTCAGCATGAGTGATAGCTCACAAAAGCTGGGAAACCTGGAGCTCAATGCACAGCCTGAAGGCAGCCCAACAGGTTGGAGAGGATCCTTTTCAAGTGACTCTGGTCTAAACCCCTTCCAGGCAGCTCCACTGGTTTCTGCTTCTTCCAAGCAGCTAGTCTGGTCTAAAGAGTCTTCTTTGCAACTTGATTTAGCTTAGCCTGAAAGGGACCAGCTTTCATTATTTGTTCTAGGAGGGAGGGGCCTAGTGAATCTGGTCAGTTTCAGGGACTTCCTGCAGCTATTTTGAGTTGGTTTACCTTCCTACTATATGAGTTTCCCTGCAGGATAGAATGTTTCAAATGTTTCTACTTCCAAGGAAATTGTCACACAACAGTACTGGAGTTCTACCATAATCTAACTTTAAAAAGCTCCCCCTACCAAGTATGGTAGCATAAGCCTATAATTCTAGCACCAGGGTGAGGCAGAAGCAGGATTACTGAAAAGTCTGAAGCCAGGGCTAGGTATGGTGGTACACATCTTTAATCCCAGTACTTGGGAAGTAGAGGCAAGAGGATCTCATGAGTTTGAGGCCAGCCTGGTCTACATAAAGAGTTCTAGGACAGCCAGGACTACACAGAGACTCTGTTAATAAATAAATACATAGATAAATAAATGATTTGAGGCCAACATGGAATATATATGCATGTGTGTGTGTGTGTGTGTGTGTATATATATATATATGTATATATACACACATACACATATGACCTTGTCTCAAAAAAATAAAAAGGATAATCTTTTTAACTGGCAGGTAATGTTTATATATACAAATTTTAAGAATTACTGCTAATATGACTGAGGCCTTAAGCAAACTTTAAAATTTGCATTCCAGATAATGCACCATGAACAAAATGAAAATGATGGTAGGGCGGTGGTGGCATACACCTTTGATCCCAGCACTCAGGAGGAAGAGGCAGGTGAATCTGAGTTCCAGGCCGGCCTGGTCTATAGAGCTAGTTCCAGGACAGCCAGGGCTACACAGAGAAACCATGTCTCAAAAAGCAAAACAAAACAAAGAAAAAGAAAAGAAAAGGCAAGTATATGGTGGCTCTGTCCTTCACCTCTCCTAAGACTAACCTACACAGCAAGAGCTGCCATACACATGTGGCACAATGGAAGTCGCTGAAGAGCCTCTCCACCACCAGGAAGTATTCTTTAAAGTCAACAACTGGGCTAGAGATGGGCTAAAGAGAGAACAGCTCGGGCTGCTAAGCGCACTGGCTGCCCTTCCCGAGGACCAGGGTTCAACTTCTAGCATCCACATGGTGGCTCACAGCCATCTATAATTCCAGTTCCAGAGGAACAGACAACCTTTGCGGGCATCAGGTACACACATAGTGTACAAAGATGCAGACAAAAACACTCATACACGTGAAATAAAGTTAATTAAAAAACAACAATTCTAGCAAACCGGAAGATCCTCAAGTGAGATGGCTCAGTGGGTAAAGGTGCTAAGCCTAATGACCCAAAACGGGGAGAGGGGACTCAGCAAGACCTTGTTTCAACAACTCAATTGGTGGGGTTCATATCTAGCATGAACCACACCTTGAGTCCCACCCCCGGCACAAGAAATAGAGGAAGGAAGGACGAAGGAAAAGAAAACCCAAAAAAGGGAAAGAACGTAAAATAGAAACAGGGCTGGACTGATGGTAGTTAGAAGACTCAAGTTCAATTCCCAACACCCACAGGGCTGCTGATGACTCTCTAACTCCAGGGTGTATGTCCTCTTTAGCTTCTGAGGGCACCAGGCATGCACATGGTACAGATACAAACAAGCAGGCAAAATATACCCAGGCACATAAAAATAAAACACAAAATCATTCTTAAAAGCCTGATAAGGACTAAATCAGTAATTAGAATGGATAGGCTTTAATTCACAATTTCTAAAATTCTGTTCCCTTGTATTTTTCAAGCTATCTTAATTCACAAGCTCCACAATCGACTTTCACTTAACAATAATTACCCATACTAAAAACTCAAAAACGCAGCACACCTTTAATCTCAGCACTCACTCGGGAGGCAGAAACAGGCAGATTGTAGTTCGAGGCCAGCCTGGTGGTCTACAGTGCGAGTTCCAGGACAGCCAGAGCTACAAAGGGAAACCCAGTCTCACAAAAACAAAACAAAACAATAAAACCTCAAAAAGGAGTCTTCTAACCCCCAAACTGGTTCAATCTGCCTTACTAACAGTGAAGAGACACAGAAGGCACAAAAGGATGTTCTGTGAAGAAAACAGTAAAATACAAAAAACAAAAACAAAAAAACAAGCTTTCACTTGCGATCTGGTGGCATTATCGATTACTTAGGAATGAATTCAGTCCTTTGAGTCTCCTAGTTCCCAGGGGAGAACTCACCCCCACCCCACCACCCCCACCAGGCTCCCTAGCAGCCCTTCTGGCTGGCCCAAGAGTAAACGTTTTTGAAGGGAATGAAAACAGGGAAGAAGGTACCCTCCCGAAAAAGAGAAGGGAATCTCAGGACAACGGAGAAAATTAACAGTGCCAAGAAGGGCAGAAACTCCGAAAATTACACAGCGAGAAGGGGAAGTAGATTATTAAACGGGTTGAGGGGGCCAACGACTAGCGTTACAGATGCATTTCGTGTCCCTAGTGGAAAGGGAGACTGAGAAGGCGGACACGGGAGAACAAAGTCGAAGAGGGGTGCGGAAGTCAAAATACAACCAATGTGTCTAGTCTCTTCTGAGAGTCAACGGCACCCGAAAGATGGACCTGGACTGCACATCGGCTCCCTGCAAAACTGCGCTGCGACCGCATCTGCAAACAGCCCGCAACCACTTTCTCCGAGTCCCGCACGCGCGGCTCGCACACCCGTAGGAATCGGGAGCGCCGCAAACAGCCCGGACCCGCTGGAACCCCTCCTCTCAGCACCCCGGCGGAGGCGGCGGCTGCTTTCCCCCAACGAGTATTTCTCAAGTGCTTCTAAAAAAAAAGCAGCGCCGGGCTCCGTCAAAAGACCGGTCGACGGGTCCGGGGCGGCCACCCTCCTCCTAACTCACGGTGGATTCCCGCACAGTCCGGCCGCGAGACGCCGAGAGCCGGTGACGTGGTTGCCTCCTCGCAGGTCAGAGCCGCATCAATCACCACATCGGCAGCCGGCACCGAATCCCCCGCCTCCCGGGCTCAGTCAGCCTGACTCAGAACAGCACCCCGCGCCTCGCGCCTGCCCCGGGCTCCGTCCGCGCCCAGCTCCCCGGAGAGCCGGGTCTCTGCCCCGAGCGGGAGGAAGACCAGCACCAGGAAGGAAGCGCCCCAAAAGGGGAAACGAGGAGACGGCGGCCGCGGGCGACGGCGCTCGGCTCCAAGGCTCCCCGCGGCCCACGGGCGGCCCGCTCCGCCAGCCCCGAACACACCGGGCCCGGGCTGCCCGCCGCGGCGCGGGGACCTCGGGGCTCCCGCTCTCCTCGCGCCCGCCCTCTCGCACTCACCGTGGCGCAGCCCTCCGCTCCGTCGCCCGGCTCGGCCCGCCCTGCGCTGCCGCCGCCCGCGGCCGCCGACCCCGCTTGCTGTTCCCCGACTGCGGCGCCCGCTGCCCCGGCCGCCGTGCCCGCCTCAGCCTCGCTCGCGCCGCCGCCGCCGCCGCCGCCGCCGCCGCCGCCGCCCGATCGCTGAAGCAGCACAGCAGCCTGGCTTCCGCTCCTCCGCAGGGTCCCGCGAGAACTTCCCCACGCGGCCCCGCCCCGCCGCGCCGCGCCCCGCCCCCGCGAGACTTCCCACCCCACACCCCCCCACCCCGGCGGAAAAGCCCAGAGCGCAGGCGCTCCTCCTCCGCTCCGCGGAGCAGGTAGCCTAGCGCGTGCCCGCGCGCATGCGCCATCCCACCCCGCAGCAGGTGGCACGGGCTTGGCTCCGCCTCCGGGTCACTGTAACCCTGTAAGTGCCGGAGCGGGTGAATTATAGCTCTGCCCTGGAGGAATAACTCTTTGCACGCTCTTATGTTGCTTTCCCTTTCTATCAAACCGAGGCGAAGAGGGAGGATGGGAGAGAGGTCTCAGGACGGCGCGATCCAAATGGAGGACTGGATCTAGAATCGTTTGGGAATCTGGTTCGCACAACCTGCAGCGTTCGATGAATTGTTCGGTTCGTCCGTTCATTGACTGAACCACATACCTAGTGTAGGTAAACTCCGTGCTGGGTAAAGAAGAGAAAACGACGAACAGAGAGCCGGGCCTTCAAGCAATGCAGTCGAGAGAAGGAGCCGGAGAGTGAACAAGTAAAGTCTTTGGCTGGAGAGAGGTCTCAGAGGGTAAGAGCACTTGCTGCTCTTCCAGAGTACCCGAATTCGGTTCCCAGCACCCACATCAGGTGGCTCACAAGCATCCGTAACTCCAGCTCCAGGGGACTTAGTGCCTCTAGCCCCTGCTGGTACCCGCGTTCACCTGCACACACCCGCATGTAGACACGCACACCTGTAACACTTATACATAATTAAAAATAATAATAAGAAGCCTTCTCTAAACATTTAAATAAATAAATAATGCCTTAATACTGATATAGCTGTTTGGGGGAATGCTGAGGAACCAAAAAGATAGAGAAAGGCTTGCCCCGTTCTTCTGCCCACTGCATAAAAAGACTTAACAAAGAAGGTGAGGCAAAGCTGAGTATTGGAAGATGAGTAGGAGTTCCAGGGCACAGGAGCCAGGGTAAGAGCGTAGCTGGCACAAGGAATGGCACATAAGAACAGAGGCGTGGAGGCGTGAGACAGTCGTGTTCTGTGCAAGGCACAGTACGTAGATTCCTGTGCAGAGAGCTGCTTAGTATGGGGGAGTGGTACGTGAAGCTTGGAGAAGAAACTCTCGCGGTTCCAATAACTCTTTCCAATTACAGGAGAGCACAGAACACATGTAATGTTAATGTGTTCCGGGAAGCCACGAAAATAGCGTTAGAATACCCAGGCCTCGGCTACGATGGAGGAAATGGGTCCACTGACATAAGGAAAGTGAATTGTTCTTTCACCAAGTGTTTGCTAAGATCATTTGCATTGAAAGTGCCTTTCAGAGTCAAAGATGAAACAGATGAAACCACTGATTCCAGCAGATTGCAATCCAGACAGAATTACTTAGTTTGAAAGAAAAGAACTCAGAACTCGACCCTAAGCACCACCGAACTGCACATCAGAGTCACCGGTTACAGAAGAGGGAGCCATTATTTGGTGGTGAAGCAACCAGAAAGATGGAGTTTGATATGCAATGCGAAAGCGGAAGGGAGAGTCATAGAAGCCAACACTATTTCACGTTGGGTAAAGTCCAGGATTTGTGGGAGAATTTGTGGGAGGGGTGATGAGAGGTGAGTGACATCAGGTCAGGATGTACATCTTATGTTTCATTGTCAGGTACTGTGCAAGCCAGAAGGTTTTGGAGTAAATGTCTGATGGGAAGGGGTAATAACATGAGGTTCATGAGCTTACACCTGTATACCAAAGTCATAGTGCCTCCACGGGACAGCTAAGACCTTTGTTTCCTTCGTAGAGAGTGTGAAGCCAGATGTGCTGCCTGCCACCTGTTAGCCCAGCACTAGGAGGGCTGAGTCGAGAGGACCAAGACTTTCGAGTCCACAGAGCTAGAGAAAAGGCCTAGTGGTTAATTCCCTTTCAGAAGGCTCAGGGGCTTAGTTACCAGCACCTAAATGGCACTAACAACCATCTGTAGCTCCAGTTCCAGGGAATCCATTTTCTGGCACCAGGCACACACACCGTACACATACATACTTGTAGGCAAAGCACTCATACATATAAAGTAAAAAAAAAAAAAAACTTTAAAGGCTTTTGAGTCTAGCCTGAGCAACATGACAGAACCCTGTCTCAAAAAAAATATCTAAGGAAAAGATGTTAATAAAGAATGCAAAATACAATATGCTCAAAATTGACCCAGTCCTACTTTGCTCTAAAACTCACATTTTCCTCCCCTCTGTACTCTAGAATGGTGGTCAGGGAAAGAAGAAGAAGAAATGGAGAGGGACTGAGCTGCTCAACCGAAGGCGGGGAAGGACGGAGAGTAAATGTTAAGTGTGCCTGGGTATCAAAGAGCAACGCAGAAAGCTGTCACTCAACAGCAGTGGTCTGGGCATGAGGAGATTCACATAGACCACTTCCGTGCTAAGACCACTCATATTGGAGAAATCCCAGCTCTTCCTGCTGACTAGACCGTATTTACAGAGGGCCGAGGAAGGTCCTGGAAAGTGCTCACTGTCATCGCGTCCAGCCGTCAGCTCCTGGATCCCAAATATCGAATAATGGGAGGAAGAGGGATGTTGGTGTCATTTGCAAAGCAACACCATTATGCAGACTTAGAGTCCAAACATGTGTAGGACAGAATATGGGGCGTGGAGTGGGATAGAGCTCCGTGGAAGAGCGGTTGACTGGTAAGCATGAGGTCCTGGATTCTAACGCCACCACAGGGATTAAAAAGGAAGAAATCAAAGTGACATTATGGGTTTATTTATCTGGGCACCGTAGTTGTGTCTGCATTGGAGAGGTCCAGGTAGAAAGATCAAAAGTTCAAGATCATCCTCTACTATCAAATTTGAGGCCAATCTGGGACTACAGAAGACCCGGTCTCAAAAATAAATAAATTTGGCCAAATGTGTCATAACACACTGCTTCGATCCCACCACTCAGGAGGCAGAGGCAGAGGGATCTCTATGAGTTCGAGACCAGTTTGGTCTACATAGCGAGTTCCAGGACAGCCAGAGCTACATAGAGCCTGTATCAAGATAAATAAATGGGTCTAGAGAGATGGCTCAGCAGTTAAGAATGTTCTTGCAGATCAGTGGTGGCACATGCCTTTGATCCTAGCACTCGGGAGGCAGAGGCAGGCAAATGTCTCTGAGTTCTAGGCCAGCCTGGTCTACAGAGTGAGTTCCAGGACAGCCAGAGTTACAACAGAGAAACTCCAAACAAAACAAAACCAAAAATGCACAGCTCCTGTAGAGACCCTGAGTTCAGCTCCCACCATCTACATTAGGCGTCTCTAGGAAGAGCCAAGGCCTCTGATCTCTGAAAGCACCTGCACTCACACAAACACTCATAATTAAAAATTAATAACAGGGATTGGAGATATGACTGAGAGGTTCAGAGCATTTTCTGCTCTTTCAGAGGACTCAGATTCGATTCTAGCACCCACTTGCTGGCTCAAAGTTCTCTAGCTCCGGTTCCAGGGGATCTGACACCCTCTTTATGCCTCCTTGGGCACCAGGCATGCACGAATTGCACATAACGTACATGTAAACAAAACACCCATACACATAAAACAAAGTAACAGTCCTAGCGGTAATAATAATGAATAGCCAGGTATGGCGGTACACAGCTGTAATCCCAACCCTCAGGTAGGAGAGACAAGAGAACCAGGAATTCAAGGCCATCCGCTGCCACAGAGAACCAACAGAGCCGGCCTGGGCGACATAAGACCCCGTCTGGAACAAATAAACGAAGATCATGGCTTTTACCAATGCTTAAGCATTAACTCCTCTTTTGCCTAGCGGGAAGTTCCTAATTGTGTTTATAGTGAGCTCTGCAGCCTAACAGAAAAGAGGATGTGGAGAGGAAAAAAGAAGTATCTGAGAAGCTGTGGGTGGCACAGGGAGGTGGGGGGGGTAGATGAGGAAGTGATGGTCAGCTGGTGTTTGGATGGAGAGTCGACCCTCTAGGATACACATGTAGAGATATCCCAAACGCTCCTGCTTGTGTTCCCCCTCCGACGTTCACTGAGTATCTTCCTGCAGCGAGCAGGGTTTTTCTGCCTGGAGCTGGACACTGAAAGTGGAAGACATATTTATTTCATACGACACAGGCTGTGTTCGTGGTGTTAGGAGCACACAGCGGCGAACTTAACTTCTTTCAGGGCCAGAGAAGGCAGAAGAAGTTAGGTTTAGGATGGGGCTCTGGTTATCCTTAGAGGAAGTTAGGGGTCTAAGATAAAGAAGCATGCAGAATGGGGTTGAGACAGTTGGCGAGGCCCAGGGGACTCCATGCTATGGCCTAACTGAAGCAGGGCTGGGCCGGAGCCTGATTTCCATCTTCAAACCACTTTATCGCTGTGACTGCAGAGCGGAAAATCAATTAGAACTGAGATATTTATCATCTACAAGATAATGTCTCAGGCTGTTGCAAGGCTCTTAAAGATGAGCTCCCGCCTGGGAGGCCTCTCCTCTCAGTGCGCAGCCAGGACCAACTCCCTGAATTCTGAAGTGCTTGTGGTTTCCGGAAGGTGCCGTATCTTTTGAAAGTCCATATCTCTGCGAATGCAATTTCCTCTGTTCGGTTGGCCTTCTCCCCTACATTTAGGCCCCCAAGTCAGTGTTTTCTTCAAAGTTCTGTTATGCCCAGGTATGGTTGTGCACACCTATAATTTTCAGCACACAGAGACCCGAGGACATGGAGTTCAGGTCACCCTCCACTACATAGCTAGTTTAAGGCCACCCTCCGTTACTTCAGACCCTTCCTCAGAAATAAACGAGGTGGGGAGCTGGAGAGATGCTCCACTGGTTAAGAGTGCTTACTGCTCTCATAAAGTACCTGAGTTGGTTCCCAGCATTCACACAGGGCAGCTCACAACCTCCCGTAACTCCAGCTTCACGGGGATGCAAAACCTCTGACTTCCATGGGCACCCACACTCACATGCATATACCCCCCCCCAATATATACACATAATTAAAAATAAATTAGATTTACAGATTAAAAAAAAATCATTATACCTGTGATCTCATTGGTTGCGTGTGGTCCAGAGCTTTGGGACGACACAACTCCACCTTCTCACGTCTGTATGCTTGGCACCCATCATGAAGTAAGTTGGTGGACAGGCAGATAGATGGAGATACAAATGCGGCTGCTTTTCATGTGGTGGTAATAGTTGGAGCTAAGGAAGTGAGTGGGAGCTCAGAAAAAAGAGTAGACACTGAAAAGGATTTCTAAGAGAAGAAAAAAAAGCTATGTTATGCTTCCATTTCAACTGTCACCATGATTTTTTAAAAAATCCTACCCTGAGTATGTCTGTACTAAAAATACATGTAAAGATACCAGATCTGGAAAAGAATATTAAAAAGTAATAATAATTGTGTCAAAATGGTTCGCAGTCACGGGTAAGGAGATGTTCTCTGGCATGAAGACCTGTTATGAACTGTAGCAAGAATTGCTGACCAGAGGCTGGAGAGATGGCTCAGCCATTAAGAGTACTGGCTGGGTGTCTAGAAAACGCAGGTTCAGTTCCTGGCACCTACACGGCAGCTCACAACTGTCTGCCACTCCAGCTCCAGGGGATCCAACACCCTCATACAGACAGACAGACATGCAGGCAAAACAGCAATGCACGTGAAATAAAATAAAATAAATCATTGATGACCAAATCAGCCATTTCTGAACGTGTTAGCTACCCAAAATGTGTGTGGTGTTTCCCTCGTGTTCCCCAGCTCCTGTGTTGTGTCCCCATTTTTGTTGTTTTGGTTACATTTAGAGGACAGAAAAAGGTTTCTGCCTGACTTTTATGAGGTAACATACTGCCACCTGCAGGTAAGAACTGGGTATTGCCCTGGAGTTTTCTGTTTCGCTGCCTGTCTGTTGCTGACTCCTTAGGAGCTGGCCCTAGGTCAAAATTCTACTCCTATTTGCTCAGTTGACCTCGGAAGCTCATCTAACTCACGGTTGCACGCCCGCTCCTCTCAGTCTTCCCCTGTTCTCCTCCTTACTTTTCCTTTTTGTTTGTTTATTTTTTCTGAGACACGATTTCTCTGTTGTAACTCTGGCTGATATCAAACGCACAGAGATCCGCCTGCCTCTGCCAGCCGAGGGCTGGGATTAAATGTGTGAGCCTCTGCCGGGCTTCCACCTTACTTTTGACACAGGGTCTCTCACTGAACCCGGAGTTTGTGGCTCTGGCTGGGCTGGCCAGCCAGTAAGTTTGCTGGGATCCGTCTGCCTCTACTTTCCAACAATGGGGTTACAGACACACATAGCCATGGCCAGTTTTTACATGACTGCTGGGGAATTCTAACTCAGATCCTCTTGCTTTTATAGGAAGTGCTGTTACCCACGGAGCCATCTCCCCAGCCTCTTTATGATTTTTAATAAGTCACTGTCCCCAATTACTTTATGAACTCCTGGAAGTGGTAATAAAGGCTGACCTCTAGAGAGTGGGATGCAACAGAGCAAAGGTCTAAGAGCACTGGAAGGGCAGAAGGAAGTCAGAGATGCACGCAGACCTTTAATCCAAGCACTTGGGGGCCGAGGCAGGCAGATTAAAGCCAACCTGGTTTACATAGTGAGTTCTGGGCCAGCCAGGGCTACATAATGAGGCCATGTCACAAGAAAAATTAATTAAACAGAGAGAAGGAGGAGAGGGAAGTCGTGGAGGCTCTGTAGAAGAGGCTCTGAAATGTCCAGAAGAATAACAAGCATCCCCATAGGAAAAGCCAGGCTAGAACCCTTCTAGATGAAGCAGTAAGCTCTTAAAATGGAGAAAAGGATCAGCAGTTGTTGTGGAAGTTTATTTTTAGTTGTGTCTAAAATAATTGTTTTTGTGCGTTGTTGGAAAAAGGGATGCATAGGCCTTGGCATTTTGTATGGTCTGCAGGTAATGGGTCTCTGTGGGGGATGTCTGATTGCTCATGATCTGCACCTGAGGAGTGCTGGCTGCATGAATAAAAACACCTGAGCTCAGACGCTCAGGGTTCCACTGTTGATCGAGTATGGCACTGGCTAGGATGGTGGTTCTCTCTGCTGAGGTCTGGCAGGGTTTCCACGTATGCAAAATGCCTCCTTGTCTTCTGTGCTGAGCCACCCCATAGATGTATTACAACACATAGCACACCAACGTGAGGCACGACATCACGCCAGCTAATCCACCATGAAGACAAGGAAGAAGAGGAAGAAACTCCAGACCCTACAGACTCTGGTAAAGTACATCAGGGAAGCTACCAGAGGATAGAGATGAAGGTATTAATTGAAGGCTCCTGAAGGAAGAGGAGAGAGAGAAAGGAAATAAGCCTTTAGGGAGAGAAAAGGCTGTGAAATTAATAAATAAATGAGGAAAGAAGCTCCGAGGTGAAAGCCACAGAATGGAGGCCCTTAGAGATAAAGAATTCAGCTGGGAGCAGGAAAAAGCAAGGTTCTAACTGTTTTTCCTGATCATGGAGCCGATGCTCATTCCCACCACCGGTGGTAGTGTGCTTGAGTTTTCTGATAGCATGGTATATGTAGGTGAAGCTCAAGTTCTTGTGTTTGAGGTCTATGAAGAAGGGTATAGGTTTCCCCATAGTGGCGGTGATAAAGAACGCCAAACAGCCAGAATGTTTCAACCAGAAATTCTTTCCACTGGCCCAGGACCCCCTGAGAAAGCAGCTGCACCTTGGAACCAAAAAGCCACTTAGTTAAACTGATTTTTTGTTGTTGTTTTCTGCAAACCTAAGAGAAAGACAAGCTGTCCAGATATTGGTGATGGTGATGAGAACTCCATCCATGAGGGAACTCTCCTGCAGACAAGGACTAGTTGTTTTTCCTGCAAACCAGACTCTATCTTAAAATCTGGAAAATGTTTCTTCAGGGTCAGCACACAGAAGCTGTCTTCCAGAACTGGGCGAGGTTGCATTTCATACTGGTAGCTGAACTTGGTATTGTAAGAGTTACCCAGCTGGTGCTGATTTTGAAGGCATGAAAGGGTCATGGAGAGCAATTGAGGCTTGGCACAGTAAGAGGGAAGTATTGGTGAAGGTGCAGCCTAGGTAGTAGTTGAAGGCCCAGAGAAAGGGTTATATATAGAAGTTGAGACTTGACACCATGAAGAGAGCCCAGGAGAGGCTATTGGTGAAAGTGCAGCCCACTTGCAGCAGGGACCCCAGCATTCTGAAGATGCAGTACCATGGGATGACCACCAAGAACAACAGCAGGAGTGGAGGGGAGCCAGCCAGAACCTGGAGGACAAGCTGTGTGTGTTGCAGAGGGCAGAGCCAAAGAAGTGATCCAACTCTTTGGAGGCACAAGGAAGATCGTGAGTGAATTCCAGATAGTTGGACATTGATAATGTTTTTCTGCTGTCCAAAGACATTGTGAAAAGCTTGATAGCTGTTTGGTTTCATTTGGTCCTGTGTATTAGCAACTTGTGATTTTTCCTCTTGTAAATAGTTTTGCTGGTGTACTGTTAAATTGTGTTGTAAAGGTAAAGCAATTTTTTTTTTAATACAGAAAAGGGGAATGGTGGAAGTTTATTTTTTTTAGTTGTTTTTAAAATAATTGTTTTTGTGCACTGTTGGAAAAAGGGATGCATAGGCCTTGGTATTTTGTATTGTCTGCAGGTGTTGAATTTCTGTGGGGGAATATTTGATTGCTCATGATCTGCACCCGAGGAGTTCTGAATGAATAAAAGCACCTGAGCTCCGATGCTCAGGGTTCCACTGTTGATCCATTATGGCTCTGGCCAGGACAGTGGTTTCCCTCTGCTGAGGTCTGGCAGGGCTTTCATGTATGAAAAATGCCTCCTTGTCTTCTGTGCTGAGCCACCACATAGGTATAATACTACAAACAATTCTTTTAAATGCAACAAATCCCCAGTAGAGGGTGTGGGCTGAAATTTGTTTGAAGTTTCAGGATCCGAGAGATTTCCAGTCATTTGTTCTGAGAAAGACTCAGAAATATGAACCTTAAATAAGCAACATCAGGTGATTCTCAGTCTTGTCATTCTGAAATGTGTTGTGTTCCCCCCCCAGCCCACCCCCACTCCCTCCTACCCCCCAACTCCCGCATAGGCAATGCTTTCTGAATAATATGTGACTCTTGGGGATCTTCATGTGTCTTTGATTACAGGAGTTGGAATGGAATGTTAATAGCCCTGGGTGGGGGAGAACTTGGGACCATGAACCTCAATTGCTTCCCCAGGGACTTCATGCTGTCTGCATCGGGGAACTGCCAGGAAAGTGCCTTGCTGTGGTCTGGGACTCGCTGGCAGATGCTTCTCAGGGCCTGAGCATAAATGAAGATTGCATAAAAGCCCAAAAGAACAAGTGGACTTTGGCCTTGACAGCTCTCCAGAGGGGTTCCAGGGTCAAGTTCAGAGGTGGCTGGCCCTCTCCCACTCCTTCTATTTCTGGGTCCACATCTCTCCCAGGACACATTCTGTTCACTAAAGGGGTAGAGTGGAGTCTGGGGCTTGAGAGATGGCTCTGTGGCTACGAGGAGCCACTGCTTTTTCACAGGATCTGGGTCCAGTTCTCAGCACCACATCACTGGACAGCCAACCTGGGCCACCATGCCCAGCTTACCATCGGGTTGTGCACGCTGGGCAGGCACTTATCGACTGAGCGACATCCCCAGCCTTCAGAAAGCCCTCCCTCAACGATCTCCCTACCTGTTACACCAGGGAACCCACCCAGGACCCCAGGGACATGCTGAGGCCAAGTTCCGAAGCGTGTGATCATCTCAGATGGGAGTTCTGCACCCAATGAATACGAACAATGGGTTCTTCTCTTTCTTTTGTCTCCTGCTCCACTTTCTCACCCATTAAAACACATCTAGGTTTTAAAATGCACTCGATAGGTTGAATGGCCTCTTTCAAATTTACAACTTCACAGGCTGGAGAGACGGCTCAGTGGTTTAGAGCACCAGCTGCTCTTGCAAGAGGACCTAGGTTCAATTCCTAGGACCCACATGACAATTCACAACCAAATGTAACTCCAATCCCAGAGGATCCAGTGCCCTCTGAAGACACCGACTTACATGCAGCAAAACACCCATACACAGGAAGTAAAATAATAGCAATAATTTTAAAAAGTTAAAAATTTACAACTTCAAGCCAGATGGTGGTGGCGCAAGCCTTTAATTCCAGCTCTTGGGAGGCAGAGGCAGGAGAATCTCTGTATTCCAGGCCATTCTGGTCTACAGGTGAGTTCCAGGAGTCATGGCTAGACAGAGAAACTCTGTCAAGAGAGACAAAGAGAGAGCCCTGAGTATTGTCTGTAATATTTGTGAATCTATTAATTCTCTGTCTTCATTGTTTTTGTTTTTCGAGATAGGGTTTCTCTGTTGTAACTCTGGCTGTCCTGAAATTCACACTATAGACCAGGCTGGCCTCAAACTCACAGAGATCTGCCTGCCTCTGCTTCCCCAGTGCTGGGATTAAAGGTATGCGCCACCACCGCCTGATCCTCTCTGCCTTCTAAAAGAACAGTTTCATGTTTTCTCATGTTGCCCTTTGTCAGCAGATGTTGCTCCCTCAGTGGTAACATCTCCCTGCAGCTGCCTCTGATTTGCATCTGCTCTCATGTTCTGCTTCACAGCCAAGGAAACTGTTGAAGAGCGAGCATTTTCTTCTTGATTTCCTCCCTCTCTTCTGTATCTACAACTTTCCCTTCTTCTAGGCAAGTTCTTTTGGCATACCAAATGCCATGCTATAATCTCACATTTAAAATATCTTCCCTGGAAGCTGGAGAGATGGCTTAGAGGTTAAGAGCACTGGCTGCTCTTCCAGAGGACCTAGGTTTAATTTCCAGCACCCACATGTCAGTTCGCAACTGTCTGTAACTCCTGTTCCATGGGATCCAACACTCTGACACACACATACATGCAGGCAAACACCAATGCACATAAAATAAAAACAAATAAATCATTAAAGTCTCTTCCCTGGCCCTCCAATATTGACAGAGCAAACACAATGTTCTGTTTCAAAGCCAAAGTTAAGAAGAGTTGTCAGTCCTTGCTGGCTCCATATCCTTGATTCTTAAAAAAAAAAAAATTAACCGTGTGGTAGTGATACAGGCCTTTAACCTGGAGTCAGAGGAAGATGGATCTCTATGAGTTTGAGGCCAGCCTGGTCTACAGAGTGAAAAAAAAAATTAGGTTTATTCATTTCCTTTTGTGTGTTTTACCTGCAGGCATGCACCATATGCATGCCTGGTGCCTGCAGAGATTAGAAGGTATCAGATCTCTGGAACTGAAGTTATAGATGGTTGCGAACCATCAAGTGAGTTCTGGGAAACAAACCCAGGTCCTCTGCAAGAGCAACAAGTACACTTAACCACCGAGCCACGGAGCCACCGTGGGACTGCCCGGGAGCTGAGGTGAGGTAGAAGGTTTGCCTAGAACCCTGGAACTCTCATTCTGAGAGCTGCAGGCGATTGTCCCCTCCCCTCTGCAGCTGTGACAGGCCACAGGCTACGCTGCTTGCTCACAGCAAGGCACCACCCCCCAAAGGTATGCAACCTGGCAGAATTGCTTATCTGGGGCTATAACACTTCTCCCTACATTACATATAAGGTCTCTTCCTCTTCCTCTGGTTCCCAGAAAAATACCTAGGTCCAGGCTACGACCTCCAACATGCAAATGAGACTGATGTACCTGCACTAATGACATCCCTGGATACCAGAAACCTTTTCCTTTCACTATGTATGTGACCCTGTTTTCCTCAATAAGGTTGAGTTAAGCCCTCTGCCACGCTGAGACCGCGTGGGTCCACTGTAGGCTGATGTAGGCCACCCCTGTGCACTGCCACAGGCTAGTGGAGCTACATCGCAGAGATGGGAAGCCATGGAGGGATTTTTTTCCATTGCTACAAGCCTCATCTCCAGCCCCACTGTATCTGTACTCTTACTGTCTCTTTCTTCCAAGCTATCTTTGAGATGAACTATCAAGATTTTGTTGTTATTGTTTTGTTGACACAGGGTTTTTCTGTTGTAACTCTGGCTGTCCTGAACTCTGTAGACCAGGCTGGCCTTAAACTCACAGAGATCTGCCTGCCTCTGCCTCCCGAGTGCTGGGATTAAAGGTGTGTACTACCACCACAAAACTACTATCAGATTTCTTAACCCACCAGGATGACCAGCACTCTCTATTGTGTCAAAGTGAGCGGATTGTTTTCTGTTCTTATTATAGCTATCCTCTGTAATAACAATGGACAGAGCTGACAGATGCGTGCTTCTAGAAATCATTTCCCATCCACAAAATAGGCCTAGGTCATACTATCTACTATGTTTGTACTGTGAGCCCTAAATGAAACAATGTGTCTAAAATCCTTAGATTTTGGTCATCTCAATACTTGGGAAAAGAATACTAGGGGATCATTTGAGTCCAAGAGTCTGGGTAAAACAACAAAACATCTTAAAAAAAAAAATGAAACGGGGTGGAGAAAAGTCTCAGTGGTTAAGAGTACTGGCTGTTCTTTTAGAGGTCATGAGTTCAATTCCCAGCACCCACACGGTGGCTCGAAACCATCTATAACTGCAGTTCCACAGGATCCAATGTCCTCTTCTGGTGTGCAGATAGATGAATACACAGACAAAACATCCATAGATATAAAATAAGCCAACCTTTACAAGAAAAGAGGCAGGAGGCAGAGGCAGGAGGATCTCCGTGAGTTCGAGGCCAGCCTGGTCTACAGAGTGAGTTCCAGGACAGCCAGAGTTACAACAGGGAAACCCTGTCTTGAAAAATAAAACAAAAAAGAAAGAAAGAAAGAAGAGGGAAGGAAGGAAAGAAAGAGGGAGGAAGAAAGGAAGAAAGGAAGGAAGGAAGGAAGGAAGGGGGCTGGCAAGAAGGCTCAGCAGGTAAGAGAGCCTGCAACCAAGCCTGACCGCTGGAGTTTAATACCTGGAACTCAAACAGTGGGAGGAGAGAACTGGCTCCTACAGGTTGTCCTGACCTCTGCATACATCTGCCTCCCATACGCGCACACATACCCCTAGAATTCGCTAGAATTCCGGGCCCCTAGGCTGGCCCGGACTATGGTCATCATCATGCCTCTGCCTCCAAGCACTGGAGTCCCAAGCCTGCCCTACCACACCCAGCCGAAAACTAGTCTGAGTACATTTTCACCACCCCTGGGAGAATATAGTCACAGAATACTTGCTTGCTCAACTCCGACTCCCGCCTGAGTGCATTGGTACAAGCCCGTACGTGTGAGCACACACGCACACACACACACATAAGATGAACGTGATAAAAACAAATTTTAAAACGTACAGGTGGCCTCCTCAACCTTCTTGTAACCCCTATCATCTGGTGATCACAAGGAAAACTGTCCCACGGTTTGTAGGTTGTCACCGTTCTTAGTGCTGTTGTTGCCATTTGGTGCCGGGGACGAACCCGGAGCTCCAGGTGTGCTAACACACTCTCGTCCCTGAGCTGCGCCCCGGTTCCGTTATTTTTAAAGGAATATTTATGTATTGTGTGTGGAGGTAAAAGCCAACTTGCGGGAGTTGGTTCTTCCTTCCACCCAGGACGCAGACTCAGGCGGTCATGCCTGCAGCAGGTTCCTGTATCCACTGAGCCATCTCACTGCCTGCCCTCCTCCTTTCCCCCCTCCGTTTCTTTCTGTTTCTTTTTAGACAGGGTCTCACTATGTAGTCTTAGCTGGCTTTGAACTCACTATGTAGACCAGGCTGGCCTTGAATAATAGATATTGGAGTGCCTCTGCCCCCTAAGCGCTGGGATTGAAGACATGTGCCACCATGCCTGGTGCCATTATTTCTTACTATTTCTCAGGTCCCTCGGAGAGGATACATTCCACTCCTGACCCATAGCCAAGTAACTTGCCCCGGGCAGACAAGTACGTCACATGGAACTCAAGACAATCACCACCAAGACCTGGAGTTAGGTGCATCTTATTTTATGCTTTACATAAAAGCACATTTCTGGGCTGGAGAGATGATTCAGACATGATACTCGCTGCTCTTACAGGGATCCTGGGTTTGATTCCCAGCACCCTTATGGTGGCTCAAAAATGATCTGTAATGCCAGTTCTGGTGTTCTGATGCCCTCTTCTGGGCTCCAGGAGTAGTGCACACACATGGTGCACAGACATGCAGGCAAAACAGTCATACACATAAAATAATAAGTTTTTTCTTAGCTGGGCATGGGATAGCTTATCCCTTTAATCCCAGCACTCAGGGGGCAGAGGCAGGTGGATCTCTGAGTTTGAGCTAGCCTGGTCTACAGAGAGAGACCAAGACAGCCAGGGCCACACAAAGAAACCCTGTCTTGAAAAAACAAAGAATTAAAACTTCTTTTTTGTTTGTTTGTCTGTCTGTTTTTCGAGATAGGATTTCTCTGCTGTAACTCTAGCTGTTCTGGAACTTATCTGTGGACCAGATTGGCCTAGAACTCACAGAGATCTGTCTGCCTCTGCCTCCTGAGTGCTGAGATTACAGGCATGTGCTACCACACGTGGTGGTTCAGTTTTGCTTGTCGGTGCTGACGTCTGAAGGCAGACATGGCAGGAGTCTTCCAATCTGCAACTTTCCTAGCCCTCCAGCATTACCAGAGGGACAACTTCAAGATGTTCACTGTACTGGCTAGTTTTATGTCAATTTGACACAAGCTAGAAAGGGAACCTCAACTAAGAAAATGCTTCTGTAAGACTGAGCTGTAGGCAAGCCTGTAGGCATTTTCTTAATTAGTGATTGATGAGGGAGGGCTCAGCCCATTGTGGGTGGGGCCACCTCTGGGCTGGTGGTCCTGGGTTCTATAAGAAAGCAGGCTGAGCAAGCCATGGGAAGTGGCCTGCATCAGCTCCTGCCTCCAGGTTCCTGCCCTGCTTGAGTTCCTGTCCTGACTTCCTTTGACAGTGAACTTTGATGTAGAATTGAAAGCTGAATAAACCCTTTCCTCCCCAGGTTGCTTTTTGGTTATAGTGTTTCGTTGCATGGATAGAAACCATAACCAAGATACTAACGTTGCCAATCATACATATTAGCACCATTAGAGAGTAATTAGTGAGGGATACAATCAAGACACTTCGCATTCCAGGGCGGTTCCTAACAGGCCTGGGAAATTGGAACAGTTCCCTTCCTTGCCGCTAGATGTCACTCTAGACTAGACGGGCAGGAGCGGTCTTGGCGATTCTAAAGCTAACTAACTGTAAAGGAATGCTGCTGTTTGGCTCCAAAAATGGATTTGACCTCGCTGCTGGGACTTGCCGCTCTTCGAGTGCCAGGAAACAGTGTTTGCTAGGTCCCAGCCACGGAGGGCAGAGGAAATATCCAGTTGCATCTCATGCAATGGAAACCGTACTTCCCTGGAACGAAGAGCCCTCCCCTCTTACCCTCCTCACCTCGGAATCTTAGTTCACCACAAGCTTCAATACTTTGTGGTTCCAAAAGAGCAGAACTAATACTTTCCCTCTTATTTAATAAGCTCCATGGCTGCATCCCCACTCCCACCCCCCGGTCTTCTTGAGTGAAGGAAGCGCAGCTTAGGTCCCTTAGGTTCTACAGGACACAGTGGCGAGATCTAGATCTAATATCTAGTGTCGTTTTTTCTTCTCTCCTCCTCCTCCTCCTCCTCCTCCTCCTGCTCCTCCTCCTGCTCCTCCTCCTCCTGCTTCTCCTCCTCTTCTTCCTCCTCCTCCTCCCCCCCTTCTCTTTCTCTTCCTCCTTCTCTTTCTTCCTCCTGCTCTTCCTCCTGTTCTTTCTTCCTCAAATTTGCAGTCCCCTAGGTGGAGGTGGTTGCTGTTTGGCAGAGTCTTGGGTAGTCCAGCATGACCTTAAACTCACTATGTGGTCCAAGTTGACTTTGAACTCATCCTCCTATTCCTACCTTCTGAGCACAGGGATTACAGGCCTGTACCACTATGATCACCTAGTGACTTTTTATCTGGCAAGGATCCTCAATGTCTAAATGTTTTATGCCAAAGCAAAATACTACATATTGTGTGTTTCATTTAGGGTCTGACCCTGACCCTACATAGGTTGTTTAAAAAAATGTTAGGGTCCACTCGCAGTAGCTCAGTTGGTAGGAGGGTGCTTGCAATGCATGGATGAAACCCTGGTTTCCATCCTCAGCACCACACAAAAGGAGCCATGGTGGCTCATGCCTGTCATCCTGGTACTCAGGAGGTGGAGGCAAGAGGATCAGCAGTTCAAGACTATCCTGGGCTATATAACCAGTTCAAAGCCAGCCTGGAATAAATAGACCCATTCCTCCAAAGCAGGGAGGGGCCTCGATTAAAAGAAAAAAATAGCACCGTTATTCTTACAACTAGGCTATTACATGGAGAAAGTTATCAGTCAGGATCTCCAGGAAGATGAGCAAGCTGAGCCAGGCTTTCACTGGGACCAAGCCTGCCTGAGCAGCTTAACCACAGAAGGTGACATGACGTAAGGAAAACCAATCACTCTGGTGGTAACAGACTCAGTTTATTGGCTGTGCTTTATATAAAATAGAGCCAAAGGCTTGAATTGGCAACTAGGGTGTCAAGTCCTCTATAACTGTAACTGTCTGCCGTAATTTACCCTTCTGATGGCTACAATGCAATTAAGGAGAGAACTAACTGGTAGCAGACTCCATATGCGGGTGTTCATTTTTGTTTTTTTTTTAAAGATATTTAAAACTTATTTATTTTTATCTTATGTGCATGACTGTCTTGTCTGCACATGCTTTCCTGAAGACTTCAGAGTCCAGAAGAGGACATTGGACAGTTGCGAGCTGCCACATGAGTTCTGGGACCCAAACTCAGATCCTCTGCAAGAGCGATAAGTGTCCTGCTTTTGTTTTGTTTTTTTCAAGACAGGGTTTCTCTGTTGTAACTCTGGCTGTCCTGGAACTCACTCTGTAGACCAGGCTAGCCTCGAACTCAGAGATCCGCCTGCCTCTGCCTCCCGAGTCCTGGGGTTAAAGGCGTGGACTACCACTGCCCACCTAGGTGTTCTTAATTTCCTAACTGCTGAGCTGGTTCACTAGCTCTGTTTTTTTTATTTGTTTGTTTGTTTGTTTTTTCTTGGGAGTGGCTCACAGTGTAGCCCTGACTGGTTTGGAAGTTATATAGATTGGGATGACCTCTAACTCACAGAGATCTGCCTGAGTCCTGAGTCTGAGTCTATGAGTGCTGGGTTTAAAGGCATGCATCGCCACAACATGTCTGGTCTGGTTTTTTGTAGGTCTGTTTCATCTGAAAACAGAATCGAGCCAAGTATGATAGCACAGCACTTGAGGGCTCGAGGCAGGAGGATTAGGAGTTCAAGGTCACTCAACATATTAAACTGAAGGCCTGGCGGGGACTATAAGAGACCCTGTTTCCAAAAGGAAAACAAAAGTTGGATTGCTTGCCTATCAGTTCCGAGGCTTTATGCTCTTCTAACCCTTCCATTTCCATCTAGCCGAGTATTGTAGGTGTGTTATGAGCCTTCACAAAGCCTTCGGAAATACAGGAATCCCATCTCCGTTCCGCCTCGAGTTGCAAGGGTAAAACCACCGTCTGCTCCGAAGTTTTGCTGGCAGCTTTTCTGGAGCTATGAATCAAGCAGCTCTCAAATGTTTGGCTCTGCTTAAGAAATCAAATCTCCATCCTCTCCCAAATTAACACGAACATTAGCTCGTGTAAGCATCACGAGCTAAAATCAATATAAACACCAGAACTGCCTGGCAACCAGAAAGGGACAGTATTACTCACCCTGATATTTATGTGTGTCAGATGGGGAAAATCTTTCCCTTTCTATAGCTGTGCTTATGCACACCCAGGCAGGGATGCACTGGGCAAACAGCTTCCATACATGGAAGATGAAGGAGATGTGAGAGATATAGTCAGTGTGTTCAGCTAATTAGACCACCAGGTTCCTTTCCTCACGGGGGCCTGGTGTGCAATGGCTGTACCAGTATTGTAGCATAGAAATAGATGTAGATAGATATAGGCCTGGTGCCTATCTGAGCTGCCCTAAGGGAGCCTGGAGATAGTTTTCTGGTGGATATTCATATTTCCGATTCCAGTGCCACCCCCAATTTAGATTCTAGGTGTTCACGGTGTCTTTGGGACGCTCCAGGGCACAGTGGCTAGGCCAGGTCATCATGTCCAGCTGTACCAGCTGCAGCATAAGGAACACATAATTGAGACCTTCTGTAGAGCCAAGTTCGAGTTCTCTGGCTGCTAGGAGAGCCGCATCTCAAAGGAGCGGGGCTCTACCAAGTATAATGTAGATGAATCTGAGGACTTGGGAGCTGAGAGGCAGTTTGTCCTTGACAACTATGGGGTCCAGTGTATCCCTAATCACGCTCCCCTGGGCAAGTGTCAGTCCTGCACTTCCGAGGACTGCTGCTGTGCTGAGTCCTACATGCCACCGAGTCATGTTCAGGAATAAATCTCACATCCAGTCTGCCTAAAGTGAGAAAGCAAACAAAAGAGCAGTCTGTGGTTCTATAAGGAGGCAGGCATGGGGTCGTACACTCAGGGTGCTGCAGCAGGAGGATTGCTGCAAGTTCGAGGTTGGCCTGGAGCAAATACTCACTCTCTTTTATGTGTGAGTGTTTCGCCTGCATGTCTGTGTATCACCTGCCTGCAGAGGTCAGAAGAGGGTGTCATCGGATCCCCCGGAACTGAAATTACAGATGGTTGTGAACCACCAGGTGGGTGCTGGGAGTTGAACCCAGGTCCTCTGCAAGAGCAACAAGTTCTCTTAACCGCTGAGCCAACTCTCCAGCCCCACTGAGACTCCAATATGGATATACATATATATGATATGTATTATACATTACATATATTATATATTGCACATACAATATTATACATTCTATATAATATATTGCATAATATATAATACAGAATAACCTATTATATATTACAAAGGATATATAAAATATAATAATATATAAATATGTAATACATAGTCATATGAAATATAGATACATAGATATAGTGTGTGTGATGGATGCTATAAGGTGTGACTTCTGGTAGAGCCCTTGTCTAGAATCCATGAGATTGTGGCGGGAGAAAGGAATGAAGGAAAGAAGGAGGGAGCCAGCAGTGTCGCAGTCATTCCCGATACTGTGAGCATAAAAACTTCACAGCCTGACCTGGTCTGAAGGCTCAAAGAGGAGAGGCCTGAGCCACGAAGGCAACAGTTAGGAGGCAGACATGACCATCAGTGGAAGACGGAAGACCCGGGATGGGATTTCCTTCGGAATTAAGGAGGAAAGAGGGTCTGGGGAGACAGCTCAGCCGGTGAGAAAGAGCTTGCTGCACAGACGAGAGGACTTGAGTTCGGATGGCGGATTAAATCCAGGCCCGGAGCTGCACACCTATCATCTCAGCTCTGGAGAAGCAGAGACAGGAAGAGCCTTGAGGCTTGCTGGCTAGCCAGTCTAGTCAAATTGTGGTCTTCTGGTTCAGTGAGAGCAAGAAAAAGGAGCGGAGAGCAACTGAGAAGGTAATTCAACGTTAACTTCTGGCCCACACGCGTCGACGGATAAAAACACGAATAGAGTCCTAATGAGCACGTCCACGTGGAAGGAGTTGATGAAGGGGTCACCGCTGTGCTCCCCGTTGGGAGCTAGACGAATTCTAGCTTAGTGGGTTCAGGACAGCTCTGAGTGGGATTTTGTTTTATTAGGATATTTTTTTATTTATTCTTAGTGCGCGCACATGTGTGTGTGTGAGCACGCACGTGCCATGGCTCCCTGCCCCTCCCTTTTTAAAAACTGTAAGCCTTGAATACCGGAATATGTTTCTGAGGCTGCAGACTCCCTGTCGGGGTGGTTAGATACCTGTTTGTTTGGCAGAACCCTGGAGGCACGTGAACTCTCTTAGCTCCCTATGTCCACACGGCTGACCTGCTAACAGCATGACAGCAAATAGCTCTGTCTGTCCGGTAAACAGGTGTCCTTAGGACTGAAACTGGCTTAAGTCCACCAGGCCCGTCTAATATAAGATCTGCATTCTGAAGCCAGCAAGACGGCTCATTGAGCAACGGTACTTTCCGTCAAATTTGATGACCTGAGTTCAATCCCTACCGTGGTAGGAGAGAACTGAGTCACTTGAGTTGTCCTTTGACCTTTCCACTTTGACCTTCCCACACCTGCTGCGGTGCTTGTGTACACACACACAATGTAAAAAAAGCCAAAAAACTTAGAACTGCATTCTTCCCAGTAGAAATGGACCCCAACAGCCAAGGGAGAGTATAAGACAGTAATACTTGGGTTTTTCATAAAGTCTCCAGTTATTGTGCTCTCTCCACTCTCCCTGGGACCCTCCAGCAGCTGAAGGAGAAGCTATGTGACCTCAAGTATCTGTGTCCAGAAGGCGAGAAGAGAACCCAAACCAAGGGGAATGCAGACAATGTGGGCTTGGCCAGTGGGGAATGCTGGGAATGAGCCACAGTCACCGTTCAGAGTTCAGCTCTGCAAGCCTGCCTTGGCCCCTCCCTGACACCACCCTTCATGAAAGATGAAGCCAGGAGACTCCCTGAGAGGGGCTCTTTGCTCAGGGAGCTGTGATTCCTGCTTCTGAATCATATCGCTTTTCTGAGCCCATGGGTCTTATTATAGCCAGAAAGATTTCATCGAGTCTGGCATGGGCCACAGAGGAGTAAATATACCATCAAAACACTCCCTAAACTTAGGGTCCGATAGGAGCGCAAGGGCAGCTGCTTTTATCATCACACCGCTCTGCCACATGCTTGGCAGGGTCTTATGTTTGTATCTTTGTTTTTTCTAGTACCCAGGATGGAACCCGTGGCCTGGGGTATGGTCGCAAGTACTCTATAACCCCAAATCGCCTTTTACTTTTTGTTTTTGAGGCAGGATCTCTTTAAGTTGCCCAGGCTGACCCTTGAACTTGAGATCCTCCTGCTTCAGCTTCTCAAATAGCTGAGATGACAGGCCTGTACCTCCAGGCTCCGCCTGTGGCAAGGTATTTGTGACAATGCTCCCATCCGCTGCTCTTCAGAAGCGATTCCCTCCCAAAGTTGGTTTTTTCAACTCAGTGATTTAACACGGTACACTGTGAACCTTTTCCCACGTGGAAAGTGGAAATATTTTTTGTTTAATCACAGAGATTTGATTAAGTAGATTGTCAGATTTCTGTGGTTCATTTGACTAACTCCCTGTGGCTGGACTGTTTGGGGGTTTCCAACTTTTAACATAGTATGCTTTAAAAAAAAAAAAAGTTAATGAGAATTTCTAGAAAGATATGCAGGAAATTTATTTTAGTGACCCCAGGACAGGAGGGTGAGGAAGTGGGGGATGGGTAGAAATGACCAATCTTCTACTTTTTTATTTATTTTTTTTCTTCTTAAGACAGAGTTTCTCTGTATGGCCCTAGCTGTCCTGGAACTCACTCTGTAGACCAGGCTGGCCCCAAACTCACAGAGATTCCCCAACCTCTGCCTCCTGAGTGCTGGGATTAAAGGCGTGCGCCACCACCGCACGGCTAATTTAGCTCTTTTTCTACTAGGTCAGACCCATCTTCCTTCCTCCCTTTCTTTTCTTCCAGCTCCTTCCTTCAGTCGTCACCACAACCACATATGTCCTCAGCTGACGGCTGACCATGTGATCATGATGTCACTGAAGAACCAATAAGAAGGCCCTATTATTACCTATAAGGAGCCTGAAGCTTAGGAAGACGCCTCACAGGACAATTTCGCATCTAAAAGTCAGACTCAGATCTGTCTGACTGGACGCAGCTCATACTTCCCGCGATCTAACATGTCAATCGCTATGAGAACGTACGTATTAACTATATTGGAAATTTTCTCACACTCTTAGGTGCATGTATTATTTATCAACCAAAACCCCTAAGAGCATTAAAATACCTTGGCACAGTGGAACACAAACCTTTAATCCCATCACCAGGGAGGCAGAAACAGGCAAGTCTCTGTGAGTGGCAGGACCAGCCCGGTCTAAATAATGAGATCCAGGGTTGGGGATTTAGCTCAGTGGAAGAGGATGCAAGGCCCTGCGTTTGGTACTCAGCTCTGAAAAAGCAATAAAATAATAAATAAATAAATAAATATATAAATAGTGAGTTCCAGTCCAGCCAGGGCTACACAGTGAAACTCTGAAAAAAACGGAAGGGGCTTGCAGGTGAGATCGCCCGGTGGTTAAGAGCATTTGCTGCTCTCGCAGAGGACCTGGGTTTGAGTCCCACTCTACCCAGAAGCTGGAAGCTAACAACTCTCTGCAAGTCCAGTTCTAGGGACTCTGACGCCCTCTTCTGGCCTCCTTAGGCACCAGGCATATGTGTGTTGTACTTACATGCCGGAGAAACACTCATACACGTAAAATAAAAATAAAATATTGTAAAAAAGCATTAAAGCTGGGTGGGTGATGCCGAGGTCCAGCTCCGGCAGGAGTTCAGTGACCCGGGAGGGAGAGGCAGAGTCGGCAAAGTAATAAGAATAAAACCACCTCTTATGGACGGGACAGACTGCTCTCTACTTCTGTTCCTTCCTACGGTTCCTTCCTTGGCTCCTTTTCTCCTCCTCCTCCTCTTACTGCCGTTTCTTTTCTTCTGTTCCTTCCTTTACTCCTACTGTCTGTCTGTTTTCTCGTGCATCTTATATATGTTTTGAACAAAGCCCCTCGCGGGGAAAGATCGAGTTACAATCGCATCTCAGTCATAAACTCCACACAATGATTGCAGGTTTTACATTTCAGCGATTACAAGTTCCATATCTTTTAAAAACATGTTATCTTAAAAGCCACACCTGAACGCCTAGTTTCCGAAATATAATTTCTCCCCACAGTGCATCTATAATCAAGAAGCAACAGGTTTTTTTTTTATTATTATAAATTAACAGAGTTGAAGCAAGCCAGCTAATTTCACAGCCAGCTTCTATTGTAGCGGGCAGGTTGCTAGGGAACGAGTACACGTCTTAGTACCCTAATGTACACAACTCTTACTTACTTAACATGGTGAAACATGTTTATTATAACTAGAAAACTTTAAGCCAGGGGGTCTCTTTGCTTTTTTTAGGTAAAAGGAAAATCTGCTGCACAGGTTATATCCTTAAGACGCACTCCGAACTCATCAGTAAGCTTTTGATTACAGAGACTGAGAAAGACTCAATTTTATTTGTGGTCGAGGAAGTTCAAGCCTAAAAATGGACACTGAAACTCATTTGTTATGTCTTGATTTTTCTATTTTTCATAGGTGAAACTCGTGGGCCCTAGTAATTAAGCTTTCTTTGTTCTAGCTTTCCTAACCCTGACCAAACAAGTTCCTAGCAAAAATATGTTTTCTTCTTAGGTTACTGATTCTAAGGCAGCTGGCAAAACATCCTAATTTAATTCTGTAACTCTATTTGAAAAACACCTACTGTTCTTAGCTGTACATGTTTTTTAGTTATTCCTTCTGGAGTCTCAGTAGAGTCACCAGTTCAACTGAGTGGCACTGCCTTGCCCAAGACCATCACCATTATTATGTGTGCTAGCAACACTGCCCAGTGAGGGTTAGAGACCCCCATAGAACTTTCATACCACAAGAGAGATAGGGAGACCATGGTAGCAACAAGTATGATAAGGCCCAGCAGTAGCAAAGGGCATTCAGGAGACAATCCCTGGGAGGCCAAGATAAAAACCTACTGTCGCCTTGCTAAACAGTAGGCTGACTCCTGAAGCTCTGGTGCTGGCTGCTGTTCTCCTGAACTGCTCCCAGCAGGGTGTAGTGGCGCATGCCTTTAATCCCAGTATTCAGGAGGCAGAGGCAGTAGGATCTCTGTGAGTTCCAGGCCAGCCTGGTCTACATAGTGAGTTTCAGGACAGCGAAAGCTACATAGTGAGACCCTGTCTCAAAAAAAAAAAAAAAAAAAAAAGACTAAATTACATACATACATAACATTAAAATTATGAAAACGCGTTATTTAAATGATGTTCTTTGTTTGATGACAAAGCTGGGGCATGTGCTTTTCATGTTGGATGCACAGTCTACGGAAGTATGGGTCCTCTGACCCCATCCCCAACCAAAACCTGAACAGGGGCCCTCTCAGGAGAACACACTGTAAGCCATATTCGATGACTAGGGGACCTTTTGGATTTAGGTAGACGACATCACCAAGAGACCTGCCAGACCTGTGTCTGGTTTAAGGGCAAAGCTCTTGAGCTCTGGGAAAAGCTGTGGGAATGACGGGGGGACCCCACAGGACTGGCTGTTTCTATGGACACAAGGCAGGATTACAATACAAAATAACCAGGCCGTCTGCAATTGGAGATGAGGCCCAGGAAGGCCAGGTGGAGTGACAGCTGATAGTCCATCACGCACTCTCATAAAGCCCCTGCTACCCCAAGATAGAAACGGCATTTTATCAACAGTCATCAATCAGGCCAACGTTTTTGTGACAACCCAGGCAAGAATCTAGGAATCATCTTTAAATAAACCTGTCTTCCTTCGGGTAGCTCATTCCCACGGTCAGGGGGACGCTTCATAAGAATATCCTTAATACACCGTGCTATTCTAAAGCATTGTCCCTTGCACGGAGCAGGCAAGGGCCGAGTCACCCCCTGGCCTGGCTGCCAGGTAATCTCTCTCTGCGCACATCCTCACCACATAGCCCTGGGAGGCAAGCTGCCTTTCAAGAGCAGACCCAGGAAGCAGCAGTGAGCACGGTTCTGGCTCAGCAGGCTCTGTCCAGGGTAGAGTACTAGGGGACACATACTTGAGTTTAAACAGTCTTAGTAAGCCTGGCCAGGTGTGGTAGCGCAGGCTTTTAGTCCCAACACTAGGGAGGCATAGGTAGGTAGATCTCTGGGAGTCTGAGGCTAGCCTGGTTTCCACAGTGAGTTTTTGGCCAGCCTTTGCTACATAGCAAGACCTTATCTCAACAAAACAAAACAAAAACCAATCAATCATGGCAATTCAGTTGGCACTAGAATAAAATAATATGAGCGAGATTTCTTCTACTTTCCTCTCCTAAGTGTGCATTCACGATGGTCTTAATTTGATATTACTATTGTTATTATTATTATTTTTATTTTATGTGCATGGGTATTTTGCCTGTATGTATGTTTGTGCGCCGTGTGTGTGCAGTGCCCACAGAGGTCAGAAGAGGCCGTCTGACCCCTGGGACTCACTGCCATTGCTGCAGCCCTGCACAGCGTAATGGCTCAGTGGTTAGCTGCTTGCTGCAGAAGAACGAGGACCAGAGTTCAGATCCCTGGAAACCCACAGCCAGGAGGGCCTGCTTCTAATTCCAACCTCAAGGAGGTGGAGACAGGGAATCCCCAGAACAAGCTGGTTAAATGAGTCACATCAGTG
This sequence comes from Cricetomys ansorgei, assembly GCA_026225945.1. Taxonomy (NCBI): domain Eukaryota; kingdom Metazoa; phylum Chordata; class Mammalia; order Rodentia; family Nesomyidae; genus Cricetomys; species Cricetomys ansorgei. Next base: position 6,050,298 of record JAMJFZ010001895.1, on the reverse strand, counting down.
GGCTCCAAGCTGATTGAAAGACCTTGCCTCAGTGAATAAGGTGAAAGATGCTTCCCGACACCACCATTGGCTTCATATATACCACACATACCACACACTCGTATACAAGGTGTGCAGACACTCATGCACACAACACATGTACACACACACACACAGGCACACACACACACACAGGCACACACACACAGGCACACGCACATGATTCCTGGCACCAACACTGGGTCTCCACATATACCACACACACTCATATACAAGGTGTGCACACACTCATGCACACACACACAGGCACACACACACACACACACAGGCACACGCACATGTACAAAAGGACGATTCCTGGCACCAACACTGGGTCTCCACATATACCACACACACTCATATATAAGACGTGCACCCACACATGCACGCGTACACACATACACATACACACACAATTCACGCAAGCACACGCACGCAAGGATGGCTCCTGACATCAAAATTGAGCCTCCAAATGTACCACACCCTCACATATACAAAATATATGTGAAGCATAGCTCTCATGCGCTCACGCACACGCACAAAAGTGGGGAAAAAATTAACCACGCACAGGCTAGCAGAATGGCTAGTAAAAACACTTGCTGTTAATCTATAGGATTGCCAGCGGTAGTGGCACATGCCTTTAATCCCAGCGCTTGGGAGGAAGAGGCACGCAGATCCTGAGTTCGAGGCCAGCTGGTCTATAGAGTGAGTTCCAGCCAGGGCTATACAGAGAAACCCTGTCTTGAAAAAACATTAAAGAAATCAATAAAAGGATCTACACCTATGTGAAACCTGGACATGGCTACGCATTCCTGCAACCCCAGCACCCACAGGCCAATTAGCCTGGATGAACTGGTAAGCGACAGATTCAGTAAGAGGTACTTTTTTTCTTTTTAAACAAAAAAAGGGCGGATGGAGAGCTATAGAGGAAGACACCTGAAGTGCTGCTCAGGACTCTGCACGTACGCACATTTAAAAAAATATGCTCTCTCTCCCCCCTCTCCCTCTCTTTCTCTCCCCCTCTTTCTCCTTCCCTCTCTTTTTCTCCCTCCCCACCTTGAACATTAACTACATGCTAGCACAAATAGCCATGGAATGAGCTAAGAGGCCGAGGCGTGCATGCGATGGGGGCCGCAGGGTGCTGTGTTCTCTACGGGTGCCCACCTGTCTCCACACGATAAATCTCAACCTCCAACTATGTAAGACTACTGTCACTCCCATGAGCCTGGACATCTGGCTTTCAAGTCACAGCTGAACTGTATGTGTGTGTGTGTGTGTGTGTGTATGTGTGTATGTTCTCTGTGTGTGTGTGTGTGTGTGATGTATGTGGTATGTATGTGTGTGTGTGTGTGTGTCTGTGTGTGTGTATGTGTGTATGTGTATGTGTGTATATGTGTGTGTGTGTGTGTGTGTGTGTGTGTGTGTGTGTGTGTTCTGTGTGTATGTGTGTATGTGTGTGTGTTCTGTGTGTCTGTGTGTATGTGTGATGTGTTGGTGTGTGTGTGTGTGTGTGTGTGTGTGTGTGTGTGTGACAGAGACACAGTGCACATGTAGAGGTCAGAGGACAACTTTTGAGAGCCAGTTCTCTCCTTCTACCATATAGGTCTCAGGGACTGAACTGAAGACGTTCAGGTTTAACATCTCTACCTGCTGTACCGTCTCATTGGTCCACTGATACAGATTTTTAGAAATTTGAGCTAAGGGTGCATAATGACTGACACTTTCTTATCTCAGGCATCAGGTTTTCTTTTCTCCTTTAATCTTTTACACCTAAAAAAAAAAATTTCCCCAAAGAGAAAAAAAAGCACAGTGTATTAAATTGCTCCTTAGTGAGAGAAATTAAATACTAAGAAATAAGACTTCGTTGGATAGAGGTGAGCTTTGGAGAGCCAAGCTATTGTAGTATCTAGGACATTTTCATCTTCCCAGCATGGCTCTCTCTCTCTCTCTCTCCCTCTCTCTCTCTCTCTCTCTCCTCCCTCCTTTTCTTGATACGAGGTTTCTCTGTTGTAACTCTGGCTATCCTGGAACTCACTCTGTAGACCAGGCTGGCCTTGAACTCACAGAGATCTACCTGCCTCTGCCTCCCGAGTGCTGGGGTTAAAGGTGTGCGCCACCGCTGCCTGGCTTTTTCCTTTTTTTTAAGGGATGATATTTCTCTCTTCAAGATGTGTATGTTGGAGGAAGTTCAAATGCTTGTCTTTAGGGGATTTATGCTGTCATTTTAAATGCTGTCTTAGTCAGGGCTGCTACAGCTGTGATGGAACACCACGACCAAAGCAACTCGGGGAGGAAAGGGTCTATTCGGCTCACACTTCCACAGCACTGTCCATCACTGAAGGAAGTCAGGACAAGAACTCATGCAGGGCAGGAACCTGGAGGCAGGCGCTGATGCAGAGGCCGTGGAGAGGTGCTGCTTCCTGGCTTGTTCAGCCTGGCTTGCTTGGGCTGCTTTTTAGAACCCAGGACTAACAGCTGGGGTGGCACCACCCACAATGGGCTGAGCTGCTGTAGAAGTTTATTTTTAGTTATTATAAAATATTGCTTTAGGCACTGTTGGTGAGGGGCTGTCTTGGTTCTAGGTGTCTTTTCTTGTTTGCGGGTGTTGGAGTCATGATGGGGGGGAGTTGATTGCTTATGATCTGCACCTGAGGAGTCCTGAAAGAATAAAAGCACCTGAGCTCAGACACTCAGGGTTCCACTGTCCAGTTAGGTGCGGGGTAGGATGGTGGTTCCCTCCGTTGAGGTCTGACAGGGCTTCCACCAATGCAAATGCCTCCGTCTCTTCTCTGGTGAGCCACCACAGGAGGTGTACAGCTACACTGAGCCCTCTCAGATCCGTCACTAACTAAGACAATGCCCACAGGCATGCTCAGTCTCACGGAGGTATTTACTTAATTGAAGTCCCCTCCTTTCTAATGCCTCTAGCTTGTATCAAGTTGTCATAAAACTAGAAAATCAGCCCAGACAGACAGATGTCCATTTCCTCCTCCTCTTCCTTTGTCAGCATGCAACAACTCTACTACTGAACTATACTCCGTCTCAATATTTGTCTCTCTGTCTGCCTGCCGTCGGTCTCCCTGTCTCCCTTTCTCTCTCTCTCTCTCTAGCTCTTGCTTTCTTTCTTGACACATTCTCACATAGTCCAGGTTACCCTGGAATTCTTTATATAGCTAAGGGATGACCTTGAACTTTGGTCTCTCTACCTCCCAGAGTGCTGGGATTCCAGGCATGTACCTCCAAGCTTACTGTATGTAGTGTTGGGGCTCAGACCCAGGGTTTTGTGTACACTAGTGTTCTACCAACCGAGCCATGTCTGCAACCCCAAGTGTGCATCATTCTTAATTCAAAAATAAATCATACCCAGCAACGCTGGGTTGCAACACTGTTGCAACGCTAAATAGAAAAAACAGAAACAAAAACAAAAAAAAAACAATTGTTTTGTTTAGTGATTTTTCCTTTATCCTGGCTAAATGACTTGGTCTTTTCTTCACTTAATTTTGTTGCTCTCAGACAGGGTCTCACTCTGTAGCTCCGGATGACATGTTGCTCACTCTATAGATCAAGCAGGCCTCGAACTCACAGAGATCCACCCCCCTCTGCCTAGTGCTAGGACTAAGATGTCTTGTTCATGGCTTGTTCATGCTCACTTTTGATAGAACATACAGAGCACTCTCTCTAAAACTCACACTGGGGCTTGAGATGGCTCGGGGCTTGAAAGCACTCATCACTCCTGCAGAGGACCGCAGTTTGCATCCCGGCACCCACATGGCAGCTCACAACTATTTGTAACTCCAGCTCCAGAGGCTCTATGCCCTCTTCTGGCCTCCCTGGGGCACCAGGCACTCGCATGGTGCATCTATATACATGCAGGCAAACCCGCCATTGACTACCGGAACATATCAGTGTGACACATCAGAGCCCTCACGGCCGCCACAGGCTTTTGTCTCTCCGTCATTACGTTCTTACTACATTCCACTTTGATTCCACGAGAACTTTAGAGATCCCTAGTCCTGCAGCCATACAGCAACCACAGCCATCTCCCCGAGACCACCTGCCCTCCCCTGGTGGCTTCTGGGGTGGACACCGCCCACCAAATCTCAATTACTTTGGCACCCGCAGGCAGGCATCTCTGCCAAGGAGGCTCTTCTGTAACCCCGGACTGGCCCAGCTGTTTACCAAGGGTAAAGAAGGCAAGGTGGCATCTTCAAGATGAGTTTGGCTTTTCCTTTGTAGCCTGCAAGCCGGAAGGGCCCCATCTGAAATGGCTAGGATTACTAGGGGTGGGTGCGGTAGGCACCTGTTCCCTAAATAACATGCCCCTTCCCTCGCAAACCCAGACACAAAGGAGATCAACTCCTGATCTCTCCCACTGGTAAGGGGGTGATGAGCGATGGGTTTAGGGTTTATTTTCAACCCACAGCCCGTTGCCTCTGTGAACCCGAGTGAGGATCTTAGCCTGGTTGCCCCACGTTCCTGCCTTCTGGAATACACGTACATACGGTGTGACTAATCCTCAGCTCGCTTCACTGGGACAGCGGGAGAGGAGGGGCAGTGCTTGGGGGTGGGGGGAGCCTTGGAGGATCTAAACGAAATGTGTGTAAATTCAAGGATTTATTATGAGAACTGTAAACAGGCCTCGATTTCGGCTGGATAAGGACACCGAGTTGTAAAGTCCGCGTGGTTCTGAACGAGTGCTAGCCACACCCCATGATAAAATCAAAACAAAACCAAGGTAACAACCTGTGTTTGTTGGCCTTTTCACCTAGGACAAACTGCCTGGCTGTTGTCTCCTCCCCCCGGTACAGGAGTATGAATACACGTGCTCTGATTTCCCAGGGAGACTCCTGTGTTTATGACTGACATTGATCACAGGCAGCTAGTACTTTGCCAAGAGTTCCCTGGGCCCAGCTCCCTTGCTGGGGAAAGTGGTAAAGAGGAAGGAAAGGATGACAGTTTGGACAGTAACACCACCAGCCTGGAAAGAGACTGTCAAACACTCAGCAGAGCAACCTGAAGCAGAGTTCTCCGGTATGGCTCCTGAGCCTGTCCACAGAGCAGGCCCCTCTCCCGTCTTCCCGCCCCTGCTCTGAGATACACTCGCCTTGCAGATCCATAGCCAACTTCCAATCTGCATACCCTCTGTGTGGAAGGTGCAACACGGTCTCTGGGAGGAGAGACCCACCCTCATGAGGGGTGAGGTGTTGCAACAGATGAAGAGTGGGAAAAGGTATTCATTAGCCCTCAGTTTACTTGACTTCAAAAACCTTAATTGTTTAAAATAAGAACATCATACACTTAGGTGTTGACAATCCCTCTAGCTACCAACCTGTCGCCTGGAAAATTCCTGCCCTTCACTAGAGAGGACAAAGTGGTAGAGGGATCTGATGCGCGGGTTGGCTCGATTAGGAAAGGAGTGACTGCATGGGGTTGATTTTCAATCAGTCCGCCATTGGTAACAGTTTCTCCTCTGGGAGCCATTGCGCGTCAAGTCTCAGAGGCTAGGCCTCACTGATGAGCTCAAAGTTGACAAGGCTCCTGAATCAAGTCAGTGCTGACCACGTTACCCAAGACTCTCCAGACAGGGCTGGGCGAAGTGCCCACTGGGTGAAGACCCCCGAGAAACCACCAGGACTCGAGATCGATGCAAACGCACGAGGCTTTATTGCTAGCGCGCTAGGGTCAGCACTCACAACTCTATGAAGCAAGAGAAGGAGTGAGACCCTGAGAACAGCTCACGTGGGGTTTTATAGCATTTTTAGAGGCAGTCAGTTACAGCTTGGCGTGGGGTGCACTCCGAGTTGGGTGGGGGATTTCCTAGTCAGGAATACGTTGCTGGGCAACTGTACTAACGGTTTTTCTCAGTATTGCTGAATTGTGTTTCAATTTGCCCTTCTGAGAACAGCTTGTGCTAATTGTCAGGAACATGAAACTTAGGCCTGTTGTCAGGAACATGAAACTTAGGCCTACTTACTTTTAGCCAAGACTGAAGCCTTTAGCCTTTTCATGGGAAGATGGCTCCACAGTTAAGAGCCTGGGGTGCTTGTACTGAGGACCAGAATTCAGTTCCCAGCACATTAGGCAGTTCACAAATGCCTGCATCTTCAGCTCACGGGCATCTGACAACTTCTTCTAGCCTCCAGCGACACACATGGTTCTTTCGATTTAATTTAATTTTATATGTCTGTGATTTGCCTGCATATGTTTGTGCACCACTTGCATGCCTGGTCCCAGTGGAGGCAAGAAGAGGGCACCAGATCACCTGGAACTGGAGTTAACAGATGCTTGTGAGCCACCATGTGGGTTCTGGCAACCAAACCCAAGACCTCTGGAAGGACACTCGGTGCTCTTAATTATTAAGCTATCTCTCCATTCCGTAAATCTCTGGCCTCTGTGAGGCCTGCACACACTCAGTGCAACACGTACAGTCATACAATGCAGTCACAACATTCATAAATAAAATAAACCTAAAAAAAAAAGAATCTCCGGACTAATACATCAGCTAAACTGGCGATGGAGTTAGCCATTCCCGGAGGCAGTAGAGCAAAGCAGTTGTGAACCTGGGCTCTGCACCCACACATCCCCACAGGCCTGGGCTCTGCACCCGCACATCCCCACAGTCCTGATACGTGCGTGCAATAGAGCATCATTGAGAACAGAAGAGTGGAGTGGTGGTAGACGGTCCAATATGGATAGCCCTGGAAGGGCATCAGTAAAGGACACAGGGTGAATGACCCCATTTACATGAAACGTCCAGAGTAGGTAAGTCCACAAACAGAAAGTAGGATAGTGGTTGCCTGGAGCTGGAGAAGTGGGCAGGGTGAAAGAGTACTCGGCTGCTCTTTTGGGTGAAAAACCCACCTAACGTTGGTTGTGTTGAGATTTACAGAACCTCGCATATGTTGACATCTATTGAGCGACATGCTTTAAGTGGGTGGTCATTTCCTCCTCCACTTTACTGGGAATCAAATCTAAGATGCTCTGCATGCTACGCAAAAGCTCCAAATCAGGGATCCTGGAATATACAATCCCAGCACTAGGGAGCTGGAGGGATGAGGACAGGAGTTCAAAGTTATCTTCAGCTATATAGCAAGTTGGGGGCTAGCCTGTAGTACGAGACCCTGCGTCAGATTAAAGGAATCTTAATAAATAAATAATAGCAAAGGCTCCTCGGTCCCGAGACAGATGAAGGTAACAGGAGCCGTCGTCCTATGGAGAGTGTTACGCGCGCACGTGCAACGCTCCCACCTTCAGAAGTCAGCACTGAGACGGCGCACGGCCAAGGCTGGGCCAATGAGGCGCCTAAAACCAGCCGATCGCAGATTCAGGCTTTGATTCAGTGGCAGAACAGCACCTAAACTCAAGAGCGTGCCCCTCAGCAGCACCCAGCTTATCCCGAGGATTCCAATTCAGTCATAAAAATGGACGCTCTGGTTTACAAACACAGCAACAACAAAACTATACAACCGACCAATTTTCCACTCTTTGCGTTTTGTTTTGTCTCTCGAGACAGGGTTTCTCTGTTGTAGCCCTGGCTGTCCTGGAACTCACTCTGTAGACCAGGCTGGCCTCGAACTCACAGAGATTAGTGCCCCCTTCTGACCTCTTCAGGCACCTGCATGCATGGGGTACACATACACATAAAGTAAATCTATTTTTTATTTTTCAGGAAACGCTTTCAGATAACTATGGCCCTGCTAGCACCTTTATTGTTCAGCTTTTGTTTTGAGACAGGGTCTCGGAGCCCAGGCTGGTCTCAAACTCCCTAGATAGCTGAGACTGGCCTCTGGCCTTCCTAGTTCCACCTCCAGAATGCTGGGATCGTAGGCATGCACTACTGTGCCTACACCTTCTGTGTGTGAGTGTGCATGTGGTGGCTGAGTGTGCACATGGTGGCCAGAGGACAACCTCGGGTGCCATTTGCTCCTCTGGTGCCACCCACTTTTTTTTTTTTTAAGACAAGGTTTCTCAACACCCTGGGACTCAACCTAACAGGCTAGACTGACTGGTTGGCCAAGAGTCCCAGGATCCAGCTCTCTTTGTCGCCTCGGTGCCGGGATTATAAATACACCACTACACCTGGATTTCTGTCTTGTGTTTTTACTTTTTTTTTTTTTAATCACTGAAGGGAAGAAACCCAAGATGTCATGTTTCAGCTTCAGGGCTGGGTGTTCACGGTGCCGTTTGTGCAAAGGGGAGGGCTGGAGGGAGGAAGCTCTGAGTGTGGGGCGGATGCACAAGTCTGGGCTGCTTTGTAGAGACATGCAAGGGGAGGTGCCAGATTAACAGCTGGACAAATAAGAGATCTCACCATCTTAAATCCCCGGGACTAGAAAGCAAGATGTGGCTCACACTACCCGTAATCCTAGCACTTGGAAAGCGGAGGCAGGAGGATTGCCATGAATTTGAGGACAGGTTGAGCTGCATAGTGAGTTCTAGTCTAGCCTAGGCTACAGAGTGAGACCCTGTCTCCAAAATAAAAATTTTAAAAACTAGAGTAGATCTAACCAATGAGAAAGAAGATAGGATTGGGTGTTGGTGGCACACGCCTTTAATCCCAGCACGTGGGAGGAAGAGGCAGGTGGATCTCTGAGTCTGAGGTCAGCCTGGTCTACAGGGCAAGTTTGGGGACAGCCAGGACTACATAGAGAAATCCTGTCTCAAAAATCCAGTGTTCATATCTTGATGGTCACAGGATGAGTGAGTGGTATGAGAAATTATAACCGGGGCTGGCCGACAATTCAGTTGGTAAAGTGCTTGCTGTGGAAGCAGTGAAGACCGGAATTCAATCCCCAGAACCCTTGTTTTTTTTTTTTTTTAAAGTTGGGTATGATGGGGTGTGCGTATAATCCTGGCGGAGGTGGGGAGGCAGAGGCGAGCAGATCTTGGGGATCCTGTGGCTCTTTGGCCAGCCACCACAGCCCCCTTGATGAGCTCCAGGCTAGTGAGAGACCTTGTCAAGAAGGAAGAACAAACAAAAGCAGAGCTGAATGGTGCCTGAGGAATGAAACGAGAGGAAGAGTCTTCTCTGCCTACCCCCCACCCCCAGGTACAGACACATCTGCACCCGCCTCCACACAAATGCACAGACAAAAATTCTGGGGCTGGAGAGGTGGCTCAGGGGTTAGGATAGTGTATTGCCTTTGTAAGAGCATCCGAGTTCAGTTCCCAGCACCCACAATGGCGGCTCATAGTCACCTCTAACCCCAGCTCTAGGAGATCCGACACCCTCTTCTGGCCTCTGCAGGTACCTGAACCCACACGGAGATATACACATATACATGAAGGTGTTTTAATCTAAAAACTCTCTCTCTCTTAAATTGAAACAAGGTCTCACTCTATAGCGTTGTCTGGCTTAGCACTTCCTACCGCCCAGGCTGGTCCTGATTCAAGGCAATGCTCCGGCCTCAGCTTCTTGCGTGGTGGAATTACATCAGCACGCTCAATGGAGGAAAATCTTTTGGAAGGGGAGGGGAGCAAGCTGTCTCAGTGCTTCTGTTGCTGTGATGAAACACCACGACCAAAAGCAACCTGGGGAGGAAAGGGCTTACTCTGCTTCCACTCCAGGTCTCAGTCCATCGCTGAGGGAAGTCAGGGCAGGAACTTGGCATTAGGAGCTGGTGCAGAGGCCATGGAGGAGTGCTGCTTACTAGATTGGTCCTTCTGGCTTGCTCAGCCTGCTATTTAATACAACCCAAGACCATCCGTCCAAGGATGGCACCCCGCACAGTGGGCTGGGCCCTTCCCCATCGATCACTAAATAAGAAAATGCTGTACAGGCTTGCCCACAGCCCAGTCTTACCAAGGCGTTTTCTCAGTTGATATACCCTCCATTCCTGAAACCCTGTCTTGCCTCTGCCCCACCCCAAACACATACATAAAAAAAAAAAATTTTTTTTTTGGTTGCAGAAACTATAGTTGTTACCCTGCATGGACCAGATAATTCACTGACAAAGAGCACTCCATGGCAGGATGTTTTACTGTTCCTTTGATACCCTCCATCCTGTTTTGACTAGCGTGTCTCCCTTTGTAGATGAATCAGTGTTCCACTGGACTGGGAGGAAGCTAGCTACCTCTTCCAATTAACATACCTACTAGATTAGACCAACTCAGTTTTAAAAGGACCCACCCCTAGTGACAACTCTGCAGAAACAGTTCTGGTAGCACAGGGGAATAATCCCTTGGGTGTCGTAGAAGGCTACTATAACAGATTCCTAACTTGTAACAGATTCCCACTGTGCCTCATACCCTCTAGGAAAAGATACCCTCAGGAAAGATAGAAAGAAATCCTCACTGCCCTTTCAGATGGCCTTGAAAGAGAGAAAGAAATGCTCACTGCCTTTTTGGGCTGTCCTTAGCTTGGATAACAGGAGCTACAGAGACAACTAGCATCCATCTATCTGAGGGCACTGGACCAGTGCTCTGGCTGTCCTGGAACTCACGCTGTAGACCAGACTGGCCTCGAACTCAGAGATCTGCCTGCTCTGCCTCCCAAGTACTGGGAATAAAGGTGTTTGCCACCATTGCCTGACTTCTCCTTTATAATCTAAGCAGAGTTCCAGGAAGTCCAAGTGACGTGTAATCATACAGAAATCTTCATATGACCAAAAAAAAAAAAATCTTCAAAACGTCCTGCTACACTTGGATCTTTTTTTTCTTTCTAAAGACTTTTGGTGGGGGGGCGGGGTGTCTTAGGTTCTTATGGCAGTTTCTGGTTCCCAGCCAAATTGGCTGCTTTACAGAGTCTCCCACAATGCCACGGTTGCAGTTGCTGATCCAACAGTATTGATGGAGATGGAGATGACAACCCTGTATCTCTTTTTCAATAAACAAGCTGCTCTGACAAGGGGTCTGCCTAAGTGGCCACCTGTACAGAAGGGTGGGAGAGAGGTGAGAACTTGCACAGTAGAAACACGAGCAATATATATATATATATATATATATATATATATATATATATATATACATACATATATACATACATACACACGTATGTATTTATACGTGTGTGTGTGTACATATATGTGGTGCATATATATGTATGTGTGTATTATGTATATATATATATACATAATACACATGTATGCATACACACACACACACACACACACACACACATTTAGTGTTTTGCTTACCTGGGTCCTCTGTAAGAGCAACAAGTGCTCTTAACTGTTGGGTCATCCCTCCAGTCCCTGAGAGGAATTCACTTTTTATGCTTACGTGTATTTTAGCACACAAAGCACAATGTAGAACTCAGAAGGCAACCTGCAGATGTTGATTTTCTCCTGCCATGTGGGGGTCCAGGGATTCCAGCTCAGGTCAGAGACTCAAATCAGGCTTGGTGGCAAGAACTTTAACCCTCTGAGCCATCTCACCAGCCCCTTGGGAGGGATTTTTATCTACTTATTCACTGCCGTGTACAATATTCCCAGCACACACACATACATGCAGAGCTTCAGAGTTCTTTCCTGGAGTTGTATTACCATAAGAAATGATAATCATGACTGGGTTGATCAATTCATGCTTCGTTATCTGCTGTCAGATTGCCCAGCAAAGATATTCGGACACCGCATACTACGATCAGCCAGTCACATGTAAATACGAGGGTTCCACCGAGGTCTCAGCGAGGTGGGAAACGGACTCTGTGTTCTCTTCGGTTCAATGTTTTTTTTTTTTTTTTTTAATTAGGAAAATAAGAACTCTCCCTCATGCAAAAGAATTCCTTACATTTGCTTTCTTGTCTTGACTGCTCGCTTGTGTCCTTTAATCGCTTAACCTATCTTTCCGAAGAGTCTGAAAGAGTCTGAAACTCCGGCTGTGGTGATACGCAGAGTATCAGCTACACACAGCATGTGGATCCGATCCTGCTCTTTCTGGGAGGGAGGCTGATTGTGGTATTTCACTCAGCTGAGTTAAACCATCTCAGTACAAAGATCGTGTGTGTGTGTGCGTGTGTGTGTGTGCACGTATGTATATATACATATATATACATGTATACATATATATGCATACACACACACATATATGTACGTGTATGCTATGTATGTTCAAGTGCCCTTGAAAGCCAGAAGAGGGTGTTGGATCCCTTGGAGCTGGAGTTAGAGGTGGCCATGGGCCCCCTCATGTGGGTGCCATGAGCCACACTTGTCCTCTGGAAGGGCAGCAAGCACTCTTAGCTACTGAGCCATCCCTCCAGCCCCATTTCCTCCTGTCACCTTAAAGCAAATGACTAGGTGGGGAGGTGGGGACAGACTGAAGGCTGCTCCAGTGGGCAGAGGGAGGGGCTTGCCTCAGCTTGCAGGTGGCTGAGCGTGTTGCTCCTTGCTAAAAACCCTGAATCAGGCCTGAGTCACTGAGGGCTTCTGACTCACTTCTGAACTCCATCTGGCTGAAGTCTTAAGAACAAGCGTGTTCTCTTGCTGGTGCGCTGCTCATCTTTTTGGCTTTTTTCCTTTTGAGACACAATCTCAGCATGTGGCCCAAACTGGCCTCAAACTTAAAATCTTCCTGCCTGGCCTTCTAAGTGCTTGGATGACAAGTGTGTGCCCCAAACCTGACTTGTCCAGTTTATTCCTGCTTTTCTTTTCCTTTCCTCTTTCCTCCCCTCCTCTCCCGTACCCTTCTCCCTCCCTCCCTCCTTCCCTTCCTTGTAGGATACAGGTGCACAGGTTCCATGGCACGAATGTGAGACCAGGGGTGTCAGTTCCCATCTTCTGCCCTGTTGAGTTGGTGCTTTCTCGTTTCTGCTGAGGTGTGTGTTCCAGGCTGGCTGGCTCAAGAGCTGCTGGGATTCTCCTGCCTTCACTTCCTATCACGTCCGAACGCTAAGCTTACAGACGTGTCCCAGCATCCAGATTTTCAGCTGGGTTCTGGGAATTGAAGTTGCGTCAACAGGTTTGTGCGGCTAGCTCTTCAAGATGCTGAGACATCTCTCTAGCCTAGCAGTCTCTTGTTTTTGTTTGTTTTGTCTTTCAAGACAGGGTTTCTCTGTTCTAACCCTGGCTGTCTGGAACTCACAGAGATCCGCCTCCCTCTGCCTCTGCCTTCCGAGTGCTGGGCTTAAATGTGTGCGCCACCAATGCCTAGCTTTTTTAATTAATTAATTAATTAGTTTATTTATTTATTTATTTTTGAGACAGTGTCTCACTGCATAGCACTGGTTGATCTGGAACCCACTGTGTTGACCAGGCTGGCCTCGAACTCACAGAGGTCCGCCTGCCTCTGCCTCCAGAGTGCTGGGATTAAAGGTGTTCACCATCACTCTCAGCTTAGTACTTTTCCCTTAGTTTTATTTATTTGTTTGCTTATTACTCATTTATATACGGGACTCCATATGTTGCCCATGCTGGCTTCAAACTCCTGGGCTCAATTGATTGTCCTACCTCAGCCTCCCAAGCGCTGGGACTGCAGGCATTTGCCAACGTGACCAACTTACTGTTCGGTTCTCTGACTCGACATCGCTGCTTTTACTCTTTCTCCAGGTATCTTGGAGCAGGCAGATAGTTTCTGTGATTATGATCCAGCTGATAAGAGGTTCAGAGTCCGGGAGCGCTATTCCACTATTCTTCCCTCTAAGACTCCTTTTAGATCAGCCTCTGGGGTTTGCTCACTGGCTCTTGGACGCCTTAGCGTGGGGCCCGACGACTCACCCTACAGCTTAGCACACTACCCACCCCCTCCCGACACTGTTCTTGCTGCTCTGCGATCCGTTTGCTACTCAGCACCCAGCCTGGGTATTTTTGTAAATGCCAATCATAGCATGCCTAAGATCTTCCCACCGGTTTTTGGTGCTCTCAGAATAGAGCTCACAATCCCTGCCATGGGATGAGAGGGCTAATGTGGTTGCCTCCAGATTTCTCCAGCCTCCGGGTCAGGCGGAAATCTCCTTGAGTTCTTCAAACACTTACCTTCCTTCATGTGGCCGTCGCCGATGCTGTACCTTCTGTAGGTGATGGCTTTTTCCTTTCCCCTTTCCTTGCTAACTTCGAGTTAAACATCACTGCTTTAGGAAAGACAGCGCTATCCAAGGGCGCAAAACCAAGAGGCCTTATTCACGGCTTCTGTACAGCACCCTGCACACTCGCTATGACAGAACCATGTGTTGTTTAAGGGATTGTCAATGCCACCAGGTTACTAGTAAGCAGACTGTAGACCACTGCTCAGTCTTGTTCTCTACTGTCTCCCTGATGTCAGCCCTTGCTGGCACTTACAAGGAACACTAATATGTACCGACCGAGTGCTAGGCAGGTGAGCCAACAAAGCATCCTGCTATCAGTTTTTTATTCAGTTCTCAGGATGGAACCCAGGGCCTCAGATGTGCTATGAAGTGTTCAACTTCTCAGCCACACCCAGCCCTGATCGATCAGCTCTGTGTATATGTCTTAAAAAGATGTATTATTATTATTTTTTGGAGAGGGTTAGACCAGACAGGGTCTCTCGGTGTAGCCCTGGCTGTCCTGGAACTCACTCTGTAGACCAGACTGGCCTCGAACTTACAGAGATCTGCCTGCCTCTGCTTCCTGAGTGTAGGGATTAAAGGAGTGCACCATCAATGCCTGCATTGCCTGGCCAAAAAGATATCATCATCATCATCATCATCATCATCATGTGTGTATATGTGTGTGAGCATGCATCTCCCCACAGACCAAATTGGTTCTCTGGAGAGCAGCAAGTGCTCTTAACCTCTGAGCCATTTCTCCAGCCCCCGTATATGTTTTTGGTTATTTGAGTTCCTGGGGTTTGAACCCAGGACCTCATGCACGTTGAGGCAAGCATCTGCACTGAGCTGTACTCCCAGCTCTCATTGGTCAGTTTTGAAACAGTCATTTGAGCCTGAAATGGTATGAAACGGCAGAACCAACGTCATCTTAAACTGCAAAATCCATTTTAAACCAGAGACAAAGTTCAGGTTCCCAGGAAAATGAGCAAAGCCCACCAGTAAAGCCAAAACAAAATGGTTGTCAGATATTTATTTTGGGAACTGAAATGTGTCATTTCTGGGTTATGGTGACTCTGACCATGATTGTTAGTGAGTTTCTTCTGATTGGTTAAAAATTATGGCTGACTTTTGTTTATGTTGGCACAAAATATTTATGATTTTCAAGCTTAAATAGTTTGTCAAAATTTGAGTTGGGGTCGTAGCTCTGAACTTTCAGACAACGTCCCTGGCCGGGCCAGCTTTCTTTCCTTCTCTCTCTTTTTTTTTTCTTTTTGTGCTTGAACCCAATAAAATTTTTATTTTCCTTCAACAAGTTGTGTGTCGGTATAATCGGATCAGAAGGACCCCACAACAAGCCGTGTATTTTGAAGTCATGAGACACTTACTTTCCAACTCCATCCTGTCAGTTTTGGGCCACACAGTGGAGGAAGCAGTGGTTCTCTGTTTAGTGAACTGACTGGAGTCGTTGGGTGCGCCCGTGGCTGGATGACGGAGCCCGGATTGCCTGACAGAGGCGTGTCACCCAGGCCAGGGCGACTGATGCCGGAGGCGTCTTTGTTTTCTCCTTCCCATGTTCTTTCTCCCCGTTTTGCTTTAAATAGTTCCACTTTCTTTTGTTTTAAGGAGAGAGAAGATCTGCGAATGTTTATATATTTAAGGGGGGAAGATCCAGTTGCCATGAAGAAGCAGAAGATGCTAGAGAGGGGATAACTGGCTACTACCAATCTCTGCACAGAACCAGCTGCAAAGAAAACTAAGCCGGCATCCAAAAAGAACAGCAAAGCGACTTCAAGTGCCATCCTGGTTTCTTGAGAAAAACGTAAGGGAAAATTGCATAAATTATTTATAAGAAACTTAAAAATAAATCCTGTGCTTCGTTTCCTCTTCTCTCCTCCTGCCTGTGAAGGGGGGTCTATTATTGCTTCTTTCTTCATCTTATTGTGTAGCCCTTGCTGGCCCAGAACTCACGGAGATCCACCTACCTGTGCTTCCCGAGGGCCGGGATCCATGGCACAGGCTACCATGTCTGAAAGGGATTTTTACCTGTTTCTTTAAAAATGTTTATTTAGTGTGTGCATGAGCTCATGGAGGGAGGAACATGGGATGTGAGCTGCTGTGAGATCTGGGATCCGGCCCCGGGTCCTCCGCGACTCTGCGAGAGCAGCCAGTGCTCTTAACCACGGAGCCATCTCTCCAGCCCCACCTGCTTGGTTCTTAAGTTGTTTAACCACGGCAGAAGCATCTCATTTCCCCTAATCAGACCGAATACCTTTTACTCTATCATCAAGTCTTTCTTTCCCTCCTTCCAAACTTCTTCCAGCTCTGCCCCTACTTCAGACTCTTCTGGCCTCTTCCTTCTTCCTCCCTTTTCTCCTTCCCCCCTCATTCCTTTCCTTCCTTCCTTCCTTCCTTCCTTCCTTCCTTCCTTCCTTCCTTCCTCCCTCCCTCCCTCCCTCTCTCCCTCCTTTTCTTCCTTCCCTCCCTCCCTCCTTCCTTCCTCCTTTCCTTTCTTCCTTCCTTTGAGATAAGGTCTCCTGTAGGCCAGGTTGGCTTTGCACTTACTATCACTGAAGGTTGCCCTTGAGCCTCTCGTCCTCCTGCCTCTACCTCCCAGGTGCTAGCATTACAGGTCTGCTCCAGCGCTCTGGGCTGATGTGGAGCTGGGGACCAAAGCCAGGCTTCATTCCCTCTAGGAGAGCATTCTGCCAACTGAGCAGCCCCACAGCCCCTTCCTTCCTGTAAGTTACGCTCTCCTCTTGTTTGGTTGTGCAAATCTGTCCCGGCACTTGGAGGTGGTGGCAGGAGGATCGAGAGTTCAAGGTCATCCTAGGCATAGTAAATTGGAGGCCTGACTGGGCTACAGAATGAAACCCAAAAAACAATAATGTGTGTGGTTCAGTGGTGCTTGCCGTTAATCCCAGTACCCAGGGAGCAGGGGCAGGCAGAACTTTGTAAGTTCAAAGCAAGCCTGGTCTGCACAGCAGATTCCATGACATCCAGGCTACATAGAGATGCTCTGTCTCAGAAACAAAAACAAACAACAAAATCCACCACCACAACAAAAAACAACCATCAACAATACAAGTCTGATTACCCAAATTCAGTTCCGAGAACCCATAGTAGAAAGAGAGAGCTGACTCTTTCAACTTGTCCTTTGACTTTTAAACATGTATCATGGAGCCCATATGGCCCCCCAAATAATAAAACTCTAACTTAAAAATCATCGCCACAGGTAGGGCATGGCGGTGCATACTTTTAATCCCAGCACTTGGGAGGCAGAGGCAGGTGGATCTCTGGAAGTTCGAGGCCAGCCTGGTCTGCAAAGTGAGTTCCAGGACAGCTAAAAGTATACAGTGAGACCCTGTCTTTAAAAAACAAACAAAAACAACATCAACAAAGCCAAACCAAAAATTACCATAGCTACCTCAAAAATTCAAACAACTTTCTCCTCTCTCAAAACAAACCAAAGCCTCCCAAACACCCATGTCCTGTCTGCTAGTACCTGTCTGTCCTCTCCCAGGTAAGTCAAATCCCTAGGGACTAGCTGTTCTCAGTCCTGCCTTCCTCCCACTGTTCTGATGCTCTGTTATGGTGTGTGAGCCTCACTGGCAACACTGTCCCCAGCAGGTGGGAGGAGGGAGGAGATTGAAATAAGCATATGCAGCACCGTTTGTATTATTTTCTGCCAAAGATATAACCCACATGGCAGCAAGATGATACAATTACCCACTGGCAATTGTGAGAAAACAGAGGGACAGAGCCTACCTGATCTGAAAGGGTGATAAGGAGCCAATCAGGAAGCAAGGAGGCCCAGAAGGGCATTTTAGGCACAGGAAACAACACCAACCAAAACCTCAAGAGGGGAGCAGCATTTGAGAGTGGAAAAGAAGGGACTGGGAACATGAATCACTCTTCCTTGCAGGGCAGTGGTGGCGCAAGCCTTTAATTCCAGCACTTGAGAGGCAGAGGCAGACAGAGCTCTGTGAGTTTGAGGCCAGCCTGGTACAGGCCTTGGGTCTCTTCTCACAGACTGGAGATGCTTCAGAAAAATGAAAGATTGTACAGCTAGCTGCTTGGAGTGGCTACTTTAAAGAGACACAGCTAAAAAGCTCAGAAAGGCTACCCATGGTTTCCTTAGAGTGGTCACTGGCATTGTTTGGGCTTGAGCCGTTTACTCTTTCAACAAGTTTTTATGGGAAAGGGGACTGATTTGGGGAAGGTGTCAGCAAAGGAGTATTTCACAGCCCTTTAAACTGGTAGGCACTCAGCTCAAGTTCACTGAAGTGATGTTCAGAAAGTCTAAATGGTGTCCAGAGGCATGTGTGGTCCAGAGGGGCCAAAGTACAGTACGAAGTAGGGCTGGGTGTTGTGGTGCACACCATTAATCCTAGCACTTGGAAGGCAGAGGCAGGTGGATCTCTGTGAATTCAAGGCCAGCCTGGTCTATATAGTGCTAGGGCTACATAGAGACCCTGTCTAACAGCAACAACGATGAACTAGGGCAGTGTATTGACTAGTTTTATGTCAGCTCGACACAAGCTAGAGTCATCAAAGAGAAAGAAAGATTCAATTGAGAAAACGCTCTATAAGATTGGGCTGTGGGCAAGTCTGTAGAACATTTTCCTAATTAGTGATTGACATGGGAGGGCCCAGTTGATTGTGGGTGGTGCCATCCCTGAGCTAGTGGTCCTGGGCTCTATAAGAAAGCAGGCTGAGCAAGTCATGATGAGCAAGCTAGTAAGTAGCACTCTTCCATAGCTTCTGTATCAGCTCTTGCATCCAGGTCTCTGTCTTGCTTGAGTTTTTGTCCTGACTGCCTTTGAAGATGAACTGTAATGTGGAAGTGTAAGCTGAATAAACCCTTTCATTCCATAGTTTCTTTGGTCATGGTGTTTCGTCACAGCAATAGAAACCCCAAGACAGGTTGGTACCAGAATAGTGGGGTGCTGCTGTAACAGACCTGGCCAAGTTGTTTTGGGGAGGACTGTGGAAGGACTAAGCTGAAATCTTCAGGGAAGTGTTTCCTGAGAGCACACAGACCTGTGCTCCAGAGGCAATCAAGGCTGTACTTCACACTGGAAGTTGGACTTGGTAGTGTTAAGACTCTCCCAGGTGGTACCGGTTTTGAAGGCATGAAGGGATCATGGAAAGCAGCTGAGGCTTGGCACTGTGAGAGACTAGAAGAGGTGATTAGTGAAGACTCAGCCTCGGTAGCAGTTGGCCCAGATTGAAGGGGTCATGCAAAGAAGATGAGGCTTGGCACCATGAAGAGAGCCTACGAGAGGCCATTGGTGAAAGCGCAGCCCACTTGCAGCGAGGGACCCCAGCATTTTGGAGATGCCAGTACCACGGGACGACCACCAAGAACAGCAGCAGCCTTGGAGAAGAGCCAGCCTGAGCCTAGAAGACAAGCTGTGTGCTCTGCCTTCTGTAGAGGACAGAGCCAGAGAAATGACTCAAGCTCCTTGGAGGAGCCCGGAAGATGGTGAGTGGATCCCAGATACTGGGGATTAATTTACCTGTTGGAGTTTGGTTTTTCTTAGTTCAGATTGTGACTGTGCCCTGGTTCTTGCTGCTTGAAGTGAGAAGGCATTTAATTTTGATTTTTATAGGAGCCCACATGTGAAATACTTGGCCTTTTAAAAGATTTTGGAGAAAGAGGATATTTTAAAGAGACTGAAGTTTCAATGTGTTTGTAAGAACTGCAGGACTTTTAAAATTACTTATGTTTTATATTGTGATGTTAATAACATGCCATCTTGGGGGATAAATAAGAAAGGAAAGGTTCTAATTGAAAAGTGATGTGTTTGTCAAGCTGACAAGAGGTCAGTTGTATTGGCTAGTTTTATGTCAACTTGACACAAGCTAGAGTCATCAGAGAGGAGGAAACTTCAATTACAAAAATGTCTAAGATTGGGTTGTAGGCAAGCCTGTAGGATATTTTCTTAGTGATTGATGAGGGAGGGCCCAGCCCATTGTGGGTGGCGCCATCCCTGGACTAATGGTCCTGGGTTCTGTAAGAAAGCAGGCTGAGCAAGCCACAAGGAGCAAGCCAATGAGTAGCTCCTTCCTCCAGGTCTCTGCCCAGTTTGAGTTCCTGCTTTGGCTTCTTCTGATGGGCTGTGATGTGGAATCGTGAGCTGAATAAACTCTTTGCTCCCCAGGTTTCTTTGGTCACGGTGTTTCACCACAGTCATAGTAACCCTGACTAAGACAGGTAGGATGGATGCCCAATATTTCCCAAGGGCTCCATGCTTTGTGGGATGAACTGGAAAGATCTAAGACACAGCAAGTGACCAGCTCTGTTTGACAAACATTTAGCAGGCACAGGTTCAGATGCGAAGGCGTTTGTCAGAAGAAGCCAGCTGTCCTCAGGGAGTGTACGGTCCTCCTCAAACAGCAGTCTGTGGAAGCATACTCTTATAAAGCTGGCGACAGAAACTACAGATGTTTTGTGTTGCAGGAGCACGATTCTGTGGGTGTTTTAGGTAACCACTGAACTGGTTTAGACAGAGTTAAATCAGTAAAACAGCTTCTTGTCTAGCTGAAAAGATGAATTTTAATCACATGATTAAATTCATTAGTAGAGGAAAGGGGCTCTTTCTTCCCAGGGCTGGCTATGACCCTTCCTGATTTCATACACAGATTTTTTTTTTTTTCCCTAAGCAACTCTTCCTGACTTAGATCTCTGGGAAAATGGAAGTAAATACTGACACAGGCTTGTTTTGTTTTCCCAAGAGAGTGTTCCCAGGCGATTTCTCTAATTATCTCGAAAAAAAAAATTTTTTTTTTAAACTTGTTTTTCCCTTTAGATTTCAAACGAACTGAGGATGAAATAACAGTATTGCTTTAGATTCCCCAGCTTTGGTTTGGACGCAATGTTAGTCCGGAGGGACCTTAAAAAAACAGGAGAATTGAATAGAGATAAGGGGATCTTGCAGAGGACTTACTAAAAAATAATAAAGGGCGGAAGGTATCGCCTGTCCATGGATTTAGAACAATTTAGTGCGAAAACCAACGAAGAGGAAGTCGTGTGGTCGCGTCTAGTCAGGTTCTCTAGCGCTGACAGGGAACGCGGGAGCATCGTGTCAAGGTAACACCCTGGCTCCCGGGTATCACTTCAGAGTGCGTGACCTCACAGTTCCGCCAGGCTCGCAGAGGGGCGGTTGAGGCTACAGCCTAGCGCACGAAGCAGCCAATAAGCATTCAGAATCTTCCGCCCGTCGCGAATTTCAGCCAATCAGCGCCCGCAGCCTTAGCTGGTCGGCCTGCACCGCTGTCGTCGGGGGAAGGAGGCAAGCCGCTTCAGAATTGCCCGTACCAGACATGGCTGCGGCCCCTGGAGGCGGGGACGCCAAGTGAGGAGGGGGCAGGGAGGGGAGAGGACGCGGGCGAGGAAGACCGGTCCGAGGGGGCCCCCGGTAAGTACGGAAAAGCCCGCGGCCCGAAGTGGGGAGCGAGGGGGCGTGGGGCTCGGCCTTCTGCCTTCTCCGAGGACCGTCTGGGGTGTGCACCCCGCAAGTGGCATCCAAGGGGGCATCCCCCTGCGGCGGGGTCGAGGCACGGGCTCCCGCCTCCAACCCCCGCCGGCTCCCTCCCTCGGGTCCTCGAGGATTTTTTTGTTTGGGTATTTTCCCTTCTCTGTCCTGGTTTGCTCCTTGCCAGGGGGTCCCTCGTCAGAAATAAAGGTTGTGTCCAACAAAGAAGCCTTGGCCCAGGTTCGCTGTCCGTGGCTGGGCCCCGGGCCAGGGGGCTGCCCACCCTGATGCCACGAGGGTTTGTTTGTAGGCCTCGGGGTGTCCCCGGCTCGAAGAAAGACAGTTGTCTCCCTCCGGGCCCGGAGCTGACCGTATCCAGCGCGCCCGCCCGGGCGGGTGGAGCTCGGAGGGACTTCCAGTTCATTGCAAGGCTGCGTGCGATGCGGTATCGCAGTTGGGGTGTGCCTCCCCGCTTTGGGAAGTCACGTAGAGATTCTTGAGAAGCAGCTATGGCACCAGCATTTGCAATTCTGTAAAGCCATTTCCGTGTCATGCCTCGTTTTCTCTACTGTGAGACCCCTCAAGTCAAAAGCATGGGTAAGATTCAGTTATCTAAAACAGCCAAGTCAAGAGTGACTGACGAAGAAAGTTTGACACTCACTCTGGGCATCAGGCCACTGTCCAGTGTGGGGTCACCCCGGAGCAGGAAGTAGCAGTTCAGATGGAATCCACAGACACTCTGCACTGTAATTTCACCTGCTTTGTTAGCTCTAACTTCTCTTAGGGTCTCTCTTGGCCGAATCCCAAGCAGGAAAACCTAGATTCTGGGGAGGACTGCGTTGACCAGGTTGATGAAGTACAAACAATCCTTATGATAACCAGCCCCAGGTAGTTAGAGAGTTAACTGTCCTTGAGTGTCCACCTCCCTCCCCTCACCCCATTTGATATTCAGACCTCATAGATGATTAGACCGCAAGAGGCTGACCAGGTAGTGAGATGGAAAGAGAACAGAAAAAACACTTGACGTTTCTATTTTGAGTGGCTGGGGCGTGCCAGCTCGCAGGGAAGAGACGCGACCTTTTGAAGGCTTACCTTCTGAAGAACAAATGAGAAATCCAGGTCACAGCCTTTGGCTCCCTCCCTGCCCCTTTCCCCTAAATTGGACTCCAGAATCAGTTTCTAATCAGAGAGGGAAGAGCAGTCAAATGAATACTGCCTACACCCAAGGTATTATTTAACCCAACCTGGCCAGTCAAGTGTGATCCGGAAAGACCCACAGAGCCTCTAAAGCCATTCCTGATTTTCAAGGGAGAAGGCTCCCGGTCCCCCGGTCTCCCGTGTCACCTTTGGTAAACACATGCCAGTGTTTTTTGTCCTGTTATTGTGTCTGTGTCTCCACCACAGTGACTAACATGGTTGAAAACAGGTTTCTTTAAAATTGTTTTAAACTCTAGTTCCCAAGCAGGCCCTGGGCGAAGTAAAGGTTTGGCCACTGCTGAAACCGGGATGTTTTCCTTGCGAAGGACCCAGCCCGAGTGTGTGGTTTGGTGATCAGGGGTTTGTATAATAATCAGCTTTGCCTTTGGCTGCTGAGACAGTAGTAAACAGTGCTGGTCACGTGGGTGTGGCAAGGCTGGTAAGGGTCCGATTTCAAGCCAGCCTTGAGGATGCTTCCTAAACCTTCAACTCTCTCTGATTGCTTTGAGTTTTAGCATAATCCTGCGATCTCAGTTTTTATAATTTGAGGATCCACTTGAGGATGCTTGTGACAACAACCCTCCTTTGAGAGGAAAACAAAAACTACCAGGAAACACGGGAACGATGTTCTCACAGGGAGGTGAACTCCCAGAGCATAAACCTGCCCCTAGCTGACGGTAAACTCAGGGAACCCTGCTTTGGTAGTGTGAGGCAGAGCCGGAAGTTTGCTGATTTTTTTTTTTTTTTTTTTTTAATAATGGTGATAAAATACATTCTTTCATGAAATTTTTTACCAAGTTCTGTAGCATTCAGTTCATTTGTATTCTTGTGCGACCATCACCACCATCCCTCTCTAGAATTTTCTCATTCTCTTGACCGGAAACTACCATAAAATACTCACTCTCCATTCCCAGTGTTCCTCCCCTGCAACTTCCATTATACTTTCTGTTTCTGTGTTTTGTTTTGTTTTAACATTCTGGAAGCCTCATATGAGAGAAATCATATAGTGTTTGTCTTTTTGTGACAACTCACTCCATTTAGCATAATGTTTTTAAGGTTTTTATCCCCCCCCCCACGTTTGACTTTCTTCTTATTAAAATTTTCATTGTATATATTCATGGTACCTAACCCCGTGTTACGTAAGGACACGGTCACGGAAGTGTCATTTGTAGATTGAGCGCGTCTTCCACATCCTCCCCTGTCATCTTTCTCTCTCCCGTGTGACTCCTTTGTTCTCCTAGATAATTTTGCTTCCCCTTTCGTATCATTAATGTGTGTGTGTGTGTGTGATTTTTATATCTGTGTAAAATTTATGAGCCAAAAATGAGAGAGAAAATACAAACATTATTTGAGACTGGCGTAATTCACTAATTGTGATTCTCTCCAGTTACGTCCATTTTCCTGCACATTATATAACTTTGTTCTTCACGGCTGAAAAGCTACCATTGTGTCCATGTAGCGCATCTTCCTCCTCCGTTTCTCTGCTGTAGGCCCCTGAGGCTGCTTCCCTAACTCAGCCGTTGTCAACAGCACTGTGGTCAACATGAATCTGTAATGTTGACGTGATGTCTTTCCGGTACATGCCCAGGAGCGGGGTCATATGGTAGATCTGTTTTGACATTTTTTGGGTTTTTTTGTTTTGTTTTTTTTCAAGGCAGATTTCTGTACATAGCCCTGGCTGTCCTGGAACTCCTTATGTAGACCAGGCTGGCCTCGAACTCAGAGATTTGCCTGCCTCTGCCTCCCAAGTGCTTGGGTAAAAGGTGTTGCTACGTCATCTGGCTATTCTGAATTTTTTGGCAAGCTTCCATACTGAATTTACACTGTGGCTGGATTAGTTTTCGTTCTTACCAGCAGAGGATACGGGTTCCTTTTTGTCCATGTCTTTGCCAGCACTTGTTGTTACTTGTTTTCTTAACAACTGCCACTCTGATTCAGGTGAGATAGAGTCTCACTACAGTTTTGATTTGTGTTTCTCTGATGGCTGGTGAGTTTGGACACTTTTCCATATGTTTATTGGCTATCTGTGTTTCATCTTTTGAAAACCAGATGTCCATTTTGTAAACTGATTTTTGTTGTTGTTCTTTTTTGTTTTTTGAGACAGAATTCCTCTGTGTCCTTGGCTGTCTTGGAACTCACTCTGTAGTCCAGACTGGCCTTGAACTTACAGAGATCTGCCTGCCTCTGCCTCCGGAGTGCTGGGACTAAAGGCATGCCCCACCGCCGCCCACCACCTGGCTTTTGTTAGCTCTTCTATTGACCCGGTTGTTTGATTCCCTGTGGGTTAGCTTTTTAGTTCTTTGTATATCTTAGGTATTAATCTTGGGTCAGATGTATGGCTAGTAAAGATTCTTCTCCCATTCTGTAGGCTAAACGTGTCTTTGCTACACAAAGGCTTTTGAATGTCATAAGGTCCCAAGTGAGATTGTTGGCATTCTTCTTTATTTTTTGCATTGGAATATTCATTCGTTCCGGCTGCCTTTGGTAAAGACTTTCCTTCCTCTACTGAATTCTCTTTGTACTTTTCTTAAAAATCAATGGTCCAAAAATGTCTGGATCTATTTCTGGATTCTCAAATACCAAGCCTGTACCACAGTGCTTTGAGTAGTATTACAGTGTTTTAGTCGGTGACATCAGTGGCGTCTTCTAACTTTTGTATACCCCCCCCTTCTGTTCTCCTCCCTCCTTCTTCTCTTCCCCCTCCTTTTCTTTTTCTGCTGTTTTTGAGTCTCATTATCACTTGATAGATAAGGCTGGCCTGGAATTCACTCTGTAGCCCAGGCTGTCTTCAGACTTGGGACAGTTCTGCTTTAGCTTCCCAAGTGCTGTGCACACCGCTGCACCAGCTGGACAATTCTAACTGTATAGAGAGTAGTTCTCATGGTGATTTTTGTTTGTTCTGCTGTGTGTGCATGTGCGTGTGTGTGTGTGTGTGTGTGTGTGTGTGTGTGCGCGAGTGTGTGTGTTTCGAGAAAAAGTCTCCGTGTGTCCTCCAGGGTGGGGGTTACAGGGATGAGGCACACACCTGGCTCTAATCTTCATTTTATAGACCTTGCCCTGCCCCTGGAGGTCCTGGTCCCTGTTTGGAGGCCTCCCACAGCAAGGCTGTCTGTCTCTTCTTGCCCTGTTTTATCCAGCGTGTGCTTTTGATGTAGAATAAGCACCTTCATTTCTTTCCATTTCTCATGTCGTAGTTTCTCCATGCTCTCTGGAAGCCTGTTGTATTCTCCCTTCCTCCTCCTCCTCCTCCTCATTTTTTTTTGTTTTCCTTCTTGGCTAAGGTATCAATCACTCTGCAGCCCAGGCTGGCCTGTACCTTCTATGTAAGAACAGGTTGTCCTTGAACGCATGGTGATCCTCTTGCCTCAGGCTCCATAGTGTTGGAATACAGAAGTAAACCACCACATCTCTGTATTCTGGGCTCTCTGTATTCTGTGTTGTGGGGGCTGGTGAGATCATTCAGCAGGTAAGGAGCTTTTCCGCCAAGCCGGGCCTCCTGAGTTCAGTTGCTGGCTCCATGTGTTGGAAGGATAGAATCAACTCCTGCAAGTTGTCCTCTGACCTGCACATCATCATTACATGTGTGTCATAGCCAGGAATGATGTCACATGCCTTTAATCCCTGTCCTCGGGAGGCAGAGACAGGTGTATCTTTATGAGTTTGAGGCCAGTCTGGTCTACATAGTGAGTTCCAGGACAGCCAGAGCTGTGTATCCTGTCTCAAAAACAAAAATAAAAAACAAATGTGTGTTGGGCAACCGAATAAAGTATTCCAGACTCGCTCTGGTGCAGACAGAGGTCAAATATCTTTCTTGTTGGGAAGAAGATTTGTCATGTAGACTGAATGTCAATGAACCTTGAGTAGCTGTGCTCACGTATTGGAAATGCATGTGGCTAAGCCGTTCATGCTGGTTCTGTACAGTTTTTGAGCCTGAGCTGAGGGCTTAATATTTCTCCCAGTTAAATTGAGCCTATTGGATTTGGCTTTGCAATCTGTTGAGCTCTCTTTGGATCCTGACTTTGATGTTTCCTCAGGGTTATGCCCTCTAAGTATTTGATTATCATACCGTCTGTTTCCTCATTCAAGCCATTGGTAAGAATACTGATTAGAATGCAAAGGATAGAACCCAATAACCTGCTGTTGAAAACTTTCATTCAGTGTAGTTAATACACAGCAGTTAGTTCCTCTTGGGTACAGATATCTAACTGAAGATGGACCCATCAAATACTGTTTGGTGCCTTGAGCAAGGCCGTCTTGCAAGACTAGTTAATGCAGATTACCCTGGAAGGGTCGAGAAGGACAAACAGCTCCCACCTCACCCTCAGCAAGAACCTTGGACCCTACTTAGTTTTTTGGCCTTGGTTCTGAGGTTGGCAGCAAGAACATTTATCCTTTCTTTTCACGGCTGTTGTTGGAGCCTTTTTTTTTTTTTTTAAGCTACTTGTGGCAAAGCAAGATTAGTGTAATTTTCTTCTAACTCTCCTGTATGTCATGTCTTCCCATTCTCCCTCTCATCCTCTTAAAAATTATTTATTTATTTTGTTTTTCGAGACAAGATTTCCCTGATGTAGCTCTGACGTCCTGGAACTTGCTCTGTAGACGAGGCTGGCCTCAGACTCACAGAGATCGGCCTGCCTCTGCGCACCCCCCCTCCCAGTGCTGGGATTAAAGACGTATACCAAGGTCTGATTATCTTTTTTTTTTTTTTAAACTCTTTTAAAATACTAGATAATCTACTGTCAGTGACTCCTCAGGGCCTCTTTGGTCTGGGCTTTGGGGCCTCTCTGAGTTAGCCTCTGATCCCTCTCCTGTGTGGTGTGGCATCTCTTCACCTTCACTTTCTCCTATCACCAAATATCCTGTCGATGTCTTCCAAGAAGGCCTTTCTCCTTGGTGCCATCTTGGGACTTGTAGCTTTAGTTTGGCTTGCCCTCCCTCTTAGGCTCAGTCTCACCTCAGTTCTTCCGAAAGACTTTCCTGGCCCTGCAGCCCCCAGGGAGCCCTGTTGTTTGGAATATTCCTGTTTAACTTCAGGGCCAACCTAAACTGTAGTTATTTTTTAAATTGCATTTTTATTTGCTGGCTTTCTGTGCATGTGTATGTGTGCAGGCTCATGGGTCTCATAGCCCATGTGGCAGTCAGGGGACAACCCGCAGGAGGTGGCTCTACTACCACAGGGTCCCAGGCATCCGACTCAGGTCCTGAGGTATGACAGCAGGTGTCTCGATCAGCTGAGGCATCTCACCAGCCCTTAGTTATCTGTTTTTATAATAGCCCC
Source organism: Cricetomys ansorgei (assembly GCA_026225945.1). Lineage (NCBI taxonomy): Eukaryota > Metazoa > Chordata > Mammalia > Rodentia > Nesomyidae > Cricetomys > Cricetomys ansorgei. Next base: position 6,022,388 of record JAMJFZ010001895.1, on the reverse strand, counting down.
AAACTGTTTATATTATAAATTTCTCTGTGGCTCATGCCTGTAGGCCAAATGTTCTGGTGACTGAGAACAGAGGGTTATGAGTTTGAGGCCCACCTGTGTAACATGGAGACACCCCTTTTGTGTATGGAAGCGTATGCTCACCGTCCTGGTACCTGAGAAACTGAAGCAAGCAAAGCAAAGGAAGAGATGTCGTATCTTATGCTCTGGAAGCCTTTACCCTCTTTATGCACTTTAGTGTGTCGGTTGACTTTCTGTTGCTGGAAGAAAATCCCCAGGTAGTCACTGAAGAAGAGGGAAGGTTTGGTTTTGGTTCACGGTTTCCTGGATGGAATCATATACTAGGTGCTCTTTTGAACCTGGCTTCTTTCACACAGGGCCCATTTTGAGATTCAGATACACTGTTGTGTGCCTTACACCGTACCATGGGGTAGTTCCATCACAGCGGAAGTGTGAATTTGTTCATCAGTTCTCCTGCAGATGGACACTTGAACCTCTCTGGTTTGGGACCATTTTGATAAAACTAAGTGTAACTTTTCCTTTTGCATATGCACGTGTGTGTGCATGTGTGCATGCTCTCGTGTGTATGAGAGCATACGTATGCACATGTGCACATGTGTGTGCACGTGTGCATGCTCTCGTGTGTATGAGAGCATACGTGTATACATATGCATGTGTTTGTATCTGTGTGTAGAGATGCTGAGTGTCCTCCTCAGTTGCTTTCCACTTTATATATTGGGGAGGAGTCCCTCCTGGAATGAAAGCATGTCTGTCTGGCTAGTCTAGATACCCAGCTTGCTCTGATGGTGCCCTGTCTCTGCCTTCCAAGCGCTGGGATTACAGGTGGGTTACCATGCCCACCTGGGCATTTATGTGGGTGCTGGGGATCAGAACTCCTGCACTTACGCTTACATGGGGAACACTTTACCTTCTGGTCGTCTCCGCAGCATGTCTGTTTTTTTGTTGTTTGTTTTAAGATTTAGGTCTAGAGAGATGACTTCATGGTAAGACCACTTGTTGCCCTTCCAGAGGGCCTGAGTTCCCAGCATCCACATGGTGGCTCACAGTAGCCCTAACTCCAGCTCCAGGGCATCCGACGCCCTCTTCTGACCTCCGAGTGCACTAGGCATACACAAAATACACATCCATACATGCGGGGAAAGAACGCTCATAACATAAAATCAATCTAAGCGGGGCTTAGTGGTGCACACCTTTAGTCCCAGCACTTGGAAGGCAGAGGCAGGTAGACCTCTGAGTTCGAGGCCAGCCTGGTCTACATATTGAGTTTCAGGACAGTCAGTTACACAATGAGAACCTGTCTCAGAAAAAAATAATTTTTACAGATTTATGCATTCGTTTATTTAACGTGTGTGCCTGAACGTATGTATGTGCACCATATGGACAGAGGTACCTGCCCATGGAGACCAGGAATTTGTCCCCTGGGAACTGGAGTTACAGGTGCTTTTAACCTGGGTCTTCTGCTGAGCCATCTCTCCAGCCTAATTTGAAATATCTTTTTTTTTTTTTTTTTTACATTTTTTAAAATAAAGATTTATTAGCCAGGTGGTGGAGGTGCACGCTTTTAATCTCAGCACTTGGGAGGCAGAGGCAGGTGGATCTCTTGAGTTCAAGGTCAGCCTGATCTACAGAATGAGTTTCAGGACAGCCAGAGTTACAACAGAGAAACTGTTTTTGAAAAAACAAAAACAAAAACAAAAAAAAAAGGATTTATTTTACATGCAGGACTGTTTTGCCTGCATATATGAACATGCCCTCGGAGGCAGGAAAGGGTGTCTGATCCCCTGGAACTGGAGTTATGGATGGTTTTAAGCCACTATGTGGGTTCTGGGAATCGAACCTTGGTCCTCTATAAGAGCACCAAGTGCTCTAAACTGCTGAGCACCTCTCCAGCCTCTGCACTTCTTTATTTGCATGTATGCTTGCGGTTGTATGTGCCGTGGCACACGTGTGGAAGTCGGAGGACAGTTTGTGGAGTCTCCTCCCTTCCTGGATGTGGGTACCAGGGACTGAACTCTGCTCATCAGGCTTGGCAGCAAGAGCCCACTCACTGAATCATCTGGCTGGCACTAGAAATATAATTTATATTTGTATTCTAACCTTACAACCTCCTAATTCCCTTGGGTCTAGTATGTTATTTGTAGATTCCTTGCCATTCTCTGGAGACTGAACTATTTAGTCTATAAACAGAGACGTCTTTTTTGTTGTTGTTGTTGTTTTTGTGTTTTCAAGACAGGGCAAGACAGGGTTTCTCTGTTGTAACCCTGGCTGCCCTGGAACTCACTCTGTAGACCAGGCTGACCTTGAACTCAAGAGATCTGCCTGCCTCTGCCTCCCAACTTTTTTTTTTTTGGTAAGATTTATTTATTTTATTTATATGAGTACACCTGCATGCCAGAAGAGGGCATCTGATCCCATTATAGATGGTTGAGCCACCATGTGGTTGCTGGGAATTGAACTCAGGACCCCCAGAAAAGCAGTCAGTGCTCTTAACCGCTGAACCATCTCTCCAGCCCTCATTTCAGTCTTTATGCTTCTGTTTCCTTTCCTTCCACTCTACTTTTAGAGTTTTAATTTTTCTTTTATATAGTTTAATTAATCTACCTATTAAGTTTGTGTGTGTGTGTGTGTGTGTGTGTGTGTGTGTGTGTGTGTGTGCGTGCTCACACGTGGCCACCATACACACGAGGAGGTCAGAGGACAGACAACTTGTAGAAGTTGGTTCTCGCTTTCCACCTTGCGGTGCCCAGGGCTCAGACTCAGGCTTGGCAGTTTGAACCCTTATTCTTGACCTAGGTGGGCTTGGTTGTCCCTTCTTGTTGCTAATGAGTGTAATGGCTACTATTTATTGAGTACCAAATATTGTACCAGCCCCTGTACACCAACTATTTTACATAATTGTCATGGTGCTGCCGTGAAGTAGGTATTGCCACATCCATCCGAAGGATAAGGAACAGAAGCTTAAAAGGACAGTTAATTCACCAAGATCATTCAGTATCTGATACACGTTGGAGCTGAGATTTGAACCCACAGGTGTTCGTTTAGCTTTGAAGCTTGTGCTCTCATTCACAGCAAGCTATCGGCAGAGCTGGCCCTTTAAGGATTCTACTCCTGATTTCAGGTCAGATGTTAAGAACAGTCCTCTCCCAGAAGTCCATGTATGGAATGATGGGAATACAGAGACTCTTAGAGAAATGTCATGTTCCTGGCTGCCCTCTGCACCGCTGTGGTTCCAGCTGGCCACAGTTATTTCCCTCTGGTTGTGTTGGCAGAAGACTTTAACAGGAACAATCCCCTTCTGGATCCTGGTGCCTTTCCCTGTGTGTGGTGAATACCTCATTCAGCCCCTGCTGGGATGGGGTGTCATGGGGACCTCAGCCATAGCTGTAAACAGGGCTCAGGCTGCCTCGTCAGAGTGGCCTTGGGGAGGAATGATTTGGCTTCTCAGGGTCCCATTCCAGTTGGCTGCCAAAGACTGAATATCACTGCTTTGCAAGGCCACCCTCCTATGTCAGTGTCTCTGACCCTGAGGGGATAGCTCAGCTTTGAAGGTCCCGGCTGAAAGGAAGGGTAGAGAGAAACTTGGCAGAGTGGCAGGTGACATCAGTGTGGGTGCCGCCTGGAGGAACGGGGTGGGATTTGGGAGTGGAGTGGTGGCTTCAGACCTGAGGTTCCTGGTGGCCCTCTGCACATAGATTTCTAATTGTTTCTCGAGAGCTCTTTATGGGTCAGCTCTCCTGGGCCTCTGATTCCTCGTAAAGAGGTTGGCTGCAGGCCCCGGAGAGCTGCCCTCATCAGCAGGTTAGCGCTGTCTCCAAGAAGAAGTGTCTGGCACCAAACCAGATTCCTCAGTGTCACCTTTTACTGAGAACGTGCCCTGATCTGAGGTTGTGAAAGTTGTCTTGGCTGCCAGGATGGAGGGGTGAAGGTCGTGCTCAGGTGGGGCAGGTGTCAAGGTCAGGCTTATCAGGTTTTGGAGGAGGAAGGCTGCTGAGGATCAAACCCAGGGCATTGCACGCGCTTAGCGCTCAGCGTGTGTTCCCTCATGGAGCTGCGTTCCAGCCCCTGGGCTGCCTTCATCTTCCAGATACCTGATTGACTTTTGTCACACTGCCTGTCAGATTAGCTTGCTCATCCTTGCAGACCTCTGCCCGAGGTGCCCGTCTATCTCTGCTGTCACCCACACAAGAGGCTCAGACCTATGGGCGTACGTGTGCTGGCAAGCGCGGCACACCTTCCTCTGCACATGGAGAGTGTGCCTGCTTCTGCCAGGTCTCTCTCTGTCTTCCTTCCTCGTGTCCTCTGGCTCCTGGCTACCTGACGTGTACTAGACTCCAGATGACTACTGCTGACTTTAACCCTAATTTTAAGATGCACCGATAAGCCTCTTCCTGCCTGCCTGGTTTATAGAGCACACATGGGACTGAATACAATGTGTTCTGAAGATGAAGGTTGAAAGACAAGGCTTGTGTTCTCCAGAGACTCCCCTGGAGCTGGCTCTCCAATGGCCTCCCAGAGTGGACCTCACCCAGGGCTAGCTAGTAAGGCGTGCTGCTGGAAGGCCAGCCAGCAGGGGGCTGGTGGTCTGTGGATTAACTGAGCTTGTCCTGTTACACAACGGTTTCTCAGTCCTGTGACCTTAACTCATGGAATTTATCTCTTTTTTTTCCCCAGATGCTGTGACTGTGACAGACTCACCGGGGTTTGTCCATGTGGGGGAGGAAGCTTCCTTCCAGGTGTGACCGTGTTCATCTGGGCATGTCTGAAGTACCCGGGGCCCATGGACCTGAAGGAGAAGCACCTGGTGGGCCCTGCTCTGTTGCTGTGTGACTGTTGTGGGGGTGTCTCTCTCGGACCCTCGTCACCTGGGTTTGCTGGGAGAGCTCCAGCTCAGGGTTTTACACTGAGTGTGAGGGAAGGGGGTGGGGTAGTAGGGATGTACCTATGAGCCCTTTTCAGAGGTTAGTATTGCCTGGCTGGGATGAACATAGGGTTAAGGGTGGCCCAGTTAACACAGCTGCATGCCAGCAGGCTTTCTGATCGGGTTTGATCCCAAGCCAGTCTTGCCCAGAGCTGTGTAATTTGGTTTGTTTTCGCCATGCTAGGGCTGTGCCCCGACCTGCCTGGCCGTGTTGAAGACTGTTGGGCACCCTGTCTGTGGTTAGGGACAAGCGCCTCAGATTCCAAACACAGCTGTGTGTTAATCAACAGGATTGAGCTGGCCTGGTGGGACAGGTCTGTAATCCCAGTTACTCTCTAGAGGCTGAGACAGGAGAATTGCAAATTTGGGGCCTGCGTGGGCTTCAGAGTGAGTTCAAGGCTGCCTTAGGCAACTTTGGGAGGTCCTCTCTCAAAAGTAGCGTGGGGCTGCATGTGATGGGCAGAGTGCTGGCCCAGCATTCATGAGATTCTAAATCCAGCATCCCTCCGCCCTCCACATCAGCCAGGCCTGAGTAGTCTAGGCCTCACGTGGTAACGGTGGTGGTCCTGCCTTCAGCTCTACATGGATGGAAGTACATTTAGAATATTCCTGTCCTGTGGCAAAGACTGTCACCAGGAAGGAAGTCCTTGTGTCTGTCCCTTGCCTGGTTTCTGCTGCACCCTAGGAATAGGCCTCTGTCTCTGCTTACCAGGTCGTTCCCCCGGGGAATTCCTGGTCCCATGAGTCCTGGATTGGAAAGCCACATACCGACAGCAGCAGCTATGTTTGTGGAACATGGGTCTTAGGCTGGCAGAGCCTGGAGGCTGGGAAGATGGCTCCCAGCTTGTAGAGGGCTACCATCTAGTTGAGGGGCAGCAGCATAGTCAATTTAGTACTAGAACCCACTATGGTCTCGACCTGCACAAGGACCTTTTTGGAATTTTTTCTTTTATTTATTATCAGTGTGTTTGTAGGGGTGGGGGCACACGTGCGCAGCATACAGGTAGAGGTCAGAGGGCAGCTTCGTGGGGTTGGTTCTCGTCTTTCATCTTTGCTTGGGTTCTGGGAATCAAAGCTGGGTCATCAGACTTGTATGGCAAGTGCTTTACCCACAGAGCCATCCTGCCAGCCCAGCAAGGGTCTCTCCAGTTAATACACTGGGCTAGAAAGGTAAGCCTGTAGCCCAGGACTCTCAGAAAGCTTGGTGGAGAAAAAGGACTGAGAGGAGTTTGTGTGGTGACAGTTGCTCAGGTGGTCTGTGGCCAAAGCCTTAGCCCAGGACTGTTTTGGCTGCTGCTGGGTGACTTTTAGCACCCGTCCCTTCTCTCTCAGACCCAGCCTGACTGGAAGCGCATGGCGAGTGAGCTATAGCAGTGACAGCAGTGACAGGCTATTTTCCTAGCACTGAAGGGGGCATTGTGGGAAATGGGTGGAAAAGGGAAAGGTCTGTGTGGTGTCTACACAGCACCCTGTTCCCTAGCAATGACTTCCCGGAACCGAGGGACCGGAGTCTTTCCCAGTGGCTACAGCTGATAGTCCTTGAGACTGGCACAGAAGCTGACCCCGCCTATCCCTCTTTCCTGCTCCCAGCAAAGGCTTCCTGCCCTCAACCTCTGGACTGCCCAGCCCCTCCTTTCTGTCCCCATTCAACTTTTTGGCAGGGGCCCCACAGGGAGCTGCACAGGCCAGCTAGGGGGAGGGGAGAGGCTGGCTTGTGTTGGGCGGCTCTTTTCCCTCCAGCAGCTGGAGAGGGTGTAGTCTAGGAGACAGAGGGCCCTGGAGAAGCACGCTCAGCCTCCAGCCTGTTTCTAGCCAGGGGACCCATTAGGCTGTCCTCACTCCCTGAGGCGTTGTATCGCCATGCTGAAGGTGGCCTGTCCGTCAGCAGAGAAATGCGCAGTGCTCTCCCCAGCCAGTGCTGTACCTCCTCTTTTACCCAGAGTGCCTATGCTGACTTCTTTTATGTCAAGCTAGGGGCCCAGAGCCAGTTTTTAGAGCTCTGGTCACCCAGGCCCAGCTTGAAGTGCAGAGGAGCCCGAAGTGCCCAGCTTCCTCTTCTTGAGTTATAAAGGCCAGGTGTATCTGGGCTTGGGGGCGTATGCCTTTAACCTCAACAGTCAGGCAACAGAGGCAGACAGGTCATTGAGTTTGACGCCAACCTGGTCTACATACCAGTGGGTTTTTGGACAGCCTGGGCTACATAGAGAGACCCTGTCTTGAACAAACAAACGAAAAAATCAGACCAAAAAAAAAAAAAAAAAAAATCCTGGTGTACCTAGCAGTCCTGGGCCCTGGTGTGCCTAAATGCAGTGTTTCCCTTTGGGAATCAGCAGCTCGTGGACACTCCGCTTCACCTGGAAGGGAGGTGTTGAAGTCCTGAGACGCCCTTTTAGGGGCCTTGCCCTCTCCCCCCAGACTCCTGGGCCCCCTAGACATCTCTGCTGGAATTCCCGCCAGCCACTCCTCCCCTGCAGGATGTGCTGCTATTAATAAGGCACCAGTTCTGGTTCTCTCCCCTCCTTCCTGCAGCTCTCACCGTGGAAAGCTGCTGTTGGCCAGGCTCCAGGCCCTGAGTGGCGGGGAGCTGTGGTGGATGATGAGCTCAGCCACAGTGGGGCTCCTAGCTTCGCCCAGTGACCTGGGGACAGTGGGCAGGTAGCCTGGGAAGAGAGCCAGTACTTATGTCCCCCAGGGCACTTCTGGATGCCAGCGTTTGCCCCTGGGGCCCCAAGCGCTCGACAGTTTCTTTCCTCTCTTCAGGCGTCCCTCCATCCTGGTCGTCCTCCAGCTGTATCTTTTGCTCTGTGCGCACCTTGCGTCAGCCTCCTCTGAAGGGCCAAACTCTTGGACATTTGGCAAATCGTGGACCAACTTTTGCCTCTCAATCCTCCTCTCTTCACCCTCCTCCTTCCTTTCTGTCTCCCCTCCCTCTCTCTGCCTCCCTCCCTCCCTCTCAGGGCTGCTGTTGCTGCCTCCTCCCTCCCTGAATCTGCAGCGTGACTGGAAATAGGCTGAATTAATCAGCAGATTGGAGCTCTGCTCTGCTGCGCCCGATTCTCCGCAGCACCAGCCTCTCGCTCACACACGTTTCAGCCCTCTCCCCCCTTCTCACCCTCTCATTCCATTCCGCTTCTCCCTCTATCCTTGAGGGTGGTGTTGGGAGTTACTGTACCTGGCTGCTTGTCCCTCAGGCCCTGCCCCATGCTCTTCAAGCAGGCAGAGCTATGGATGCCCCACCAGGGCAAGCACGGCACAGTGAGTATGTCAGCTCTCACGGCTCTAATGATGCCTCCTGCCTGCTTATGCGGGGAGTCTTTGGGTTGCGGTTGCCAAAGGAGTCATCAAGATGCTGTAGAACTGGAGGCAGCTGGAATGAGCCTGAGGTAGCCAGGGTTTTGGGAGGAGACTGGGACCGAGAGCCAAAAAGCTAGCATGTCTTGGAATGGCCAGCCAGGTTTTCAAGTTACCCAGAGCAGCCTCGGGGATTGAGTTTCCCAGAGGGGAAAAGGGTGCTAGGACCCAAGGCTCCAAGTATAGGCGACAAAAGCTCAGGGCCTGGATGCCATCCCTTCCCTGTAGTGAGGCTTTTTTTCTGCTGGGTCACGCAGGTACCTGAGTCAGGAGTCTGGGCTGGGATAGCTTCTGGGTTTCGGTGGCTGCAGAAGGTGGGAGCAGGTGGGTGAAAGTGCTGAGGTCTGCGTGAGCCTTTGTGAGTAAGGAAGGAGAGAGGCGGCTCTGCTCTGCCTCTGGCTCACCAGGCTGCCGGTAAGTCCAGATGCGCCTGGCCAAACTCAGAGGATGGGGAGTGGCGGGCTGCACTTCAGTACTTGGCTTTGTGCGGAGTTCAGCTTTGTTATGAACAGAAGCAGCCATGATGGGGTGACCTGGTGAAGGGGCCCAGCTGGTTGTAACTGGTTGGTCATCTATTGTCAAGGCCACCAGCAAGGTCTGACTTTGTAACCCGCCTTCCTGGATGTACAGCCATGATTGCTCCTGAAACAGGTAGAGTAGGAAGGACAGTCGCTGTGTGGAGAGAGCCTCGGAAATGTTCTACAGGGATGCAGGCTAGGTGCTGGGAGCTTCTTGCTGAGGTGGGCGCAAGGACGCTGAGCGCACTGGCTACTGGAAGGCTCTGTAGACCTCCTGGTGCTCAGTTACACACCCTGGCAGCGGGGTCCTGCTCAGTGCTGGATTACTGCTGGTGATTCCTTAGTCATTTTGCCCTCATTGTCCCCCACAAATGCTAAGTCCTGCTAGGACTCCTCTTTAGTGGCGGAGCAGAGAGAACCATTTTGTGATAGTGTTCAGCCTCCCCTGAGTCAAGACTTCCTTTTTGCCCTGCACAGTGGGCACATCTCAGTGCTCAGGAGGCAAGGGCTAGCAGGCTCTGAATTAGAGGCCAGCCTGGTCTACATGGTAAGTTCCAGGCCAGCGAGGACTACATAGAGCGGTCCTGTCTCAAAAACAGCAACAACAAAACAAAAGAAAACCCTACCTTTCTGACAAGCTGTTTTTCCCCTTTGCTCTAGCTAAGTGTGAGCTCTGACAATAATGGAAAGAGCTGGTTCTGCCTGAAAGACTTCCAGGTGTCCTGTCCTGGTCCTTCTCGGGTAGAAGCCTCACTCTTGGCCCCAAGAATGTGTCTAGAGGGGCCAGTAGCAGGGAGAGTTGTGAGTTTTTAGCATCTGAGAAGCAGGAGAAATTTCTTGTTAGCCTCAGGAACTTAATTCATCAAAATGTTCCTCACCCTTCTTGACCTCAGTAGGTAAAGAGAAGCAGCCCTTAGTGTGTGTTGACTTAGCTTGTTTATTGTTCAGATAATAGGAACTTGCTGCAGTCTATCCAAGGTGCCCAGGAACATGGAGCACCCCGTCTCACTCTGATGAGAAGGTGGCCCTGGCTGTTCCCTACCAACTGGTTCTGTGTCTCCTTCAGAAAGTACCATGTTTTCCTCTGAGCTTCTTGGTTCTGATCTCCTGCCACTTGGGGGAAAGCTAAGTCACGGTGGGGAAAGCAGAGATTCGACCTTTAACTCTGGCCCTCCTGCCACAGAGGGGTGAGCTGAACAGTTGAAGTGGCATAGTTGAAGTCTGTGGAGAGTAGGCTGGCTCAGAATGCCGAGTCCTCGCCACAAGTCCAGCATGTGTGGGCAGGCACTTCCTCTGGGTAGCGTGTAATTACAGAATAGCTTATTTTCCCTCTGCTGTGCTGTCTTTAATCCCGTCTGGAGTTGGTGCCCCTGGCCAGATACAACCTGCGGGGGCAGATGCATGCAGACTGCTCTGGCTCTGCAGGCACCCTGTCCAGGGAGCATCTGCCACCCTCTGGTCACACCTCCCTCACCTGTAGGGAGTGGAGCACCTGGGCTAGGGAAAGCAAGTGGTGATCAGGCAGGCAAGGGAGTCCTGGGCATGGGGCTGTGGAGAAGGAGGCAGCAGATGTCAGGATGGCCACCGTGCAGCCAGGGAGCCAATGAGTGGTCTGCAGGCCTGACTAGAGGAGGGATCCTCCAAGGTTCTCTGGTTTCTCCTTGCAGGTTTCTCTCAGTCTCACTGGGAGATGCTCCCTCCGGGGCATAAGGTCCTAGCTGGAGGCCCAGCAGCTTCTCGGGTACCCTTCCAGATCCGTGCAAGCTGCCCGGATCCTCCCTTCCTGGTCCTCATCCCCTAGCATGCAGGCAGCCCTTATCTCTCCTATTGGAGCCCCCCCTCCACTGTTTGCATTGAGTTTTAGAGGTATAGCCTGTGATTCCTGTCCATCCAAGAACTCTTGTGTCAAGCTGTGGAGAGGAAGCCAGGGGAAGTCTGAGCCCCCAGAGCAGGAGTAGTGTGTGGGAAGGGCCCAGGCCTCTTATTCTGGCCCAGATCCTCTTCCTTCCTTTAACAGGGAGGAACAAGCCCAGCCACTGTTTGTAGCCCTTTGTCTTTCTTCCCTAGAACACCCATGGAGGTTTCTGCCATTCTGGGAGATTGCATGGTAGACTCTAGCCACACTGAACATTTGTTTGTTTTGGATCCTGGGCTCTGGAGGATACTACTGGATTTAGGTAAAGGGGCTAAGATTCTTGGGGTGAACATATTCTGGAAGCTGAGGTAGCCAGTGATAGGCAACAATGGGGACTTTATTCCTGTGCACCACAATTCAAGGTATGTGGCACTGGGCCCCTGCCCCTCAGGCCTGGCTGCCCCTTAGAGTCATGGAAGTGTGTGTCCCACCAGTGCCAAAGCCAAATGGCCAAGGAGAAATCCAGGGTATACCTTTGGAACTAAGCAGGAAAGAGAAGTGCAGAGTAACAATAGGCAAAGCCAGGAACAGGTCCTGCAGAGGGCAGAAACGGGGCCATTGGAGTGGAGAGGTAGAACAAAGAATCCAGGTGGCCAGGTCAGCATGTCCCAGTGGCCCTTCATCGGGTTCCTCGGTATATAGCCTTGAGGTGTCTCGGTCTAAGGATTCACTGCCTTTGCTTGGGCTTTCCCTGATGGAAGCTCTTTAGTTGGTCCCTGGGAAAGACATGTTGCTCCTTCAGGAACTCCATTTCTTGAGCCCATTCATTGCCTTAGTATTTTATAGCTGGAGATCTGTCCAGTGGGTTCACCCCAGAAGTTTGGGTGCAGTGAGGTCAGGGTGGTGCCCGGACAGGCACGTCCTTGAAAGCTGCAGGTCCTGCTGAAGGCTTTGTGTTGACATCCCCTAACTAAGGTGTCACTGGGTCAGTGAAGCTACTTGTGCATTCATCCATTCACACATCCATTCAACAGGTATGCACCGAGCCTGTGTGTCTGTACCATCTGAGGTTCAGCAGAAAGGGCTGTGGCGATGGAGAATTAGGTACCTATTGTCAAGGAATTGAAGGTACAGTAGAAGAGCCAGACATGAAAATCGTCCCATAAGATGCAGACTGAGAGCCAACCTGAAGTGCAGCTCTGGGAAGGAGTCATTCCTTCCATAAGAGGTGATATTTGAGCTATCTTGAAGAAACGAGAGTTGTCTGGTGGCAAGTGTGCCCTTGGCCGGAAGTACTCAAAAGGCCTTTGCACATGAGCTGAAGGAACGAGGACTGCATAAGGAAGAGCAGGGAAAGGCTGAAAGGCCACAACTCCCTAAGGTCTCACAGATCAGGCACAGGCGTGTGTGTGTGTGTGTGTGTGTGTGTGTGTGTGTGGTGATTAACAGTAAAAGAGAGGAGGCTGGAGAGATGGCTCAGCAGATAAAGGTGCCTGCCATCTTTATCTGATGACCCAAGTTAGGTCCCTGGGATCCACATGGTAGAAGGAGAGAACTGATTCTTGAAAGTTATCTTTTGACACAGTCAGCTGTTGGGGAAGTTTATTTTTAGTTATGTTTGGAATTGTTTTATGCACTGTTGGGTGAGGGGCCTATCCTAGGTCTAGGGTGTTTTGTATTGTCTGCAGGTGTTGGATTTCTGTGGGGGATGTTTGATTGCACATGATCTGCATGTGCTATCAGTAGAACACCTGAGGAGTTCTGAAAGAATAAAAACACCTGAGCTCGGACGCTCGGGGTTCCACTGTTGATTGAGTAGGGCGCTGGCCAGGACAGCGGTTCACTCTGCTGAGGTCTGGCAGAGTTTCCACGTATGAAAGTTCCTCCTTGTCCCTCTTGGTGAGCCACAGCAAAGTACTACTACAGTCAGCCAATCAAATGTAATAAAAATGTAAAGGTAGAGGGGGTCAGCCGTTGAGGGATTCTTTCTCTGGTTGGGGCATTGCAGTGGGTTTGGCAAAGGTAAAGATGGGGTGGCAAGGAAAGGGGTGTGTGTAGGGAGGGGGAGGTTGGAGTCTGGGATATTGTAGAGGTGACCGGGTAGAGTGGCGTGGGAGGAGAGGTGGCTGTGGCAGGGAGGGTTGGGATGAGTTTGGAGTTTGGGATATTTCCTGTCTCCTGTGGAACAGCTCGAGGCAGGTCAATGGACAGGCAGGATCTGGAGCAGGTCCTGGCTGGGACGGAAACGTAGGCCTTGACAGCCTGTAGGTGGTGGTGGGTACACAACTGTGGCAGAGGCCTCTCTGGGAACATCTCACAGTTGGCAAGGAAGGGCTTTGGGGTGAAAGGAGGCAGCAGGAGCGGGAGGTTCTCAACAGAGTGGGCTGGCTGTGAGGTCCCCCAACTTGACATGTCTAGTCCCTGTTTTCGGGCCAACTGTGGGGACAGGAGAGTGTGTGGGAGCCACAGAGTTGGCCTTCCCTAGGAACAGCTAGCTCCCCTTCCCCCCAGGTCATGTCCTGCCGATACTTTAGTGTTGCAAAATCCTGTCTTGCAAAATAGCAGTGCTAGGAGGTGAAGGGGGTAGGGTTTTCTTTTTTTAATTAAAAAAAAATTACTACATTTATTTGTGTTTGTGGAGGTCAGAGGACAACTTGCAGAAGCTGGTTCTTTCCTTCTGCCGTGCAGGGCTGGGACTCGGTATCCCGCCGCCTCTGCTGGCAGGGCCGTTTCACCAGCCCCAAGTTTTTCTTAAGGCCTTCCCCGGAACAATTAAGAAGTAACGTCTCTGAGTTAGTTCCCTTAAAGAACTAGGTATCACAGGGCTCAACTAGATATCGCAGCGAGATCTAGGACAGCCAAGAACACATGGAGAGACCCTGTCTCAAAACTACACACTAACAAAAAAGAAATAGGTACTTTTCGGTCTGTGAAATCTGAAAGACCCTTGAAGTAAAATGGGGGGCAAGGGGTCGGTAGCAGAGGCGTCTGAATGGGGCAGGAAGACGTGCAGTTCATGGGTTGGGGACTGAACGAGGAGACTGACTTAAGAAAATACTTTTTTGCTTTTATTTTTAGCTTGGCTTTAAGGGGCGTAGGGGTCAGGAGAGGGGAGAAGATCAGAGAGTAGATCTGAATGGGAGCCCGGGGAGATGCCGACTGCTTCTGCTTCCCTTCAGGGAGAGCCCCCCTTGGCCCTGGGCCTGTCTACCCAGAAGGCCCTCAGTGTCCTGAAGGAGCAGCTGGAGGCTGTGCTGGAGAAACACCTCAAAGAGCGGAAGAGATGCCTTACATGGAAGGTGAAGCTTCCTCGGGGGTGGCCAGAGCATGGCTGGGTTGGCAGAGAAGCAAGGAAACCCTGTTTCAGGCACATGATGTGCTTGTGCCCTGGATAGGGAAGAGTCAACTGAGCCTTCATGCAATCAGACATTCCAGTTTCCTGGGAGTGATTCCCCCCTACCCCCCCCCCCACGCACACACACACACGCACACGCTGAAGGTGGCCACAGGGCGTGGGCAGGCCGAGGCATAGGAGGCAGATTGGAGCTAGCTGGGGTACTCACCCCTGCCTGTCATGTCACTCTAGGAGACATGGAGGAGCAGCTTCCTGCACCTTAATAACCGCTGCTCCTGTTTCCACTGGCCAGGGGCTTCTCTCATGCTACTGGCTGTGCTCTTGCTCCTGTGTTGCTGTGGGGGCCAGCCAGCCGGGAGGTAAGCAGGACTATGACTTCTGTAAGCTCCATTCTAACCCCTGATATCCCAGGACTCTGAGGGGTATTGGCCTGAGCTGTCCCACAGTGGCCTGATTGTAGAAGAATCCCCTTTCCTTTGGTTGGGGACAGACACTTGGCCAGAGGCAAGAAGCAAGCAAGCAAGCACTTTCAAAAGCAGCTCGAGGAACAGGGCATCTTGGGCTGTGGGAGCTGACTGGGAAGCCTTCTCCCTGGAAATACATGCTGTTCTCTGTGTCCCTCAACACCAGCCGTGGAGTGGAGCTGGTAAATGCCTCCGCACTGTTCCTGTTGCTGCTTCTCAATCTCATCCTCATTGGGCGGCAAGATCGCCTGAAGCGCCAGGAAGTGGAGCGGAGGCTCCGGGGGATCATTGACCAAATTCAAGGTGAGACCGAGGGTCTAGACCAGTCTGTAAGAAAGGTGCTCTGATATCAGAGCACCGCCAGGCTGTCATCCCAGGGAGTTAGAGGCTGGTCATCCCTATTGAACAGGATGGTGAGGGCTGAGGAGTGAGAAGCTAAGATGCCTACAGGAAACAGGGCTGAGCAGAGAGCTGGAGGCCCAAGATGAACAGTTCAGTGCCTCAAGTAGAGGAGTATTCCTAAGGAGGGGCACTGCCCATGTTCTGTCCAGCTGCCATTTATTGAGTCTGGCAGTTGCTCAAGGCTTCAGTAGGCTGGAAAGCCCATGGCTCCTGCTTTCCGGGATGTACGATGTCAGAAGCCCCTTGCTCTCATAGGTTTCCTCTGGAAGGATGGGCAGTTGGGTATTTGAGTACTCAGCCAGTGTTAGTTGTAATCATGTAGCTGGCACTGGAAGTACAGGGTAACCACCGAAGACGGACCCTGCTCCCCAGGAGCTCAGTCTCTTGCTCAGGAGCCGTCTCCAGGCTGGGATTTGACTATGATAGTAGCCCCTGCTTGTCTGTACAGCATAGCACCTGTAGGGAGAGAAGCAGGATTAGAAAGAGGCTTACCCTTGGCCTGACCGCCCAGTGGCCACACAACAGATGAACAGTGAGACCCAGGGTAACAGTGCCTCGTGTGGTCCCTCTTGCTCCCCAAGGCCATCCCAGATGCCACACATCCCTCCCGGGAGCTCCAGCCTGTTCTGCCCTCCTTTTACTGCTCACCGTCCCATTGTGACCCCTCTGTCCTAGACCCTCTGTGTCAAACCTGCCTTGTGCCTCCATTCTGCTCCTCTCATCTCTACCTGGCTTGCTTCTCTTCCTTGTCTCTAACCGACAAAATCTTGCCCATTCTTCCTGGCCTATTCCCATGCTGTCTCTTCCTGGAAGCCATCTTTCGTTGCCTGGCAGACAGGTTTACTCCTTCCACACTCCCTCCCCACAGTGCTGGGGTCATTCTTGATATACTTGGCATAGGGAAGGATTCTTGGGGAAGGAGTTACTAAGATATGGGGTGCATTTGCATGCATGGGATAGGTTGTGCAGACCCAAGGCTGTTGTTTCTTTTCTCATTAGATGCTCTCAGGGATGGAAAAGAGATCAACTGGCCAAATGCCATGTATCCAGACCTCCACATGCCCTTTGCACCTTCCTGGTCCCTGCACTGGGCTTACAGAGACGGACATCTGGTCAACCTGCCAGTTAGCCTGTTGGTAGAAGGGGACATCATAGCCTTGAGGCCTGGCCAGGAGTCCTTCGCCTCTCTGAGGGGCATCAAGGTAGTTGATGGGGAGTATCTAAAGTTAGTCCTTAGGCTAGATCTTGAAGCTCCTTGGCCAGCTTCGGGGTTCACAAGTGCATTTGGCCAGGGTTGAAACCTCCCCCGCCTGCTGCTCTGTCTTTTCCTAGATTCCTAAGTCCTAGAAACCCTAGTCCCATAGGGCCCACTCCAACAGGCTCGTTGCTAGGTCAGCACCCTGACCTTGAGGGCCATTTCTTAGCTGGCGCTGTCCAGGAAGAGTGGTCTTGCCAGCCATGGTGGTGCACAGCTGTCATCCTAGCACTGGAGGCTGAGGCAGAGGGATTGAGGGTTCCTGGGCAGTGCGAGCTACACATGGGACTGTCTCAAGAAACCCAATACAAAACAGTCCCCACCTCCTCCCCCCAAAACACCCACAATGCAGCTCTGATGGAGCCCTTTTCACTCCCGTTGCTGCCGGCAGGATGACGAGCACATTGTCCTGGAGCCGGGAGACCTGTTCCCCCCCTTCTCTCCACCACCCTCACCTCGGGGAGAGGTGAAGAAAGGGCCACAGAACCCCCAGCAACACCGGCTCTTCCGAGTCCTGGAGACGCCCGTGATCGACAATATCAGGTAGCACCACCACACTCCTGTCCTGCCGTCTCCTCCAGGGCTTCCTGGATAAGGAAGGAGCCTTACCCAGTCCTGGCCCGGCTGATAACAGGCATCTCCCCAGCCTCTTGTGAGCATTTCTAGACTGAGGGGAAACCTATGGAGGTGGCCACAGGCCCCTCTCTCAGGGGCCCAGGCCTGGGCCAAGGCCGACTAGGGAATTTCAGGACTTTGAGGTATTTGGTGAAGGCTTGTCCAGGAGAAAGGTCCAGAACCCTTTCGAGGTGTGGCTGCCTGACATCTTCCCTCAGGAGAGACTGAGAGTTGCCTCTTCTTGCAGATGGTGCCTGGACACGGCCCTCTCCCGCCCAGTCACTCCTCTGGACAATGAAAGGTTCACAGTACAGTCAGTGATGCTTCACTATGCTGTGCCGGTGGTCCTGGTGCGTGAGGGGCTGCAGGGCAGGGGAGAGGGCCAGACGTGGTGACTGCAGGCCCAGCCTGGGCGAGAGTGCATGTGGAGAGGTCAGAGTGAGCCAGCTGTGTGAGTGCAGAGAGAGGGGCCACAGCTCTGTCCCTCCCTGGGGGAGGACGCTAAGGCTGTGTTGGTCCTGTCCCACAGGCTGGCTTTCTTATCACCAATGCCCTGCGCTTCATGTTCAATGCACCTGGAGTCACTTCCTGGCAGTACACCCTTCTCCAGCTCCAGGCAAGGATGGCCTTTCTTCCCTGCTGTTCTCTGCCCAAAGTGTCCTTGGGTTTTAGCTTAAGATGATCTCCTTTGCCTCCCTCCCTTCCAGCCCCCATGATAGCTGTCTCTTTCTCCCCAGGGGATGGCTGTATGGCAGGGCACCCCTCCGTCCCCTTCTTCCTCCCTTTGTGGCAGCAGCTCCTTAAGATCCTGGCATGTGGCTCACTCTTTCTCAGGTGAATGGCATGTTGCCCATCCTCCCCCTGCTTTTCCCAGTTCTCTGGGTCCTGGCTACCGCCTGCGGAGAAGCCCGAGTCCTGGCCCAGATGAGCAAGGCCTCACCCAGCTCCCTGGTAGGTTGTTCCAAAGCATCTAGAAGACAGTGGCAGGAACAAAAGGAGTTAATTGGCTGTGCCAGGAAGCAGGGCATAAGTCCAATTCCACCTTGGTTTTAGCATTTGAGGCCCTGGGAAACTCTGTATGGGTTCAAGTGCTTTCTGCTACCAAGTAGGTTCCAGGCTAGGCCCAGGTGTGGGCCCCGTCAGCGGAGAGTTGGGATCGCCTGATGCTCTTTGCCAGAGGGGTCAGGGGCCTTGCTAGTACAGCTTTATAGGCATGGAGGTCTGTGTGAAGACAGCTTTTTCCTCACTGACGCTCACCCTGTCTCTGTGCAGCTGGCTAAGTTCTCAGAGGACACTCTCAGCAGCTATACTGAAGCTGTCTCCTCTCAGGTAAGCTGCTGGGTTAGATGGGAGCTCCTCCAGGCCCTGCAGGCGCACACAGGTGCGACAGGCTGTCCTCGTCCTGGATCTCTGTGATTCTGTTTATGGCCTTGAACCTCCAGCTGAGCTTTTGGAGTTCTGCCCCCCACTCCCCACCTCCCACCCCCTCCCCACTTGCCTGTATTGTTCATGGGCGTGACCCAGGCCTGATCCTATATCAATGTCTTGTCCTAGGACCCCACTTCCCAGCATCCCCCTTGACTTGTCTTGATTTGGGCCCTACAGGCTGTCCTCAAGGAAATAACGCTGAACCCCAAATGGCCTCACAGACTGTCTGTCTCCCACCAGGAAATGCTGCGCTGTATTTGGGGTCACTTTCTGAGGGTGATTCAGGGGACGTCACCAACACTGAGCCACAGTGCCAGTCTGCTGCATAGCTTGGGCTCTGTTACGGTGAGAGGCCCTGCGGGGAGGATGTACTTGTTAAGGCTATTGTAGTGGTTCTCAGTCTGTAGGTTGTAACCCCCTTAGGCTCTAACAACCCTTTTACAGGGTCCCTAAGACCATCTGCATCTCAGATATGTACATTGTTTCAAAACAGTAGTGAAATTACAGTTATGAAGAGCAATGAAAATAATTTCATGGTTAGAGTCACCACAATATGAGGAGCTGTGTTGAAGGGTCGCAGCCTTAGGAAGGTTAAGAACCACTGTGCTAGACCTGGCTGGGTCTGGATTGTTCATCTGTTCTGTGTGTGGCCTCTGGGGGGTTAGACTCATGCTGAGTCTCCTTTCTAATCCCGCTTCTGTCCTCGCAGGTGCTGTGCTGTGTAGACAAGCAGGGGATCCTGTCATGGCCAAATCCCAGCCCAGAAACTGTGCTCTTCTTCAGCGGGAAGGTGGAACCCCCTCACAGCAGCCACGAAGACCTCACAGATGACCTGTCTACCCGCTCCTTCTGCCATCCTGAAGTAGAGGAGGAGGTATGACCAGCTCTCGTGGGGTTTAGGTTAGGCTGCTCAGCCTTAGAGCCGGGCCTGTGCCTTGGGAGAGTGAGGCTTAGGAGGGAGAAAGGGGCTCCGGCATTCCTGGGAGCTTCTTCTGAGTGGTTAAGATGGATACGTAGCCAGGTGCGGCCACACACTCCTTTAAGCACTTGGGGGCAGAGGCAGGTGGAGCTCCGAGTTGGAGGCCATCCTGGTCTACAGAGTGAGTTCCAGGACAGCCAGGGCTGCATAGCGAGACTTGTCTCAAGAAACAAAACACAAGATGAAGGCTAAGGCAGTAAGGAGCCCAGAACTGCCCAGCCTCCCTGACCGTCGGGAGCCACGGGACTCTGGCCCTAGCCTTTGCCTGTTCTCCTCAGCCCCATGAACGAGATGCCCTCCTGGCCGGCTCCCTGAACAATACCCTGCACCTTTCCAACGAGCAGGAGCGCGGTGACTGGCCCGGCGACGGCCCCAAGCCCTCTGAGCCCTACACTCATCACAAAGTGCATGGCCGCAGCAAACACCCATCCGGTTCCAACGTGAGCTTCAGCAGGGACACTGAAGGTGGAGAGGAGGAGCCCAGCAAGGTGAGAGGAAGGGGATGGAGTGGAGAAGCCACCCTGTCTGTCACAGGCCTTCCTGCCTCCCCTGTCAAAGGGAAACAGCTCAGTTTGAGCCAGTAGGATCTGAATGAGCAGGAGTCGCGTGCAGCCCCTCCCCCTGTAGGTTTCAGGCCTGGTCAGCAGGATGACCTCCAGAGGTCTGAGTTGACTCTTCTCTCTGACGGGGCTTTGCCCCATCCAGCTCTCCCCCGTGTTAGCAGCCTCTCCTATTCAGAATCTTCCAAACCCACACAGTCAAGGGTCCCTGTCAGGCGTTGTCCCTGCTAACACAGATCCCTGTATGGGAACTGCCAGGCTTGTTGGATTATGTCCTGTTCTT
Source organism: Cricetomys ansorgei (assembly GCA_026225945.1). Classification (NCBI taxonomy): domain Eukaryota; kingdom Metazoa; phylum Chordata; class Mammalia; order Rodentia; family Nesomyidae; genus Cricetomys; species Cricetomys ansorgei. Next base: position 6,002,387 of record JAMJFZ010001895.1, on the reverse strand, counting down.
GATCTTAGCCAAAAGGCCAGATAATGATGGGTACAGATCAAAATAGAAGCCTGAGGACAGGGAGAGAGGCCCTCAGCAGAGGCAAGATGGGCTGGGCACAGCACCCTCCTTGGGAAGACGGACTTTCTTGTGGGGCTAGTTCTGGGCTGCTTGGGCATCCAGGACTGCCCCCACCTCCTCCCAGCCTGGGGCTTCCCTTACCACCACATTTCCCCAGGCCCAGCCCGGGACAGAGGGCGATCCCTATGAGGCCGAGGACTTCGTGTGTGACTACCACTTGGAGATGCTAAGCCTGTCCCAGGACCAGCAGAACCCTTCGTGCATCCAGTTTGACGATTCCAACTGGCAGTTACACCTCACCTCCCTCAAGCCGCTGGGCCTCAATGTGCTCCTGAATCTGTGCAACGCCAGCGTCACCGAGCGCCTGTGCCGCTTCTCTGACCACCTGTGCAACATCGCCCTGCAGGAGAGCCACAGCGCTGTGCTGCCTGTGCACGTGCCCTGGGGCCTGTGCGAGCTGGCCCGGCTCATTGGTACGGCACTGTGGTGGTGGTGTTGGGGCGGGGCCACCTGAGTGACCGCTGGCCTTTCAGAACAGGCCTGGCACTGACTGCCCCTGGCGTGGCGTTTATCCCTCTTGAACATTGGCCACTCTTAGCTCTCTAGTCTGGCAAGATGACTAATTGTTGGCATATAAAGGTGGCGGGAGCCGGCCAGGCCACTAGATTCTGTCTTTCCACTTGGTCCCACAGTGTGAGGTGACTGGGAGGGCCAGTGGAGACATTGTCTCCACTCTTAAGGCCCTGGGTGCTGTCCTTGTTCCCAGGCTTCACCCCCGGGGCCAAGGAGCTCTTCAAGCAGGAGAACCACCTGGCGCTCTACCGCCTCCCCAGCGCCGAGACTGTGAAGGAGACCTCACTGGGGCGGCCCTCCTGTGTCACCAAGCGGCGCCCCCCACTCAGCCACATGATCAGCCTCTTCATCAAAGACACTGCCACCAGTAAGCCTCACTCAGCTCAGCTGGCATCTCGACAGACCTTCCAAGGCTCGGGCAGGACAGTGTACCCTCTCCCATTTGTTCAGGGGAAGGAAGATAAGTCAAGTGAATGCTGGACAACTCCCCAAGTCCTCTGCTGTGACAGAGACTGGGCTTGGGACCAGAGAGGATAGGGACTGTAGTGCCCACACACTGGCCTAGAGGCGCTCCATGGTGGCTTACCTAAGGAGGTCTGAAGGGAGGTCCCTTTCTCTACCGGGAGTACCTTTGCACCCTCTGTAAGGACTGCTGCCTGCTAGTCAGCATGAGGCCAGAGCGGGTCTGTGGTCTTTTCCCCACCCCAGGCACAGAGCAGATGTTGTCCCATGGCACTGCTGATGTGGTCTTGGAGGCCTGCACAGACTTCTGGGATGGTGCTGATATCTACCCTCTCTCAGGTTCTGACAGGTGAGTGGGGAGCTTGCAGCTTCGACTGCCTGTCTGATGGTCACGGGCATCTCAAGACCACTAGTCTTACTTCTCCCCACTTCTCTGGCAGAAAGAAAGTGCTGGATTTCTACCAGCGTGCCTGCCTGTCTGGTTATTGCTCTGCCTTTGCCTACAAGCCCATGAACTGCACCCTGTCCTCTCAGCTCAATGGCAAGTGCATTGAGCTGGTGCAGGTACCCGGCCAGAACAGCATCTTCACCATGTGCGAGCTGCCCAGCACTGCTCCCATCAAGCCAAACATCCGCCGCAACAGCTGGAGTTCTGACGGTACCATGAACTTCCACCTCAGTGGGAATGGCACGGGGGCTCCCTGGAGCTGAGAAGCCAGGAGCTAAAGGGCTTCAGAGGGCCATGGCATCACGCAGTAGAAAGTGCCATGGGCGGTCCACAGGCATTGAGGATGCCAGTGTGGCATTCACTAGCTTAGGACATGGGGAATCAGTCAGTTTCTTCTCTCCCTTCCTCATGGGTCTCTTGGGATGTTCAAGAGGATTACTCCGTATACAAGTGTTTTCTTAGAAAGTTATAAAATGGCACATTTACAAAACGTTGCCTATCCGAATTAGACAAAAACCCGAGTCCAAACTGTTAGAACAGGGGGACATAGACTACCTTCCATCCCCAAGAGTACATATTTGGCCATATCTTGCAAGCCCAGGAGACTGTGTGCTGAAGTGGTTGCTAAGGGTGGGACCCGCCCCCTAGCCCTGAAGCAGGGCTGGGCAGGAGCTGGGCCATGCTCAGTCTGGCTCCGCAGGATGGTCACCTCACTCATGAGTGCCTCTCATTGTCTTCTCTCCTACGTCTGTTGGCTCTTTATGTATCCTGGCTCTGTGCGCACCTGTGTGGCTGTGTGTGTGTGTGTGTGTGTGTGTGTGTGTGTGTGTGTGTGTGTGTGTTCGTTCCCCTGGGGCCCTTACGCTCATTGATTTGGGTGTGGCCTCTCTGCATGTGGCCCTGGGCTGCCTCCTGGAATCTCCTGGTTCCTCCACGTCCTGACTGGGCTGTATCCTGGTTGTCTTGCCACGTGCCGGCTGGCTTTTGTGTCTTGTGCCCGCCTGAAGAAGGGATCGGGGAGGTGCTGGAGAAGGAAGACTGCATGCAGGCCCTGAGCGGCCAGATCTTCATGGGCATGGTGTCCTCCCAGTACCAGGCCCGGCTGGACATCGTGCGCCTCATCGACGGGCTGGTCAACGCCTGCATCCGCTTTGTCTACTTCTCTTTGGAGGATGAGCTCAAAAGCAAGGTGGGGTAGGCCTTCCTGTTTTGTCCCAACCATCTCCTTGAGCCCTCCGCTCACGGCCACATGCCTTTGACAGGTGTTTGCGGAAAAGATGGGCCTGGAGACGGGCTGGAACTGCCACATCTCCCTCACACCCAACGGTGACATGCCTGGCTCTGAGATTCCTCCCTCCAGCCCCAGCCACGCGGGCTCCCTCCACGATGACCTGAATCAGGGTGAGGGCAAAGGCTTGTGGCAGGGATGGAGTGAGATGGGTGGAAAAGATCCCCTGTGGGGAAGTTACGCTGGGAGAAGCTTGCATAGAGCCCTCCTAGACACACACTCCCTCAGGAAATAGCGCCAAGTCCTAGCGGGCAGTGACAGTGGGCTGTTCAGGTGGAGACCTCCTGGAAGCAGGAGGTTGTGTACCGCGCAGGGCATGGACCAGCCTCCCAGAAGGCTGGCCCATGGTGAGGACAGGCTTTCGTCCCCACAGTGTCCCGGGACGATGCAGAAGTCCTCCTCTTGGAGGAGGAGGGTCACTCGGACCTCATCAGCTTCCAGCCCACGGACAGTGACATCCCCAGCTTCCTGGAGGACTGCAACCGGGTATGTGGAGTCTGTTCTGTGCGGCCCCCCCCCCCCCCCCCCCCCCCCCCCCCCCCCGCCCCATCCGCCAAGTGGTCATAGAACTGATTCAGGAAGTGCAGGGCAGGAGGAGGAGCAGGCAGGAGAGGCAATTCTGTCCCCTATCTTGAGACTACTGACATCTCCGCTTCCTCCAGGCCAAGCTGCCCCGGGGCATCCACCAGGTACGGCCCCACCTGCAGAACATCGATAACGTGCCGCTGTTGGTGCCCCTCTTCACAGACTGCACCCCTGAGAGTGAGTGCTGTGGCCCCTCCTGAGCTCTGGCAGGGAAGGGCACTAGGCAGCTCAGAGGGGATGAGGATTTTGAAGCAGAGTAGAAAAGCCTGGGCTGGGACTGGCTGGGGATCCAGCGGGATGGAACCGTGGGCATGCTCGCTCAGGGGGCCTGAAGCAAGTGCTCGTGTGATCGCTCTGGGTGGGCTTGCTCCGGAGAGGGCCCACTCCCCATTCTGGCCCATGGGTCTCTGCTGGCCTGACCCCTGTGACTCTGGCCTGCCCACAGCCATGTGTGAGATGATAAAGATCATGCAGGAGAACGGGGAGGTGACCTGCTGCCTGGGCAGCTCTGCCAACCTGCGGAACAGCTGCCTCTTCCTCCAGAGCGACGTCAGGTCAGGGCCGACCCCCGCTTGTCAGACCCCAGTGGACAGGCCTGCATGAAGCTAGGCACTGGCCTCGGCTGGGACCCAGGGACCTGGGTAGAAGAGGGATGGGACATTCCGGTCTGTGGTCGACAGAGTTTTTGCAGGGTATAGTCATGGGTGGATTTTCCCTCTGAGCAGCATTGCCCTGGATCCCCTGTACCCATCCCGCTGCTCCTGGGAGACCTTCGGCTATGCCACCAGCACCACCATGGCCCAGACCTCGGATGGCCTTTCTCCCCTGCAGTTATCGGGGCAGCTCAACAGCCTGCCCTGCTCCCTGACCTTTCGCCAGGAAGAGACCATCAGCATCATCCGGCTCATTGAGCAGGTGGGTCTCAGGTACTGAAGGGATGGCACAGGGCCCTCTGTGGGTAGCCCTGAGGACAAAATTGCAACACATGATACTTCTGGGCCCCTTAGACCTCTGGCTTTCGGCCTTCTAGGCCTGTGGGAGGCACCAGTGACGCTCCCAAGGCAGTTGAATTTGTGTCTGCTCCTTCCTCGTAGGAGCATCATGGGACATACAGCTCTTGGCTGAGGGTTGTTTGTTGTAGGGCCTGAGAGAGGCCAGGCAGGCCTGGATCATAACCTGTCGGTCTTGGTCCTTAGGCTCGGCACGCCACCTATGGCATCCGTAAGTGCTTCCTGTTCCTGTTGCAGTGCCAGCTGACCCTTGTGGTCATTCAGGTAGGCCAGGGCCTGCGCCGGCATCGCCCCTCTTTGTAAGGGAGGACAGCTAAGAGTCTGAGGAGTCAGGTGCGGTATAGCCACGAGCCTGGTGTCCCTCAGCTCTGGAGAGGACTCCACTGGTAGAAGTGTTCTCTCTTCCCAGCTCCTCTTGGTCAAGATGTTGAGTCTGTTGGGCGAGGGCAAGGCAGACCCGGGGTCTGCAAACCTGGTGATGTTTTCTTTTCGGGTTTAGTTCCTTTCCTGTCTGGTCCAGCTGCCACCGCTCCTGAGTACCACAGACATCCTATGGCTGTCCTGCTTTTGTTACCCTCTGCTCAGGTGAGAGGCCCTGACTCCCCTCTGCGCCCACCCAGTGGGGCTGGGGTACCAGTGGGCATCCCAAAGGGCCCAGAGTTTTCTGGCAGGATGGCTCAGGGCTCACCTGTGGAGCAAGGAGTCTCTGAGGCAAGGCACCATTCTCTTACTCCACCTCACTCCTAAGGCTCCCTGCAGGTGTTCCCTCTGAGTTGAGAGACACAGGTGCTAACCACTGTCCCTTTACCCACACTTTAATTTCAGCATCTCTCTATTGGGGAAACCTCCACATAGCTCCATCATGTCTATGGCAACTGGCAAAAACCTTCAGTCCATTCCTAAGAAGGTAAGCAAGGCAGACCCAGATTACCAGGGCTTCCCAGACGGTCCGAGCTGGGAGTACGTAGGCCTGACCCGGAAGGCGCTGCAGAGGTCAGGGACCTGGAGGGCTGGTACTTGGCTAGTGGAGGTCGTGGCCGAAGCCGAGAGCCTTTCTGGGAATGTGGTCCCTGGTCCTTATCCCCCAAAGTGTGACATTTGCTGAGAGCTTGCTAACCCTGTGACAAGGATGAGGTGCGGGCCTGCCCCGTGGCCCGCAGAGGCTGCCCACTGTAGGAATGGCTGTGCTCCCTTCCACCACAGACCCAGCACTACTTCCTGCTCTGCTTCCTGCTCAAGTTCAGCCTTACCATCAGCTCCTGCCTCATCTGCTTTGGCTTCACGCTGCAGAGCTTCTGTGACAGCGCCCGGGCCCGCAACCTCACCAACTGCTCCTCGATCATGCTCTGCAGGTGGGTCCTGGGGGCTTCTCCCCTCACCACCCCAGCTCCTTCCTGTGGTCCCTCAGGCTGAGCCTTTGTCTTCCTTTGGCAGCAATGATGACAGAGCTCCAGCCTGGTTTGAGGATTTCGCCAATGGGTTGCTGTCGGCGCAGAAGCTCACGGCTGCCCTGATTGTTCTGCACACTGGTGAGGGCTGTCTCATGGGGGCTGCTGTCTAATGGGGAAGCCCCTAGGTGGGAGGTAAGACTGGGCCACCAAAAGCCTTGATGCCCCGTTGGCCAATCTTTCCAGTCTTTATCTCCATCACCCATGTCCATCGCACTAAGCCCCTGTGGCGAAAGAGCCCCTTGACAAACCTCTGGTGGGCGGTGACCGTGCCTGTGGTGTGAGTAGCGCTTAACGGAGGGGCTGCGGGCCGGGGCTGGGGTCACGGGTGGGGGGAGGACGGGGCTGGGGTGGGGTCACGGGTGGGAGGGGGACGGGGCTGGGGCTGGGTCACGGGTGGGAGGGGCTGGCTGCCCTCCTTGAACTAGGTGTACTGGGAAGCAGAGAAGAATGCGAGATGACTCGGTTTACACTAGGTTGTTCTTTCCTCACACAGGCTCGTAGGCCAGGTGGTCCAGACAGTTGTGGACCTGCAGCTATGGACACACAAGGACACGCGTGTCCACTTTGGCCTAGAGGATGTGCCCCTGCTGACATGGCTCCTGGGCTGCCTGTCTCTGGTCCTTGTGGTGGTCACCAATGAGATTGTAAAGCTGCATGAGATTCGGTGAGCCTGTAGCAGGGAACTCCATTGGGCTGTCTGTCCGTCAAATCTGTCACCTCCTTGTTGGCATCCTGCTTAGTCCTCTAGTCTGAAGGTCTATGCTGCATGCACGCGCGCACACACCCCCCTAGAGACTGAGCCTAGCTCCTACACTGTACCTCGCTATAGCCTTTTTGAGACAGGGCCTCACTAAGTAGTCTAGGTAGGTCTTGATCTAGTAATCCTCCTGCCTCAGCCTCCGAGTAGCTGGAATTACAGGCCTGAGCCACCAGGCCCAGTTGTCAACTGTATTTTAATCTGTTTCAACAGGGTCCGAGTCCGCTACCAGAAGCGACAGAAGCTCCAGTTTGAGACCAAGTTGGGCATGAACTCTCCCTTCTGAGCCATTGGCCATGATGGCCATTGTTGCCCTGGTTCCTGGGGCTAGAGCCAGACCTGCTCCCGAGTCTGGGGAGTTGGTATCATGAATGTTTCAGGGTTTATCTTTGTGCCTCTTGGAGGCACAGCACTGGAGGCTCAGCTCCGGTCACGGGAGACCCTGCAGTCTTCCTCTTCCTGAAGAAGTGAGAGGTTGTAGCCATGGTTTGACAGGCCTGCCCTGGCTCTCCCCTGGCCTTGCCAGGGGCACTCTTGAATGTATGACCTCGGGCCCTTGGTAAAGGGACCCTCACAGGCCCCTCCCCTGTGAGTGCCTCTGCGGAGTCCTCACTTGATGCCTCTGCTCCTGCAGAGCGAGCCTCCGTCTGTGGGAGAAGCAGTGGCCGCCGCGCCCTCCCTGTCACCCACACCTCCTGGGGCCAGGGCCTGGCTGTGGTCCTGAGGACCTCCCCCTCCTCGGCGATACTCACACTTGGGCCCAAAGATGGAAAGGGGCCCACCTCACCCTGGAGCCCCTTGTCAGCCGGCCATCAGTCACCCACAGAGGACCCAGGCTCCCAGTGGCCTCTGTCCTTGTTCTGGGAAACTTTTTTTACCTTTTTTTTTTTTTTTAAACTGGAAATGAGCCTTTTGGGAATGAATGTCGACTGGTTTATATTAAAATTGTAAATTGCTGAAGAAAAACCTGTGGCAGATCCATGAGACAGCCATGAAAGGCTCCTCTCCCAAAGCTGCAGCCATCAGCCCTCCAAGTGCCCCCGGGTCTGGGTGAAAGGTATTCCTGGATTTGGAGGTCTGCACAGATCCAGACACAGCCCAGTCGGGTGGAATGACACTTTCATTGGTGTTAGTTGGGGAAGAGGTTAATGGTTACAGAGCCTGGGCCCGACCAACTGGGTCCCCCAGCAGGAGGCTGGCAGAGGTTCTTCTGTGGTCTGAAGGCCTTCCCCCACTGCATCCTCTCAGGCAGTTAATAGATAGAATAAATTCCATTTAAAATATATGCATTTCTCTCTGCTTGAAAAATATTATGTACAGTTGCAAAAGTTTGGACATCAGGGTTCTGTTGGTCTCTCTACCTCAGACCCTGGCCAGCACTGCCTCCCTGTGTGGGATGGCCAGACAGGAACAGATGACGAGACCTCAACCACTGGCAGGAAGGCTTGCCCCTGCTGGGCATTTACATCTCCTATGTACACAGCCTCCTCACAGCCTCACAGCCCTAGGGCAACTCAGTAGGTGGCCAGAATTCCCAAAGCACGGGGACTTCAGGCATGGGCACTTCAGGCATGGGCGGGGAGATGTAAGCATCCCAAAGGCCTGTCCACCTCCTCCTAGAGGAGAAAGCTCTTACCAGGGGCCAAAGCTGTGCAGTCAGCTGTAGATGGGAGGGGCTTTGCTCACACACAGCTGAGGCCCCTCAGTCAGGTCCTGACAAGTCCTCCCAGCCCCCTTTGGGGCTGGTAGCCACTGCTTGGAGCTGTAGGAAAGCCTCTGCCACGGAAGGATACTCCAGCCTAACCAACCCTCTGCCTGTTTCTTGGGTGACAGGAGCTTCTTCCATGCTGGGCCACAGGCGTTGAACGCTGGCAGAACACTGTGGGTACCGTGAGAGGGTCACAGGCCAGTCTTGTTCAGTCCAACATGGCATCCAGCTGGTCAGCCAGGGCATCAAACATGGTGCTAATGTCGTCCAGAATGTGCTTGGCAGAGGTCGCTGTGGGGCTACATCAAGGGAAAGCCTCGATGAGGTGGGCCGGAGGGTCTGCAGCTGCCTTGGAAGGGCCACTGCTCCCCTGTCTGGTGCCAAACACTCTGCACTTCACCTCTTACTCGGTCTTAGACCTCCCAGTAGCAGGAGTTATCATCCTTCTTTTACAGGTGGTTCAGAGGCTCGGGACAAAGGGCTTGCCCAAACTAATGTGCCCGTAGATGACAGTCACCAGGAATCTCTGGGCCGTTCTAAAACCTAGGTCCAGACATCCCACTAGAGGCCTCCCTAGCCCCAGACTCTGCCTGCAGTGTCTCCTTCCAGTGCTCCCAAGCCCAGCCTTCTCTCCCTCCCCTCTGCACCCAGCACCCAGCTCACCCCTCTCGCTCCTCCGTGCCAATGCTCTTCTCAGCTGCCCTCAGTGCAGCTGCCAAGGATGAGCTGGTTTGCTCCAGTCTCTGTTGGGCCCGGCCTGAACACACAGGCCCAGTACTCTCCGGCCTCGGTGGGGGTACTGGGCGGGGGCCGAGCCGAGGAGCCAGCTTTGGGCCAGAAAATGCCAGCTGAGTGCAGGCCACAGACACAGGCTTGGGAGCTGTTCCTGCAGAGACAAAAAGGTTACCGCGTGGCTTGGCTAGACGTGACCCTGCACATGGCACCGTCCTTCCGCAGGCCTAACTCCCTACCTGCTCCAGGCACTTTGAGGAGGGCAGCAGGGGCAGCTGGAGGCTCCGTCTCCACATTCAGCCGCCCCACTGTTGAGTTTTCCAGAGCTGGCCCAGCACAGGGCCCTGGGGGGCCAGGGGACTGTGTTACAGGGCTGAGAGAAGGGGCTGGAGTTCCTTGAGATGGAAGGCTGCTGGGCTCAGACCGTGGAGGGTTAGAGGAAGCTGAGGGGGACCCACAGGGGGCCTGGGAGGACAGAGGAACAGAGGGGCCGGAGGTGTCACCACCCACTACCCCGAAGGCCAGCAGTGCAGTCTGTAGTGGCTCTCTCTCTCTGCATTTGGGCCTCCGTTTGACAGTATCTGACTCTGTGAGGTTGAAGTCAAGGCCAGGGGGCACAGGTGTCTCCCGGGGCGGGGGACCAGCCAGCTTCGGCCGCTGCTTGATAGTGAGGTTCCCCTCCTCTGCGAACGGCAGCCCTTCCCCTGAGCTGCCTCGAGATGGGGGTGTCCCCTCAAGGCCAGGCTCTTCCTCTTCTGTATCCGACACAGGGCCAGTTGGGACAGAAGGACCAGGGGGCTCGGGGCCAGTTGGTTCACTCAGCGTCCTCCTCCGGGGACCAGTGGCCCCTTCCTTGGGCCCTGGGCTTCCGTCTAGCGAAGGTGGCTCAGTGGGGCCAGAGACTGAACTGAGCCGCTTGGGAGGTGGGGGCGGGGGCCCTTTACGACGGGCACGGAGGGCAAAGGACTGGCTTCGCGGGGTCCCTCGGGTCGGGGTCAGGCTGGGGCTAGTCCGGGCAAGGGTGCTGCGCCCTGGTCTCCGAGTAAGAGTGGCATAACTGCCCAAGGCACTGCCCACTGGCCCTTCAGCTTCCCCGTCGGCTTCCCCCTCAGCAGGGCCAGGGCGGCTCAGGCTGTGGGACCGGCGTTTAGGCCGAGGTGGGTCTGGAGGAGTGACAGGAGAACCAGCCAAGTAGGAGAAGGCCCGGGGCGCACCAGGAGGTGGCCCTGGGGCTGGGCTAGAGGGTGAACTCTGTGGACACATAAAGACATAAGGGGCAGGTCCTTGGCTAGGGAGTGGGGAGCAAAGCTTAGAGGGGCGCTCTGTACCCTCTGGAAGGTTCCTCTCCTGCGGGGCACTGGGGTCTCCAACACTAGGCTGGGAGACAGGCTGTTCCTGTGAATGACCAGATCCCCGTGAGCGTGCGCCAATGCTCTCCTGGCTTGGAGAACGGGCAGGGGGAAGGGGCAATGGTTCTGGTCCACCCCCTGCCATAGCTGCCTGGAGCTCTGGGCTCAGCTCACTGCCCTGGAAGGTGAGGAGGCGAGGGCCAGCCATAGCTGGACCTTCCCCATTCTCCAGGCCTTCGATGGCCATCAGCTCTGGACCCCTGGTCAGCCGGCGCCCGCCTTCACCTAGGGCCTCCCCATGCAGCAGGCCCCGCCGAAGTTCCGCCAGCCTCTTCACACCCAGCATAAGCTTCTTCTGATGCCCTGGGAAGGGTAGATAGAAGCATGCAGGTTAGCTGGGTCTACCCCATCTCCCCCGATAGACGCCTTTTTCCCCTTCTCTTAGAGATGCCAGAGGTGTTTGGGGTCAGGGGCAGCCGGGAGGCCTCACCCAGCTTGTTCACGCCTATCTCCTGCAGTTCCTCCCAGGTGAGATCGGCCACCAGCCCCATGGAGTCGTAGCCACTGCTCACCAGCTGCTTATGGTACTGTGGCAGCCCCAGTGCACACAGCCACTCCAGCAGGTCCACCTGGAACAGTGCCACCATCCAACCTGGCTCCCCCAAGCCGGAAAGCCGCCTCCTTCCCAAAGCCAGAGCCCCAAGTAAGAGCCGAAGGCCCTGCCTCGCCCACCCGCTCACCGGGATGTAGTTGGGCAGCCACTCGGCAATGCTGAGCTGCGAAATCTCCGAGGCGATCTTCTTCCTGTGTCCGGGCTTGGTCACCCCAATGGCTGTCAGATCCTGTCACATGGGGCATGGGCATCAGGACTCTCCCCTGCCTGCTGGACCCTCCCTTCAGTCGCTGAAGTACCTACCTCAGGTGTCATTCGACTGATGGTTGGCACATCATAGCCAGCCTGCAGGAAGTGGGCAGTGTAGCCCTCTAGCTGGAACTCACTTAGCCAGTTATGAATGGCCTGTGCATCCTGGGGCACAGAGTGAGAGGGGTTGGAGAAGCCGGCTGAGAAAGGGACAAGCCCATTGGCCTGTACCTCCCCCATGATCAGGTTTAAGTGGATAGGAAAGCCCTCCACTTCCTGTCCGGGCCTGAAGTGTATTTCCCAATGGAAAACTCACCTTCCCTTCCAGCAGCTGCTCTGGCCTCACGTCCTGGGTAAAGATCTCCCCGGAGCGGTGACTGGCCAGAGGGCGGTGGCTCAGGCTGTCTTCAAGGAGGGAGAGAAATGGCATCAGAAGCAGCTGGGGGAGGGACGGGCAGGGACGTGCCTTTACCTCCCCACCGGTACTTCCCAATAAATACCAGTCCCATTTGCCCTTCTTACCTGCCAGGGATGGGGCATGCTGGCCCGGCAGCACCTGGTCCTCGCTGGCCGAGGGCAGTGGCTGGAGACAGAAAAAGAGCCTACTCAGTGCATGGGAAACTGGCACTGGGCAGGCCCTGACCTGGTCCAGGTGCCCTCCCTCCTACCTGGGCATTTTCAATAAGGAGGCCGGTGCCATGGCCGTTGGTGCCTTCAGAACTCTGCCCACTGCCAGCGCTGCGGATGCTGCCCACGCTGCCCTCGCTGCCCACGCTGTTCCGGTCACCTGCTGCAGAAGGCACGAGGGTCAGAGCTGGCGCTGCTAACAGCTGACCGGCAACCTGCCAGTGCCCAGTGCCCCCACCTGCCTTCCGGGAGGCTGTACCTGGACTGTCCGGACTGAGGCCCACCCGGGGGAGCTGGCCGTAGGTGAGAGGTTGCAGGGGATCATCAGCAGAGGGCTGTGATATCCGGGAGAAGCTTGGCCGCAGCACGGTGGGTGCAGAGGGGAGGCGGGCCACAGGTATGCCCACCCGCTTGCTGACCACCTCAACGATGCCCGGGGGGAAGTAGCCCACACGGTCTGTGCCCCGTTGGCTCTCATGGATGTGACCCTTCCAGCGGCCATCGGGGTGCTGTTCGAGCACCTATAGTGACAGGGTATGGAAGCGACGGTCACTCTTGATGCCAAGCAGGCGGCAGTGGCCGTCTCTGCAGTCCAGTCCAGCAGGCCTGGTCCGTCCCCCCCGACCCCTCACGGAGCTGAGCTCTACCCAAGTTTGGCCACCAATGCCTAATCTCCTCATACAACAGGGCATACGAACAACATTCTAACCCCAGCTCTCCTGCCTGTTAGATATGTAACCCGGCAAGTTCGTTTAATTTCTCTAAAGTCTCAATTTTGATTCAATCCTCTCTGTAAAAAAAAAAAAAAAAAAGGAGCCAGGCAGTGGTGTTGCACACCTTTAATCCCAGCACTAGGGAGGCAGAGAGAGGCAGGTGGATCTCTGTGAGTTCGAGACCAGCCTGGAGTGAAGACAGACAGCCAGAGTTACGACAGAGAAACCCTGTCTCGAAAAACCTAAATAGATGATTGAGAGATAGATGAATAAATATAGATAAATAAAAGGAAATGATGACGTACCTCTCTTCCCTAGACTTGGGAAGAATTATATGACAGAGTATATAAAGACTGAACTCAGCCTAGTAACACAGCAGATGCCCAAGTAAGTCACAGCAATCGCTTGTCTCACAAAGGAGCGTCCGTGTGGGACCCTCACCGTGATCACATCTCCTGCTCGGACATTGAGAGCCGTGGGGTCATGAAGGTTCCAGAAATCCTTAAGTGCTCGGACCTTCAAGATCCCTGAAGCCTCTAAGAGAAGGAGGAGAGCAGGTGTCAGTTAGGGAGCACGCACTCCCCGGCGGACTCTCCCGCCACGCTGTGGTACCCACTGTAAAGGCTTCCGCCAGCCCCGGCTAGTCTTCTCCCTCTCACTCACCCCGGAGCAGCTGCTTGATCTCCCGGCTGGCCTGGGAGGTGGTGAACTGGTTCACTATGTCCAGCGCTGTCTGGTTATACGTGTTCCGGATGTTCACGTCCACGCCTCCCTGGGGAACACAGTATCACAATGGGAGTGTGTCCCACGCATATTGCTTGGCGTTTCTCTTCTAGTCCTCCCAGCTACCCAGGAGGTGGGCTCCGTCCTCACTTTCAGGACTTAGAAATGAGAAGCATGAAGTTTCAGACATCAGGTCAAGAATGAGCTAGTAAGAGGCAGACTTGGTGTCTGAACCGGTAGCGTCTGCTCTCCAGTTGAGACTTTAGCGCCATTTGGAGGAAGCGAGGTTCTTTTTCTGAGCCCCACAGAACACATGGCCTTCCCAGTTGCCCTCAGCACGTAAGGCTAGGCTCTTTGTGCCCATACCCACCTCAAGGAGCAGCCGCACCACCTCGGTTTTGCCGTATAACGCAGCCTCGTGGAGTGCGGTGCCTGTCTTGGTCTGGCGGTTGATCTCAATACCAGCTTTCAAGAGCTGCCTGTGGTGGGCGGGAGTCGTGAGGTGGTAGAGGAGGAGCTGACTGCTGAGGGTGTGGGGACTGTGGCACCGAGAGCAAGGCAGAGGACCGGAGAGCCGACTCAATGGCTAAGAAAGTGGTCCTCTCTCAGAGGGCCCTCGTCCAATTCCCAGCACCCACACCGGGCAGCTCACAACCACCTGGACCTCCAGCTCCGTGGTCTCTGCAGGTAACCGCACTCCCGTGCACACAGAACACATGCATACGCATAATTTAGAAGAAAAAGCAGCAGGGAGGCACTGATTAGACACTAATGGTCCCACGGGAAGAGGCTGAGGAGGTGGGCGGGTCCCTTGGGGTACCTGATGACTTCTCTGTGGCCATTCTTGGCAGCCAAGTGCAGGGGTGTGGTGTAGTTGGGGTCACATGGGTCCTTTGCCTCTCCCTCCAGCAGGGCCACACATAAGTGGCTGTTCAAAAGCAGTTGGGCCACCTACAGTGTGCAGCACCCAGTTAGAGAGAGCCTCTTCCTAAGACCAAACAGAAGCCAGCACCCAGCACCCAGCAACCTGGGGCTATAGGCCTCACCTTGAGCCGCCCAAATTCACAGGCTAGGTCTAGGGGTGTCTTCTTCAGCTTGTTGACTAGGCATGGATTAGACTGGTGCTGGAGAAGCATTTCTGACTGGAATGGGGGAAACCAAGTAAGGGAGCCTGGCCCCTGCCCGGCTCCCAGCCCCACGACCCCTCAGGCAGGCTCTCTTACCACCTCATAATGCCCATACTGTGCAGCCAGGTGCAGGGGGATCTGGCCATCCAGGGAGGCGGCGTTGACGGCCGCGGAAGCCCGTAGCAGAAGTCTCACAGGCTCCAGCCGGCCCTGCCAGGCCGCGTAGTGTAAGGGGCGCATGCCTGGCAGGAGGGAGAAGAGATTCTGAGAGGGGCCCTGCAGATCTAAATAGAGAACAGAGCCACTCTGGTGGGGACCGAGGTGGGGGGGTGGGGGGGGGCAGCGCCATTCAGCAATGGTAGCTTTGCCCAGGTTTGGTCAGAAAAAGGTTCTTCTCTATGGAGTGACATCAGAGTTTTCATTGTGCCCACCAAAGATGACCTGGCAAACCCAGGGTAGTGCTATAACCTCTCTGAGCCTCATCTAAATACTGGGAAATCTGAATTACACACCCTTTCCAGAAGGACGCCATTCACAAGCTCAGAGAAGGAACCCAGACACCTATCAGTATGCCTAACAGGAGCGAGCTCTGGTCACCAGGGCTGACGTAGGGGCCCTACCTTTCCCACGTGGCGTGGTACACTGGGCCACTCACCATTGCTGTCTTTGATGTCCACAGTGGCTTGCGCCTCCAGCAATAAGGCTATGAGCTCCAGGCTGCCCCCCAAAGCGGCATGGTGGAGAGCAGAGAATCTGGCACAGTGGACAGAAAATAGGGGGTGTCAATGGGTAGTCCTCCACCCGCGAGCTCGTTCTGGGGGCCGGCACTGATGGGTTCCTTGCCCCCCTATGCCTGCCAGCCCTGCCGTGGGAGCGCACAGCAGCCCGGCCACAGCATGAAAAGGCTCAGTGTCTTGACTGAGAGGCCCATTTGTCTAGCATCCCCCACCCAGCCTGCTCAGAGGAGGGGGCCGTGGGAGCAGAGGCCTGAGGGCTCCTACCCTCCAGGGAGAAAAGGGGCCCAGGAAGAATCTGACCCAAGGGGGCTCCCTCCTCTTGCTCAGGGCTAACTCCACAGGCAGGTGGGTGGGCAGGACCCCCCCCTCTGGCCCTACACAGGCAGGACCCAGAGCTCTTGGCAAATACACTTCCAGGACCCAGTCTGAGAGAGGACCGTGTGCCCCAAGCCTTTTCCTGTCACCCCTCCCAGGACGCCACTCTGTCCAGAAGCACACACTCACCCATCAGCATCTTGGTAGTTGATGTTGAGTCTCTTTGTGGAGCCGAGGAGCTCTGGGGGGCGGTCAGGGGAGAGGTGTCAGGGCACATGGCACAACTGGCCTGACTGTACTCTCACCTGCCACGCCCACTTCCCACCTCCAAGGGCCCAACCGACCTTTCGGTGTACAGAAGAGTACCTGCCCCATGGCCTTTCACAGGTCCTGTCCCTTCGGCTCGAGGTCGAGCACAGGAAGCCACACAGCAATGGCCAGGCTTCCCTCGAGCCCCTGCCCAGCTTGTTTATAGAGCCAAAGGGGGCGGGAAGGGGTATTGGCATGGCATGCCTTCAATAGGACAGGCCCACGGGGCGCATGGTTGGCATTCCTGCCTGAATGGGTTAGGGAGAGAGTCATATTGTCCTATTGGGCCAAGCGGAACAGGCATGGAAAGAAGGGAGGGGGGCCTTAGGTATTCAAGGGCAGAAAGAAGGTCATTGACAAGGCTGGGCTCCGAGCACCCCTGAGTGGGTCCTGGTGGGCAGGGCGATGTGGGATATACCGACACTGTCCCCAGTTCCACGTACCAGCTTTGCCACTCTGGGCAGGTCATTTGACCTACAGGATGGGGTCTCCTCCTTGAATAGGCTAATCACAGAAGCTGCCCCCACAAGTCGATGGGACAGTGTCTGTCCCCTGTCAGCATGTGAGTGACGACAATAACCATTTAGCACTGCTTACACGTTGGCCATTACACCGGGGCACCAGACAAACTGTCTTCTGGGATTTCTGTGGATCTCTGCTTGGGGAACACCTGCTGACTCGACACCCACAAGCTCTGGCTGAGTTATCTAGATCTTACTAGAGAAGCAGTGGGCACTGCCTCCCTGGGACAGGGTGCATGCAGGAGAGAGCCAGACCAGGTCAGGGAGGTCTTCGGGGTGTTGGGAAAGGAGAAGCCTTGTCCCAAGCAGCCCCTGCCTCCTGCTGGAACCCACCCTGCCGGGAAGGAGGGGACCTGGCTCAGCACAGGCTGGGCAGGGTGCCAAACATGCTGGTCCAGGCCTGCCCCCCAGGCCCTGGTGGGCCCCCAAATATCCCAGCAGCCTGGGAAAGGCAGGGCCTCATTCCATCAGGGAAGGGAGCCAGGGATGGGGAGGGAGGGGGCAGATACACACAGGGTGGAGCTGAAGGACTCTACACCAAAAAGGTACATACAGAACCAAGAAAGGGGAGCGACAGGGTATGTGTGGGGGCTGCTGGGAGAAAGCAGAGACGCCCCCCAGATGCCATCTCATCCCCTCTGACAGTTCTCCTAACAGAACCATTGGGGAGGGGGGAGGGGAAAGGGCAGGAGCTGCAGAAGCAGGAAGTCCAGGGCTCAAAGGCTGTTCTGCCTTTCCTGGGCTGTGTGACCTTGGCCGCCAAAGTGTCTGTCTAAGCCTCAGTGAAGACAACAAGGTCCCAAGAGAAGAGAACCAGAGTTCTTCAAAGCCCTCCCTTCACTAGGAGAGTCTGGGATGGGGCAGCTGGCTGGCTGGATGTATCCCCTCTAGGGAGGGGCAGACAATGTGACAGAGAGGACACAGGAACAGGGCAGGGCCAGATAGGTGGCTCTGTTCTTTCCAGAACAATAGCCGGAAAGGTGGTGGAGGAGAGGCCCACAGAAACTGGGCTGGGGACCCTGGCAGGAGGGCGGAGGGTCCCGGTTCCTGGCAGTGGCTCCCAGGCACTTCCGCTGTGGTATAACCTTCTTCCCCAGCCCAGCTCTGGGGCTGGAAGGGTCACCCCTGTCTCAGGCCCAAGCAAAGGATGTGAGTCCAGCCAGTCACCCCAGCCCATCCATTTCCTCCTCAGAAAAAGGAGATGGGGAGGGGGAAGGACAGAGCCGGTGCAATGGTACCCCACCCCTCCCTGCCGCCTGCCCTTGAGGAGGACCTGGCAGGGGGGTATGAAGGCTGGATATCATGAGGAGGCTGAAGGGAAGAAGCATCACCTAGAGACTTGCAGTCAGGAGGGCAAGAGGAAAAGGGGCGCCCTGATGCCTGCCGTTTAGTGGTTTACATTAGTAAACCAGGGAGTCCCTTCATCCCTGTCAGAGAACTGCCTTGAATTCAACTAAACTTTATCACACACGAGCCCCAGACGCTTTCTCTTCATTTTAATTTGAGAGACCCTGCGCTTTGTGATACTGACTCGGTGGAGACGGCCACGGGGACCCAGAGGAGAGCACACAGGCGAATCTCTCATCTGACCCAGGGGCTATGTGGCCTGGGCAAGTCACTAACCCCCGAGGGTCACTTTCTCTCTCAGTGTCAGGGATACAGCAATACCTGACAGGAAGCTGGGGGGTTAGGACTCTTCATAAACTCCAAGGTTTACAAAGGTCACCGTGATCTCATTTTGTCCCCAGTCTCTCCAGCCTCTCAGGAAACAAAGGGAGGAACGGCGCCGGACTTCATGAGGGGGAGGCTCAAGGCCTGTCACTCCATGTCTGCACCTGCATGCTGTGTAGGTGAGTCCCTGTCTTGAACTGAGGGAGGGAAGTTCATCCCCTAGAGACTTTGCCACTGGACATAGAAGACCTTTTTTGGAGCCTAGGCGCCTAGCTCTGAGGCTCCCACCACCAGCCAACCCCTCCTACTACCCTCCAGCGGGCCTCACTCTCTGAGGCAGCCAGGGCTGTGAGGCCAGCAGCGGTGTGACCAAGGCCCCACCGGGCAGGTGGCCAAAAGCAACACGGAGGTTAGGGGGAGGAGAGGAGCTTCCACTTAGACCTTCAGGCCCTCTCCTGGGGACCGCCTAAGCACCTTCCTTCTATCCTGTCTGCCCCTGTTTACTTCCCCAGGACGCAAGGACCTAGGGGCATAGCTCCACCTCATGCCCAGGCTTCCGCCCTACTATGCAGGCGGGTGCACGCCATTAACCTCTTTCCTTTTGGCACCAATACTCCAAAGTGCGGGCAGGGATAATAAGATGTCTCCAAGTAGCCTGGGGACTCCTTCCTGGGTACAAGACCCAGGTGTTGGGGTTATAGCCTCAGTGCTCCGGAGGAGCCCCTTCCCTCAGGTAACACTTTCTCTAGCCCCAGAGGAGAGAGAAGAACCACCTGCTGATTCAAGACCCGGAGGAGACAAGCTTCATGGTCTGTCTGAAAGAGCCCAGGGAGCTGCCCTTAAGTTCAGAGGTCTGATGGCAAGAGGTATTATCAAGATATTTTGTATGAATCTCAACTTATTAATAAGAGTATTATACATTTTAAAAAAGTCCAGAAGTCTGTTTCCCTGGGGCAGGTGTGAGAAGTCAAGTTACTACAGAGGATCCTAAGAGATGGGGCTTCCTGGCCATCCTTGCAGCCAGCACTGACTGCTCTGTCAGGGGTAGAGTCCTCAGGGCTGTGGAAACCTCTAGAAAATTAGCTTTGGCTATACACTCCCAAGGAACACAAGCTTGGGAGAAAGGAGCTTTAGTAACGGTCAGATGGTGTTGAGCTTTCCTGGGAAGGAGCTTCCTCTGGGAGCTGGGACTGTGGCACCCAGGACGACAAAGCACCTCACCTGTACAGCAAGTATGAGGTCCTAAGCTTCACAGAGGCCCCAACCAACAGGAACACGACTGCTGTTTCAAAAGAGGTCTACAGACATCCTCATGAAGTTCAGATGTAAATACAGGGACGCTCTGCTCCCCGTATGTGGATGATGGAATTGGGGGTCCTCACTGGTTTCGGTCTTCCCTAACCCACAGCCAGAAATCCCACAGTGCCCAAGAACACATCTGAAGAGCCCCCTTCCCATAGGCAAGCTCAAGGGCTAGATGTTTGGTGACTTTGAACACTTCTCTGGTCCAGAGCTTAGAAGAGAGCCTGGCGCACAATAAACAATAAAAACATAAACTGAGTGTACTTCAGCGTGGTCACTTTGCAAGCACGGACTCCATGGCTCAGAGCCGTTAAGTGACCTGCCTGGAGACACAGATCAAGAAGGCACCCATTTTCCTCTCTGGCTCTCTTATACAGAAGCACTTCTTGTCTACAACAGGACAGCCCTTCTTCCTCAAATCTGCAAATCAGAGTGCTCTGCCCCTGCCCCCTCCGAGTTTCTCTCTGTAGCCTCAGTACTCAGGGAAAGGCCTCAGCTGGATGGCCACCCCACCAAGGACTCACTTGTTTTTGCAGCCTTAACTTTAGCCACCAGTTTCTGCACGCAGGTCACATCTCCATTCTTGACGGCAAGGATCAGGTCCTGTTCACGACCCATTCTGGCTCCCAGGCCAGGCTCTGGGCTTCCGAGTCCAGGAAGAAGCAAGAGACTGGTTCAATCAAGTATCAGTTCCCCATGCCTCCGTGCTTCGAAGGACTCCTGGTCCCGGGGGTAACAAGTCTGGTGTCCCAGGCAATGGACTCCTTGTCAGACAGAGATACAGTCCCCTCAAGGTGTTCCGGGAGCTGCCACCACAGGCAGGAAAGCCAGTCTCTGGGGCGGTGGAGGCTGTGTGGAAATCTGGACTGAGATCAGCCTGCAGCTTCCGATGGCCCTGGGATGGGCTGGGACTGGGCCCACCAATCTTCCTGGGTTGGCTCAGAAGCACCAATGCCCACCCAGAGAGCAGTCAGCATTCCCTCTGGCATGAGGCAGCAGCCGTGGACAGGTCCTGAGGTCTCAAAAAGGTCCTTAGCTGAAAAGCTGAGTCACAGCAAGGTACAGAACACAGGAGATGAGCAAGATAGAACTTTTAGGGAGCCCCAAACCACCCTAGGTGCCCTGGCAGTCATGGAGGGGCTGAGCCACTCAGGGAGGGGAGGAAGCTGTTGTACTGGTGGGAAGGAGTGGGGGGGGGGGGCGTTCCAGGAACGGCTGAGTCGCCTGTGCCCCACGGCACTGGGCAGCACCTCAACCCTTAGCAGGAGGGGCCCTGGCAGCTGGAGACACTGGGGTAGGCAGGGCCAGCAGCCCATTCTCCACAGCCCCAGGCTCTGACACCCACAGACAACAGGCGGGGCTGAGAGGTAGGTAGGGCCTGGGAGGGTGGAAAAGGCAGGGGTCACCCCCCCCAGGTGTGGGCCCTCAGACTCCTTACTATCCAGGCTGCACTTAAAGAAGTGGACATCCTAGCTCCGCTTAGAGGGTGGAGTGGGGGGCTTATGCCCCTCACTTTCTGGGGGAGGTCTACCTATTGGACAGGGAAGCTCTACAGCACCTGTTGCTAAGCCTTCCCTGCAGCTCCTGTGGTGAGGGAGCAGCTGGGTAGAGATCCAGGACAGAGCTTGGACACTGCTGGCCAACTGCCTCCGGAGCCCGAACCTGAAACCCCAGCGCTGGACTCCCCGCACAAAACCTTCAGTCAGTTCCTCAGTGGCGGTGATTCTGGTGCCAGAATCTCGTACCATGAGACTTACGCAGGCCTGGGGCCCAGGTGGGGAACCCCTCATTCCTCATAAGTCCCAAGCCCAAGCCAGAGGACACTCCCCGTCAAAGCCCTCGACCCGCACCGGGGGAGGGTGCTCCTGGCAGTGCCTGGGGTCGGCTGGCTCCCCCGCCCCTCGGAATGCCCCTCCAGCGCCGCGCAGCTCCCCGCAGCCCAGCCCAGCCCCGGCCGACCCCGGGAACAAAGCGGCAAGAGGGACCCGGGGAGTCGCGAGTCCGAGGGACAGACAGAGGAGAACGAGAAAGGGGGCTCGAGGAAGACGGGAGGAGCAGAGAGATGGAGGCGCCCGCCGATCAGACAAGAAAAGTTAGTTTGCGTCTGCTCTCGAGGGTTCTGACCCCAAGCCCGGGCCCCGCGGTCTCACCTCTCCCGGCCGCCCCGCCGGGGGTCCGGCTGGCCGTGCTCGGTCGCACGCACTCTGGACGCTGGCTTCCACTGACTCCCCGCCACCAACCCCTTTTTCCTCCTTTCCAAGGCCGGCTCGGCGCCTCCCGCAGGAAATCCCGCCCCTCCCCCTCCCTCCCGCCGGATCGGGAGCTGGGGACCGTCCGGGCGGCACAGTCGGGTTGTCAATCAGCAACTTGGGTCCCGCCCCCAGCCCCACTAGGCCCCGCCTTCGCCAGCCAGTCGGGATGGGGAGCTGATCAGCGCATGCGCGCAGGTGAAGCTGCTTGGGGGGTGCCGAGTGGCGGGTGAGAGGGAGGGTGGATGCGGCTTCGCGCCTCTGTGTCCTGGCTGCGGGTCATCCCCAGGGAGATCGGCTCGAGCCGAGACCCGAAAATGACGTGTGAATGAGTAGGAGAGGATATAGGATGTGTGGGCATTTGAGCCTGAGGATCCCACTCGGGGCGGGGGGTCCCTTCCTCTGCGCCCCATTCTTTCCCGGGTTGCCCGCGGCGACCTTCGTCCACGCTCGGAGTCGCGGGCCCACGGCAGCTGGCTGGAGCAACGGTGCCACCTAGTGGCGACCGTCGGCGCGACCCACGGAGGCACGGCGGGGACCCCAGCCTCAGGGAGGTGTGCTTGCGGAGGCTGGGGTGGCGATTCAGCACTAGGGCGGGCCGGACAGCGCCTCTCACCCCTGGCCTTTGAACTCTGCCTCGCGGAGCCCGTCGGAGGGGGTCTTCTGGCCCACCCTGAAGGAGCTCTGAAAGTCTCTGGAACGCATGGCCTCCGATTTGGAAAGCTGGTATTCAGGACTCCCTGCTCTCCCTTCCCGTGGCCTCTCCGTCCTCCTAGTGGGGCAGCGGAGCAGGGCTGCGGAGAGGAGGGTCGCACGTGATATACCACCTTCCCGGACGCCGGGTGCAGGTGTACTAGCGAGGGCCCCCCAGAAAGCGCTGGAAACAGGAGCGTGTCTGCACATCTAGAGACCCGCAGATCGGACTCGCGAGCACGCGGACCGAGGCACGCGTGTCCAGACAGGAGTCAGGACACGGGCCAGGTAGGGAGGAAGGCGCCGAGCGCGAGGGTGGGTTTACGGACAAAAAAAAAAAAAAAAAAAGGAGCGCGCAGGCTGCGTCGGCGGGCGCTAGGACCGCGCCGACTTCCGGGAGTGGGCGGGGCACGGGCGGCGCGCGCGCGCAGCCGCAGACGGCGGCCAGATGGAGCCCGACTCCGAACCGGCGTCCGTGGAGGTTCCCGCGGGGCGTGTGCTCAGGTGCTGCCCGGCCCCGGGGGTTGGCGTGGGGTGCGTGGGGCCCGAAGCCGAGCGGGGTGGCCTTAGTGCTGACGGCGTGTCGCCCGCTCCCCCAGCGCCTCGGAGCTCCGCGCCGCGCGCTCGCGGCCCCAGAAGCTGCCCCAGCGGTCGCATGGCCCCAAGGACTTCCTCCCCGACGGCTCGGAGGCCCAGGCCGAGCGGCTGCGCCTGTGTCGCCAGGAGCTGTGGCAGCTGCTGGCGGAGGAGCGCGTGGAGCGCCTGTGAGAGGGGCCGGGCCGGGCCGGGCCGGGTGGGCGGGGGCCGGGGACTGCCCGCGCAGACCGAGACGCCCCTCCCCACTCCTCGCCAGGGGCAGCTTGGTGGCGGCGGAGTGGAGACCCGAAGAGGGCTTCGTGGAGTTGACGTCCCCCGCGGTGAGCTGCCCGGGGATCCCCGTGGCTGGGGGGAGCCCCCCATCCTCTGCCCCCTTGACTGTTGCCCTGGTGCCGTGCAGGGGAAGTTCTGGCAGACCATGGGTTACTCGGAGCAAGGCAGGCAGCGGCTGCATCCCGAAGAGGCCTTGTATCTGCTGGAGTGTGTGAGTGGGGTCCTGGGGCAGTGGGAAAGGGGTTCAGACTAAGGAATGGGAAGGATATGTTTTGGTGGACCAGAAAGAATTTAGAATTAGATTTTGGTGAACTAATAGGAGGACTTGGAGAAAAGAAAGGATATCACACAGGCTGCAGGGATTCTAACACTCCTGTTGGCCGTGGTCATTCAGTGTGTGTGGTGGGGGGCGGCGGGCAGGCAGAGCTAAGAAGTTGCCCCATTTGGCTTGAGCACTGCAGGAAGGGTACACAGCTAAGCTCTTGGTCCACTTCCAGGGCTCTATTCAGCTCTTCTACCAAGACCTACCACTGTCTATCCAAGAGGCCTACCAGCTGCTGCTGACTGAGGACACCTTGAATTTCCTACAATATCAGGTATCAGTTGCTTCCCAAGGAGTCTCCCATTTGCTAAGTCAATGAGAAGTGACAGACACCTTTGAGGTTGCAGGCACAGTGCCTGCTAGAGAGAGACAAGAGCCTGTGTTCACATAGGCTTATAGTCTTATAGTAGGACATAGTTCAAAGCCAGCCTGGTCTTCACAGTGAGCTCCAGGACAGCCAGGAATAGAGAGAGAGACTGTCTCAAAGGAAACGAAGCAAAAAAAAAAAAAAAAGTAGGTAAGCACCTCACATGGTTAATCACACATGGGATTCCAGCACTCTGGAATCCGAGGCAGGGAGATCACAAGTTTGAGACCAGCTTGGGCATACAGAATGAAACCTTGTCTTAAAAAAACAAAACAAAACAAAACAAAAACAACAACAACAAAAAACCCTGCTAAACAACAGCAATGAAAACATTAACTTTATAGAGAATTAAGTGCTAGGTAGAAGATAAAGTCAGGAGACAAGATCTATTCTGGGATGTACTTTCAGGTGAGAGAAGATAGAGGCTGGGTTAGGGTGTCAGTGAGCAGAAAAGAGTCTTTGGGGAACGATTTGGGAGAAAGAACGGACAGGTTGTTACCAGTGGATTGGATGTCAGGGCTGAGAGAGTCAAGGCTTAGCAACACGATTAAGCATTGCTATCATCTCGCTAAGTAGGAGTTTTTGTGGAAGAATGGGACTGGGCAAAAGCATTCTACTCCATACAGTTGATGTTGGGGCGCTTGGACATCCAACAGAGGGATTCAGGCACACGGTAGACATAGAAACCTAGAACGTAGGGCGCAGTCGAAGCTAGAGATATACATTTCTTGTTTTCTTCAAGACAGGGTTTCTCTGTTGTAGCCCTGGTTGTCCTGGAACTCACTCTGTAGACCAGGCCGGCCTCTGCCTCCTGAGTACTAGGATTCAAGGCGTTTGCCACCACCATCCCACTCAAAGCTAGAGATGTAAATACAGATGTTTGTAAGCTGTGGATGGTGTGTGGAGGGAGTTGGACTAGAGTGGGGGGGGGGCTGTGGCTTGGCGCTCACAGAGGTGGGGTAGTGGAGACAGGACTCGTCAGTGGTCAAGGAATGTCCGGAGAACAAACACAGGAGAAAAATGGGAAGCAACGTCAAAGAACCCAGTACACTCCTTCAGTCCTTTCTTTTTATTCTTTTTGGTTTTTTTCAAAGCAGGTCTCACTGTGTAGCCCTGGCCGTCCTGGAACTCACTATTTCAACCAGGCTGGTCTTGAACTCACAGAGATCTGCCTGCCTCTGCCCCTGAGTGCTGGGGTTAAAGACCACTGCCTCCAGCAGTCCTGTCTTAAGGAGAAAACAGTCAGTTGTGTTGAAGCTGGGGAGAGATTGAGTGAGACGGGGAACACTTCTGGGTTTGGCCCTCTGATACGGAGGCAAGGACACACAGAGTCACATGACTACTTACAGAGCCTGCTCCCATCCCAGGGTTGGCTAGGGGGTGATGTCTATCACCGTCTGCCATCGTTTTGCCTAGACTTTAACGTCTTTAACTGTAACATATTTTCTACCACATATTTCTCTCCCAGGAGACCCATCGCTGTCAATTTTTTTTGAGATTTGTGTTGTTAGTAAATAATTAGACGTCACTTGTGCCAGAATAGGAGACAGAATTCAGAGTGAAGCCTCCTTGGAAGATGGTGTTTGCTGATTTATTTTTGGTCCTAATGGGGAGCGAAACATAGCTCGTGTATGCTGGCAAACACTCTTGCACCGAGCTGCAGGCCTGCACTCTGTTTATTTTCCGAGACTGGGACTTGTGAAATTGCACAGGCTGGCCATGAATTTGTGATCCTCCTGCCTCAGCCTCTGTAGTAGCTGGGGTTACAAGCTTGAACAACAGGACATTTATGATGGAATGTGGTCCAAGCAGTCCCAAGGTTTGAAGCCTGGGCCTAGTTAGGAGGGTAGGTTTCAGGAGGTCAGGTCATGACTTGTGTTGAGGGAAACTACTAAGTTAATTTAAAGAATGGGCATCTAAGCCAGGAATGGTGGTGTGTGTTGTAATTCTAGCACTTAGAGGCAGAGGGAAGAACACTACTTTTGAGTAGTTTGAGGTCAGCCTGGTCTACATAGTTCCAGTATAGCTAGGGCTAGCATAGTAAGAGCTTTTCAAACAAACGTACAAAGAAAAAGAACTCCTAACATTTCCTTATTTCTTCTCTTGAGGTCTTCAGCCACCTGAAGAGGCTGGGCTATGTGGTTCGTCGGTTCCAGCTAAGGTAAGTCCTTCCCTTTGGTTCCCATTCACTGTGGTCCTGGGACCCAGCTGACTATTCTCAGGTGAAAAGTGGCCTCCACTTACCTGAGACCTTTGGCTGCAGCTCCCTGGGTCTAAGCTAGAAGTGTTCAATAGAGAGAGGGATGCGGGGATGGATTCCATAGCCCCACTTTCTCCTGGGTTGTCAAACTGGGACCCGAGTGCCTGCAGCTCACCGTGAGCACTGAGGCAAAGAACTGCAATAGCCAGCGCCTGGCATGGAGGTCTGCAGGCTGGCTTGTGAAGAACACGAATGAGTAAGGGCTGGGCGAGGAATTCACCTTAGTGGTCCAGCTTTGCTGAATGCCACCGCCATCTTCAGACTTACAGTAGAAGCTGCTCTAGCCTCTGCAGTTACACAGTCTGCCCCCAAAGCTCTAAAACAGGAGTGTCTTTCAGTTCCTGAAAGTGGGATCTGTCCTAGGAGAACAGGCATGGCTCTGTGCAGAAGTTCCTCCTGAGAATGTTCCATCACTCAGCAATATTATTGAGCACCTTCTGATGCCAGGCCCTGAACTCATGACTGAGGAAGAGCAGAGCCCAATTGCATCCTCTACCCACTTTTATGTAGTAAGGGACACCCACAAAACGCCATCACTTTGCAAAATCGATGCTTAGAAAGCTTCAGGCTCAGCTACAGAGTCCTACCCACACAGACTGGTTACCCTCATGTAGAACTCGCTATAGTAAAAAGATGTCCCATGCTATCTAATGTGTGAGGCTCTGTAATGACAGGACCGAGAGTTTCATCTCAATTTTAATTGATTTATATTTAATATAAATAGGCACTTGTGGCTACTGTACCGTACTTGAGCTGTGTAGCATTGGGAGCCATAAAAATCATCGTGATGGGGAGGGGGGTCTCAGTCCTGTCCCTACAAGCACGAGGACCTGAGTTCAGTCCTTCAGAACCCAGAGGCCATGTGCTTACCCTTGTATTCCCACTCAGAGGAGGGCATCTGATCCCATTATAGATGGCTGTGAGCCACCATGTGGTTGCTGGGACTTGAACTCAGGACCTCTGGAAGAGCAGCCAGTGCTCTTAACCACTGAGCCATCCCTTCAGCCCCCAAGGTGTTTATTTTCAATTTTGTTTTCTCTGTATTTTCCAAGTTTTCTAGTGCCTCTTGGTCTTTCTTACTGACGACTGTTTTCTGTGGTGCTGGGGATGGAAATCAGGTCTCACACCTTCAAGGCAAAGGCTTCGAGCTGTACCCCAAGCCATGTCCTGCCAGCTCTTTAGGAACATCTGGTCCAAGATACTATTGATGACACTCAGGGGACCTGGGCAAAGTGTGTGTGTGTGTGTGTGTGTGTGTGTGTGTGAGAGAGAGAGAGAGAGAGGGAGACGAGGCCCTTGTGGCTGTTCCCAGGTACCCTTCTTTCGGGTGTGGCTCTGACTCTGGCCACTCCCTCCCAAATCCTGCCGGCAGCACCAGTCTGAGAAGGTGGATCTGTTGCCTGCCTGCTGTTCTCGCCCCACAGCTCTGTCATGTCACCGTACGAGAGGCAGCTTAACTTGGAAGGCTATGCCCAGTGCCTGGAGGACGGGCCTGGCAAGAGGAAGCGGAATCTCAGCTGTCGGTAATTCCTCCTGCCATTGCCACCCCCGGGAACGTCATGACTTCGGATTTGGGAAGGGGCCTGAGTTTCTCTCACACATGCTTGGGGAGACAGCAGTGGGTCCACCTCAATTCTGGTGGAATGTGCATGTCTCGGTGGCAGTAACAAGGGGCAAATGTGCTGCTTTTCCTCCCATGCCTCTAAGGTCTGTTAACAAGAAGGCCAAGACCCTGCAGAACTCCCTACCGCCCATGAGCCTGGCAGCCTCCAGCCCACCTGCCTGTGACCAGAATAGCCAGTACCCAGAGGAGAAGCCCCAGGAGTCAAGCCCCAGGAAGGGCTCAGGGCTCCCCTTTCAGCTTCTGGGGTCCTCAGAGCCTTGCCCTGATCTGGCCAGGGAGGATATGGGGTATGGCCATGGGAGTGACAAAATAGAGAATGGAGCCAAGGGGGTTCCTAGGCCTCCACGCTGGAACTTTGATCAGATCTCCTTCCCCAACATGGCTTCAGATAGCCGCCACACCCTCCTGCCTGCCCCAGCCCCAGAGCTGCTCCCAGCCAATGTCATTGGGCGAGGGACAGATGCTGAGTCCTGGTGCCAAAAGCTGAACCAGCGAAAGGAGAAGCTTTCCCGGAGGGACCGGGAACAGCAGGCAGAGGCCCAGCAGTTCCGGGAGGGTGTGAATGCAGATCCCGAGGTGCAGGGCTGCACCAGCTGGAGGGAGTACAAGGAGCTGCTGCGGAGGCGACAGCTGCAGACGAGCCAGCCCCGCCCCCCACACCTGTGGGGCCAGTCCGTCACCCCCTTGCTGGACCCTGATAAAGCAGATTCCCCAGGTATCCCTCACCCTGCTAGACCCTGTAGATCACTGGTAGCAGAGGGATCGTAAGACTTTAGAAAGGGGGTGGTTTGACCGGGGCAGGCTGAGGCCTAAGGTATGGGCGGAGCCTGAGGTGGAGCGGGACCTACACAGTGGGGATGAAAACTATGTCTGCATCCTTAAGACCGTACCCAGGATGTTGGACAGCTTTCCAGCAACCAGTTACGGGTCCCTCCCTCCATAACCTGTAAGCTAAAACATGGTGGCACCACAGTGGGGTTTTAGCCAAGTAAGAACGCTCACTGTCTGCCCTTGGTCTTAAACACAAGGAACTAAGAATGTGGCCTGAGCTAAGTGTAGTAACGGATTCAGAACTCTGTAAGGGCATCATGGGAACATGGTAGATTGTAGGAGAGTAGGGTTCCCAGTCAGTGTGTTCCGAATACTGCTACTGTATGAAGCGTAACTGACAACACATTCTGGCGAATCTGGTGATCCTAACCTGGGCAGCAGACTTGGGAGTTTCGAGGGAGTGTGTAGACGGTTGACTCCCCTTATTTCCACTGCCCTTGTAGCCACGGTCCTTCAACACATCTCTGTGCTGCAGACAACACACCTGGCTGAAGGAGGTTACCGGTAAGCCTCAACTGTGCTCACCGTCTCCATGACACTGGCTGCCAGGTGGAGCGGCAGCTGGGATTTGGTTCCCGGAGTTGGGTGTGAGTCAGAGGATCACCTCAGGGGACAGCTGCCCACATACATCTACTGTCGTGTGTCCAGGGGAAAGGCAAGAGTGGCAAGGTGGTGGCATATCCCCATGAGGCTGCCGTGTAGAGTTGGTAATAGGAAAGGGTTTGGCCGTGAGGGAGGTGGGAGGGGAGTCCTTGACTTTAAGTTTCTTATTTGGTCCTCAGTCTGCTGGAGAAGTCTAGAGGCTTGGAGATCAGCTTCGATGTTTACCAGGCTGACGCTGTAGCTACCTTCCGAAAAAACAACCCCGGCAAACCCTATGTTCGCATGTGCATCAGTGGGTACGAGACGACTGAGCAGTGCCCTGGCTGCTGCCAGCCCATCCCCTGACCCCTGCCACCAGTTAGCCGGTCCCTGAGAAGAATCTGAGGTCCAGAGGAGTCATGTGGCCCCTAACTAAGGCCATATGGCTGATGGGTGCCATAGGGACCCAAGTTTCCTGACCCTTGGCTCCCTGTTACTGGCATTTTGGGGTTATTTCTCTCCTGTTCTACTTTGGTCCTGGGCTCAGCAGAAGGAAATTGATCTGAAGGGATTCCTGGCTAGGTGGCGAGAATCCACACCTACCCCTCTACTCTGGGGCTCTCTTGAATAGCTCATCCAAGTCGTGGAGTTTGTGGACAGCAGAGCCCAGGGGCCAGCATTCTTGTACCCCTAGCTTTTGTCTTACAGCCTGCCCTGGAAGCCTGGGGGGAGGGGGCAGAGGGCAGTGGGTGCGCTATGACTAGATCTCAACTTAATCTTTATTCCTACAGATTTGATGAGCCTGTTCCCGACCTCCGCAGCCTCAAGCGGTTGACCTACCAGAGTGGGGATGTCCCCCTGATTTTTGCCCTGGTGGATCATGGCGACATCTCCTTCTATAGCTTCAGAGACTTCACACTGCCCAGGGATCTGGAGCACTGAATACACAGCTCTGGGGTGGGCTTTCTCTGGGAGACCTGGACTGCTCTCAGGGACCACATCAGCGGTCTCCTGTACAGGACTCACCTGGAACTGTCTGGATCAATGTGGTGTATGGCCCTGGGTGTCTGCTGTTTGTAGGGACATGAACCCTTGCCCCATGCCCTCTCGCCTGACTGTTGTGTTTTCAAGCCCCCAGGCCTGTAAGTGCCGCCTGGCAGTTACCCCCTTGGAACTCAGGACTTGATTTCAGAGGCCCAGGAGATAGGACAGAAGAGAGGACTCTGTGCCTTTAAACAAGGGGGTGTCTGCTTCGTGCCATAAAGCCAAAGCCATTAAAAAATATTTTCTGCTCTGGTTGGATATACTTACTGAACTACCCCTTCCCTTCATTGCTGATTTGTCCACTCTTGGGGGAGAAGAGCCCTGGTTGGGCCAGAGAGCAGTAGGAGAGTATAACTGACTGAGCACGGAGGTGATGGGCTTGTGAAGGACACCAAGGAGACAGGAGTCCTGTCGGTCCTTTCCTGAGTTCTGGGTCAGGTGGTAGGAGGGTGGCTGGGAGGCCCATGTCGGTTTAGAATGGACCCTGGCCAGCCACTCAGGCAACTCACGGTTCATTTCCAAGCACCTTACTCCAGGCCCCTCCCTAGCTTGAGCTAAAAACTAGCCTGATCCTCAGTGGCTTGCCCTTTGGATCCCGGACTCCAGCCGGCTTTTCTAAAGATAGACTGGGGGACCCCCCCCCCCTAACCGTGGTTAGGAGTCCCGACGTCCATTCCACCCTATTCGTGGCTACGGAACCTGCATTTGCCGTCATTCTATCTGGATGTAGCCCCTCTTGAGGAGCCCGCCTAGCTATGCCCCTCACTCGACAGCCGCGGGAAGGACCTCTCCTGTTAACTAACATCCATCCTGGAGGACACCCGGGGACTATTTCCTCTTCCGGGAGGCGGTGGGACACTGGGAGCAGCGAGCAGACCTCTGGCCAGGTGCGCGCAGGTGAGGGCGGGGTGGGGCTGGCTGCGCTAGGTGCGTCTTCTCGCCGCTGCCCCGCCCCGCGATCCCGGGGCCGCGATTGGCCGGAGCGTGGCCCCTCCGGGAGGGCTCCCAGGCTGCGCCCCCGCCCCGTCGGCTCAACCTAGGGGGCGGGGCCGGGGGCGGGGCGCGGGCTCGGCTGACTCGCCCTGTATGTAAATCGCGGCGGCTCCGCCCCCCGCTCGCCGCACCGGAGGTGAGCAGGAAGGAGACGGTCGCTCTGCAGCCCGTGGGCCGGCGCGGGGAACCGGAGCGGCGGGTGACGGGCGCCAAGGGACGCCAAGGCCTCGGGCAGGGCCCGGCCCGCGGTTGCAGGTGAGCCCACCTGGCTCTGCTCGGCCTTTAGGGGCGCGGACCGCTGGGGCTGGGCGGCGCGCGAGGATCTGCGTCCCCGGGCTTCCCGGGCGGGTTGGAGAGGGCAGCGCCCAGGTCTGCCCTGCTGGCCGAGAACTCCGACGTTTGGCTCGTCCCGGAAAAAAGACACCTGTAGAAAGTGGCTCTGAGAACTTGTGTTTTCCTGTTCCGCACCCCGGGTTACCAAACTTGGGACTCGGGTTTGCACAATCGTGATGGCTTTCGGGAGCAGGGAACAGGTGTCTGGCCTGGCTGGGTGCGGGGGGCACAGTGAGCGGACACGAGGTCCCCGGACCCTCGTGCGAGGCGCCTGGACGCAGAGCCGGGCGACTCGGCTTCCCAGGACGCGGTGTCCACCTGCGAGCCTGGAGCGCGTTACCTTGGCGGCTTAGCCCTCACCTCTGCCATCTGGGCGCCCTCCCTGCCCGCCCTCTGTGCCTCCTAATCCTCCGACGCAGGAAGTCCGCGGGTGGGACCTGGTTCTCTCGTAGAAAGGGGGGGTTTCCACACCCGGGGCGGCTTTGGACACCTTTAGGCGACGTATTGAGACTCAGTCTGTTTTGCACGCTGGTGGGTGGGGGGGTTGCAGTGGAACTTGGCAAGAAGTGGAAAATTCTTGCCGAAGAAAGTGTGCTGTGCTTTTACTTGTTTTGGACAGTTGGTGGACACATCGGGCCTTAGCCGTGGGAAGTGGCCATAACTGGGGTAATGTAGCTCGTAGTGGGTATTCACCTGAAACAGGTGAGCTTCCGGTAAGGAGGGCGGGGCTTAGATACCGCGTCCCTTCTCACGGGGAGCCTTGTGTTGATGAAGGGCTCTAGGGACCCTGTGTTAGAGGCCATTCTGAGCCGGGAGCGAATGGGTGTGTCAGGGTAACAAGGAAATGTTTGTGGGAATAACCGAGCCGCGGTGCGCGGCCCAAAAACTGAGCTGCCTGAAAGAAAGCAAAGTTAGGGTGGTTTTGGGGGAAGATCCCCTGGGTCTGTGTGAGCTATCGCACAGGAAGGCAGGAGAAGGATGGAAAAAGAGATGTTTCTACTAAACGAATAAAGTACTTTTCTTAAGTCATCTGCACACAGAACATTGAGCAGGACTCAAACTAAGTACTTTCTGTTCTCTGATCAGTTTGGGCCGGTTCCCTGGAGAGCATTTCCAGGTCCTGGGGACATTCTGCATCTCTATTCTCCCTTGAGGCAATGGCGGCTCCTCTTCAGTGACAAATTGGTATAATTTTAATCATCTTAAAATATTTGGTCTCAAGCTGAGCACAGTGAGCCACGCCTTTAATCCCAGCACTTGTAAGGCAGAAGCAGGTGGATCTCTGAGTCTACAAAAGAAACTATGGGACTGCGAGGGTTACAGAGAAACCCTGTCTTGAAAAACAAAACAAACAAATTTAGTCTGTTTTATTACATTTAAATTAATTTTGTGTGTGTGCATGTGTATATGTGTGGGCATGCACATGTTATGGTGTGTGTGTGTGTGTGTGTGTGTGTGTGTTTCTTTAGGTCAAAGGACAACTCCAGGGAGTTCTCTGCTTCCACCATGCAGATCCTGAGGATTGAACTCAGGCATTAGGCTTGGTGCTAGTGCGTTTGCCTGCTGAGCCATTTTCTTGGCCTTAAAATACTCTTCAGTAAACAACAGGATCAAAAAGTAAAGGGAAGGCTCAAATGATCCCTGTTCATTTGAAAAACAGACAAGGAGCTGTGTGTGGTGCCTCACTCCTGGAATCTCAGTACTCCTGAGACCGAGGCAGGGAGATTACTACAAACTGAAGGCCAAACAGGGCTACGAGACAAGCCTCTTGGCTTTTATTTTTTATTTCTGTGCGTGTGTGTCTGAATGGGTGTGTGCCACTTGTGTGTAAGTGTCTACTGAGACCAGAAGGCATCAGAGTAAACAGGTAGTTTATGAGCCTGGTGTGGGTACTGGGAATGGAACTTGGATCCTCTGGAAAAGCAGCAAATGCTTAACTGCTGAGCCGTCTCTCCAGCCCCAAAACACTTTTTTCAAAAAACAAGAAGGAATGGGAGTCTCTAAGTTGTAAAAATGAATGATTTAGAAAGTGGGAAGCAAGGCAGAAAAAGATTCTTCCTTTTGCCTACAGTCTTTTCCTCACACAGTACCTCATCCCCAGACATCAGATGACCGTGAATCCTACCTTCCCGTTCCCGCTGAACAGCCTCAGGTCCGTCTCTTAACCACCCTGAGCCTGTGTTTCCCAGAGGTTGCTGAGATGGGGAAAGCTCATCTGACCTAGTACAGAGCAGGCGTCCACCAACCCAGAATTTACTAACTTTCCTAGAAGGGTAAAAAGGGCAAACTAGCCTCATGAAGGCTTTTAGGTGGACACCTGGCTGGGTGATGCAGTTTGCAAAACCAGTGGAGGGCTCATGATTTTGTGATCTTTTGAAGTCACTGAAGCTGAAGGTCAGAATTTTTTCCTGAGGACATGCCTCAGGAGGGAGGGGGTTTTGGCCTCTCCTGGCCTGACATCCTCTTTCCCTGGCCCTTAAAAATTCCCTTATTCTTTGAGAAAACCAAGGTCAAGGACTGATGGACAGACACCCCTGCCCCGGTGTGTGTGTGAGAGAGTGAGTTTATGTATACGCAGTCTTCTGAGTATGAACCTGATCTGGCCCTATCCACTCTACGCCCTGGGGGGAGGGGCAAGGAAGTGAGCATTCCTGTGCATTTCTAAGGGTCTTCAAGAGATCAAGCAAGCCCCCTTCCAATCACACTCGGACGGAAGGTCTTCCTCCTGTCCCCACTTCCTCCCCACTCCTGCCTGCCCTGGGAGGAAAGAGCAGTGGAAGGAACTGGAAGGTTTGGAGTCTTTGCTGTCAGCCTGTGGCCCCTTTCTATCTTCCCTGTGGAAGAACCTCAGTGGGTCTGGCAGAACCTCTGGGGCATGTGGGAAGGCTCAGTTCCTGGTTTTCTAAGCCAGCCAGGAACAGCTGTTCGGACACCTGAGTTGAGTACCACTGGAGCCTGGAAAAACTGACACTGTCTCTCCAGGGTGCCTCCTTGGAGCTGGCAGCTAGACTGGCTTCTCAGCACTTGGGCTCCGAGAGGCCCTCTTATCTTCCTTAGTGATACTGCTACCTTACTGCCCCTGGGCTGGGGCATGCCAGGTCTACTTGGCAACTTTTGTTTTCTTCTGCCCAGGCACAGTTTAGGCAGGGTACAGGGCAGGAGACGGGCGTTGCCCGTGCCTAGCACCTGTACTGTGAGCCCTCCCTCCCCAGTCTAGGCTCCTTAAGAGATCCCAGGGCTCCCTAGCTGTGTCCAGCTTCCTTTGAGATGGCTTTCTCTGCCCTGCCTCAGAGGAAACTGGTCCTTTGAGGAGTCACTTGCCCTTCCCAGGAACCATGATGAATTCTTGAGCTAGGAGAGGCTCCTTTGGGCGTGGGGACAGGGAAACCGAGAGGTACCTGACTCTACCCTTCAGGAATTCAGCAGGAGACCAGAGCCCTCTGGTCTTGGTGTTTCCAGGGTAAATAGTATTAATATTTAATAATATTATTCTGAGATATTCCTTGCCAAGGAGTTGGGTATCCTGAAGCCCTGGTCTGTGTCAGGGCTTGCAAAGATATCCTTAGAGGTTCCACTTATGCCATCTGTATGGCCTTTGCCTGAGTCTTGAGAACAGGACAGGAAAGTCTCTGAGGACCTGTAGGCTCCACCTTGGCATCCTTAAGGTCAGTGACTGGAGAAGACTTTGCCTAATCCCTGGACTGTCCGACTGTTTAATCGTTGATTTAATCATTGATTTTACAACAAATCATTGTTTTTAGTCCTAGGCACTGGACATGAGCCTTAAAGCAAAGGTCTCTGTCACAGAATTTTCTTTCTTTCGAAAGGGCAGGAGGAAATAAACGTAGCTAACGATCACGCATTAGCAGGTGATATGAATTGTAGAATAAGAACCAAAGAAGAGGTTAGGGTGTCCCATGGCGGGCAGACGGTAGGTCTTGGCAAGAGGGGGACATTTGAGTTAAAGACCTGAGAGGGCGACGGGGTTCTGAAAATGAAATTTGACTACCTCGAATCGAATGCCACGTGGCCCTGGCGATCGACTGGATGCGACTGGCAGTGGCCCCCCTTTGAGGACAGCTGTCATGTTTAGGGCCTGGTAGGAAGCCCTAGGAAAAGGCTGGCCTGGGGCCGGGTCACCCAGGCAAGCTGTCTATCTGCTCCCCAGAGTGTGTTTATTCCTCTATGCACTTGACTGCGCTTCTGGGGAGCCTGGTGTTGGATGGCAGAAGAGGGTTAAGTGGGGGTGTGGGAGATGTTGTGTTTAGGCTCCCCATGCTTTCAAGGGTCCCCTTCATGGGCACTGGATAGAACACCCAGAGATTCCTGGGTTCCTCCCTTAGGGTTGTGGGACCAGGTCACAACTCGTTGGGATGAATGACAATAGGATTGGAGGCCAAGTTCAAGCCAGCCGTGTAGCCTAGCCCCATATCCTGGAATAGTAGCTGAAAGTGAGCGGAGGATTCTGGGACTTGGGCTCCTACTGTCTAGGGCTGGATACAGTCCTGAATTAGTTTTTTGTGTCAGTAATTGTAGGAACCAAATGAAGTACTGCAAGGAAGGGCCTAGGACCGTCTAGCCCGAGCTAGCTCCCTCCCCTTTATGACCTGACAGCTGTCTCCTCACTGCCCCATGAGCTCCGAGGTTCCATCTTCATCGAAATTATGCGTTGATCAGGGATTGCTTGCTCGGTCGGGCCTGCCTGGGGGCTTTTGGGAGATTGAGTTTCCCAAGCCACACCAGCCCTTGCAGAGCAGCCAGGGGCATCTGAGTTGGCACAGACGAAAGCAGCTGGGGCAGTGTCTTAGGGCCCTGCCCGGCCACTCTATCAGCGGGAGGTGCAGGGGCGTGCTCACATCCGCTGAGCAAGAGGCCCAAGCCACACACTGGCCTCACTCACACAGGATGTTGGGGAAGGGAGGGGAGGCAGTCCCTCGATCAGTGACGTGTTGTGGGAAGCCCCAGCGCAGAGGACAGGTGAGGAGCACTTGGGACTCCACTGCGTGGACTCCTAGAGAGCAGCAGGGATGCTGGGTGCGGCTCTGGCACCTCCTGTCCCTCGGGCCCACCCAGCAGCAGTACACAGGAGTGTGAGAACTATCCCAGCAGATCAGTGAACGCCTGACCTATTCAAGGGCTCTCTGGAGGACTGACACCATCCCCCAGACGGGCACAGCCTGGCCACGCCTTGTTTGCATGGGGACAGATTAGCCTAGGCGCCCCATCGGAGCTGTTTAACCTGGAGATGGATCATGCCCTACCCAGGCACGGTCAGGTATGCTACCTGAGACAAGGCTACCCCAGTGCAGTTACCCTCTTCCCACCCTTACTACTCTCTGCGTTAGAGTCTTGAGACTGGCAGACGGAAGGGCGGAAGGCCAGTGAGTAGCCCTGTGGGGTCAGGGCAGAAAACGGGAGAGGAAGGTTTTTAGTCTTCAAGTCTTTTTACCCAGACAGGAGTCAAGGGGTGGATTAGACCTATCTTGGGCCCAGGGGTGTTCTGCTGATGGGGCACAGCCGGGGCTCATAGTGGTGAGAAAAAGAAATTTCCAGATCACTGCCCACGGCTGACTCTCAGGCTGGTTCCACACACAGGCATAGATTTGTGTGGAAAATGGTCAGCAGGGCTCAGGTGAGCTAACCCTGAGTCCTGAGAGCCTGCCCCTGTGGGGCCAGCACAGAGAGATGGCTCAGGGGCTGGACTGGTTCTAGACAGAAGGTGTGACCAGCTGGGGTGGAAACAGACTGGGCCATCTTTGGAAGTTAGGGGATGGAGGAGCTGTTTCCCTATGAAAGCCGTGTGGGTGGCCCAAATGACTTCCGAAGCTCCTTCTTAGTGTCTGACTTGGGGGTCTGAGGACTTCTTGACCCAAGGGAGCTCCTGACCCACCTCTTTGCTGGTTCCTCTTAGTACTAGTTTCGCCTAGCTGACTACTAAGACCTCGCATCTTTTGCACCTTTACTGCATCTATAAGGGGGTGTCCTCTCCACTGGGGTCAACATGGCTAGACAGGAATCCTCAGAGCAATTCCCCCAACAAGATGGAGGCAGACCCACCCCTCCCTCATACTGGGGAGGGGATGGGGGGATCTCTTTCCCTTTGATCCTCTTATGTACCCTGCAAATAAACCAAACACTAATGTCACAACCCTCCCGGTGTACTGTCTACACGTCTCAGTATTTCTAGTAGATTCTACCTGGTTTCAAAACCCTGAGCACTACTTCTTTCTTTCTCTCTGTTCATACAAGCCTTCTGTGGTAGGGTTGAGCCCCTCACCTGTCCTTTGTCCCTGGTCATTTAAGGGTTGCTGC
The DNA here is from genome assembly GCA_026225945.1 of Cricetomys ansorgei. Lineage (NCBI taxonomy): Eukaryota > Metazoa > Chordata > Mammalia > Rodentia > Nesomyidae > Cricetomys > Cricetomys ansorgei. The sequence goes on along the minus strand of JAMJFZ010001895.1, from coordinate 5,964,577 downwards.
TCATTCTCCAGATAGCTTCCTACTGCTGGAGGGGGACAGTGGCCCACACATGGTGCTCTGACCAGTAGCTTTATTTTATTAATTTTTAGGTGTGTGTGCATGTGAGCGTGTGCGTGTGTGAGTGCACTTGCGTGCGCGCATGTGCAACATGTATGGGGGTCAGAGGTCAACTTCAGATGTCATTCCTCAGGTACCATCCATATTGTCTTTTGAGACAGGCCTCTCCCTGACCTGTAAGTTAGACTGTCTGGCCAGTGAGCTCCTTTCTCTGCCACTATGCTGAGATTACAGCACACACCTCCACTCCAAACTTCTTTACCTGGGTTTGAAGGTCAAACTTGGGTCCTCTCTTTTGCAAGAGGACAGTTATACTGACTGTGCTGGCTTAAATATCCCCCTGGCCTAAAATATGATCATTTCAGCACAGCCGAGCATCGCAGATCCAGGACAGGCTCAGGTGAGGAATGCTTTTTTGAATCCTGCTGCTAAAGGGGCAGGGAGCTACTTCAGACCTAGCACGGGGTGGACGGGGTGGACGGGGCTCAGGAGGCAGAGCAGCCAGTAAAGGGCCAGGGGAAAAGGGGATGGTGGTGTGGTGGGACAGACAGCAGGCCCAGGCTGAGATGTGTGAGGTCTAGTGGGGACCGTCTTCCCTGAGGCCCTGCCTCTGGCCGGCCGGTCAGTACTGTCGTCTATGTGTCTATTCCGGGCTGGGCCGGGCTGGGCTGAGCTTGGCCGGTCTCTCCTGATCTCAGCCTGGACTTGCCCTAGTGTTCCTGGAATGTGCTGCTTGTTCTTGCCTCGAGGCACTTACATTTCTTCCACCTGCCTGACCCTTTGCCCTGCCCCCAAACCTTACGTGGCCAGTGCTTCCTGTCGCTGAGGTCCTGAGCAGGGGTATACTGTGTACTGTGTGCAGGCAGGATTCAATGGAAGATAGGGGCCACGGTGTGGAATCGCACAAGAAAGCTGCTTCCTGTGGGTCTTCCCTAGGTTGCCCTGATCAGTGAAGTGTTAAGTGTCTCCAGCAGGGCAAGGTCTGAGGAGAGAAAGGAGGGGTGGCAGCTTCACCCCTTCAGGGTAAGGGGAGCAGTTGATCAGTGAGGGGTGTGTGGAGGCATTCGAGATAAAGTGTCCCAGGTGGGGTACAGTGAATGTGCCAGCACTGATCACCCCCAAACCCTGGGCTCTTTTCTCCATAGCCCCGGACTGTCAGAACTCATTCAGCAGACTGGTTTTGGGTTCTTGAGAACCACCTGCCCCCCTCCCCCACACCGCCATCACTTCAGGCTCCTTGGTCCCAGGGCAGGGCTTGCTCTAGTCTCTCTCCCTCCAGAAGGCCTCCCTCATAGCTTGTCTGCCGCAGGAGTCACGGGGCCTGGGGGCTGTCGGTATGCACTCCCGTTCTTGCTTTTATCTCCCCATTTCCTAGCAGTAGCTCAGGCAGGCGGGATCTGCCCCATAACAGGCTTCACAGCCCCAGCCGGACTTCCTAGGTTTCTCCAGAGAACTCGCTTATCTGGGGTAAATGCTGGGGGTGGGGGGTGGGGGGTGGGGCGGGGGCTTCCTGAATTGAGTCTAGCCAGGCTGAAACCTGGCTTCTTCCTTCCCTAGAAGGGTTGGCATACCTCATGCCTCTGCCTCCACCGTGGTCCCAGCTTCTAGATCCCTCTCCCGTCTCCCAGGCCAGTAGAGTCCTGGGGTGGGGGTGGGGGGATGAGCAGCAGGTCCCGCGTGAGGTCGCTAAGCCCTGCCTGGCTAGTTCTTCTCAGCACTCTGAAAGCAGTGGCCAGGCATCTGGTTCCAAACTGCTTGGTTAGCTTTGAGCTCCTGGCCCGTGGGAGTGTGTGCGCGTGCCCCTGCCTTTTAACTGCAGGCGTATAATTACGCATCTGCTCTCCTGTAATAGCCGTCTCTCATCGACTCCTTTATAAGCCCTTCGATCCCGGAGTTAGTCACACTTGGGGTCAGAGCCGAGTTCGGCCGCTTCCTATGCAGTGGTGACCTGGGTATGTTGCTCAGCCTGTGGCCTGGTTCCTTCATCTGACAGGTAGGTATTTACTTTCTCAGATGGCTCCTGCCTGAGTCCCTGTGTAGCATGTGCCCCTGCGATCCCAGACCACAGAGGGCAGAGGTGGTCAGGCCCTGTCCCCACATATTACTGGTGTTATCTGGAGGAGGAGTTTCCCTCTGGGGTTTGATGTTTCTGCAGGGACCATAGACAACTTGAACAAAAATATTGAAGACATATCTACAGGTCCGTGCAGGGGGTGTGGAACAGCTCCTGGCAAACAGCAAGCGTACAGAAGGGCCTTTGGGTAGGTGGCAGGAGTTGAGCGTCCTGCCCTCCTGACCAAGGGCGACTCCTCACTGCCTGCCACCTTCTGCCTTGCAGGGTCCCCGCTGAGCTCTCGTGGGGTCCTTAGCACAGCCGGCCCTGGTCTCTTCTTGTCCTTTCCCTGGAGTCGGCCTCTCTCCTTCCTCTCCCAGGGAGTCACTTCCAGCTTCCGGTGCTTTCTGACCCAGTGACCTCGGCTGGGGAGGAGAGTGCCTGCACCCCAGGAGCCGGAGCTGCTGATTTACGAGTTTGCACCACCCTCCCCCACGGCTGGAATGCTCAGCTAGCCAGCTCAGCTGTCTGCTCAGAGGCAGAGATGGCTGTAGTCTGGGGCCTGTTTTCGCTTCCAGTCCCAGGAGGGACACCCCCCAACCCCCGCGTGCTCCAAGGCCCCGTGCTTGCTCTCTGACTTCTTGTGAGGCCTCAGGTCAAGTGGGCACCCAGACGTACCCAGCCTCCTGCCCTTCCCCCAGGGTGCGAGGCTCCGCTGAGGTCTGGCTTCCCTAAAATGTGAAATCCCGAATCTCCACCCCCATCCCCCACTGCAAATAATGACCTTTTGATCGTCCCCAGAGGGTGACAGTTCCCCAGGGACTGGTCCCTGGAGTTTGGTTTGGAAGTGACCTGCCCTGTTGATCTTTGCTTTTGCAGGGGATGTGGCCATGGCCTTTCTTCCATAACCCGAATGTGCTGTGCCAGTGTGGCAAGCTCTAGGTACCCACCCACACATCCACTGGAGTCCCCTGGAGGCCGTCGGGAGTTGCCCCCAGCAACTAGGGAGCCCCATTCTTAAATCCACAGGGTCCTTTCATAAGCAGAGTCCTGGCCGTTTGATTGATGGGTCGATGGATTGCAGAGCTGAGGACCACGCACGCCGGACAAGTGCCCCATCACTGAACTATACCCACCCCTGCACCCAGCCTTCAGGATATCTTTCAGGCCTCTGCTTAGATAGGACTACCCCCCTCCCGCCTCCAGCTGAGGCTGGGTGTCCCCACTCCCTGCTCCAGTGTAAGCACTTAGCACACTTTGCTGGCCTGTCTCTCTCTGTTGCTACCCACAGTGAGCTCCTCACTGAAGGGGCAGGCTGTGTTTTTCTTTTTCAATTTAGAGTGGAATGAAGGAAGCCATTTCTGTAATGTGCCTGAGCCCCTGTGTTCCTAGGGACGGGCCTTAGTGTCCCTTGGTCAGCAGGAGGCTGTGCTACTGGGATCTGGAAGTTGGCAGCTCATGTCCCCTCCCCCAAGAAGAGTACAAAAATAGTTTCCCCTTGGGCTGGGAATGCTGTCTGTGGAAGGTGGGTGGTTTGGGGACCTTGAGCCGGTTTCTTTATTAGGTACAGATGTCTTCTCTTGATTTGAGCTCCACTGGGGCCCCTGGGAAAGAGAGCCTCTTTAGGGGGATGGCAGGAAATAGGGTCCCTTTTCGTACCCCTCACTGGCTTCAAACTTTTGGTCCTCTATCTCCCCAGTTGCCTAGGTTACACATTCGAAAAGAAGCCTTTCTAGGTACCCAGTCCTCGCTCAGGGAACTGAGACTGGGGCTCGGCAGTGAAGCGGAGCTAAGCCTTACCTAGAGACTTCAGCAGCCTCCTGGAACCAGACCTGGGTCCCTAGCACTAGTGGCTGGGCTAAATGAGTCCTTTGATAGAGCTGGCTCAGGTGTGCTGGCCCCACCTCCTGGGTATGTCTGCTGAAACTGTCCCTCCCCAGCCTGTCCCTTTGGGGCTCTGAGCAAGGCGTTCTACAGGACAGCCTCGTTTTCACCAACCAACCGCCCTGAGGGAGGCGAATGAAGTTTCCCTTTCTGGAATTTTATGGTTTTTCAGAAAACAGGTTAACAATTAAGCTTATTAACCTTAGGGCCTGCTAGAGTCCTCCTTGTTCCTATAAAGCCAGGCTAAATGGCTTCCTCCCCTAGCTTCTCCTGCTTCCATTATGGTGATTGGTGGCATTAGAGTATCAGCTAGGGAGGGACAAGCCCAGGCCTCCAGGAAACCAAGCTCTCACTGACTTCCTGTCCTGGATCCACGCACTGTGGCTGGAGCACAGGGAACTGCAGGTGAAGCTGGACTTGGGAAGAGAGCCTGGAAGCTTCCCAGCAGGGGTGGCTCTGGGCCTTGACACCTGTGGCCTGGCTGATTGTGGGCCTGGACACATGTGGGCCTGGACAGCTGTGGCTTGAGTGATTCTGAGCCTGGGCACCTGTGGGCCTGGGTGGTTCTGGGCCTGGGTACCTGTGGGCCTGGCTGATTCTGGGCCTGGGGCACCTATGGGCCTGGCTGATTCTGGGCCTGGGCACCTGTGACCTGGCTGATTCTGGGCCTGAACAGCTGTGGCCTGGGTGATGCTGGGTCTGGGTGATGCTGGGCCTGGGCTCAATGGCACCTTTGGTTTCTGCAGGTCTCCGGTGGGGGCTGCAAACTAAGCAAGATGAGGCGCTTCTTGAGAACCGGACATGACCCTGCCCGGGAAAGATTAAAACGGGATCTGTTCCAGTTTAACAAGGTAAGGGGTGACGGGGAGCAGAGGAAATCCTGCCCTGGATTTCTCCCCAGGGGCTGGGGTTAGGGAGTAATAAAGGTCCCTGCTCAGCTCTGCCTGGAAGGCCCCACGGAAATCTTGGAAATGGAGTGAGTAGACAGCTTTCCTAGGACAAGGATTATTGTTGTGGGTGTGTTTATTTCTTTGTTTTCAAGATAGGGTCTCACTGTGTAGTCCTGGCTGGCCTGGAACTCACAGAGATCCACCTGCCTCTGCCTCTGCCTCTGCCTGCCTCTGCCTCTGAGTGCTGAGATTAGAAAGGTGTGTTTCGTTCTCCACGCTATCTAGGAATGACACTGGGCCGGTGAGTTGGAATTCCTTGTCCCAGGTCCCTCCTGGTTGTATGATGCTGCAAGGTACTCCATCAAGCCTCTGTCTACCTATAATGGGCATAAAACAGCCCAGCCTGCTTTGTCCCAGGCTGCCAAAGATGCTGAGGGGTAGAAAAGATGAAAGCACATTGATTCCTGTAAGGAATGATAACACTGTTATGATGCTACGGCCCCTGGGGCCTTAAGGTTGTGCTGGTCTCTTCCTACAGATACTGCTCCTGCAGGCTGGGTTGAGGCTCCAGCCTGGGGGACCAGTACCTGAGGGAGTGGGCCAGAGTTAACCATCTCAAGGCCCAGGAGCTCTGCTGGCCTGCCCAAGGAGGCTGGGCCTGTAAAGGCCAGCACAGGCCCATAAAGAGGAGTATGGCATGGCTCATTAGCTCCTAGCTACTACCACCCAACAATCTGGAGCTGCTTGGGGGTAATTAGCCTTCTCTCTCTGCTTTGATCTATGTCCTTAGTAGATTGTAGGTTGGGGACAGCATGATCCTCTCCCCTAGGGGTCTGAGCCTCCAGGGCATGTCTATAGGTGGAATTCTGACCTTTTTTTTTTCAATGGTACTGGGGATTGGGCCCAAGCCTTCAGAGTAAGCAAGCCCTCTACTGCTGCTGCACCTCCAGCCAGGAAAATGCCTTTTATTGGGGGCTTTGGTTTGGGCTCCCTCACCCTGAAACAAAGTAGTGATTGAAGAATCCTCCTTTTCCATGTTCTGTTTTGTTTTATTTGTTCATTTGAGAAATGTAGAAGTTGGCTCACCCAGGTTCAAAACCACCTTTGCCACTTATGAACTGGGCGAACATCTGCCCGCCACCTCTGCAGCGGGCTCGTATACAGACATCCTGGGGCTAGGGTAGCTTCATGGTTAGTGCAGAAAGCTTAGCTGCTGTGTCTTGTCTGTTGGTTGGTACCTTCTAGATCTGGCTGTCGGAAAGTTGGGTGAAGGGGCTCCCTCCACTCACCTGCTATTTTCTAGCCCTGTGGGAGGTGTCATCTTGACGCCTGCCTCTAGAATCAGGCCTCTCTGATTCTGGTGAGTGTTGCTCTCACAAGGCTGGCTTTCAAGCCGTAGGCCAGCATCTGGTGCAGGAGTTGGGAACAAGGTGACACTTGCTGCCCTCGCTCCTGAGGGAGTCAGGGTCTTAGGTCATCAGCCGGCCTGAGTGACCCCCAGGAGCCACTGTTGTCCTGGGTGATGCCAGGATCTCTCACTCGGGAAAGGTGGCCAATTCCAGCAGAAACCAGACAGACTGGCTCAGCAAAGGGTAAACCCAGGCCTCAAGTTCCTCTGGGCTGTGGGTGAGGCTAGGGTGGGGCCAGGATGAAGGATTCTTACCCCTACCTCTGGTACCCCACTGGTGGTCACCAAATAATGTGGCTACTCTATCCCTGGGCCTGGTGGGGGTAAGGGTGGGCTGGAATTCTTTCCTCCTCTACCTTCTCCTTCTAGTCAAACCTAACTACTGTGTGTATAGTCCAAGGCCTGGGTCTGTAAGACTTGAATTGCTAAGACCTTTGCCCTTCGGACTTAGGGAGGAGAGGGGCTGATGGCCTGAAATTCCTTGTCTAGGGCTCAAGAGGAGGGAGGAACAGGATGCACCAGGCTAGACCTCGGGGTTCTGAGAGTATAGGGGAGCCATCAGGGTAGAGTTTGAAGGTAAAGTCAGATTCTGGAGGGTTTGTACCCATGGCAACCACTCCCCTGGCCCAGGAGAAAGTTGTACTCCGAAAGCCTGAGTGCATCTTGTTCACGGAGCGTGTGTCCCAGTGACAGTTTAGAAAAGATGACTCAGGTTCCTCTTCCTCTGAGCTTGGAGGGTAGCCTGAGCAGGGACCCTCCCCCTCCCCACTGGTGACGGCTGGGGCCGGTTGTGCTGAGAAGACTGTACTCCTGGGCGTTGTACTTTACAGCATCCCTGCCTCTGCCCAGATGGGACAATACAGAATGTCTCCAGACATTGTCAGTTTTCCCCTGGGGGTTGGTTACAGTTGCTCTTGGTTGAGAATGGCTAGGACAGGAAGTTATTTATTTAGGGGGTGCAAGCATGAAGAAGTAACATGAGGAAGTATCTGGTCCTGAGGTGTGGACCCTGGCACCTGCTGGCCCCAGTCACCCATTGTGTGGCCATGGCAGGTGACACCACTCTAGAATGAGATGATTTTAGAAGCTAGCCCATAGGCTGGATGAGAACTAAACAGACCCAGCATAATATGAAGAGCTGTACACGTGTGTACATGAGTGCGCAGGGCTGACGGCCACAGAGTCACGTGGCCTGGATCTGCAGGTGTTGCTGGCTTACAGCTGAATGTGGGGATCCTGGGGACCCTCAGGTGAGGAAGGCCCAGCAGACCTTAGTGACGTGTGGGCCGAGAGTGTACACTAGACACGGGAATTCTCCGGGTGCAGGTCAGGGTCCTTGCGGGGTGTCTACCCAGGAACTGCGGTTGGTGCTTCTGAGCCAGGCTGAAAGGCACTGCACTGTGGAGTCGGGGTGCAGCGACAATGGAACAGTGGCACCGTCACAAGCTTGACCTTCAACAGCTCACAGACCCCAGCTTCTAAACCAGTTCTGGGCCTTTGCATCCAGCCTCTTCCAGCTGAACTGCAAGGTGCCTCGCGGGCAGCAGGGAGGTTGTCTTAGGGCCACGAGGGCTGCCTGTCATTGGCAGGAGTTGTGACCGTAACCAGAGGAGGGGCTGGTTGCCAGGAGACTCAGTCTAGTTCAAGAGCTGGCGGCAGGGCAGGGCCTGGTGCTACAGCGATTGGGGCAGGGATTTAAAGCCAATGGAGACATGGCTTGGCCTCTTTCTTCCTCAGGTTCCTCTTCTGTGAAGTGGACATTGCTACGGTACCCTTGTGGAGGCTGGTGTAGTAAAAGAGTTTAGTTCAGTGGTTCTCTCTTTCCTATCGCTGTGAGCCTTTAATACAGCTCCTCATGTTGTGGTGACCCCCAACCATAAAATTATTTTTGTTGCCACATAACTGTAATTTTGCTACTGTTTTGAATGATAATGTAAATATCTGACACGCAGATTATCTAAGGTGACCTCTGTGAAAAGGTCGTTCAGCTCCCAAAGGTGTCACGACCCACAGGTTGAGAACCACTGGTTTAATTGCTTTGATTTTTTTTTTAATCACGTATATGAGTGTCTTGCCTGTGTGTATGTATGGGCACCATACATGTGCCTGGTGCCTCCAGAAATCAGAAAAGGGCACCACATCCCCTGGAGCTGGAGTGAGGGATGGTTGTATGCCATCATGTGGGTGCTGGGTACAGGGAGTGCTTTTAACCGCTGAGCATCTTCCCGGCCCCATGTTTAATTGCTTCACCCAGGCAGCAGCTCTACCAGGGTTTGCATTGCCATCAATCACCTCATTCTCACAGACTCACAGGTGGGCGTTGTCCACCAGCCACAGGTCTCCAGGGCTGGGCAGCCTGACCCCCCCTCAACCCCCAGGGCATCTCCCAGGGACGATCAAGGTCTTGTCCTGTCTGCTTGCTGACTGGGTGGCCTGAGGGTAGATGTGACTTCATCTCTTGGAGCCTGGGTTTTGATACCTGCCATTTACCACCTGTGGTGGGTCCTCAGACCCAGTAAGACAGCTGAGGTGCTGGACGGGCCACTGAAGACCTGCTAGGGGACGGGGACCTACCTCAGGGGTTAGACTTTCTAGTCAAAGTGAAACCCCTCCTTGCACATTGCTTGGGGCCTGCTTGCCCCTCAGGTGAAATCCAGGCACACACCAATAGCCACACCCAGGTGTGAGCAAACCTAGGCCTAGGGCCTGCCTGGGGCTATAGCAGAGACCCCACCCAAACCCTTCCTACCACTCCCCCTCCTGCCCCCTGAATAAACAGCGTGTTCCTGACCAGTTGCCTAGCCAGGGCCCTGGCGTTTTGTTGTGGCTTTTGCCTACATGGGCCCCAGTGTCAGGTGACAACCACACTGAGAGGGCTGAATGGCTTGGGCCAGGAATCTGAGCTTACCACACCCAGTATCTGGCACAGCCAGCCAGTCAGCCAGGTAGATGTACCCCTCCTCCGGTGGCACTGAGCACTTCCTGGGGCTTCTCGGCCCCTGACAGACACTTCAGATTCCTCAAAGCCTGGGGTCGGCTTCCCAGCTGAGTGCATGGTGAAGGGCACCCCAGTCTCTCACAATCTTTCGGGGACTTGGCTAATATTACAGTCTGGCAGCTTCTGTGCGTCTCTGTTCTCCTTTCTCCATTCCCTGTCAAAAGCCCTTTGTTCTCCTCTCCCTTGGCAGAGGTCACCTGAGCCCAGGTAGCAGGGCAGGATGGGGGCTGGGGAGACAAAGCGGGGGCTGCCAAGTTCTGGTTCACCTCCTGGTGTGATCCTGAGCTGGAGTTCTCTGGGGTCCGAGAATCCCACACTCCCGGTCTCCCTGAGGCTGTACCTGCTGCCCGCATGCTCTGGACCACAGGGCAGACGCAGGGTTGCTGGTGCCCTGTGGGGGCCCTGTGGGGGCCTCCTTTGAGAAGAGCCTACTCCAGTCACCCTTCCAGGGACCTAAACAAGGGGGAATCACCATCTACGTGGAACTTACAGGGGGCCCAAGACTTGAGAGGTTAAAGGGGTGTTAGATGTCAGGGACGGTTAGCCAGAATGGTGGCAGGACACTGAGGCACAGGGTGTCTGGGTCAGGAGGGTCCCTTCCCTTCCCTGGTTTCCCTAGGACACACCCTGGCTTTCTGGTTCCTCCCTGTCCCAGCAGGGGCCACTGAGCCCTTCGCACCCCCACCCATAGGGTTCCCCGAGCTCAGGTCCAGCTTTGCCTCTTCACAGAAGCACCGACCTGGGTAGTCGCCTGGGAGCCCCACTATCTACAGCTGAAACCTCTCACGTGGGCCCTGCCCAGCAACAGGCCTGTCGAGTTTAAGAGTTTACGCTTCTTATTTTGCTTTTAAGGGAACCTTGGTCCCTCAGTGTTGTCAGCTGGAAAAGACCCCCCCTCCCCCCAGGGATGCTGCAGACAAATGAGGACCCTAGCAGCCAGCTGGCCCAGGACAGTCACTCACTCACACACTCACCACCGTATTCCAAAGATGCCTCGTGTCCAATGTCGCCCTGCTCAGGGCATCATGGGTGTCATCCTGGTGAGGCTCAGTGAGCCTGCCTGGGTGCCTGTTCTAAACTGGCCTTGAAAGAGCAGAGAGAGAACCGCAGGCAGGAGTGGTCATGTGTCCACCAGAAGGACGTGAGGAATGAGTATGGCTGGTGGAGGAGGGTGCCATGAATGGGTGGGGAGCGTGATGGATGGGCGGTACCATCATGGAGCGGGTGCTCAACCTTTGCAGCAAGAAGGATTCAAGCTAGACTGGAGAACTGCTTAAGAGTTGATGGGATAAAGCCAGGTAGTGGTGGTGCACACCTTTAATCCCAGCACTCAGGAGGCAGAAACAGGGATCTCTGTGAGTTCCAGGCCAGCCTGGTCTACAGAGTGAGTTCCAGGACAGCCAGAGCTACAATAGAGAAAACCTGTCTCAAAAAAACAAGAAGGAAGGAGAGAGAGAGATTCAGAGAGAGAATATAATAGGAGCCAGGTATATAATTTAAAATTTCTGGCATTAAATAATCAGAATTAATTTAGATAATAATTCTCTTTAATATACCCAGAATATTATCTTTACATATAGGCAGTACGGTTACTTCTTTGTGTATATGTTTGAGGAGGCATTTATTTTTACTTTTTATGTGTATGAGTGTCTTTATTTCTCTATGTGAGTGCCTGCATGCGTACCATGTGCATGCACTGCCCACAGAGGCCAGGAGAGGGCGTCAGATCCCCTGGAACTGGAGTCAGGCAGTTGTGAGCTGCCATGTGGGTGCTGGGAATTGAGTCCGGGTCCTCTGCAAGAGCTGCCAGTGCTCTTAACCACCTAGTCATCCCTCTGACCCCTGTTTTGTTTTGGTTTTTTGATACTAAGTCTCAAAATTCTGGTACATTCTGCACTCTATTACACGTCTCAGTTGTAAGGTAGGGTCCTTGAAATCCTGGCCCTGAAGAGTCTGAGACTCCGGCTGCAAGGTGAGGTCTGACGTTGGCCTGCGGCCCAGCCCTGTCTTCCTGGAACCCAGAGCACCTGAAACCTTTCCCTGTAGCGAAACCGAATGTACATTCTTTCTTTTCCTGTTTTTTTTGAGACAAGGTCTCACTTAGCCCAGGCTGGCCTGGAATGTACTGTATAACTGAAGCTGCCCTTGAACTCCTAAGGCTCCTGCCTTTGTCTGAGTGCTGGGGGTTACAGGTGTGACCCACTACCCAGTCTGTGTGTCCAGTCACGTGTTTAAATTGATTGAAATGAAGGAAACTGTAAAACCATCTCCTAGGTGTAGCAGCTGCCACACTGCAATGACCGCAATTCAAGGCGTGGGGCCTCCTGCCGGGCCTCAGAGCCTCCCCTCCCCCCAGAGTCCTCCAAACTCCACATTCCAAAGGCTTATGCCCTAAGCTGCCACTGCTGGTGGTCATGGGGAAGATGCTACCGTTTTGGGAACTCTCTCCAGGCCTCAGCAACCTGGGACCAGCCGAGGCACAGCTGGGTCCTGCTTTGAGAGCTTGTTGCTTACAACCTGTGTGAGTTCTCTGCTCTCCTTTCTCTGGGAAATGTTTGCATTCCAGACACCCTGCTATCTACCCAGGGCTTCTCCAGGCTCTGCATTTTTCACATAGCTGAACCGGGACTGAGGCTGGCCAGGGGGCCTCCGACTAGGGTCCCCTCTGCGTTCCTGCATTCCTGGCTGACCATCCAGGTATGGCCATTTTTGCAAGGCAGACTATGTTCCTGCCCCATCCACCCACCCCTGCAGCCCCAGGGATCTCCCCAGGAGGTATTTGTTAGAACCATCCTCCTGGCCTCCCTCCCCCTCTGCCTCCCCCACCCCAGCTACTGGGCTGGCCTGTGAGGAGGGGCAGCCCTTGAGTTTGCTCTGCTCTGGTGCCTGCTGTCACCCGGGCTTATCTCTCTGTACTGCTTGGAGGCCTGGTAGGGTTGTTCAGGAAAGCGCACCAGAGCCTGGGGAGGCTACCTCATCACCCCCCACACCGCAGACTCACTGATGAAGCTAAGGACTATAAGGCAGCTGGCTGCCATTGCTGCCTTCTGCTCTCACTTAGTTCTGTGCCCCATGGGGTAGAGGGTGAAGGGCGGGGCTAGCTGATTAAGAAGTAGAACCCCAAGTCTCCTGAGAGACGCTTTGTCCTAGTATCCGGTGTGTTTACATTCACACCCTTTCAGTCCACAGCTCCTTACACACCTATCTTGAAAAATACCCGGCGCTGCAGGCAAGGACTGAAGTCCAGCCGAAACCCTGCGAGTGACCCTTGGGAATATTCTGTAGCCGTTTTCAGTTTATTTTAAAGCTTTGAACCATTGGGTGATTCCCTGCAGGTAAACAACCTGAGAAGCTGTACATGAATGTGCGTGAGAGTGTGGTGCAATATGATCTGGCCACATCTCTGTTTTAAAAAAAAAATTATATGTAACCAGGTGTGATGGCACACCTCTTTAATCCCAGCGTTACAGAGGCAGAGCAGGTGAATCTCTGGCTAGCCCTGTCTATGTAGTAATTTCCAGGGCAGCCAGAGCTACATAAAATAGAGAGACCCTGTTCCTCCCTCCAAAAGAAATGTTTACATATACATGTAATTTGTGTGTGTGTGTGCATGTGTGCACGCACGCGTGTAGGCGCACGTGTGTGAGGACAACTTTTGTTTGTTTTTTCAAGTCAGGGTTTCTCTGTGTAGGCTTGACTGTCCTGGAATTCCCTTTGTAAACCCGGCTGGTCTCAAAGTTCCACCTGCCTCTGCCTCCGCCTCCCCAGTGCCGAGATTAAAGGCGTGTGCCGCCACACCCAGCTCAGAGGGCAACTTTGCAGTCTGTTTTCCCCTTCTACCTTTCTGTGGGTTCCGAGGATTAGACTCGTGTCTAGCTTTATGCCGCACACACAGGAGAAAGGCTCTTGCCGCCAAGCCTGACCGTGTGACTCTGATCCCCAGGACCCCCAAGATGGAAGGAAAGAGCAGACTTCAGAGGGGGATTGTCCTCTGACCCCCGAATATGCACCATGGCCCTTAGGCACCCACTCAGCTGCTCACACAAACACACAGAATAAATAAATAAATGTAAAGAGAGCTTAATTAAAAAGGAATGAACAAAAGCATGTAACTCGCAACAACACTCCAGAAGCTTCCTGTTGGAAGATGGTTGAGGGAAACTCAGTGGCAAGGGACCTTGGAGAGTCCAGAGCCAAGCAGGGAGGCTGGGGTGTCCTGAGGCCACGGGGCCCAGACCTCTTTACTAAGGAGCCAGCGTCTCTATAAATCCACCCCACCACTGCCTTCCAGCACCTCCTAGGTGCCGAGGAAGGCTGGACTGTGACCCAGAGTGCTCTTGGTGGAGGCACCAGTTCCTGGAGAATGTGGCCTGCGTGTCATCCGGGACAGTGGGCTCACAGGAGTGGCTATGTGGCTAGGGGCATGGACTATAGAGATTAATGAGCCTCTGTAGCCCAGCCCCAAACCTGAGGGGACATGGGGATTTGAGGGACGAGTCTACAGACCCTATCCACGTGGCTCTCCTTGCAGACAGTAGAGCATGGCTTCCCACACCAGCCCAGCGCCCTTGGCTACAGCCCTTTGCTGCGCATCCTGGCCATCGGGACCCGCTCTGGAGCCGTCAAGCTGTATCCTTTACGGGAAGAGACCAAGGTGGGGTTTGGGGCATGGGGTAAGGGGTAAGGGAGATCTGGAGAGGACCTGTCTTTTTCTGCTTGCTCTTGGGCATTAGGTTAAGAGCAGGGAGGGCACTTGGCATGGCAAGCTATGTGCCCTTTCAGAGGAAGAGGAGGTGACTTAGGTTCTCTCTCTGGCTACTCGGGTTTCCTCTTTACCTATAGCTGGAGGTGTCAGGACTTGAGCTGTACCTGACTGCGGGGCCCTGTGTTCTGGCACCTTGACCAGAGGAGTTAGGCTCAGGCCCAGCGTCTTCTCCTTCTGCCTGGACAGGGTCTGGGGCCCAGAGACCTGATTTAGGGGTCTAGGCTAAAGGCAGGCAGTCCCAAAGAAGGCTGTGTCTTATCACTGTATAAATAAGAGACCAATCATGGAGGACGCCTTCCCAGAATGCCTCTCAGGCTACAATGGCAACAGGACTGGGGGAGAGGGGGTGTCTCAAAGATGTCTCCTCTAGGGAGGCCTGGGCTCTTCCTTTGCTGCCCTCAATTCTATCCCCCTGCCAAAAGCAAGTTTCCCATGATCCATCTCATCCCTGGGAATGGTCCAGATATCCAGCCACTTGGGTGTCTTCTCTGACGGAAGTGAGTAGTATCGGGCAGTACATTTTTAATGGTTTTCTTGTCTCCTCTATAAAACGCTGGAGCAGCCTGGCCCTGGGCTCTGTGTCCACAGACGAAGGGGTATGGCCTTTGGCGGGCAGAGGGGATAGCACTCGGGCAGCCACAAACACCCCAGAAAGAGAAATGGGCATTGCTTCACAGAGACAGGCCCTCCCTGACCTGTGACTAGACATCACCTAATCCCGCAGTCTTACGTCCACAAGCAGGGGTGACTGGGGTACGCTTGGCGTCAGAAGGGAGACTCCACCCTGGGATAGCTACTCCAGCTGGCTTGGGATGAGCTGGGCCCTGAGTTCTGGACAGTTCCCTGCACTTCCGGTGTCTGACCGACAACATCTGCCAAGAGTCCTAGGGGAATTGTGGGTAGCTGGGCTGGCACTCCTCCCACAAATCCCTGGCCGTCTTCTGCTATCCTGACCCAGCAAGAGTGAGACAGGTACAGGTACCAGATGGGCTGGGCTAGTGTATACACCGGAGGCCAGGGGCCCCAGCGCTGCTATAGTCCAACCTTCCCCCAGTGGTTAATCATTACCAGCCACGATCACATCCTGGTTGCCAGTCACTGGTGCCAAGACTCAGGACAAGGCCAGATAAGGCCGCTGGGGGGAGGGCCCCCCACACACACACATACTCCGTGCCACGTGTTCTCACAGGTGCTATCAGGTGACAGGCTGATAGGCCTGTTGTTACAGCTCAAGTTGCAGGGATGGGGTGGGAGGAGGGGTGACAGCCTAACAATTATCAGGAATTGCCACGCACCCCCTCCCAACCTGTCCTGTCGGGGCAACCCCAGAGTCCAGATCCCTGACTGAGTGCACCTGAGGCAGGGCCAGCGCTGTCTCCCCCAACACTGTGCCCCTGGAGATTGACAGGCACCTTCCTGGATGAGATCCTTGCCACCCGGACTATAGCTCACCCCTAGGGTTGGGGAGGGCTGGTGTCCAGCTTTCTGAGGTTTTCCTGAGCCTTCTAGCTATGGCGCCCCCGGGGTAGAGTTCATGGGGCTTCACAGGGAGAACAACGCTGTGATGCAGATCCACTTCCTGCCTGGTCAGGTGAGCACCTGCTTAGGGAGGGGACATGGAAGGGAGGGGCCCTCCTTGCTGCCTTCGAAGGGGTGGTGGCCCTGGGTTTAGGTGCTCATGGAACACCTGGGGCTCCTTGAAACATCCGATACCAGCTGGGCTGTCCCAGGAAGTAAAGGCCTTGAAGAATACTGGCTGTCTGGCTAGCAGTTCCTGTCCCCATTCTCTCCCTAGTGCCAGCTGGTCACTCTGCTGGATGACAACAGCCTGCACCTATGGAGCCTAAAGGCCAAGGGTGGAGTGTCAGAGCTACAGGAAGAGGAGAGCTTCACTCTGCGTGGCCCCCCAGGGTAAGGGCACAGCGGTCCCCTCTCCCTCCTGAGGGTCCTGTTACTCCCTGTTGGAGCCGCCATCTCTGGTGCTCAGGCGCTCTTTATAGAATGTGGCGGGCTGTGTCCTTCCTGTGCCCACACTGTCTCGTGCACAAGAGTCCCTGGTCTTTTTCTTCTTGCCTTGCAGCTCACGAGCCGTGTTTCCCATCCCCTAGTTGGCAGAATGTAAGCTGATAATTTGCCGTGGCCCAAGATGCTCAGAAGCCAATCAGGGCGCTCCCTGGGGCCTGTCTTCCCTAGGATAAGGCATTCCCTGGGGCTGGTGAAGACATTGCGTCCCTGGGATCCCCCTGCCTGGACAGCAGACAGCTCACTGGCAGCTGTCCCTGTTTACAGGGCTGCCCCAAGTGCCACACAGATCACTGAGATCCTACCTCACTCCTCTGGAGAGCTGCTCTACCTGGGCACCGAGAGCGGCAGCGTGTTTGTAGTGCAGCTCCCCGGCTTCCGCACGCTGGACGACAGGACCGTCAGCTCAGAGGCCGTGCTGCAATGGTGAGCTGCCCGGCGCCTCAAGCGGACCATGGCCTTCTCCCTTATGCGCCCAGGAGGAAAACCCTCAGCTTTCTACCTGTCCCCCAAATTGAGCATCTGTGGACCCTGAATCTGTTAACATCAGAGCACTAAATGGGGCGTGGGGTGGTCTTAGAAGTAATTTTGTCACCTTGTTAAAGGTGAGAGAAGTGGCTGGGTACTGCAGTGCACATCTTTAATCCCAGCACTCAGGAGGCAGAGATAGGTGATCTCTGAGTTCATGGCCAGCCTAGTCTGAATAGCGAGCTCTCCAGGCCAGCAAAGGCTACATAGTGAGACCCTGTCTCAAAACAAAACAGAAAATGGGCCGAAGAGCACTGGATGCTCTTCCAGGTTGGATCTCCAGCACCCGCAGAGTAGCTCACAACCTTCTGTTAACTCCAGTCCCGGGGGATCTGACGCCCTCTTCTGGCTGCTAGGGGTACTGTATCCATGTGATGCACAGATACACATGCAGGCAAAACACCCACACGTGAAATAGAAATTATAAAAAGGGTAGTGAGGGCCAAAATTCTGCTGTGTCAGCAGCTCCTTAGGCCAGTGTCCTTTGCACGTGGGACCACAAATCTCAAAAGTCCCAAGGACTGACTGTCCAGTGAGGGAGCCCAGGCCCAAGCTTGTTAAGCCAGCCGAGCCGGCTCCCGCCGACTCCTGAGGGTCGGGGCACTGTGCTATGCCTGAAAGCTTGGGGGTTTCTTAAGATCATCTCAGAGGCTCGCTGCTTGACAGAGTCTACCACAGGGAGGAATTGAGCGCTGCTCTGAGGATGCAGAGGGGGCAGGGTTCTAGAAGGGCCACAGCGTTGGACAAGATTGTCAGACCAGGTGGACGGTGGTGGGCTACACTACACTCCCGAGGCTGGTGGCCGCTGTGCTTGGACTCAGCCCTGGAGGCCCTGGACCAGGCTTAGGACATGGACAGCTGGCAAACCAGGCTCTCCTCCTTCCCCCGTGAGGATGAAGCCGGACCCATCTGTCCAGCTGTGGCACTGCTGGATGGGGAGGATTCCTGTGTGGGGTGGGGTCCTTCTGACTACAACCCCCGTGCCTTTCCCGCTTGACAGGGCAAGGCTGGCCTAGGCTGGGGCGGCACACCTGAGGTCGGAGCAAAGCAGTTTGTAGGGTGACAGGCAGGATGGCTGGTGCCCGGCCTGGGCCAAGTCTATGGGCGAGACATTAGGGAGACCAACTCCCCTGGGGGCCCAGCCTCACCCCTCACCCCATGGTCAGCTGGCTGAGGCTTGTCAGGGAGCGGCTGGAGTGCCTGAAAACCCCTTCTAGCAGTCTAAATCTTTGTTCACCTTTTACTCTGACACTTACCTAGGTTTTTATTTTACTTGTGGGGGGTTTTGAGACAGGGTCTCACATAGCCCAGGCTGGCCCCAAACATACTATGTATCTAAGGCTGGTGTCTGGATTTTTCTATCTCCACGTCCCGAGTGCTAGGATTACAGGTGCAGGCCACGGTCCTAGGTTTTTCAACTATCCGTGCTTAAGTCTGATGACATCACATTTAACAAGGTCTCCATCCAAAGAGGTAAAGACTAAAAAAGACGAGACAGAGCTTCTTTATAATGACTGTCGGATGTTCTCTGTACGTGTGTATTATGTTGGTATGTGCTGGAGACCAAGCCCAAGGCCTCAGGTATACTGGGAAAGTGCTCTGCTACTGAGCCGCACCCCAGCCCATGGGGCTGTTTTTAATGGCATAAGATTGAAAACCATCTAATTGCTCCACGGTTTTCATTTCGATGACGGTAGCGTTTGTGTTCATTAAGAAGGGGTTAGCCAGGCCTGCTGGTGCACACCTGCAGTCCCAGCACTCGGGAAGCTGAGGCTGGAGTTCACGTAAGAGCATAGATACTGAAGTCGGAACAGTAGCGATAAGGTTAGCGTGGCCCCTGCATAAGAATGACCTGCAAACTCATGAAGAATGCCATATTTAAGAAGGAAAACTAAACAAACCAAACCTGATATAGTAGTGTGTGTCTGTAATCTCAGTGTTGGGGGTGTGGAGACTGAGGGTCCGCACGGCTCACGGGCTAGCCAGTCTAGCAGAACCAGTGAATTTCGGGTTCAACAAAGATCCTGTCTCAAAAACTAAGGCAGAGAATGATGGAGGCAGACACCCAGCGTCGACTTCTGGCCTCCACGTGGGCGCCCGCACATGTGCACACACACACCATCACACCACAGCCTGACAGCCTGTATTCCGTCCCTGGACCCAGGTAAAAGTAGGAGAGGGCTGACTTCAAAAGATCGTCTTCTGACCACACACACGCCGTGACTTGTGCACGCCAATATTCACAGACACGGGTCACGCACACACACATAATAATAAAAAGCAAGGAGCTGCAGAGACGGCTCCAAGGTTAAGAGCACACTGGCTGCTCTTCCAGACGACCCAAGGTCATTCGGTTCCTAGCATCCACGCAGAGGCGCACAACCATCCGTAACTCCAGTCCCAGGGATCTGATGACCTCTTTGAGCTCTGTGGGCATTGTATGTCTATGGTATACTCATACATATAAAATAAATATCTTTTTGAAATTTTATTAGATGTATTAACATAAACAGGCACATTTAATTGTCCAACGTCAATGCCTGTAAATGTTACTCACATTCATTAAAAATGTTTTTGGGGCTAGACAGATGGCCTCATGGTTAAGCTCACAACCACCTTAACTCCAGCTCCCAGGGGATCTGCGGCCCTGGGCCTCCTCTGGCACCAGCACGCTTGTGCACATGCTTACACACAGACGTACACATATACATAATTAAAAACAAAATCATCTTTTTAGGGGGGTATAGTTGAAATAGAGTATCTCTATACAGCCCTGACTATCCTGGAACTTGCTAAGTAAATCAGCTGGCCTCGAACTCACAGAGATCTGACTGCCTCTGCCTCCCAGAGCAGGGATCAAAGGTGTGTGCCACCACACTCAGTAGTAGACTTTCATTTTATCTGTAAAGATTTGAGTCTTCTGTGGCCCAGACTAGCCTCAAACTTGAATACCAGATCCTTCAACTACCTCCTGAGTTTGGGATTTCAGTGCCTACCGTCATACCTGCCCCCTGAGGTTTTGTGTGTGTGTGTTTTGATGTATCAATACCGTGTCTTGTTCTGCGTGGCCCTCACTGTGACATGGCTGCCTCCGCCATCTTCCCAGGCTGGCATGTGGGGTACCCAGGGTTGCACGTGTTCACGGCACTCCCTTGCCTAGGTTGCCAGAGGAGGCCCGCCACCGACGGGTGTTCGAGATGGTGGAAGCTCTGCAGGAGCACCCTCGTGACCCCAACCAAATCCTCATTGGCTACAGCCGAGGCCTGGTCGTCATCTGGGACCTTCGGGGCAGCTGCGTGCTCTTCCATTTCCTCAGCCGACAGGTAGGCAGTGTCTGGGAGAGCCGCTCTCCAAGCCCCGGGTGTAGACTGCTGTCCTGATCCCACCTCTTCCTCTTCCAAAGCAACTGGAAAACGCCAGCTGGCAGCGGGATGGATGCCTGATTGTCACCTGCCACTCTGATGGCAGCCACTGTCAGTGGCCTGTATCCAGCGACACCCAGAGCCCAGATCCCCTGCGCAACTCTATACCTTACGGTCAGTGCTTCTGCCCAGAGGGTCTGGCCGTCTTCTGCCTGAGAAGCACCTTCCGTTTCTCCCGGACATGGGTGTAGGCTGCCTAGGCCATAGAAGTAGAATCTAGGCCCAGAGAGGTTCAGCGCTTGGTCCAAAGCCACAAGCTGGTTTTCTGGTACCCATGGTGGCTCCTCAGGGAACTGCGCAGAGAAATCCTCCCCGTTAGAGGCTTACATGTGAAGAAAGGAAGGGGTCTAGGCCTCTCGGGAGACCCGCTCAAGCTAGGGCCTCTTCTTCCAGGTCCCTTTCCTTGCAAAGCCATAACCAAAATCTTCTGGCTCACCACCAGGCAAGGGTAAGTGCCTGTACCTTGTCCTTCCCGCTTGGCACAGCCTCCCTGCAAAGACCACCTGGGGTGCTGCCAGTGGGACAGTGCCTCGTGAGGGCCTTCTGGGGTCTTGGTCCCGGAATGGGGGGCAGATATGTCATTCCTGTCTCAGTGGATGGTTCCTGTAAAATCCACTCCCGTCCCCTCCTCGGCCTTCCCAGAGAGATGTTCTCAGTCGGAGTTCCGTACTCTTGTGGCTGATGCCCCATTTCTGCAGAAGGAATCGTACAGAGAGGCCTGGTGTGGGAACAGTTTAGGAGGCCATGGTGGAAGGGCAGGGCTGGCCGCAGAGACCCGAGGCTCCTAGCCTTACCTCACCCCCAAGTTCTCCTAGGCCACTGCAGTTGGGAGAGATGGGAGCCTGCTCTGTCCCCCCCAGTCATCCTGAAGGCTGACCTCCCTTGAGGCTCTGGGGACCCCCAGCTTCCAGGCCCTACCACAGAGGCTGGCCACTGCCCTGTAGGCTCTATGAGGTCCCAGCTGCCCACACGGCTGGTGGCTGTCAGTTGTATGCGAGCCCCACCCACCCTCCCCCTGCAGGTTGCCCTTCACCATCTTCCAGGGCGGCATGCCACGTGCCAGTTACGGGGACCGCCACTGCATCTCGGTGGTCCACAATGGCCAGCAGACAGCCTTCGACTTCACCTCCCGTGTCATTGACTTCACTGTCCTCACGGAGGCTGACCCTGCAGCTGGTAGGCGAGCACAGGGAGTCGGGGTGCTGGACAGGTGTAAAAACGAGGAAGGGCGCTGCGTAGACGTTCCCCAACCCGCCACCCTTCGGGGGGGGGCCCGGCCTTATTACCCCTACTTGATGCCACTAAGGCCAGTGACACCTGTGAGCCCTGCTCGTCCCTCCCTGCCATCCTCCTAGGCGGAGACCCAGTCTGGAATGCCATCCTTCCAGGCCACACCTCTTGCCTGGCCCAAGCTCTCTTTAAGGGATTTAGCCCACCTTGGGCAGATCTGCTTTGCTGGATTTATGCCCATCCGACTTGGCGAGAGGGTCCTGGCTTAGACGCTGTGAAGTCTGGGTGGGGTGGCAGGGGGCCGTGTGGGGCCAGCCCTCAGTCAGCCTCATAAGAGGAAAGACAGATGGGACCAGCAAGGGCCGGTGTAGAAACAGGGAGGAGCCCTGGGAACTGTCCAGGAGAGGGAGGGCAGGCCTCAGGGCTGATGACCCTGACTTACCCAGCGGCGGTCCTTGGGTTGAAGGGGGCTGCTCCAGATACTCCTGGCCTCTGAGCCTTCCAATCTTCCCACCACCCAGGGAGGCTACTGGTGGAGTTTCCTTCTCAGCCTCTCCTCCCTCCTGGCCGCTTAGAGCTGTGGCCTCCTCTCATCTTCCTTGACGCTGCCCACAGGTTGATACCCGAGGGCCACTCTGCTTATAGCCTAGGGACACAGACGTGTTCCCTGTCCCTCACTGATGTGCTACCTCTTCCTGCTTTGGGCCTACAAGGGCAAACTGAGGAGCTGTGGCAGAGACAACACTTGCCACTGCCCCCTTGACAGATCTGGGCATCGGTCAAGACCAAACATTAGAAAGAATTCCCCAAGCAGCACTGCCAGGCTTCATCCCTCACTGAGCTCGGGGCCTCCTGACCAGCTCTCAGAGGCACTGGTCCCCTGCAGCAGCCTGGAGCCAGGCTTGGTCTCCACTCTTCTGCTTGGGGCTCCCCCTTTTGCATAAGACCAAGTAATGTAGATGGGCCTGGCACCCAGCCCTGAGCGTTTCCCACTGGCCAGACCGGGCTGGCCGCCTCTTCCTGGCCCTGACTGTTCGCCTGTGCTCCAGCCTTCGATGACCCCTACGCCCTGGTGGTGCTAGCGGAGGAGGAACTGGTGGTGATTGACCTGCAGACGGCGGGCTGGCCACCGGTCCAGCTGCCCTACCTGGCCTCCCTGCACTGTTCCGCCATTACCTGCTCCCACCACGTCTCCAACATCCCCTTGAAGCTGTGGGAGCGAGTCATCGCCGCAGGCAGCCGCCAGAACTTGCACTTTTCCACCATGGTAAGTCCAGCTGGCCCCTGGCCTGGCCTGGCCCCAGCCCACTCCCGTCTCCTGCCCAGGTTCTCTTGGATTTCCAAGTCTTTTCTTCTAGGAGTGGCCCATAGATGGTGGCACCAGCCTGGCCCCACCTCCACCCCAAAGGGACCTGCTGCTCACAGGGTAGGTGGCTTTCATGGCTACATTCCCTTTTCCAAGGAGGAGGACACAGTGGGTGGGAGCAGCGCCCTGGGCTGGGCATTCCGAACCCCAGGGACTCTGGCTGACACAGCCCTCACCAGGCCCTGCCCGCAGGCATGAGGACGGCACAGTGCGATTCTGGGACGCCTCTGGCGTCTGCTTACGGCTGCTGTACAGACTCAGCACAGTGAGAGTGTTCCTCACAGACACGGACCTCAACGAGAACCTCAGCACCCAGGGTGAGGATGAGTGGCCCCCACTCCGCAAGGTGAGGCCGGGAGCCTGGGAGCCACGGATGGGGGGAACAGAGCTAGCTTGCCGGCCTGTGGCCACTCACAGGCCTTCCCATCCCTCGGCAGGTGGGCTCCTTTGATCCCTACAGCGATGACCCTCGGCTGGGCATCCAGAAGATTTTCCTCTGTAAATACAGCGGCTACCTGGCTGTGGCAGGCACGGCAGGGCAGGTAGCAGGCTGGGCAGGGTTGGGGCTGAGGACAGTGGTTGGGTGGCTTTGCACGGTGGGAGCAGGAACCCCTATCTGAACCCCTATCTGGCAGCGTCATCAGGAGCACACCTGCAGGTTTGCCCAGCAGGCGCAGGAAGCTCCAGTCACGGACATGAGCTAGTGCAGCAGTTCTCAACCTGTGGGTCGTGACCCCTTTGGAGCCCCAAACAACCCTTTCACAGGGGTCTCCTAAGACCATCTGCATATCAGATATTTATATTACAATCCGTAACAGTAGCAAAATCACAGTTAGGAAGTAGCAATGGAAATAATTTTATGGTTGGGGGTCACCACAACACAAGGAGCCCTATTAAAGGGTCGCAGCTTTAGGAAGGTCGAGAACCGCTCCGATAGCGGTGCCCCACCCCCACCCCCAGTGACTGTCGTTCCGCCTCCAGAAATGAGGATCTGGGCTGGAGTCGGCAGAGGCCTTGGACTTCGGCTTCAGTCCCGGGTCCTCCGCTGGGCTCTGCTGAGCTGTCTGCCGTCCCACCCCAGGTGCTGGTGCTGGAACTGAACGACGAGGCCGAGGAGCACGCCGTGGAGCAGGTGGAGGCCGACCTGCTGCAGGACCAGGAGGGCTACCGCTGGAAGGGCCACGAGCGCCTCGCTGCCCGCCCGGGGCCCGTGTCCTTTGAGCCGGGCTTTCAGCCCTTTGTGCTGGTGCAGTGCCAGCCCCCAGCTGTGGTCACCTCCCTGGCCCTGCACTCCGAGTGGCGGCTCGTCGCCTTCGGCACGAGCCACGGCTTCGGCCTCTTCGATCACCAGCGGCGGCGGCAGGTCTTTGTCAAGTGAGCAGGGCAGCTTTGCCGGGGACCGGGACCTCAGGAGGACCCGGGGCCCTGTAGCGTGGATGGCCTGACGTGGCGTCCCCCTCTCCCTCTAGGTGCACGCTGCACCCCAGTGACCAGCTGGCCTTGGAGGGCCCACTGTCTCGAGTGAAGTCCCTCAAGAAGTCCCTGCGACAATCATTCCGTCGAATGCGCCGTAGCAGAGTGTCCAGCCATAAACGGCGGCCTGGTGGCCCCGCGGGAGAGGTGAGGCCCAAGGCTCAGAGCGGCCATCGACGGGACCATATGCTCTCGTGCCCTGAGCCATACATACGGGGTCTGAATCCAGACCACGGAGGCTCACCGCCCACCGACCTTCCGTATGCCGCGCAGACTTTGCGTCTCAGCGTCCCCACATCCGAGACGCCATAGCTGTGACGCTTACCTTAGAGGCGGGTCCCAAGTAAATGTTAGTGACTGTCGCCTTAGTTTGGTTTACTGTTGCTATGACGGAACACCACGACCAGAAGCAAGTCAGGGAGGAAATGGTTTATTTGGCTTATACTTCCATATTGTGGTTCATCACTGAAGGAAGTCAGGACAGGAACTCAAACAGGGTGGGACCCCGGAGGCGGGAGCTGATGCCGAGGCTGAGGGAGGGGTGCTGGCTCCCCATGGCTTGCTCAGCCTGCTTTCTTATAGAACCCAGGACCACCACCACAGTGGGCTGGGCCCTCCCCCCCATCAACTGCTAATTAAGAAAATGCTCTACAGGCTTGCCCACAGCCTGATCTTACGGAGGCATTTTCTCGATTGGGGTTCCCTCCTCTCAGATGACTCTAGCCTGTGTCAAATTGACATAAAATTAGGGCAACTGTCTTATTATTTTTCTATCCCTTTTATCCATGAAATGCTGAGAAGTCAGACAAGTTCTCAGGGAAACTCCTACTTAGACAAAGACCTCTTGGGCCCAAACAGTCAGGTGGTTGGCATGGCTACGGCCAGCTCTTAGGTAGACTTGGCACTGAGTGAGTCAATGCCCTGAGGAGCGGAGGCCAGAGCCCACCCTCAGGCCCAGCCCAACTTACTGCAGGCTCAGGTGCAGGCGCAGGCTGTGAGCACGAAGGCCGAGCGGACAGGCCTGCAGAACATGGAGCTGGCACCTGTGCAGCGCAAGATCGAGGCCCGCTCCGCCGAGGACTCCTTCACTGGCTTTGTTCGGACCCTCTATTTCGCTGATACCTACCTGAGGGACAGTGAGTAGCCACCCAAGGTTGGGGGTATAGAACACATCCTGGTGAGAGATTCCCTTAGCATGAGGGCATGGTTAGATAGACTCTCTGGCACGAGGAAATGGGTACCTGGGTACTCCCGGTGGGAATTCGTATAGGCAGTGCTCCTACCTGGGACTCTCAAAGGGTATTCACTCCGTTGACACAGACAGACATAAGAGCCCTGTTGGGGAAGTTTATTTCTTGTTATATATAAAATAATTGTTTTATGCACTGTTGGGCGAGGGGCTAGCCTAGGACGTGGCGTTCGGTATTGTCTGCAGGTGCTGGATTTCTGTGGGGGATGTTTGATTGCTAATGATCTGCATGTGCTATCAGTAGAACACCTGAGGAGTTCTGAATCAATAAAAACACCTAAGCTCAGACACTCAGGGTTCCACTGTCGACTGAATATGGTGCTGGCCAGGATGTGGTTCCCTCTGCTGAGGTCTGGCAGGGCTTCCACCTATGAAAGTGCAACCTTGTCCTGTTTACTGAGCCACCCCAGCAGCAGCTCACTACTACAGAGCCCCTCTTTCCCGGACTTGTCTAGAAGCATGTCCTAGACACATCGCCTAACCCTTCTGACCCTCAGTTTCCTCTTACGTACAATGGGAATGCCGTCTTCTGCCTCCACAGGGGCTGGGGGTGGTATGGTTCCTTTGCCACCCAGTAGGCATGTGGAAGTGCTCCCCTGGCTAGTTCTTCCCTACTGAATGCTAGTGGCCATCGCTGTGTCCCTGCAAGTGCAGAACCATCCTAGGTCATCTGTTGGGAGTCCCGTGAGACTGAGAGAGCTTCCCCAGGAGGCAGGTGGGGCCCACAGCGTGTCCATTTTACAGAGGAGGAAATGGAAGCTTGAAGAAGCTTGCTGACTTGAGGGTTTCATGGCAGTCAGCGCTGGGGCGGAAGCCCAGGTTGCTGGCCCCACTCGACTCCCAGAGCCAGGGGTTGGATACCCAGACCTTCTCTCTTTGGCAGGCTCGCGCCACTGCCCCTCGCTGTGGGCTGGCACCAATGGAGGAACGGTCTATGCCTTTTCCCTGCGAGTACCTCCTGCAGAGAGGAGAATGGATGAGCCAGTCCGGGCGGAGCAGGGTGAGTGGTGAACGGGGAGAACACAGGGAGAACGCATGACCTACCTGGGCTGGGATGTGTGGTGTCACCAAGCCACCCACCATAGCCCTGCCCCCAACCTGCTTCCTCTGTAGCCAAGGAGATCCAGCTGATGCACCGTGCCCCAGTGGTCGGCATCCTGGTGCTCGACGGACACAATGTACCCCTTCCCGAGCCCCTGGAAGTAGCCCATGACCTGTCAAAGAGCCCAGACATGCAAGGCGGTCACCAGCTGCTTGTGGTGTCGGAGGAACAATTCAAGGTGCCGAGTGGCAGGGTCCCCTAGATGTCCTAGGACATAAGGAGAGTTCAGCCCCCGGACACAGTAGTGATAGCCAGGGCTAAGGCTGTCATTTTGAGTTGGAGTAAGGCCCATGGGGCCACAGGAAAGAAGCGGGGATCTTGTGTGTATCGGCCTTGGACCCGAAGGTCAGAGTAGAGACACTGGGGCGGACACAGACCTGAGTCTGCGGGAGGCAAGGAATGCCCAGACTGGACATCAGTGGCCTTGCATCCTCTTGGCCCAAGACCAGTGTCTGCACCTGAGAGCTGAGGGGCACTAAGACCCAGACGAGCTCGCTGTACCCCGAGAGGTGTCTGCTAGAGGACAGGGTCCCTGTGCTGGTAACGGGCAGGAGAACCGCGGTCTGGCTATGGCGTGACTCACATCCGGCTGCCATGTGTGCCCAGGTATTCACGCTGCCCAAGGTGAGCGCCAAGCTGAAGCTGAAGCTGACGGCCCTGGAAGGCTCGCGGGTGCGGCGCGTTGGCGTCGCCCACTTCAGCAGCCGTCGGGCCGAGGACCCCGGGGAGCACCACCTGGCGGTGCTCACCAACCTGGGCGACATCCAGGTGGTCTCCGTGCCCCTGCTCAAGCCGCAAGTGCGCTACAGCTGCATCCGCAGGGAGGACGTCAGCGGCATCGCCTCCTGCGTCTTCACCAAATACGGCCAAGGTGTGCGGGCGTGGCCGGCCGGGCTGGGAGAGGGGGCGCTCGGCGCTGCCGGGGGGTGGGGGGGGGGGGGGGGGGGGGGGGGGGGGGGGGGAGGTTGGGGGGGAGGTTGGGGGAGGGGAGGTTGGGGGGGGGAGGTTGGGGGGGGTGGTGGAGAGGCAAGAGCAGCTCAGAGACTGAGCTCTGCCCGCCTGGCTCTGCCCTGAAGGAAGCGTCAAAAGAGGCTCTGCCCCCAGCCCTCTAGGAGGGAGGCCCCTGCCACACGTAGCCACAGGGCCCAGAAGCCCCGGGCTGGCTTTACTCAAGGCCTCTCTGGCTCTCCAGGTTTCTACCTGATATCACCCTCGGAGTTCGAGCGCTTTTCTCTCTCCACCAAGTGGCTGGTTGAGCCCAGGTGTTTGGTAGATTCAGCCCAAACCAAGAACCACAACCATTCCAGCAGTGGCAACGGCACAGGCCCCAAGAGAACCTCGGGCCAAGTCAGGTGAGCATGAGGGCCGGAGGCCTTCCCACAGCCTTGCCCCTTCCGAGGCATCTGCTGCTGACTGGCCAAGACGCCCTCCCTCCCGGGCCAGCTGCCAGTCCAGACCTCCTCCGCCCCTGCTCAGACCTGGTCAGACAGGCTGGCCTCACCCATTCCTCATGGGGACCAAGATTTTCAGAGCCTAGTGGCCCCTGGCCCTCACTGTCTGCCTCTCCACAGGAACTCGAGGAGCCAGAGTGATGGAGAAGGTAAGACAGGCCTCTCAGGCTGCTGTGTAGGCAGCTGGGCCACAGCTGGCTAGACTAGGGTAAGGGAGGCAAGGGGCTCAGGGTGAGTGAGAGGGAAGAGTTTAGACTGGGGGCAGGAGCGGTATCCCTGCCTCTGGGGCTTGGGCTCCCAGCACCCCACCCTCTTAACCTCTGTAACGAGAGGGCTGGGCAGAGGATCCAGGACAGGCCCGCCTGACCACTCTGCCTTCCAGAGAAGAAGCCTGGCCCAGTGATGGAGCACGCACTGCTCAATGACGAATGTGAGTCGGGGTGGGGGTTGGTGAGGCTCACGTGAGGGAGGGGAAGCATGTCTTAGGGTACAGGGCAAAGCTTGGAAGGCCATAGGAAGCCAGGAGTGCTTTCCACGGGTCAAGGGACAAGCGTGTCTGGTACCCCGTCGGTCAAAGAGTCTGGCCTCACCCCTCTCCTCACTGGGTCTCCCTCACCCAGCAGGTGTCCTAAAGGAAATCCAGAGCACGCTGGAGGGGGACCGAGGGTAAGTTCCTGCAGTCTGAGGGAATTTGGGGATATGGAGGCTGAGCCACCCATGGAGGGTGATCCCTGTCTTTGCCACCTCAGGAGCCACAGCAATTGGCGTTCTCACCGCATGGCTGGGAGGTGCAGCCTCAGCAATGGGGAAGGTAGGCTGCGGGCAGTTCAGGGGAGGGACGGGCCTGCTGCCCAGGGAGGGACAGGAAGAGCCCTGATTGCCACCCCTCCAGGGCACAGCAGGCCTCTAGGGTCCCTGGGAATCACCGGCAGTGCCGGGACTCAGTGGGTCACTAAGGCGCCCCATCCTGCCCGGCATGGCCCTGAGCCACCGTCTCCCACGTCCTTCCACAGCAGAGTGAACGGAACAGCATCCAGGCTGTGAGCCGAGCACACACTACTGAGGGCCTTTGCAGCCCGAGCCCGGCCAGGGGCTGCCGGTTCCCTGTTGCTGCTCCTGGCCTCGGGAGAGGAGAGGCCCCGCCCCGGCTGCCCCTCCCGGGCCTCGTCTGTCTTGGTCCTTTTGTCGATGTTGCACAGTTTTTGTTCTCCGTCCCTCCCCCCTTTTTGTAGTGGGTTGGGTTTTAAATTATAAATTTTAACTGCCTCTGAGTAAAACAGAGTTTTTAATAAACGCCTTGTTCCGTCTTCACTGGAACAGCCTGAGGACTCGAGTTTCTCGGTGGTTTAGGTCCGTCTCCTGGCTTGGAGCCGCTCCAAGAACCAGCTCTTCACGTACTTGGATCACCAAACGTTGCTAAAATTCCTCCCGGAGGTGCTGTGGTGTAAATAGCTGAATAGCCACAGAGTCCCGCCAAGGTTCATTCACCCTGGGGGGAAACAAGGAGCTTATTGGCTCTGATAGGGCACAGGTGAGGGGTTACCTAGAAGGTTGGGGTGAACCCCCCTCAACAGGCCACCCCTGAGAAGCCTTTACCTGGCAGGGCTGAGTGCCTCCTTGTAGTAATGGAGACCCCACTCTGGGGCTTTGGGGACCCCGAGCCTCTATATACTTCAGCCCCTCCCACTAGGCCTTGTGCCGTGAAGGCAAGAGTTGGTGCTAGGGGCAACCGGATACTTGGGTGAGAATCTCATGCCCCGCTCTGCCCCTCTATGTGGGGACAAAAACCATCAACAAGCCGAGCTGGGATGATTCTTTGCAAGGGGGTGCAGCAGCATGCCTCAAGATGGCGATTGCTTAGCTCGGAAGACAATCACAGCACTAAACCATTCTTATGTCTGAACATTCTCTTTGGGAATGAAGGGCAAGCGTGATCCTTTTTTAATTATAATTTTAAGCCCGACAGGTGTACCCAGAGAGCTGGACAGCCCCGCCCACGGTCATGGAACCGCGGTGTAGGTTTGAGGACTTGAGGGGACATGCAGTTTGCTTCCCCAGTTGGCTGAATTAACACAAAGGGACTAGTGATGGGAACTTTCCTATCAGGAGACGATCAGGGCCCTGGGGTGCAGCTCAGTGTAGAGCCTTCTCTTAGCATTTGTAAGTGTCCCCCACACACACACAACCCTCCCCCCCCCCCCCCCCCCCCCGTGCCAAAAAAGACACTGGCAGGGCTGGCACTCTTGTGACTTAGAAGCACATCACAAAGCCATGGGCTCTTTTTGTTTTTGAGACAGGGTTTCTCTGTTGTAACTCTGGCTGTCCTGGAACTCACTCTGTAGACCAGGCTAGCCTTGAACTCACAGAGATCTGCCTGCCTCTGCCTCCTAAGTGCTGGGATTAAAGGCGTGCACCACCACCGCCTGGCCCACCGTGGGCTCTTAAAGTGCCAATGGATTGCTTATTTCAAGTCTAGAAGACAACTTCATATCACAAGTGAGAGGGAGCTCTGGATGCACAATGTAAGGGCTGGGCAGCCTGTGCTTAGCAAGTCAGTTGGAGGAAGCTGGGTTAGCAGAGGACAGGAAGTTCAGGCGTCCTTGCAGCGCTCTGGGTAGGTGGCCGTGGTGAAACTGAAGCATCGGGGCCGGGGATGGAGCTCAGTTGGCAGAGTGCTTGCCTACCAAGCAGGAAGCTGTGAGCTTGTACCTGTAGTCCTAGCACTTGCGAAGAAGAGGGTCAGGAGTTCAAAGCCAACCTTAGCTACAAATGAGTTCAAGGCTAGCGTGGGCTACACAAATCTTTAAGAGATGGGGGTGGTTAACTTAGTGTTTCTGTAGACTTTGAAGTTAAGCTGTGAGTACTGGCTGTGACTGGTCTAGGACCTTACGTAGGTGACTACCGTGTGGACGCTGGGAATTGAACCTGGGTTCTCTGCAAGAGCGTCAAGTGAGCTATCTCTCCACATGTTGGGGCGAAGTTAAGTGATAGGAAGGGAACAGGTTCTGGGGAAGATCCCTCCATGCCCACCCAGCTGGATGAGGTACAAGCCATGGCCTAGCTAACCCGTATGGAGAATGATCCCCAGTGGCCGTTGGAGTAAGTTAAGAAAACAAAGCAGCTGGAAGACATCAAGGCTCAGTGGTTAAGAGCACTTTTTCTTGCGAAGGACCCGGGTTCAATTCCCAGCACCCACAGGGAGGCTCACCACTTCCTCAGGCACCAGGCACTCGGGGTACACAGACATGTGCAGGAAGAGCACGCACATGAATAAAATAAATACATAATTGAGAGCATCAGATCAGACACACCAAGTAGAAATGGAAGCCGGGGAGCCAAAGAAGTCACCTGACAAAGAGTCCAGGCAGAACCTCCTGTGTGAGAATCCACTGTGTGGAAGTTCTGCTTTTTGCTGGATGCACAACCCTCTGACTAACAAGACTCTTTACAACCTTGGCAGCGGGCAGTGCAGCTTACGGCAATCTGAAGGCGCACTAGTGTTGCCTGTGAGCTTGTTCTTTGGGACAGCTGCGTCCCCCCTCAAGTGTAAAATCTCAAAATTACAAACACAGCCCGTGGTCAGCTGGTCTCACTCTAGGGGTTAATTCTACTTGGATGAAATTCTATCCCAGTGCTGTTTTTAACATAAGCAAAAGATGATTTGCTTACTTTATACGTGGGGGTGTTTTGCCTGCATGTATGTTTGTGTACTGTGTCTGCCCAGTGGCCTTAGAGGTCAGAGGAAGGCACTGGATCCCCAAAACTGGAGTGACAGGTTTTTTGTTTTTGTTTTTATTTGAGACAGGGTTTCTCTGTTGTAACTCTGGCTGTCCTGGAACTCAGTCTGTAGACCAGGCTGGCCTCAAACTCACAGAGATCTGCCTGCCTCTGCCTCCCGAGTGCTGGGATTAAAGGCGTGCACCACCATCGCCTGGTTCCAGATGGTTCTAAACCATCACTTGGGTGCTGGAAATCCAACCAGGGTC
Source organism: Cricetomys ansorgei (assembly GCA_026225945.1). Lineage (NCBI taxonomy): Eukaryota > Metazoa > Chordata > Mammalia > Rodentia > Nesomyidae > Cricetomys > Cricetomys ansorgei. The sequence goes on along the minus strand of JAMJFZ010001895.1, from coordinate 5,932,693 downwards.
CTCTGTAAGACCAACACGTGCTCTTAACTGCTGGCCCATCTCCCTACCCTTCTCATATGCAAAAGAGGTAAGGTGGCATATACTTCAGTTTTTGATTGCGTGTTTGTTTTGTTTTCCAAGACAAGGTTTCTCTGTGTAGCCCTGGCTATCCTGGAACTCGCTCTGTAGTCCAGGCTGGCCTTGAGCTCAGAGATCCATTTGCCTCTTTCTCCTGAGTGCTGGATTAAAGGGGTGGTGTGCCACCACTGCCCAGCAACTTCAGTAAAAAAAAATCTGGGGCTGGCTTAGCAGTTAAGAGGACTAAGGTGATTCTCAGCACCCACATGGCAGCTCACAAGTGTCTGTAACTCCAGTTCCAGGGGATCCGACTCCCTCACACAGACATACATGTAGGCAAAACACAAATGCACATAAGATAAAGAAATACAAAATTAACAAAAAGAATCCAGCAGGACTATCAGGGTAGCGTGTCCCCTTTAATCCTAGGACTCGCTCGAGTCAGAGGCAGGTGAGTCTCTGTGAGTTCCAGAATAGCCAGGGCTATGTAGAGAGACTTTGTCTCAAAAAATAAAATAAATAAATAAATATAATAAATAAATAAATTCAAGTTAGATGAATGGACAAAGGCACTTACCGTCAAAACTGACAGCCTGGGTTTGAACCCAAGACCCACACGGTGGAAGGAGAGAATTGCCTCCAGCAAGTTACCTGCCCTCTGACCCCACGCAAGGACTGTGTTATGCACATAAATGAGCACACACAAAAGAAGATAAATACAATTTAAGATCTGTCAGTATCAACTGGTTAAATTCTAGTGCATTAATTCATTGCGAATTACAAGAATTTTGTGAATGGGGAGGGAAGCTCCCCGTGCGATGTAAAAACCTCCAAGGCCAGCCGTTGGGAGCTCTGCACAGTGGCAGCATCCATGTGAGGTTTATCCGAGCTGATTATTGCAGTGTGGAGGGCTGGGTGTATCGCTCTGGAGCGAAGGACTTGCCTAGAATCCACAAGGCCCTCCTCAGCCTGGAGAGGAAAAAAAAAAAAAAAACCCACGCACTTGTGGTTAGGTAGCCATTGGGGCTGGAGGGCACCGGCTGCTCTTGTAGGGGACTGGGATTTGATCCCGATCAGCCACGAGTCCAGTTCCGTTCCATGACACCAAAGCGGTGCACAGGCTTTCCCCCAGTTCAAGGCTATCTCGTGAACATTTTAGCACATTGCATTTCACAACAGAAAAGAATACACTCCCGAGTGCCCTCTGCCCACATGTTACAGTTGCCACGGCCCCAGTCTCCTGGAGGACCCCCAGGTAGAAGAGCTTCCTTCATTCTGTCTGTGGCAGACGAAATAGAGTCCGAGCTCCTCGGTCTGGCCTGGTGCCAGGCTGAGGTGCCTGGCAGGGAGTCTCGGCGTCGTTGCCCTGTCCACCGCCTTTGTCCAGCTGCAGCGTCTCCTCTTTCCACTGCCTCTGCTCCATTGCTGGCCGAGGGGGTCAAGGCCCGGCTGCCTCCTGCATTATTGATGCTGCTGTCCGGGGGTGGGGATCGGGACAGATTGAGCGCATAACCGGGCAGCGCAGAGAGTGTCTCGCAACCGAGATCTCAGGGCACCCGTGGACAGCCAGGTCAAAAGGCAAAAGGACCATCGGGGCAGCCGTCATGGGCGGAAGCAAGGACAAAGCGCCCCAGCGCCGGGCTCGGCCCCGGAGACCGGCCTCCGCGGAGCAGGAGTCGGGGTCGGCCAGCGCCGACGGCGCCCCGGGCCAGGACCGCAGGCCTGCCCGCGGCAAAGCCCGCAAGGCCAGGCCCGCTCCGGAGCCCGACGCCGCGGGAGGCCTCGGGAAGCCCGCGGAGGAGGGGAACCTCTGCGGACGTGCGGGGACCGGGACGCCACCGGAGACCCAGGAGAGGCGGGGCAGCTCGCAGCGCCCGGGACACGGGCCCACGGAGAGCCGTGAGCCTGCGGACAGTCGTGGGGAGCGCACGGAGGAGCCGAGACTCCCCGGGGGAGGAGAGCGGCCGGTCACGCGCGGCTGCCGCAGGAGAGGAAAAGAGCGGGGGCCTTCGGCTCGGCGGGGCCACGGAGAGACTCGTGGCAGGGATGGGGACACTTCGGGCGGGGATGGGGGCAGCTCGTGCCCGGACAGTGAAGCCCGCGAGGCCCAGGACAGCAGCAGCCAGGACGGCGGAGCCCCGGAGCGGCCACCCAAGACCGAGCCTTCGGACACGGGCTCAGAAGGCGCCCGAGTCACAGGCCCTGAGTCAACGCCAGTGCAGGGCAGGCGCCTGGGCAGCGGCCGTCGGGGCAGCGACGGGCATGCCTCGGAACAGCAGAGCAGGGAAGGGTCGTCGGGGACAGGGCCTCGGGGAGCGAGTGATGATTCCCGGACAGACACAGACTCGAGCCCCGGGTGGGCCGGGCACGGACGTCGCCCACGGAAGACCCCAGGCACCTCGACTGGCATCCCTGAGTCCCAGAAGTCAGAGCTGGTCAGAAAAGCTACAGCCTCCAGCTCCCTCGAGAGCGGCTGCGCGCGCGTCCCCAGGGGCTCCCGGCGTCCCAGGGGCTCCAGAGCTATCGTGGACACGAGTGACGTCGGGGCGCAGCCAAAGGCTGAGCTGCAGGCCACGGAGACCGAGACGGCGGAGGCCCCCAGGGCTCAGTGCCTCCGGGTTGGAGAGGTGTTGGGGAAGGAGCAGGTGGGTGGGGGGCGAGGGCGAGGCGAGAGCCAGAGAGCGAGCAGGTGCGGGGGACCGAGGGCCCAGAAACCCGGCACCGCTGGCCGCGCTCGTGGTGCTCCGCAGGCTGCGCGCGAGGCCCCCGGCAGGCGCGGCTCCCCAGCTCGCGGGTGGCGTCCGCGTGGGCCTCAAGGCGCGGCTGCAGCGCGTGGCCCGGGCCCTGGGCCTCCTGAGCTGGCTGCGACTGCGGGCGGAGCGACGTCGGGGCGCCGCGCGGGCGGAGGGCCCGCGGGAGCGCGAGGAGCGTGGCCGCGAGAGGGCGCTCGCAGCCCGGCGCTGGCGAGCCTTACGTCTGGCCTGTCTGGCGGGGCTCCGGGGACCGTCGCGGGCTCCCCCTGGCGGCGGCCCGAGCCCTCTGCAGGCGCTGGATAACCCGGTCTCTGACGCAGTGTCAGCCGTGGATGATCCAGCTCCAGATCCCAAGTTCGCGGTAGTCTTCCCGCGGATCCATAGTGCGGGAAAGGAATCGGGCCGCAGCAGCACAGGAGCATCCACGGACGCCCCCACTGGGGAACGCCGCGTTTCGTCTCCTGCAGAGGCTGCAGAGGACAGGGAGGAGCAAGGGGCTAGTGGAGAAGGGGAGGTCAGGTCCGCCCCGCCGGATGAGAACCCGAGCAAAGCAGAGCCAGACACCTTGGGAGCCCAGGCTCGGGTGCACTGGGCACAGGGCTCCACTCTCCGGGAAGACCCTGGGCTTGGCGCTGAGACTCTGCTGCCTCAGCTCACCTTGGAGACTCGCCTCCGACAGAACAGTCCCCGCAGGTCCCCAGGGGAGCGGTGGGAGCCAGAGGATGACACCGAGGCGGCGCTGGAGAGGGCCCTGGAGCTGAGCCTCCAGAGGGACCTAGAGAGGCCACCCTTCCCCGGTGCTGAGACCAGGAGTCTCCCAGAGGGCCTGGAAGACATCGAGGACCTCGCCCGGCTGCGGTGAGGGACGCAATGCCAAGTCGGCCACCGGTGGCTCGTAGTTCCTAATACTTCAGCCTGCCCTTGGACCTTTGAAAATCGTATACACCCTTACTAAGTCAACAGGGGACTTTTGCATCATAGAAAGGCAGATTTGGGGTGAAAAGTGTCCTTTCCAAATCCAGACACATGCGCACGCACACACACACACACACACACACACACACACACACACACACGCGCGCGCGCGCGCGCGCGCGCGCTATGAATTAAATCCAGGGTTCCTGCATGTTGGTCCTGATCTGTATAGCCCCAGCCCTCTTCCCCCCTCCTTCCTTCTTTTGTTTGCTGTTTCTTTGGTTTTGGTTTTTGTTTATATTTTGGGGTTTTTTTTTTTTTTTTGGTTTTTTTGTTTGTTTTCTTTTTTGAGACAGGGTTTTTCTCTTGTAACTCTGGCTGTCCTGGAACTCTCTCTCTGTAGACCAGGCTGGCCTCGAACTCACAGAGATCCACCTGCTTCTGCCTCCTGAGTACTGGGATTAAAAGCATGCACCGCCACTACCCCCCCCCCCCCTTTACTTTTTAATGAGGGGTGGGGCAAGCTCTTGAATGCCACATGAACATGTGGAGATCAGAGGATGGCTTGCAGAGTTGTCTGTCCCTTTCCACCTGTTTGTTTCTTGTTTCTGGGACTCACACTTGGGCTGCCAGGCTTTGCAGCAAGTGCTTTTACCCTCTTAGGTAAAATCCACGCAGGAGTTGAACTTCTGATACTCTTACCTCAGCCTCCCAAGTTGTTGGAGTTCCAGGCCTGTGTCACTAGGACAGGCCAGCGACTTTCTCTCCTGGCTGGCTCCAGAGTGTATCTCTCTTGGTCAGCAGCCTCTCACCTCCACCCCTAAGGGATGGGTAGCAACTGAAGAGCCCAGCTGGAAGCTGCATAGCTTGCCTAGGGTTTCCCTAAAGCCAAAATGGCCGGAGTTAGCCCAGGATCTCCTTCCGGTAACTTCCCCCTCTGCCCTGCTGTCCCCACAGGCTGGTGTGTGACAGCTCTGTGCTGCTCTGCCTCAAGAAGAGGTTTCACCTGGGCCGTATCTACGTAAGGGGGACCACAGAGAAGGGGTCTGGGCTACCATTCCTCTATGGGTGGGGAGTTGCCTGGTGTCCCTGGGGCATCCCTCCAGCTCTAGACTGAGTGTAAAGCCATCTCTACCTGGGGTCCCAGGAGACATGCATGAGGGGCTGGTCTGGGGTGCATCGGAGTTCCCCATGTATGTTCCCCTTCTGATGAGAGCCTCTGCTTTCTTTACCAGACTTTTGGGGGCCCCCTCCTGCTTGCTCTGAACCCCTACCAGCCCCTGCCTCTCTCCTCACCAGAGGTCATAGCCAGCTACCATCCCAAGAAGGCCCCAAACACCACACCGTATGTGACTCTGCCCCTTTGTCTCTGTGCTTGACCCCTCTCTGGCACCTTCTCACACCCCCTTCCGCTGTCCTCTCCCCCAGACACATCTTTGCCGTTGGGGCAGCAGCCTATAGACTGTCTCAGAGCTCTGGGCAGGACTCCTGCATCCTTCTGGGGTGAGTTGGCTGCCTTGATTGCCTGGATCCACATGCCACCCTAAGGACACAGGGGCGGAACACGAGGTCTGCCTTTGAAACTGTTGGTTCCATGCACAGCTGGGCAGCAGTTCAGGGGTCGTCCCCGGGACTGCTCTGAGGCCAGCCTGTGTGCTCCCACGTAGCATGTCTTCTGAGCCAGTCTCCATGAGCCAGGTCTGTTCTTTCTACATCGTAGGAGCCACTTCACAGGTCTGTCCCCACAGCCTGTGCTCAGCGGGCCGTGCTGAGTGCCTGTGCTCACTCTTGCTCCTCCTCCTGCAGGGGGCACAGTGGCTCAGGGAAGACAGTGGCTGCCAGGAAGATCGTGGAGTTCCTGGGCAGAATGGAGCAGAAGCAGCCAGAGGCCGGAGGGGTTCAGGTGAGGTCTGGCTGGAGGTAACTGGCCATTTCTCAGGCCTGTGGCTTCTCACGGGTAAGCCCTGGGGTTTCCTTGCTGCAGGGGAGTGTGGGTGGGCCTTTTTGCTTTATTGTTTATTTTAGTTTTGAAGCAGGGTCTTTCTACAGAGCCCTGGCTGTCCTGGGACGCATTCTGTAGACCAGGCTGGCCTTGAACTATAGTTGTACATTACTGTGGTGGCTCACCAAGGAAGGGACAGGAGGCAATTCATAGGTGCAAACCCTGCCAGATCTTAGCAGAGGGAACCACCAGCATGGCCAGCACCATACTGGACAGTGGAACCCTGCGCTTTCCAACACAGGTGTTTTTATTGATTCAGAATGGCTCAGGGTTTCTACTGATAGCACGTGCGGATCATTAGCAATCAAACATCCACCTAAATCCAACACCTGAGGACAATACAAAATGCCAAGACCCAAGGAGCCCCTCATCCAATAGTACACAAAATTATTATTTTATACATAACTAAAAATAAACTTCTACAACATTGAACTCTCAGAGATCCCCCTGCCTCTTCCTACCAACAGGGTGCTGGGATTAAAGGTGCGGACCACTGTGCCTGGCTCTTTTTAGTTTGTAGAACAGGGTCTCATTTAGCTCAAGATAGCATAAAACTTCCATTGTAATGGAAAATGACCTTGAACTTCTGACTCTCCTCTTGAGTACCGAGATTATGGTACCACCCACTCCCCATGTCCAGTTTTATATAGCGCTGGGGATGGAGCCCAGAGCCTTGTGAACGTTACCTGAGCTCGCTACAAAGTAAACTACACCCTCAGCCCTTTTAATTTGGTGTGTGTGTGGGGGTAGATTCTGATGGGACTGACCCACCCATGTGGCCCACGCAGCCAGCAGTGTAGAGAAGAGCTCTCAGTGGGTGGTGGGTGCTACAGTCATCTTGGACATACATGAGTTATCCCAGTCCTCATACAGCTAGAGGACATCCTGCCAGTGCTCAGCAGCTTCGGCCACGCCAAGACCATCCTCAATGGCAACGCCAGCCGCTTTGGCCAGGAGCTACGCCTCTACCTGCAGCGGTGAGTGATGGGGGTCCACTGGGCACAAGGGCACCTGTGATTGGTCACTCTTTGGGGAGCTGGGATACTGCCTTTGGCCTCAGCCCCTGGTTGGCCCCTCTGAAAAGTGCCCTTGGGCCTGCACCCTGTCTCTTTTACCCATAGTGGGCTCATTGTTGGGGCCTCTGTGCACCACTGTCTGCTTGAGGCCTCCAGAGTAGTGTTTCAGGTAAGCCCCTTGCCCATCCCTCCTCCACTCCGAAAGTGGGAAAGAGGAGGAGCCACAGCCTTCAAGCTGGTTTCTCTCCCCAAGGCCCACGCTGAGCGAAGCTTCCATGTTTTTTATGAGCTGCTGGCAGGGTTGGACCCCACGGAACACGAGCAGCTCTCTCTGCAGGGGCCCGAGGCCTACTACTACCTCAACCAGGTGGGGCAAGGCTCTCGTGATGGCCCACCCAGACAAGGGGCTCAGCCAGGGTCCCAGGATGCCATGGAGATGCCAGGCTTGCAAGCCTGCTGTCCTCCACAGGGCCGAGCCTGCAGGCTTCAGGGCAAGGAAGATGCGCAGGACTTCAAGGGGCTGATGAAGGCTCTGCAGTTGCTGGGCTTGTGTCCAGAGGAGCTGACCGCGGTCTGGGCTGTGCTGGCCGCCATCCTGCATCTGGGCAACATCTGCTTCTCTTCTTCCGAGGTGGGCTCCCCTGCAGGCAGGACCAGTGAGCACACAGGATGGGCAGTGAGGGGGTGTGTAGTCAGGGGAACGGTGATGCCAAGCCTCTATGTGTGGAAAGTCAGGGAGCCCTGGGCCGCCTCTGGAAGCGGGCAGACCCCTATCAGGCAGATAAGGAAAGAGAGCCCTCAGCCGACACCCTTAGGAAGAACACCTGAGTTACTGCCTGATGAGTACCGGGGAGACACTTTTTAAAAGAAACTTAGCTCTCATGATCACACTGTGCCCCAGGGGATTGTTTATCTCTAGCAATAAGGTTGCCGAGGGTCAGAGAGAGAGCGAGAGAATGAGAGAGCGAGCAGCTGCCCCGAACTGCCGCTACTCAAAAGTCAGGACTCACACATGCGCCCCCACAGCTGGCTGCTGTTGGCCTTTTGAGTAACAGGCAGCTGGCCTGTTACTTGAGAAATCAAGGCCCTGCCTGCTCTATCTGGGGGCTATGTCCCTTGCACACGTAAAGCTCCTTCTGTCCCTCTTCTGTCCAGCGGGAGTCCCAAGAGGTGGCTGCTGTGTCCAGCTGGGCTGAGATCCACTTGGCAGCCCGGCTGCTACAAGTATCATCAGAGCGCCTAGAGGCGGCAGTCACCAGGAGGGTCATGGTGAGCCCAAAGGGTGCTGGGAAGGTATGGGGAGCAACCTTGAGCACCTGCGAGCACGGGCATGACACCCCGAGAATCCCTCTGGTCTCCAGGACACAGGCTATGGCCCAGTCTCCAGACCTCTGCCAGTAGAAAGCGCCATCGATGCCAGGTAACCTTGGGGATGGGAGAGCGGAGCCAGGCGTGCCGCTCGGCCCGCCAAGGCTCACTTGTGGTGCCTGCAGGGACGCCCTGGCCAAGGCCCTGTACACAAGGCTCTTCCACTGGCTCCTGAAGCAGATCAACACAAGGCTTGCTCCGCCTAGGGAGGCAGACAGCGTGAACACCATCACTGTCGTGGATGCCTATGGCTTCGAGGTCACCCCTTGGGAGGGGGAGGGGCGGGGCAGGTGGTATCTATCTCATTCCAGCTCCTCTCTGTGCTGCCTGCCTGTCTGACCTGTGCCTTCGCTGGCTCCTTCTGGAATCTTGGTTGAAAGTCCCTAGGTGGGGGATAGGAGAACAGGAAAGGTACCAACAGGTCCTGTCTCTTGGGTCTTGAGTCTGGTGAGGCTGGCAGGGAATCCTAGAGCTCTCTGTCTGCTTACCTCTGTCTACATGCTACTGGGAGGGGGATGACCCCACCACATGTGGCTTTGGGGCCCGGAGCCCTCCTGGATTCCCTCTGGGAGGGGTTGGAGCCCGCCATAAGTCCCAGCTGTCTGTCTTGTCCTGTCCCTTGCTGGCTGTGTGACCTCACATAGCTAATTAACCCTTCTGAGGTCGGTGTCCCCAGCAGTAAGGAAGGAATGTTAGCAGACCTTGCTCTCCACATGTAGAACCCTGCCCTTCTCTGTCTTGTTCTGGCCTTGCTTCTGGAGAGTTCTGTCTTGCTTGGCTTTATAGACACGCATGGCCATCCTGGGCTGAGTCTGTCCACAACCTCACCTTCCACATACAAAGGAGGGAAGAAGTAAAGCCTCTCAAATCTTCCAGAACGGTCACAGCTGTGCACCCCTTTCCTGAAGCATTGCCTCCTTTGTGAGGGAGGGTTAGCAGTAGTGGAGCTTGGAGAAAGAAGGAAATACACCTCATCCTCAGTTCCTGGATGGGCACTGTTCCTGCCCTGTGTGTCCTGTCCCCTTAGAATGTCCTTCGTGACTACTTCACCCCGGAAGGGAAGTTTGTGTGCACCTGTGCTCTAGCGTGTGTGTTTATGGGTATCCATGGCTATGCTAAGGTAGAGTGCCCTGCTGGGCTTGTGGTTGCATGCTGAGGCTGCAGAGGAAAGCACAGGGGGAAGGCTGGAAGGCTTCCTGGAGGTGGCAGCTGGGAGGACCTACTGATGAGGCTATGGGAGGAAGAGGCACCCTCTAGACGCTCTCAGGATGACTGTGATCGGAGTCCCAAAGGCTCACAGCTATGGGAGCAGAGGGCAGGGGTGTGGAGAGCTGGAGGGAGGACCCATGTATGGCTGAGGCAGGTCTGTGGTGGCCTATGGACTGTGCCAGGTCCTTTGGACTCATCCCTGTTGGCTGCAGTGTCAGCTCAGGGTCCCACTCCCCCTAGAGCCCTAGAGAGAAGGGAGGGGGAGCCCACTGGCCCTGCCCCCACCCCCTGTGCAGACCCCTCTCCATTCACTTGCCCCAGGCGTTGCGGGTGAACGGCTTAGAGCAGCTGTGCAGCAATCTGGCCAGTGAGCACCTGCAGCTCCTCTCCAGCCAGAGGCTGCTGGCCCAGGAGGAGGTAGGGAGCTGGCGCAGGTGTGGCCCGTAACACAGAGCACTGCCCAGCACGGAGGCCAAAGTAGCTCATGGGGAGCCCCGCCCTAAAGCCCCCTTTGCATGGTGGCTGGAGAGTCCTTCTTAATCTCGGTTCGGTTTGGCAGCTCTGTGGTCCACCCCCAACAAATGAGGGCTGTTAGTTACCAGATACCGGTTGTCACAGGAGGAGTGCCGACGGGAGCTGCTGAGCTGGGTGCCTGTTCCCCAGTCTCCGAGGGAGTCCTGTCTGGACCTCCTGGTGGGCCAGCCCCACAGCCTCCTGAGCATCCTGGACGCCCAGACATGGATATCCCAGGTGAGAGCAGTCAGGGACACTCGTGTCAGGGATGAGGAGTAGGGGGGCCCTAGGCAGGCAGGATGATGTCAGCAGGGGTCCAGAGTCCAGCCTTCTGTGCAGCCGGGGAGGAAGCATTCAAGGGAAGAGTCCTGGACTCCCACACTAGTAAGGGACATTCAATTTTATGTGCATGAATGTTTTGCCTGTGTGTATGTGTGGGCACCATGTGCATGCCTGCCTGGCGTCATGGAAATCAGAAGAGGGTGTCGGATCCCTTGGAAATGGGGCTACGATAGTTGTGAGCTGCTAGGTGGTGCTGGGAGCAGAACCTGGGTCTTCTGGAAGAGTCATGTATATAGTCTAGGCTGGCCTTAAACTCCTGCTCCTTAGCCTCTACATCCCAGGTGCTGGTTCAAAGGCATACACCACCAACACCCAGCTACAAATGCTTCTTGGGCTGGTAACTGGCTCTCCTGTGCAAAACTCCCTGTTACAGCTTCTGCCACTCTGTATTTGAACTCCCGAGGGAGGGAGTGGGCACTCTTATCCTCTAGACTAGACTGAGCTGCGGGTGGGCTGGGCCTGTCTGAAGGGCTCCAATTTGTCTCCGGTGCAGCGTCACCGAGGGAATAAGGGGTGGATTCATGTGTAGGGACCATTCTGAGAGAAGCAGTGAGAGACAAAATTTGGTTCTTCTGCTCCTGGAGCCCAGGAGGGCGGGACAGAAATGTTAAGGCCCAGAGAGATGGCTCAGTGGTTAAGAGCACTTGTCGCCCTCGCGGAGGACCCAAGTTCAATTCCTACCATTCACCTGGTGGCTTACAACCATCAATATAACTCCAGTTCCAGGAGATCTGGCCTCTATGGGTACCAGGCACACATGTGCATACCAGACACATGAGCAAAGTACACGCACATATTTGAAAGTAAGTAAATCTAAGACATAATTAATTTTCAAAAAGTCAGGCCAGGCAGGGTGGCTCGTACCTTCAATCCTAGCATTTGGAGGCAGGGACAGGAGGATCTCTGTGAGTTCAAGGGCAGCCTGGTCTACCTAGTGAGTTCCAGGACAACCAGGACTACATGGAGAGACCCTGTCTCAAGAAATAAAAAGTCAGCCAGGCATGGTAGCACATGCCTCTAGTCCCAGGACCCAGGATGCAGATCCAGGCAAATCTCTGAGTTTGAGGCCAACTTAGTCTACATAGCAAGTCCCAGGTCTATACAGCGGTGGCTACATAGCGAGACCCTGTCTCTAACAACAGTGTCAGGCTTGGTGGGGGTAGTCCCATCATTTAGGAGGCTGAAGCTAGATGGTTACTTAAGCTCAGGAGTTCAAGGCCAGCCTGTGCAATATACAAAAAGCCCTATCTTAAAAAAGAAAAGGTGTATAATTCCGTGGAAGAGGCTTGCCGGGTGTATATACAATATTAGATTCAATCTCTATTCTTCTTTTTCCTTTTCAATTTTATTTATTTATAGGCGTGCTCTATCTGCATGTACACCTGCATGCCAGAAGAGGGCTTTTGATTCCGTTATAGATTGTGAGCCACCATGTGGGTGCATGGGAATTGAACCCAGGACCCTTACGGAAGGGCAGTCAGTGCTCTTAACCACTGAGCCATGTCTCCAGGCCTTGGTCTCTAGAGTCTAATATAAACTCCACTTGACCTGGAGTGATTGTAAGCACCTGTTGTTTAGAAGCCAACGTAGCCTGATGTAATTTTAAAAAAAGAAGAAAAAAAAAAAAAAGCAGCCAGGCTGAGCAAGGCAGTACGTTCCAGGCCAGTGTGGTATCTGAGACTCTGTTTTACACAATAAATAGAACTCCCAGGCGGATGGCTGAGTGGGCAGCTCTGTGGAGTCACAGGAACATGTGTGGGAGGGACCCAGACCTTTGGGAAATGAGGCTGGGCACCAGAAATAAAGTGACCCTGGAAATACAGCTCAGCTGGTTGGGGCTTGCCTAGCATACGCAGAGCCCTGGGTTCGAGCCCCAGCACGGTATAAAATCCGGCGTGGTAATGATGCACTACAGAACAACCAGAGCCAGACATCCACCATCGCGGGGCGTTCAGCTGTGCCTCCTTGCAAAAACATTATCCCAGGTGGGCCTGTTAAATGTTTACATTTCCTTGAAGAGAGATGGGAGGGTCCCAAGACCCTCGTCTGAGTAGCCAGGCTCACCTGTTGCATACATCTCCGCCTTCCTTGGCCCTCATTTGCTCACAGCCTCGGGAGAGGCTAGCGTATATAAGCCAGGGAAGTCTAGGGGCGGGGACTCCGTCTATGCAGCTATCAGGGAGTCGTCCCTGCTGGGTAAGACTTTCTGGGGGAGGATCACCCACACTGGAGAAGTAACCCCTCGCCTATGCTAAGTAACTCTGGTAAACTAACCGGGTCTCCAGAGTGGGCTGGGGGAATCATACCTCGGTTTCTCAGTGGGACCTTAGGAGAAGGGGGGAGACAATGCCTATACCACCCCTTGAGAAGGGATTTTGACAAAAGGCACGCACCTCTGATCCTAGCCCTCTGCAAGTAGAGGCGAAGAGAGTTCTCAGCTGCGCAGTCAGTTGGAGGCTAGCCTAGGCTACTCGAGACTACATCTCAAAAAATTAAAAAAAAAAAAAAAAACCCAGCCAGGCATGGCGGTGCATATCTTTAATTCAAGCACTTTAATCTTTAATTCCAGCACAGGCAAGCAGATTGATGTGGATTCAAAGCTAGCCTGGTCTACATAGGGAACTGTCCCCAAAACAAATCAAAAGAAACCTGGGGCCCTGAAGTCCCAGAGCTACTTTACTATTTACGTATATGGGTGTTTGTTTTTATGTTTGAGCACCATGTGTGTACCTGGTACCAGAGGAGGTGAGAGGAGAGCATCTGATCCCTGGGGTCTGGAGTTACAAGTGTGAGCCGCCATTCCTGTGGGTGCTGGGAAGTGAACCCAGGTTCTCTGGCAGAGCAGCCAGTGTTCTTACCCACTGAACCCTTGGGAAGGAGTGGTGGGAGGTGGGAAGGGGGGGGTTAGCTTTTTCAAGAGAGGGTAGCCCTAACTGACCTGGAACTCGCTCTGGAGACCAGGCTGGCCTCGAACTCACAAACTCAGAGATTCATCTGCCTCGGCCTCCGGAGTGCTGGGATTTAGAGGTGTGAGCCACCACTGCCCTGCCGGGCCCTCGGACTTTGTCCCCAACTCTGTTTCCCTTTAACCCTCAGGCTTCCTCGGGAACTATCACATCTAGGGCTGGCAGAGGTGCTGCTCAGCCTGAGGTGACCCTGAGTCTCTGACAGTACTTGGTTGTTCAAAACGTGAACACGGAGAAAGAGTGCACAGTTTATTAGGGACTCAGCTTCAGACAACACCGACTTTCCTCGTCTGAGGAAGAAATCTGGGGAGACAAATCTCCCTGTGTCTGGGTGTGTGGTGCTGGGGTCTCCGGGGGGAGCAAGGCCCAGGCAGGGAACGGCAAGCATGTACAAAGCCTGAGGTACATGTGCCCCTCCCCTACCAGGCCACCGACCACAGCTTCCTCCAGAAGTGCCACTATCACCACGGCGGTCACCCGAGCTATGCCAAGCCTCAGCGGCCGCTGCCTGTCTTCACAGTGCGACACTGTGCTGGGCCAGTCACCTACCAGGTATCTGCTCTTGGGCAGACTCCAGGGTGATCAGTGAAGGCCGTGCTACCTTTGCATCTGCCCCTCCTGAGCTGAGTCACCTACTAGGTGACAACATCAGGGAGGGCCCTTCCAAGACGTGGCAGTGTATCTCCACGTGAGCCTCAGGCCGCACCCAGTTCTGAGTGTGGATTATTTTTAATAGCACCTCAGCCAGGGGTGGGGCCTTGGGATCCCCTCGCATTCACGCTGGATTATTTTTTACATTTATTTTTAATGTGTGTGTGTGTGTGTGTGTGTGTGTGTGTGTGTGTGTGTATGTGTCTATGTGTGTATATGTATGTGTGTATGTGTGTGTGTCTGTGTATATGTATGTGTGTGTGTGTATGTGTGTGTGATGTGTGTCTATGTGTGTATGTGTGTATGTGTGTGTGTCTGTGTATATGTATGTGTGTGTGTATGTGTGTGTGATGTGTGTGTGTGTGTGTGTGTGTGTGTGTGTGTATGTGTGTATGTGTGTGTGTGTGTATGAGCTAGAGCACACAGGTGGAGGTCACAGGACAACTTCCTTCCACAGTGTGAATACCTGGGTTTGAACTCGCGTCCTCAGACTCAGTACCAAGCACCTTACTGGCCCAGTTTAAGTGAGATCTCTAACCACTGAGCCACCTCTCCTGTCCCGAAATCCTGCCCCCTTTTAAAAAATGTTTACTTTGTGTATGACCGTCTTGCCTGCATGTGTCTGTAGTACTACACCTAATGTGGCAGCTCAGCAAGGAGACACGGAAGCATTTTTTAGATGTGTAATCCCTGCCGGACCTCAGCAGAGGGACCCACCATCGTGGCCAGTGCCATACTGGACAGTGGAGCCCTGAGAGTCTGAGCTCGGTGTTTTTTTTTTTTTTTTTTTTACAGAGCTCCTCAGGTGTTCTACTGATAGCTCGTGCAGATCATGAGCAATCAAACACCCCCACAGAAATCCAGCACCTGGGACAATACAAAATGCGAAGACCTAGGCAGCCCCTCACCCAACAGTACACAAAACGATTATTCTATACATAACTAAAAATAAACTTCCACAAAGTGTGTCTGTGCGCCACAAGTGTGCCTGGCGCACTCAGAGGTCATAAGAGCGCATCTGATCCTCTTGGGCTGGAGTTACAATTGGTTATGAGCTGCTATGTGGGTCCTGGGAATCAAACCCGGGTCCTCCAGGACAGCCGGTGCTCCTAACTGCTGAGCCGCCTCTGCCGCCCCAAGTCATTGTGCTCTTGGTGGTTGTCTTCGCTGTCCCCTCCTGCTCCTCCTCTTCCTGCTCCTCCTCCTCTTCCTCCTGCTCCTCTTCCTCCTCCTGCTCCTCCTCCTGCTCCTCTTCCTTCTCCTCCTCGTCCTCCTCCTTGTCCTCCTCCACTTCCTCCTCCTCCTCCCACTCCCTTCTTGTTTGTTTTTGAGACAGGGTCTCACTATATAGCCCAGGTTGACCTCAGACTCACAGAGACTCCTCGACTCCTGAATGCTCGGCGAGGCAGGTGCTGCTCACACAGGGCTGGGCCCTCCCACGTCAATCATTAAGCAAGAAAATGGCCTACAGACGTACCTACAGGCCAGTCCGAGGGAGGCTCCCTCCTCCCAAATGACTCTAGCTAGTGTCAAGTTGACAAACAGTAGCCACCACAGACCTCTTCCTGTAGCCAGTTCTTGCTTGGTGAATCTGGAAAGTAACGCTGGTCCAGTCAAGACTCTCATGGACTCCTGTAGGAGGAAGTGGTTTGGGTGGGTTTTGTCCTGTTTGCTTTGTTTGAGACAGGGCCTGTCTTTATAGCCCTGGATTTCCTGTAACTCACTCCGTAGACCTGTCCGTGAACTCCCAGAGATCCACCTGCCTCTGCCTCTCAAAGTCCGGGGGTTAAAGGTGTGCGCCACCACCCCGGCCTTCATTTTGTATTTTGAGACAGAGTCTCATATTGCCAGGAACGACCTTCCATTTCTGATCCTTTTTTTCTCCAGTCCCCAAGTGCTGGGATTGCCGTGTGCAGCCCCCATGCCCAATTTAGGCCCTGCTGGGACTCAAACCCAGGGGCTTGGGTATGTTAGGCAAGGGCTCTCCCAGCTGACCTACAGCCCTGTCCCTGAGATTGGGTTTTAATTAAACAAAACCAAAGCTTTTCTGAGCTTTATGTGGAGAAGGAATACACGAGAGTACTCAGGAGACAGAAGAGGCCCGGCAGGCTTTCCTCTGTGGGTGAGAAACTGTTCTGCAGCACAGCTTGGCTGAAACATGGACCCATCGGTGGGGACGAACTGGAAAGGCCGGGTGCCCCCAGGGCTGTGAAAGCTGAGAAGGTCTGCCCGTTTCTGAGGCCTGGCGGGCACCCGGCCTCTTGCAGGGCTGTTCCACCTGCCTGCTCTCTTGCAGGTGCACAAGTTCATAAGCAGAAACAGGGACTGCCTGGACTCGGCCGTGGTGGAGATGCTTGGGCAGAGCCGGCTGCAGGTGACCTGGCAACCCTCTCAGGTGCCCACATAGCTTTGAGAGGCCGGTCCTCGACACCCTAGCACCCTGGGAGGAGGAATGCGTAGTGTTGAGGGCTGCCTGCCCTGGTTCTCCAGGGGCTGCGCAGTAGGAAGACAGGCCCAAGATCGGAACAGCCGAGACTCCTCTCACCCACAGCTGGTGGGCAGCCTGTTCCAGGAAGTAGAGCCCCAGGATGGGGGACAGCAGAGCAAACCCACACTGGCCTGTGGATTCCAGCGGTCCCTGGGGGACCTGCTAGCTCAGCTAGGCAGGTGAGAACTTCCCTAACACAGACCCCAGGGAGTCGGATGGAGTCTGGTCTGTGACCACCCCTTCCACTCAGCAGGAGCCATGTCTATGTCATCCACTGTCTCAACCCCACTCCTCGAAAGGTGAGCTCCCTTTCCCCAGCCTAGCCCCTGCCTACTCCCCTCCTCAGAGACCCTCTCCTCTCAGCCCTAGTCCCCTGACTCCTGGCTCTGGCTCATAGCTCCCAGGCCTCTTTGACATGGGACATGTGGCAGAGCAGCTGCGCCAGGCTGGCATCCTGGAGGTCATAGGCACCCGAAGCGCCCACTTCCCCGTGCGAGTGCCTTTCCAGGGCTTCCTGGCCAGGTAGGGTTCCATGGAAAGGTAGCTGAGGGCCCAGAGCCTTGGGCCAACACCTGATGGGACAATCCTGGGTAGTAGTCCTGGCAGAGAAGGGGCCACATGCCTGACTTCCATTGCTTTTCCTTTCCCCATTCCTTATACATAGGGAGGGGAGGGGTGCGCACACAAGAATGCATACCCACATACACGCACACGTGTGTGTGAATGCACACACACGAGGTTGTAAACATGAATGCACATACACGTACACACATGCACACACCCATGTGCAAACATGCATGTACACATACATGTGCACACATACACATTCACACACAGGCACACACATAACACATGTACACACATACATGTACACACACATACACACACAGGTATGCACGTGCGTGTGCATACACACACACACACACACACACACACACACACCCCTTTTCAATATTCACCTCATCGTAGTGCTAATGCCCTGCAGGAGAAGACTGGGGCCCTTCCTGCCCTGGGTGGGACCTTACCATGCAGTCAGGTGGGCACAAGTATCACGAAGTCGTGGGAGTGAGCCGATGAAATGAGGGAGGACCGCAGAGCCTTTCAGATGCATAAGGATGGCAGGGGCGGGGGCGGCTATGGGGAACACAGGTCACACAGCAGTGTGGGCATTAAGGGTGAGGCAGCTTTGGGGGGCACCCAGAAGCCTCTAGGAGAGCTGGTGACTGTGTTATTGTCTATTTGGCCTTGGCCTGGACCAGCCTCCCTACCTTGCCCTGAGGCTTCCCCTCAGGGCCTAGCAGCCCTCTCCCTCTTTGGCTCTGGCTGAGTTAGCTTGGGGACAGCCTGGCTGAGGGGTGGAGCCTGAAGCAGGCCTGGGATGAGTGGTGTGCTCCTGTCCTTGAGCTAGATGCTGGGAATGACAGGTGACAGGTTCTGTCCTTGCCCTGGGACACTTGCCAGTTGTGGCTCTTCCAGGAAGCTCTGAGCTCAGTGTGTTCCCGGCATGGCTGTGTGTAGATGAGCTGCTGTACCGTCCTGCCCTACCCTCCACGGTTGGGTGTTGAGCCCCTCAGCGTGTGTGCCAGGGACCCAGGAGAGACAGAAGCCGCAGGGTCACATCCTGTTGCTCCTCTAGCCTCGCTTGGCCTCATGGCACCATCTCTACTGTTTGACAACCTGGTCCTTCTGAAGCAAAGGTCTCCCCAGTCCCGCTCCAGAGTCTGCACACTGCCGAGTACCTGGGTCTAGGGTGTGGTTTTCAAGCTGGTTGTTTTTACTGTCAATTGATACAACCTAGAATCATCTGGAAAGAGAGTTGTGTGTGTGTGTGTGTTTGTATGTATGTGCACCATGTGCATGCAGGTTCTTACACAGGCCAGAACAGGGAGTCAGGTCCCCTGGAGCTGGAGTTAGAGGCAATTATAAGCTGGCTGTCATGGGTGCTGGGACTGAGCCTGAGTCCTCTGCAAGAGCAGCCAGAGCCACTGAGTCATCTCTCCAGCTCTGGAAGATAGTCTTAATGAGAAACTGTCAGATCACACTGGCCAAGGGGATGTCTGTGGAAGACTGTCTTGATTGTTAATTGACGTAGGAAGACCTCACCAGCTGTAGTGGCGCTGTACCCTAGGCAGGGAGTCCTGGATTGCATGAGAGGAGAATGCTACGCGAGCAAGCATTCATTGCCCTAACTGTGGTATGTTGTGACTAGACACTTCAAGTTCCTGCCTTGACTCCCCGCGCCGATTGCATGTAACCCGGAATTGTAAGTCAAACCCCTTCTGCCCAAAGCTGCTCTCTGCCATGGTGTCCTATCAATCACGGCAACAGAACGGGACACAGGGTTTCCCGAGTTGTCGACTGATGCAGAAACTGAGCAATTATCAAGAGGTTCAGCTGTCAATCAAGTGTCTAAGATGGTCCTTGCTCTTCCCAATCTCATCTCTGTGCCCTTGGGACAGGTTCCGGGCCCTGGGGTCAGGGAGACAGGAAGATGTCTCTGACCAGGAGAGGTGTGGTGCCATCCTCAGCCAAGTGCTGGGGGCAGGGTCGCCACTCTGTCATCTCGGAGCCACCCAGGTGGGTGGGTGTGTGAGTGCCGGGGTGGAGGGCAGATGTGCATCCAAAGGAAAGAGCCCTGCTGGCCTCAGTGGTGGGCAGATGGAGCGGGGCTGGCTGACAGGCTACCCGGGACCCTGGAATAGATCATGGGACCAGATATGGGTGGCTGAGGCCGGAGAAGAGCAGGCCTGTGTGTCCACTGCCCCCGACCCCTACCCCCAGCATGCCTCTGCCCACAGGTCCTACTGCAGGAGCAGGGCTGGCAGCAGCTAGAGCGACTGTGTGCTCAGCAGCGCTCACAGGCCCTGCTCGCTCTGCACCGAGGCCTCCGGGCCTGCATCACCCGCCAGCGCCTCCGCCTCCTGCCCAGGATGCAGGCTCGTGTGCGTGGACTCCAGGCCAGGTGAGCAGGCGCTGGAGCCAAAGACCAGAGTGGGAGAGTGAGGTTGTGGGGCAACTTCTCAGGGCAATGGGCAGAGTCAGGGTGATGTGGGGTCTTAGGGGCAAGGTGACCTGTCCCAGCAGCTTCCTTCAGTTCTGGACCCTGACAGAAATCCAGGCAGCCTCTGAATGCCTCCCCCAGTCTGTTCTCCACTGTGCTTTGTGTCCTTGAGACGGAGTCCTGTTGTGTAGCCCAGGCTGGCTTCAAACTCATTGATCCTCCTGCCTCAGCCTTCTGGATCTGGGATCATACTCACTCCCCACAACACCGGGCATTCAATTTCAGTCATCCAGCAGCTGCTCTGTCCACTCCGGCCAGATGCTGGAGACAGGGGGACGAAGGCAGCAAACATCCTAGGCTAGCTGCGGGGAGGGGTCAGGTTCAGACAGTTAAGCAACCACGAGGCTGACTTGAGAGCTGAGAATAACGTGGAGACCCTACCATGGCAAAGAACTCCGCCGCAGGCGACCAGTCTCTACGACCCGTGTCCCAAACACTTACCACATAAACGGAAACACAGCGCCCGTGAAGCAGCAACTCCTACCCACTCGCTTCTGGTGACTTGCAGTGGGTTTTCTGTCTGTGTATTTCCTGTAAGCCCTCTTACGTCCCAGGTCCCTTTACACCCTGCCTAGTTTACTTAGCTCAATGCCTTCAGCCTTTATCTGCGCCACAGCGCTTCAGTTCTTTTGGGGACCGGATAACGTTCCACCAGTGGATCGCTCCTTGCCGACGGATGTGTGGGCGGCGCCCACTCCTTATGAACGTGGCTGTAAAGTATCTGTCCTGCTTTGCTTTTAAGCGTCGGGTCTGTACCTAGGCGTAGCGCTGCTGGCTCACGTTCAGCTCTCTGAGGCTCTCACAGTGTGTGCGTCATTTGTATTCCAACCGATACACGGTTCAGCGTCTCCACGTCCTTGCTAGTGCTTCATTTCTGTTTTGAGACAGTCTCACTATGCGGCTTCCACCTGCCTGGAACTCACTGTCTAGACCAGGCTGACCTCAGACCGACAGATCACCTGCCTCCGCCTCCTCAGTGCTGGGGTCGGGTGTGCATCACCCAGCATACTTGATTCCCTAGTGACGGGCGAGGCGGGGTGTATTTTCACGTGCTCCCGGCCATCTGTGGAAATGTCTATTCTAGTCCACTGCCCACAGCTTGTGCTTCGTTAGTTATTTGAAAAAATGTATTTTATTAATGGATTATGTGCGTTTCTCCGTACGTCGGTGCAGCACGCTCACGTGGTGTTCTAGGAGGTCAGAAGGTATCACATCCTCCGGAACCGGAGCCGCAGATGGTCGTGAGCCACCATGTGGGTGCTGGGAATCCCGGTCTTCTCCAACAGCAGCAAGTGTGCTCTAGGCCCTTGTTTGGTTAGTTTTGAGGCAGGGTCTTGCTGTGTAGCCCAGGTTGGCCATGAACTCACAGCCATTCTCCTGTCTCAGCCTTCTGAGCACTGGAATTACGGACAGCCACCACCACAGCCAGCTCTCTCGCTGGATATTATTTGATGTATTTGAGTGTTTGCCTGTGTTTGTATGTATATGCACTGTGTGTGTGCCTCGTGCTCACAGAGTTCAGAAGAGGGCATTGGCTCCCCTGGTACTGGAGTTATGAATAGTTGGGAACACTTATGTGGGTGCTGGGAACCCCAATCTTCTACAAGAGCAACAGGTGCTCTTACCCACTGAGCCAGCTCTCCCGCCCCTTTCCTGTCGCTGCTGGTGACTTGCAAGCATCCTCCATATTTCCTGGCCAGCGCTAAGTACGTGATTTGATGGTTTCTATTCAGCGCACTGTCTTCTTCCTACTGTCCTTTGAGCATGAAAGTTGTAGATTCATTGATAGATTGATCAATGGACTGAATCTTTTTTGTGCCGGGGATCAAACCCAGGGACGTAAACATGCTAGGAAGGACACTCTGCCAGTGAGCTGCGCCTCAGTCCCAATCCTGTAGATGTGTGTTTCTCTGTGTGTACTTCTCTGTGTGTACATGGTCATGTATGTGTGCACACGTGGATGTAGAAATGTGCCTGCCGGTGTGTGCTCCACATGTGTGTGGAGGTCAGAGATTGACACCCGATCTCTTCCCCAGTAATTGTTCTCAACCTTCTTACTTAGTTTTTCCTTTTTTTTCCTCTTTCTTTTCTTTTCTTTCTTTTTTTTTTTTTTAGTTTTTTGGTTTTTCAAGACAGGGTTTCTCTGTTGTGACTCTGGCTGTCCTGGAGTTCACTCTGTAGACCAAGCTGGCTTCAGACTCACAGAGATCCACCTGCCTCTGCCTCCCGAGTGCTGGGATTAAAGGCGTGCGCTATCACTGCCCAGTTAGCCAGGGCTGTTCTTAAACTCACTGTGTAGACCACTGTAGCCTTGAACTCACAGAGATCCTCTTGCCTCTGCCTCTCAAGAGTTTGGGATTAAAGACTTCCACCATGATGACTGGGTTCATTTTATCTATCTATCTATCTATCTATCTATCTATCTATCTATCTATCTTTCTATCTATCTACCTACCTACGTACCTACCTACCTACTTACCTACCTATCAATCTATCAGTCTGTGGGACTGAGCCCGGAACGCGTTGATTCAGGCAGCATAGGTAGCCAGTGAGCTCCATGGATCTGTCTCTTCCTCCTCAGCACCGGGCTTACAGACATGTGTTATCTGGTCTGGCTTTTCCATGCGTGGGTGCTGAGGAACCCAGTTCCTCATATCTGTGTGGCTCCTAGACTTATTTAATTTATTGTATGTGAATGAGTGTCTTTCCTGAGTGTGTGTCTGTGCACCACATGGGGGCCTGGCGCCCTTGGAGGCCAGAAGAAGGAATGGGCAAATAGAATGTCTTTGAGAATTTCCCAGCTATGAGAAGACCAGGGTCCTCAAATGAAGGGATCCTGAGCAGGATAAATACTTAAAAATAAATCTAGGGGTTGGAGACATGGTCAGTGGTTAAGAGCGCTTGTTGCTTTTACAGAGGACCAGAGTCGGGTTCTCGGTACCTGTGTCAGGTGACTTGCAACTGCCTCTAACTCCAACTCCCGGGGATCTGGTGCCCTCTACTGGCCACCTAGGACCCCTGCACTCACATGCGCACACTCATACATAGACACACACATATTTATATGCATAATATAATACAAATCTTAAAAGCTGCATGTGGTGGCACATGCCTATAGCCACAACACTCAGGGGACAGAGGCAGACGGATCTAGGCTTGAGGGTAGCCTGGTCTACATAGTGAAACAGTTTCAAAGCAAAACATTGGTGGGTTTTCCATAGTGTTCTGTTCTTTACTGTTGCTCCAGTTAAACACCAGGGGAGTCGCTGACCCAGAGTCCATTTTTACATTAATGTCTAGGTTTGGAGGGTTCAGGTACCAGGGACGAAGTTTCTAGTGCCCCCATCCTCCTAATTACTCCTATGGCCTCCAGGAAGCGATACCTCCAGCGTAGGTCAGCTCTGGGACAGCTGAACACCATGCTCCTAGTGACTCGGCCCCTGCTCCATAGACGACAGAGGCTACAGGTAAGAGAGTTTGGGGAGGGGGTCTTCTGAATTGTGGGAAAGCTCAGGATAGAAGCCATGTGGGCGGGGTCCTGACAGGATTGAAACATCAGAGCTCACTGCTAACCACCGCCAATTCCTGTTCTCACCAGGGCAGGCTGGGGCCCTGGTGGCTTTTGTCTTCTTTCATCTTGCTACCTCCAGAGCTGGCTCCCCCTTTCCACCTGGGTCCCCCCTTTTCCCTCCAGGCCCCCATGGGCCCCTTCTGCTCTCCCTCCTGCCTAATGACTCCAATTTCAGGGCCATAAAGCTGCCCAAAGGTCAGTCCCCACATCATGGCTCCTCCCTAGCTGGACTTTGTCCCCTGAAACTATTTCTTCTCTTCTTCCTTACCTCTTCCCAGTAGCCTAGCAGACAGGCAGTGACGTCCACAGCCTGGGGACGGTGAGAGCTTTGGAGACGGGTAGGGGCAGTGAGGTTGGGCACCTGTACCCCTTTGGGCCTGACATGTCTTTGCTACTATCAGGGTCTCCTGGGGACAAGAGGGGACACTGACCTGAATTGGGGGTAGACTGCTGGTGGTGTGGGGACATCAACTCTTGCTGTATCTCTCCCACAGCTTGGGCATTCCCACGGCCCTCACAGCGGGGAGGCCTGGGGGAAAATGTCAAGTATGGTGAGTGGTCTGGAAGCAGGTGGTTCTGGGTTGGCAGTGAACCCCTGAGCCTGCCATAGCTTGGGGGAGGGTATAGTGCACAGGTGCCATCAGGGGTCCTGTCCCTCGTGTGGCACCTAAGCAGAGACTGCGTTTTCAGGACGCGTCCTTGCCCAGTAGGGATGGTTATCATTCTGGATATTTGAGGAGTGCACTCAGTCCTTCTCAGTTATCCTTTAGTTCCCGATTATTTGGTTCTCTGTACCAGGACCTGGGACGCTTGGAGATCCCAGCCCAGCTGGCTGCTATGCTGGAGATGGCCGAAGGTGAGTCGCTTCCCCCAGGGAGAGCTTTCCCTGAGCCACCGTGGGCAGGCACTCTGTCTACTCTGGTTGGCAGCTTGATGGGGGGAATCTGAGTACTGCCTCTTATGTTCCTTCCCAGACCACCAGGCCATCCTGGCTGGGAGCATCACGGAGTCCCTGCCACCTGAGGTTCCTGCCCGGCCCAGCCTGACCCTTCCTCCAGACATTGACCAGTTTCCCTTCTCCAGCTTCGTGTCTACCAGCTTCCAGGTGGGTTCCTGCACCTTAGAAGCACCAGTGTCACACCTGCCAGGCAGACGCAGCCCTTCCCCTTCTCCCTGCCCTCCCTGAGGTCGTTGGAACGGTCTAGAAAACAGTTGTTACTCAGATGTCTCTCTGGCCACACTTTACCTTGGCGTCGCCCTGCAGTACGGATGTGCCCTTAAAGCAGGTTTAACGACGAGGAAAACTTCCCTGTCAGAGGGTTAAATACAAAAGCAGGATTCACAGCTGCATGTACAGGAAGATCTTGTCTAGTTACACATTTATTATTTTTTTATATTAATTTTTTTGAGACAGGGTCTCACCCTGTAGCTCTGGCTGTCCTGGAACTCTCTAGTAGACCAGACTGGCCTCAAACTCAGAGATCCACCATGTGCATCCTGAGTGCTGGGATTAAAGGTGTTGGCCACCACACCCAGCCCCATTTTAATAAAATATTTAAAGGCACGTTCTTACTTTGATGGTCCTGGTTGACCTAGAACCTCTCACAGAGATCCGCCTGCCTCTGCCTCTCAAGTGCTGGGATTCAATGAGTCCACCACTACACCTGGCTTGGTGTCAGTTTTCTAATTAAATTTTAGAACAATTAAAGGGTTGGGAGATCCTCCGCGGGTAAGAGCACTTCATGAGGCCTTGAGTTCAAATCACCAGCGCCCATGTAAAAAGCCAGCCATGGCTGTAACCTCAGCATTAGGGGCAGGGGCAGGCGGACCCCTGGAACTCGCTGGCCAAACGACTTATGCAAAGCGGCAAGCTTTCAGTTAGCGACAGGTCCCATCTCAAGACAAATAAGGAAGATGCCTGGCGCCCTCTTGGGGCACACCTGCGCACGCACGTCCGTGTAACGCACGCCCACACCCACCCACAGTCCCTCTCCTCCCCGCTTACATGGGGGACTCCCTGAGGAGTGGCTTCTCTGGTCAACTCAGAGGACAAATGCTAGGTTCTCTTCCTTCCTTCCAGAAGCCATTTCTGCCTAGACCAGGGCAGCTGCTGGATGAGCCCCTGACCCGGCTGGATGGCGAGAACCCTCAGCAGGCTCTGGAGATCAACAGGGTGGTGAGTGGCACGCTGGGGAGAGACAGGACGGCCACTGTAAGGACGGGAAAGGTGCAGGGGAGACCTGTGCTTCCTGCCCTCCCCTGGCTTTTGTGTCCACAGATGCTGCGGCTCCTGGGGGGAGGGTCCCTGCAGTCCTGGCAGGAGCAGACCATGGGCACGTTCCTGGTGCGACAGGGACAGCGCCGGCCGGGGCTTCGGGATGAGCTCTTCAGCCAGTTAGTGGCTCAGCTGTGGCACAACCCAGATGAGCAGCAGAGCCAGTGCGGCTGGGCCCTGATGGCAGTCCTGCTCAGCTCCTTCCCCCCTTCCCCTGCTCTGCAGAAGCCATTGCTCAAGTAAGAAGCCCAGTGGCGGGACCCTGTGAGTGGGATCCACATACCCCACAGAGCTCACAGCAGCGTGTGTCCCTCCCCCCCAGATTTGTGTCTGACCAGGCCCCCCAGGGCCTAGCGGCATTGTGCCAGCACAAGCTGTTGGGTGCCCTGGAGCAGACGCCGCTGGCCCCCAAGGCCTCCAGGGCCCACCCACCCACACAGCTGGAGTGGAAGGCCGGATTGCGGAGGGGCCGCATGGCGCTGGATGTGTTCACGTTCAATGGTAAGGAGCCAGCCCCGCCCTCCACTCTCCCTGGCAGCCTCCTGCCTCAGCCACCCCAGCGCTCTGCTGTGCCCCTCACGGCTCCCTGCCCTGTCTGGTGAGGGGACAGTAGCCACTTATTGTCAGAGTGGAGCCTCTGCCCTCACCCTCCTCCCAACCCCCCACAGAGGAAAGCTTCTCTGCAGAGGTGGAGTCCTGGACCACAGGAGAGCAGTTTGCAGGATGGATCCTGCACAGCAGGTACCGCGAGCCTAGGATGGGACGCTGCAGCCATGCTGACCGCTCGGTGTTGTCCCCATCTTCAACCTCCCAGCCTGCTTCCCACGGCGTGTTGCCCAGGGCCCGGGGACAGGGGCTGCTCCTCAATGGATAGAAGGGGAAGTTTTAGGTGACTGGGCTCCAACTGTAGGCTCCAGAGAGAGAGCCGAGGCTCTAAATGAGGGGCCGTGCGACAGCATAAGGCCCAGATTCCAACTCCACAGGTGAGCAAGTGAGGGTTTTAGAGCCTGCAGAAAACCAGAAGGACGTTGAGGTACAAATAGGAGCGTCACCGGAAGGCTCTGAGTGAGGCTAAGCTCCTGGCTCACAGCTGGGGCAGGGAGGCCATCAGAAGGGCTCCTATCCTCAGACACCCCCCCCCCACTGCCCTCCACTCCTGAAGGACTGCCTGCCTGCCTATCCCTTCTTCTCACCCGTGTCCCACGCAGAGGCCTGGAGGCGCCCCCCCGTGGCTGGTCTGTGTCACTGCATTCTGGGGATGCTTGGCAGGACCTGGCTGGCTGTGACTTTGTGTTGGACCTGATTGGCCAGACTGAAGACTTGGGAGACCCAGCTGGTCCATGCAACTATCCCATTACTCCTCTTGACCTGTAGGTACCACCCACCTGCCCTTCCCCAGCTGGAAAGCCCCACCCTGTGGTGCATTGGTGTTCTTGAAGGCCCGGTCCTCCAACCTAAACTGCACCCCACTGTTTCCTGCAGAGCTGAGAACATCCCTCCGGCCCCTGGTGTCCGGGCCCCCTCCCTTGCCCCCAGGACTCCCTCCAGGTCCAGTCCCAGCACTGCCCGGCAGTGGCCCCCCAGGTAAGGCCGGAGTACTGGGGCTCAGAGGGCCTCTCACCCCAATAGATGCAGCAACTACTCTTGCCCAACAGGTGAGGCCAGGAAGCCGGGCAACCTGGATGGATTCCTGGACCACCTCTTTGAGCCTGTCCTCTCCCCAGGCTTCAGCGTGAGCACCCCACCCCCACCCCCTTTGCCTTGGGGCTGGGGCATGGCTACCCCTTTGGTTTCTCCTAGGCTCTAGCTTTGACACTGAACATTTGTCCCTTCAGGATCTGGAACAAGGCTTGGCCCTGAGCAGTCGCATGAAGGGAGGGGGCTCTATCGGGCCCGCCCAGCAGGGCTACCCCATGGGTGAGTGGAGATGGTGTCTCTCTAGGGCCTTCCAGGCCCAAAAGTTCAGGCAGGGGTGGTTTGAATCTCCACAGGCAGCTGAGATGGGAGCTCTGGCCAGTACCCAGCAGCCAATGCTTTTCCTTCTACCTGGGGCTGGAGGGAGGAGGAGGCACGTGGGCCCAAGAAGGAACAAACCTGAGTGACTCTGCTCCCTTAGTGTACCCAGGTATGGTGCAGGCACCCAGCTACCAGCCAGCTATGATGCCCGCGCCTATGCCCATGATGCCGGCAATGGGCACGGTCCCAACCATCCCAGGTGAGGCTGGGTTCAAGTCACCAGGAGAGGCTGTCAGGACTTGGGGGTGCGGGGTCCTGCTGGGAGCCCATATGGCACCTGGAATCAAGAGATTCAAATCTGGCCATGGCATTTACTGGCTCTGGACACCTGCTGCTCCTCACAGCCATGATGGTGCCGCCACAGCCGCAGCCTCTGCTTCCCAGCTTGGACTCGAGGCAGCTGGCAGTACAGCAGCAAAACTTCATCAACCAGCAGGCCATGATCCTAGTAAGAACTGTGGCTGGGCTGTGGGGCTGCCTGGAGAGGGCGGGCAGGGCCAGCCGAGGCTCTCACGGGGCTTGACCCTCCTTTTCCTAAGGCCCAGCAGATGACCACCCAGGCCATGAGCCTGTCTCTGGAGCAGCAGAACCAAAGGCACCAACACCAAGCTCAGGCCTCTGGGATTGCCTCCCAGGCTCCGCCCTCAACCCCGGCTCCACCCTCAACCCGGGCTCCGCCCTCAACCCCGGCTCCACCCTCAACCCGGGCTCCGCCCTCAGCCTCAGCTTCCAAGCCCAAGAAGCCTCCTGCCTCCAAAGAGAAGCCAGAGGATGACCAAGAACCTTTGGGTGTTTGCTTTAGAGTAAGGAGCCAAGGCTTGGCAGAGCTCTGGGTCTGGTCTGGTGTGGCGGCAGGTGGGTGCCTGAGAAGGCAGGCAGGATGGGTCCGAGAAGCCGTCAGAAGGGGATTGGGGACATGGCTGGCTGGGGGCTGCTCTTCATTTCTTCCTTCTGCCAGGAGGAGACTCCAGAGGAGGCTGAAGGCAGGCCTCAGCGCCCCAGGAGCTTCCAGCAGAAACGGGACTATTTCCAGAAGATGGGTGAGGATGCTCAGAGTGGCAGCCCCATGGAAACTTAACTGATGCCTGCAGCCTGGAAAGGGGAGGGAGAGGGGAGGCCTTCCTCTGTTCCTCTGCCAGTGTGCCCCGTCCAGGAACCCAGATAAGCAGGCCCCCATGGATGCTGAACAGACACAGGTGACAGAGAAGGCCCTCTGTGGCATTTACAGGGCAAGAGCCGATCAAGGTGAAGACAGTGAAGCCTCCAGCCAAGGTTCAGATCCCCCAGGAGGAGGAGACAGAGGAGGAAGAGGAGGAGGACGAGGAGGACAACGAGGAGGAAGGAAGAGCAGGTAGGTGGTGGGCTGCGGCTCCTGGGGTTCCTGCAGCAGGTGCAGTACTCAGTTGTCTTTGCTCTTCCCTGCAGAGTCTCCTCCTCCTCCTCCTCCAGTTGTGAAGAAGCCACCGAAACACAGCAAGACCAAGGTTGTAAAGGGGGATAAGGTAGAACCAGCAAAGGAGGCCACAGAACCAGCAAAGGAGGCCACAAAACCAGCAAAGGAGGCCACAAAACCAGCAAAGGAGGCCACAAAACCAGCAAAGGAGGCCGTGCCCACCCAGGGCAGGGCGCCCACAGTGCACAGCTCCAACTCCCCGCCTCAGCGCCCGCAACCCAGCAGGGAAATCCGCAACATCATCCGAATGTACCAGAGCCGCCCAGGCCCCGTGCCCGTGCCCGTACAGCCCACCAGGTGGGCCCCGGGGCATGTGGCCAGGGCTGTTTCTCTCCTTGGAGAAATCACCTTGTGTACTAGTGATTTTCTCTTTCTTCCATGAGGCCTGTCAAAACTTTCCAGAAGAAAAATGACCCTAAGGACGAGGCTTTGGCTAAGCTAGGAATAAATGGTGCCCACTCGCCCCCATCGGTGAGCTCCCATCCACCCTCTCCAGGGCTGGCCTGCTCAGGAGTCCTGGGCTTTCTGGGGTAAACTCGGCCTTGACCGTAGCCTTGTGCCTTTTCTACCCCGCAGACAACGTCTAACCTAGGAAAGGGCTCTCCGCCGGCTGTGGCTCCTCGTCCCAAGACTCGACCCCGACTGGGGCCATCCACATCCATCCAGGAAAAGCAGGGACCCCTTCGGGACTTGTTTGGCCCATGTACCCCAAACCCACCCACGGCCCCAGCACCCCCACCTCCACCGGTGCTCCCGTTGCCTGTGCCTGAGGAACCCAAGACCTTTTCGGTGGAGTCTCATGGTGAGGAGTCCATGTCTGTGTTGAGCCTCTTTGGGTTGGTGGCAGGACTCCATGGCAGCCTCTTGGGCCTGTCACCTCCATTTGGCTGAGGCCAACTGTTTGGGTTTCTGGACTTTGGAGCCTTAGAGCCCCGGATTCCTCATTCCTATCCAGGGTAGGGCTGCGGCACCCTGGACCCTGCCGGCACTGAGGGACTGACCTACAGGGTGTTGCCCTGGATGTGGAACTGACAGTTTTTCTTGGGGGGGTGGGGTGGGCGGGCGGGGACTTAGTGGCTGCAGCTGATGCTGTCAAGGACACTAGGAAAATCTCAGGGCCAGAAATGAAGGCAGGAGCTGATGCCAGGAGTGGCAATGGGAGCTGCTGGAGGCTGAGAAGAACAGGAAAGCCTGAGGGTCTCCAGCTGTCAGCCCTGTCTGAGGCTCCTCACTCTCCCTCTGCCAGCCTTGACAGAACCCATGGAGGACCGGGGCATCGCCACACAGCTCCTTGTGCCCTCGGGTAGCGTGTGCTTCTCCTATGCCAGTGCACCCTGGAAGTTGTTCTTACGCAAGGAGGTGGGCATGGGGCGGGGCCCCAGCCTTTTGGGGCTGGCGGGGCGGTGGCAGCCATGTGAGACCCTAACCCTTAACTCTGGCGCAGCCCCTTCCACGCCGACCACCTTTCCAAGGTTGGTTTTCCAGGTTGAGGCTGGGAGGGCAGAGGCGCGCCGGCCAGGGCACAGCCTGGCGTGACCTCAGCTCTTTCCACACTGCTCCAGGTCTTCTACCCCCGGGAGAACTTCAGCCACCCATACTGCCTCAGCCTTCTCTGCCAGCAGGTGAGAGCCTGGCTCGCCCACCACCCTGCCACACCCCCAGACAGACTGCATCCCAGGGCCCCAAGTTCAAACGTGGGCCTGGTTTACAGCCCTGTGAGGAGCACAGTAAGGGCTGGCACGCAGAGGGCTGCTTTACAAAATAGAGACAGTGAGGAACTTCGTGTTACAGAGGAGAGGTCCGAGCAACGTGTACGCGGCATGGGCTCTAGCGCATGCTAGGTGCTTCATAAATGGTGGTTGTTACTTGGTCACTTTTGGCATGGCGGTGTATCTCAGCTGATACACTGCACCGACAGTGGCAGACCGTGGTGCCAGAGGAAGGAGCACATTGGATGCAGGATGGGGAGGGAGAACAGGAGGTCTGGATGTGACCCTGAGCTTTGGATGTGCCTGCCCCACCCCCACCCCGCCCCTGCCCCACCTGTGCCTCTAGCAGGACCCAGCCAGCACTGCCGGGTCTGTAGGCACTACCACTGGGCCCTCTGCCTCCTCTGTCACATACCCATAGCTACTGCAGGTGAACTCTGACCTCAGAACCTGGTGCTGACCTCCTCGTTCTACCTCCAGATCCTGCGGGACACCTTTGCAGAGTCCTGCATCCGGATCTCCCAGGATGAGCGGCAGAAAATGAAAGACCTGCTGGGTATGGGTTCTGGGAGCTGAGGTGCGGGGTGAGGGCCTGCCCTGGGAGAGGTGTCAGGGAACAAGGCCTCCTGCATCCCCTCCTGTCCACAGGAGACTTGGAGGTGGGCCTGGACTCCCTCGACACCGCCGAAGACACCATCAAAAAGCGCATCGTGGTGGCTGCTCGAGACAACTGGGCCAATTACTTCTCACGCATCTTCCCAGTCTCGGTCAGTGAAGCTGGGCTTGGGGGTGCAGGGTGGGACAGGGCTCTGGAACTCCGTGCCCAGGGGCTCCGGGCATCTGGGCGGTGCCAGGAGCAGGACGGACCCCTGCCTTCCCGACAGGGTGAGAGCGGCAGCGATGTGCAGCTGCTGGCGGTGTCTCACCGGGGGTTGAGGCTGCTGAAGATGACCCAAGGCTCCAGCTTCCACCTGGACCGGCTGAAGACTCTCTGCTCCTACAGGTGAGCTGGCCCAGAGCCTGGACTCGGGTGGCGAGATGGGTTCTGACTCACACCCCGACTCTCTACACAGCTTTGCTGAGGTGCTGGCTGTGGAGTGCAGAAGCGGCTCCATCCTGGAGCTGTCACTGAAGAATGAGCAGCTGATACTGCACACAACCCGGGCGAGGGCCATCCAGGCCATGGTGGGGCAGTTTCTGCGTGAGCTCAAGAAGGCAAGTGTGGGCTGTCTTGCCCTGCCTGGCTCCCCTGGGTCAAGGCTGGGGGCTTAGTCAAGGTCCCTGGTGCTCCTGGGTACTGGGTGGGCGACGCGCAGGGCAGGCAGTTGCTCACCCACCCGCCTGCAGGACTCTGGCTACGTTGTCGCCCTGAGGAGCTACATCACGGACGACCACAGCCTCCTCAGCTTCCACCGTGGGGACCTCATTAGGTTGCTGCCGGTGGCCACTCCGGAGCCAGGTATCCCCAGGGCCGGCCGAGGGAGGCTGCGGGGGGAGGGGGGGAAGGAGGGACGGGGTGGGTGAACGGTCGTTTGGGAATGCCTTCCAGGCTGGCAGTTCGGCTCTGCCGGGGGCCGCTCCGGACTCTTTCCTGTGGACGTGGTGCAGCCAGCTGCTGCTCCCGACATCTCCTTTTCCCTGGGTCAGAGGGACAGCTGGCAGCGCAAGAGTAAGCCGGTGCCAGCTCAGGAGGTGAGGAAGACAGACCAGGTGAAGCCATGGAGGCCTAACTAGGAGTTGCCTCTGGTGCTGCCCACTTCCTGTGGGCAGAGCTCACGGCTTTCCTATCCTCTACCATCTCCTGACTTCTTGCCAGGTCTCCCCAGCAAGACTGTAAGTCACGCCCTCTGACTCCGTGGTCCTTAGTTCAGTGCCTCCATAGAAGATGCTTAATAATCTTGGCTTTCCTGGCTTCTGGTGTCGCTCTGCTCAGGTCTAATGGGTATGGGCACCAGGAGGCGAGAATTGGAACAGAGCCTTTGGGCTAGGTGGTGGGCATTGGGGTGGCATCACATTTCCTGTGCTCCCAGCGCCCCACCAATCTCAGGAGCCAAGAACCCAGCGAAGACTCAGAGGCCACCTCCTTCACAGGCTACAACTCTTTGTCTGCGGACTCCAACTACACTATGCAGGAATTTGCCCTGCGCTATTTCCGGAAGCCCCATAGCTTGTGAGTGTCCTGAACCAACGCCTGTGCCTGTTTGCCCTCAGCCTCCCCCAATACAAGCCCCAGAGCCACCAGGTAATGGCTCTTACCATGGCTTCGTGGCCTGGGACGGAAGAGCAGGAGGGCCAAGCAAGCAGAGCTCTTTTCCTCTGCCCTCTACAGGCTGACCCAGACAGGCAGAGGTGCCAAGGAGATGGCTGAAGTCAACCTGATCCAGTACACCAAGGTAAGGGGCCAGGTGGGGAAGAGTCTGGCCCAAGGATCTGCCATCTAACTCCCATGGCCCTAGATTCACAGCTAAAGCTCCTTGGCCACAGGACCCCATCCAGGAGTCCCTCATCAGCCTCAGCAATGAGGACATGAACAAGAAGGCTGTGGCTGGCTTCCAGGGTAAGTGGCCGCAGGCAGCCGTGGTCCCCATGTGCACAGTGCTTCGGGTCTGGGCACCTGGCTCCCGCCGCCTTTTGAGATCCCTGGGTCTGTCCATCTTGCCAGTAGAGGATGTTTGCTTGGCCTTGTTTTTCCTCCCATGGGCTGTGTGGCATCTGGGGTGGTTGATGGGTTCAGTGGACACTGGCACCCTTGGGATTTCCCTGAATCTATTTCCTTCTCAACAAAGTCAGAGAAGACTGTCCTACCTGTTTTTGGAGAGTAAGGTGCCAGGTGTCAGGTGCCCCATAATTGGGCACGGCCCTGCTCACTGTGCTCCACATTCTGCCTGCAGTTCTGATGCAGTTTATGGGGGACCAGCCCAAGCCCCGGGGCAAGGATGAGCTGGACATGCTCTATGAGTTGCTGAAGGTAAGCAAGAACTGTGCGCTAACCCTGAGCACCAGTCCTGCCCTCCTGCCTGGGCCTGAGTGGAACACCCCGAAACCTTGCTTTCTCCATTGTTTCAAAATATTCTCTTTTCAAATCAGCTCACAGTACTACATTTTGGGCTATTCTGTTATACAAACTACAGATGCTTGCCTAAGAGCTGAGGCGCACACTCTTTAGTAGTATGCTTGGAAACTAAGTCCACATCAAGCCAAGTATTCAACAAGTTTCTATAGGAACTCAGATTAATGTCACCCCTATCTCTTAAGACTTCCGTACTGCTGCCATCCGTGCTGTCTCTGATCCATTTCATATGCACAAGAGCATGTGTGCGGGGCATCACGCACGCCTGTGGAGGTCAGAGGGGACACTGCAAGCGATGCTCTCCTCTTACGTGGGTCTCGGGGATGGAACCTAGGTCAGCAGGCTTGGCAGCAAGCACCTTCACCAGCCGAGCCATCGCACTGGCTCTACAGACACGTCTCAATATACGTCATCTCCAGTTACTCCTAAGCACCTCTACGCACGCGTATAGGTGGCTGCAGAGGCTAGAGAGGGTGTTGGGTCCCCTGGAGCTGGACTTCTAGGTGGCTGGGATCTGCCTGATGTGGGTGTTTGAGACTGAGTTCAGTCTTCCACAGGAGCAGCAAGAACACTTAACACCCGGGCCTTCTCTCCAGCCCCATTGTCTAGCTCTAGCATCCTTAAGTACAAAAGTAAGTGACCTGGAGTTGGAGAGACGGCTCAGTGGTTAAGAGCACTGACTACTCTTCCAGAGGTCCTGAGCTCAATTCCCAGCACCCACATGGTGGCTCTCAACCATCTACAATGGGGTCAGATGCCCTCTGCTGGCAGGCAGGTGTACATGCACTCAAACATAAAATATATAAATCTTTAAAAAAAATATTAACTGATGAGTTGGGCTGGGGAAATGCTGTCAGCTGTTGCAGCAAAGAGAAGAGGTGACTGCTGGGATGTCACCTTCATTCGGTCCCCAGCCAACACCATTAGCAGTATTTCCAATCCCAGGCCCAGCCATCTGGCACTCCCAGCAGCCCCCTCGGCTCTGTCCTGTCTCTGTCTTACCCACTCCACTCTTCTGGTTTCCACAGCTGTGCCGGGAGGAGGACCTCAGGGATGAGATGTACTGCCAGGTCATCAAGCAAGTCACAGAACACCCCAAGCCGTGAGTGGGGCTTGTGAGGCAGGGGACTCGGGTGGGAACCCGACCTGTGACCTGGCCAGCCTGACACCCAGCCCTGCTCTGCAGGAAGCACTGTGTCCTGGGCTGGACCATCCTCAGCCTTTTCACAGGCTTCTTCACCCCATCCACCACTCTGATGCCCTACGTGACCAAGTTCCTGCAGGATTCCAGCCCTAGCCAAGGTGCTTGGGGTAGGGAGAGGGACGTCCAGGACCAGGAACGCCCTGCCAGTTAGGGGCTTGGATACACCTGTGGCCTCTATTCTGGCTCTCCGCAGAGCTGGCCGGGAGCAGCCAGGAGAACCTCCAGCGCACAGTCAAATATGGGGGGCGCCAGCAGCTGCTGCCACCTGGTGAAATGCAGAGTTTTCTGGTACTAGTAGTGGACATTTGGGCCTTTCAGGACTCCCCTATAATGGGGGGGAGGGTGGCAGCACCCACAGGAGAGCTAGGACCTCTGATTGCTAGAGACTAACCCTACAACTTACTTGACAGAAGGGGCAAGCAAATCGTTTGCTTCTAATTCACCTGCCTGGGGGCGTGGACTACAGGACAAACACGAAGACATTCACGGTGAGCAGGGTAGATGGGGGTGAGCGGGAGTAGATGGGGGTGAACGGGGTGCCAAGCAAAGGTTATGTGCCTACACTCCCGGACCCTAGTCTCCATCATCACGGCCTTGTCCGTGTGTCCAGGTGGCAGGAGAAGTGCTGGAGGAGCTGTGTGGACAGATGGGCATCACAGACTCACAGGAAGTGCGGGAATTTGCCCTCTTTGTCATCAAAGGGGAAGGTGAGCCCAGGGAAAGTGGCAGCCTTACCTGCCCGGGCCACCGGCCACTCCACAGGAACACAGTCTCTGTGCCGGGGCAGGCTGTGGTCAGTGCTGGCATGGCCCCTATGCAGGTGAGCTCGTTCGGCCGCTGCTGTCCCACGAGTACCTCAACAGCGTGGTGGTAGACCAGGACATGAGCCTGCACAGCCGGCGGCTAGGCTGGGAGACCCCGCTGCACTTTGATCACCCCACCTACACCGAAACCCACTATGGCCAGGTCAGCCCCCTGCCCAGAAACTGCTGTGCAGAGCTGCTGCTAGGGGCGGGCTTCCTGTCTAGGCAAACCCTAGACTCTTCACCACAGTGACCCGCTCTGTGGCAGCTGGAAGGGATGGGGCCGAGAACAGGTTGGAGTCTCTAAAACAGCAGCCCTTCCCCACCCGCTCCTCAGGTGCTGCGGGACTACCTGCAGGGGAAGCTGATGGTCAGCGCACAGGCAGAGGCTCAGCTTGCCCGGCTGGCTGCCCTCCAACACCTCAGCAGGGCCAGCAAAAGTCCCCCATCAGAGTGCGTGAGCTCAGCCCAACCCCTTCTGCCAGACCCTCCCCCAAACCTAAGGGCTTCTTCTGCCTACCTACCTTCCAGGCCAAGGCCATACCACTTAACCTTTCCTGGCCCTGACCAGACCAGCCTAGAGTAGTAGATACCTGTCTTCTGTGTCTCCCCCCAACCTACCGCTGAGCAGGGCCCTGGGGTGCTCATAGGAGGTGCCAGTTCAGTTACCTGGCACCACAGGCTCCGCCCTGCACCAGGTGGTCCATGGCCATGGGCCCAAATGACCCAGGTTGTGCACACTAGGAAAGAGCTGCTGGCTTATATTCCCAAGCCACTGCAATGGCAGGTGAACACAGCCAACATTCAGAGCTTGCTGGGCCAGGAGCTGAAGCAGATGAGAGGACACAGCTCACAAAGAGCACAGATTGGTTTTATAGGTGGGTCTGTGTCAAGGGACTGCTGGGGGTGCGGGTCAAGGCCCAAGAGGGCGAGGGGTGAGAACAGAAAAGGGTGAGGAGGCCTCTATGTTCCCTGGGGAGCAAGCGAGGCAGGTCCCGGAGATCTGCAGTCAGGACTCTTGCCCTGTTCCTCTTCCCCAGAGGCCGTGAGCCAGCTGCCCCTCTTTGGCTACACTGTGTATGTGGTGCTCAGAGTGAGTAAGCTGGTCCTCCCTGGACCTATCCTCCTGGGGCTCAACCGCCACCACCTTGTCCTCATGGACCCCAGCTCCCAGGTAGGTGGGGCTCCTGTTCCTGTGCTGACTGGGACTCCCAGGTCACTCCTCTCGCACGCTGCTACCCACTCCATCGCCAACCTCTGCTGCATTTCTACCCCAGAAACTCTGCCATTCCATCACCCTCACGGACCTGCAGCGGCTCCACCTGCTGAGCCCGCTAGAGGAGGATGGGTCCCCTGGCCTGGAGCTCAACTATGGCTCTGCTGACAACCCCCAGACCATCTGGCTGGAGCTGCCACAGGCGAGTGGCCCAGGCTTGTGTAGTCCCTAGGAAGGAAGTGTCTACTCAGTGCCTACAGTGTGGAGAGGGGGCCCAAGCCAAGGGTCTGCTTAGGAGGGTGGGGCGAGCTGTACTGAACTGTCTCTGCCCCGCAGGCCCAGGAGCTGCAGAACACCATTGTCTTCCTGCTGGAGAGCGGCACGTCCTCCACGCAGTGGCCCGGCCTCCTCTGAGAGCGTGAAGATGAATAAGGCAAGGCCTCTCACCGGGCGGCTGCCTTGGATGCTGGCGGGTGGTTCTGGCTTGGTCTTCGCTGCCTGGCCTTGCTCTGACTTCTTGAAGCACAACCCAAGTGGGGGCCGTAAGGCAGGGGTCGCCACAGAGACTCCAACTGGAGAGTAAGCGGACACAGTCCCTCTGAGGCGGACTGAGCCAGGAGCTGGGGCCGTAGGAACCTGGCTTGAGCATCTGACATCCGGCCTGGGGAAATGCCCACGAGCTCCAGAACTGGCACAGGCCCAGTGCTCACTCAGGCACAGGGCCTGGACGAAGCAGCTTCTGTACAAATAAAATGCCCAGAAAAGGACTGCGTGCGTGTCCACAGCAGGACTTTTATTCTCAAACATCACAATTGGGTCTGGCCTTCCTGACCAGCAGCTGATCAGGGCCTGGAGCCTGGCTGCTACTCACGGAGGACCAGAATGGGCCTCACACTGGCAGAAACATAAATACAAGAAGGGGGGAAATTTTTTTCCTTTGGCAGCAGCCACACCACCTGAACCTTCTAATCTGAGGGTCTGGCCCAGATTACAGCCATGGAAACTAGAGAAGCAGGATGTGAGAAAGGACCATGAGGGTTTCAAGCAGGTGGGCTCACCTCTGACCTTCACACTTGATTTGGGTGTCTAGTGACACCTCCAAAGTGAGGTCTGGCCAGAAGGGGAAGGACCCTGAGAAGCTGGTGCACCTGGCATGGGCCTGGCCATGACAGAGGAGGGCAGACGGTGACCGTCAGCCAGCAGCAGGTCATCTCTGTGGGGCACACAGCCCGTGCCAGTCAGCTTCGCTCTCACAGCGGGTGCGATCACGGAAAAACCGCTTGATGAGGCTCTGGGCCTCTTCCTTCACTGCAGATTTGGGAGGGGACAGAGGAGAAGGTAAGGTCGGCCTCCTCCTGGTAGCTGCCCCCCCCACCCCCAGTGTCTTCTGGCACTCACCACTCCTTCCAGGAGAGACCCTCTGAGACAGCAAATGTGAGAGGTGACGGGCAAAGCCTTTAAACAACTCCTAGAAGGCAAAGGAAGAGAAAGGAGCCCTGGAGCCATCACAGCCCACCACCAAGGGCAAGGCAGACCTAGAATGGGCAGAAGCTGGTCTTGGCCTAAGGCTGGCCTGCTCTGCTCTATTTCATGCAGGTGCACACTCCTTGCCCCCCCTCCACCCCCCTTTGCACTGACCCAGCGCTCCAGGCCTACTTACCTACCTTGGACATAAATCTGCCCTCCTTATAGAAGGGGGTCAGGTACCTGACCACAATATCTGCAGCCTCTTTCAGGGAGATGCCAGGAGCTGAGAGCTGGCAAGGCCCTTGAGCCACTTCATTCTCAGTGTTGTGATCACTGGCTAAGGCATTGCCCTTGGTCTCAGCCAAGATGGAGGACTTGGTAGAAGGGCGAAGCCTCTTCTGAGTCTTCTCTGAGTTCTCCTGGAAAGGGCCACAGCATGTAGGGGTCACTTTGGGGGTCACTTTTGAGCTAGGCTCTACCCTCTCTTCTGAAAGGAAGTGCACACCTTAACACCAGGTGCCTTACTCCAGCCCGTCCCACCTGCTGCTAGGGTGTGAGAAGTGATTTTTCCCTGGACCCTTGTCCAGGGCAGAGCCGTTCCCCACCTCCCCGCCAGCCTCCTCCCTCCCCTAAGCCCAAGCCCTATGGTACCTGCTGGGGTCTGGGCCGCTTGCCTGTCTGGGTTTCCTTTAGAGGCTGACCTTCAGGGAGGCCCTGGTTTCTGAGTGAGCAGGTGCTGGCCAGAGGGAAGAACAACATCAAAGGTCTGTGACTAGCTGTTCTCAACCCAGGAGCCCAGCAGGGCCTACCCGAGGAATGAGCTTCAAGTTTCAGAGGCCCAGGGAACACGGGTCAGATGCTGCCACAAGAATTCTGAGGACTCCCTGACACCTGACCTCCTACCTTGGTCCTTCTCTGGGACACTCAGTCTGAGACGGAGCAATCAAGTGTCCTTGGGGTCCAGCTTCTGTGCCCTTCTCTGGCATAGCTCCACAGGGGGAGCTGGTATCCTCTGATCCTGAGACTGAAGCAGGCAAAGGCAGGCTTTCTGTTTTTTGGCAGAGAAATCTAGTGATGCTCTGGGAATCCTTGAGGGCTGCTTCGGCTAGGAGCTGCTGTTTCTTACTGGCTCTAGCCTTGGCACTGCCTTGGAAAAAGCCTTTTGTCCTCTTCTCAGGGGAGGGATCCCCACGATGAACACTACTTCCAGGAGTCTCTTCTTGGTACCCAGAGAGGGGTGTGCTTCTGTCTTCATTTTGAAGGCCACAGTCCCAGGCGGGGGGCTCCTGCTCACCTTCCAGCACAGCCTCGGGGGCTTGCTTCTGGCCCTGAGCCTCCCCCAGCAGTTCTGTGGCTGTCTGGAATGGGCAGGAGCCTTTGAGGAAGCCAGCTCCTACTCTCTTGGGTTTGAGCTGTGAGAAAAAGGAAGTCAGGAGGTTCAGAACCCTAGACACCCCCTCAAAGGCAGCTGTGGCTGCAGTGAGAGGCTCTTGGGAGTGTGGTTGAGAAGCTGAGCAGAACTCAACTGGGTACCAGGCTGATGGGAGGAGAGGCGTGGCTGACAAACGTGCACTGGGCAGAGCGAGGAGCTGCTGTATGGCCTTTCCTGACATCACGGCCCTGCCCAACCCGGATGTCAGGAGCCTGTCCCACTGAGGGCAAAGCGGGGAGGGCTGCCTCCCTGAACTTAGGTGGGGAACAGGCATCTGGACGCTGCTCACCGAGTACACATGTGAGGTTGGTGGGATGTCATAGTCACTGGGCTCTGAGGGCTCAGCCGTGGCACTGCCACTCTTGGCCCCACCTTCCATGTCATAGAGCTGACCGTCCTTGGAGGCTTTGTGGATCTCGGCCACCTAAAGAGAGACAAGGCAGGGCAATCAAGGCACATACAAGCCACTGCTTAGCCCCAATCCAGATCTTTAGTTCTGCTATCCATAGCGGGGAGTGGATGCTGGGAAAAGTGACAGCTCCCACTGGGATGGCTATATCACCTCCAGGTAGCCAGGAAGGATGAGCTTTATTTGTGTTAATGGCTTCAGGGCCAGCAGGCTGGCGGCTAGCTTCTGAACATAGAGAGGCTGCCTCATCCTAAGCCCATGAGCGTGCTCTGTTCCGTCTGCTCCTTGGCTCTGGGCTTACCTTCTTCAGAACACTAGCCTTGTACAGATTGACCATCTTGGCATTTCGGAATGTCTCATGCTCCAATTCCACAGCCTTGGCCTGCAGGTCACCTCTGGGAAGGATGAGAACAGGTGGGGGCTGGAGAGATGGTTCAGTGGTTAAGAGCACTGGCTGCTCTTCCAGAGGACCTGAGTTCAATTCCCGGCACCCACATGGCAGCTCACAACTGTCAACTCTGGTTGCAGAGGATCTGATGCCCTCACACAGACATACATTCAGTCAAAATATTAATGTATATAAAATAAAACATTTTTAAAAACAAAGGACAGGTGAGTCTGAGCCTTCTCCCAGCCGTCCGACTGGTTTCTCCTCGGGGACCATGGGCTAGCCTCAGGGCCAGGTGAGGGTG
The DNA here is from genome assembly GCA_026225945.1 of Cricetomys ansorgei. NCBI lineage: Eukaryota > Metazoa > Chordata > Mammalia > Rodentia > Nesomyidae > Cricetomys > Cricetomys ansorgei. The sequence continues at coordinate 5,892,035 of JAMJFZ010001895.1, read as the reverse complement.
GGCACAAGGATACTGATCAGGATTCTTGAGGCATCCACAGCTTATTGTCCTTCAGTAGCCACTGGCAGTCTCTGGTGCACACCCAGGAGGGCTGCAGGACTGGGACCCTGAAACAGAATGGCTCACAACCTGCAGAGAGGCATTCTCTGAAGGAATAGAGCCTTGGTTCCCTACCCTGGAGATCTTGGGGCACTCACTCAGCACTGGACCCTGCAGCCTGTTGATTACTGTTCAGAGCCTCCTCCAGAAGCCGCAGGCAGTGCTCTCGAGCCTGTGAGGAGAGTGAAGTCTTGGTCACTCACCCTCAGGATCAGGGAGGGGCTCTGTGGGCAAGTGAGCCACCCTTACCTTCACCGTGAGCTTTGGTATCCTTCTGCTTGAAGCCTCTCTCAGGGGACAGTCTTCATCTGAGAAGAGGGAGGGAGGGCTTTCCACCTGACCAGCTAGCTCTGTGGAGTCCCCCAACCTTCACTGAGCCATCACATCCAGGCACAGCACCCCAGCCCCTGGGAGCACTTCTACCAACCTGGGGGTGTGAATTCTTCTATCTTGGGCTCTTTGCCCTGGAAGACAGACAGCATGAGGGACCATCATGAGACACCCTGTCCTGCTGCAGGGCCAGAGAAGGGACTGAGGTGGTGAGAGGGACCATCCAGACCTTGCGTGGGCTGCTGTGTGTTTTTGTTTTTGGGGGGGTGCACATTTGAGACAGGGTTTCACTATGTAGTTCCTGGCTTTGTTCTCAGATCCACTTGCCTCTGCCTCCCAAGTGCTGGGATTAAAGCTGTGTGCCACCATGACAGTTTTTTTTTAACCTGACAGGAACTAGAGTCATCTGGAAAAGGGAGCACCTCAATGAGGAACTGCCTCCATCAGACTGGTCCGTGGGGACATTTTCTTGCCAGGTGCGGGAGGGTTCAGGTTACTGTGGGCTGTGCCCCTCCTGTGCAAGTGGTCCTGGGTTGTACAGAAAAGCAAACTGAGCAAGAGAGCAGCACTCCTCGTGGTCCGTGCTTCAGTTCTGCCTCCAGGTTCCTGCCTTGAGCTCCTGTCCTGACTCCCCTGATGCTGGACTGTGATGCAGAAGTGTCAGTCACAGAAACCCTTTCCTTTCCAGGTCGAGTTTGCTCACATGTGTTTTGTCACATCAACTGAAACCAGACTAGCAGAGCCACTGAGCCCACCAAGGCCTCTGCCCCCTTTACCTTGCGCAGACTCATCTGTTTCTGATAGAAAAGATTCCATTCCCGCTTGTGGGCCTCATCTCTGCCCTCATCACCGCTACCTCCGGAACCTTCATCATACCTAGAGGACAGGCTAGGCATGAGCAGCCGCGGTGGGGGCTCTGCTCTCCCCCTCTCATGCCACTTGATGAGACAGTGACGCTTCCGTACAACACTAAAGCCCAGGCCCCAGGGCGAGTCCTGTGCCACACTGCAGGAAGGTCACCTTTGGCCTGGTAATGACTGGTAAACAACTGCATTTCCTGGGTTGGGGGCTCCTGGCTTTACAGCCCCTCACCTGCTGAAGCCCCCGTAGCCCCTGCGGCCGCCCTCGTACAGCTCAGGATCGAAGCTGTTCCCCTGGAAGGGCCCGATACAGGTCTTGCTCCAGCTGCTGCTGCGCTCCAGGGCATCAAGCTTCTTCCTTACGGCCACGGGACTCTGGCAGTGGTCACAGCCTTTGGCGCAGGTGGGTGGTGCATCCCCAAAGTACTTGGCGATGGCAGCATGGCGGCACCTACAGTAGGCGGTGCCAGTGGGATGAGGGACTGAGGCACACAGTCTCCAAACACTAGCTGATTCACTACCCAGCACCCCACTTGACGCTTCACACCTTTCAAAAAACCTTTTATTTTACATGTACTAGTAACCCTGAGTGCCCGAGGAGGTCAGGTGAGTGTTGGACCACTTGGAACTTACTCCAGATGGTTGTAAGCCACCATGGGTGCTGAGAACTAAACCCGAGGTCCTCTGCAAGAGCAGTGTTTGTTCTTAGCCTCTGAGCCATCTCTCCAGTCCCTGTCCTGTACCCATTTATTCACAGGGGCTTCAGAAGCATCATCTGGTATGGCCCCATTGCAGAGTTGGGGCCAGAAAGATGAAGCAGCCTTCCTACAGTCATATGCTCTGGGTGGCTGGCAGCCAGGGCGTGAACCTCATTCTGGTGACCCGAGAGCCCTAGGGTCCTGCTCTTCCCTCCACCTGCAGTGGTGGAGGACCTTGGAGAGTTAAGGCTCTGGCACAGATACAGGCTCTGCCACCAAGGCTATGCGAGTAAAACATTTCACCTCTGAATTCCATGGCCTCTGCGGGTATACTGCTAGTGGGGCGGTGGTCATCACAGGCTGTGCGTACTGACGGGTTGTTCTACAGGGACACCCCACTGTGACGGAGGGAGGAAGAGCAGGAGAGGGCCTATCCTGCCTTCAGCATTCTGTCTGCTTTTCTCTTTTCCTTCCCAGTTACTTATTTAGAGACAGGGTCTGACTATGTAGTTAAGGCTGCCCCAGAACTGACTATGTAGACTGGGATGGCTTCAAACTTACAGAGATCTGCCTGCCTCTGCCTCCCAAGTGCTGGGATTGAAGGCGTATGCAACCACACTCTGTTTTGTTCTGTTTTGAGACAGGGTTTCTCTGTTGTAACCCTGGCTGTCTTGGAACTCACTCTGTAGGCGAGGCTAGCCTTGAACTCACAGAGATCCGCCTGCCTCTGCCTCTGCCTCCCAAGTGCTGGGACTAAAGGCGTGTGCTACCACTGCCCAGCTTGTTTTGTTTTTAGGATAAGGCCTCACTATAGCTCAGGGTGGCCTTGAACTCTTGAGCCTCCTGCTTCAGAATCCTGAGTCCTGGGATTGGAAGCAAGAGCCTCAACAAGCAGTTTTCACTTGTTTGACCTTTCCTTAGAGACCTCTTTCCCTCCCCCCATCTTTTTTGCTCTAGGCCGAGGGCTGTATCTAGTATAGCTCCACCAGAGACAGCATTCTGAGAGTGGCTATCATGCAAAGTCACTGATGAACGCACTCAGCTAGGGAGATACAGCCTCAAAAGAGCTGCCCACTCACTACTTCCAGATGTTCCCCTTGGGGTAAGCACTCTCTGCCCAAGCTGGTGGCAGGAAGCAGCCTCTACTTGGTTGGTGCAGGAAGCTCAGTATCTTTTCTGATCCCCAGGAAGAGGCCACTGTTCTAACAGGGTCCTTACAAATAGTCATTCTTACTGCCCGAAATGTGGCACAGGGTTGGAGAACCTGAGAAAAGATGCCACAGGCAGGGCAGTATGAGTGCCAGTCTTAAGGACAAGAATAGCTGACTCTAATTGCTTCTAAACAGAGATCGTGTTAGTATGAATACTGCTTGGGGATCTGACCCCAGAGAGCAGGCTAGTGTATGAAAGCTAATTGTTGCCCAACTCCTTAAGAAGCAGGGTTTCTCCAGCAAGCGGACGAAGTCCTAAAACTGGATAGAAGCAGGAGACAGCAGACAGCCACTGGGGGGCGCTCTTGCAGCCTGCTCCCACTACCACAATCTATGTAACAAATGTTCCCTCTGCTCAAGTCTGTTGCCTGTACAGTGGTGGCCCGTCCTGTCTCTGAGAAGCTTTGGCATCTAGATGCTGTGGCCATATGGTTGTCTACTCCCTGCCCCCAGGCTCCGACTCACTGGGGTTTTGTGCTCAGATTCAAAGAGCTCCATTGACTGGACAGCTGAGGTCAGTTTCTCCCTCTGCAGCCTGGTCTGCTGGTAGCAAGACAGTCTTGTTGCCCAGTGGCCAGGAGCGTGGAGACAGCTGGGCAGAATGAGACCAGCAGTGTCCTTTCTCTTAGGAGGGACACGAGGCCTCTCACCAGAACAAGCCGGCTACTTTTAAGACATCTAGGATCCTCAAATTCCCCCCGCCCCCAAATGCCTCTGGGAGCTGATGGGCAGAAGTAATACACTGCCTGCAAAGCTTGCTGACTTGCTTGGGTGGTCCTGTAGCTCCTGTTTTTCTTCCTGGGAGAGGCCAGAGGAGCAGACATGGAGTGGCCCAAGAGACAGGCTGGGGTGGTCAGGAACACAAGCCAAAATGGCCATCCAGTATGGAATGCTCAAGAGGGAGCTGCTCCACCCTCTTCCCCCAGCAACCTCTGAGCCCCCTGGGGTTATTTCCACAGGCAACCACAGCCAACCACTTCTGTCATTAGTCCAGCCCTAGAGCTCAGCCTACAGCCTGGCCCACAGGCAGGAGGGAGGGCAGAACAGGAGAATAATAACAGAGGGAGCCATTTGGGCAATCTAGAGAGTAGAGTGGACCTCTAGGCAGAGAAAGACTGGGTGTGAAGGGTGGAACAAGCTCAGGGGAGGGCTCCCTCTGGCTCCGCCTCAAAATGGTAATTTGACACCTATATCTCCAGGGCAACCAACAACAAAAAAGCTGAAGCTGGATAGCAGCTGGCTGTCAGCAGCCGGGAGCTCACACTAAGAGGTGCCTGAGGAGAAGCCGCTGCCCGCAGGGCAGGAAAGTGGCAGTGCTGGTGAAGGAAGTCAGAGGTGGGAGCCAAGGGGCTGAGAGGAGGCGCATAAAGGCTCTATACTGGGGCACCCCTTCTTGGCTCTCAATATCTGAACTCCCAGGTAAGTGACACTGGCCAGAGGTAACAGGGCGGGGAAGAGGAGGGAAAGGGCAGCCATGCTCCTATCTCAAGGGTGAGGAGCAACAACTTATGAACTCTAGGAGGAACATCTTAGGGGTACAGTGGGCCACTCTCCTACAGGGAACTCAGACACATCCTGTGTGCACCTGAGCTCTCTTGTCCCGAGACCCAAGGCTGGGGGGGGCGGGGCTGTACTGCCACCCGCTGTGTACTAGAGGGGCTGGGGGTCTGCTGACTTGGTACATCAACTTAAGCCTTTTCTATTCAGTGAGCTTAAAATAGGGCCCACACGTGTGCTGAGCCTCCATTTCCCCAAGGATTAGGGCTGAGCCCTCCTTGTTTCTCAGGCAGGCTCAGGACAAGGTATGCCCAGCCAGCTCTTGGCTCTCCAGGATCTAGAAGAACCTGCAGCAGAACTGGACAAGAGCAGCAGCTTTCATGTCTCTTGGAGCGCTGCCTTGCTTACTGGCATGTGTTTCAGCTCAGCTCAGCCCAGGAAGAGTCTCTGCACTTAGATGGCTAGCCCCCCTTGGTTCTCCTTTGGCCATGATCTCTGAAAACTGAACCAGGGACATGCAAGCCTGAATCTAGACCCAGGATTGGAGGGGAGATGGTGACTACACGAACTAGGCTGGGGAGAGATCTAGGATTCCACTTCACGCTATACCGCTGTAATGGCGACCCTGAGATGGTTCTTTGGTTCATTCTTTGGGCAGCACAAGCACAACCTTCCTGGGCAGGGCCTCTCAAAGGGAAGGCTGCTCACCCCTCCTGCCTCCTGTCCTCACACCAGGGTTCAAGTCCCCCTGAGATGTTCCTTCCAAAGTAAACAAGCTGTTATCCAGCAAGAAAAACACCATCCAGGTTTGGAAACCAAAAAAGGCCAAGTGTCCTTGGCTCAGCAGAGGAGTGGGCTTTGCCCTATGTCAGGGCTGGGGAACGAACTCCAGTGATAATGCTGGGGACTGAACTGAGGCTGAGCCACAGCTGGGACAGCAGATCGGGATAGGAAAGAGAGGGCGTGGCGCTGAGCTGTGAGCCACAGGATCCCAGAGGCAGGAGGGTGCACTGCGTCCACAAAACAGCTTCAGCAGTCCCTGAGCTGAGAGGGAAGGCCAGCGTCTAGCAGGTAAGGAGCTCACTTAAGGTTCTAATGGCTACCAGAGCAGGAAGTCCTTTCCCTGTTCTGGAACACTTGGGAGCCAGGGCAGCAGAACCACCACGGCTTCTAGCACCTACTTTTGATTTCAAAGCGGAGCCCCAGCACAGACGGAGCCGTCCAAACACTCAGCACAGTACACGGTGGGCATCCCCGCCCTGCTGCTCAGGCCTCTGCACCTCCGGTCTCTCACATCTGTGGGTTCTGCCTCATTCAAGCGGCTTCTCAAACAAGACAATGTATTGTAGGACGAAAGTAGCTGAGACCGGCCATGACAAAACAACAGGGCGCAGCAAGATGCCCTTTGGGGCCCCAAGCCCTCGGTGACCCTGCTAATCAGGCACAGACACACTGTCTGCCCCGTCACGTGGGGAGCTGGCGTTGAACTGTCAGGTTTACTAAGAGGAAGAGACGCTGTGGTGGTACTAAGTCGCAGCTGTCTGGCCCACAGGACAGCCGTTTACAGCAAGAACCTCCATGCCACACACAAAGGAGCGCTGCAGTCAGTCCCCTGAGCTCGGCCAGTTTCCTTCTCTGTGTGCTAGCTCTCTGACCACTGTCTGTACCCCAGCAAGGGCGCATCCTCAGGAAGCTCCAAGTGCTGTGCAAGCAGTATGGGCAACAGGTGGGTGCCAGTGGCAGCCAATGCTCTCCCTCCTGGACCAGAGAAAGCTACAACTTGCTCCACTGAACATGGCGTTAAGAGACCCTAGTTCCCCGGTTCTTGGGCATAAAGTACGGTTTAGAAAGGACCAGGTGAACCTGAGACAGAGAGTCCAGGAAACACAAAATTACCAGCAGCTCTCCTTGGCTTCCCCCAAACATAGTGGGGTATCCAGTCAGGGGCCAGCCCCAGAGTTCCCACAAAAAACGACCACAGCTGGGGAACAAGGCCACTTGACAAACACTGGTTATACTGGGCACCAGGCGTCTGTTGGCTTCTCTTTAAATAGCCTACTGGGAGGACGCCTGGGGACCTGCTGGAATGTGCCTCTTTCCTCTTTGGAGAACAAGACCCCTTTGCTCCCCCCTCTGTCATGTGCTTGTTCTGTTGGGTCACAGCTTAAAATAACAAAATACCAACTGCCAAGCAAAGAGGGTTTCTCTTCAGCCTTTTGAGGGCAGACAGCCATACCCACTTCTACTGGTAAAGCAGACAAGACCTGGCAGGCAGCCCGAGTCCCACCTAGCTTCCAATAGGCTTTCCAGAGAAGCCCTAGGCATAGAGCTGTAAGGCTGTCCACACTAGATGGTCCACCCTCTGCACAGAAGAGCTCAGGTGCACTGGGCGTGAGTCTGAAGTTCTCTACCTCACAATCGAGCAGAGTGCTGGGAAGAGTGGGGGAGGCATGAGAGAAATTGGGAGTATCTCTGATGGCTGGAGCTTCTGATGAGCAAATTCTGACTTCCCTGTGCAGCAGGTCCAGGTCCAACCTATGCCTTCTTCCCTCCTCTGAAAATTGGACACTGTTAGACCTTTCAGACGTAGGGTCCCCACCCCACCAACCCTGGCAAACAGGTGCCTCTATCCTCCCCGACCACTATCTCTCTCTAGTTCTTTGGGTGTGGCGCACAAGTGAGAAAGCTCTCCTGACCACCAACCTCCTGCCTGCTTCTGCTTTTAAGGAGTGTCTCCATTGAGCTCATGAGGCAATGTGGGCATGGTGCCAGTCTGAAAAAGCCAGACCACATATAGATGGAGCGGGTAAGAAACAACAGCCCTGTTCTGGACCATGTGCACACTATTTCTGTGGGGTAGGAACGGTGCAGAAGTCCCAGGAGAGTGGATATATCACTATCCTTTTGCAATCATGCTCCAACTGGCTAGAGGCAGCATCTCCTTTGGTCTGACCAGAAGAAATGGTCTTATGTTCACATCAGCAGGACACCCAATCTGTTCATTTAGTGACAAATAACACAGCCCACTCTGGTGGTGATGAACTGATAAAGTTGATGCCCCAGCCATTCTACAGGTGGTACTGACTGTACACAGCTGAAGGGCTTCCTGAGAGCTATGGCCTGGCCCTTGCACAGAGCCCACATATGGACCGTGACTCAGGGGGCTCAGCTGTGCTGCATTTTGCTGATGCTCAAGCCAGACAGGCCTCCATCGAGAGAGAGTGGGAAATAGACAGGTGCTGGTCGGGGCCATCCTTGACGTTCCCGGCCCTGTCAGGCCCAACCCAGAGAAAGTTCCCTGGCCAGGCCCCTCCTTAAGGCATCTCAGCACAGGAAGGGGTTGAGACAGGAGGGTTGAAAGAGTTCTATGAAAGGCAGGTGAAGTAAGAGAAGGCACCACAGGGCTGCGGATGTGGCTCCATGGTCCAGTACTTGCCTAGCATAGGAAAAGCCCTGGACTCCATTCCCAGGTAGCACAAAAATGAAAACAAAACAAAATGAGCACAAATTCAGAGAAGGCACCAAGTACTTTATAGAAAGGAAATTCAAGTGGCCGGCAGCTGTGGTCCAGTCTCTGAAGAGCTGTTAGGGGGACAAGAGCATTTAGACAGGGCCTAAGTGACTAAGAAGGGCTCCGTGGAGGTGGGCAAGGGCCTGGCCTTTACAGCACGCAACTGTGGGCAGCCAGAGCCTCTCATTCTCAGAGGCCCAGGCAGAGGCTGCACAACACAAGGGCAGAGAGCCCACACTAGAATGACTATCACACGAGCTTCAGGGTAGGTTTAGACCTGCTATGTGCCAGGTAGGAAGGCTGACAGTGTCTCACAGACTACAGCAGAGGGCACCACCTGTCTGGCTGAGACCAGGGTCAAGATGGTGATCATCAAAGACATAAGCCACTGGTCCCCTGCCTGCCCCCATCACTCAGGAAGAACCAGTTCCAAAGCACTGGCACAAGGTTGTTCCCTTCCTTCTAACTCATAGGAGAGATTTAAGAGGGAAGTGCTGATAGTCAACGGGCCCCAGCACCCAAACTCAGCCAAGAGCTTTGCCTAGGCCCTCCCTGGAAGCCCTGGACAGCCACTGCTCTCCAGTCAGAGGCCTTTCTGGTTAGAACAGGTGCAAGCCAGTGGGGAGTTGTTTGAGACAGTTGGGTGTCAAGCAATAACCCCTCCCTCAATTTTTACCTACAGCTGATCCCAGCTAGAGTCCCCATGAGCCTGTTCTTGCAGTCTGATTCTCCTCCCACTACAGAATCCTGAGTTCTGTCTTGCCGCCCTGAGGCCATGTAGGGGACGCACCAAAATCCTGAATGACCCAGAGGCTGGCCAGGGAGGACATTCGCTCTGTGTCAGCAAAGGCACCCCAGCCAAACCTGGTGTTAGTGTCTCAAGACAAAGGAATGTAACAGCAAAGTCACGGTCTGATGGTCAGAACCTTCAACTGTGGCCTTGTCTGTCTGATAGCCCCTCAGAGGCTCCCCAGGTCACATTCACCACAAGCTTTCCTTGGCCTGGGCAGCTCCAGCCAGGTGTGGGCTGAGGGCTACTATTGAGCAGACTTCCACGACTCTCTGTCTCCCTCTGCCTGGGATCTATCAGCCGTACTAGGGTGAGACCTGACAAACCTGTTGGGCAGGGTATGGTGAGAGGCTGGTTCAGTGGAGCTACCTCACAGCCTGTAGGGACTCAAAAGGTGCTCTCTCTGTCTCTTGTGTTGTTACAGAACACAGGAGCCCTAGCAACATGACAGCCACAGATTTTGTGGAAGAGATTCGTTCTGTGGGCGAGAGGCTGCTGCTGAAGCTGCAAGGCCTACCCCAGGCTGAGCCTGTGGAGCTTGTGGCCTTCTCCATCATCGTTCTTTTCACAGGCAAGTGGGACACCTGGCCTCTGACCCTTTATTCCTGTCTCTTCAGTCTCTTGGGTTCATGAGCTCTTCCTGATATATTTGGGAGACCAAACCATGGTGCTGGCTAGAAGGCTGGCGAGTATTCTTCGGATACATAGGAAAACCAGTGTCACAGAGAAAGCTAAGGGATTTGTCATATCCTCTGACACACTGCCTGAGTTGCTAGGCAGTGCTGGGAACTGGATTCCACCAGGTGTCAACCATGAATTCAAAGGAGTCAAGCTTGGGCAGTGGAGCAAGAGACGATAGGACCCTGTCAGCCTCTTAGGTCTTCCTGACCACTACACCAGACCCGGGGGGAGGTTCTTCAGAAGGAGGGTGGGATCCCGTCTTTCCCTGGCTTTTCAGATCTGGGCCATTCTCTCCCTCCAGCCACTGTCCTGCTGGTGCTGCTGATAGCCTGCAGCTGCTGCTGCACTGGCTGCTGCTGTCCCGAAAGGAGAGACAGGAAGATCCAGATGCGGCCCATAAAAGCCAGAGAGGGACAAAGGTGAGCTGATAGAAGCTGGACAGGAACCTTCCAGAACTGAGACAGAGCCTATCATCCTGGCCACTTCACTCCTCCAGATGAAGATCACCTGTCCCAGGTGACAGACACACATCTGGAGCCTTACCAAGGAAACAAGTGTTGTTCGATCCGCCCACGGACACCAGTGCCTAGGAGGAGCCGGCTGTTGCAAAGACTTAGACGACCACCCAGGTCTTCTGCTGAGCCCTTCTAGGGGCTCACATTCTGACAGGGAACAACTGGCCCTTTAGACTCTTCTGATTTATGCCAAAGAGAAGGAAACTAACTAGGGAATTTGTGCAATTTACTAGACCCCCCCCCAGGCTCCTGCTGAGGGGGAGGGGAACCTATCAGTATTCTAGCTGTAATATGCTTATTCCCAAGTAAAGGCTTTTTTGGTTATGTATTTATGAAGTTGGGCTGGGCTCTGTGCATCAGGAGGGCAGTACCGGAATTCCAGGGCATGGACAACGACAGTCCTTTCCAGGCTACTGCCCTCCCTGTGCCCATGAAAACCGGAGAAGCACACAGGGAGGATCGCCACACAGACGTCAATACCATGGAACCAGTGGAGGGCCACCAGCATCGTCTACCATGTGCTGGCTTCCGATGCCCCACTCTGTTGAGTGATGGAGGCTGTTGCCCTAGGACAGGCCCAGGGATGCCACTTCACACCTCCTATTGCCCTAATGTATTTGTTTACCCCACACGAGCGGCCTCGGGTCACAGGATCCTCTCAAATTTCTGCAGAAGGCAGGTAAGGCCCTTAGTGTTGCCTGACACACCTGAGCCCTGTCTGTATTTGTGTGCTGACTGTCTGGACTCAGCCTATACTCTCAGCTGACACTTGACAGCGTTCTGATTCAGTCCTCTTAAGCCAGGTTTCCTTCTGGTGAGATAGATTAACCTTGGCACCTGCCTCCTGGATGCGCTAGGCATATAAAGATGGCCTAAGTCGAGCACATGCTGGGCATGCTTTACAAGATTCCCAGTGCTGAACTGTCATTCTTTGCCATCTAAACAGGGGCTGACCTGGACACAATGGACCCATTTTAAAGAACGGTGCTGGTAGAATGCTTTCATACCTCCTTCCCTGCAGGGTACCTTCTTCCAGATATACAACCACGAACCTAAACATGGGGGAAGGCACAGACATGTGGGTCTCCATGCTTGTCAACGGGGCTGGGGGTGGGCTCTCCAGCCATAAGGTTCTATTGCTCAGATTTCTGTCATCTGAGTCTGTGCAGCATTCTGTCTGCCTTGAAAACAGGTCAATGAGGGGAAGTCAGTCCTTGCCCCGGTTAACTGGCAACCCAGGCCATACAGGCAGGGCCGGCCAGTTGAGTTCTCACTGGTTAGTTTGACTACTTGGCATACACAGACTTACTGACAGGTTTGGGTTCTTGAAGACCTAGAAAGGAAGTGTTTCCAAAGAAAGAAAAGAAATCTAAGAATCCACTTGTCCTTGGCCCCTAAATATGGGATTTAGAGTCGGACACACCTTTAATCCCAGCACTCTGAGAGACAGAGGCAGGTGGGCCTCTGTGAGTTCCAGGTTGGCCAGGGTTAGCCCTTTCTCAAAAACAAAACAAAAAACCCAGCACTAGCACCACCAAAGCCTGGATGATGATGATGATGAAGCCAATAAAATTCAGAAGACTAGTCCATGCTGAGTGTTGCCTTTAACATTTTCCATGGTGTTGGGAACGAAGCCCAGAAGACTGTGCACAAATGGCAAGTGCTCTCCAACTGAGCCACATTTCCAGACCCTCGAGGTTGTCTAAAGCTAGGCTCCAATCCAGGACCCCTGCCTTAGCCTCTCTAGTGTGAGGATTACAGGTAATGTGCCAGCTTGTCTTGGGTTTTTGGTTTTTTTCTCTCCCATCTCTCTTTTTTAAATAATCTCACTAAAGTAGCCCCGGCTGGAACTCAAGATACAGAATACGTTGGCACCTGACTTAGGGCTGTCCTCTGCCCCTGGAGTACTGGGAATGCAGGTCTGGTCCACCACACCCTGGTTCTTGTTTTGAGCATTCTGTTGCAGCTAAACTGATTTAACCATCACGGCGCTTCAGTACTGTAGACACCATTATTATCCCTGCTCAAAGAAGAGGAAGTTCAGTCTTAGTGACACAGGATAATTTGTTCAAGTTCAGCCAGCTGAAAAGTGGCAAAACCAGCTTCTGGGACCAGCCTGTCCGGCTCCTGAGCCCCTGCTCACCACACCTAGGGCTTAAGGCCTCTGGGACACAAGACAGAAGGTTCAGACTCCATTATCTCCATTAACCAACCCTATATACAAATACCCACACCCAAACTCTGTCTCAAAATTGCTTCCGTGTAAGTGGGTGGGAATCTAACACCTAAGAGCTGGTATGGGGCCCAACTAGGTATCAGAAGAACCCCAGGGACAGTGGAAGGGACTAGAAACCCTGCACTCCTCACTCTCAGCACTGTGGGCTGGAGGTCCCTGGAAGCCCTTGATTCAGGAACAGCAGCCCAGTTCCTTCCAGACTCTTCTTTTTAAGCAGGATATCATTAGCATGAGGAATAGCCTTCTTGTAGTGTGGCAAAGACTGAGGCCCCTTCCTTGCTAGAAAAGATTCTGGTTCCTAGTCCAGCTTCAGAGTAGTGGGTGTCACGTACAACTCTGGACACAGCATAAGTAGCCAGTTTGCTCCTACCTTCCCCCTGCCCCCCCCCATGCTAGGACCACCCACTCAATCAGATAACCAATAGCAGCCTGACATACTCTTTGAGGGGCGGGCCTAGTTCATCTTCACTATGGAGGAGGCCGATGTCTCTGCTGTAGGAAACAGAAGCAGCCAGTGCAGACTGGGCTGTCAGAGGACAGCTGGTGACCACGGAAGTGGCACACAGCAAGCTGCTTCAAGCTTAGGGAAGGCTTAGCTGACTAGAACGCCATTCAAGGGAAGCCACCTCAGTGCAGAGTGGCCACAACAGTGGTCTCACCAGCCTCCCACGGCCTTCCCTCTCAAGTGGTCTCCAGTCTACCAGTGTGTATTCTCAGTTCCACAGAAGGATGAGCATCTACATGTCTCATTGCCTGCATTGTATGTCTTATTACAAAGCACAAAACCACACAAGAATCATGTCAGTAACATTTGGCAGAGCTTAGACAAGTTTTGTGAAATGTTAATATTTTCAAAGCAATTTATCACAAAAAGACACAAAATAGTACTACAAATTTCGTATCATAAAATATGTGCACAAATTAGTTTTGTCCTAAAAATGTTTCCCCCTCTTCAGAGCCCTGTTCCACGCTATGGATGCTGTCCTCAACGCTCAAGTCTTTCTTGAGATGTTTTTATATATGTATGAGTGTTGCCTAGCACATACAAGTGAACCACGTGCATGCCTGGTATCTGAAGAGACATCAGATCCTCTGGTATTGGGGTTACAGATGGGTGTGAGCCACCATGGCAGGCAGGGAATTGAACCTGGGTCTTCTGGAAAAGTAGCCAGTGCACCTGTCTTTACAACTCCTCGCGTCCTCACAGAGGAACCCTGGCACACAGACACTTGTGCCGGCAGCATCCTCTCCCGTTCTTACCTATTCTCCGCAGTGACTGAAGAAGCAGATCTACGTGGGTACAGCAGTTACTGCAAGCTAGACAAAGCACCTTTCCTATGAATGACACATTCTCTCTACATAGCTAATTTTTTGTTATTCTGAGACAGAGTCTCACTGTACATCTCTGGTTGGCCAGACATACACTTATGTAGACCAGGCTGGTCTCAAACTCACAGGGACCCACAGGCCTCTACCTCCAGAGTGCTGGAATTAAAGGTATGTGCCGCCATGTCTAGCAGGGTTTTCTTTTGTATTTTTTGTTTTCTTATTTTATTTTAGGTTTTTCAAAACAGGGTTTCCCTGTGTAGCCCAGGCTACCCTGGAACTCCTTCTGTAGACAGGCTGGCCTTAATTTGAGATCTGCCTGCCTCTGCCTCCTGAGTGCTGGGATTAAAGGTGTGTGCCTCTGTTATCTATTATGTATATGTGTGAGCGCTTGGTGCCTTCAGAGACCAGAAACAGATGTCAGATGTCCTGGAACTAGAATTACAGGCAGCTGTGGGTGTCTGATGCGAGAGCTGAGCACTGAGTCAGGGTCTTGTGAAGACCAGCAAGTGCTCCTAGCATCTGAAATGTCTCTCAACCCACATAACTCTCAAGTGGGAACAGACACGTGCGCCCTTCTGGGTGGGGCTTGATCTCTTTGAGGATGGGCTGCTGACTGGCTCTGCTCCAACCTTTATCTTGTTTTGGTTTTATCAGAGCAGAGCAAGAGTTTGAACATTCTGTAAAGTAAACAGTGTAAAATGTCACCACGCAAGATGGCTCAGAGGGTAAAGGCACTTGCCACCAAACCTGATGACCTGAGTTCAGTCCCTAGAGCCCACAAGTTGGAGAACCTATTTCCTCAAGCTGTCCATTAACCTCTACACACATGCCATGGCATACACATGTACGTGCACGCACACAAAATGTGTAAAAATGTTAACGTCATGAGTTTTACAAAATGGCCTAAGTTTAGTTATATCTGTACTTCTTTGGTATGGAGTGATACCAAAGCGGTCACACGGGTACCATGGAAAAAGTAGCTTTGTCTGAGCTCCGAGGTATAGATAGGGCCTGAGTTTGGACTGGACAGCTGTCTCCAACTCCAACTGTACTAGCTGCACCGCCGTGGGTTAAGTTGCTTAATTAACCTCTCCACATCTGTTCTCTATCTGAAAAATTGGAGTTATGGCTCTCATTATTGCTTCATTTGTTTATATGTCACATTCAATTTTGTAATCCTAGAAACGAGCACAGCTACTATAAACCAGTTTGGAAACAAACAACTGACTCTTGATAAGAATCTGATTTAACTGATGGGCACAAAAGTACCAGGGTGTGCCAGAGACCAGCCTGCTGGCTGTGTGCATTTGGCAGGCCAGGAAATCAAGTTTTACATAGGGAAATGGAGAGCGGCAGGTGAGCCATGGGTCATTCAGCCCACGACAGTAAAGAATGCTTCCAGGCTATACCCAAAGAGTCCTCCTGGGAAGATGAGAATAACAGATACCCTGTGTAGGCCCTGCCTGCTCCCTGCTCCCTCGGCAGGTGTGCTCCAGGCTCCCAGCTGCCAGGGTTCCCTTCCTCTTAGAGATCCAATGAGGACACCTTCCCCTCCTCAGAGCTATGTGTTTTCTTGGCTCCTGGCTGTAATTTTCCTCTTAGAGCTGCAACACTTCTACTGTGAAAACTTCTCCCCTCAGAGCTATGTGGTTCCTCGGCTCCCGGCTGCCAGGTACCTTTCTTCTCAGAGCTCCATTGGGGCATGCGTCCCAGACACTGATGTAAGTGGGCATTTCTCAGCACTCCAGGTGACTCTAACAGTGATGATCTGTGGGCTACAACATGAGCCCTGTGGAGGGAAAGGCCTAATTCTCTTACCTTATGATGGCACACAAAGCTAAGCTGTAAGACCAGTCTACAGTGGTCACCAAGTTTCAAGCAAGGTGAATATGACTAATTCCCTCCAAGCAAGGGGCAAGAGCCAGCCACAAGGAACAGCTGAGGCCATGCCTGAGGCAAGCACTATGGAAAAAGGCTCCACTCCCACCCAGAAACGTGTTCCAGGAGACTCCTGCCAGAGTGGCAGTTAATCATTAACCCAAATCACAGGAAGATTTGCAAGCTCTGAGGGGTCACCTAGATTGAGAACTAAGACCCAGCTGCACATGGGTGAAGTGGGCAGGTGGTCTGGAGTACAGGCTGAGTCTCTTCTATCACCCTATCTCGTTTGACCTCTCTCAAGGACAACTCCTTAAAATGTGTCCTGAGCATCCCTACCGTGCCATCACAAAAGGGCAGAACACTGCTGAAGGGAATGAGGAAGGGAGAGGCAGTTGCCAGGCAACCAGTCTAGCCCACCTTTGTTTTCTCTGGTGGTGGCAGCAAAGGTGTGGTCAGAGCTGCTTGGCAATGCTTCGGGCTACCAAAAGTCATTTCAGTTGGGGCACAGCTGTGGTCACCTGGCTGCCTCTTCAACACAGAAACCCCAGAGTGTGAGGCCTCAAGGACAATCCTGACTTGCCTTTGCCCTCATAAGACACAAGACTATTAGCAGAACCAGGTAATGACTCCCTTCTTTCCCTATATTCCTTCGAGCTGGCTGCATCCTACTGACACTGCACCACTTCCAGAATATGGCTAGGCCTCCTGCTTTTGGCTGTCCCCAAGGACATTGCCTCAAGCACGCTCTGCTTCTATCCACCACCAACCCTTTTAAAAGATATTATGTGTGTTCGTGTTCTTCCTAAGTGCATGTATGTCCACGTGTGCATTCCTGTACACTCAGAGGCTAAAAACCGGTGTCAGATGCCCTGGAACTGGCATTACCGATGACTCTGAGCTGCCACATGGGTACTCAGAACTGAATTTTGGTCCTCTGCAAAAGCAGTGCTCTTCACTGCTGAGCCATTTCTCATCCCCACCTTTTTTAAAGACAGGATTTTGTATTTCTCAGCTGGCCTGGAATTCCTGGGATCAAGCAGAAATTCAGCCTTCTGAGGAGCTGAGACAGCCCCAGCCCTAGCTGGGCTGCTATATCAGTCTCTCAGAATGCTTCCCAAACATCTGGCAACTGGGACAATAAAAATAGGGGAGATTACAGGGGTGTTTTTTTTTTTTTTTTTTTTTGGAAACAGGGTTTCTCTGTATAGCCCCCTGGCTGCCCTGGAGCTTGCTCTATAGACCAAGTTGGTCTCAGTCTCACAAAGATCCACCTGCCTCTGCCTCTGCCTCCCGAGTGCTGGGGTTAAGGGTGTGCACGTACCACTGACTAGCTTACAGGGATGCATTTCAGGTTCCAGCTAGAAGGTCTCAGGGGAGGGAGAAAGATCCTGGCTCATACCAGGGTGGTTCAAGAACGAACCAGACCCTGAGGCAGCCCCAGAAGCTGCCAAGCAGGAAATCCCACTGGTTGATACGAGAGTCTTGAAGTCCAAAGACTCGTCATCCCCTAGTGCTGGCGAGAGAGATGTCCAGCTGTCCAGTGCAACCGCACAGGGCCAGGCTGGTGTCGTGGAAGGCAGCACCGGGACAAGGCCTGCAGAGCTCTCTGCACTCAGGGCCTCCGTCTCCTCTCTTCCAGATTTACACGGCCATATGTTGATCCCGAGGACAATCCGGAATAACGACTTCTGGAATAACCCCTGGGACGTGGGGGGTCTGATAGTGATCGGCTTATTCATCTCCACGTTCGTGTTCTTCATCATATTTGCTATTGTGTTTGGGTGCGTGGAAAAGATGATGTGGAGAGAACAGTGTGTGAAGAGGAGCAAGCTGACTTCCAGGAAGCGTAGAAGGTGGGAAAGAAAGATGCGCTGACCTGCTTGCCCACACCAGCAGTGGCTCTCCATACCCTCTGGCTCAGGAAAGAAGCTATATGAACTGAGTCTGGCTTAGGGATTGGGCAAATAGCAAGATGGGGAGGTCGGATAAGGTCGGAGCAGCATGCCTGTCTGTCTGGCTTGCACTTGGCTGTAGTTTGGTTTGGGTGCTGTGCCCCTTCTTTGCGGCCTTACACCTGGCTCCCTCAAGGCCCAATGGGACCTGAGAGCATTTTATTCAAGTGATGCTACAGAGAAAAGGAGAGTTTACATCTACTTAAAGTAAACTGCTTATTTTATTTTATTTGGTTTTTGAGGTTTGGTATTTGGTTTTGGTTTTTGAGACAGAACCTCTTGGGCTGACGACCTTGAACTTCTCATCCTCCTGCCTCCTGTTAGGGTGACAGGCCTACGTCACCACACCTTAACATGCTTGTTCATTTAACGACATTAATAAAGATTAATGAAACCAGAAGTTACATAAGTTTGCTGTTATCTCCTAGATTAACACAGCTTATCTCGGAACAAAAAAAAAATTGCTAAAATGTATTGCAGTGTGAACCTTCGCAGGTCAGAGAGTTTTCATCTCACTGAACGCCTCGTGGTGTCCTTTGGTTTTTAACAGGCTCTGACACCGTTTCTGGCTCTCCCACCCTGCTACTAGCTGAACACTAAGTACATGAAGAGGGACTCTCCTCTACCTCAGATGAGAACGGCAATGGCTGACAAGGCCCATAAGAGTACCTGCCCAGGCAGCGATTTTACAAGTCCTTAACAGAGAAGAATGCAAAATGTCAGATAAAGTAAAAATTCCTCTTCAAATCCACGAACGTGAGTTCATTTTCTACAGACATGGTTCTCAAAGCCAGTTTCTCCAGCAAACCTAAGGCCTGCAAATCCCAGAGGGCTCTGGCCCTGTAAACAGCGGAACCAGTCTCCTGAGCTGCTTGACGCGTGCCCCTAGATTTGAAGCACAACCTTCAGTTCCTAAACTGTTCTCGCTTTCCTACCTTGCCTTCTCAAATGTTCCCGACTAGGGTGCCCTCTTTCATACATGACACTCCATGGCCTGTTTCCTTGTCCTGCAAATCTCAATCTAACCTGCTTTTCTCAAATTTTCCCTGACTCTGACCCCAGAGACTAGGATGGGACAATCTGTTAATCTCAAAACAACACTGAACAGGGCTGGGGAGAGGGCTCAGCAGAGCGCTGGTTGCTCTAGAAGAAAGCCTAGGTTCAATTCGCAGTGCCCATGTGGTGGCCCACAGCTATCTGTAACTCTGGTTCCGATGTGCTCTTCTGGCATCTGTGGGCACCAAGCACACAAGTGGTACATAGACATACATGCAGGTAAACCATCCATTCATAAAATTTAATAAAACAACAAAAAACACCATGTACTTTTTCTTCAAAGCCCACTCGTGAGGAATTATATATTTTTAAATGTACAATCATATGTTTTCCAATGAGACAAGCCCTGTACTCAGTGTGCCTGACAGATCTGGCATCAACCTCTATTTGCTGTTGACCGAACAAATGAACAGTAAGTACAGAAATAGATAAACTGGACGATACTGAGCAGCTGAACTCCTTCGTCCAGAGAGCCCACAAGACAATTCTACCCAGGCCAAAATGAAAAGCTCCTCTTGCATCTTAAAATGGCCAGACTGCTATTTCAATGTGCAGAGGTTATTTCAAGTCTAATAACCACAAGCTAAAGGTCCTGCTATGAATACTGCTTCTTCATGGCTGCAGCTCAGAGAAAGTGGCTACGTGGCAGACAAGATAAAAACCACTGGCTGCCCCACCCTGGCCTCATTTGGAATGGACCTGAGTACCTTTCCTGGTGATCCCAGCGCATACCCATATCCTACCCTGCTCACCTCACCCCTAGAACAGCTCCCTTTTAGAAATGTACCCACCTCAGCTGAGCTTGCTCTCCACTGGTCACACAATAAACATTCTCCTTCATTTAAAAAGAAGTGGCTGACAGACACACGCCAGCAAGGTTTACTCCACCTGACCTCACCTGTGGCCAACAAGATAGGAGGTGAAAGGCTGAATATGGGCAGGGCAGGATGGAGTGGGGAAGACAACACCTGGACTTCGTGGCCCCACAGATGTATAGTCCTCCCACCCCCTAACTGGCCTATCAAGGTGCTGAGCAGTCCTAGAATAAAGAAAGCGGAAGCCCCAGGTGGGACCTGTTCCATTGCTTGGCGTGGCCTTAGCACCCCAGAGTCTCCGACAAAAACCAGCAGACATTTTTTGCAGAGAAGACTGACACACAAACACTTGGTCCTTTCATTCCTCACCAGAAAGAGCTTGCTCACAGAGCTAGAGGAGGCTGAATTTAGCACGTTCATGGACCAGTGGAAGGAAAGGGCTCTGGTGGCGTGGTCTTAGCCAAGGGTGGGCCTGGAACAGCAACCTACCACTTTTTGGCATGTGATCCTGCCAGAGGTCAGATTAGAGATGTTACTTCCAGAAGGAAATACTTCAGTCTGTTTTACCAACTCATCAGTGAGTAGGAGGGGATGAGAATCTAGATGTAGGACCCAAGTAAGAGCTCTCCCCACTTTCAGGAGAGCCTAGACATGTCTTGTAGACACTAGTCCTAAGTACATAATCAGCAGCACCCTGCTTCAAGATGACAGAATTTGGGATATGAGTGTAATTCAATGCAATAGAGCTTGTAAAACACGCAAATTCCTGGGTTCAACTTAACACCACAAAAACAAATACTCTTCCCCACAAGACTCTAGTCTTACAAAACTCAAGATGAGCAGGCGATGGTGGTGCACACCTTTAATCCCAGCACTCGCGAAGCAGAGGCAGGTGGATCTCTGAGTTCGAAGCCAGCCTGGTCTACAAAGCAAGTTCCAGGACAGCTGGGGCTGTTACATAGAGAAAAGCTATCTCGAAAACAAAACAAAACAAAAACCAAAAACACAACAACCAAAAACCAGCCAGGCGGATCTCTGTGAGTTCAAGGTCAGCCTGGTCTACAGAGTGAGTTCCTAGACAGCCAGTTACAACAGAGAAAACCCTGTTTAAAAAAACAAAACAAAAAACCCCAAAAAACCAGTAACAAACAAAAACCAAACCAAACCAAGATGAAATGTGTATGAAATGAGCTCATCCACTGTGATACCCACAAAGCCCAAGTTTAGTAGCTTCTAGTCTGACCTTTGTGACCATGGCCTGTCTGCGTTTGCCTTACACATCTCTTAATCTGAGGCAGTCACTTGTTGGTGAGTCCTTGGGATTTTGCAGAGATGATGCACACCGACTCCTCTTGGGCACCTTCATAGGACCCTACTGACTACAGGCTTAGCCTCAGCCTGTCACTGAGTAATAGTCTCTCGATGGCTGGCCCACAGCTCTTGCCCCATCGCCACAGATAAAGACAAAATAAGTAGGTTCCACACAGGCAGGCTGGTGTTCTGTGAGGAAAGCTGATTTATCCAAACAATGTGACATCTGCTATCACTACCACCAGAGATGAATGGTCCCCAAGCTTCTGTCTGGGCTGTGTAAGAGTGAGAACAGCTCATCAGGTATGGTGACACACGCCTATAATCCTAACACTTGAGAGGTGGAGGCAGTCAGGATACCCAGGAATCAAAGGTCAGCCTCTGGAGGCCAGCCTAGACTACATAAGGACCCCATTTCAAAAGCAAACAGGGACTGGAGAGATGGCTCAGTGGTTAAGATCATCGACTAATCTTCCAAAGGTCCCAGCAAGCACATGGGAGCTCACAACCATCTATAATGGGGTCTGATGCCCTTTGGGCATGTGGGTGTACATGCAGACAGAGCACTCATATACATAAAATAAATCTTTAACAAAACAGCATGAGCTGACTCAGTGCAGTCAGAAGACCCTTACTCTGGATTGAACTGCTCCCAGCAGCCATAAGCAATCAGAGGAGTGGATGACCCAATATGGGACAAGTCCTCACACACAAGTGCCAGAGTTTGTGGTCTTCAGAAGAAAAAAAGGAAGGTCCTGACTTCCATACTGCTAGAAATATGAGCTTTACAAGCAGGGGTACCTTGGTGGTCCAAGGACCAACCTGTATTAGCTGGTAGTAAAGTAATGGCTACTGGGAGAGAAAATGATCAGACATTGTCCACATCCCACGTAAGTCACTGAAGCCTTCTTCCCCTTTGAGCAGCAGGAGGCAATGCTGGGATTAATCACAGAGTCCTGTACCTGCCAGACAAAGCCATGCCACTGAGCTACACCACGTTCTAGCCCTACTTACCCCAGTTCTTCACAGAAGGTCACCAGGGCATCAAAGGCCAGCAGAGTGGCTTTATCAGACTCTTTGTTCCCTCTCTTTTCCTGGAGAGAGAAAATGACCACTGAGTCCTGTACAGACACACTATGTGCTATCACAGTAAGTAAAGAATGGGAAAATATGAAAGGACACCGCTAAGGCCATTTACCAAGCCCCTAGGTCTGACAATACATCAGCATCTCCAGACTACGGAGCTGGATTTTCTGGGGTGGGAGTTTTGAGAGCTGCCATTTCCAGGTGATTCGCAAGCAAAGGGCCCTGGGCTGATATTTGGGAAACTATGATTCTATCCAAGTTCTAAACAGCAAATATATGCACAAGCTTTGGGTCCTTACATATATATGAACAGAAATGCCAATGGTCGTCAACCCCTTCGGGGGCTGGAATGACCCTTTCACAGAAGTTGCCTGAGACCATCTGCATACCAGATATCTACATTATTATTCATAACAGTAGCAAATTAGTTATGAAGTAGCAATGAAAATAATTTTATGGTTGCGGGTCATCAGAACATGAGGAACTATGTTAAAGGGTTGCAGCATTAGGAAGGCTAAGAACCACTGATATATGTTAATGTACATACCAAGGAATACAGTCTAAACAGTTAGCTCTGGTCAGATAAGATAATGCATTATTGGTCTTTTCTGTATCTATGTCAGTAGTTCCTTTAGAAAATATCAATTTAGGATCAGTGAGATGGCTTACTGGGTGAAGGCTTGCTACCAAGCCTGATGATCTAATTCAATCTCCAGTACCCACATGGAAGGAGAGAACTGACTCCCATAAGTTTTCTCTGACCTGCACATGTGCTCAGTGACATGTTCACAATTGTGCTCACACACACTAAATAAATAAATAAAAAGTTCTCATCTTAGGAGAGATGATTCAGTGGTAAAGAGCAGTGGCCGCTCTTGCAGAGGACCTGGGTTCAATCCCCAGCACCACATGGTGACTCACAACCATCTGTAACACCAGTTCTAGGGGATCCACCCCTCCTCTGACCTCCTTGGGCACCAGGCATACACGTGGTGCATGTACATATATACAAGTAAACACTCATGAACATCGAATAAAATTAAAAGAAAATTTTTTTTTAAAGTTCAGAAAAAAGATATCTGAGATAATCCTGACTTTTTGCTTTTAGGTCTCACACACACACGCACGCATGCAATACATACATATACACACACACACACACACACACACAGACACACGCATGCAGTAAGTACACTTGGTGGGGAGAGGCAACAATAAAGGGCACTGGGAGTGTAAAAATAAGCAAAGCAATAATGAAACTCATTACTCAGCATGCTGGTCTGGAAAAATTAGAGGCCAAAGAGACGGCTCAGTGGTCCAGAGCACTTGCTGCTCACAGAGGACCTAAAGTCCAGGTCAGCACCCACGCGATGCCTCACAGCATCTGCAAGTCCCAAGAGAGCGGATGCCTCCCTCTGCCTCCAAGCACCACTCACGCATGAAGGCAATGCACTCACATACATAAAAACAGTAAGTTAAAACGCAATAAAGTTTTATATTTTTTTCTATGTGTAAGCTTTTTACCTGCATGTGTCAGTGCACGACCTGCAAGCCTGGTGCCCACAGAGGCCAGAAAAGGGCACTGGTTCCCCTGGAACTGGAGTTACATACAGTCGTGAGCTGCCATGTAGGTGCTGGGAATCAAATCCGGGTCCTCTGCAAGAACAGCCTGCCCTTGTAACTACTGAGCCATCTCTCTAGACCATGTTTGTAGTTTTTTAAAGAATGTTAGCTAGCAGATATGAGAACCTGAGTTCAAACCCCAGTAATACTGATTATGCATTTATTGGCAGCGCTAGGGATTAAACTTGGGATTCGTCCATGTATAGAAGGTGAGCCATCTCTCACCCCGAATTGCAACTTCTTGTGATAGCAGTCTTTTCCTCATTCTGGCTGTGTCAACACCATTCCAGGCTTAACCACACGACTACCGACTACCGTTTTAATGTCATAATCACAGTTCCTTTTTTGAATAGCATTGTTTCCTCTGAAAAAACAGTTGCTTCTTCCTGCCTCGACTTCTTTAGGTTTCAGTGTGTCACTGATTCACCCCAAATGCTCTGATATAGCAAATAATTCATTTCAACAGGAGCCCAAGATGTCAGGTCAATTTGATTTTTTGAAAAATGTCTTCAGCCTCCTGCCCCGAGTTGCATCTGGGATTCTGCTCCAGACCGGGAACCACCCACCTCTCTGGCTTCTCCCCTCATCTGCACGGCAAGTACTCTACCTTTGAGCCATCTCCCCAGCCAGAGATAGTTGTGCTTTTTTTTAACTTTAATGTGTATAAGTGTTTCGCGTGTGTATATCTGTTCACCACATGCATGCAGGTGCCCCTAGAGGCCAGAAAAAGGCATCAGATCCCCTGGAAGTAAGATACAGACTGTTGTGAGCTGCCACATGGGGTGCTGGGTATTGAACCCAGGTCCTCTGCAAGAGCAGCCAGTGTCCTTAACTACTGAGACATCTCTGCAGCCTGGATTTTTTATAAGTATGTTTTAGAGATTTATTTTTTTATATGTATAAGTGTTGCTTTTGTTTTTGTTTTTAATGTGGGTGAATATTTTGTCTGCATTTATTTCTATGTACAATGTGCATGCAGTGGCCCAAGGAGACCAGAAGAGGGCATTGAATTCGTGGGACTGAGGTCACTGAGCCATTTCTGAAGCCCCTTGCCCCACGTTGTATTTTTTTTTTTAAATGAAGCTACGTACATGGGGGTTTTCTAGGCAGACACCTGTCTTTCTGTCTCTCTCTCGTTTTTGCTGGATTTTTTTTTTTGTTTTTTGTTTTTTGAGATACTGTTTCATTCTATCTTCTAGGCTGGCCTTGAACTCACTATGTATCACATGCCAGCCTAAAACTTATTGCAATCCTCCTGTCTCGGTCCCCCCAGTGCTAGCATTACCACTACAGCAGACCATTACTTGGCATTTCTACTTGCCACTGTCTTCTCTCTCATTCTCCTTACCCCTGTGAGTTTATTCCTTTATTGTCACTATTGGGGATCAGAAATAATTGTGTTCAATTTGTAACTTTTTCCTCAAAGTTCGTGTGTGTGTGTGTGTGTGTGTGTGTGTGTGTGTACAGGTGCCTATGGGGGCTGGAATAAGACAGAAGGGGTTGAGTTCTCAGGAGGTGAGCTCCAGGTGGTTGTGAGCTCAGCAAGGGTGCGGAAATATGAACTCAAGTCTTCTGCAAGGGCAGCAAGCCCCTTTTTCTTGCCTTTTTTAAAGTTAGCATATATTCATTATAAAAAATAAGTCTGTGGCAATTTTGTACACGCAGATCATGTTACTTTGGTCATAATCAACCAGAGCGTGGCGGAGGTCAATGTCAGTGTCGCCTTCCGTCACGCTCTACTTTTATTGGCTGGCCTGGCTACCCCAGAACTCCCAGGACCGTCTTATGCCAGCCTCCCTGCGGTGCGGCTGCAGGCACAGGTACAGCGCCCTCCACTGTCGTGTCCTGTCTCCGTCTTCTGTTCAAAGCTGTTTGGTGATTTGCACTTCCCTCCTGAGATGAGTACACCATTGTATCAGGCTTGGTTTCTGGTTTTTGTTTGTTTGGTCGGTTTTGCTTGTTTACTGTGGTGCTGAGAACTGACCTTGGCTCACACGTGCACAGCATGAGCTCTACCACTGACTGCAACCAGCCCCTTTGGTTTCTGGAGATTAGGTCTTGCTTAGGTTAACCTGGAACTCACTTTGTACCCTTGGTTGGCCTTGACCCCTTACTCTCCCTGCCTCTGCCTCCTAAGTTCTGAATTACAGGTGTTTACCACCATGCCCAGCTGATTTTTGCTTTTAAAAATCTTGAGATATGAGCTCACAGAGTTTAGTAGGTAATGTGGCTTGGTTGTTATCAAAGCTTGATATTGATTGATCCCCATGGTTGAAGGAGAGAAATGACTCCTGCAAGTTGTCTTCCAATGACTTCCACATGCTGCAGTGGTGTTCCCACCACACCCAGTAATGTAAATTAAAAAATAACAATAAAGAAACAAAAAACCTGATAGCTCACGCCTTTAATCCCAGCACTTGGGAAACAGGTGGGTCTCTGAGTTCAAGGCTAGCTTGCTCTACAGAGTGAGTTCCAGGACAGTCAGGACTATACAGAGAAACCAAATAAATAAATAAACAGAGATGATCTTTCTCCTCCCAAGAACATAAACAATTTCAGCCTTAATTTTATAGTTTTTTTTTTTTTGAGGTGTCAACCCATCCAAATTTCCTGTAGGAACCTAATTTTATCTTTTCCATCACTGACTATTCAAGTCTCTCCACTTCTTGGTGACTTATAATGTACCTATCTCATACCATGTTCCTTTCTAGTTTGGGTCTGCTTTGGGCTTTCTATAAATATCTATATAACCAGAAAAAATTAAATGGCTAAAGAAAAAAAAAAAGAACATTGTGAAACACGTATGTAACAAAGCTCACTAAGACAAAGCAAGAATGACCTTGTCTACACTTAACAGTACATACAGGATGGTGTTCGGGTAAGCTAAATGTTGACAAACTTTTGGGTTTTTTCCAAGGTTTCTCTGTTGTAGCACTGGCTGTCCTGGAACTCACTCTATAGACCAGGCTGGCCTCGAACTCACAGAGATCTGCCTGCCTCTGCCTCCCAAGTGCTGGGATTAAAGACTTGTGCCACCACCACCTGGTGACAAAGAAAAGTTTAACCCAGCTTGTCCCCAGCAGCCTGCTCCCCCTACACACCATTTCCCTGTGGGTCTGCTTTCCAGGAGCCCCTCCAGCTTATAGACACTCCCTCTGAGCTCAGTAATAAGTATGTGAGATGGAGTGGTGGCTTCAGACAACAAGGGCGTCTACTGCCTGGGTCTTACCTGGAGTTTGGCTAGTTCCTTCCTGATGAGGAAGCTGACTTGGTCTCGGTCATTCCTAGAGTAATAGAGGCGGCACCAAGATGGTTTCCCATCCCTGCCAGCACGGCCCGACTCCTGATAGTAGCCAGCCATGGACTTGGCAATATTCCAGTGAGCAACAAATCTGTAGGATACAAAAGGACATGGTACGTGATGGAAGAGCCGAGTGCTCTGTGGAGGAGTGACCCTGTCAGAAGACCTTACTCCACAGTAGCCAGGGAAACTAACTCATAGGAGACAGATCCCAGAGTATGCAGAGTCAGCTGGCTAAGACACTGGGGCATGCCAATAGGCTTCTCTGCCATCGAGCAGCCCAATTGGAGGCCACAGCAGGAGTTATGGGAGAAATACTAGTAAATATGGCAAAATAAAGAAACTCGTGGCCAGGACTAATGGGATGACTCAATGAACAGCATTGGCTGTTCTTCCAGAGAACTTGGGTTTGATTCCCAGCACCCACATGGCAGCTCACAACCTTCTCTTAACTCCAGGTACAGGGGCTCCAATCCCTTTTGGTCTCTGCAGGCACCAGGCACACCAGTGGTACACAGATATATATGCAGGCAAAATACCCATACCCATAAAATAAAAATGAAAAAACAAAAGAAAACCCTTGAAGCCAGAGGCCAGATTAAATACTAGACTTAAGAACAGGCCAGGTGTGTTGGTGCATGCCTTTAATCAGAGCACTCAGAAGGCAGAGGCAGGTGGATCTGAGAGTTTGAAGCTACATAGGGAGTTCCAGGCTAGCTAAGGCTACTCAGAACCTGTCTGAATAAAGATCAGTGGCTGGAGAGATAACTCAGCAGTTAAGAAGTATACTGCTCTTGTAGAGGACCCCAGGACTAATTAGCACCCATACTGAGTGGCTCGCAACCACCTGTAACTCCAGCTCTAGATCTGACCTCTGGGTACTGCACTCACATGCACAAACACACACACAAAGATAAAATTAAAGTCTAAAAAAGGTTAAAAGTTGTTATTTCTGAGTTGCATTAGTCTTTTTATACCCCTTTGAAGAGGGCAGAGGGTATGTATTAACACCTCTATGTGTCAGTCACTACACCTGTTTCATTTGATAGTCACCATCACATGGGTTAGCCTACTCTAGAGACGCTAAAGGAGATCGGAGAGGTAAATCTGTACAGGAACTCCTAGTGAGGGAAGAACAGAGCCAGGACTTGAGCCTAAGAGTGTCTGACTTCAAGGGTGGCTCCTAATAAGTCATAGCAGACAAGGGCTCGCCTCCTGATTCCACAATCTGTGTTTTTTCAAATGTACACTTCAGTTAGTCTAAGGACTAATTCCCACCCACCCAGTGACATGGTGAGGCTTAATGGCCTCATCATTAAACGTGTAGGAGTGCTCTGCAAATCCTACAAGGCATTGTTGCTGGCATTAGAACAAAGGGCTTCAGGCAGTAGTCCAAAAGTTTTCCCACAGTCAGACCCTGGGTGGAAGTAAAAAACCTTGCCCAGAGTTGCCAGAGTGAGACTCGGAGGCAATGATGAGCCTTAGCTCTTCTAAACTGTCAATAAACAGTAATATGGGACCTTAGTAGTAAGACCTTCACCTTTGACTTCCCATAGGGAAAGGGCTGAAACAGTTACTTATTCCAGCTCCCTTGCAGTTCTACCTGAAATATGGGAGCGAACCAGACTCTGTTAATGGACAACTTGATACCAAGCTGCCAGGCTCCCTGGGGTGGAGAACCAGGATACCCAGAAACTGTCATCATCTGGGCTGTATACTGGGAATTTCCCTGGAGGCCTCCCTCCTCATGCACTAGACATGAACATGGACTTGGGACTTTGTTCAGAGCACTAGACACCCCACTGTAGGCCAAGCCCCCTGGGAACACAAGGCAAGGGTCAGAGCTCACCGCACATTAGCTTTGTCCACTCCCATCCCAAAACTGATCGTTGCTACAATTACAGGGACCTTCTCTTCCATCCACTCGTTCTGGACCTGGGTTCTGTCAGAAGCCTTCAGTCCTGGGAGGAGGAGAAGGCAGTCAGGGAAGCATGGGAGGTGTCCCATGGGTTGATCTTTGGAGATGAGGGGAGCTATCTTGGGTTTGACACCATCCTGGACACTTAACCTACACCGAATCCATCACTTCTTATCTATGTGACCTTGGACCTCATAGAACCTTAAAGAACGAAGCCAGCCAAGCATAGTGGCACATGCCTCTAATTCCAGAACTTGGGAGGCAGAGGCAGGAGGATCTCTGAGTTCAAAGCTAACTTGTACAAAGTTGAGTTCCAGGACAGCCAGAGATAAAAAGTGAGACTCTGCTTTAAAAAAACCCAAAAATAAAAATAAAAGAACTTAGCTTATGAGTAGCACAAAATATTTAGTAAACCTGAGAGCCAAAAACTTAAGTCTATAGGTCTCCAAAATCTGTACTCTTTAGATTTAAAAAAAAACCTGTCTTTCTCTCTATCCACCCCCCCCCCTCCCACACACACACAAAATCGCCTGGGGCTGGAGAGATAGCTCAACAGTACCCACATGGCAGTTCACAGCCATCTATAACTCCAGTTCAAAGGGATTTAATGCCCTCCTCTGAAGGCACTAGGCATGCACGTGGTACACCTATACACATAAAAAACAATAGCTCTTTTTCTGATGCTGGGTAAGCACAGGGTAAGGACAGAATTCAGGAGTCACAACTTCACAGACTCCTTACACCTAGACATAGGTAACAAACCACCTGACACTCAGGATCCATTAGGAACAAGTGACGTGCTACGAGCATGCTACAGGGAAGACCAAGAGGTCTGCAGGCACCTCTTACCTGCGTGGTAAGCCTTGGCGCTCACACCCCGGCTGCTGAGCTCTATGGCCAGTTGTTCACAAGCCTCTCTAGTCCTGCAGTAGACAATGCCGCAGCCGGATAACTGCTAAGCAAGAAGTGGGGAGAAAGCAATCAGGGGAGGAAGGCGATCGGCCTACGCGCTAGAGCACAGCCTGCCTGACACTCTCTTCAGCAATGTGCCAGGCTTCTCTGAGGCCGGACAGCCAAAAGGGCTCACTACTTTTACAAATAAAGCAGTACCAGTCCTTGCATAGTGGTGCGTGCCTTTAATCCCAGCAGCAGGGACCAGGTAGATCTCTGAGTTCAAAGCCAACCTGGTCTATATTAGGGGGTTCCAGGACATCCAAGGCTACATAGACCAAAGTGAAAATTCAAAATCCAGCCTAACTTCCCTGTCTCCTCTCTGAAGATCCTGCATAGGCCTACCAAACACACAGGCCTGCTCATCTGCCTCCCACAGCAGCGATCTGGGACCAGAGAATCCCAGTCAGGAGGGTAAATGCTAAGCTAAAAAAAATCCAAAAAAACAAAAAAACTGTCTTTGTATTCAAGTTTTAAGGAGCTTACCTAAGATAACTATAAAAGCAAAGGGCTTTGAAAGCCAGTATCTGTGCTGCCGAGAGTACTTTGGCCTCCCCATCCCAGTACCTCTCACCCTTTTATCGGCCTTCTGTCCAAGAGCCTTAAGGCAGAAGTCCCTCAGATTCCCATAGAGATCAGGAATCAGTTCCTTGAACTGCACATCATAGAAGAGGTTGGCCCGGAAGCAGGGAGTCTTGAAAGAGGCCACTGGTTGCTTCAAGTGTAGGGCAGCAAACACATCCTCTTGAACCTGTGGGGTGGCTGTAGCAGTCAAAGCCACACATGGGGCATGCGCCAGGCGGGAACGCAGGGCACCCAGGCGCAAATAGTCAGGGCGGAAGTCATGTCCCCACTGGGAAACACAATGAGCTTCATCCACCACCAAGTAAGAGAGCAGGTTTCGGGACACGAGGGAATTCAGGGTGGGCTGGAAGGAGGCTGAAGCGGCCATCTCCGGGGTGATGTACAAAAGCTTGGTCCGAGGTTTGTCTCCCTCCAGGTCAGACAGCAGTGCCTTCCTCTCCTGTACCGAGAGCTTTGAGTTCAGGGAACTGACTTGTACCTTCAGGGCCAGCAAGTGGTCTACCTGGTCCTGAGCAGAGGAGGAAATGGAGTGCAGCATCATTAGCCTTAGGATCAGGCAATAAGCTCAACAGCCTCCTCCCACCCTCCGATATGCCTTCTCTTTACCTAGAAGGACGGAGCGTAAAATGGCTGGGAGGAAAGGCTCTGCAGTCAGAGGACCTTCTGCTGGTGCACTCGACTGCCATATGCTTTCTGAGATTCAGTTCATTCTCACTCACCACACATCCCACTCCCACTACAGTAACTGCCTAATAGGACTATGACAAGAATTAAGTGAAAGTTTACTCCTCAAAGGAGAGCAGGAAGACGGTGGTATGTGCCTGTAATCTAAGCACTTTAGATGTAGAAGCAAGAGGATCAGAAGTCTGAGGTCAGCCCCACTGACATGTTAAGTTTGAGGCCAGCCTAGGCTATAGGAGACCCTGCCTCAAAAGATGAAAAAAGATAAGATGAGGCCAGGTTTGATGGCGCACACCTTTAATACCAGCACTTGGGAGGCAAAGGCAGGAGGATCTCTAAGTTTGAGGCCAGCCTGGTAGAGTTCCGGGACAGCCAAGGTTACACAGAGAAACCCTGTCTTGCACACAAAGCTCTTGGCACAAAGCTGTGACGTAGTGAACATCCAGTAAGTGTCACTGCTGCTCTCCATTTCCCTGCCTATATGGTAGACAGCTCTTAACCACATGGCTATACTTCTTCAATCCTACCAGCCCATCCGCAGGTACTAAATATAGTCAGAACATCTGCAGAGCGGATATTAACGAAAGTTTCAGTTTCTTTCCATTCTGTTGTTGTTGCACATCCTGTGCCTGTGCCAAAATAAAACGCAACACCAGACATTCTCCCATATCAATTTATGGATCTATTCATCCATATCTACTTTCCCTACTATGAGTACACACAACACAGGAGAGGGAATGCATGCATGGAGAGATATTGTTGAATATTTGGGACAATAAACAACAGAAGAAAGGGGCCTCAGGGCAGATGTGGCGGCACAAGCCTTTGATCCCAGCATTAGAGAGGCTGGAGGAAGGATCTCCGATCCCAGCATTAGAGAGGCTGGAGGAAGGATCTCCGAATTCAAGCTAGCTTACAAATGAGACTCAACTTCAGCCAGGGCTGCATAGTAATACTTTGTCTCAGGAAAGAAAAACAACAAAAAAACAAAAAAGACTCATCGTGACTCACCACAGTGATACGCACTAGTGGAGAACCCTACATTTGGGCAACAGAAAAACTCAATATAGTTAACAGGCAAATCAGAGAGACAGGAGGCAAAGACCAAACAACGAAGTGAAATTTCTTTAATGTGTGTGTGTGTGCATTCGTGTGTATGAGTGTTTTGTCTGCATGTATGCCTGTCCTGGTGCATGAGGAGATGGTGAGTCTCCATATGGGTGCTAGGAATTGAACCCAGGTCCTTTGCAAGAACAAGTGCTCTTAACCACTGAGCCAACTCTCTAGTCCAAGAAGTGAATTTTCTAGCTATAAGATCCCTTTTCTTCAAGCTGAGCCTGGTGGCACACACACATAATTCTAGCACTCCTGAGGTAAGGTGGCAGGAATGGAAGTTCAAAGGCAGCCTAGGCTTAAAAAAACAAAAGCACCAGCAAGATGGATCTATAGGTAATGATGCCTGCCGCCAACCATGACAACCTGAGTTCAATCCCCTGGAGCCGTGCGGTGGAATGAGGGCACCCAAGACAAAATAATGTTAACGAAATTGTTTTTAAAAAACATGTATGACATAAAAGTAAAGGTGAAATTAGACAGGGGACAAAAGAAACTAACAGGAGGGAGGGACAAGAGGAGGGGAGGGGGTAGGGAAGGAATATGTGCGACATGCAATATATACTTGTCTGAAGAGTGGGGAGGGGGGGAGGCCAAATAAAAAATTCCATGATCTTTCCTGGTTCTCATGTTCTTCCACCAAGACTCACCTGAATCAAAGCAATGAGAGGAGAGACTACAATGGTGATCCCTTTGGCCAATAGGGCAGGGAGCTGATAGCACAGAGATTTCCCTGCCCCTGTGGGCATGCACACAAAAACATCCTTGTCACCTGCAAAAATAAAAGATAACATTTCAATATATTCTGCCTTTTGCATTAAGGCTGTTGAAGTTTGCTTGCTTTTTTTTAAAAGAGTGTTCAGTATGTAACCATGGCTGGCTGGGAACCTGCTATGCGGACTGAACTGGCTTTGAACTCACTTGATCCTACAGACATGTACTGCTAAGCCTGGCCCGGGTTGCTGGAAATCAAATGTAGGAAAAGCATCTGGCAGAGCATCTACACATGGGAATGTCTCAGTTTATAACATTAATTCCCTTCCCCACCTTTCTATCTATATAAAGACCCAGACACTCAGAGAAATTGCTTCTAACATGGTGCTGCAATGGCTAAAGAAACTCCATTTTGCCAGGCATTGGTGGCACACACCTTTAATCCCAGCACTGGGAGGCAGAGGCAGTCGGTTCTCTCTCAGTTCAAGGTCAGCTTGGTCTACATAGTGAATTCCAGAACAGCCAGGGCTACACAAGGAAACCTTGTTTCAAAAAACAAAACACAAACAAACAAACAAAAAACTCCATTTTGTGCTAGGCATCTGTCTTGGTACCTAACAGACATTCGTCTCTGACTCAAGTTTCTGGAAGATAAGTTCTCAGCAACCCTGGCTCCTTGACCCCCGACCCAGAAATGTACAGTGGTGACCATCTACTTGTTATAATTGCTGATTTGGCTTCTGTAATTTGCTTATACAGATATTCAAGGATTATTCTGAGGTCACCTTGACCACCTAATCTTGGCAGAGCAAAACAACTCTTGTGGCTTTTGCCTTTAAAAGCCCTTCTTCACCCACTTGTGTGTGACACATCTCTGATTTTGTTAGAGACTATGGCCCTGCTATCAGCTTTAATAAATTTGGCTAATTGTAATCTAAACTGAGTCTGGGGGTCTTTTCCCAGTGAGCTTGAACTCCGTAACAGTACTAAAAAAAAAAAAAAAAAAAAAAAAAAAAAAAAAAAAAAATTCAGGAGGCAGAAGAAAACAAATCTCTGGGAGTTTGAGGCCAGCCTAGTCTACATAGCTAGTTCTAGGTCAGCTAAGCAGCCAAGGCTGCATAGTGAGAATGTTTCACAAAGAGAGAGACAGAGAGAGAGAAGAAAAACAAGGATTAAGTAGTCTTGAGCTGCCGGGATACACGTGTTTGTGTTAAACAGCCAGGACAACAGAATATTGGGCACACCTGTGTAGACATGCAAACCTGTTTATCGCTAGAAGTCTGTTTATAAGCGTATCATTAATATGACACTACTGCTCCCATCTGGACAACCTCTGTTAACCACGTCTCCAGCTCACAGTATTATTATTCTCTCCTCTATCTGGAACTCAAGCTGCTCAATATTCAGTAAGAAGATTACCTAAATCAATGACAAGATTAAGCATTACTGCCACCTACACACAAACAAGAATGGGGGTTCAGGAACGGACTTCAAAGACAATCTGTAGGCCTGGCTAGTAAAACAACAACAGGTGTGGGTAGTTCTGTCATTAAAACGCCAAGCTTTGTTGCCAGCCATGATGGCCCACACCTGCAATCTCAGTATTTAATAATCCAGAGACAGAAGGACAGGCTCAAGTTTGAGACCAGCTTAAAGTACATAGCGAGTTCTAGGCCAGCCAGGGCTACATAAACTATCAACAAAAACAAACAAACCTACCACCAATAAGCACCCCCTAGCTTTGGTTGTGAAAGATTTCCAAATCACTAAGAGATTAAGAGTGAGGAGTTGGGAAAAGTGAGGATGTTGTAGCCAGGGTGGAGGATGGTGGGGGGCGCACCGTCTTTAATCTCAGCACTAGAGCGGCAGAGGCCAGCCTGGTCTACAGAGTGAGTTCCAGGACGGCCAGGTTTACAACAGAGAAATCCTGTCTCGAAAAACAAGAGGAGGGGTGGAGGATGTTGTGCTAACCAGGAGTCTGCAAAACAGGTAGCTTGATGTTACCTTTTACTACAGCCATGGTCGCACTCTCCTGTAAAGGATCCTTAAAAGAATCAAACCCAAAGACTTTCTTCAGGGTGCTCCGAACTCGCCGTTCCTGGTCGAAGGGAGTGGAGAAAGCGTGGACGCTCATCTTAGCGAAAAGCAGCGGCCGAAATGTTAAGGTAAAGGTGGTTTCAAAGGCTGTCACGAAAACCCTCTGTTCCACTTTAAAATGCAGCCTATGTTTCCTCTGTCAACATATTCTGCTATGTTACACCTAGACATCGTTCTCACGCAGTAAAACAGAAGGCTGGCTTGCTTCACGCAATACATTCCTGGGGAATTAACATTACTTCTCTGCTTAATGAAAATACTAAACACTAACTATTCCACGTCAAAAGAGCAGATCTAGAGACTGGACCACAACAAAGGCCCACAAACGTCTTCAGAACCGTCTGGAGAACTTGGAATCCTTTTTCTAGGGTCCTTGTTCTAGAAGCAAAGTCATGGCGACCATTCTTCCCTCTGGGAGGCCAACACCGCCCACCACCTTCCCTCCTCTTCCTCGGAGTCCCCAAGTCAGGCCTTCGCCTTCGGCAGTTAAACGCTCCCCGAGGCCGCAGAGCCCATGCTCTCGCAGTGCCGCCGGCTCCGGGTAGCTCCGCAGAGCCAATTCTAACTCAGAAGCCAACGGGTCCGTGAAGTAAAAGCCGCAAAACCTTACTTCCGTCCCGTGGTGATGACGTTTCCAAGCGCTGTGCCTGGGGGCGGGGCCGGGCCGTTTTGATTGGTTTTCATTCTGGCGCGGTGTCTCCTGGGATCCGGAAGAAGTAGGTTTTCCCGCACATAAATGGGCCTAAGGAGTCATCGGCGTGAGCCTTACGTCCTGTGGGAGTAAGATGGCGGGGAAGAAGAATGTTCTGTCGTCTCTCGCGGTTTATGCGGAAGACTCAGAGCCTGAGTCTGATGGCGAAGCTGGAGTCGACGCTGTGGGCGGCGCGGCTGGTGAGGCTTGAGCTGGAAATGGGGAAGGGTGTCTGTTGCGGTTAAAAACGCGGCTTTTCTAGCGGGTCTGAGGGGAAGAGACGCTCACTGTGCTCCAGGTATGGGGTCCTGGAGCCCCAACGCGCAGTCCGTGTCCTGGGTCAGACGGAGCATTAGACTCTCTAGAACGAGTGATCGCGGTCCTTCCCTGTCTGCGAACCTCCTCTGCCAGGCCTCGTGCTGGCCCGAGGATGGACCGAGGGGGAGAGGCAGTCCCCCCACGTCGTGCCGCATCGCTGTCTAGTCCCGCTCTCGTTGTTCGATGGGGGAAGGGAGGAGTGAGATGTACCTGGAGGATGATAAAGCTTGTGTTTCAATATATTGATAGTTTTTATTTAGGAATGGGCTCTACATGTGTCTTAGAGCTTTTTAAAGCACATGTCTCCGAAGTGTGTAATTTTGTAGCTCTAGGATAGAATGTGCAGGACATTCCTAAGACTTTGAAGGCTCCTGGGTGATTTTGTTGTTTTGTGATTTTTTTCAAAGCCTATCAGTAATCCTATTGCCCTCAGACTGAGAATCACAATGGTAACGGATTTCTTGAAGGAATAGAGAGAGCAAATTACGTAACATACCTGAACTTTGGGTTTCCTCATCTGGAAAGTAGGGGTCGGGTGGGGTGAAAAAAAATTGAGGAAGACAGTCTTGTGCATAGAAGGCGTTTTTGAGGTTGCATATGACACAAGATAGCAATGTGTATGTCAAAACAGGAGTGTAAGCAACATGCTGGGCTCGTTCAAAGAGGGGAAGTCTTCAACTGGCCTAACAGACCTTCGGCATGTAGATTATTCTAGACACACACACACACACACACACACACACACACACACACACTTCTGGGGACCAAAGCCAGGGCCTTACAGGTGTTAGGCAAACACTCCACTACTTAAACAGCCTATACTAAAAACATTAGGGCATGAATTTAATGTTCTTCCCTGTCAAATTCACAAAGATCCGCTTGCCTTTGCCTCCCAGGTGCTGGAATTGAAGGTGTGGGAGACCACATAAATGCAGATCTAATTTAGGCTTGTAGTCACTTACCTGAGACTTAGGCTCCCTTTTTATACTTAAATAATCTTGGCCATTTAATTTTCAGAAACATTTTGCATCCCTCCTGCTGCCCCCCTCATCTCCTCCCTCTCCTCTTTCAGAAGAGAAAGGCGGCTTGGTGTCTGACGCCTATGGAGAAGACGACTTTTCTCGCCTAGGTGGTGATGAAGATGGCTATGAAGAGGAGGAGGATGAGAACAGCAAACAGTCGGTGGGTGGATTTCCAGATCCAGAGCTGTTTAAAACAACGTCTCATTCCATGGTTAACTTTTTCCCTTTTCGACTGTGTGGAAGTCAGTTGGGATCAGTTGGGGATGTGGCACACGGGAGGGTGCTTTTGCCTAAGCATATTAAAGGCTTGATCTCCAGCACCACAAAAAGAAGAAAAAGTTGAATTGGTTGAGTAATGGTAGTTCTCTTTGAAAATTAAGTGTTTTTCACGTGGACTGTATTGAATTCACTTTTCGAATTGAAATTTGGGGGAGTTTTGTTGTTCCATTTTTTGTTTTTGAGACAGAGTCTCATGAAGCCCAAGCTGGCCTCAAACTTGCTGTGTAGCCTTGATCCCCAGACCCGCTCGCCTCAGCCTCCTGAGAGCTGGGACTATAAGCATGATCCACGTGTAGCTTGGTCATTTTCTGTAACCTCAGTACCAGTGGGTGTTTCGTGTTAGTTTGTGGATTTAACTAGTCTTCCCACTTGTGTAAGTGTGTTCATCCTACTTCGTGTATCATCTGCACATCTGTAATCAGCTACATATTATTTTTAATCTTGGTTGGGGTTTATTCAAATGCTTCACTTTCTAACAAGGTAAGGAAGGGAAATTATTTTGTTACCATCCACTTTGATTCTGTTGTTATACTTTACTTGGTGTTTTTGTCAGAGTGCCTCTTGTTCTTGATTACAAACCTTCCTTGAGGTTAA
Organism: Cricetomys ansorgei; assembly: GCA_026225945.1. Taxonomy (NCBI): domain Eukaryota; kingdom Metazoa; phylum Chordata; class Mammalia; order Rodentia; family Nesomyidae; genus Cricetomys; species Cricetomys ansorgei. The sequence goes on along the minus strand of JAMJFZ010001895.1, from coordinate 5,854,290 downwards.
GTAGTGCAGGAAACAATGAAAGGAGAACTTGTGATCTCATTCTCTAGAAGGGTTAAGGGCACACAGCCACCTGAGCAGTGCAAGTCAGAATTTTAAAGTTTGGAAGGGGGAAAAAACAAGTTCAGGCTGCTGCTTAGCACAAAAGGCTCCTGAAATTGAATTTGGATATTGAACCTGCCCACTTAGAAGCAATGTTCACTGAATCACTCACACATACTTTATTTTTTGTTGGAATTTTCTTTTGTTATATGTTGATATGCAAATGTTAGCATTAAAATGCATTTTAACTAGGTATAGTGGCCCATGCCTGCAATTTTAGCACTCAGGATGCTAAAGAAGGAAGAATGAAGACTCAGAGATTCCTGTCTTAAACAAATAAATAAAATAAGTCAATAAAAATGAAGTCTGGGGATGCAGCCCAGAGCACAGGTACAGCGCTTGCTCAGCAAGCACTGAGCCCTGGGTTTGATGTCCAGTACCGCATAAAAACAAAATCAAAACATTCTACAGAATGTTTTTTGTATTATCTTTTGTGAGAATTTTTCATCCTTTAGCCGTACCCATTAGTGATAATTCAGAGTTGAGTATAAAGTTGCTCAGAAACCATTGTGGGCTGAGGAAGTCACTCATTTGGTAGAGTGTGTAGCATGGATGAAGCCGTAAGGTTGTTCTCCAGCATCAGTCACACATTGGCCATGGTGGTTCCTGGCTGTAATCCTAGCACTCAGGCAGTGAGAGCCTGAGGTTCAGAAGTTCAAGGTCAGCCCTAGCTAGAAGGAAGGAAGGAAGGAAAGCTTTGTTAAGTTTTGACTTTTCTTAAATATATATGTTCTTCCTGGACACCCACAACTGTTCTCTTTAATGCATTTGCATATGTGTTTAAAATACTAACTTGTGCTTACTTTTTGTCATAGTCAAGTTATATATGATATTTTAGTGTAAAAGAAAAAAAAAAACTCTCATCAAGCTTCAGTATGGACATTGGGGATTATGTCAGTATTCTGCCAAGCTCCATATGTGGTTATTTATTTTTCTGTAATTTTGGGGTTTTATTTTTGAGTCAGGGTTTCTTTGTGTAGCCTGGCTGTCCTGGAATTAGCACTGTTGACCAGACCGGCCTTGAACTCAGAGAGACCCGCCTGCTTCTGCCTCCCAAGTGCTGGTGGCCTGTGCCACCACCACCCAGCCCATCTTGGTTATGTAGTTGATCGATTTCATTTTAAGGAAGTTGTGTAGGTGGCGTTGCAAGCCTTTGCTTCATCCAGAGCACTTGTCTCAGAACCATCAGTGTGTTTGTTCCCACTTAGGTGCTGTTCGTCTCCGGGGTGCTGTGTCGTGTTCGGGTTACAATGGAGCAGATTGCCGTAGTGTTTGGTGGAATTGTGGGCTTGCTCTGGAGATCAGCGCCCCGTGGCTCAGGCAGACTTCATTTAGGTAGGGAAGAAAGCTGAAAACTGTAGATTGGTGGCAGAAAGCACCCCCAAAGGCTGTGCCTTGCCCTTCAGTGCCTCCTCTTCAGGTCATTTGCCTGATGATTTGATACCCGGCTCCCTGTGTTCATGTCAGTGCTGCTGGCTTGAGGTGCTGGCATCGCAGCACTTGGGTATTGAGCAGAGTGATAGTAGTCTGAGAAATTGTGAGTGTGCAAGTCAAGGAAGCAACAAAGCTCATAATCCTGGCTTTGTGATTGCTGTTTGCCGTTTGCACCCTGGGGCTGGCCTGACATTGTGGAACGTGTTGCATCTTCTCTTTCCTTATGTGATTTCATTTAGGAATTTCCCTGATGTGGATATTGAGACCACTGATTCTGAGCTGCTGACTTTTCTCCACCAGAACATCTCCTTTTCCCTTCTCTTTTTCTGGTTCTGGGTCATGTGGTAGGGAAGGGTTCTTGGTGGGATGACCCCAGCTGGGTTAACAGGCTGTTTGCTCAGCTGCTGGTTATATATCTGAGACTCCGCAGGCCAGCTCCTTTAAGTTTAATCCTCTGAATTCTTTGTCTTGTAGGAAGATGACGATTCAGAGACTGAAAAACCTGAGGCTGATGACCCAAAGGTATTTGGTGTTGGCTGTGGTGGGGTGGCTGGATTCCATCAAGGCTTTTTAACGTCCTGACTCAGTTCACATGTCAGGTCAGGATCTGCCCCTCTAGCACACAGAAGTGTGGACATTTCCTGGGATAAAGGCAGCTTTATGAAGACCCTCAAGGACACTCAAAATCCCTAAGGCCAGTTGTACTTCTTGCCCGGATTGTGTGAGACTTGAGATTAGAAACACTAGGGCCTGTTTGGGTCCTGTAACCTGTGCACACTCTGCATCCGGTGTGGGGCTTTGCGGGGTTAGACGAGTGAGTGTTTCTAGAATCAAGAAGGCATAGGCTCCCTTGTCTACTGCGGCTCCTCTCGGGGTCTGAGACGTTGGGACCAACATGAGGCCTTTCCGGAGTTGTTGAGTCCAGCCCTCATTTTCTCAGGGATGTGCCCTCCACTCTCGGGCAAGCATGCAGAGTAGTCTTTTTTTGACACAGCATAACTACTTATAGGTCCGTCTAATAGCAGCTGAGAATAACTAACAGTGATTCTTGTCCAGGCCTTAGTGGTCCCATGGTAATGAAGGCCAAGCTGCTTACTGCACACCAGGTATCGTAAAAGTACCTTTTGAGAGTCATGCTTTATTTGGTATTATATTTCCCCCAAAGACTAGTCCCATGGAGGACTAGATACCACATTTCACAATTGCAAACTGCTCTGAAACCAGTGAAACCTTCAAGGTGGCATAGTGAAATTTAGGAAAATTATGCCTAGGTGTAATATAAAACAGCAGTCCCTTATTTACAGGTGATTGGGGTTCCAGGACACCCCCACCATCATGCCCTATAGACCCAAATTCATAGCTTCTCACAGTCTTAGTGTAGAATGGCATATTTGCATGTAATTTACATGTATCTTCCTGCTAGTTTCGAGTCACCTCAAGGCTACTTACAATACCTGATACAGTATAGATCATTGTTACACTTTATTGTTCAGAAAACACTAAAAATCTACTCACATTTAACACAGATAATTTTTTTTTTTATAATTTCAAACCCACAGTTGCTTGAGTTCATAGATGTGAAGCCTGTAGATATGAAGGCCCAACAGGATTTCTGAAAATAAGGAGTGAGCTGTTTCATAGAAGGGCTGATTCTGTCCTTGGATATGGCTGTGCCTGTACAGCCTTGGCATAAACTCAGGCTGCAGGGGACTCAGAAACGTGTTTTTCCAAGGAAGCAGGTTTGGGCACTAGTGTGTAAGAGTGGACAGTGTGGACCCCAGAAACTAGGTACAAACTTCTCTCTGTGCAGAGAAAAAACCCAGGCCAAGAACTGGTCTGGCAGGAGGATATGGAAAGTCCTGTGGCTTAAGACTGAAGGCCCCTGGGAAAGCTGGCGTGCACTTGGCTGTCCCCCCTTCTAAGGTGCTGTGATCCCAACGGCAGATCCTTGAGGAAAGACATGTCCTTGTGAGAGAGGGAACCCCGTGAAACCCAAAAGACTTACTGCTCTGTGTAAGAGCAGTTAATAAATAAAGAACAGGGGGACCCCCCCCCACACACATACACAGGGAGAAAGAAACTCGGGGAGATTGTGAATGTCTCTTTTGTATTCAGCCTCCCATGTCTTATTCCCACATCAAAGCTGGAAAAACTTCTAACGTAGTCTTGGTTCTTAACTGGGCCTGGCGGCTCACTCTTGTAACCCTAGCACTTAGGAGACTGGATTGAGAAGACTGGGGAGTTTGAGACCAGCATGGACTACAGGGTGAGATCCTGTCTCAAACAAAATAACAAGAAAAAACAACAGGCAAATAGCTGGGTGTGGTGGCACATACCTTTAATCCCAGCACTCAGGTGCTAGAGGCAGATGGGTCTTCATGGTTTGAGGTCAGCCTGGTCTTTGTAGTGAGACCTTGTCTCAAAAACAAAAAAACCCCACAAAACAAAAGGTGTAGTAGACTTACTAATGACAATACTGTATCTCTTTCAATCATTTGAATTTCAGATCTTTCTATGAAATGGATTTTCATGGAATAACATCTGTGGGCATGACTCAGAACACAGAATTTAACCCTAGAGTAACTGGATTAGTTCTTTGGAGAGTACTGTGGAGGGCTTAGCAGAGGAAACCTATCAGCTTCTAGTGACTGTCAGATCCCACCTTTGAGTGTCTTAATGGCATTCTGGAGAACCAGACACTGTCTCTACCTTGTGACTTCATGATACTTGTGTCTCTGCTTTCCTTCTGCTTGGGCTAACAACAGACTTGGGCCAAGCAGAACTTTTCTAATGCATTTAAGTTTTGTTTTGGTTTAGTTTTAGATATATTTTTCATGAGTGTGTTTGTGTGTGTGCACTACACATAACACACATGCCATGTATGGGTGGGTGCCCACTGATGCCAGAAAAGGTGTCGGGTTCCCTGGAACTCGAGTTAACAGTTGTGAGCTGCCATGCAGGTGATGGGAATTGAACTTGGGTCCTCTGCAAGAGCAGTAAGTGCTGTTCACCCCTGAGCCATCCATCCCTCCGGCCCTGTTGGATTTAAGTTTTATTTATATTTAGAGATTTTGTTGTCCTAAGCTTTTGCTTTGAATAATTCTGACAGAAGAGCGTGCTGCTGAAGCAGCTCTTTCAGTTGTACCGTTCTGTTCAGCTGATGAGCGGCTGTCATGGCTGCTGTCCACTAGATGGCCCTCTCCTTTCTACTCTTTTCTTCGGGATCCACCTTTAACTTTTAACTTCTGTAGGGGTTCTCAAAACATTTTGCTTCATGATACAGCTGAAAATGCAAATCCCAAAGATCTTCTACTCTTGTATCAGCTCACACATGTGATCCCATCAGCAGCACAGGATGGAGAAGACAGTCTTAGAGCTCATGGCCAATCAGCCTAGCCAGCTGGTGAGAGCCAGGATCAGTAACAGATCTTATCTCAAAAAAGAGAACAGAGAAGGAAGATCCTAGGCTTCTGCCTCTGACCTCCGTGTGTACACGTGCGTGCATGCACATGCACACAACCACGTGAACACTCAGAAACCCAAGCGATGGTTTCCTAAGCCTGGTTGCAGCGTGGTGTGTGACAGCTTACCAGCAAACACTTGTACTAATCTGTCTTCTGTTTTAGAGCCCGCACTGGCCTGGAGTTCCCTGTGTCTCTTAGGCAAATTCTCAGCAACCCTCCTACCTCAGCTTCTCAGGTGCTAGTGACCATGTCCAGCCCAGGTCTGTCTAAACACCTTTCAGTAGGCCTTCTCCTATGCGTGATTTCACACTGCCAGAATAGGAAAATGCCTGAGCTACACAGCTCTCCTGAGTGTTGGCACTGTTCTGTAATAACCCCCAAACTGCATTTGTCAGTTATTACTGATGTCATCTGACAAGTTGTTAAAACATTGGAAAGCTGTCAGGTTTGCACTGATGTTTCTCCCCATGAGCTTCAGTGTTATTGCCAGTAAGCGCTGTTCTTCGCTCTGGTGAAATGTCTATGGAGAACTAAGTGCACATCACCAGTATGTCAGTCAGTCTTTCGTGTAAAGTGGTGTTCCAGTAGAGGAAGCGCCTTCGCAGTGTGGACCCCAAGTCACACACACACATACTTTTCCTTGAGACAGCCCTCTCTGATGGCCCTCAGAAGGGTTGCCGTGCCCCTGGTGTCATCACACAATCGATTAGTTCTCAAGGGTCAAGTCAGTAAAATGAATCATTCTTACCACTCTGTGAAGGATGTTCCTAAATGAAATTTGGCTTTTTTAAGTTGAGCTTACTCTAAAAGCAAATACTGACCTGTTGATGATCCCCCAAGGATCTACAGACCCATTCCTTTGTTTTTGTTTTATTTCGGTTTTGTGCCTTGCTGCCCTGGAACTTACTGTGGAGACCAGGTCGGCCTTCAGTGTACGGCCTGCCACCTTCCAGCCTTTGTCTCTGCAGAGCTGGAGTACAAATGAGTGTTACTATGGCTGGCTTGCAGACCAACTGTGCGAACCACCCTTCTAAAACAGGACCTGCAGGTCAGTGATAGTAAATAGCTATTTGGTTCTTCCTTTTACTGTTCTGTGAAAGTCTGTTCCACTGTCCCCTTTGGTGTCTTGACTTGAATTCCTGGGGGCCAGTGGGTGGAGGCCAGGGGTTAGACTATCCAAAGTGAGACAGTACAGCCCAGCATGGCAGAGATGCTAAAGTCCTACAGGTTTCAGATCTAGCTTTGCTTGAGAAGTAACTGAGCCTCAGTTTCTCTTCTCTGGGAAATGAGCATCATAATGAAATCCGCCTCTTTTGTTTGATGAGTGTTAAAATAAAGTGCTAGCCTAGCACTGAGTGCCTGTGCCGCACCAGCTGCCACCAGTGCTTGCCTCCCAGCTGGCTCACCCCAGGCACGCTTCAGTGTGGCTACAGAAGAGCGTGGCACTGAGGACTGGAAAGCAAAGGAACTGGGAGAGAGGGCTTGGGGAGAGCATGTAGTCATGCCCTGGTGTGTGAAAGTTGGGAGAGAAGCCCAGATGTAGGCCTGAGGCCGCACAGAACCACATGGAGGCCATTAGCCGTCATATAGTGAAGAACCCTCTGTGGTCTCTGCGTGTGGTTTGAGTCCTTCGTGAGGACAAAGTTGGGCATTCTCTTGTTTCTGTTAGCTGACTTGGGGAGGGGGGTGGAGAGGTGGCGCACGCCTTTAGTCCCAGCACTCGGGAGGCAGAGGCAGGTGAAGCACTGAGTTCCAGGACAACCAGGGCTATACAGAGAAAGCTCTTGTCTCAAAAAAAAACCAAAACAAAAAAATCAAGCTGGCATGGTGGTGCGCGCCTTTAATCTCAGCTTGGGAGGTAGAGGCAGGTGATCTGAGTTGAGGCCAGTCTGCTCTACATACCGAGTTCCAGGACAGTGATATTTGGAGTTGCTCCCGTGTGCAGAGTCTCCTGTGTAAGAGTCTGAGTAAGACAGTCACTCCAGACCCACCTGTACAGGGAGCCGTTGGTCTTCCTCGGTCTAGATAGCAGGGAGCATGCCCTGCAGGTACTGAGCTTGTCATTGGCCAGAGGAGAGACAGTTCAGCTTGCCAAGGGAAGCTAAATGCTTTCTTCCTCTTGGTTTCTGGTCGGTCTTCCCTCCTCAGTAAGCAGTCTGACCCTTAGGCGCTCCGATCACTCAACAGGAGGTGGTGCTGCTGTCCTAGGAAACCCGCACTAGCAGCCGCAGTCCTCTGGCGGCACCTCACTTCAGGGAAGGGGACTTGGCTGGAGTGTGTCCTCTGTCCGCGCATTGGTATGCGAGCACCCTCTGCGCCGCTCTCCCCGCCGTGCTTTGTGTCCATTGCCCTGGGGTGTTTCCCTTGTTTATTTTCCCTCCACTCCTTCAGTCCCTGTGGATGGAGAGAGAGAGAGATTTCCACTGACTGTCCCTGACACACCTTTCCGTGGAAAACAAACAGGGATAGATGACCTGGAACAAGAGAGATGAGGCGGCCTGCTGCCAGCTGTCAGGGAGGGCCTGAGTTTGCTAGCTCCCTGAGGCCTTTTGTCCAGCTCCATGCTAGAGAATGAACCCTGGCCTTTCTAGAGGCTAACATTGCTTAGGGGAAATTGTGGCATTTTTGGAAAAGGTGTGTATGGTCGTTGTTAAATCAAAAGAAAACATTCTTTAAAATGCTAAGAGCCCAAGCCAGGGTGGTGGCTAACTTAGAAGGCTAAGGCAGGAGGATCACAGATTTGAAACCAAACTGATCTACACAGTGAAACCCTGTGGAGTGGCAGTGGGGGGCAGATTTGGCAGGACATAGTGGCACACACTTTAATTCCAGCAGAGGCTGGTGGATCTCTGTGAGTTCCAGGCCAGTGGGGACTAAATAACAAGATGGGAGTTTGTAATGGTCTTATAGCCAGAAGACCTGGGCAGCACCCCAGCTTGACTTCCCTCCAGCTGTGGAACACAGGCATACACCCACCACTTCACCCAGCCTATCAGGTCCATGGTGTGATGACAGGGAGGGGGAGCGAGCGCATCTCGCAGACGGAAGTGCAGCAGTCAGGGCGATGAGCTGCCTTTTCAGCAGGGCTCTGTTGTGTTACACATTGTGAAGGCCTCCTGTAGGCATGTGTTCTCAGCTCACTGACTGTGAGTGCTTCTGTTCACATGGCTGCATGTCTTGAATAATTAGCTTCAGACTCTAGGCATGCTGTTCTCACAATTCAGTTACTACTTGGAAAACATGCATATGTGTGCGAGGTGTCTAGTCGGTGGCAAGTGTTTGCTGTGAAAGCTTTACATAGCCTGTGGCCCATTCGTTTATGTGCTGTAGGACTCTGGGGTCCTTGTCGCACAGGTTGAAAACTGCAGTGGCAGATAGTTTTCAGATTGGGGCTGAGGGTGATGTAAGTCCCTGTGTGCCCTCAGGAAGCCCAGCTTAGCCAAGTCAATGGTTCTCTGCCTCTGCCCTGACGGTGGTTCGAGGTGTTCAGTCACTGAGTGTTATGGAAACTCAATGTAGATGGACTTGTATTGGGCAGACCTGACTCAATAAATCCTTCATTCTCCTCTCCCGAGCCATTACTAATAAGTAATGACACTTTAAAGTTTATTTTTAATTATAATTGTGGAGGGTGGGTATATGCACATGAGTTCAGAATCCTGGGAGGCAGAATAAGGCATTGGGTGCCCTGGAGCTGGAGGTGTGGGCAGTTTGTGGGCTGTCTGACCTGGGGCCTGGAAATCAGACTCAGGTCCTCTGCAAGAATAGCGTGTGCTCTAACCATCAAGCCATCTCTCCCACCTCACACTGTTGGTCTTTTGAGGAATCTGAATCAAAAACCCAGAAAGTGAAAGCTGCCTGAGGAGCTTATTTCCCAGGAATCCGTTGTGAGCCTTGGGAAGAACAGGAGACACCAGCTGACACAGGGACAGCCCCACAGGTCTGTGAACACAGATCTGTGTTCTCTATCAGCCACACAGCGGAGACTGCTGTAGATTGCTACTGTAGCAGAGTCCCACTGTGCCTTTTACCCTCTAGCTCAGGAAAGAGAGAAGTATTCACTGCCCTTTTTGGTGTCCTTAGCTTGGATAACAGGAGCTACAGAGAGAACTAGCATCTATCTGAAAGCACTGGACTAGCATCTCACAAACCAACCTTCCAACTGCCCATTCTCTCCTTTATATTCTAAGCAAAGTTCCCAGAAGTCCAAGTGGCATCCAGTCATAAGGAAGGCTGCGCAGGACAAAAAACTTTTTCAAAGTGCCCTGTTAAGGACTGCAGTCTGTTAGCTTATACAGGCTCTCTGCAGAGCTGAAGGTTTTCCTGCTTGGACTCGAGGTGTGCTTACTACACCAGTTAGGACTCTGAAGTCTAAAGTGAAGGTGACATTGCTGGACAGTTAGATGTGACCACATTGCCCCCGTTGAAAACAGGCCATTTGTGTGCCTTTGCTGTTATGCTTGTAGTCAACCCTGAGAACCAAGAACTCGTTTTATAATAGGAGAGTGTGGCAGTTCTTAGACCTTAGATGTGTGTGATAGCAGGGCACGGTGGCTGAAGCCTCTAATCCCAGCAATCGGGAGGCTGAGGCAGAGAGTTGTCAGGAAGAAGAGCCAGCTTGGACTATGTGGCAAATTCCAAGTTACCCTGGTCTACAGTGAGACACTGTCCCAAACAAGAAAACAAACAACTTTAAATTTAAAAATTGTAAAACAGCAACACGTTGTATGATAAGTAAAGCAGTAAATATATATACATGTGCGTTCCCAAACTTTTCTAAATGAGAAATTATTTAAAAGGAAAGATGGACACCAGTGCTGAGGCAGGCCAGCCTAGGCTACAGTGTGAGACTCTGCCTTCAAATAAAGGAAGGAGAGAACTGGAGCCAGCCTAGGCTACAGTGTGAGACTCTGCCTTCAAAAAGAGGGGAGAGGACTGGAGCCAGCCTAGGCTACAGTGTGAGACTCTGCCTTCAAAAAGAGGGGAGAGGACTGGAAAGATGGCTCAGTCTCTTGCAAGAGGATCCAGGTTTAGTCCTCAGTACCCTGGTGGCAGCACAACTGTCTGCGTAATTACGGTTCCTGGGGATCTGGTGCGTTCTGCAGGCCCCTGCACATACTTGGTACACATACCTGCAGGCAAAATACTCATACACATCAAAAAAAACAAATTTAAACAGAAGGAAAAGAAAAACTGGGGAACTCTGTTTCACTCTAGAACCTTTCACCCTAGCAGGGCACTGTCCGCGCTGTCCCGTGGGCCATTGTCTTCAGCCGCGTGTACCGTCCCCACTCAGCAAGCTGTGCTAGCCAGACCTGGCTGTGTTGCTACAGTTGTCAGCAGCTGAGGTGCTGCTCACGGAGTGTCTCAGGAGGGGAGGCCTCTGTTCTTTACACAGATAGAAGCAACACCTTTGAAGCTCCACCTTGTGTGCCACATAGCTGCGCACCCACAAACTTCGGAGAGATTAGGTGGGCTAGGGGTGCAGTGGTGTTCGTCTGTGAGTCTTAGGAAGTCTCCAGGCTGGGGTCATGGCAGTACTTCTGCTTGATGAAGTCCTCAGGACCAGCCCTTCCTTCCGTTCAAGTCCACGCACACTTTAGTCACTGGGGCTGCAGACTCCAGGTGGTTTCCTCTGATCCTCTTGGCTTTACTTCACTGCCAGAGGAACCTTCCTGAATGCCTTTGCTCCAGGTGTACTGAGACTCCTAGGAGCTTCACCCCCTCCTCCGTGGTTCTGCACCAGGAAGAAGCCAGCACACGCCTGTCTGCCCCCCTGTCAGCCTTGCAAGCCCCAACATACCTCCTTCCCTTCGGGACCAGATGCCATGGATTGCTAACTGAGGTGTGGCTGCGCCCCTCCTTTCCCAACTGAGATTCATCTTCTTGAAATTACATGATGTAAAAAATTGCCTGACCCAGGGATCCGACACTCCCCTCTTCAGTTCTCTTGTTTTATCGGTGCCTCCAAATGTGGCTGGCTTTGTGATTTCTGAGTTTTGAAGGGATTTTGCCACTTTGTATTCCTTTTTGTTTTTGTTTTGTTTGTGTTTTATGTTTTTCTTTTGAGACAAAGCCTTTCTACATAGTCCTGGCTGTCCTGGAGTTTGCTTGTCTGAGCTTGTAGACTAGGCTGGCATCAAACTCACAGAGATCCTCCTGCCTCTGCCTTCCAAGAGCTGGAATTAAAGGTGTGCCCACAGCACCAATTGTGTTCCTAACGTGAGTTGAGTACTTTCCATTCACACCGTAAGATGCAAGGCTTCCTTCTGACCCCCAGTGATACGTCCCCTTCCTGCCAGCTCGCACTGACGGCCAGTCTGCGTTGACTCCCATCGTTCAGGGCTCCCAGGTTGTGTCTGTTTCCTGCCCTCTAACTCCTCAGCTGGCACTGACCTGGGCTAGTAATGCTTTTGCGGCTGATGGCTGTAGCACTGTGGCTCAGACTCCGGTCTCCACTCTCCCACTCTCAGCCCAGTTCCCTTCTTTGTCCTGTGCTGCAGTCTCCCCAGGCCCCAGAGCTACCAGCTTAAAGCCTAGAGGCCCTGTTCTCACGGTAGCCTTGAAGGAAAAGTGTGGTGCAGCACCACTCCCGAGGCTTGGTTCAGGTCTTTGGCGTAGAGTAACCTCTGCACCCAGACATAAGCCACCTGTACTGCTCCAGGGGCCGGGAAGAGAGGGCCCCTTGACAAATTGCAAGAAAACAAAATCTGACACACTGTCAAATACAGGTTATACTTGGAATAGTCAGGTATCAATTGGAAATGGCTCCCATTGGAATGGCCCTTGGCCAGACTTGCAGTCACATGCAAGCCTGGCTGATTTCAACAGGTTTTATGTGGTAGAGCATATGCCGCCATGCTGAGCTATAACAGCTTTGTTTAGGTCACTTTTTCAGTAGAGAAAGAAGCCATTTCCTCCCCCTCTCTGCCTTGTCTTCAGACTGCAGGGCCAAGCTGAGGCTGCCTTCATTTGTTTTGGCAGACTCCTACTTAAACCTTCCTGTAGAAGCCTTCTCTGATTCTGGTTGGCAAGCTGAGCCTTCCTGTCTGAGCCGTCTGGGAGCGAAGGCAACTCCAGTGCATCCACAGTGGCCCCACCAGCTTCCGCCCATTTTTCTGATAAGTGCAGTGTTTCCATCCCTGGATGGGCCATGTGCCCATGGAAGGCCCTGTCGTGGCCCACAGGATACAACTGAAGGAAATGTACTGATGGTGGTGTTTCTCCAGAGCACTTCTGTGTGGGAGCCGGCTTCCCACACAGCACCGACTTCTGTGACTTCACTTAAGTCATGGGGTGTCCTCTGCATATCTCATTCATAGCCCTTGGGTACATTTTTGTGGGGGGCATGTTCAGGGAGAAGTAGAGAGGGGCTTGAGACAAGGTCTCTTGCAGCTCAGGTTGGCCTTGAATTCTTGATCCGCCTGCCTTTGTCTCCCAGGTGTGGCGAATCAGTTGTGTGCCAACACGCAGACAGAGCCTGGTTTTGGTTGTCATTCTGGTTTTGGTTACCATTCTGATGCTCCCAGGACGATTCCTGAGGTAGCACACCAGTCCTGAAGTAGCAGTGTGGCCTGTAGTCCAGAACACTCTTTGCTGGACTACTGTGAAAATTAAACGAGATTATTAGTTGAAGGGCTTAATATAAAACCTCAAATGTTCCCTGGAATTAAACTTTCTTATTTTAGCCTCAGCATTTGGCCCATTGTCTGTGGCATAATAAATCTTAAGCAAATTATTTATGAAATAAGTAAGTGAGCTCTCTGTCCGGTAACTGTCTTTTGTTATTTTGTTGGTTCTTTATTTGTATGTTTGTCTGGAGGCAGGATTTTGCTAGTTGCCCAGACTGGCTTACTCTTGAGCTAAAGGGATCAGCCTATTAGTGTAGGCAAGTGCCACCACGCCCAGCTTAATTGTGCCTGTGCCCCACCCCCTCGTTTCAGGGGAGACAGAGCATTAGGTTGAAGGGTAAGGAAGAGGCTGCAGGGCTGGGAATGGTGGCACAGGCTGTAATTCCAACACTGCAGAGGTTTGAGGCGGGAGGGTCTGCAGCTTTGGAAGTTCTGGGCCACATAGGTCTGTCTCAGACACACAGCAAGGGTCTAGCAGTAGTTCCCATCCTGCTACTTCCTAACTATAATTGTGCTACTCTTACTAATCATAATATAAATGTCTGATATTCAGATGATCTTAGACAACCCCTGTGAAAGGGTCACTCAACCCCTAAAGGGGTCAAGACCCACAGGTTGAGAGCCATTGGTGTTGGCAAGAAGTGAATTTTTAAATTCAGCCTTGGTCCCTCCCATCTTCAGTCCCATGTCAGCCTTTACTGCAAGCTTAGACCCCTGTTAGCTACTCTTCTGCCTCTTCCTGGTGTTTTTAGTGAAGCCACACCCCAGAACTGACTGGTGCTAAGCATGTTGGGAGCCTGGGGCTATTGCACAGCAGCTGAAGGTGGCCAGGAAGCCCTTACATTGAAGAAAGACAGTGGCAAGTGTCTGCTGTGTATGCTCAGGCACCTGTGGTAGCCAGTGCACTGTTGGTTTGGTTTGGTTTGGTTTGGTCAGCCTAGACTAGCCTTGAACTCAGCAATCCAACGCTCCTGTCTCTTCAGTGCTGGGGTTACAGGTGTGCACCACCATACCTGGCTTTAAGGATTTCATTTTTGTTGTTTTAAGTGAACTCTGCTCATTAAATGAGAACATATTAGGACTTTATAACTTCAAAGTTTGTCTCAGACCTGAGAAAGTAATGTCGGTTGGTGCTACTTCTCAGTCTTTCTCCCCAGCTGCCAAGTTCTGTTGCCAACTGGGAACGTCCAGTCTGCCATGTGCTTGCCCCAGCCCTTACCTGCCACCCTTGCCACGCTGTTCAGAACGTCTTCTCTGTGCCTAATGCTCCCAAAGCGGAGAAGAAAGCATGGCCTGTTGACTGACAGAATCCAGATGCCAGAGACTACCTCAAGGTTGTCACTGGAGCTTTGTGTGTGCCCAGTGGGGCTGGTTCCCAGGCTGGTGGAGATTAGCTGTAAGTAAACTTCCGCTCTGGCCATCAGAACCTGCTACTCAGCTCACAGGGCAGCTTCTCCAGCTCCCGGGCCCATATGGCTTTTCCTTCCTCTGCCTGCCAGCTCCATCAGCACAGAGCTCCTGCATCCTCTGCACCGGAGCCACATTCCAGGGTCTGTACGTTCCTGAGGACAGCAAGGCCCCTCCCACTGACCTGCAAGTGTCGTCAGAAGTATTGAAAGCAGAAGCCAATTGGCAGCTTCACAGCACTGTGCTCCCTGCAGCCACCCCATGCTGTGGCTGTTGAGACACCAGCCTCAGGTGACCTGGGGAGAGGGAAGGAGAGTATGGACAGAGGAGGCCAGATAGGTGTTCGGTCTCCTTCCCTCTCCCTCCCTCTCCCGTGTTTGTTTCTTTGAGACAGGGTCTCACCATCTCTCTATAGTCCTGGCTGGATTGGAACTCAAAGACATCCTCCTGCCTCTGCCCCCCAAGTGCTAGGACTGCAGGCTTGCGCCACCACACTTGGTCTCTTCTCTCTTTGTTGAGACTGTGGACTGGGTCCTGCGGTCTAGCCCTGCCTGCCTCACAGTGCTGGTGTATCAACCATCTGGGCCCTTGTGTTTGTTTTTGTTTCGTTTTGAAGCAAAATGTCAGTAGGTAGACAGCGCTGACCTATGGTTTAAAATCCACCTGCCTCAGCCTCCTGAGTGCTGGGATTTCGTGATTATGCTACACGCCTGACTGGCCAGTGTGTGGGCCCTAGCTATTCTTTCCCCTTTCCCCCTGTAGCTTTATCCAGAAAGCTGGGTGGGTCTGGGTTTTACTTTGTGTTTTCCTTGTGTCTTTATCAGATTCAGACTAGTTGAAGAGGTTGACCTGAGAGCTGCTCTTCTTTCCTATAGCAGTGCTATTGTTATCTTCTTCCTAGGCATGAGAGCCCGAGGCCGAAGCCGAGGGACCTTCTTGTCTCTGCTGTGGGTTCCAGGTCCCCCAGCTGATGGAGACAGCTGTCTGGTAAAAGCTCTGAGTCTGAGTTAACTGACTAATTGAAAGCCAAGGGGAAAGCTACACGAGTTCAGACAGGCACCCCCTGGGCATTTGGAAACGTTGCTTTAGGGGGAGGAAAGGAGCAGAGAGGTGTCTCATTTCACCTGTGTCCTCATGACTCCCCCTTCTGGCCTTGTAAGGGTCGGTGAGCCTCTCGAGTGGGTTTGTGGCACTAGTTTCTTACCGTGTTTGTGGTTTAACAATGTCAGCCTGTCTTCCATCCCCTTGACTGTCAGTAGAGGCTTCCTGTGTTCCAGTGCTGTGCCAGCTCAGCATAGTTCATGGACGCTGGGATTGATGCGTGCAGAATTCTTAGCATCTGGTGAGACTGTCTCTCTGGGTCACTGCTCCAGTATGACACACAACCCTTCCCAGCTCTTCCCATCCCACCACTGGTGTGTACGGCTCTAGCAGATCGTAGCGCTGTACCAGAAGGGTCGCCGCTTGCGTTGTATTAAACTCGCCTTAGGGATAATTTGCTGTAAATAGTTAGCTTTGGAGCCATGCTACAATGGAGCATTTGTTCGTTCACTTGTCTTTGTGGTGCTGGGGATCAAACTTGCGCATGCTAGACAAGTGCTCGGCCACTAGCTTTAACCCCTGAAAAGATTCCTGGTGTTTACCCCCGTCATCTCTGGTCCCCTTTCTCACTTAGCCTTCCCCCGTGCAGTTGATGTCTGGACCTGTCTCCATTGAAGAACAGTTGACGTGGTGACGAGCCCCTCACTGGACAGAAAGATAAATGTAGAAAGGACAAGGAGCCAAGCCACAGATCATAGGACTAAGAGAAGAAGAAAATATGTTCTTGCCTGTGGTTTTCCTTTTTAACACCATTGTATCTTTTCTCTCAGAGACAGGACTAAATAGCCTCAGCTGGCCAGCCAGACCCATGATACACAGGCCTCATCCTACACACACCCTGTCTCCTCCCAACTCCGGGCTCACAAAAGCTATAAGAAGCCCCAGGAAGACAGGTAGTGATGGCCTTTAATCCCAACACTCAGGAGGCAGAGGCAGACAGATTTCTGTGAGTTCTAGGCCAGCCTGATCTGCAGAGTAAGTTCTAGGACAGCCAGAGTTACAATAGGGAAATCCTGCCTCAAAAAAAAAAAGTCCCAGGGAAGTGCTGGGCTCTTACTCTACACAGGCAGCCCTGAAAGAATAAGATTCACCTCCTGTCACTCTGGGATAGACACTGTTAGAATTCTGGAGACTCTCCAGCCTACTCTCACAGCTCTCTGGAGAAGGATGGGATGAGCCCTGGAGACTTCATAGGCTGGGCCCCTATGAGGACCTGTGTGTCTGTGGGGGAAGGCAGGGGCCTAGCTCATGTTTTTCTGCAGTCAGCACCCAGGAAGCTGTCTCCTAGTGGAAAAACACAAGGGAATTTTACAGCCCCACGCCTGGTCACTGCAATGCTCCTTAACGTTGCGTTCTCCTGTTGCTGCTACAAAGGAGTTGTTGTTGGTCCCTGAGGCACTGGCAGTGTCTGAACAGCAGTCAATTTATGACTCCAACCTGAACTTGATGTGGCAGTCCTCCAGGCCCTCCTCTTTGCCCACCTGATTGACGGGGTGGTCGGTGAGGAGGGGCAGGTTGCTAAGCAGCCTGGCTTCATTCAATACTGCGCCTTGCAGTTTGAATGAATCGCTGCAATGTTCAGAAAAGAAGGGATTCCAGGCCTGTCTTAGAATCAGGAGGGCCTTTTGGGGAAGGGGGTTTTGGCACGGGGCCATACCTGACTTGGGAGGGAGTTTAGAACCCCACATACCCCGTCCCTTCTTTCCTTGGTGCCAGGAGAGCTCGGCTCTGCATCCGCTCTCACATGAAGATCCTGTTGCTGAATTGTTGCTGTCTTATCTCCTCCCTCACCAAGCAAGGGAACGAATCCAGATCTGACACCTTCAGTGAACTCTGCCTTTTCCATTTTGATCACTGTCACCTTGTGGCACTGAAGATCTCGCATCTTCCTGAGTTCAAGGCAGAGGCGAGGGTTAGGCCTTCCTGCTGTCACCCTCCCAGCCTTGGTTTGGTTTGGAGAAGCAGGGAAATAAGACATTTGTGTTCAGTATCCAAAAAAAAAAAAGTGTTTCTTTGGACAGAATATAAAACTAATATAAGGAGAGCCAGAGAGGCCACCTCCAGAGGGGTTTTGGGGAACCTCATTTGTCACTAAAGGGCTTCTTTGAGCTGCCCCTTAATGCTCGTGATAAAGTCCGCCGTATTTGAAATAAAATATGAAAGCTCCCAGGAGCAACCAGCCTTGGGCCTTGAACAGAGGGTTCCCTTGAAGCAGTCCTCACTGGTGTTCAGATAAGCCCTCCCGACCCAGGGGTCGCCATGGGCAGGGAACGGGCCACACAGGTGGGGGCGTGAGCACGGCTGTGGGCTCTCTGCAGGACGGCTGTTCCCTCTTGGGCCGTGGAGAAAGACTGACAGGCTGCAGTGCTGCCTGCTGCCGTGACGGGGAGAAGTGCTCGGAGCTCTGGAGCCGTGCGGCCTTGAACACTGCTCACCGCTAGAATGCTGGCGGCACTTGGCCCTTCAGCTTCCATGGAAAGCCCCAGCAGCGTCTTGGTGGAGAGAGACTGAGGCCAGAAGCCCAGCCTTACCTTTGCGCGTTTCTTTCTCTCCAGGATAATGCAGAAGCAGAGAAGCGGGACCCCCAGGAATTAGTGGGTGAGTACCCGGGGGCGTGCTTTTGAGCCTCGCCCTGAGCAAGCTGGCTTCCACTCATGCCCGGCCTCTGCTCTCTTGGGCATTTCCTGCTGTGAGCAGTGGAAACTTGCTCACATGCTTCCCTCATACTCGGCCTTGCCTAGGGTGATGGGGTGAGACCTCCAGGCAGCGTTCTTTGAAAATGGCATTCTGTGTGTTTTTCTGGGCTTTGGTTGGTTGCCAGTGTTGTCAAGGGAGTTCACAGCCCCCTACAGCTGGGAGCTCATCTTGGTCTGAGCCCTGGGCCTGACCTCTCTGCCTTTGTTTCCCCTTGTCCCCCTTGCTATATTCCTGTTGCTCAGGGAGTCAGCATGGGGCCTCTGCTGCACTCTGTCTTGTCCCCAGCAGGAGCATGCCTCACTGCCTTGGCATATGCGGCTCTTGGTGACTTTGGAGAGCAGAGTAACTTGGGGGAAGCCACATTCCAGCCATGTCCCCTGCCAGCCCCAGCCCTGTAGTCCTTTTAGAAAGCCACTCCGCTCCTTAGTTTGGTCAGGGACTTGGTAATGGCTCCACAAACCTGACCCAGGGGAAGTTCCTGGTGTCTCCTGTCAGTGGGTCAGGCTTTCCTTCTGCACAGCCATCATCTGCTCCCTGCTGTTGCACTAATCTTTAGAAAAGTATGTTCCTACTTTCTTCGGTTCTGGTGCTGAAGAACACCTGTAGAGCCCACCCTGCTATCCACATGTACATCCAGGGCTTATGCTTTCCAGCTCTGGGGGTTCAAACCTCAGAAACGTGACTTGAAAGCCTTCCTCCAGTGTCCCTCCCACCTGCCCTTTTTCCAAGAAGTACCCTTTCCTGTGGGTTTTTGATGAGCAACTGGTTTTCTATAATTAAGTGCTAAGAATTCTTCATTCAGTTTGCCTTCTGACCCATTGACCAAGAACATAATTACTCTCCTTGATCTCTGGGTTCTCTGAAAGACAGAGTTCAAATTCTATAAAAAAGAAATCAAGGCTGGAAAGATGGCTCAGTAGCTAAGAGTACTCGCTGTTCCTGCAGAGGACCCAGGTTCATTTTCCAGCATCCGTGTCAGGTGGTTCATAACTGCCTGTAACTCCAGGTCCAGGGGGTCCGATGCCCTATCTGCCCTCTATAGGCACTTGCACACACGTTATACACATATACACACCCAGACACACTCACATACACCTGTGTAAACTAAAAACCAGGATTTTCTTAAACCTTAGAATTTGTTCTTTAGAAAATGATCCTTGGGAAGTGACAGCTTAAAGGGCAGAGGAGGCATGATACAATCCAAAGCCAGTGGCCTCTTCGGTGGGCAATACACAGGCCAGGTGCAGTGGGAGCTGCAGCCTCTCCTTCCAGCTGGGTCCCACCTCACTTGCTGTTCACTAGGAACTTGAAGGCCTGGGGTCAGAGCACAGCCTGGCCATGAGCCAACCCAGCACTGCCTTCCACTCAGACGGCAGCGTCAGACAAGGGGTGGGTCCTGTGGGCTTCAGCTGGGCTTCTTCCACAGCTTGGTCTTTTTCTCTTGTTCTGTTTTGACTCTTTAAGATTCCATGTATGAAGCACAAACTGGCCTCAAAACTATGTAGCCCAGGCTGGCTTTGAACTGGCTGGTCCTCTGCCTGAGCCTCCAGAAGATCTGGTGTTGTAGGTAATGCCATCACATCCAGCCTCTGTGCCATGTGTTTGAGATAGCTTTATTAAGTTGTAATTTATAGAGAAAGAGTTGCGAGTTCAAGTGTGAGCTGAATTGGTAGATTTTGATAGACATATGTAGCTGTGCTAGCCCCTCCAGCCATCAGTTACAAAGCCACCTCCACCCTTCCTGACAGTCCCTGGTGCCTAACTCCCCTGTGCAGTGGTTTTTTCCTTCAGTAAGAAGTATGATCTTGGTGGAAGTTCAGCCCTATTTTGACAATTTCGTGTATGTGAGGGCCCTCCTGTGCATAGTGGGGTGCTTAACAACAGAATTACCCTCTGCCCACTAGATAGCACAAGCTTTCTTCCTGTCCCACTGAAATAACCAAGCAAGTGTCCCTCCAGGAAGCAGAATCACCCCAAGTTGAGTGCCTGGGACAGATTATAGCTTTGTGTCTGGCTTTCTGTTCTGGTAGGGTGCATTAGAGATTGCATCCACACCGGTGAGCATAGCTGTTCCTTTTCATTTGTCTTTTTTGGCTAAGGAACCTCTCACTAGCAGGCATGGTCTATTTCTCCACTCTCTCCTGGGGACACAGTACATCTTTGCTCTTCGAGGAGTAGGTGGTAAGTCGGTTCCTCTTCAACAGAGTGGCTTCTGATCGTGATGTTGTGTTTGCTACCCACTCTGTCTGAGCACAGATCCTTTTAACTGACTCCTATGCCCCAGATGTATAGACTGTCCACCTTTAAAACAAGCAAAGAGCCAAGAAGCTACCTCACAGGCTTTCAAGCACTGTGGCTCCTGACAGCTGTCCGCCCCACAGGCCCACAGCAGTGCTGGTACAGTGCAAGAGTCTCTGGGTCACTCAGGAGCCTCCTGCTTGCTGCCCATTGGGCATCCTGCAAGCCTCCTCAGCCCGCTGCGCTTGCTGATCCTGCTCCATCCCTGCCATATCCTAAGTCCCTGGGACTAGCTACTCTGCTCAGATTCCTTCCTGGTGGCCACGGGTACTGCAGATGTTTTCTGACAAAGGCATGGGTAAGACATGACTTATGCTGACAGCAGGCTTCTCAAATATTAATAGCAGCCACCCTGTAGACCACCCCTAGCATGCCTGAGCAGCAGCTTCGGACACAGACACTGCCCCCAAGTGTCTGTGGATACATCGCTTAACAGATTTCCTGAGAAATCATTTGGGGCTCTGACTACTCTGAGATCCACAAGAACTTAGGAAAGAGTCGCTGAAAAGTCTGTCTGTGCAGTAAATTTTTGTTGTTCAGAATATGTCACTTTCTTGTCATTTACTTCTGGAGAATACCCTTGTTTCTCCTCCACTCAAAGAGGGTTCCCTCCTTCTGTTATACTATCTGCCACTTACACCACAGTGTGGTTGCTATAGTAACAGTGTCACACCCTGTTTTTCTATAAAGCTTTCCTGGCAAATGCCAAAGGGCACTCTTTGTCTCAGTCACATGGACATGCACCCCCTCCAGCCCAGTGCTGCCAAGGCCTTGCTTTTGTTCCTGCTGCTCACCAAGCGCATCAGCCAGCTCTTTCTAGATGCTTCCACTCTCGGCTGGCCTTTAGTCTGAGGCCGGACCCAGAACTTCTGCTTATCCTGGGCCTGGGAAGGGAGAAGAAATCAAGATTCATCTTGACCACCTGCCAGAACTGGGTGGTGCCCTGCCTGAGGGCCAGGAGGAGATGGCAGAAAGGTGCAGGCAGCAGCAAGTGTGTGTTCTCCTCGTGGAACCGTTCTTGGGCGCACAGCAGGACCTTTGGTCTGTGCTGCCCGGCCTGTCTTAGGGTGTGTCACTTACAGTCCACGGTGACACTGAGCCCAGCACTGCACCTGTTCTCAGACACAGGCCTGACCCTGCCCTCAGTGTGTTTACAATGTCCCCAGGCCGGAAATACAGTGGCTGGACTAGCACAGTCCTTAGAGTCCTTGGGGTCTTCAGGGCCTTGTCCCCAGTCTTACTCAGCACTGTGCTCCTCACAGTGACGGTAAACTCAGCAGAGATCAAAGCACCTTATCTTCAGGGAAGAAAACATTAACTAAGCTGGGTGGAGTAGTGCGCACTAGCAGCCCCAGCTAATCGAAAGGCTGAAGCAGGAGTCACTTGAGCCCAGGAGTGGCCATCCGGGGCCCTGAAAGAGTGGTCCCACACATGCACCTTTTTTTTTAATCCCTTGAGATCTGGGATTATTTTTAAATCATGGCTGAAGAGGAGGCTCAGCAGTTAACACATTCTGCTCTCAGAGAGCACCTGAGTTCAGTTCCCAGCACCTATGTCCAGGGACTCACAACCCCCAAGAGATCTGACGCCCTCTCTGGAGTCTGAGGGCACTTGTGCTCGCTCACGTTCAAAGAACCCACACATAGACATACATATGATTTTCAAAAAGTAAGATCTTTGGCCTAGTGGTGGTGTGGCAAGTGCCTGTAATCCCAGCACTCAAGAGACAGAGGCAGGCGGATCTCTGTGAGTTCCAGGCCAGCCTGGTCTACATTGCGAGTTTCAGGACAGCCAGAGTTACAGAGAAACCCTGTTTTGAAAAACAAAAAGTAAAATCTTAAAAAAAATAAATCCAACCTTGGGACAACAGACCAGGAAACCTGCGCCCCTCTTGCCCCTTCCACTGAGGCACCATGAGACCCAGAGAGCCCCTCTGAGAAAGGGCTTAGGCAAGGGCCTGGCACACAGTAGGTTCCCTCAGCAAATATTCAACTGGATGCTATTGGTGGTGGCTTTTTGGTATGTCCCTTCCTCCTGCCCCACCCTGTCCTGCCTGCTGTTTGCTCGTTGTATGGTCCTTTTCACAAGCGAATGTTTCAGAGAGCACAACAGAATCTTACAACAAACAGCACATTGTCTGGGTGCTCCAGAGCAGGACTCTGAGGTCCTCGGGTGGCCAAAGGCTACAGGGCAGCGAATGAAGAGAGGAGGCGAGGCTTGGATGGGCAGTGGCCATTCCCTGGGGGAATTGCCCTTGGGAGTTGTGGTTCTTCATGTCCAAATCAGGCCTTTCCTTCAGGTCTCTTTATGCACAAGTTACTTGGGACCCAAGACATTGGGAGCCTAGGCAGAACAGAACAGAAGGAGGGTGGTACCAAGTGCCTCTGGCTTATACTTCAAGCTAGCACATGTCTCTTCCAGCCCTGGGTTCAGTGTTTTCCACATTGGCAACTTGAGATTAAGCTCAGCCGGGGCAGAATTCACACTGTAGAAACTGGCCAATGCTTTGGATTGTGGCTCCTCTTCCTCCTCCCCAGCACTTCACTGGACAGACTCGTTCCTTAAAAGTTAGTCACTGGAGCTTGTGTTACTTACCTCTGTCCCCTCTACCTGACCTTCTTCCTCCCAGGCTGACACATGGCAGGCTTCTGACCATTTGGTCTCAACTCAGGTAACACTCCAGGAGGCCTCCTGAACAGCCTGTTTCAGTGTTCACAGTAGGTTTCCCTCTCTGGAACTGTTTTGTGCCTATGCTTTTTTGGCCCTTGGCCTTTCCTCCCAAAACAAGAATTCCCCCTCTGTTTTCTCCACAGCCTCCTTTTCTGAAAGGGTCCGCAACATGTCACCTGATGAGATCAAGATCCCACCAGAACCGCCTGGCAGATGTTCAAATCACTTACAAGTAAGCATGGGTCTGGCTGCTGAGGCCAGTGAGGATGACTAGCCTGAGTTACATTGTCTGGTTAGGCCATGACCTTCAGAGGCTATGGCAAGGAAGGGACCTAAGTCAGACTGCTAGGTGGGCAGGAGCCTGTAGTCATGGATACTTACTGAAGGCCAGATCTCAGGAATTGGCACCCACTGCCACACCCGCCTGGGTCCTGGGTCTGCCTCACTGAGATCCTGAGTCTACTTCAGCAAGGTAACGTGCATCTTCTCTACAGCCTCGCTGAGCCAAGGGACTTCTGGGAGGGATTTTTGCCAAGAAACTGACAAGCCCTCAGAGTGTAGAATAAATTGGAGAAGAGTAAAGCACAGCATTTAAAAGCAGAAAGTTTCTTTCTTGTGTCCCCAACCCAGCAGCTCCTTGCCCACAGACCTGACTTAAAGCTTCAAATATACAAAGAGCAGAATCTGTCTATGCAGTCGACCCACGAAAATAGGAGATCGGTACAGCTGAGACTTCACCCGTGTGGTTCTCTTTGTCCTCCAGGTGCCCTGTGAGTAGGTCCGTTCAGTTAACAGTAGGACAGATGCCCGAGGCTACGTAATCGTGGACCTTTCCCACCTGCCCTGCCTTTTGATCTCCCCGCCTTTTCTGGGTGCCCCTAGCTATCCTGCAAGCCCATGGCACCACCCAAACGGATGGATGACTAATGGGTCCTGGAGCTGAGGAATGCAGCAGGCCAGGAGAGGGCCAGAGTCAGGACTAGGGGCACAGCTCAGATTTTCTTCCTCTGCCGGAAGTCTCCTCCCTTGGCTAAGTTGTCTGCCTCCCTCCCCATCACCCCCAGGATGGCGTCACCCTCCATGCCAAACAAGTTTAAGCCTGTAAGGACAATTCCAGAGGCCTGCCAAGCAGAAGCAACCAGCCACTCAGAGCTCTTAAGTTCAGAATATTTCTTCGTTTTCGATTCTCTTGGGGGTAGGAGCCATGGCATTTAAGGAACCTCTGGTCCTGGAGCCCCAACCAAGACAGTAAGGCAGGGCAGGGCTCACCTCAACCTGCTGAGCCTCCTTTGGAAGGCCTGCCTGCAGTACCCTGGACAACACTGAGGAAAGTGGCTTCCCAGTGCAGTTTCTCCCTCCTGGTAGTGAAGAGCTTTACAGACTTCTCAAACTCCCTCATGCCTGTCTGCAGAAAGAAGTCAGACTTGGCTTCTGCCCAGGGGAGGGCTCACCTCTTCTTAGAAATGTTTGAGGGTACTGCCCAGGGCCTCTGACCCTTCCTGCTTCTAGCAGGCCAGGGGTTTTCCAGATCTTTTCTTTCTAGAGACTCCGTGTGTCACTGCCATTAGCAGGGAAGCTGCGCGTAGCCCTTGAGTTGGGCCACTGCTCATGACCCAGAGGAGCCTCCTCCCTGAGTTGAGTGTCTGGGGCCTCTTCATTGGCACCACTGGCACTGATGGCATCAGTTTTAAGGATTTCTATTGCTGTGATTTCAAAGACTATAACTAAAAAGGAATCTGGGGAAAAAAGGTTTATTTCCTCATCAAAGGAAGTCAGGGCAGGGTCTGAAGCAGAGGCTTTCTCGCATACCCTGGACCACCTGCCTAGGGGCAGCACCATCCACAGAGGGCTGGCCCTCCCACATCAATCCCTAATTAAGAACAGACTTGCCTGCAGGCAGGCCTTATGGCAGCATTTTCTCAATTAAGATTCCCTCTTCCTAGGTATGTCTGGGTTTGTGTAAGCCGGCAAAACTACCCCACACACTCTCTGTCACAAGTGTCACCTCTGCGCGTGTATCACCAGCCTGAAAGTTGGCAATAGTTCTGTCTCTCTAGGCCAGGGATCTATGGAAGAGTTTTGGTGAGAGATGAGCTCTTGACCCTTGATTGTGATCCTCAGTTAACTGGCATGAGCCAGCCCTCTCGGCTACCTTACAGAAGACATTAAGGCTATTCGAAGCGATAGCTCAGCAGCAGAGCATGTTCCTGGGCTGTGTGAGGCCCTGGGTTCCATCCCAAGCTCCAAAAAAAAAAATCTAGAAAGTTTGAGACCAACTCCAAAAAGTTACCTACTTCCTCTGAGGCGGCAGAGCTTTCCTAGGTTTCCTGTGACTCAGCTCTACAGGATCCACAGAGCCAACGTGTTGAATCTTAGCACAAGCTTCACCCTTGCTCATCAGCGCCTAAGACCTTAGCTCCTCTTTGTGATCTGGGAGCTGATAACCGGTTGTGGATTTGTTCCTTGCCTTTTGGGTGGCTTCTGACTTGACCTTTCCCCTGCTCTCTATATTGACCATCTTGAATAGGTCAGAAGAAATCATCAATAAAAACTGACCGACTTGGACTTGTCTTGCCTGTGCATAACTCTGGTCAGAGGCTGGTGGAAGACGGGCTTCACCTGGCTCTGAGGGCATAGGCTGGATTGTGGGGAGCGGGCTTCTGCCATGCTTACCTTCTGTCCCCTCATAGGATAAGATCCAGAAGCTGTACGAGCGAAAGATAAAGGAGGGTATGGATATGAACTACATCATCCAAAGGAAGAAAGAATTCCGGAACCCTAGGTGAGTTTCCTGTGAGCCTGTAGGCAAGGTAACTCATGGTGTTGGGTGAGGACCAGGAACATCTGTGAAGGTGTTGAACAGTCCAGCTAGATCCCACCTGAGCCCAGAGTAGCTTCACTCAGACCTCCACTTGAACTAGGTGCCTGCTGGACACACTAGTAAACCACTAGTGAAATACAGGCTCAAGGTGTGAACCAGTCTGGACTGATGGCTGAGAGGCCTAGCCAGGTTCTGGTAGTCACCTGGGCCTGAAGGAGGACATTCAGTGAGATAGTCACTAGGGCTTCCAACTCAAGAAACATCATTTAGGCTCTAGGTAAAAGGTCTCACTATGTAACCATGGCTGGCCTAATACCCTGCCTCTGCTTCCCAAGGCTGGGATTAAAGGTGTGCACCACTGTGCCTGGCTGTGTCTGGCTCTTTTGTTTTCAATGTTAAAGTTAGTAAAACACCCAGGAAAGAACATGATGTGTGACAAAAGGGACTACCCTAGCCATTGGTGGGTCTGAGTGTGGAGGCCCACCCAGCCAGGCTAACTAGAGACCAGCACCTACAGTAGACAGAGCATGCAGCTGCCTGACCTTTCTGCTGCAGCCTGACAGGCAGGCCTCTCACCAGCCCATCAGCAACTGCATTGGAAGAAGTGAGCTGGGTTTAAAGGTTTCATCTGCTTGTCCTAGTTCCAGGAACTAGTGGTTCTGGTTCCATACAGAGCCTGCTCACGATTGTTCTGTTCGCTTTTCAGCATCTATGAGAAGCTGATCCAGTTCTGTGCCATTGATGAGTTGGGCACCAACTACCCAAAGGTGAGTCCTGTACACTCAGGCTGGAGAGTGATGGAGCTTGCCGGACTGGGTGACTGGGAGCCACAGAAAGGTCCATGGGCCAGCCTGCTGGCCATCTAACAGATGCCAGTGACAGACTGCCTGGTCTCTGGGTCCCAACCAGTTAGAACCCAGGAGTGGGCCTGCTGCCACTGCCAGCCAGCTGAGCAAGTGCTCATTCCCTGTGTTCCTAAGAGCCTCCTGGTTCTCAGGCTGGTAATCAGGACGACAGCTGAAGCTCTGTGCTTTCGAGAGGGCTGGGGCCCTGGCCTAGGAAGGTCCATGTCTGTGCCCTGTGCTCTCTGAAGGCCTCTCTGACTGCAACTTAACCTTCTCTTTTCAGGATATGTTTGACCCCCATGGCTGGTCTGAAGACTCCTACTATGAGGCATTAGGTAACCTCTGTCAGCCTTCTGTCCATCTAATCATCCATACACCCATCCATCTGTCCGTCCAGTCAGTGATCTAGGTGACCCATATTTCAAGAGTCTCTGTGCCAGGCCGTGTCCTCAGGGCTACTGCTGACTTGGCCTCGCACAAGACTGACTCTTATCCCTTGCTGACAAAATTTGAGCATTGCAAAGACAGATGGTTGGATCCATGATCCCCACATTGATGCCACTGAGTTAGTATGGGCAGAGTCGTAGTGCAGCCAGGAGCCTTTGGCAAGCAGAGGACTGGGGAGGCCCTGTTGAAGAAAGTTAGAGCTAAGGTTTGGAGAGGTGCAGGGGTGGGCAGAGGAGGTGTGTATTCTGAGGCCAGTGAGTGCAGCACAGAGAGTGGGGAGTAATTTCAGGGCCTGAGCCTGTCAGCCAGGTCCTGGGTATGTGTGTGTATCTCACAAGTGTTGCCTTATATTCAGTTAGTTACCAATATTTTTATTTACAATAAAATTCTGTATCTCTCGTTTCTTAATCAGTAGGAAAGTAGTTGCCACTCTGAAGCTCAGGAGCAGCTGACCCTTCCTTGCAGGATGGGCAGCCCCCAGACCATTGGCCAAGGCCCACATTACATGCTGACCAGGGCGGAGCACTTCATCCTGCCAGCCCATGCAACCCTTGAGGCCAATATAAGAAGGCAAGGTCAGGTTTAGTGGCCCCCTCAGGCAGCCCTGCTCATGACAGCTTGTCTTCTCTCCATAGCCAAGGCCCAGAAGATCGAAATGGACAAGCTGGAAAAGGCCAAAAAGGAGCGAACAAAAGTAAGTAATGGCAGACCCTGGGACGGAGGCAGGTGTGGCGTGTGCGGGTCCTATGGCCGAGTCTGAGAGTCAGGAGTCCTAGGCTCCCTTCCACCCCAACTCTTCACTGCCTAGAGAGGCTTTGAGCAGCCTTGGCAGACTGCTGTGCCCCAACCTCTGATTCAGCTTGTAGAAGCCTCTGCTGCTCTGTTCTTGAAGGCTTGGCCTTCCCTGCATTCTGCCTTTCCTTACCCCATTGAAGAGCCCTGGTGCTTTGTCTCTCACAGGTCATTGGTCCCTCCTGGCCTGATGAGAAGTTGGTACTCCTTCTGAGAGAGTGGGCCCAAGGCCTGCTGTGGTTTACGCATTTATTGACCTGTAGAGCTGACCTTGGCAGCCAGCTCGTGTGCTCCCCTGTGGATCTCGTGTCTGATAGCTGCATAAGTGTCATTTTTGGACACCAAGCACCACTTTTCCATAGCAGTGTAATCCGGGTCCTTCAGGAACATCAGATTAACTCCAAGGTCAAAATAGCATCCTCTAGATGCTGTGCCATTGTGACCAGAGTTCTCAGACCAATGCCTGGGCGTCAGGACACCTGTTCCTCCTACCCCGGTTAGGGCTGAACCTCATAGCGACTGTGGCCTACAAGATGCTCCCTTTACCTCCAGGCTGAGGGTCTGCAAGGCCTGGGTGCTAGAGTCCTCTCTGAGGTCTTTGTTGGCAGACTAGGAACATGGGAGCTGCTGTGAGGGATAAGCTAAGTTTCTCATTCTTAACCATTGAGTGAATCTCCGTCTTTCTCTTTACCTCTCCCTTCCAAACCCCAGGCTTATTGCAGGGACAGGTCTGCAGCCTCCTTCCCCTGTGCAGTAGGCACCACTTCCTCCTGGATGTGAGGAGGAGGGGCCTGGCCAGTTGGTTTTGGGCGGTTGGGGAGAGGGGTCGACGACACAGTGGTTGGGGGTGCCAGGCACGTGAAATAGCCTGTGATCCTGGGAAGGATCCCACTTCTGTTGGGAAAGCTCTTGGGGTGGTGAAAGCCCCTTCAGGCTATCTCAGGCACCTCTCCCTCCCCCAGGTGCCCCCAGCCAAGGTGGTCTTCAGGGCCTCTTGAGTAGTGCCAACCTTGCTTCCACTGGGTGCAGACAGATGGCACAGGAAGCGGGCACCCAGCTCTGCACTCTCATCGTCCTCTTTCTCCCTCCAGATTGAGTTTGTAACGGGCACCAAGAAAGGCACCACGACCAGCGCCACCGCTGCCACCACGACCACTGCCAGCACAGCTGTCGCAGGTAGGGGCCGCTCGTCCGTCCAGCCCTCCTGTGCTCTGCTGAGTGTGAGCATAGCGAGTCTTGGTCCTGGGTGGGTCCTGGATTACTGGCTCCTTCTGATCTCCTAGACCCGAGCCTCCAGTGTCTACTCTGAGCCTGCCTCTGGCCTGCTGAGAAAGGGGCTCTGCCTCTGGGGTCCTGCTGGGGGTGGTCTTGATACTGACCTCTCTCTTGCGTTACCTCTAGATGCCCAAAAGAGAAAGAGCAAGTGGGATTCTGCCATCCCAGTGACAACAATAGCCCAGCCCACCATCCTCACCACCACAGCCACGCTGCCGGCGGTGGTCACTGTCACCACCAGTGCCAGCGGCTCCAAGACCACTGTCATCTCTGCTGTGGGCACCATTGTGAAGAAGGCCAAGCAGTGACCAGAGGGTACCCCAGGACTGAATAGGACTATGCAGCCCAGTGACTTCTGCCTGCTGGGAGGCGCCACTCTGAGGACTGAGGTGTGCTCCCCTGTGCCTTCCAAGAGGAGCCTCTGTGACATTCCAGCCAGAAGGACATTGCAGCAGAGGCAGTGGGGTGCACCAGACAGGGTCTGTCCATATGCCTCTTGGGGGTCACGTCCAATTAAAAGGACTGTGTTCTTAGGTCCTCATATGTCAGGTGCACTGGCCTCTCCCATGCTGCGTTCAGGCAGACATGAAGCTCAAGCGCCTCTCCATCACAGTCAAGACTATTGCTCAGGATGACGAACAGCATGACAAGCTGTGGGGGTGTCCAAGGGGTGGCCCAGGGAGCTGCTGTGGTCATAACGAGTGTGTGGTCTGTGGTGTGGGCAGTGGGAGCTCGAGGAGGGTCAGACGCATATCCCTTCCTGTTGTCTACTTTTCCTGACCCTGAAGCCAGATCTTCACAATTCTCAGGCAAGAGCAGAGGCCTCCGCTCTCTTGGGTGCAGTTAAGCGCTCCCCACATTGCTTCTGATACACACCCAGGCTTTTGGAATCAGGCCAGACACCAGACGGGTGGGATGTGATTCCCAACCTGCCCAGGGCAGGAATGAGGTGTGGGCACCTGGCCAAGGCCGCCCTGGCCCCCCGGTGCCCAGTGAGTGGCCAGCAGGATCCACGGAGTGGGGGAGATGAATCACCTCCTGCTCCAGCTCGGCAGCAGCTCATTGTTTATGTGAAAGCCCTGCTCTTGGGAAGGTTTCTGCCACCCCACCCTTCCTCTGCCGTTTATCTCTGCCCGGCAGCAGCCCCTCGGCAGCACCAGTGGCCACTCTGTGGCCCAGACAGGTTCACCAACCCAAGATGCTAAAGGGAGTGCTTGCCTTCCGTGCCGTTCGGCAGTTCTCCTTCCCACTCAGGAAGGGCTGAGTCAAAGGAGGAAGCTGGGCTGAGAAGGGTCTGTTGCTTCCATGGGACCAGCAGAGACAGGACGGTTCTTGGGAGGTTGGGGCTGTTTGTGTTGTGGTCTGAGGACTGGCAAGCTGCCCATGAGATCCCTAAAATAAAAACCAAGTCACACCTGTCCCTTTCTTTCCTTGATGGCACTGCGGTGGAGGAGGAGACAGACACTACCAGCCTTCTAGGAGCACCTCTGGCAGGCGGCCCCTTCATTGGCTCAGGACGGCCAGGTCTGAGGTAGGTGGCCCAGGGAGATTGAGTGAAAGCATCAGCACCTCAGCTCAGGAGTCCAGTCTGCAGTCTCAGCCATGTCCTGCCAAGCCAAGGTGATAAGGCTTCCTCAGGGGGTTGCGAGGCTAGCGAAGCATGAACTTCCCAAACTGCTTTAAACTGTTGGAAGAAGCAAAGTGGGATGAGATCAGCCAGGCTGGGGAGTTGGCCACATACCCCCGAGGATGTGCCAGGATCTGCAGTCGAACTGGCCTTGCGAGTCTGCTCCTCCTGCGTCTGCTCTTCACGTGCTGGGATTACAGGCGTGTGCCACCTCGCTCCGTTTATATGTGCAGGGGTTGAACCCAGGGCTACTTGCCTGCTAGGCAAACACCAGTGAGCTCCATTCCAGACCTCTATCAGGACTCTGCGGGTGGGGGGCTGAGGCGCAGGCTGGCCTCTGCGTGTCTTGAGCTTGACCTTGCACTGCCCAATTCGCCTTCTAACTTAAGCTTTTATACGTTAGTGTTAGGGAGTGGGGTGCTTGGGGTCACACTAGGGCTCCGAGCTCTATCACTGAGCTACGCCCAAGGTCCCAGACCTTCTGAAGAGGAGGCTTGTCTCTCTGTGGCCTAGACCAGTCTCCCAAGGGCTGGGATTACAGGTGTACACGCCACACCTGGCTTGGTTTTGCTGTTTTGAGTTGGAATTGAGGACAGGAATTGCTTTGTGGATAAAGTGCTTGCTGCACAAGCACGGGGAGCTGTGTCCAGATGTCTATCACCCACGTAGAAGCTGGGCTGGACAGAAAGCTGGGGCAGAAACCCTGCCTCAGTAAGATGTGAAGCAGTAGGAAGGTACCTCAGCATCACCCGCCCACCTCGACATGTGCGGCACACAGAGGTACGTGTACCTGCACACACGTACACACAGGTACGTGCTCCTGCACACACAGACGTGCGGCACACACAAAGGTACATGCATCTGCACACACACATGTACGTCACACACAAAGATACCTGCGCACGCACACATGCAACACAGAAAGGTACGTGCTCATGCACACAGACACCCAGCACACGTGCAACATACACACACACACAGCCCAGGTTGGCTCCAAATGACTGGGTTCAAGTGATCCTCCGAGTCGGTCTCTAGTAGCTGGGACTACAGGTGTGTGCCATCACCTATGGCCAGCTCTCATCGTGTATGTCATGGGTGGGTGTGGAGTGATCTTCAGGAGAAAGCAAGGCGCAGACCCGTGCAGACACTGTCTCGCTCTGAATGAGAAAGGGAGGAAATGGAAGGCAAAAAATGAGACTGGAGTCAGCGAGGAGCATACGCTGCCCTCGCAGGGGCCCCTGGGCCGTCCTCGCGCCTCGGCTGCCTCTCACTGTAACTCCAGTCAGGTGGACCCAATGCCTGCCCTCACGGGCACGTAAGCACACGCAGGCAGACGTAGAATAAGGTGAGGGAAGAAAGTAACACAAGAGTACGTGGAATTGGGAACGGGCTTGTGGCTTGGTGCTCGAGCAACTCGCAAACAGGAGGCCCTGGCCCCGGTCCCTGGCTCCCCGGCATTACTGTGAAGGTTGGGCTTTTGCGGGCTCTAAAGACACCGCACTGCAGTAACAATGCACACGACAGGACACACACCCAGATCCAGAGTTCACACTGCAGACAATGGGCTCCTTGAAAAATGGCTGAATGTCAGAATCCGTGTGGGAGGAAAACAAGGGGGAGTGGGAGCTGTTTTGGTTATTCTGTTGATGTTGATGATGGGCTGGGTTTTTGAGGCAGGGTCTCACTTTGTAACTCAGGCTGGCCTAGAACTCAGGATGTTAATGCAATCTGGCCCCAAATTTGCAACCGTCCTTTCCCCCTCAGCTTCCCAAATGCTGAGGTTACAGGTGTGTGTGACCCACCATGTTGGACTCAGAGCTATCGTGGGGTGGGGTAGGGTGGGGTGGGGTGGAGTCGGTGGGGTTGTGAGACGGGTCAAAGAGCTGTTTTGAAGAGAAAATCTCAACTTTCTACATTTTGTTAAATATAAACATTAGGGAAAAAAATTACCCGGGTTCAATTCCCAGTACCCACATGGCAGCTCACAACTGTCTGTAACTCCAGTTCCAGGGCGTCTGACACCCTCACACCAGTGCATGTAAATAAAAAAAAATTTTTTTTTTTAAAGTGGGCTGGGTGTGGTAGTACAGTCCGTTAATCCTAGCAGTCTGGAGGCAGAGACGGGTCTGAGCCCCAGGCCAGCCATGACTACATAGTGAAAAAATAAAAAACAACGTAAGAAAGAATGGAAGGAAGGGCTGAAATGAATTAAACTGTTGAGTGAATAAAAATCCACTGGGAGTCATTTGTTTTTATTTTATTGTATACATGGATGTTGGCCTGCAAGTATGTCTTTCCACAGGACACAAGGACGCCTGTCCCTGTGGAGGCCAGAGGAGTTACGCCAGTTAATTGTGAGCCACCACGTAGGTGCAAAGTATGTATTTGCTACCACCAAAATTGAGAATATCAAATCCCAATTCTGAAATTGATAATTGAAAGAATTAGGTGATGGTTCAGCTGTAAAGGTGCTCAAGCCTGCTGACCAGAGCTCAAGCTCCAGAACCCACATGGTGGACGGAAGAGAACCACCCCCTGGAGTCCTCTGAGCTCACATGCACCCATCAGATCACTCCAGAAAGCCGGGAGTCTGCAGGACATGTCTCCTTAGAGGTCAGTGTAGAGTAGGGGGACTGGCTTCTTAGTCGTTGTGAAGTAGAGAAACAGGAGGGGCCAGTGTGTATCAGACCGACAAGCGTTGGAGTTGGTTCCCATGGGGATTATCTTTGATAAACATTTCCCCTGGGGAAGTAGCAGAATTTGTGGTTTTGCTTTTCAAAACTTGGCTCAGTTTTTTTTTTCCGAGATATGAAGAAAGGAAGAGGCAGTAGCAGCTCAGCTGATTCCAGATTTGACGGTGGGGGAGGGCTGCCGGGAAACCCTCCCAAAGAGTCAGTCAACCATCTTTGTGGCCCCAGCCCTCCTCCGTAGAATGGTGGGTGAGGAAGGTACTATCTGCTCCAAGAAGCAGACAACTCGATGTGCACATTCATAGCAGGAAATCACCAGGGAGTGAGGGCAGACCGTGCTGGAGAGGAGGGTGAAGGTGTGTGTCTAAGCAGGGATCACTCAGGGTCCTCAGACAAATGACATCATGCTGGGAATTCCCTCTGTCATGAGCAAGTGCATCCGTGTGTGTGTGAGTGTGTATGTGTGTGTGTGCACGCATGTGTGGTGTGTATGCATGATGTGTATGTGTGTGATTGTGTCTCTGTGTGTATGTATGTATGTGTGATTGTGTGTGTGTATGTGTGTGATGTGTGTGTCTGTGTGTGTGATGTGTGTGTACTCCTTGGCACACATGCAGAGGTCAGAGACAACTTCATGGAATGGGTTTTTCTCCTTCCATCTTTATGTGAGATCTGAGGAGTGAACTCAAGTCAACAGGCTCCATTGTTCGTAGGGCCATCTAGCTGGCCCTCCTCTTTGTTTTTAAAACAGGATCTTTTGCTGAGCCTGGAGCTCTCTGCCTCAGCTAGCCTGGATAGCCCCCTGCCTCCACCCTGGGGTTACAGGAGCATGCCACTGTCCCCAGGTTCTGTGTCAGTGCTGTTCCCATGCTTAAATGGAAACAAAACTAGACTCATCTAAGACTCTGAATTAAAGAGAAAAGCCAATGTGGGGAATGAAAAGCTATGCTAGATCAGGAAGGAGACGTGGCCCAGTGCTGCGGGTGACAGGAATTAGACTTGGATTCAAAAGGAAACCGTTACTATAGACATGTCCAGGCAGTTACGAAAATGCCAACATGATGGACTGAGTCACAGATTAATAACATTGTTCATTTTCTCAGCTGTGACCCCTCTTTGAGTTGCAGTAGTGGGGTTTTCTCAGATCATGCTGGGGTACAGAGGGATGAACTGTTACGGTATGTACAATGTAAATACCAATGAAAGACATGAACATTCAGAGCTGGGCATGCTCCCTAAGTGGGCAACATGCCCACCACATAGACATGAGGGCCTGTGGTAAGATCCACATGAGGAACTGGACGGTGTCTGTAATCCCAGAGCTCCTAGGGCAAGTTAAGAGGCAGAGACATGAGACATCTCAGAAGCTCACGGCCAGCTAGCCTGGCGTGTGCAGTGGCACACAAGAAGAAACCGTCTCAAGGTTTCTGAAATTGGCTTCTGACCTCTACACGCGCTGGCACATGTACACAGAGATTTCATGTGCGCATGCATACACACACACACACAGAAAAAACCTACATGAACATATAGCAATGTAGAAAAAAACCATATTTTTGAGAACAGATGGTAAAAATAAAGTGGTTTTGCATCCTTCAGCATTTTTTACATTTGTGTGTTTGTGTCATGTTGCATGTATCCGTATTTTTACGTGTGTGTCGTTTACATATATGTGGGTGCACATGCACGGAGAGGCCCAGGGTTGACGTCAAGAATCATCCTCTGTTGCTCTTCCACCATATTCGTGGAGCCAGGAGCTCTCAATCAAACCCAGAGCTCCCGGATAGGGCTAGGCTTGCTAGCCAGCAGGTTCTGGGGAATCGACCCCCTCTCTTCGCCTTCTGAGGCTTGAATTATAGAAGGCCCCCTCCCTCACCTGGCATTGCATAGGGATCTGGGCCACACAGTAAGACTGTGTCAAAATGAAGTCCCGCACATCCCTGGAGGATTGTCGGCACAGCCCATGTTGGAGACATGATTCAAACTGTGGCTCACAGTGGGCAGGTGCTGTGTCTCGTTCAGACTGGAGTTCACCAAACACTTGTAAAGCAAAGTGATTGAGCTAGTGAGTAAGGTTATTTGGCGGGGCTGGGGGGATATTGAACCTAGATCTCATGCATTCCAAGTGCTACGTCCTCAGCTGTTCAATGATTTCTGTGAGACAAGGTCTCTGAAGTTGTCCAGGCTAGCCTCAACTTGCCACATAGCCCATGCAGGCCTACGATTGTGATGCTTCTACATTAGCCTCCCAAGAAGCTGGTTGTAGCCCACCAAACCCAAGGGTTATTTTATTGTTATAAAATCAACATGTAGAAGCAGCAAGACGGCTCAGCAGGCCCTTGTCACTCAAGCCTAGTGACCTGAGTTTGATCCCAGGAACCCACAGAAGGATGGAAGGAGAGAACTAACCCCCCGGAGTTGTCCTCTGACCTCCAGGTTTGCTGGGGCCACATAAGCATCATGTGCACACACACAGACACACACACACACACTAATAAGAGTTTTCTTTAATTAGCATGTAGGGGATGAGAGATGGTTCGTGGGATAAAAGCACTAGCTAGCTGCAGAACCCTGGTAATTTGAGTTTGAGCTCCAGAACCCACATAGAAACCATATGCAATGGCTTCTATCAGTAACCCCAGCACTCCTATGACGAGCTGGAAGTAGAGACAGCAGAATGGTCCTAAAGCCTGGGGACCAGCAACAGAAACAAGAGACAGCTGCTACTTCAACAGGGTAGCAGCTGAGAACTCCTGAAAGTTGTCCCCTAACTTCCACTGGTGTACTTGTACTCACAAATACATATTTTTAATTTAACGTGCAGAGGTCTTGTTTTCCAGAGTGGGCCTGGGTGCCTCTGGAGTGGGTGATGTCCTCAAGGCACCGAACCGGCCTGGCGCATATACCCGAGTGCTGAAAACATTCCCAGCTCCTTCCCCAGTGTCCCCACATTCAGGAGCAAGCCTTTCCAAGCACCTGGCATGTGCAGAACAGCTCCAAGATGGCGGAGCAGGGCGTGACCAGGGCTCCTGAATCTGCAGTGTGTACCTAGAGTTAGTAGTTCATGGATCCGTTTACAGATAAGGCATTGGATTTCATCTCCGGGTGTGCGTGTGTGCGTGTGTGTGTGTGAGGGGGGTGGTAACTACTCAGAGAGGCTATTTAACAGTCTT
The DNA here is from genome assembly GCA_026225945.1 of Cricetomys ansorgei. NCBI lineage: Eukaryota > Metazoa > Chordata > Mammalia > Rodentia > Nesomyidae > Cricetomys > Cricetomys ansorgei. Next base: position 5,817,819 of record JAMJFZ010001895.1, on the reverse strand, counting down.
TTAAAAATCTATTTATTTTGGTTTTTCAAGACAGGGTTTCTTTATGTAGTTTTTGGCTGTCCTGGAACTCACGCTGTAGACCACACTGGCCTTGAACCCACAAGGATCTGCCTGCCTCTGCCTCCCAAGGTTAAAAGCCTCCTGGGATTAAAAATGTGCCCCACCACCACCACCTGGCTTAAGATTTTTTTATTAGTAGTATTTTTGAGGCAGGGTCTGTGTAGCTCTATGTAGAACAGGCTGGACTTGAACTCACAGAGGTCTACCTGCCTCTGCTTCCTGAGTGCTGGAATTAAAGGCCTGTGCCACAGTATATTTCATCTGTTTATTTGGGAAGGTGGGGTGGATAATAGATGTATTCACCACAGAGGACTTGTGAGAGTGAGTTCCACTTGGGGTCAAACTCAGGTCATCAGGTTTGGCAGGAAGCACACTGACCCCTTAGGCTTAACGGTTAAGCCATCCTCCACCCACACTTTGAGCCCTTGCTATGTACCAGGCATCAGGGCTGGGGCTAGGGAAAGACCACCCTTCTCAATAGCCCAGACCTGCACACACACACCCCCACCTCTCCTGACTTGGGTCAGCCCTGGTAGGGGCAGAACACATCTGCTGTCAGAAGTCACAGTCCATAGGACATCATTTCAAACCAGTATAGCAAATGCCATGGAGAAGCCATATCCTGGTCCAGATGGTCAGTGGTAGAGGACATGGCTGACATACATGAAGGCCTAGGTTCCATTCCTAGCACCATATCAAAAGGAAAATAACAGAAGATCGGTGGTGCATGCTGTAATCCCAGCACTTGAGAGGCAGAAGCAGGAGAGTTGCCACATGGTCAAGACTAGCTTGAGCTAAGTTGTGCAACAAAAAAAAAAAAAGGCCATATTCTTGGACCCATACCCAGCGGAGGGTGTGGGAAAGTCAAGGAAATCTTAGGATCTTGTGACATTAGTCCAGGGTCTTCAAGGGAAAGGATAAATCGGGCTGCGTTTTCAGGAAGGCATGCCCTGGCTCTGATGCTCGGGGAGCTCAAAGACCCCTCAAAGTTTGGAGGAGGGACTGATTGGTGTGTCGGGTGCTGCTGGGCGTGGCTAGCAGGTGACACTACCAGGGGTCTTGCCCCTCAACAGGCTCATCATTAAACAGAAGTGGGGCCCGAAGGCGTTCGAAAGCCTGCAGCAGAAGAGTAAGACTTGTGAATCAGCTCCCGACAAGGCAACAACCTCTGAGGGCTGCTCCACGCTGGGTCACGTGGCCTCTTGGTAGCTACTCTTATATTTTAAGGAGATTTGAGTATCTGAAGGAACTCAGAGGCGCCAGCCCTTGCCTATGGGTTCCTCTGGCCACTCTGCAGAGCCTGAGAGGACCCGGTGGCCGGCAGCCCAGGACTGCTAAGTCTTCCTACCGGTTCGGAGCACGACCCATCCTCGCGCTGACCCCGAGAGGGTGGTGCACCACCCGATGGCCGTCGAGGCAGCGGGACCGGCCCAGCTGGGCTCACTGCCCAACCGCTGTGTGTTAAGAAGCTGCCCGGGGACCCGGAGCGGCCCCGGCACCCGATCCGGGAGCCTGGACGGGTCGGGAGGACGCAGCCCGGGTCGGCGCTGCAGCGAGGGGGTGGCTCCTCCTCCTGCCCCCTCCGCGGCGGCTCGGGGCTCGGGGCCGGCGCCGCGGGAGCCGCAGCCCTTTCCGGGGGGCGGGCCTGGCGGCCGCGGCGACACCCCAGCTCCTGCCCCGACAGGTGTGCGCAGCGCAGGAATGCGGCCCGTCTGACTCACCAGCGCCTCCTTCCTACCTGCGCCGCCCGTCCTTAAAGCGCTGCCGGCTCCCGCCCGCCGGGCTCGCCCCGCGCTCCGCTCGACCCGGCGCAGCCCAGGCCCGAGGTAGTCCCAGCGAGGTAGGTGCAGCTCCCACCGGGACCGGGCGCCCGAGGGCACGCCGCCTGCCTCGGTGCTCCGGGACGCCAGGGCTGGCGAGGAGACTGAGTACCCACTCTTGCCCCGGCAGCCAACCAGAAAAACTGCCTGGCTTTTGTTTGCCTTTGCCTTCCATGAAGATGGGCAGGCTCTGGCTCCCTCTGCCCATGCTGCCAGGACGGGTGCCAACCTTGCCGGGGTGTGCGCAGGGGACAGCTGGGAGCAGGGTGGTTGGGGTCTGGGGGAAGGACGGTGACCATCAGATACCCCTCCTAGAGGAGGGTGTTGGGTAGGGGTGCAGTAGGAGTGGGTAGAGGCTGGGGGGGCTAACCCGCCCCCGGTGGCTGCCTCCCCTCGGTGATCTGCAGACTGGCTGGACAGGACGGGCTGTGTGGCGCCCTGGTGCATGCGGGGCACGGGGAGTCCCTGATTTTCCTCTTGGCTGGCCACCAGCCTACTCCCTTCCCGGGAACCCTTTCACTGGGAGCTTTCAGAATCTCGCCCAGCAACCCTGCAAGCGCTGCCCCCACTGTACACTCCTCCCCACAGTCCCTTGGGTAGCCCTCCGGCTGTCACTGTGACCCGGGACTCCAGGTGGCTCCCAAGGGCAAGGACAGACCTCTTCCTTTGCCTTCACACCCTGAGTGCAGGCTACCACCCAGGAGGCCCGTTTGTTTCTGTCCTGTCAGAACAAGAAATGAAATCTGAGTTTCCTGGGGGCTGACTAGAGAGAGAGAGAGAGAGAGAGAGAGAGAGAACAGTGGAAAGGGGCTGTCTGTCTCCTCAACCCCTCAACCCCGGTTTCCCGTGGTGACAGAGCACCAAGGGGCTGCTACAGCCTGGAGAACTAGTGACCTGTCTGCCATGGTCGCATGCTCCAGTGGCATCCGCAATCCTAACTTTTATGTGAAATCTCCTTTCTATAATAGGCGACTACTTTTAGAACTTTTTAAACACAAGATGCATCAAAGAGAACACTGTCTGCCTAGGCCCTGTGTGTGTGCGCTTATGTGTGTGTGTGTGTGTGTGTGTGTGTGTGTGTAGTATAGAATCAGCATTGCTCCCAAATCCCCCCGCCCTTTCGAATGCTGACCGCTGGATGGGGAAGCCCTGCAGCCTCTGTGTCTCATCTGTCCTAAAGCATTCCCAGGCAAGCCTCCCCCACTGGGGTTCTATGCAGACAGACCCCCTTAGTAATCCTGTACTGGAGTGCTGGGTATGTGTTGCTGTCCTGGCCTTTGGTGACAGCTGTATGTGCTGGACCTGTGAAAAGAGCTGGGTTTGTCCCTCTGGTGCCCGTACCTGCCTAGGTAATGGTGCCCCGAGGGAAGCCAAATCTGCAGCTTTCTTTGTGTAGCTTGTGGGTGTGGTGCCTACGCCCAAGGCTGCAAGAAACTCATTTTCCCAGGAGCCACCCCTCTGCTGAGTCAGGACTCCATCTAGCTCTGACAGGGTGGTTTCCATGCTGTCTCTGCCTGTGGTTATGCTGGGGCTCTATCTGCCTCCACAGGGACTGTGTCTTGCATGCAGGGGGACAGTGGCTGCCTTCTTTCTTTTCTGAGCAGAAGGCCCCAGCCTCCCAGACCCTAGGGCTGTTATTACTCTAAAACCTGGGAGTGCTAAGAAAGGATTCCAGGAGGAGAGACAGTGGACATGGCCTGGTCTAGGACATGGCCTGGGAGCTCTGGCCCTAGAAAAGAGGTGTGGCCCTGGCCTTTGCCCTCCTCTGCATAGGCCCTGGTAGCTCTGGGGACAGCCTCTTTCCTTATAAGGCTTCCTTCCGGCTGCCTCTTTTCAAAAACCTGGAAGGTTGCTGATGAACTGAGATGGTTTAATGGTGAGCCAAAGGCACGTGTGTGAGAGTGGGTAGCAGGGCTTCCTAAACTTGCCCTGTGCTATGCTCAGGGGCCCTGAAAACTCAACTCTGGGATTGATAGAAATTAGGGAGAACTCAGGGCATTTGGACGCTGCATTTATGACCCAGCAGTCAGCGTAGATCCCAGAAGCCCCAGCCCCGAGCCCGCAGTACACGTCCCCTCAGTCTCGCCACCCTCACAAAGAACAGGACAGCTGGGACAGAGTGGGCAGGACGCCTACCTACCGAGTGACCATATCTCTGCCAAGCTCGACCCAAGCCCACTGGGAACTGACGGGCAAGGACAAACTAAAAGCTCACCCTGACCTCACTGAGACCGAGTACTGGATCAGTCTCAGAACCCAGAGTCCACAAAGGCCAGAGCCGTCTTCCTCAGGGTGTGTGGTCACTGCAGGGATGGCCAGGAAGGGGCAGTGGAGGAGACAGGTATAAAACTCCTTGTCTCTGCCATTCACAAGCAGAGCACCCTCAGTGGCTGCCTAAGCCGTGACATCTCTTCCATCTCCCAAGTGCTGCGATTCTAGGCGTGATCCGCCACGCCCGGCTGTGGCCTCCATCTCCACACCTCACGGGGATTCTGTCTCACTATGTGGAGCTCTGGTGGGGATCCAGAGAGCAGATGCTGCAGACCAGGGTTATGGAAGCATCATGTGTCCCTTGCTGTGGTTTTGCAGGAGGAGGAGGAAGAGAAGGAAGAGGAGGATGGCAGGGCCATCCAGCCTGTGGCTGAAGCTGCTGCTGGCAGCATTGCTGAGTGTCAGCCTTCCCGGAACTGTGGGTGAGTTGAACGTCCCTGTAGCCCCCGCTAGGCATGTCTTTAGACATGACCCTGCGTGAGTCAGCCACTGGGCTGGAGAACCTGAGGAGGCCCTATGCCCTTCGCCTCTGATAGACAGGAAGGTGTCTGGGACGGTAAGCCGCCCGCTCAGAGCCAGAGCGGAGGCCTCAACAGGGGAGCTGAGAGTGTTAGGGAACCTGGAGGGAGACTGCTGACGTATCAGCTCATCTCATAGGTGTCCTCAACTGGAAGATGACTGGAGCCAGCTCCTTCCAATTGAAAGTTCCCTGTCAGCTGAGGTCCTGTTTATCACTCGGAGAGGACTCTGGTGGGAAGATTTACACCACAGAACTTGACAGTCACAAGGAGTCTGGGCTTCCCTTCCCCCATCAGAACCACCGCTAAACACACGGACCAGGGAGCCATTGCCTAGAGTCCAGGAGAGCACTCACTGTGTGTTCTGGTGCCGCTAGTGGGACTTATTGTGACTCTAACTAAATAGCACCAGGGGAAACCCCAATAACCTTTGTGGAAACTGGAAATCGAGGGCTTTCTTTATTCACTTGTTGAGAACCTACTGCGTGCCCAGCCTTGTGCTAGGCACCAGGGTCCTGTGATAAACGAAGCAGACATAGTCCCCTCTCTGGAGGAGGCTCAGGAGGCAGACCAGTCCCCAGGCAGCAATCGAGGGTGCACACACCAAAATGAAGAGGGATTGGCACAGACCGGGGAATGGCGGCTTGTCACAGGAGTCTGGGCAGATGGGAGCTTTTGTGGGGCCTAGCGATTACAGCGAACCTTTAGACGCGAGACAGGTGTCATCTACAGAGTTCATGCTTGTGAACCACGCAATCAATTTTCTAAAAAAAAAAAAAAAAAAAAAAAAAAAAAATCTCATGATGTTTTAAGAATACTCTTGCGTATCGATCTGCATTGATAGTTATCCTTAGTCCCACAAGCCCGAGGGCTACGGGCTGGACACACCTGGAAAGGATTAAACGTCAAGGGTGGTCTACCCCGCAAAGCCCGTACTTGCATCGTTGTCTCTCTGTCCATCCTCCCAACTTGAGAAGAAAGTTCCAGGTTTGAGACCTGGCTCTGCTTGTTCCAAGCTGTGCTGTCTGGAATAGACCATCTTCTCCTCTATAAGTTTGGGAGAGAGAGTCCACACTTCCTTTGGGTGTAGGTGCATTTGGGGAAGGGTGGTCGCTGGCGAGCCCCACCCCACCCCACCCCCGCCGTCACATGCCCTCTGCCCACCAGCCAACCGCTGCAAGAAGGCTCCGGTGAAAAGCTGTACAGAGTGTATCCGCGTGGACAAGAGCTGCGCCTACTGCACGGATGAGGTGAGCTCCCGCCGCTGGGCTGGCCTTCCTACACTACCACCCACGCCCCACCTCTGGCTCTAGCCAACTCCACTCTCGTCAGCCTAGCCCCGGGCCCGATGGGCGTGGGAGAAAGAGGGTGAGCAGCATCAGAGGGAAATAAACCGGGAATGGGACATCCAGGGGTTGGCCTTCACTGAGCCCATCTGCTTCTGACCAGCTGTTCAAGGAACGGCGCTGCAACACCCAGGAGGAGCTTCTGGCCGCAGGCTGCCGGGCAGAGAGCGTGCTGGTCATGGAGAGCAGTCTGGAGATCACACAGGTGCCTGGAGCAGGGTGGAAGGCTGGGCTCTCCATGCATAAGACTGTCTGGTTATGAGGACCAGGGTTCCCCGCGGCAGGCCTGAGATGCCCCTCTCAGGTCTGCGGAGTGACCTTCTAATAAACCGCCCCACTCCCTTGGACACAGAACACCCGGATTGACACCTCCCTGCACCTCAGCCAGGTGTCTCCCCAAGGCCTTCGAGCCCGGCTGCGGCCAGGTGAGGAGCGCAGCTTCATGTTCGAGGTGTTTGAGCCTCTGGAGAGCCCCGTGGATCTGTATATCCTCATGGACTTCTCCAACTCCATGTCTGACGATCTGGACAACCTCAAGCAGATGGGGCAGAACCTGGGTATGGCTGAGTATGGAGAGGAGGGGAGGGTGGAGGAGGGGCTCCCCCAGCCAGCTCAGGAGGACGCAGGACAGCTGCACATACCCCTGTGGAAAGACAAAACATTTGAGTCACACACGCACACAGATACACACACACACACTCCTCAAAGAACCCCCATCCACAGAGGGAGACTGACCCTGCTCACTATTTGAGATTTCACAGAAGGCTCAAGAATTGCCATCTGGCCTGGCTAAGAAGAAATCCCCTGCCTCAAGGCCATGCATATGTCAGTTCTGCAGACTAAACTGATTCAGGGCCCAGATGCCCCCCTATTTCTTTTTTTTAAAATAATTTATTTAATTTATTTTATGTGCATTGATGTCAGTTCCCCTGGAACTAGAGTTACAGACAGTTGTGAGCTGCCATGTGGGTGCTGGGAGTTGAACCCAGGACCTCTGGAAGAAAAGCCAGTGCTCTTAACCACTGAACCATCTCTCTAGCTCCCAGGACCCCCTATTTCTAATGCATAATTCTAAGTCCCCTCAAGTCCCATTTCCCTCATTTGTAAATCTGAACAAAAGGGGCGGGCTGGAGAGAGATGGCTCTGCAGTTAAGAGCACTGGCTGCTCCTCCAGAAGACCCGGGTTCAGTTCCCGGCACCCACACGGCAGCTCACGACTGTCTGTAGATCCAGCTCCAGGGGATCGCATCCCTCTTCGGGACTCCGTGGACACCAGGCACCCTCACAGTGCACAGACATGTATGCAGGCAAAACACCCACACACGTGCCGTAAAATGTAAAGAGAGCCGAACAAGTACTGTGAGGACACGAGCTGATACTCAATGTGCAGTGTTGACGAGAGGCCACCTTTGCTGGTTTCCCCCTTCCCGGGCCGGCCCGGGTCCCCTGTGGGGATGCTGAGACTCGGCTGGCTTTCTTTTCTCCTGATGTCCAGCCAAGATCCTACACCAGCTCACCAGTGACTACACTATCGGATTTGGAAAGTTTGTGGACAAAGTCAGTGTCCCTCAGACGGACATGAGGCCTGAGAAGTGAGTGGCCGGCTACTCTGGCGGGCGGGGGTCCTGGCCATGTGCTCTCTCTCTCTCCCTCTTCTCACGCTGGCACCTATAGTTCTCCTCTGACCGAAATGAGTGAGCCACGGGCGCTGGAGCACGTGGGACCTGACCCCTCCCTGACACTGGCTCTGTTCCCACCTCTGCGCAGGCTGAAGGAGCCCTGGCCCAACAGTGACCCCCCATTCTCCTTCAAGAATGTCATCAGCCTGACAGAGAACCTGGAAGAATTTTGGGACAAACTTCAGGGAGAGCGGATCTCAGGCAACCTGGACGCTCCTGAAGGGGGCTTCGATGCCATCCTGCAGACAGCTGTGTGCACAGTGAGTGCTCGCAGGGGCCCTGCCAGCTCAGGCCGGGGCTGCAGCTTTCTGGGAGGGGCCGAAGCTGTTTCTGGCCTGTCCCACCGTCATTAGGCTCAGAATCCCTTAAGGGGTTCCCCCAAGGCCCAGACCCCACTTTTTTAAGATACTCAGATATTCCAACGGCCCTTAATTCTGCTCCTACTTTTGACACGCTGGGAGTCAAGGTCCATACCTGAGTGGTCACAGCCTGTTTTTCTATCGGCCAGTGAGGCAGACTTGGGTCTGGTAGTTGTGGAATGTTCAGGCCCTGACATCAGCCTCTCAGACCATCTCCCCAGGTCTGGCAAGCTCCCCAATCTCCAGCTTTGCTGGCAAGTAACTACTTACGTATGAGTGTGGGTGCCACAGTATGGAGCTATGCGTGCAGTGGTAGGAGGACAACTTTGGGGAGTCAGTCCCCTCCTTCCCTACGCCCGGGGAGTATATCCCAGGCTTGAAGACAAGCACCGTTGCCTGCCAAGCCGTCTCTCTGGCCTGGTGCTGGCAGTTAGGTGGTGGCACACACTTTTAATCCCGGAACTCGGGAGGCAGAGGCAGGTGGATCTCTGCGTTCGAGGCTAGCCTGGTCTACAACGTGAGTTCCAGCACAGCCAGAGTTACAATAGAGAAACCCTGTCTTGAAAAAAAAGGAGGAGGAGGAAGAGGAAGGAAGGAAGAGAAAGGAAAATAACCTATTCCTATTGCAGATAAATTAAAAAGCAAAGACCAAAACTTGCCTGTAATCCCGCCACCAACGAAGGCTGCCCCTGACCACCTGACGGTGCAGCCTGTTCCCTTTTCTGCATTTTATGTAGCAAGATTGTTTTACCTATCGTTAAGAAACTTGGCCTTTTTTCCCCTACTAAATACCACAAGTACTTTCTCTTGCAACGCACAGTTTTTGAAACCACCCTATATAAAGCCAGGCAGGGCGAGACACGGGCCAGTACTTGGGAAGTGGAGGCAGGATGATCAGGAGCCCAAGGTCATCCTCAGCTGCATACTGAGTTCAAGACCAGCAGGGTCAGCGTGAGACCCCGTCTAAAAGACAAAGCAGGCCGGGCCTTGTGGCGCACGCCTTTAATTCCAGCACCCGGGAGGCAGAGACATGCGGATCTCTGAGTTCGAGGCCAGGCTGGTCTACAGAGTGAGTTCCAGCCAGGACTGCATAGAGGGACCCTGTCCCGGAAAAATAAAGAAATGGAACAAACAGAATCTCCCCAAATAGATGAAGTGGTGTGTGCCTATAATCCCAGCACTCAGGAGGCTAAGGCAGGAAGATTGCAAGTTTGAGGTCAGCCTGGGCTATGGAGCAAGGCCTTGTCTCAAAGAACAAAGTCAGCCTATGTATTTTTCAAACTATTTGCCATATGCTGCTACCTTAGTCAATGTTCTGTTGCTGGGAGGAGACACCATGACCACAGGGACTCTTACAAAAGAAAGCATTTAATCGGAGCTTATTTACAGTCTCAGAGGTTTAGCTCATTGTCGTCATGGCTGAAAGCATAGCGGCACACAGACAGAGATGGCTCTGGAGAGGTAGCTGAGTTTCTACATCCACAGGCACCAGGAAGAGGGAAACACTGGGCCTGGCTTAAGTTTTTGAAACCCCAAGGCCTCCAACAAGGCCACACCTCCTAATCCCTCGCACCGCACCTGCCACTCCCTGATGGACCAGGCGCGCAGATACATGAGCCCGTGGGGGCCATTCCTCGTCACACCGCCACAGCTGCTCTCCCCAGCTCGGCCCGCCCATTTCATTTAGCGCGGTGCTGTGAACTTTTTTTCTATACACGTAGACTACTCTTGCGGCGTGGCTAAGGGATGGGGCAAGGAGCTAGCCCCGTGTATGAGGTCTGGATCTTACACGGCGCCCGTGGTGCGCAAACACTCTGCCCTTGCTTTCCCTTCCCTCATCATCAATCTCCAGTTTCCACCGACATCATTCACATGCTGCCACAATGGCGTGCACTGTTAAATCCTGTGGCTTCGCCCCACCCCCACCCCTGAGTTGGGAACCGCTCCCGTGTCCTACCTGATGAAGGAATGTGAGTCCTCAGCAAGCTGCCTGCTTAGCGAGGTGCCTCTCCTTACCTTCCAGAGGGACATCGGCTGGCGGCCCGACAGCACCCACCTGCTGGTGTTCTCCACCGAGTCTGCCTTCCACTACGAGGCTGATGGTGCCAATGTGCTGGCCGGCATCATGAAACGCAACGATGAGAAGTGCCACCTGGATGCCACGGGCACCTACACCCAGTACAAGGCGCAGGACTACCCATCCGTGCCCACGCTGGTGCGCCTGCTCGCCAAGCACAACATTATCCCCATCTTCGCCGTCACCAACTACTCTTACAGCTACTATGAGGTGTGAGGCCTGGGCCCCCGGGCAGGCGGGACAGGGAGGGGTGGACAGGACTTCTCAGACCGCCCTCCCTCCGCTCCTCCCTCCTCATCTTGCCCCTCCCTCCCTTCCCAAAGCTGCTGGGCCCCTAAGAGTGGGCTCCGGTGGGAAGGTCTCTTGCCCATCTCCTAAGTGAACTCCCAAGCAGATGAGAGGGTAAGGTCCCAGAACACGCTAGTGGGTTCAGTGCCTAGTTTACCATGCGCACAGTAGGACTAAGGAAGATACAGAGCTGATGGAGCTTATTAACCAAGGCCTGCGTTGTCTCCTGCAGAAGCTTCATAAGTATTTTCCTGTCTCCTCGCTGGGAGTGCTCCAGGAGGACTCATCCAACATCGTGGAGCTGCTGGAGGAGGCCTTCTATGTGAGCAGCAGTGTGGGCCGCAGAGGCCGAGCCCTTCTGGGACAGGGAGGGAGGGAGGAGCGAGGGCAAGAGCTGGAGACATGAGTCTGGGCTAGGCCGATAAGGCAGGTTCCCTGGCTAACCCTAGGGGCCCGAGGAGCCTACTTGGCCATAGCCCTAGGCTCCTGGAGGCTCTGCCACTGTGATTGTATGCACACTCACACCTGAAGAGCAATCAGGCCAGGCCGTGGTGGTGAGCCCAGGCTCCACACAGACTACTGACCACCTCTTCTTTTTTTAGCGAATTCGCTCCAACCTGGATATCCGGGCTCTGGACAGCCCACGAGGCCTGAGGACAGAGGTCACTTCTAACACATTCCAGAAGACAGAGACTGGGTCCTTTCACATCAAGCGGGGGGAAGTGGTATGGTCCTATGGGCACAGGGGAATGGGTGGTTGGGCACAGCACCCAAAATGAGCCGCGTCTTCTAACGAGGGACACACGTGGCCCCTGGGGTTCAGATCTTCTGGCGTCGGCCTCCCGGATGAGCTTGCCCTGTTCCTCTGCTCGCCCATGTCCCTGCCCATACAGTGGGGGGTGAACAAAAGTATGCAGCATTAAGGGGCTGAAATGAGCAAGCGGGTTGATGTCACAGTCAGAAGAGGCGCTTGTTCCCTATACTAACAAGTACTGCGAGGAACGGATTCACAGCCCCCAGCAAGGAACCAGGGAGCGGGATGTAGATCCATCCCAGAGGCCACAGGGCCGAGGGCTTCAGGCACCGGTACCCCTGGTCATCAGGGCAGGGCCTGCCTTGGCTGACAGCAGGATCCCCGCAGGGCACATACAATGTGCAGCTTCGGGCTGTGGAGGACATAGATGGGACACACGTGTGCCAGATGGCAGAAGAAGACCAAAGCGGCAAAATCCACTTAAAACCCTCCTTCTCCAACGGCCTCATGATGGATGTGAGCGTCATCTGTGATGTGTGCGCCTGTGAGCTGGTAAGACTCAGGCCTGCTGCAAGGGAGGGAGGGAGGAGCTGAGCCAAGCATTAGGACCCTGGGTAAATGAGATGGAAGCTTCCGTGGGTACACGTCCCTGGAGTTCTGTCCCAAGGCACAGAGAGCAGCAGAAATACCCAGCGGCAAAGCCAGGCGTCGTAGAGAAACACCTGTAACCCAAGCATTTAGGAGGCTGGAGCCAGATTGGGCTTTATAGCAAGTTCCAGACCAGCCTCAGCTACATAGCCTTGTCCCCCAACCCCCAAGTGTGCCCTGAGGCTCTGTTACTTCCTTCTATACGCACACCGTGGTCTTGTTCCAGCAAAAGGAAGTGCAGTCAGCCCGATGCCACTTCAGAGGAGACTTCATGTGCGGACACTGCGTGTGCAATGAGGGATGGTAAGTGGGGGGAGGAGCCTTCGGTGAGTGGGGGAGGAGCTTACCCTGAGATCTTCAGGGCAGTCCTTGTATATACTCAATGAGGGGTGGGACCCCAGATCTGAGAACGGGCCGGAGGAGGAGTACCCTCAGTCGTTGGGTGAATCCAGTTCAAACTGTTTAGGATGGTCCCTACTTACTGAGTCGGACTTAGGCTGTTTGGGGCTTGTTTTATTATTTTTTGTTTGTTGTTTGGTGAGGGGTTTTGTATTGGTTTTCTGTTGTTGTTGAGATAAGGTCTTACTGTATTATAGGGCAGGCTGGTCTTCGTCTCACAATCTTGTCTCAGACTCCCAAGTCCTGAGACTATAAATCTATGCCACCAGGTCTGTCTCTGATTTCTTCTTCTTCTCTTCCTCTTCCTCGCCCTCCTCCTTTTCCCTCCCCCTCCTCCTCTTCCTCCCTCTTCCTCTTTAGTTACATTGGTGCAAAAGTGACTGACACTGTGCTACCGGGTTGGGTGCTGTAAATGTGACTCAATTTACAACGGCTTTGTTAGGGATAACCCCATCATAAACTGAGTTGCATCATGGACATATGAGCTATTTCTGGGTGTCTCTAGGCCAGGACTGAGGCGAGGTGGCTGTCAGGGGCAAGACTGGGCAGTGAGAACAGGTGTGACTTGCTTTTCACTTTCCACCTTTTCCACCACATGCAGGCAGACCACCTAATCAGAAACTAACTTAGTGGCAGATATGGTGGCACACACCCTTAATCGCAGCCCCGGGGAGGCAGAGGCGGGTAGATCTCTGAGACTTTGAGACCAGCCTAGTCTATATAGCAAGTTCTAGGCTAGCCAGACCTATGTAGTGAGATGCTGTCTCAGAAAGAAAAGAAAAGAAATTAGCTTGTAGGTGAGTGTTGGTAAGAACATTTAAAGCTTCAAGATGCTTACTGGATGCAGTGGTCCATGTACAGACAACTTGGTTATTTGGGGAGCTGAGGCAAGAGGGTTCCTCCAGCCCAGAAGTTTGAAGCTTGAGCAGTATAGTGAGACCCTAAGGAAACAACAAATCCACCTTAGCCAGGTGGTGGCACCCACTTGTGATCCCACCACTGGGGAGATAGAGGGAGGATCTGTGCAAGTCCAAAACCAGCCTAGTCTTCTTCGTGAGTTCCAAGCCAGCCAGGGCCTCCTAAAACAACAAAAAATGAAGACAAGCAAAACCACCCTGAGACACTGAGCAAGTCTGTCACGACTTGAGACAGATGAATATTGAAGGGGGGTGATCAGCGAGCAAATAAACCCTGAGGTTTGGGTCTCAGCTGAGCCGATGCTATCTGCATGAGTTAGACTTTTTCAGAGCCTCAGTTTTGTGGTCTGCAAAATAGGAGCATAGAAGTCCCAGGCTTCCTTCCAGGCTGTGCAGGAGTGACCAGTTCCTCCCTCAGGAGCGGCAAAACGTGCAACTGCTCCACGGGCTCCCTGAGCGACACGCAGCCATGTGTGCGCGAGGGTGAGGTCAAACCGTGCTCGGGCCGCGGCGAGTGCCAGTGCGGGCGCTGCGTGTGCTACGGCGAAGGCCGCTACGAGGGTCACTTCTGCGAGTACGACAACTTCCAGTGTCCCCGCACCTCCGGGTTCCTGTGCAACGGTGAGCTCGGCAGCCTCGACCAGGACCGAGGGCGGGGAGGGCGCGCGGAAGAGACGGAACCCCACACGTACACACGTACACACCGCTTCAGGTTCAGCCGCAGCCTGGACCTCCCTTCCCTTGTCTGCAACGCCCAAGACCGAGGGCCCCGGCAGACACACAGCACTCTCCCCACTTTAAGAATCCCACTCCCTGAGGCTGCCCCTTTCAACTCAGGGCTCCGCCCCTGCCTCTCAGAATGGAGAGTATACAGTGCAGCCCTTGAAGGTTGACCAGAACATGGGAGAACAATCTTCTCTCCAAACACGTGAAATTTCTAGTGGGAGCCATGAAATTATGTCTCCTCCAGACCTCTACAGGGCCTCGCACTGTGCTGCACCCAGACCATGAGCAGAGTCCAGTGAGCGCTGGGATTATAGGCCCGTCCTTATAGCCACAAGGGGGCACGTGGGAGCTGGTGGGTAGATGGAGAAGAATTACTGAATATCCAACCATTATTTATTCAACTCCCACTGTGTACTGGCCGCTGGAGGCCTGCTTCCTCTCTCCGTGTTTTTTAGATTTTTTTTCTTATTTATTCATACCTGTACCTTTTTTTCTGATCTATGGTCCTATGGGGAGTGGGGGGGGGGGGCGTTCTTGAACAGGGAAATCACAGGAATGGATTTGTGTTTGGGGGTGGTCGCTCTGCCCTCAGCAGAAGACAGGACAGGAGGAGAGAAGATTCCAGAAAATTGAGGGCCCTACCCACCTTGGCAGGCAGCCATCTTGAATTGCGTATGTGAACATGGCTCTACCCTCCTTTCCCTTCTCCATCTTACAGACCGGGGTCGCTGCTCCATGGGACAGTGTGTGTGTGAGCCTGGCTGGAGGGGCCACAGCTGTGACTGTCCCCTTAGCAATGCCACATGCATCGACAGCAATGGGGTAGGCCTGGGCATGGGGTAGTGGGGGGGTGCCCAGCCAGTGCCGAGGGAAAGGGGAGCAGGCAAGGATGGAGCCCTGCTTGCTGCTCACGGCTGACCTCTCCTGCCCCAGGGCATCTGCAACGGACGAGGCTCTTGTGAGTGTGGCCGCTGCCACTGCAACCAGCAGTCCCTCTACACGGACACCACCTGTGAGATCAACTACTCTGCGGTGAGCAGGGGTCCCTGGGGTGCGGGCGTGAGAACCCCAGGCACAGCAGCGCGTGGGAAGGAGAAACCGGCTGAGGGTACTAGGCAAGGGGAGTTGAGCCCATCCAGCGTGGCGTCTGTCTGTTCCCCCCCTCCCCACGCAGATCCGCCTGGGCCTCTGTGAGGACCTACGCTCCTGTGTGCAGTGCCAGGCCTGGGGCACCGGGGAGAAGAAAGGACGTGCATGCGAGGAGTGCAGCTTCAAAGTCAAGATGGTAGATGAACTTAAGAAAGGTAGGGAGCTGCGGCTGGCACCCGACTTCTTTAACCAGCACCTGGGAGACAGGCAGGACGGCATCGTGAGCCTGGGCGAGAGGCTTAAGCTCTGAGTTGAAGACATGCGGTCTAGACAGGCTCTGAGCAGAGCTGTGGGATGCCTCGGGACCTAGACAGGTGATGCTGAGCCTAGCAAGGTACAACAGTGGAGCAAGGGGCATAGAGCCCCGGTGGTGGGCAGGGAACGGAGTCTGAGGACCTGGGACTGAGGCGTCCGGTGTGGGACGGGCGTGCCCGCAGTAGAGTTGGGGGCCCAGGTGGAGCTGTAGTTGGGGGGCTATTGGATATGATGTTCCTCCTTCTAGGTCAGCTCTGCTAGCTAGATAGCAGGCTCCTAGACGGTCTCCAGTTCAGGGAAGTGGTGCCAGCCCTGGGCAGGGCAGTCCCACGTCATCCTAGCGACTCCTCTAGTCAGAAGACTCACACTCTTCCCCAGGCCTCATGGTAGAACACAGAGGAGACAATACTCCTCCAGGCCCTGGGGTGCCCGGGTGGACGGCTGGGGTCAGGGCGCCATGCTAACGGTTTGTGGGTTCAGCGGAGGAGGTGGTGGAGTACTGCTCCTTCCGGGATGAGGATGACGACTGCACCTACAGCTACACCGTGGAGGGTGACGGCAGCCCCGGGCCCAACAGCACCGTGCTGGTACACAGGAAGAAAGGTGAGCTGACAGATGGGCGCAGCCTGCGGCCCCTGGAGGCAAGGGCAGGCACAGAGGACTGTCTCCCTTCTCCTCTCCTCCTGCAGACTGCCCTCCCGGCTCCTTCTGGTGGCTTATCCCCCTGCTCATCTTCCTCCTGTTGCTCCTGGCGCTGCTGCTGCTGCTCTGCTGGAAATACTGTGCCTGCTGCAAGGTAAGTCCTCAGCCCAGGCCTCCTGGGAAGGTCCCGAGTGGCCAGGGCAAGGCAGACCCGCAGCTGCCTGGCTCTACTGCCTCCTGCCTTGGGCCATCCGTGGCCAGAGTCCCAGAGTACATGCCATGGATGGAGTCAGTTCCCGTGAGCCACAGCACAGGAGGCAGAGGCTGACAGTCTGTTTGGCTGGGGCAATTAAGGACGCACGGCATGGAATGCTGGGATTGCAGGTGCAGAGGTCACATGCTGTTCCACCCATGGCAGTGTGGGATATGTGCGTGGTGCACAGAAGGGGAGCTCTGTGATCAAATACATCTGAAAACTAGGTTCCTTTTCAGAGCCTCTGATCTAACGAACCATTGTGGGTTATAGGGTGTGGCTCAGTTGGCAGAGGTCTTGCTTAATACCCATGAAGCCCTGGATTCAATCCCTAGCTCTCTATAAAACTGGGGCTTAGCTAGGCATGGAGGGGCACGCCTTCAGTCCCAGCAGTCAGGAGGCAGAGGCAGGAGGATCTTTGTGGTTTCCATAACAAGAACCAGGCCACCCAAGGCTGCTCGGATGAGACCTTGTCTCAAACAAACAAACAAGCAAACAGACACCACCAAGAAAAGGGGGGGGGGCACGGCGATACGTGATTGTCTTCTGGGGATATGAAGGCAGGAGGGTGAGAAGTTTACGGTCATCCTCAGCAACATAGCAAGTTTGAGGGCAGCCTGGGCTACATGAGACCCTTTCTCAAAAATAAGCAAGTAAGGACCTGGGAATGGTGGCGCACACTTTTAATCCTAGAACTCAGGAAGCAGAGGCAGGTGGATCTCCGTGAGTTCCAGGCCAGCCTGGCCTGCGTATTAAGTTCCAGGCGAGCCAGGGCTGTAGCGTGAGACCCAGTCGCAAAATAAATGAGTAAATAATTGTAAAAATTAAAAAAAGTAACGAGAGAGCTGACAAGATGCCTCAAATAACGGCACTAGCTGCACGGCTGGCAACCTGACTTCGATTTCTGGGACTCACATGGTAGAAGGAGAGAACCGGTTTCTACAAGTTGTCCTTTGACCTCCACGTGTATGTGTGCAAATGAACACACAAACTAATGTTTTTTGTTTGTTTGTTTGTTTTGGTTTTTTGAGACAAGGTTTCTCTGTTGTAGCCCTGGCTGCCCTGGAAGTCACTCTGTAGACCAGGCTGGCCTCGAACTCACAGAGATCCTTCTGCCTCTGCCTCCCAAGTGCTGGGATTAAAGGCGTGCATCACCATCACCCGGCTGAAAAGGATAATTATAAAGGGAGGGTGGGGGAGAAGGCCAGGGCCTGGGAAGATGTCCGAGAGGGTCGGAGCACTTGCAGTACAAGCCGGCACCTGAATTCGGGTCCCTGTTACACGGTAATATTACAACATTACAAAGAGATCCTTATGACCGGGTAACTTCAGTGCTGTGGGAAGCAGAGACAGAGGATTGCTGGCCACTGGCCTAGCCTGGGTTCTGTGAGAGACCCTGTGTCAGAGGAATCGTGTGTGAAGTGGTAGAGCAGGATCCTGGTGCCTTCCTCGAGCTCCTGCACACACACTCACACACACACACACACACGCTTCCAGCAAAAGGGCTAGAAGTGGAGGTACCTGGAGAGGCCTATCTAGCCTGGCAACCATCCTAACCTAACCTCCAACTCTTATCTCCTAGGCCTGCCTGGGGCTCCTCCCCTGCTGCAACCGAGGTATGGGCCTGGCACAAGTGTGAGCAGTGGGTATCTGACTGCCCTTTCTTCAGGTGGGGTGGAGGAGAAGCATAGGTGGAGCCAGGAGCAGGGAAAGTGGGGGGCCCTGGGTCCCACCTGATTGGTGTGGCCAATGGCCTGTGCTGAGGACCCCTTCCCGCAGGTCACATGGTGGGTTTTAAGGAAGATCATTATATGCTTCGGGAGAACCTGATGGCCTCGGACCACCTGGACACACCCATGCTACGCAGCGGGAACCTCAAGGGACGGGACACGGTCCGCTGGAAGATCACCAATAATGTGCAGAGACCTGGCTTTGCTACCCACATGGCCAGCAGCAGCCCCACGGAGCTTGGTGAGGGCCAGGGCTGGGTGCTGCCCCCCTGAGATCTCTGATCCTGACCTGGGATCATACCATCCCTTTTTCTTTGGGTGTTGGGTGCAGTCCCAGGACTCAGTCCCTTTCTGTCCCATCATGATGGCACATGATGGCACAAAAATCTCAGGCCTGTGTGTGTCTGGCACACTGAGAACAGTCAGCTAGTTGTCCTCAGTCTTAGCCTGGTTCTCGGAGGACGTGTTCTGCAATGCCTTTGTACACGGGACTGATGATGTCCTTACCTCCTACCTAGTACCTTACGGGTTGTCCCTGCGCCTTGCCCGCCTCTGTACTGAGAACCTTTTGAAGCCCGGCACTCGAGAATGTGACCAGCTGCGCCAGGAAGTGGAGGAAAACGTGAGGAGCCAAAGCAGCTGAGTGGGGCCTAGATGTGGGTGCAGTGGCAGCCTGTGGGGGTGCCGAGGACTGCAGCTTCAGAACCTAGCCTTTTCTAGGCAGGAGGGAGAGGGCCCTTTTGGACAGGTGTCTCGCCTGGGGTCATCCTGGGTGGCAGCAGAGCCTGGGTTTCAGGATTTACCGTGAAGGCACATGATGGCCAACCTTGAGAGGCCCTCAGGACTAGTCCCAACTGTCTTCCCTTACCCGACAGCTGAATGAGGTGTACAGACAGGTCAACGGCGCACACAAGCTCCAGCACACGAAGTTCCGGTGAGTCCTGGGGAGCCCCAGGTCAGGTGGGCGGGGGCCTGCCTGGGCTGAACCCTGCCATCAGACAACCAGGATTCCCACGTTTGAATGGGAACTGTTCATTCAAGCTCCTAAGGGGGTCATGCCACACTCCAGGAGATCCTGGCTCATGGCCCCTCTTTGTCCCCACAGACAGCAGCCCAATGCCGGGAAAAAGTGAGTTGAAGACACCCAAGTGGGACCCCCATTTCCCTCCTGCCCTGAGCTCCAGCCGCCTGCTCACTGGCTCCCGTCCTACCCCTCAGACCATGCCACAGGAAGGGAAGATCGAGTCCCTCATCGGCTAGGCCCTTCATTCCTTCCTTTCCTGGGCCATTCACCCAACCCTACTTTCGAGACACGTTGACCATGAATCCGTCCCTCACCGAAAACAAACAAAACACAGATCACTCCTGCCCTACCAGCTCCCCCTGTCTGGGCCCAGAAACCCTCATGCTGAGCCTGAGTAGCAGGCAGGTTACCAACAGTCCTGTGGCTTCCCCCCTACCAGGGGAGCGTGTGTGAGAACGGGGATGGGACACGTGTGGCCAGGCTCCGGCCGGCACCTCTGAATGCTCGCAATGGTCTCCATGTGCTGGCCACCTTAGCCAACCGTCTCAGCAACCCTGAGAGGGAGTCACCCTGGCTAATCCCATTTCACAATGAGAAAACTGAGGCTCGCAGAGGTTAAGTCCCCAGTCTGAGATTACCTAGCTGTCAAGGACCAGAGCCAGAATCTGAACCCAGGCAGCCAGACCTGAGCCTCTTTGCTGTCCCCCACAACCCCGCTTGGTGAGGTGGCTGGGGAAGCCCCCTCCCTCAGGTAAGGACAGGAGTAGGGAGGGGTGCTCTGGCTGCATCACGGAGGAAATGAAGTCAGCGTGGGCTCCTGGCACCCTTCTGGTACTGTTGTCTCACATCTTGTCCCCCTCCCTCTTGGGTACTTGGATACCCCCCAACCCAGGCAAGACCACACCATTGTGGACACGGTGCTATTGGCTCCCCGCTCAGCCAAGCAGACGCTCCTGAAGCTCACGGAGAAGCAGGTGGAGCAGGGGTCCTTCCATGAACTCAAGGTGGCCCCTGGCTACTACACCCTCACTGCGGAGCAGGGTAGGATAGACTAGGGTGGGCGGACACCTCACGCTGCTCCCCCTCCCCTCCCACCCACGTAACCCCCCGAGACCCATGTCTGACTTGTACCCCAGACGCCCGGGGCATGGTGGAGTTCCAGGAGGGTGTAGAACTGGTGGATGTACGTGTGCCTCTCTTCATCCGGCCTGAGGATGATGATGAGAAGCAGCTGCTGGTGGAGGCCATCGATGTGCCCGTGGGCACCGCCACCCTCGGTCGCCGCCTGGTAAACATCACCATCATCAAGGAGCAAGGTTGGTTGGGGGTGGGGGCGGGGAGGTGGGCAGCCAGGGCTGAGCTCTTTGATCCTCCTGATTTCCAAGTGGAAGTGGGCAGGGCCCTGGGAGGCTGGGCTAATCACATACTCTCTGGGAACCTCGGAGTCTCCATAGAATGGGTTACAGAATGGTTAACACCCGGTACAAGTGGCTCTGCTCCCTGCGTCCTCTTTCCTCTTGGTGGTGTTGGGGATGGAGCCCAGCACGCCAGGCAAGGCCCTCACCCCTGAGCTACATCAGTCCACGCAAGACTGTCAGTTTCATGATAACGTCCCACTCACATCCAGCTCTCCTTTCTCTGTTGAGAGGAAGATGGGTAAGGCTTGGCGCTGTGGGTGCCTGACACGCTGATGACCCTCCTCCCCACACCAGGATGCTCCACCCTGACTCTGGGGGCTCTATTTTGTGTTCTGTCCCTACCCGAATTTCCAGGCTACCTGCTGGACTTTATTCCAACCCCTTAACTTCTTTCTTAAGGGATTTCCATCCCATCTCTCTAGAGTCTGGGCTGGGAAGGAGGGAGGGAAGGAGCTCAGAAGGAATTGGGACCAGGACCTCTTGACCAGCCTCCGGTACCTTGCAGCCAGCGGGGTAGTGTCCTTCGAGCAGCCTGAGCTCTTGGTGAGCCGTGGAGAGCAGGTGGCCCGCATCCCTGTCGTCCGGCACATCCTGGATAACGGCAAGTCCCAGGTCTCCTACAGCACACAGGATAACACAGCATATGGCCACCGGGTAAGGTGCAGTCAAAGGGACTCGGGACAGCTAGTGATTTCCATGGTAGCTACCCCAATCCTTGGATGCTGACAGTATCCCCAAAGGTGGCCCTGCCACCAGGAGTAGCTAACTCACCCACAGTGCCAAGAACACTCTGGGTATGTTCCCTTCACTGCTAAGGACTCAGGGCAAGAGGGCCATTTCTTCGTAGATGGGCCAGATACCTACCTAAATCATCTCTGTTTACCCTTCGATGATCCAGGATAGCCACGTCCCCTGCCTGTCCAATCTAGAGGACTTTGGGATCTTTTAAAATTTAACTTGTGTGTTTTTATGTATATGGGGGTTTTGTCTGCACGTATGTCTGTGCACTACATGCATGCACAGGGAGGTCAGAAGAGGGCATCAGATCCCCTAGGACTGGAGTTACAGACAGATGTGAACTGCCATGTACGTGCTGAGATCTTAACCTGGGTCCTCCGGAAGAGCAGCCAGTGGTCCAAATCACCAAACCATTTCTCCACCTGCTTCCCCTACTTTGTTTTTTGAGACAAGGTCTCAATGTGTAGCTTTGACTGGACTGGAACTTGCTATGTAGACCAGGCTGGCCTTGAACTCATAGAGATCTGCCTACCTCTCACTTTGAGTGCTGGAATTAAAGGTGTAGACCACCACTCTCTGGACTTCTTGAAATGGAATTACAAACCTTGTTTCCCTGGGCCAGCCTCCAATTCTGTCACTGGTGGTCTTCCTCTGAGTCAAGCAGGAGGGGCGTGGTCAGGCTGCCGTCCCTTTTGCCCCGCCCCCCAGCCCATACTGGGAAGAGTTAAAGCCAAGGCACTGACAGACGTACAGGTTTTCTTGTTTTTGATTCTGAATTGAGCTAAGCGTGGCAGCACATGCCTGTAATCCCTGTGCTCGGGAGGCCAGGGCAGGGGGATTGCAAGTTCCAGTCTAGCCCAGGCTATGTAGCAAAACCCTGTCTCAAAAACACAAAACAAGAGCCGGAGATAGCTCAACAGTTAAGAATGTATACTGATCTTGCGGGGCCATTTCAGGCACCTAACAACAGCCTCTAACTTCAGCTCCAGGGGCTCCTCGGACCTTCACGGACACCTTCACTCGGGTGCACGTAACCCCGCACAGCCCTATACGAATACATACGACTGCAAAAATTAAACCGCTAAAAAAAACCAACAAGGACCCACGAGATTGCCTAGTGTGGTGAACGTACTCGCCACCAAACCTGACGGGCTGAGCTCAATCCCCGAGACCCACTTGGAGAGAGCAGCTCCCACAGGTTGCCCACATACACACTGTGGCACGCACACACACACCCCACATGCACATACACACAAGAAAAAAATAATGTAATATCTATTCAGTTATAGTTATCTATTTATCTATTTTCGAGATGGGATCTATGTAGTCCCAGCTGTCCTGGAACTCGCTGTGTAGACCAAGCTGGCCTCAAACTTAGAGAGATCCTCCTGCCTCTGTCTCCCAAGTGCGGGGAGACCACCCAGAGGTGTGTATGTATATATATATATATATATATATATATATATATATATATATACTGGGTATAGCAGCACAAGGAAGTAATCCAACAGTCAGAAGCAGAGGCAGGACCTGTCGGGCAGAGTGAGTTCAGCTGGCCAGGAGATGCGGTTCAGGAGGACAGCACTTGATTAGTATGTACAAGGCTCTAAATTGGATCCTCAATACAAAAAAAAAAAAATTCTTAATTAAAAGCATGTTTGGGGAGGCAGCTCCGTCGTCAAGAGTGCTTACCTGGCATTCACGGAGCTCCGGGTTCAACCCCCAGCACTGTGGCGGCACACGCCTATCATCTCAGCACTCAGGAGGCAGAAGCAGAATGATCAGGAATACAAGGTTATCCCTGGCGACATACTGAGTTGCAGGTCAATCGTGGTCCACGTGAGACTTACAGACCTATTCGGCCAACACGGGGTAACCCGTGCACACCAGACCCAGGCAGTACAGCTGTTTTCCTCACTGTTTTGTTGTTTTAGTGTGGGTGGTTGTTTTTGGTGAGACAAGGTCTTGCCACTAGCCCAGGACGGCTCACACTATACTAACGGGCACGTGCTGAAAACTGCCCTTTCTGCTCTAGGTAGGGTCTCTGCAGCTGTTGGACGAGACAGTGCCTGGAGTTGAACCGTTAGCGCCACCTAGTGATTTTTGTGAGACGCTGAGCGATGGCTCAGTGGTTAAGAGCACCTGCTGCTGAGCCATGCGATGGTGGCTCAAGCCTTCAATCCCAGAACTCAGGAGGCAGAAGCAGGGGGATCTCTGAGTTCGAGGCCAGCCTGGTCTATAGACAGCCAGAACTACACAGAGAAATCTTGTCTAGGGGTGAGGGGACTAGTCTGGGACCCAATAGAATCCTAGATTTCAGAGCTACATTCACACCGCAGCCCTGACTCTTCCCGTTGCAGGATTATGTCCCTGTGGAGGGTGAGCTGCTGTTCCAGCCAGGAGAGACCTGGAAGGAGCTGCAAGTAAAACTCCTGGAGCTGCAGGAAGTAGACTCCCTCCTGCGTGGCCGCCAGGTCCGCCGCTTCCAGGTCCAACTCAGCAACCCAAAGTTCGGGGCCCGCCTAGGCCAGCCTAACTCAGCCACCATCATCATTGGGGAGCCAGGTGGGTCAGCAGGTAGAGAGGGGGGTGGCGGACTTAACAGAGACCCAGGCTCAGGGCACCTGGTCCGATGTGAATGCCACATAACCAACACAAGGATCATACACAGTATTCTTGTTTGGTTTGTTCGCATTATATAGCCTCACTCTGGACCAGGCTGGCCTGGAACTCACAGAGTTCCGTCTGCCTCTGCTGGGATTAAAGGTTCACTGAACTTTTACATTGGAGCACCTGGGATGTTTAACTAAATCTCTGGCGCCCCCTGGTGGTGATCCACTCTGAGCTGGCTGGCTGCCCGCCCTCCCCGCCCTTTGACTAGATGAAATGGACAGGAGCCTCACAGATAAGGCACTTTCGTCACCACCACCACCCCGTGGAGATCTGGGTGCCCCACAGAACCCCAATGCTAAGGCTGCCGGGTCCAGGAAGATCCATTTCAACTGGCTGCCCCCTCCTGGCAAGCCAATGGGGTACAGGGTAAGGTGAGGGGCAATGGGTCTGTCGCTCACTTTCTGCTGGTGAGTAGACTGTACCAAGGGAGGGGGAGCCCTTCCCTTGCTTGGCCAATAGAACCCCATCTATGCCCCTGCGAGCGGGAAGACCTATTCCTGAGACCTTCAGCTTCAGGCCTTCCCCACTTCCTGGAATGGGGTCTCTCCCCAGCCTGGGATATCCCCTGCTCTGCCCCAAGCCTCGCTGGGAGGTGCCAGTGTCTCCGGTACAAAGGGGATGCCAGCTCTGGCTGCTTCTCACTGAGCACTCGCCTGCAGGTGAAGTACTGGATCCAGGGCGACTCCGAGTCTGATGCCCACCTGCTGGACAGCAAGGTGCCCTCGGTGGAACTCACCAACCTATATCCCTATTGCGACTATGAAATGAAGGTGTGTGCCTACACGGCACAGGGTGAGGGGCCCTATAGCTCGCTGGTGTCCTGCCGCACCCACCAGGAAGGTGAGTCTTCGTGATGTCTCCCTCTACCCAGCCACCCTGCTGTCAATGTGCCCAGCCCTCTCCCTCACCCCTCCTAGAGATCAATCCTGCCACTGACCCACTAACTGGGCTCTTCCCACTCCCTCCCAGTACCCAGTGAGCCAGGGAGACTGGCCTTCAATGTTGTCTCCTCTACGGTGACCCAGCTGAGCTGGGCTGAACCAGCCGAGACCAATGGCGAGATCACGGCGTACGAGGTCTGCTATGGCCTGGTCAACGAGGACAACCGTAAGGACCAGACTTTCCTGGCTTCCCGGAGAAGGAGGGGCCCAGAGTCAGAGGGAGGTGCAGGGTCACCCCTGGGCACTCTAGGCCTTTGTCCCAGTCAAGCAGTAAGCTGGAGGCACCATGTGTTCTCTGCTCTGCTCGCATTTGCGCTGGTTTGCATTCCAAGGGTACCGAGACTACGCACGCTCTCTAGGGTCGCTGACCCGAGGCTTACACAGGGAGCCAAGGTGACTCACGTTTGCACATTTCTCTTAAGGCTAGAATAGATGTCAAATTTAGCAGGATGTGAGATAGGATTACCACTTGAGCTCAGGAGTTTGAGAGCAGCCTGGGTAAAGGTAGCGAGACCCCTTCTCAGGAAAAAATACAAATGGTCTGAGGGTGTAGCTCAGTTGGTATAATGCTGGCCTAGCATCCAGAAGGCCCTGGTTTCAATCCCCGGCACGGCACAGACTGGATGTGGTGGTACACACTGTGGCCCCAGCACTTAGGAGGTAGGAGGCACGGGAATCAGAGGTTCAAAGCCATCACTGGCTACATAGTGAGTTCGAGGCCAGCCTGGCATACATGAGGCCCTGTCTCAGAAACTCAATAGCAAAAAAAAAAAAAAAAAACCCTCAGGAAGAACAAAGAAAACAAAAAGGCAAAAAAAGCAGCGTAATTCAGGATACCCTGAACTTCAATACCTTTCTGTTTTTAAAATAGTTTGTGGGAGACAGGGGAGCTGTGGCTCAGTGGTAGAATGGTCCCCTCACATACATCCCCTCACCGCCACCCCAAATTTCATTCAATACATTACATTACCTGACAACCAGTCCTAGAAATGCTGGACAAACCCCGCCTCAAGATGAGACCACAGAATACCCCACCTGTCCTCTGGGGAAGAGACTCAAAAGTGCTCGCCTCAGCTGGCTGGTCCCAGGGAGAAAGATGTGGAAGCTGCCCCTGCCATGGTTGCTAGATACCTTCCCTCAGGCTGATGGCGCTCCGACAACACCACTCTGTATGTGCATTGTATCTTCTTTAACCCTTGCTGGCCTCAAACTCAAGGCAATCCCTCTGCCTCAGCCTCCCGAGTGCTTGCATTACAGGTTTACCTCCATGCCACTACATCCTGCCTTTTTTTTTTTTTTTTTTTTTTTTTAAATACGACCTCACTAGAGAGCCCTGGCTGGTCTAGAACTAGCTCGGTAGACCAGGTTAGCCTCTAACTCACAGAAATCCTCTTGCCTCTGCCTCCCTAGGGTACGTTCCACCCCTGTTTGTTTTTTTTTTTTTTTTTAATATTTATCATTACGTATGTGAGAGTTCAGGCACGTGCACGCCACACATACAGGACGCACACAACTTGCAGGAGTCAGTTCTCTTCCTTTCACCTTGTGGATCCCAGGGACCAAACTCATGTCACCAGGCTCCTGTGGCCAGTACACTACTCCACGGGGCCACTCTGCCAGTCCCTGTACCCGCCGCCTCTTGAGGGACCGTCTGCTGAGGGTGTGTGTCAGACCTCACAGTTGTACTTTCCAAAACACCTTGGGGAGAAGGGGGGTTACCTCCTTTTGGCACTTTCTCTGGTGTCTGGAAGCCTCCAACCCAGCAGGCCCCATCTTGCCACACTGGCCTGGGCCTGGAACTCAGTGTGAGCTCACTGAGAACATCTAAGGCTCTGGCCTTCTGCTCTCAAAGCATGAATGGAGGGTCGCCCGACTTCTGCCCCGATAGAATGTGACAGTGCTGGCCTTGAGCCTCCTCCGAGTGGCACTGGGAGCTGGACCCTCAGCCGTGAGCACAGGAGGCTACGGTCCTGAGAACACTCCTGCCTGCAGGCAAGCCTGGTACGGAGGTACCTTGCATGTATGTGCATTTGCCAACCAGGAGAGGCGGTGGCACGGTCACCTCTGGTCTGGTGCTAGCTGGTGACACTTCTTCCTTACACCAGTGACACCAGGTTCTATGGATTCAGCAGGCGGCCGGAGTTCAGCAGCTGCATGCCTCCCAGGGCGGTGACAGAGCTGGGACCCGGTCTCGCCTAGCGGTCCCTCTGAAGCACTGTTCCTGCCCCCTAGGCCCCATTGGACCCATGAAGAAGGTGCTGGTAGACAACCCCAAGAACCGGATGCTGCTCATTGAGAACCTGCGGGAATCCCAGCCGTACCGGTACACAGTGAAGGCACGAAATGGGGCAGGATGGGGACCCGAGAGAGAGGCCATCATCAACCTGGCCACACAACCCAAGCGGCCCATGTCCAGTGAGTGTCAGGCGAGGGTGGACTTGGGGGACAAGAAGGTATTGGCTAGAGTCCTGGCTCACTTCTTCCTGCCCTGCAGTCCCCATCATCCCAGACATCCCCATCGTGGACGCCCAGGGTGGAGAAGACTACGAAAGCTTCCTCATGTACAGTGACGACGTTCTGCGCTCCCCGGCCAGCAGCCAGAGGCCCAGCGTTTCTGATGACACTGGTGAGTGAGAGCCACCAAAGGTGGGGGTCCTCAGCAGGGCTGTCCCAAGTATCCAGAGAAACCCAAAAAGCCAGTGATTGTCTGCATGGAGACCCAGAACTGATGTCTCCAGCCTGAGGCTGGAGCCCATGGTTTTGCACTAAGTCACAAAGAGACAGAACTGCTACGGGCTACTCGTCAACCTGAGCGTGCCCGTGTGTGTGAGAGCGTGTGGGCGTCTATCTCAGGGACAGATATTCCCAGGTCGGTGCATGTACATACAGGTTCATGCACACCGGACAACCAACAGCTTTACACCCCGAAGGTACACCTCCCAGAGGCAGACCTGTGTGACAGCTGGTGTTGGGTGCCTTAGGGAGCCCTGACAGGGGAGGGGAGGGGGAGCCAATGAGGTAGCGCTCGATCGCTCACGCTCATCCACTGGCTCTCTTCATTTCTCCTTGATTTCCCACACCACGTGGTACAAAAAAGAGCCCTCCGCGGGGAGCCAGCCCTACAGCAGGGTTAGCTGCTGGCTCCGCTGTGGAACCTTAGATGAATGTAATCTGTGAAATGAGATACCAATCACACAGTGCCACCCACCATCAGGATGTCGCTTTCTGCGCCTAAGGCTAGGGCATTACCGCCACTGGGCAGAGTTTGGATTGCTAAAGCTGCTCTTTTTCTGGAGTTGGGAAGGATTTGAGAGAGGGTCTAGCTAGATGAACAACCTGGCTGACCTTGAAGTTGTTTCGTGTGGACTGGGCTGCCTTCAAATCTGCAGCTATTTTCCCGGTGCTAGGGGCTAGGAACTAAACTGTTCTAAGAATCGGGAGTCCAGTTCAAATACTACTGCCACCCTAGAGCTTCTACAGACAGCTATTCCTTTAAGACAGGCAGGGGTGAGACTACTTTCCTTTGTCCAGTGTGGAAACAGGCTCAGAGCGGTTAAGTAACCAGGGAAATTTCAAGCCGGAAGGCAGCACGAGGCTTTCTCAAGACTCCCTCTGCCGACCAGTCTTTGTGCCTGAGCAGAGGCCCAAACCGCACTGTTTATCTGAGAAGGCTGAAGCAGGGCCAGGGTTTCTCTTGTCGCCCTAAGGGACACCCACACCTCTGGACTCCGCCTAAATGCCGCAGGCCTCCTCCTCCCGACCCTCCCCGGCGCTGCCCCGCATCCCGGCGGTGCCAACGCGGCCCTTCGTTGTTCCCAAGGCTGCGGCGGCTGGAAGTTCGAGCCCCTGCTCGGGGAGGAGCTGGACCTGCGGCGCGTCACGTGGCGGCTGCCCCCGGAGCTCATCCCGCGCCTGTCCGCCAGCAGCGGGCGCTCCGAAGAGGACTGCGGCGCGGCGGGGGGCGCGGACGGGAAGGGCGGCGGCTGGACCCGCGGGGCGACACCCCGGCCCCCGGGAGGTGACCGCCCTTCCGGCCGAACCCGCCTGCTCGGGGTCCTGGGCTCACTTGAGTCGCCTCGGGTCCCCAGTCGCGGCCAAGCTGCCCACTAGAGAGCCCTGCCTGCCCAGAGTCTGCATAACACAAACCTCAGGAACCCCAAGGCGCCGAGGGGAGGCGCTTGGGCTCTCCCCAGGGGAGGATAAGGGCGGCGACCTCCAGGAACTGGAAGGCAAACCTCTGAGCCAGAGTCGCTGCAGGAGAGTAAGCTCCTGACTGGGCTGACTGTGCTCGGGCATAGGACAGGATGGCGCAAGGAGACAGGCTGGGAAGACGTGGCGTGACCCGGTTTGCCTCTGGGAACACAGGGTCCTGGTAGTTTGAGAAACTGGCTCTAATTCTTAAGGCTGCTCTCTGCATCCCCCGGGCCACAGCTTGCCCCGTCCGGTCCTGCCCGTCCTCTGCTGTAGGCCTCACTGATGACCTCTCCCCATGCAGAGCACCTGGTGAACGGCCGGATGGACTTCGCCTATCAGGGCAGTGCCAACTCCCTGCACAGAATGACTGCGGCCAATGCTGCCTACGGCACACATCTGAGCCCACACCTGGCCCACCGAGTGCTGAGCACATCCTCCACCCTCACCCGGGACTACCACTCTCTGACCCGCACGGAACACTCTCACTCAGGCACACTTCCCCGGGACTACTCCACCCTCACTTCGCTTTCCTCCCAGGGTGAGTGACTCCTGCCTCACGTTCCTAGGCTCCCAACACCCGAACAGCAGCCTGCTACCCACACAACCTCATACCTACACACGCACACTGCTACCCACACCTCATACCTACACACACCCCGCCTACCTACACACGCACACTGCTACCCACACCTCATACCTACACACACACATTCTCACTCTTGTTTTGTCCTGCCCTAGGCCTCCCTCCTATCTGGGAAGATGGGAGGAGCAGGCTTCCACTGTCCTGGACCCTTGGGTCCTGGAGCCGGGCTCAGATGAAGGGTATCCCTGCCTCCAGGGGTCCACCAGACTCTATAATCCTGGCTGGGCGGTCAGCAGCCCCCTCCTGGGGTACAGGTAGTACAGGGGTGATCATCTTGTATCCATGGCTGTCATGCTCCACCTGCCACCCAATCACCATCACAGCCTGTGCCGTGCACCGCCCTAGCCTCATCAGAACCTGTCCACCCACAGGCGCTAACCCCTGGCCTGGCCTGCCCTCATCAGTGCTAAAGACTAACATGGACCCTGCCCTCCCGGGGGTACAGAGCAGGAGCTGGGCAGGGAGTGGGGTCAGCCACAGAGGGAGTGGGCTGGAAGGGGTAGCAGACTCAAGGGGACTCCAGGCCCAGGAAGTGCTGGGCAGCCTGGACAGAGTAGAGCGAAACTACTTAGCCAGAAAGGCAAGCCGGGCGACTCCTTCAGACCCCGAGTTCTGTGTCTGACTGACCGTGGCCTTCAATATCCAGACTCCCGAGGGGTTGTGGGTGTGCCCGACACACCCACCCGGCTGGTGTTCTCCGCCTTGGGGCCCACATCTTTGAAAGTGAGCTGGCAGGAGCCACAGTGTGATCGCGTGCTACTGGGCTACAGTGTGGAGTACCAACTACTAAATGGCGGTGAGGCATAGCGACTATTAGCTGCGACTCTTCTAGACATGGCCCGTCTCAGCCGAGCCAGGAACCCACGAGAGTCTGAGCATGAGTGTCCACCCAGTCGTTCTAAGAGGGTCTCTCTCGTCCCCCACTCCCCTCCATTACCACCTTCCAAGGCTTCATCTCTCCCTGGGCCTCTCTCTACTCATCATTTCTAAACTAGGTTTTGCTTACTGAGACTGCATAGACCCAGGGCCTCTGCTAGCTTGAATGCCCTGGGCAGACACTCAACAGAACACGACCGAGGCCCTACCCTACCCCAGAGGGCAGAACACGTGTGGGGCAGCGGGCTCCACTCATCTTGCATGGTTTTCCCTTTAGCGCATGGGCTCAAACCCAGAACTTCTTATGCATTAAGTAAAGAAAGGCTCTGCCCCTGAGCAACATCCCCAGCCCTCCATTCTTGTTAGTTAACAACCTACCATAGTACACTGTACCCAAACCTCAGGCAGACCTGGTTAAGTGGCCAGGTACTGACGGCAGCCTACGGGAAGGGAGGGACCAGGCAAAGGGGAGGAGTAAAGGCTGTCTGTTTCCTATCCTAGGCGAGCTGTATCGGCTCAACATCCCTAACCCTGGCCAGACCTCGGTGGTGGTAGAAGATCTCCTGCCCAACCATTCCTACGTGTTCCGCGTGCGGGCCCAAAGCCAGGAGGGCTGGGGCCGAGAGCGAGAGGGTGTCATCACCATTGAATCGCAGGTGCACCCGCAGAGTCCTCTCTGCCCCCTGCCAGGTGAGACGTCTGCCCCCTGCTGCCATCTCGCTTACCACCCACCCACCTGCCCACCTGCCCACCCGCCCACTGACTGTCCCCCTCTATTGCCCCCAGGCTCTGCCTTCACTCTGAGCACCCCCAGTGCCCCAGGCCCACTGGTGTTCACTGCCTTGAGCCCAGACTCGCTGCAGCTGAGCTGGGAGAGGCCACGGAGGCCCAATGGAGATATCCTTGGCTACCTGGTGACCTGTGAGATGGCCCAAGGAGGAGGTGCCGCCTGCTCTGGAAGTAGGGTGGCTGGGGGGAGGGGACCTGGAAAAGCATCCCAGGTGCTGAAGGCTCCCTCCCTACGCAGGACCAGCCACCACATTCCGGGTGGACGGAGACAACCCCGAGAGCCGGCTGACAGTGCCCGGCCTCAGTGAGAACGTGCCTTACAAGTTCAAGGTGCAGGCCAGGACGACCGAGGGCTTTGGGCCAGAGCGTGAGGGCATCATCACCATCGAGTCCCAGGACGGAGGTGGGGTGTCCCTCCATCCTCACCCCAGTCCCGCCAAGCTTGCCACCTTTGTGTATCACCATCCCCA
Organism: Cricetomys ansorgei; assembly: GCA_026225945.1. Lineage (NCBI taxonomy): Eukaryota > Metazoa > Chordata > Mammalia > Rodentia > Nesomyidae > Cricetomys > Cricetomys ansorgei. The sequence continues at coordinate 5,786,162 of JAMJFZ010001895.1, read as the reverse complement.
CTGACCGAGCTGCCTCTTCTAGGTCCCTTCCCGCAGCTGGGCAGCCACTTGGGGCTTTTCCAGAACCCTCTGCAAGGCGAGTATAGCAGCATCACCACCACCACACACAGCAGCTCCACTGAGCCCTTCCTCATGGGTGAGTCACCAGGGCAGGGGATCCTGCCTCCCAGGACACAGAGCCACTGCAGAGAGGGGTGCGGACCCAGACACAACCCCTCTGATTTCTTCCTTGCAGATGGACTAACCCTGGGGACCCAGCGCCTGGAAGCAGGGGGCTCCCTCACCCGGCACGTGACCCAAGAATTCGTGAGTCGGACGCTGACGGCCAGTGGAACTCTCAGCACTCAGGTGGACCAACAGTTCTTCCAGACCTGAGCCCCACCCCCACCCCCCGGAACCTGGGTCCCTCCTCGCCTTCTCTCCCTGTGCCTTCTTCCTCTGCCGCTCCCATCACCTGCATGCTGCCCACAAACCCAGCACCTCTAGCTCGAGAGCGGGGGGGAGGGGGGGGGTTGCCCTGTGGGAAGCATGAAGCAGGCAGAGGTCCCACAAGAGCCTTCTGACTGCATTCTGCCCTGGGTCCAAACCCACTTGTAACCAAAGAACCAGAGCCAGCACGAGGACCCTTTGTTCTGCCCTTAATAAAAGATTCTGCTACTGCTTAGCAGCCCTGTCCATTCTTTGCGGGCCGGAGAGGTGCCACCCTGCAGTACAACAGTGATTCTCACAATCCCCATCCTCTGACCCCCGGGGCATATCCCCACCTCCAGAGGCAGGTGGCTACCACAGCAAGAGGCACAAGTTTATTAAGCACCCAGATGTAGAACAGGATGCCCGGGGCAGAGCTGCAGTATACACCTGCCACCTTCCGCCCTATGCCTGTGTGGGTCCATCCTTTCCAGGGACACCTCACAAGCTCAGCACCTGGGCTCCATCGGCAGCCTGAGAGAGGTAGAAGGTGGCTTTGCCGCCGTACTGCTCCTAGGGGAGAAGTGGGGCTGAGGACGGGCGACCTGGGTACCCCCCCTCTCCCGCCCTCCCAGGCCCTGGTGGTCACCGACCTGTATGTGATGCATGGCGAGGGGGGCAGCAGACGCCTCCAGCAGTGTCACTGTGCAGCCGCCAAAGCCTCCGCCTGTCATGCGACTACCGTAAACCCCGGGCACAGAGAGTGCAGCCTCAACCAATTGGTCCAGCTCAGGGCAGCTCACCTCGAAGTCATCCCTGCAGAGGATGTAGGGGTGAGAGGGATGGAGACCCGGGACCCGCCTATGCCCAAGGAGCACGGGGCACCCGAAGGCCTCACCTGAGTGAGTAGTGACTTTCCACCATGAGACGCCCGAAGGCCCTGTAGTCTCCACGGCTCAGAGCAGCCGCTCCCCGGGCTGTTCGCCGAATCTCACCCACCACGTGCCGTGCCCGCCGGAAGCCCTCCTTGCTCATCAGCTCCCTGCCCGCTGAGGAGGGACAGAGTTCAGCAGCCCCACCTCATACCACCTAATACCTCAGGGTGTGGGAGAGAAACCTGGTGGGTAGCGGCCAGCCACTTAGTGGACGGCCCTCGACTGAACACTGCTCAGTAACGGCAGGGTCCAACGGGGCGGGGTGAGTATCCCAAGCCTGGTTCTGAAGGGCTCTCCTCATCTCAGACCTCTCTCCTTCTCACTGTAAAATGGGACATCTGCATCTCTCCACCACTGAGGGTCCACAGAAAACTGCAGGAAACAACATCCGGGACTCCGTACAGGAAGCCAGCACGGCGCGTGCTCAATACACAGCTGTGGGAGCCCCTAACTTCGGGGGCTTTCAAGACGAACGTGACAAAGTGCAGGCCTTGAGATCAGGAAAGGGCATTCTCTCTCTGCGTAACTCTGGACGTCCTAGAGCTCAGGCTGACCTCAAACTCAGACGTCTGCCTTCCGGATACATGTCAAGCAGGGCAGGGATGTGGCTTGTTGCCTGGCACATGCAAGGCGCTGGGTTCTATTCCCATCGATGGCAATTTGTTTTCCAAGTAGCTCTGCTCAAGTTGGGACCCTAGGTTTGCAGCATTTTGGGGGGTGGAGGGGTGAGCAGAACATGATGAATGGACCTGGGGGTGGGGGAATGGACAGCAGGCCACATGGACATCCCAGAAGGGAACATGGTGAGCTGGCTCTCACCCTCAAGCTCTTCCAACTGCACCTCCCGTAGGCTCTCCTTGCCCAGAGCCTGGGCCACTTCTTCACACTGGCGCCGCCGAATCAGGTACTCGCTGGAGCCCAGGGAATGGCGGACATTGGAGTTGGTGATGAGCACAGCCAGCTTGGGGTCTGACAGTGGCACCAGGCTTGTTTCCAGGGACCTGGGGCGGAGTTGGAATGGGGGAGATGTCACAGCCAAGGGTCTCCTTCCCAGACCAAGCAGTGGGCACACTCCACTTAGGAGCTCCTGATTATGAGGGTATGAGGGGAGCCCCTGACCTGCAGTCAATGAGTAGCGCATGGCCTTTCTGCCCCAACAGCGCGATGAGCTGGTCCATGATGCCACAGGGTACCCCTGCGAAGCTGTGCTCGGCCCGTTGACACACCTGGGCCCGGGCAGCTATTGCCCCCGAGTCTGCGGCATAGGGTGAGGTGGGGAAGCTGGGGCCCAGGAGAGGGCATGGGAGGGGGGGTGGCCACATTGCAACCGCAGAGCTCCAAAGACAGAGGACTCCCCACCCCACCCCCCAAGTCCAGTAAGGGAAGAGGCTCTGACCACAGAGCCCGAGAAGGAGGGTGGGGCCTGCGTGATACCTGGGCAGAGCTGCTGGAGGAAGGTGTACATGGCCACTTCCAGAGACGCTGAGCTGGAGAGCCCGCCCCCCAGGGGCACCGAGCTGACCACCACTGCACTGAAGCCAGGGAGGGGGGCAGCTGCAGGGGAAAGAACGGTGCTGGTAAGACGGGCTGCGGAGTGTGGACACAGACAGGACATGTTTCTACCAACCTGCTGAGCCAAGGAGCCCAGCCAGCCTTCATTCTGCCCCCTGAGTTTTCTGGAGCAATCTTACTATTTGTCTTCCTGAGAATAGGAAGAGAGCAGCAAATGGCAACTGGATTCTGGCTCCTCTCACCATATAAAGGAAACCTAGGGCAAGTTCCAGAGCCTCCAGGGCATCAGTTTCCTTATCTGTACAATGGGATGCTCCACCCGGGGTTAAATGGACATTGTAGTGGCGAGATGGCATTCCCAGTAGCGGCCTGGGTCCCATACCTGGGTAATGTTGAATCACTCCCTTGACATAATTGGCCCATTGTGGGATTCCAGGCTCCAAGGATCGCTGGGCGGTGGGCAGTGGGAACTGCAGTCTCTGGGGCTCATCTGCCTCCTTGGAGGTCGTGAGAAGAGATACAAGCCCATCTGTTCGGGGGCTGCCGACCACCACAGTCACAAGCTCCAGAGCCTGGAAGGAGGTGTGTGGAGTTTACACCAGGTGACAGAGTAAGTCCAACTGAGGCCGCATGAGAGCCACAAAACTTATTTATTTACTTATTTTTTGGAGACAGGGTTTCTGTGTAGCCCTGGCTGGCCTGGAACTCTCTGTGTAGCCTAGGCTGGCCTCCAACTGAGATCCTCCTGCCTCTGCCTCCTGAGTGCTGCGGTTAATAAAGGTGTGTGTCATTATACCCAGCCTACAAACCATGAATACACTGAGTGGAAGGCTTGCAAGTGGGTGGACTATCCCCTTGCAGACAGGAAACTCGTGTCCTTTGGGGTTCTAGAACTTGCCTGGGTCTCCCCAGAGTGATTGGAGCATCCAGGATTCAAACCCCAAGGTTCTGTCCTCTGGGACAGACAGGAATCCGAGGGAATAGGTTGTGCTTGAAGGGAATGAGGTGAAGCTCAATGAAGAGCTAGCCTCGGGGGCTTAGAGCCTGGCTTCCCAGGTCCTCAGGGGGCGGGGCCAGCTTCAGCAAGAGTGCAAACCTGGACTCTGTCCTGAGCTCAGCTTCCAGCTGTGGGCCAAAGGGGACAGATGGCTATCTTAGGCAAAAACAGGAACAGAGGGGCTCCAGCTCCAGGCTTCCCATCTGGAGCCAGCCTCAGCAGTGCGGTAATCCCTCACTGAGGGGCTGCACAGTGAGGCTGACGGGACCCAGGCTGAACGTCGGAAAGTATCGCTCTGGTCACAGACCGGGAGCCGGCTGTGACTCTGAGCATGACCTTAGTGCTCTATGGGTCTACTGCTTCCTTCGTAAATACGAAGAGCAAGGGCGTTGGTGGTGGCGCGCACCTTTACTCCCAGCACTCGGGAGGCAGAGGCAGGCAGATCTCTGTGAGTCTGAGGCCAGCCTGGTCTACAGAGTGAGTTCCAGGACAGCCAGAGTTACAACAGAGAGACCCTGTCTCGATAAACCAAATTAAATAAAAGTAAATTCAAGGGGCTGGGCCAGGAGGGCTACATTTACACAATCTACCTTCGTGTACGTCTAGGTCTGTGCTGCGGGCCCAACCTAAGTGAGGGGACTAAATAACCCCCTTTTTTTTTCTTGTTTTGAGACAGAATCTCACTCTGTGGCTCCAGAAGCTCCTGACGCTCACTCTGTAGCCCAGGCTGGCCTTGAACTGGAGGCAAATGCTCATGCCTCAGCTTCCCAGGCACTAGGATTTTTAGGCATACGCCACCATGCCTAGTACTCTCTACTGCATACTTCCAAGTTGAGGGCGATGATTAACAGCCCCCAGAGGGCGGGCTCGAGGGAGAAGACAACCGCACACCCCCCTCCCAGCCTCGGCTTCCTGTCCTCGCACGTGGATAACTGCACGTCCTAGGGTCTCTCACGTGGGCTGGACCTCCTCCATCCGCCTTCCTCCCGGAGGGTGACCGCCTTCCCGAGCCCCGCGAGCAAGCGCGCCCTTCCCCACCGCAGGCTGGGCCGGCGCGCACGACCCTCCCCGAGGCGGCCCCCTCACCATGGGCAGCACCAGGCCCTGGTTGTAGTCCGTGTGCTCCCCGATGAGGTTGACGCGGCCCGGGGCCGACACTGCCAGCTCCGGCTCGGCCCCGAACTCCTCCAGGAAGGCCCGACGGGCTTCGGCCAGCAGCTCCTCAACCTGGGGCGGTCTCCAAGCAGCCATGACGCTCGTCTGCAGCCGGGCGCGCCGCCCCGCGGGATGCTGAGGGCGGAGCCACGGGGCGCGGACACACATTCCTGGCCCGCCCCCGCCACGCTGGCCCCGCCCATCCCACCTGCTGAGCCTGGCTGAAGTTCAGCTCTGCCTCGGCCCGGGCAGGCGCAGGCAGCTGAGCTGGGTGAAATCCCGTGTCCTCCGTGATGTCCTCTCAGGACTTTGGAGGCTCCCGCTTGAGTGGCGGTTAACACGAGTGGAGATCTGAACTGTCCATCCCTGAACCCGGAACCTCTCTTTCCCGACATCACCACCATTGCCCACACAGCCAGCAGGGCAATGGAGCTGGCCCCAGGAACGCTCGAGGTCCCAAAAGGATCTGCCTCCGAGGTCTTCAGTCAGCCCCTGATCACGTGTCTCTCTAACAGGGTGACCAGAGAAGTCACTTTTTACAGGCTCCTTTCCTGACTCAAAGCAATGGGAGAGGATGCTACCGGCCAAAAGCGAGCCTAGGCCCTCTTCCAAGGCCCAAAGGTTACTGCAAAGTTGGGTTACAGGGCTGGCCCCAGCAGGTGCTTCCTCCATGAGAGCCATAGTCTCGGAGACATGACCATCTGCCCAGAGCTTTCATGCTGGCCCCGAATCTTTGCCTGGGTGCCTGTCTACACCTGCTCACCTTGTGTGAAACCTTGTGACAGAAGGACTGAATGTAAAAAAAGCAGCCTGTCTGGGATTACAATGCGAGCTTTGTGGAGAATTGTGGACAGGGATGCAGCTTGGGGTCACCTCAGAAATCTGTTCACAGATTGTAAAATTGCATTCAAAACACAGTTCAGGGGCTAGGCATGTAGCTCAGAGGTAAAGCCTATACTTGGCATGCTCCAGACCCTGGGGTCAACCCCCAACACTGTATTTTTTAAAAATGAGCAGCTAGAAGACAAGACAGGACTGGGGCTTTTTAACCTTGATGTTGGGAACGTAGCTCAGTGGTAGAGAGCACACACACTCAAAGAGACACATAAAATAGATAATGTTTTTTTTTCAAAAAAAAAAAATTTTCCGAGCCAGGAATGATGGTATGTGTATAATCTTAGCACAGGCAGGAGGATCTCCAGTTTGAAACCAGGCTGGGCTACATAGCAAGATCCTGTCTGAAAAACAAAAGAACTGGGTTGTGTTATCAAAAGACATGTAAATCAGGAAAGCAGGATGTAAAGGCGCAGGCTTGCGGTTCTAGCACTCAGGAGGCAGAAACAGGGTTGAGACCAATTCAGGACCAATCTGGTCTACATACGGCTACACAGCAAGACCCTGTCTCAAAGGGGCAGGGTGGGGGAAAGACTGCCATTAGTAAATAGTAAATGCCTGTAATTCAGAAAGACCAAGGCAAGACGACAGAGAAGTCTAGCCCTTTAATTCCCAGCACTCTGGAGTCAGAGACTGGCAGGTCTCTGTGGAGGTGTGGTGATCTGAAGTCATCCCCGGCTACAAAATGAACTCCAGGCTACCTTATACTACATAAGACTCGGTCTCAAAAACAGTAAAAGTAACAAAAAAATTTTTTGATTGCTAGTTTCTTTTGACGGTCTGCTTTTTGAGTACACATCCACGTAGCCATTTTTCTTTGCATAAACTGCGAGTGGCCTTTGGAGCTGGCAGAAATGGAGTCAGGTCAGAAGCTGTGCAGGGCTGACTGGGGCAACCCTTTCTCTGGACATATTCTCTACCTGACTCAGCTTGACAGCTAACAGTCCAGATTTCTGTCCAGTTGACCTTGGGTGAAAGGCTCAACGTCTCTGAACCTCATTTATACAGCAGGGCTGGTAATTTTCTCTTAGGTTCCTTTATGTCTATGAAGTACCCAGCACTGAACCTGATACTCAGAAGCACAGAATAAATGTTTGCTCCCATTATCAGACTTCCATTAATTCAACAGGCATTATTGGGCTCTCCTTTGTGCAACTGGCCAGAAAGATAAAAAGCCTCAGGCTCCTACCATCTGGTTTGGAAGGCAGACAACCTCAAATCTGACCTCCTCTAGTTGAGATAAATGCTATGCTTACACTGAGGCATAATAGCTCTTTTTATTTCTTAGGTAGGATCACAATCTGTAACCCAGGCTGGCATTGACTTTTTTTTTTTTTTTTAAAAGTCAGGTGTGGTGGCAGACACCTTGAACTCCAGCACTTGGGAGGCAGAAGCAGGTGGATCTCTGAGTTCAGGACAAGATCTATGTCATCTTGGCAAATGCGCAATTCACTATGCAGAACAGACTGGACTTGAACTCAATTTGCCTCTGTCTCCCTAGTGCTGGGATTAAACACCGAGCCTGTTCTTTTGTTTGTTTTGATTGTTGGAGACAGGGTTTCTCTGTGTAGCCCTGGTTGTCCTGAAACAACCTCAATAGACCAGGCTGGCCTCGAACTCAGAGATCCACCTGCCTCTGCCTCCTGAGTGCTGGGATTAAAGGCGTGTGCTACCACCGCCCAGCTGGCTTTGAACTTCTTAATCCTCCTGCTTGGGCTTCCCAAGTGCTTGAATTACAGACATATGCTGTACGGAGGTTTGAGTGAAAAATTACCTGCACATGTGTCTGAACACCTGTTCCGTCCCTGGTTGGTGGCACTGTTTGTGGGAGGTTATGAAGTTGGAGGTGGAGCCTTGCCGGAGAAAGTATATCCCTGGGAATGGACTTTGAAAATTAGACAGCCTTGAGCATGGCATGAGGGCACCCTTTAATCCCAGCAGAAGCAGGTGGATCTCTGAGTTTGAGGTCTACTGGTCTACTGACCAGGCCTACTGTTCTAAGACAGCCAAGGCTGCACAGAGAAACCTGTTTGAAAAATGAAAAAAGAAAACACATATAACCTCACCCCACTCCCGGTTCATTTTGCTTTTGCATGTAAAGATGTGATGTCTTAGCCTCCTACTCTGGCTACATGCCTCCCCTCTCATTATGCACGCTCTCTGGAATTGTACGCTAAAATCAACTCTCCCACAAGCTGCTTCCCATGATGCTGTTCATCACAGCAACAGAAAGCAAACTTGAACATGCTGGCTGGAGCAGCGCTTTCTGAGAAAGAGAGGGAAGGAGAATCATGATCCCTTTTGATCCTATACCCATGTTTTTCCTGCCATCTTTCTTTGGGTTGAATCTATGATCACTGGCACTGGGCACCAGTGACACAAACTTGTAATCCTAGCACTCAGGATGCTGAAGCAAGAAAATCATTGTGAATTCTGCACTAAATAACAAGACTCAGACACATCTTTAATCCCATCAATCCCAGGCAGAGTCTGAGGCCAGCCTGGGGTAAGTAATGAGTTTTATAGAGCAGCATTTCTCAACCCGTGGGTCTCGAACTCTTTTGGGGTCGAATGACCCTTTCACAACCTAAGACCATTTGCATGCGTATCAATATTTATATTACGATTCATAATAGTAGAAAAATTAGTTATGAAGTAGCAGTAAAAATAATTTTGTGGCTGGGGGGTGAGGTCACCACCACATGATTAACTTGTATTAAAGGGTCACAGCGTTAGGAAGGTTGAGAACCTCTATCATAGAGAGACATTGCTCCCTTTTCAAAATTCTGTCTTGTTACAGGAAATTTGTTCAGAAGGAAGTATGCTTTGACCTTTGACTCTTTCTCCCATTTCCTTGCCAGATGTCCTAGGACTGGGGAAAGATAGCACCTTAATGTGCACATGGCACCCCAAGTGCTCTCTGCTCTGCTGGCCAAGAAGCATTTATCCAGCTCAGGATCACACAGAGCTACCATCCATCATCGGAACATACAGTGGGGTGGGAATATCACCTACAATGGCCACATTAGCTGGTAGCCTGTCAACCAAGAGGTCGCCAAGGATTATTTGTCTAGACCAGGACCAGCCTGGGCTCCTATTGAGGACAGGTCTCCAAAGATGCCAAAGCTAAACACTCATCTCCTGGGTCTTTCTTCTTAAAGGCTTTACTTTTAAATCATGTGTAGATGTGGGTATCTACTTGTGGGAATGTGTAGCTGCACACCTACGGGGACGGTCACAGGGGTAACAAGGAGACATTTTCATACCTGGAAGCCCTGCCAGACCTCAGCAGAGGGAACCACCACCACGGCAAGCGGCATTCTGAGCAGTGTGGGACCACGAGCATCTGAGCTCAGGTGTTTTTATTGATTCAGAACTACTCAGGTGCAGACCATAAGCAATCAACTTCCCCCGCATAAATCCAACACCTGAAGGCAATACAAAACGCCAAGACCTATGCATCCCTTTTTTCCAATAGTGCACAAAAACAATTATTTTAAACACAACTAAAGATAAACTTCCACAGCAGGTATGTGCGTGTGAGTGCATGGCCCAAAGAGGCCAGAGGTGTTGGATCCCTGGGAGCTGGAGTTACAGACGTGTGAGCAGCCTGATGTGGGTGTTGGAAACTGAGTCATCTCTCCAGCCCTTTTTGGGTCTTTCTTGATAGACTCAAATCTTTCTTCATCAGGAAGGCATCTTCCACGCAGGCACAGCCTGGCCTCCTCACATAGGACTTGAGTCCTAAGCTCTCAAATGGATGTAACCCAGTGTTTGCTCTGTTGAGAGCCCATCACCTCACCCAGTCTTGTTCCCAGGATTTTCTGGTAAGTTTTTTGTTCTTCTGCGGTGTGCGCGACAAAAGCTTCTATAGTACTGGCGATACACAGAATTCAAGTCTGCACAGACTGAAGGGCTAATAGGCTGCATTACAGGACAGAGCTAGTTTATGTTCTAACTGGTCAGTGCACCAGATATCTCTGATCAAATATTTTCACAGTAGTTGCCCGCACTTACTGTTCCCAAGTTTGCACAGACTGCTTCGTTACATCCTTGCAAGCCTGTTGGGCAGAAATTTTATTTTACAGATGGAGAAAGACAAACAGGAAAAGGGAGCTGAGAGCTTGGGTCATGGGCCCAAGTCTATTCTGCCACCGTCCTGTTGCCGTGAGTACTGCAGGCTGCTGCAGCCTTTGCTCTGCCTATGGAATGGCCGAGGTGCAAAGCTTAGTCTCTCCTCAGTGAACAGGAGGCACAATGCTCTCCAGACCACTAAGGCCCCAGTGCCCACTCAGGACACTGCATTTGAAAGAGGTTAAGAACGCTCTGGTATGTCAGGATGGCTCTTTGCCGCTAGTGAGATTCCAAACCCTGGCTCACATCCTTCCAGGCAGCACTCGGCAAGGCGGCAGCTTGTTTTCCTCAGACCTCCTGACAGGAGTAAGAAAGGAAGGGACCAACCACTCCAGAGTGCCCATCAGAACAGCCTCAACCACTCCATGGGTGCTGGAATATTGAGGTTGGCTTTTCCTGACTTTGCTCTTCAGATGGTAGCACTAAAGGCAGTTGTTTATGCCAAAATGCTGACCAGAAGCCCAGCCCAGCAAAATGGGGGTGGTATCTCCCTAAAGGAATGCAGTGCAGGTTTAACCACCAGTGGACAAAAGGCAGGAGAGAAGCAATGAGGGTCGAAGGTGCAGAGAACTGTTTTAGTGAGGTGAAAAATGTTCTTACCAAGGGTTCATGAGGGTTAAGGACAGGGCACCCAAAATGGATACTTGAGGTTCTTATGCCCAGCTGCAGAAGGGGGCAGAAACGGCTCGATCTAGCCCATCTGTGGTAGGTTAGAACGGCAGCGAGGCCCAAACTGAAGGGCCACAACCTTGGGGTTTTTTTTTTCTGAGACAGGGTTTCTCTTGTAACTCTGGCTGTCCTGGAACTCACTCTGTAGACAGGTAGACCTCCTTAGTGCTGGGATTAAAGGTATGCTCCACTGCCAAGCTGGCCCCTGGTTTGTCTAATAGCCATGTTCTGCCACATCCCTCCCTCTGCCCCTCTACACTCAATTCCAGACCCTCACAGACCCATGTCTGGATGCCTGCCACTAGGCAATGTTTCCAAGGAACCATGGAAATGAGGCAGTAGACATCCGGCTAAGGGCTTAGCTTTACACACTACTGTTGGACCTGTCCTAGCACTGCACATCTAGGCAAGGCCACTACAAACCAGTTTATGTAGGTGAGGACAAGTACTGGGAGTCCTGAGCAAGTCACCCCTTGGCTGGAGGACCTTGTGAACTTTGGAAAGTAACATCCGAACTTAAAAAGTGGTAAGCCAGAGCTGGGTGGAGGTGGCGCATACGCCTTTAATCCCAACACTTGAGAGACAGACGCAGGCGGATCTCTGAGTTCAATGACAGCCAGGGCTGAGAGAAACCAGCTCCCCCCATCTCCCCAGAAAAAGGCCTTAAAGAAGCCAGCCAGTCTCTGGACACCTGTTCCCTCCAAAGGCTCACTTCACTGTGATATGCCAAATCTGGGCAGATGACAGTAAAGAGGCACAGGAATAAACTGGTACTGTCCTGGGCAAACTACACTATAAAGCCAGGCCTCTCACAGCTGGGGATGTTAACTCTTTGGTAGAATGCTTACCTAGCACACAAGACCTGGGGTTCAAACCCCAGCACACACTAGTTCCATGAATACATTGTGCAACTTTTCAACTTCCCCTTTCGCTAGACCCTGTAGTGACCCAGTCCAAGGCTATCCTGTAGAGGCAGCTGCCTAGAACCAAAACATGACTGCTCAAGTTACCCTGTGTAAGCCAAAGTTTTAAGTTTAGGAGCCTCTAGGCTTTCAACAGCTGACATCACACTGCAGGCCAGAAACTTGGTTACTACAGGTAGCAAAGTCAGCAAGCTAATCCAATCCTGTGTCTTGATCAAGCCCCATTCCTAACTCCAGTGTAAGCACAACTGTCTTACTGTACTGGACCACAGTGCCTCCCTTCCTGTACCACGCCCATTAACCTGCCTATTCTTACCTTTTAAAAGCCTAGCTGTTGGCAGGTGTGGTGGAACACACCTTGTAACCCTAGCCACTTGGAGGCTAAGGCAGAACAGAATTCTATTCCAGGCCACTTTGGGGCTACATGCAAAAACCTAACACTTCAGTAAGGCAGCAGTTTAAATTACTAAGCATCACTAGAACGCAGACTGGTCCCATACTAATGCCCACCAGCATTCCTGAATCGTCATCAAATGGACAGAAGTAGGAAGGACACTAACAGTTGCAAGGGGCTCAATGGAAGGTAAAAATGATACTCCAATTACATACAGGTAATTGTCAAAAACATCCTTCACCTACCAGTTATTAAGGCCTGCTGCAGATAACCATAAAACCCTACAAATTGCCAAACTAAGTATTTTTCCCTGTAACAATCTCTCATCGAACACTATGGGCTCTATAAACACGCTGTCTTTAAGCCCACCCCATAAACACAACCGCACCGTGCCTTTTGTCATCAGACCTAGGACTTCTTGCATGCCAGGCAAATGCTCTACCACCAAGTCATCACCAGCCCTCGGCGTTTTTATGGAGCGTTGGGCTCTTTACAAGCTTCCTTCTATTACCACTTTGAGTACCTCCTTTTCCCATCAAGCAAAAAGCTGAAATTAAGCTCAGACATACTTAATCTAGGTAACAGATGTATTAAAAGCTTCGTATATTCAATTTAGGTTTGACACTTAGTTGGATAAACAAGTTTATTTGTAAATTTAGTCAACATACATAATTGACCTAAAAACTTCAATAGGATACTTTTAAAAACCACTTAAAGGCCATGTCTACAAAAGGAATTTTGCCAGGACAGTAACCAGGTGGAACCTAACCCATCTTCATTGGCAGAGGTCCAATAAGCTGAAGCTGTACTCATATTCTTACCCCCATGTTTAAACTCCACAAAGAAAAAATCTTGTAGTTTTTCCCCTTAAAGATTAAAAAAAGAAACAAAACCAAACTCAATCTAGGTATAAGACCAAACACCACAACGAAAAGCTGCACTAGCAGGTTAGTCACAGACGATGCTGGTGTGAATAACTGGTTATTTTACTCTAGAGCCCTTATAAATAAAATCCCCGTTAGTGTACGCGTTATCAGCTAGAGTGTTAGTTAACATGTGGTAGAATGAGGACTTATGCAAGGTTTAATACGCATAGCATTTTTCTACTTTAAAACAAATGCAGTCTAGTCAGGAAATACCAACTGGACTAAATTACACACACCTTAATGACAAGACTCCTCACCACTTGTGAATGCAAAACATTTAATTTAAAAATGTTGAACACTACAATATATAAAATAGCTATTATAAATGCACATAGTGTATTCTATAGCTGCCAGGTTTACTTTCCTTTTTTATTTTTTTAGGAAACTGTTACACTGTGGTTAAAACTTGAATCTTCAACCTTTGAAAAAGCCCACATTCTATCACAGTGATGTATGGTTAAACACTTGGATCAAGTCATAACCAGTTTTATTGCAAAAGGACCCTGTACACATTTATCAATCCTAGTACCTTAATAGCTACCCAACAAGACTTTAACATACAGAAACATGCATCATGAGAAGCAGGAATTATCACCCATCCCTTCTGCACAGTAGCAACCTGTCACTCCCGAGCCACAGCGCCCACATCACTGAGGTCTGTGAACAGTCACTCTTCGCATTCATCCTGAGTGGAAGATGGAATGACTTAAGTACAAATGCAACATATTATAAACAATTTCTTACAAAAAAAGTCACAAATTAAACCAAAGTATTTTACAGAATTTACTACAAAATGCCATAAAAACCGCCTCGACTTAAGCTCTCTCCCCCCGTATCCGGCGAGCCAACTGGATGTCTTTGGGCATGATGGTGACTCTCTTGGCGTGGATGGCACACAGATTGGTGTCTTCAAACAACCCCACCAGGTACGCTTCACTAGCCTCCTGCGGAGGACAAGAGCAACGACACTATTAACCCCCTCGCTGCCGCGCAAGCCGAGCCTCCCCCGCCACCCCGGGGCCACCGAGCCAGCCTTTGTCCTACCTGGAGCGCACCGATGGCCGCGCTTTGAAACCTCAAGTCGGTCTTGAAATCCTGGGCGATCTCCCTCACCAGCCTCTGGAAAGGCAGCTTCCGGATGAGCAGCTCGGTCGACTTCTGGTAACGACGGATCTCTCGGAGAGCCACGGTCCCGGGCCTGCAGCCATCGGAGAGAGGGAGGGCGTCAGAGGACGCGGCGGGGCGCGAAGGCGGCCGAGTCATTGTTCCCGGCCCTCCGCCTACCTGTAGCGGTGGGGCTTCTTCACCCCGCCGGTAGAGGGCGCGCTTTTCCGGGCGGCCTTGGTGGCCAGCTGTTTGCGGGGGGCTTTCCCACCCGTGGACTTCCGAGCGGTCTGCTTGGTTCGGGCCATTTTCTTTCACCTGCGAGACACACAACGTTCGAGCCCCGACCACCGGGCTCCCGCCGCCCGGCGCCCCCTCCTCGCGGCGGCAGATGGCCGCCGCCGCCTCCTCCCCCTCCCCTAATGACTCAGGCCGCGCCGACACGGCGGCCTCCCCCGGGAGGGGGAGCGCGGGGAGGAGCCAGTCCCGCTCCGCGGGCGGCCGGGAGCGCGGCGGGACCCGTGAGTCACCGCCAGGAAGCAGGCCGGACGGAGGCGGCGGGGCTCCGCCTCACGGGCCAGACCGGCCTCCCAGCCGCCTCCCCGGCCCCGGGCCGTCGGCGGCCGACCACCGCGGCGCCCGCGTTCCCGCCCCCGGGGCCCGGTCACCGGCGGAAGGCCGCGCACTCACCCAAGGCCGGAGAGTCTGAGGCCCTTGCCGGGACCGCAGCGCTGCTGTCGTCGGTCGGAGAGGAGCCGCAGTCACCGAGCGGGACGGGAAGACGCTCCACCAACGAACGACCAAACCGCTCTGCGCTCCGAGCCCCCCGACGCCTCCATTTTTATACAGACGCTTCACGCTGCGTCGCTGCGTCACAGAACCCTTATTTGCATACACCAACGACTTTTTCGATTGGCGGGAGCCTTCGCCGACGCGCTGACATCTCCCGACACAAAGGCCGTACTTCGGGCCCCGTTCCTGATTGGCGGGTGTTTAGGTCACTGATTGGCTGTTAAAATTGCCTCGTGATTGGATGGGTGCGAAGAGGAATGGACGAATCAGAGTTTAGTCCTAAGCAGCTCTCCTGATTGGATAAAATGGAGCTATGTTTGGATCCTTCTCTTGGTTCCAAAGCTCCACAATAGAAAGTCAATGCAAATGAATTGCGCTAGCCTCCCAGAGTTAAAGCCCGACCGACTGTCTGAGCCCGAGACTGTCTGCGTCAAGAGTCCACTTTAGAGAGATTTTGCCCAAATATATAATAGTAATAATAATAATTCCAAAGTAGAAAAAAATATGTTTCCTGAATTATTTACTTTTTGTTGTATTTTAATCGTTGAGAACAGTGTGAGAAATGCAACCCAGTAAATCATGTTACAGTGTACGGTGTTTTGTGTACCACGCATACATGTTGTAAACAAAAAAGCAACTGTTTGTTGAGGAACGGTAATAGAATCAAAACTCAAAAAATGATTTCAGAGTTGGGTGGTGGCACACGCCCTTTAATCTCAGCATTTTAGGGGACTCAGAGCTAGAAAATCTGTTAGTTGGAGACCAGTCTGTTCCGCATCGAGGGTGATAAGCCAGCTAGGCCGACATAGTGCGATCCTGTCTTTTTAGAAGTCCTGTGTTTCCCTCCAGCGCTTCATAAACCCAGCTCAGGATGCTCATCTGTAATATTGGGAGATGGAAGGAGGATCCAAAAATCAAAGTTGTCACAGCTACTTAGTTTGAGGCCCGTCTAGGATATATCATACATTGTCTCAAAAAAAAAAAAAAAAGCAAAAGAAACTGGCCATGGCTGCTCATTCCTTTAATCCCAGCACTCTGGAGGCAGCAGGCAGATCTATGAATTTAAGTGAGTTTAGAGCCAGCACTAGACAAGCCAGGGCTACACAATGAGACTTCGTCTCAAAACAAAACAAAAAGCTCTATCTTTTTGTTTAATTCAGAGCATTACGAAATATTTTATTTTGATGTAGTGAGAGTTAAATAAATGGCCAGACGTGGTGGCGCACACATTTCTTTAATCCCGGCACCCGGGAGGCAGAGGCAGGTGGCTTTAGGGGCAGCCTGGTCTACAAAGGAGTTCTAGGATAGCCACAGCTACATAGTGTGACTCTGTCTCAAAAACCAAACAAACAAGAAGTATATATATATATATATATATATATAATATATTGTATATATATAAATAACCTGGTTATATATTTCTTGAATTATTTAATTCAACTGCATGAAATAAATACACCAGGAGAGGTAACATTCCCATGAGATTACCAATGTCCATAAGGAAAAGATAATTAAAGGAAATGGATGCCCTTGTGTAATACTTGATAATTACTACTTCTGAGAAAAACCTGACAGATTTGTGGAAACGCTAATATTTTTAGATTTATTTATTTATTTTTTAGACAGGGTTTCTCTGTGTAGCCCTGCCTGTCCTAGAACTCTCTCTGTAAACCAGGCTGGCTTGGAACTCAAAGACCTGCCTGTCTCTACCTACCAAGTGCTGGGATTTGGTGAGCCACCGTGTGGGTGTAGGGAATTGAACCCTGGTCCTCTGCAAAAGCAGCAAATGCTCTTAATTGCTGAGCAATTTCTCCAGCATTACAAAAATCCCACTCTTTACTCTTGTTTTAAAGAACAGTCTTCAATATATTGCAATATTTAAATATATAAAACACCAAACTAAAATTAAGGTTACCAGTCAAAGCCTAGAAAATTGAGGCAAGCTGCCTGTAATTTTCTATTCTCCTGCCTTGGTCTCTTTTCTTTTTTCTTTTAGAAACAGGGTTTCCCTGTTGTAACTCTGGCTGTCCTGGAACTCACTCTGTAGACCAGGCTAGTCTTGAACTCATAGAGATCCTTCTGCCTCTGCCTCCCAAGAGCTGGGATTAAATGTGTAGGCCCCCACTGTCTAGCTTGTCTTGGCCTCTTAAGTGCTGAAATTAAAATTAAATTAAAAGTGTGTGCCACCACAGGCAATCTTTGTTTGGTTGGTTTATTTGCCTTTCAGACTAAATCTTCACATGCAGCGCAGACGGGCCTCATATTCATGATCTTGCCTCAGTTTCCCAAGGGCTTGCGTACAGGTGTGCACCACCATATCTGAAAATCGTAAACAATGACCCAAGAAAGAGGATTCAATATTAAAGCTAATATGATTATTATCATTAGTGATCCTTCCTGTACAAATGTAATGGGGTGCATTTCCCCCAACTCTGTGATTTGTGGTCTTTAGAATCTTCATTGGAAGGTGCGGGTTTTTAGAGCCAGGTGTGGTGGTACATGTCTTTAATCCCAGCACTACAGAGGCAGAGGCAGGTGTATATTTGTGGGTTCAGGGTTAGCCTGGTCTACATAGTGAAGCTCTGCCCAAAAAGAAAAGGAAGTGCATGTTTTTTGAACTTCTGAAATTAATAAGACAGAGTGCTGTTGGTTTTTGCACTAACTTGTTTCTCAGAATAGCTGAGTATTTGAGGGGTAAGTCTCAATGATCGGTAATGTAACCACAGTCTAGGGTGCCACACCTGGCCCAAAGGTCAACTTGTAGCAGTATTAGGAGAGCAGAAATTGCATAATTT
Organism: Cricetomys ansorgei; assembly: GCA_026225945.1. NCBI lineage: Eukaryota > Metazoa > Chordata > Mammalia > Rodentia > Nesomyidae > Cricetomys > Cricetomys ansorgei. The sequence goes on along the minus strand of JAMJFZ010001895.1, from coordinate 5,768,524 downwards.
GAAAAGGCTACAGAAGGATCTTTGACATAATCTCGTGTGAGAATTCCTCCCAAAGTTTTACAATTTTAGATTATAATTTTTTTTTTTTGTATTGTAGGGGACCAAGGGCTTGGCTGGGAAGCACTCACGCCTGAGCTGCATCTGGATCCCCTGCCTTCTCGAGATTGGGTTTCCTTAATTAGTTCAGATTGGCCTGGAACCTCCTATATTGCCAAGATAGCCATTGCTTTCACCTCCTAAGTGATGGGATTTCAGGTGTGCGAGTGAGACATACACTCACTCCACCCCCTTTGAGAGAGGACTCACTCTGTAGCCCAGGCTACCCTGGAAATCACTATGTACTCCAGCATATCTTGATCTTGTGGCTATCCTCCTGCCTCAGTCTTCTGAGGGCTGAGATTGTGTGACCCACCACTCTCGGCTCTGGAGTCCTCTTAACATATACCATACTGCTTTGTTTTGTTTTGTTTTGAGACAGGGTTTCCCTGTGCAGCCCTGGCTGTCCTAGAACTCACTCTGTAGACCTAGCCGGCACCAAACTCACAGAGAAGAGATCTGCCTGCCTCTGCCTTCAGAATGCTGGGATTAAAGATGTGTACTACCACACCCAACTATCTTCTTTTTCTTTTCCTTTTTAGACCATGATGGCAGAATTCCCAGGGCCCCACCTGCCTCTGGGGTTAAAGGAGCATACTTCTATGCCTGGCTTCCATACTCATCTTCGTCTTACGTTTTGAGAGATTGTCTTACTAAGCAGTCCAGGATAGACTTCAACTTGTGGCAATCCTCCTGTCTCTGCTTCTTGAGTGCTAGGGTTACATGCATATGCCATCACACCCAGTTTTTTTTTTTCTCCCTCTGGCTTTTGGTAATTAAAGGAAATCTAAAACCTGCCCCAGGAAAGAGTGAGATGTAGATGTAATCCCTCCACCGGAGCGTGCCTAGAGTACCACCTCCCTCTTAGTTCCTAGTCGTCTTGGTTTTTCTTTTTCCTGAACTGACAAGTGGGAGGGAAGGCAGCACGGGGAGTGGGTAGGAGCTGGAAGTTCAATACCATCAACGCTCAACAAAGTCGGGGGCCAGGAGGAGAGCACATTGTCTGGTGCGCTGAGGGGCGCACCTGGGTTCCGCCCCATGGCGCTGCAGTCAGGGTGGTAGTACACGGAACGCACTATCCGGGCTAGTGTCCTGTCCCAGTTCCTCTTTGTTAACTTGCTGAGTGGCTTTCTGCAAGTTACCTAACTTTTCTGCGTTTTGATTTCCTCTTCAGTAAATTAAGAAATTTCGATGATGTCATCTCCTCGTTCTATAGCACATGCTTATTCAGAAGCTCATGTTATATTCTTATCAAAAATTAAATCTGCGGGACATAGTTTCTGCAGTGACTTCACACAGGGGGATTCGAGGGACAACAGGTAACCAGTTCCTTGGATTAAATAGCAAGAATGGAGCAGTTCACTATCATTTCTACTTGTCGTTTTTCAGAATTGTTCATCTTCAAACAGCTCTATGGCTAAACAATTGACTTAGCCTGTTTAGGAAATACCAGTTTGTCAGCTTACAATTTGGCTTCCAGCTAAGAACTAAATTTAAAAAGTATGTGTCACTCTTGAACACTAACAATTTCCATGTGCCCCACCCTCTCTCACCCTTAAGGTTATTTGAAATGTGCTCCCCCCGTCCTCCCATCCCCATCTCCATTCCCATCCCCATTTCTTTTGAGGGAGGCTCTCACTATGTAGCTTCGGCTGGCCTGGTACTTGGTATGTACACCAGGCTGACCTCAGACTCACAGAGATCCATCTCTTCTGTATCCAAGTGCTAGGTTTGAAGGCATGCGTCAACTACGCCCAGCTTCTCTCCTTAAAAAGGGTTTTAAAATAATAATTGCTTATTTGTGCCACGGTGTGAGCATGGGGACTGCTCTCTTCTCCCACGGTTCAGGTGCTTACACTGAGGTCTCAGGCGTGGCAGCAAGTAGCAAGCACCTTTAACTCTGAGCTATCTTACTGGCTCTCTTTTTTGTTGTTGTTGGTTTTTTTTGTTTTGTTTTGTTTTGTTTTTCAAAACAGGATCTTGCTGTGTAGCCCTAGCCTCGGATTTATATAGCTGAGAGATGAATGCTTATACCAACTAAGTTACATGCCAGCCCAGATGTATTTCTTTAGCGAGACAATTATTAACTAACAGGATCTTATTCAACGAAACAATGTTGAAAGCAATGGATTAGACCAGGTGTGATGGTGCCTGTCTGTAATCCTAGCACTTGGGAGCCGGAAGCAGGTAAGGTCTCTGTGAGTTCAAGTCTAGTCGGATCTATGCATCAAGCTTCAAGCTTGCCCGGGGAAACATAGTAAGATCCTGCCTCACAAAACAAGCAAACACACTCACAAACAAAAAGAAATGAATTTGAAATAGATTGAATATAGAAAATGAGGTCAAATGGAAAGTATTACAGATCTATGATGGACATTTTTATTATTGGTTGTGTGTGCACGATGTGTGTGAGGTCAAACGACAACTTTGTGGAGTGGTCCCACTCCAGTTTATGTCAGTTCTAGGGATCAAACTCTGGTTTCGTCTTACAGGCAATTTTACCCTGACCCATCTCCCCAGTCCTATTATTATTTTGTTGTTCTTGTGGTTTTTAGACAGAGTCTGGCTGACTTGGAACTAGCTATAAATACCAGGCTGACTTTGAACTCACAGAGATCCACCCTCCTTTGCCTTCCAAGTGCTGGGATTAAGGAATGTGCCACCTTGCTACTGCTTTTTTGAGACAGGGTCTCAGTATGTAGTTCAGCTTGGCCTGGAACTCGTGATTTTCCTCTTTCAGGCATGTTCTACTATATCTAGCCTATAGAGATCATTTCATAAAACCAAATGCCTGAATGTGAGGTGATTGCCTTGTTTTACAAACAGAACAACTTTGCCTGGCTTGTAAGAGGTCAGGAGAGTTATTTTCCCAAATAAAAAGGTTGTTCCAGAAAATGGAACCAGAGTGTGTATTATAACTCATTCCTTTCTCGGACCCTGGCCCTTCATATGGAGTCTACCACATACCACAATGCTTCTCAACAATTTACCAGTGTACCGGAGACTACTCTAGACAGAGATTAAGTTCGCCCTTCGAGCTTAATGTACTGGAAACAAGGTATTTGGGCCAGCCACCGAGTTCAGAAAGGGCCCAAGTGGAGGAGTTCCAGGTTTCAGGGTTGGTAAATGTTAATGAAGCGCGGGAATAGTGTAGCTTTTCTTTAACAAAGCTCCCTCAAGCTGTCTGCCAGTCGGCATCCTTTCTCTGATGGATTTACAGGTTTCTACCACCGCATGAAGATGTTGGCTGACAAGCTTGCTTGCTTGGAGGCAATACTCTCTAGGCTGATTTTAGAAACTGTGCGCAAACTGTAGTGGTACGGAGGCAAGGTAATTACTGCACTGTTGACAGTATAATTACATTTGGTACATTCTCGGTGGAATCGTTTAGGGCCTCCCAAACTGGATCCTTGTACTCAGGAGATTTTCCAGCTTCAAGGAAGAACTCTTCTCCTATCACACTGAAATAGCAGCGCTGGTAATAGGAAGAGTGGCTAGACTACAATTACCACAAGCCATCGCGGGTCCTTAACATCCGGGACACTTTTCGCAAAGATCCCTGGGTATTGTGGTCTTGCGCTTTGGCGGCGACCCTGTGCCAACGGTAAAATTTCAGCCGAAAGGAGAACCACAATTCCCAGCAACCTTTGCTGCGGTGCGGGGGGTCTTCACGTTCTCGTGGCGCGGCGCAGGCGCCGTGGGTCTTCGGCGCGGACCGCGCAGACTGAATAATAAAAGGGGAGCGGCGAAGAGGCAGGAAGACAGGACCATGTCGAAGGGCCCCGGGCCCGGCGGCTCGGCAGCTTCCTCGGCGCCCCCGGCCGCTACCGCTCAAGTGCTGCAGGCACAGCCCGAGAAACCGCAGCACTACACGTACGTAGAGCCCCCCCCCCTGCCGCGCGCGCACGCCTGACGTCAGCGGCCAGCGTGAGTCACGCGCGCAGGGAGAGCGCGAGGCTGTCTCTCCCTCCCCCCCTTCCTCCACCAGCTCGGCCCAGACCGGTTCCAACCTGCTAGGGCCGGTCCTAGCTTCCTTCAACTGTCACCAACCTCTGGTCGGGCCGTGGGGCGGGAAACTCGGTCCCAGCCCCCGGGTTGGGCAGGCCGGAGCTCGGGTTCCAAGTACACACTTCTCAGGGTAGGCCTGGGAGGCCATAAAACCACACTTCAGGCTCTCTGGGAGCGCTAAGTCCACGACACGGCAATCGACTTCTGTAGCAGCCAGCCCTCCCTAGGCCTGCCCAGCACTGACTGTTGGCTTGAAGTCCTGGCGGGAGACTCCATGCACTGTGCACCGGAGGTCTTTTTGAATCTCGAAGGCCTGTTAGGTCTTTAACGAGCATCACCCATGCTTGAGTTCCCTTAAACAGTCAAACGTGCAGACACGGAATCAGTCCTCGCAGCCGTACTGTCCAGCCTGAGCCAGCGACCCTCGGTGCTGGGTGATTGCAGACCCCTTCAGACTCTTGACAAGAGAGGGAGCCTCATACTGACAATAAACGAGATGGTTAAAACGGAAAAATCTTGAAAAGCTGCTTGTGTCCAAGCTTAGGTCCCTGTCTTCGTTTCTGTCGTGGCACAGTAGGCCTCGGTTCTGTGGGAACTGTGGTTCCCTTCGTAAAGCAGTGTTGGTTTCTGTTCCCTTCCTGTGCCGGGCCTGCCTCTCATCCCCACTGGGCGTCTGAGCGATGTGCATGTTTAAAAGATCCCAACCCAAAGAGATCTCAGAACCCGGGAGGTTGAACAACCGACAAGTTCAGTAAGTCAGGCGCAGGAAACGTGTTGGGAATACAGAGAACTAAAAGCAGGCAGGAGGAACTCTGGCTTGACACTCAAGAGGACCTTTTGGGAGATGGGACCTGGGAACATTGGTTATAGGAAATGTATTGGTTTCTTTGAGGGACTCTCCTGTTGGCTGACGTCATCAAAGCTTGACTGCAGTGTAACTCAGATTAGCCTTTCAAATGTCAGTTTGCTGGTCCTTACTGGAGTTCTCTGCAACCTTGCCATTGCTTTTGGTAAGAAGGTCTAACCTCAGAATAGTGCCATTTGAATTATCTGGCCACACAACAGTGTGGTCTTGATCTACAAACATGTAAACTTAATTGGAACCTCTTTTACATTTATTTATTTGTATGTGAATGTGTGTGGGCACACACATGGCCATGCACAGGCATGGAAGTCAAAACATCTTCAAGGAATTGGTTCTCTCCTTGCACCGTGTGGATTCTGGGGATTGAACTCAAGATGGCTAAGCTTCACAGCAAGTGCATTACCAGCGCTGTGCCATCTCGACAGCCAAGAACTGTGTTGTAGTGTTGGCAGCGGAACCTAGGGTCTCTTGCATGTGGGGCAAGGGCTTGTGCCATTGAGCTGGCTGTCCTGGAACTCACTCTGTGGACCAGGCTGGCTTCAAACTCACAGAGATCCACCTACCTCTGCCTCCCCAGTGCTGGGATTAAAGGCATGAGCCAGCACTGCCTGGCAATGCTCTTTGGTGAGCTGTATCTTCAGACACAACACACAGATTTTTTTTTCTTTTACTTTTTGAGCTGTGACCTCACTAAGTTGCTTGGGCCAGCTTTGAACTTCTATAACCCAGACAAGTCTTGAATTCTGCATCCTTCTTCTGACTCCTGAGTAGCTGGGATTACAAGTCTGTTCTACTACTGGGCCTCATTCTGGAATTTTTTAATGATCTCTAGTGGCTTGGATTGTGGGTTTTCAGTACAATTCCAAACAAATTTGAATAAATATTGGTTTCTTTTTGTGGATGCGTATGATGTATGCATCGTGTGTGTGGGGGTCAGGGAAGGGCATCAGCTGTCCTTTCACTGGCCTCATTTCCTTAAGACAGATTCTTTGGAACCTGGAGAGATGATGGCTCAGTGATTAAGAGCACTGGCTGCTCTTCCAGAGGTCCTGGGTTCAATTCCCAGCACCCACACGTTGGCTCATAGCTGTCTAACTGTAGTCCCATGGAATCCCGTGCTCTTCTGGTGTGCAGACACCCATATATATTATACACATGTGTATATGTGTGTGTGTGTGTGTGTATGTGTATGTTCTTTCACTGAATCTGAAGCTTGGCCAGGTTGACTGCCCAGTAAGCTCCTAGGGTCCACTTCCCCTCACCTCCCAATGTTGGGTTAGAAGCATGTTGGCTATGCCTGGCTTTTTACATGGTGATGAGGATTTGAACTCAGTCCTCATGGTTGTGCAGCAAACACTCTCCCCACAGAGCCATCTCCGTAGCCATCATTTTGTTTTGTTTTTTAGGGTAAGGACTTGCTATATAGCTCCGGCTAGCCTGGAGCTCACCATGGCCTCCACCTGGGGAGCCTTTTCCCTACTTCATTCTTCCAGATGCTGGCATTGTAGGAGGAGGCCACAGTGGCTGCAGTCTGTTTCTCGTTGTGTCGCCACTGATAACTGTGAAGTTACATGGAATGCTTTACTGATACTTTGAAATCCCCGGTGAAAGGAGTGGACCCGGTATAATTAATTGTCAGTGTCTGAGTTGTTTGCTTGCTTGTTTTTTGACACAGGGTTTCACTATGTACCTTGGCTGTCCTAGAACTCACTGTGTAGACCAGGATGGCTTTGAACTCACAGATACCTGCCTGCCTCTGCCTCCCAAGTGCTGGATTAAAGGTGTGTGCCACTACACTTGGCTCGGCATCTGAATTTTGAAAAAATTATTTTTATTTTCAGTAGTTAATGTATGTCTATGCAATAGGAGCATGCCTGGTGCCCTTGAAGGCCAGAAGGAGGCATCGATTCCCTGGAACTGGAATTACAGACAGCTGTGAATGGCCATGTGGGTGGTGGGAATCAAACCAGGCTTCTCTGCAAGAGCAGCCAGTGCTGAGCCATCTCTCCAGTCCTAATAATTGAATTTTCACCCTCATGATTGTTACTTGTTTGACATTTGTTTCTGTATTCCTTGAGGATTGGTACAGGGTCATGGAGCTCGGCTCCCGAGGCGTCTTTATTTATTAAAACATTTACTTATTTTGTGTGTGCACGCAATGTGAGGACAGTATGTGGGCGTCAGTTCTCTCCTTTCGTCCTGTGGGTCCCAGGAATCAGACTCGGTGCAAATCCCTTTACCTGCTGAGCCATCTCGCTAGCTTGAGACATCTTTTAAATCAGCAGGGATTAATGAAGTGGCCAAGTTTGACTTGAACGATGGAGATTATTATGTTCCTATCTTTGTGAATATATCTTTTTATCTACAAAAAGTCAGAGAACTCACCAGTCAGTCAACGTAAATTGTGGCATTTGGAAAACTTGATCATCCAGGTCCCAGGTGCAGAAAGCATGCAGGCACAGGTGGTACAAGTGTACTTGGTGTTCCTAGTGTGTTTTCTGTGTTCTAAGGTGAACTCAGTTGTTGTCCTTAGAGATCGGTTTTTCCAGGTAGAGTTTCTCTGTGTGCCCCTGGCTGGCCTCAAACTCAGATCCACCCACCACTGGGATTAAAGGCACGTCACTCACACACACTCACACACACTCCACCGCAGGCCATGGGGACTGTTAGTTTTTTGAGTCAATCTTCATACACAGTCCAGGAAGACCTGGCATTCCCTGTTGACACCCTTGCCTCTACCTACCTTCCAAGTGTGGCATTATAGCATGTGCCACCATGCCCAGCTGTCGTCCCTCCCCCATCAAAATGTTTTGTCTTTTAAAACCTGACATGTTGGTTTTAAGTGGTTTGTTTTGGGACAGTTCTCTCAATGAAACCAGCTTGCCTCAAACTCCCACCCTCCCAGTCGAGCGCCTGCTGCTGTGTCTCAGCTTTTTGTTGTCCTTTTGTTTTATTTGAGATGAGTTTTTTGTTTGTTTTTGTTTTTTTGTTTTTCAAGACAGGGTTTCTCTGTGACTCTGGCTGTCCTGGAGCTCACTCTGTAGACCAGGCTGGCATGTGCCACCACCACATGGCTGAAGGCCGGGGTTTTATGTGGAAGATGACCCTAAATTACTGCGGATCCCCCTGCTCCACCTCCCAGCTGCTAGGATTACAGCTGTATTGCTGGGAAGGCTAGACCGCTCCTGAAGCCGAAAGGTTTATGCAGAGAGTAGTTTGAAGGGCAGTTACTTTGTTGATATTTTCTCCTGACCTTTTAAATAATCTTTCATTAAAGTAAATTGAAATAATCTTTTCAACAGATAGGTGCTGCCACTTGTGCTAGACGTGAATCCCGTCCTTGTAGGAAGTACTGTGCGGTCAGACTTCTGTCTGCTGTGTAGCTCCAAGTATTTGATTGGCATTCTCGAAAGTGACAATGTGCATGTATTAATACATTTCCAGCGTAAGAGCCACATGTGTCTTTTTACTTGAGAAGAACTAAATTTAAGCCAGCTTTGTTTATAACAAGTTTACTTTGTGTATTAGAAGAATTTTATAAAAACAAATTTAAGAATATGAAGTTTTGTTGTTGTTTTTCGAGACAGGGTTTTTCTGTTGTAACTATGGCTGTCCTGGAACTCACTTTGTAGACCAGGCTGGCCTTGGACTCAGATCTGTCTGCCTCTGCAACCCTAAGTGCTGGGCTAAAGGCATGCACCACCACAGTCTGTCAAGAAGACAAAATTTATCATCCCAGTGTGTCCAGAAGTATAGATTTGGGGATTCACAAAGCAAGTATATCATTAAAAATTAGCTGAGGGGCTGGAGAGATGGCTTAGGGGTTAAAAGTATTTGCTGTTCTTCCAGGGAGCCTGAGTTCAATTCCCAGCATCCTCATTAAGGAGGCTCACAGCGGTTTGTAACGCCACTTCCAGGGTATCTGAGTCCTCTTTCTGGCATCTACACTAGGCACATGGTGCACAGACATACATGTAGGCAAAACATCTGTACACATTTTTAAAAAAAGTAATTAAAAAAAATAGTTGAGCCAGGCTTAATGGTTGTAATCTCAGCACTTCAGAGGCTGAGGCTGGAGGATTGCTGTAAGTTTGAGGTCACCTGGGCTGTGTTGTGACTCCCATACCAGCCTGAGATAAACAGTGAGGAAGCACACAGTTGGGAGTTGGAGGTAAAAGGATCAGGAGGTCAGAGTCATCCCCAGCTACAAAGTGAGTTGGAAAACAGTCTGGGTACAAATGAGATCCTGTCTAAAAGAAAAAAGAGAAACAGGCAGTTGGTCTGGGTGTGGTGGTATATCCCTTCAGTCCCACACTCGGGCAGGAGATCTGAGTTCTAGGATAGAGACGAACGAAAATACAGACGAACGGTGGTTAGTTGAGGCGCTGGTGAGACACTCAGTGGGTGCAGGTAACTGGGTAAACCCGACTGCCTGAGTTCAAGCCTCAGGACTCCGGAGCCCATGTGAAGGTGAAGAGAGAGTCAGCTCTTCCAGGTTATTCTCAGACCTGCACACACATGCACGTGTCCACACACATAGAGATGATAAATAGAATTAAGGAAATTTTGTTGAAAGGACACAAGTTACGTTAACACTTAAAATATTAGTTTATTTTCTTATTTTTTGCCCTTGTTAGAAGAAATATACTTCAAAGACAAATCTGTTTTAGAGTGCTTCCACTTTGGTTGATTCTCAGACTTGTTAATGCTCTTGATATGGCAAAATGAAATTCTAGTTTTGGAGTGATTTTATTTATTTATTTTTGGGTCAGGGTCTCACTGAGTAGCCCTGGCTTCCCTGGAATTCACTGTGTAGATCAGGTTGGGCTTGAACTCAGAGCTCTGCCTGTCAGCGCTGGGATTAAAGGTGTGGGCATCACGCCCACCCCCTGGGTGAGTTATTTTTTAGAAGAGGAATGCCCTATAATCCTGTCTACACAGGCATCACTTGAATTTAGAACTTGTTTCTTTGTTGTTGTTGTAGTTGTTACATTCTTTTATTTTGTGTGTGGCTGTGGCAGTCAGAGGACAGTTTGCAAGTGTTTTCTCCTTCTACCATGTGGGTCTTAGAGATGGAATTTAGGTTGTTAGACTTGGCCACAGATGCCAGCTCTGAGCCATCTCTCCAGCCTGGGGGTGGTTTTCTGAGCTTTATTCAGAAAAGATGGCATGGCTAAGGATGTGGCTCAGTGGGTAGAGTGGTTGCCTAACATGCAACGGGGGCAGATTGTTCGTAATCCTAGTACCTAGGAGGTAGAGGCAGGCAGATCAGAAGTTCAGGGTCATCCTGTCAGTCCGAGGCCAGCCTGGGTCATATGAAACCCTAAAGAGAGGACAAATAGAAATCTGAGAGAACAGAGTTCCACCAGTAGCTATTTTGAAGCATAGTTCCCACATTACTGTTACGAACTTTACTGATTTCATCAGGTTTTTTTGGAAAATTTAGGACGTGAACATGTATTTAAATCATTATTGCTGTTGCAGTAAAACTGTGCGTATATTACTGGAGTGCAGCTTACAACAGAAGTCACTCACTGGATGAACTAAATCATCAGTAATCCTTTCTGGATCTTAGTTACATGTTTATCTAATCAAGTTAATTTCCTGCAGAGCAAAAGGGCCATTGAGCCTGAGGTCAAGGCTCATCAGACCCTTTTATCACTATTCTCAGTGCCCATGCTGAGACTAGACTCTTAAGCTTGACACCTGCTTGGTATTGCTGTATCTAAAAGTAATGATTAAAGTTAAGATTTGTTTAATGGTTAAGTTTTTTTGTTTTAATCCAGCTGTGTTAGATACTAAAGAAGGCTTCCCCCAAAGTCCATATGCATCTGCTTTGACTGGTGGTTTCTGTCATCCTACAAAGACTGACTTATTGGTGAGGGCAGCTGGACACCTCTGAGAACAACTTAGAGAAATCCATCTTGGTCACACTCTGTAAGGAGCCTCTCTGGAGATAGCACCCCATGTAAGCACAGAAAACAAGACACCCTCGCGGACCTACTACTTCCCGTGTCCAACACCTTGATGCCTGAAGGTGAGGTCTCCTTCTCATGTGTCTTAGAAGCCATGCGCACACTTAGGTCATCAGAGCCCTGCAGCCTGAGCCCCACACAGGCAGGCTTTCTTGCTAGACCCTTGCCTGGCTGTTATTTTCTAGTTATTGGTTATTAGCTACTAGGTCAGGAGCTGTGAAAGCAGATTCCACTACAGCTCCATTCGCATAGTGGGAGGAGGCGGAAGAGAAAAACCTCTGGTCATGTTACCAAACCGAACGATATTTGCTTAATAATTAAAGTGCTTGTTTTTGTTGTCCTTTAATCTGTGTTTGATCCTAAAGAAGGGTTCCTCACTAGCCAAGTACATCTTCTGTGTTTGAAGTTGTAACTATGGACAGTTGTGGCTTTTTGCCCTGGCTGTCCTGGAACTCACTGTATAGACCAGGCAGCCCTGAATCACAGAGATCTACTTGCCTCTGCCTCCTCTGTGCTGGGATTACCTGGCGACATTGCTTTTTCTGCTTTAAAAAAAAAAAATATTTTTTTAAATCAGCACATAATGTGTTAGGCATCATTATAACATTTTCAAATAGTGTGTTTTGTGGTTCTCCTTCCCTCCCTTCTCCCCCACTGCCCTATTAGGCCCACACCCCCAACACCACCCTTTAGGCCATGTTTCAGTTAGCATAGGCTGGCCTCAAACTTGCTGTTCCACTAAGTATGACCTTGAACTTCTCATCTCCCTTCCCCTCCTGAATACTGAGATCACGGGTGTGCACTGCCTTGTCTGGCTTGTGTGACCCTGGGTATCTAGCCAAGGTTTTCATGTGTGCTAGACAAGTACTTGGCCGGCTGGGGACCTCGCAGCCCAGTGATTGCAATGATTAAATATACTGAGAACTACCAAGGGTTCACTTTAATGAGTTTAAACTGTATGAGTTTTATCTCAAATTTTAAAAACTTTTAATAAGAATTACTACCGTTGAGAGGCTTTTGAGCATATAGACCTGTTGCCGAGGCTCAGCAGTCTCAGTTCAACATGGGAAAGCCTGTGGTTTGCAAGACTGCACAGTGCCCGCCTCCCAGCTTTCCAGTGTCTTCATTCTTACGTGTGTGCTGCAGGTGGGTGCCTCCACGTGGAAAGGCTGGAAAGCTTTTGAGCTAATAGATACAGCAAGTTTGAGAAGCCTCGTGGTTGTTTTTATTGTCTCTTGTCTCTAAACTGACAGATCTTCTAAAAGGAAGAAGCATATTTCCCCAGTGGCTTCATTACTTACAAGGGTGGGAGGAGGCGGAAGAGAATGTCTGTCTGCTGAAGTGTAGGAGCCTGTTCTTCAGGATCGGGTGGCTGTGAAGGCCGCCATAGGCATTTCAGGGCAGCCCAGGTGTTTCAGGCGCTCAGGTTGGTGCTAATGGCTATATCTACATTCGTTGTAGTAACCACAGCAAACTTTTTATCGTTTCTCTGTAAACCCCTCAATTTTCACCCCTTTTCTCTTTGCCAGTGTATAGAATTTGACAGCAGGATCGAGCTGAGGAGAAAGAGAAGATGGAAAGGAGTCTAGCAACTAAAAAATGTCGTAGCACTCTCTGTGAAGTGACCTTTTCCTGTTGTGGCTCAATTTACTTAGAAGATAATAAGGCCTATGACAGTCTGATCATTTCATACTTGGGCTTATCAAACTATTTCCTCCCTTTATTTTTATGTCACAGTGTGCTTCCAATGTTCAGCGCTGACTGATTTGTTTCCTGTTAATATTTGAAACACAGCATGGCCACCGTCAGACTGAAAGTCGGCTTCTTATGAGGAGTGGGGAGGTTCAGGTCTTCTCCACTTGGAGGCTTGCCTATTCACAAAACGACTCTCACAGAAAAGAAGTAGATGTCTTCCAGAAAAAAATTTGATTAAATCTTTTTGTATGTGTTATTAATTAAAATTTTAGCTAGTTTTTATGTTTTAGTTTTTAATTTTATTATTTACTGTATCTTTTGATGTTAATTAATTTACGAGGTGTTGGTTTCTTGGTGACCTAATACTTTTCTTTAGGTTTGTGTGAGTAAAATCTGTCTAAATATATTATAAATTAGAGATTGATACTTGTATTTTCTGCTTGAAAACTAACATTTTACTGTTGATGTAAGAACCCTTGGAAGCGAGTATAAAGTGTATATTAGATACCTAGCGGGGCGCGTTTCAAGTTAACACTTGTTTTCTCTTTGCACCTGCCATCTATCTATACGTTTATTTATGTGTCGAGACAGGATCTGGATATGTAGCCTTGCTTGGCTGGCCTGGAATTTGTTATGTAAACCCCAATGTATGGCCCCAAACTCCTAAAGATCTGCCTGCCTCTGCCACCTGAGTGCTGGGATTAAAGGCGTGCGCCCCTAAACCTGGCTCTTGTTTTTCTTTTAGTAACGTGTGGTACTGAGTGTCCTGACAGAATGCTGCTGCGCACTCAGGGCAGTGTCGCGGGACCTGTTTGGTGCTACTTGTATTTTCCTCCAGCTCAGTTAAACGGCAGTTAACAGTCAGGTGGTTAAGGGGTCTGTGTGTGAGGGCAGGCCCTGTCACTTAGTGCCATCTCCTGAGAATAGCCACAGGGCAGGTGCTGTGGGGTTCCATGAACTCATGTAGGTGAAGCTTGGAGCCACCTACAGCTGGGTGTGGTGTACTTGTCTATGTCTTAGCAAACACAGTAGCAATGAGCAGTTTCTGACATTTACACATGTGAAATGCTTTGTTTTTGTGATAGGATCTCCTTATGTCGTATCTAACTGTGGAGCCCAGGTTAGGTCTCAACTCTGAAGCGCTGGATTGCTGATACGCACCTCTGTACTTGGCTTCTTACCAGGTTTTGAGCTCAGCCCAAGTCACTCCTTCTCTCAGTCGCCTTGCTACCTCATTCAGTAGCCTTAATCAGGTGCCTTCCTTGGCAGCATTTGCACTGACATAAAGTCTTGAGTCCATAGGGTACCTGTGGGTCAGCATCGTCTTTCAGAGACAGCCCTCCTTTGCATGTCTGCTCCTGCTTTCCAGTCTTTGCAGAGGAGTATCTGGACTGCCCGAGTCTCACGTGCTGTATGTCTAGGCTGACTTACTGTTGTAAGGCCAAATATTTACTTAATTAGAAAACAGTATATGAAATAACATGTCAATTTAAATATGTGTGTCAAGATGCAGATAAAATTAGGGATTTTTCAGTGTAGCGATGTACAGAAAAACTTGGAGTAAAATCAAGGTATTGTCTGGGAAGAATGAACCAATTTCTTCCTTGTTTTGATTCTTTTTTTCGAAACAGGGTTTCTCTGTGTTGAACCATTATTTTTAACTCTCCTGTGCTCTCCAGCACTAATATATGGATGATCTTACGTGAACTTTGTTCTCCCTGTTGCACCAATTCTAGGCTCCTTAAGGCAAAGGAATATTTGTAGAAAGAAGAAAGCAGAGCTGGTGAGACCACTTAGAGAACCTATTCCCTCAAGCCTTCTCTGATCGTATACATGCACCCACAGCACATGCTCAGCCTTTTTTTTAGAAAATATTTTTTGCAAATTTCATACATGTAGATAATTCCCAGAACATGCACAATACATGTTTGCACAATACAGGGTCTCTCTTCGGGCATTGGTGGTGCACACCTTTAATCCCAGCACTCTGGAGGCAGAGACAGGTAGATCTCTGAGTTTGAGGCCAACCTGGTCTACAGAGTAAGTTCTAGGACAGCCCGAGTTACAATAGAGGAACCCAGTTTCAAAACACCGGCCGCATCCCCCCCCACACACACACAAAAAAAAAAAAAAAAGGAAAAGAAAAGGAAGAAGCAAGCAAACAAACAAGGTCTCTCTATGTAGTCCGGCTGTCCTGGGACTTAAGAGATCTGCCTCTCCCTGCCTCTGCCGCAATCTCTGAGTGCTAGGCTTAAAGGCCTTTCTACCACGTCCTACTACATGTTTTGTTTTGTTTTTTAAAGAAAGGGGCAGCTCATCGGACTAGTTACATAGCAGTGTCATTCTTCACAGTTCTTGTTAGTCCTCTGACCAGGTGTGCACTTCCCAGTAACCGATCAGCCAATGGCCTATCACCTTAAAATAGTAACTTGTTTAAGGGCCTCCAGTGCTGGTCCCAAGGCCCATAGTGTCCAGTGGGCTCCTATTGGCCCTGCAATCTCACTGTCCTGACTCTGCCTGAAGGCCAGCTGAAGCATCAAAGGCCACCTACTTGGTTCAGATGCACCAGAAACTCACTGGACAATTTAATTGCCCGAATATCACTCTCTGAACCTACTTTTTCTGCCAGAGAGATCACAAGATTGGAGAGATCAGAAAATTGGAACCCTAATCTATATAGCACTGTATCAGACTGCTCCAAAAGTTTACCCACTCCCAATTTTAGTTCTATTTTTGTTGCCTTAAAGAGTTTTTTTTTGTGTGTGTATATGTGCTCGAGCATTTGTGTATCATGTGCACAAGCGCCTGTGGAGACCAGAGAGCCCATCAGCTTCCCTGGAACTGGGGTTTCAGGCGGTTGTAAGCTGCCTAATGTGGGTATTGGGAACGGAGTCCGGTCTAGGAACAATATGCATTCTTAACCACTGAGACATTCTTCTAGCTTCAGATAACAAGCTTTCTGAGTACATTTATTTCTTTTCTTTCTTTTTTCTGGTTTTCCTGGAACTTGTTTTGTAGTCCAGGCTGGCCTTGAACGCACAGAGATCCGCCTGCCTTTTCCTCCTGAGTGCTGGGATTAAAGGCATGCGCCACCACCGCCCAACTCTTCTTCCACAAGTTTTCACGTAGCTCAGGTGAGCTTCAAGCTACTTAGGTAGACAAAGGTGCCCTTTCTTTTTTGAGACAGGGTTTCACTGTGTAGCCCTGTGTGGCCTGGAACTGGCTTTGTAGACCAGGCTAGCATCTAATTCACAGGGTATTCACCTGTCTCAGGCTCAGGAGTGCTGGCATTAAGAGCTTGCACACCACTCCTTGAAACCTTGAGCCCTTTACCTCCGGCCTCTCCCTCCTGAGCTCTGGAACGGAGGCATGCACTGCCACACGTGCAGCGCTGGGCCGGCAGGCCTCCACCAACTAAGCTACACTCCCAGCCCCCTAAATTTCTGTTTAGGAGTTGTGTGGGGAAGAAAAGTAGCTAGTAGACATAGTATTAATATGGACTACAGATTAGGCAGCTAGGTGTCATTTGATAGCTTGGATATAATAGGATTTTTTCCCCAGAAACTGGGTTTTGTTTTGTTTTCGGTTGTGTTGTTATTGGTTGTGCTTGTCTTTTTCCCCCTAACGTTTATTTATTTCCGTGTGAATGAGGACAGTTGCAGAAGTCAGTTCTCTGTCTACTGTGTGCTCCCAGGGATTAAGCTCTGTCGTCAGGCCCTGACAGGCGCCTTTAGCCACTGAGTCATCCTACTGACCCTGCTCTGGTTTTTCATATATTTTTATGTATTCCTTCAAAAATGTCGTATGTATGCAATCTATTTTGATCATACCCCTTCTCCCCACTCCAGCCTTTCCAGACCTGCTCCCTTCTGGGTTTTTTTTTGTTGGGGGCTAGGGGTTTCAAGACAAGGTTTCTCTGTGTGGGCCTGGCTGTCATGGAACTCCTGGCTGGCCTCAAATTCACAGATCCACCTGTCTCTGCCAAAGAGTGTTGGGATTAACTACAGAGCCATCTTGCCTGGCTGTTCTGTTTTTTGAGGTAGGTTCTTACTGTGTTTCCCAGGTTGCCCTTGAACTTGTTACATAGCTTAGGCTAGCCTCAAACCTGTGATCCTCCTCCTGACTCCTGAGATCATGTCCAGCTATTTGTTCCTTTTGCTGTCAGCTGCAGAGTCCTATCGTGTGACGAGACTCGAGTTAAGAACGTGTAAGAGGCAAGGCAGTCGTCCCGCCTCGGCCTCCCCAGTGCTGGGGCTTCAGGTGTGATTCACCACTGCTGGCTTGCTTGCTGTTAGTGCAATGTAACCAATAATTGAATTTAGTTTTTTTTTAACTTATTTGTATTATTTTAATTTATGTGTATGTGTGTAGAGGGGAATTTGGGAGTATGTGCACCGTGTGTGTGTGTGTGTGTGTGTGTGTGTGTGTGTGTGTGTGTGTGTGTAGTGTGTGTCTGTGTGTGTTTGTGGTGTGTGTGTGTGTGCGCGCACAGTCCCCTCAGAGGCTAGGGAGAAAGAGCATGATATCCCTTGGAGCTGGAGTAGGTGGTGAGCTGTGTAACATGGATGCTCTTAACAGTTGAGCCATCTCTCCAGCCCTTAAATTTAAATTTGCCTTTTTTTTTTTTTTTTTTTCCCTTTCAGAGTTTGGAAAATAGAGATAATCCAGTGAATGCTGAAAATAACTCAACCATATTCTTTAAGTAGGTGCATGCATTTGGTTTAAGTTTAAAGAGCACTAATCACTTTACAGATTGATTTTGCTGTGTGATTTGATTATAACTATGTAAATATATAACTATAAGAATACCAGGAGGAAGTTTTCCTAAAGGCCAACAGCGAGTAGTGTGACCTTTCTGTTGTTTGTTTTGTTACTGTTGTTTGTGACAGGCTCTCATTTCAGACCAAGCTGATCTGGAACTCCTGGTAACCCAGGCCAACCTGGCCGTGAACTCACAGTGATCTGTCCCCCTCACCCTTCCGAGTGCTGGGACTGTGGGCGTGTACCCCCACACTCACTTGGCTGCGATGGCTCTTTACTCAGGTGCCTGAGAAGTTCTCCAACTCGTCCTACCCGCTGTGGGTCACTGAAGTCTTGTTTCACAACTAGTCTGTTCTGTTTCTTAGCTCACATCCTTGAGTGTGCTGCTTTGGGAGATGGCAGTGTGAAGAGCTTAGCCCCAGAGTCCTGCTCCCTCCCAGGTCAGGAGTTTAGGAGCCATGTAAGTGTCCCTCGGTGCTTAGCCTCCCGGGCTTTGGGAGAGTTGGCTGAAGAATGGGTCGTAGTCCAGTTAGTTTCTCTGATCTTGTCTTTTTGGAACTTTTTTTCCTCTTTGAGACAGGATCTCACTCTGTAGCCCTGGTTTGTCTGAAACTGGCTGTGTAAACCAGGCTGGCCTCAAATTCACAGGGCTCCACCAGTCTCTGCCTCCAAGTGCTGGGATTAAAGTCCTGTGGCCTCACCACCTGCTTTTGAAGTACAAAGATGGGCTGGAGCTTACTGGAGCCATCTGTGCATGTCCACTGAGAACTTATCTTTCCCAAGGTTATCGGGTCCACACCTGCAGTCCTGACTGTCCGGAAGACAGAGACAGGATTGAAAGCTTGGACAACCTAGTGAAATCCTGGTCAGAAACAGATTTCATTTTAGTCCATGGAAGGTGGAGGCCAGTGATTTCTAAGTGGTTTTGTCCTGTTGTGGGAGCTATCTTCCTGTTAGCATAAAGTAGGAGAAATGGGAAATTCCAAACACTTTGATGTGTAGTTAACAGATTGTAAAATTTCAATAATGGCTTATGCATAAGTTTAGAAGTCTCTAATTGTAATGAATTGAAAGTAGATTTTATTTATTTAATGTGTATGAATTTTTTCCTGCATGAATACAAGTGCACCATGTACGTGAGTCAGATCCCCTGGAACTGGAGTTGCAGGTGGTCATGAGCCATTACGTGGGTGCTGGGAATCAAACCCAGGTCCTTTGTAAGAACAGCCAGTGTTCTTAACCACTGAGCCATCTATCTATCTAATCTGTGTGATATATGTACCTGTTACATGGATGTTTTGTCTGTGCGTCAAGCGCACCCCTGGTACCTGCAAAGGCCGAAGAGAGCGTGGGATCCCCTGGGAGGAGAGTTACAGACCGCTGTGAGCCTGTAGGTACTAGGAATTTAACTGGAGAGCCATCTATCTCCCTAGCGCACCAAAGTACTTTGATTTTTTTTAAAATTTATTGTGTGTGTATATGTATTTATATGTGTGTTCATTCGTGATGAGGGGTTCAAATGTGGATATCAGAGGGCAGCTTTGTAGAGTTGGTTGTCTTCCATTTTTTGCTTGTTTTTTTGTTTTTAGAGAGTGGATTCATGTTGTCAGGCTTGCCAGGCAAGCCCCTTTATTCATTGTGCCGTTTTGTAGGCCTAGAAGTATCCTTTAAAAAAAAAAGCCTGTCTGAGTTTGGCCTCTTACGAGGATTTTTTTCTGCAGCACATATAATCCCATGGGCTGAATTCTGATCTGCACTGCAGTTCTCACGAGGTCAGAGGACTAGACGCTTCCTTGTGATGGTCTGCCCTATGGCAGCATGGTGAACCTGCTGGTACTTCCTTTGCGAGTATTAATTCCTTGTTGCGTGTATTGTTCTCAGAGCTCCACACTGGATTCTCACAGGCTTGCTATTGGGGCGTATATAGTACAGCAGCATGAACCGAGCAGCTGTAACCTGAAATCCAAAAGTACAGACCTTAGATCACAGACATGGCCTCACAGGTAGAGGTGACGAGATGTATTGTTCAGTAAAGTGCTTATTTCCTAGGCCGAGGACCTGGGTTTGAGTCCCCAGCATCTGGATAAAAAGCTAGGCATGGCAGGACACGCCTATACTCCCCTACCTAGGATGTAGAGACAGCATCCCTGCTGGCCTGCTGGCCCACCAATCTAGCCAAATTGTTGAGCTCTAGGTTCAGTGAGAACCTTTGCTTAAAAAGTAGGTGAGAGCAATAGAAGAAGACACCCAGCATCAACCTCTGGCCTCCATACACACGTGTGCAGATGTACCCACAGTGCACATGTGCACCGTGTACCCACGCACACCTACATGTGTAAATACAAAATAAAAATTAAAACCAAGTAGGGAGTTTCTTGCATTTTCTGTAGTGGGTCACAGGTATGGATGGGCATGGTTGTGGTACATACCTCTAATTCTGGTTACTCAGGAGCTGATGTTTATAAAATGTATGTGAAACATAAATGCATTTGGAAATAGAGTTACGTTCCAAGCTTACTGTGTAGATACCCAAATTTAAAAAGATCTAAAGTAACTTTCATCTCACGCATTCCAGATAAGGTATATTCAACCTGTAAAGGAAAGTGTGTCTGTGATTAATATGCAGTAACATAAGAACTTCAGAGATGCCTAGGGTGGGTCTGGGTGTGTACTCAGTGGTAGAGTGCTGTGCAAGGCCCTGGGTCCTGTCCCAGCATTTGGGCTTGGGGGCGTGAACAGGTGGTCACGTAGACTAGTAGACAGGTAGTCAGGAAGACTTCATGGCAGTGACAGCATACAAAGGAGCGTTTCCATTCCACAGGTAAGAAGTGAGACATGGACAAAGACGTAAAGCTCTCTGGCCGCAAGCACTCCAGCTGTGGCCAGATGGACAGGGTTGGAATGCCAGGCTGAGTAGCGGTGTGTGCTTGCCCGGGCCATAGGAAGAAGAACGACGCCTGTCTGTGCTAAGTGGGTAGGAGAGAGGTCAGGCAGGGAAACCAGTTTCTTAGAAAGTACCATGTACCTGACATGGGGTAGGACAGCAGGAGTGGAAGTGGGGCTCTGTCCTCACCTGAAGAGTCCCTGTCAGGCAGGAGGTGTGGAGCCGTCTGCGTGTGGCGCTGAATGTAGGCTTTTCTGCCCCAAGTATGCAGGCTCTCGATGCATAGCATCTACCCCGGGGCCTTCTGTTCAGGACAGCGATGCCCAAAGCTAGGGACCACATATTAGCATTCTTCCCTGTCTCCTGTGCTCTCACTAAGATGCTGACACCAAACTTCTTGTTATGTTTTATTGTTATTGAGATAGAGCCCCACTAAATAGTCCTGGCTAGCCTGGAATCCTCTGTGTAATAAAGGCTGGCTTCCAACCCACAGAAATCCACCTTCCTCTGCCTCCTGAGTGCTGAGATAAAGGGCATGTACCTCAGCCGGGCGGTGGTGGCCTGTGCCCTTAATCCAGCACTCAGGAGGCAGAGGTCGGTGGATCTCTGAGTTCGAGGCCAGCCTGGTCTACAGAGTGAGTCCCAGGACAGCCAGACCTGCCTTGGAAAACAAAAAAATAAATTAAAAATTAAAAAAAAAAATTGTGTACCACCAAGCCCGGTCTCAAATGTTTTCTTGTTTTTTTTTTTGAGACAGGATCTCACTGTGTAGACCAGGTTGACCTCAAACACAGAGATCTGCCTGCCTGTGCCAAGTGGTGGGGTTAAAGGCTACGCCACTATACCCTGTCAAACTCTAGGCGCACCAAAACTATTTTACAAATAAAAACACAGAATGTTACCTAATGGTAACATGGCTTGCATCGTTACCCTAGCTACTTGGGAGTCTAAGGCAGAAAGATTGCCTACGCCTAAGACTTTGAGGTCAGCCTGGGCAACAATAGCATGACCCTGTCTCAAGAGAAAATTAAAATGCACGATACGTGCTTTATAAATCGCAGGTACACAATGGGTCGCTCTGCAGTGTTAGTGTGTCTCATGCAGCATGCAGGACACACTCATGCCGGGAAACGACTCTCTGCTATCGGAGGTCCGTCGCAGTGAGGTGTTCTGCATTCGCTTTGCCAGTCCTACGCACTTCTTTACTTCTCTGCTTCTAGCTCAAGGCTCAGCTCCCTTCCTGAAGGTCACTCCTCACCCCATTTTCTACCTGAGTTTGTCTCCTAGTGGAATGTGTATTCTCAAGGGTTAGCCTAGGAGCTTAGAGCATGAGGGCCCCAAATTAGTGCCAGGGCTCGGTACCTAGGTTGCCTGTCTAGCTAGACAGAGAAACAAATGTGAGGTGGCGTGGGGTGGAGGAAGACCTTTTGTTTAAATGCCAAAGGATCCAGGAGAGT
Organism: Cricetomys ansorgei; assembly: GCA_026225945.1. NCBI lineage: Eukaryota > Metazoa > Chordata > Mammalia > Rodentia > Nesomyidae > Cricetomys > Cricetomys ansorgei. Next base: position 5,746,783 of record JAMJFZ010001895.1, on the reverse strand, counting down.
ATCAGCTGTAGGGGGCCAGATTCCTTGCCAGTGTCGCAGAATGTGTTTGGGGCCCAGAGGTGACCCTTCTGCGCCCTGTGGCGTTTGCCTGCTGCAGTCCATCTTCCAGGCCCAGCCGCCCCACTCACATCCTGTGGAGGCACTTGGCACTCATGGACCCAGACACAATCTCTTTCTGTTTCACACTGTTTCCTTTCTACAGAACCTTTACCTGCTAGCGCCCCTTCCCATTAACCCTTTCTTCATCCCAGCTGGGTTGGGGGTCCTTTTTGGTTCCTAAGATACCGGAGCAAGGCCCCCTCACATTCTTTCCCGCCCTTGATTAGTCCACCTGTTCTTGTCTCTTTCCAGTGTCCTCACTGGTTCGCCCTGCACCAGTGCCCGGATGTGCTGGGTTTGACATGTGCTCCCTGACACCCAGACACTTCTATCTGTAGATTTATCCCATCCCTGGGCCTGCCCACCCAGCCTGCTTTTATTGGTCTGATTAGGCCTCAGGGAAGAGGCTGGGCAGAAGTTTTCTATCCTTCCAGATCTAGGCCCCACCCGAGCCCAGACAACCGCTAGTTGAGGCTGCTTCTGCCTCGCCCCGTATGTGTACAGCCATTGTGCCCTCCGCGTCTTTCCTCGCCTCACTGTTGCCTGTGCTGTTAGGCTTGAAAGAATATCTGAAGGAAATGGCCTGCCAGATGATTTCGCAGATAGCAGCACCTAAGGACCTGAGTGTGATCCCATATAAAGGTGGAAGGAGAGAACCAACTCCAGAGTCAGTCTCTGACCTCCACACAGACATACGCTGTGGCGTATGCACCCTTTCCACCCCCCATACATGGTAGTTTAGCTACAATGGAATATTTAAAGAGAACTACACTGCCTGTTCTACAGCACAGTCTCCACCCCAGTCTAAGGGAACCTAAGAACTTAAGGTAGTGAAGAGGACAGATTGATGGGGTCTGCTCTGTCACGGTAAATGGTTGAAGACCCACTGGACGGAGCATGAAAGGCACTTTTAGGCATCCTGGCTATTACCTGAAGGTAAGGCGAGACGCCGGGATTTGGTTAGCTGCAGCTGTTGCAGGTCCTCTGGGAGGGTCCCTTCAGATCCTCTGTGTAGCCTCTTTCCCAAGTATTCAAGTAATCCTAAACACATCTCAAGGACCGTGATCACAGTAGTCCAGAGGGACGCTTTGCAAATGGTACCAAAGCAGTGTCTCCCCTAAGTGCCTGTTTCTCCCCTCAACTCAGTGCCAGCTTGGTTCATGGAGGTCTCTGGGATGGGCAGGTGTAGGTGGGCAGCAGGGAACCACAGACTGGAGGAGGCTGCTCGTGTCCTCGTGAATAGCCCTTTCCCTGTGATTAGTGGCTTGGCCTAGGGAACCTCAGACGTCTCAGCCAAGCTGCTGCTGAACACTACAGCTGCCCTCTGGCACAAACAGCTTTTCGTGTTGACTTGGAACCTAGATGTTGGGACATATCTAAAACCTGAGGTCTAGCCTCATCCCTGGACCTCCCCTTGCTGTCACAGTGGGACCGGCACCCCAGAACAAGACCCTGAGGGCTTGAGTTAACTTGCTGGGAAGCTAAGGAGCTTCACTGTGCTCCTGGCCCAGCCCACAGAGACGGTCTCTCTGCAGGTACCTGAAGGAGTTCCGCACAGAGCAGTGCCCACTGTTCGTACAACACAAATGCACACAGCATCGGCCCTACACCTGCTTCCACTGGCACTTTGTGAACCAGCGGCGGCGGCGCTCCATCCGCCGTCGGGACGGCACCTTCAACTACAGTCCAGACGTCTACTGCACCAAGTACGACGAGGCTACAGGCCTCTGCCCAGAGGGCGACGAGTGAGTGCCCTGCCTGCCCTCAGAGGAGCCCCAGGTCTCCTTCCGGGTCAGATGCCCTCAGAACAGGCTTGGTAGATCCCAGGAAGCCAGCCCAAGGCTGCTTTGGGAGGTCAGACTTGGGCGCTTGCCCCCTGCCCTGGCTGAAGGTACAGCAGGAAGTGGGAGTGGCTTTCATTATTCTTGGTCTATTATATGAAAACCGAAAATCGCCTTTCTTCCACTAAGCCCACAGGATCCCGTTTGGACAAAGGCGATGTCCTGGGTTCTCTCTCAACCTCCATGTCCTGTGCCCATCTCCTGCACTGCCCTGTGTGCTTCTCACCATGGCGGCAGCTTAGAGAACCTTCATAGTTTCTGTTTGCTGATCTTTGCTGTTTGTTTGAGACAGGGTCTCATAACAGTCCAGTGGCCTGGAACTTACTATGTAGACCAGGCTGGCCTCAAATTCGCATAGATAACTGCATCTGCCTCCAGAGGGCTGGGTGTAAAGGCATGCGCCGCTACACCTAGCTTGTTTGCTGACTTTTCAGTGTCTTTTCACAAATTCTCTGTTGAGGCGCTGGGTGTAACACTAATAATGAACCAGAGTGGCAGCCCTGGGACTCAGCTGAGAGGGACCACTCTTGGGCTTGCTTGTTATTTGCTTCAATCTCAGAAAAGTGCTGGGAAGCACTTCTGGGTTCTGTACAGCATACTGAACCTTCCCCACAGTGGCCAGCCCTTTCCACAGAGGTCGAGACTGGCTGGTCTCTTCCTTTAAAGCCTGTTAAAGCTCGTGGGACATGTGTATAAGTTCCAAGGAGTTGATTCTTGAAAGCCCCCTGAGTTGGGTAGCGTTTGTTGTCATCCAGAAGCATGTGTACCCTGAAGCACTGCAGGCACCTGGGGTGCCAAGACCTTCAGATCTCAGCACTCGCGTGCAGAGCCATGGTGGCCACAGAATTCATCATTGCCTCTTCAGTCTGCCACCCCGCACCCTCTGGATCCTGGTGACAGCCCTTTAGCAGCTGGCCTCAGGCGGCGAAGCTGACTTCACTGCTGTGTTCCAGGTGCCCATTCCTGCACAGGACCACAGGGGACACTGAGCGCAGGTACCACCTTCGTTACTATAAAACTGGAATCTGCATCCATGAGACAGACTCAAAAGGCAATTGCACCAAAAACGGCCTGCACTGCGCCTTTGCCCATGGTCCCCATGACCTCCGCTCCCCTGTTTACGACATCAGGTAGGCTTACGCTGGGCTGTGGGTTTGGGGCAAGGGGCCTAGCCGCTGTCTGTTGCTCCTGACCTCAACAAGACAAAAGAACTGAAAAGATGGCACTCTGCTTCCCATTGTCTCATGCCCTCCAACCCTCTCTTCCTCTCCTCTTGTCCCAGGGAGCTCCAGGCCATGGAGGCCTTACAGAATGGCCAGACTACAGTAGAGGGCAGCATCGAAGGCCAGTCTGCTGGGGCTGCAAGCCATGCCATGATAGAAAAAATCCTCAGTGAGGAGCCCCGGTGGCAAGGTATAGGCAACCTCAGGTGGCCACTGCACGCCCCTACCGTAGCTCCCCGTAACTTGGCTGTTTTTTCCAACTGAAGCCACCACTTCTGTTAGGAGGACTCCAGCCTTTCATCATCTCATTTAAAAATTCTTTTTAATAGTTATTTTACATGTATGAGTTTGTATGTATTTCTGTGCACCATGTTCATGCTTAGCGATGGTTATGAGCCAGCCCGTGGCTGTGAACTGAACCCAGGTCCTCTGCAAGAACAGCAAATGCTCTTAACCACTGAGCCATTTTTTCAGCACCCCCACCCTTCCTCCCATGTTAAACCCATCATTCAGAAGGCACTCACAGGGGAGTTCCCAGATAGACCACATTCCCAAGATTCCCCTGGCTTTCACATGTACACCTCCATTCACGCACTTTTCACTCCTGATGCATGCCTGTAAAGAAATGCCCTGTTGTCCGGGACCCCTTCCCAGCAGTGCTTCCATGCCTTCCCGCCACTCTACTCCTGCTGTTATTGGGGTGCTCCAGCTCCATTCCCTGACCCTTGCCCTCTGGCCTCCTGTGTAGAGACTGCTTATGTCCTGGGGAACTATAAGACGGAGCCATGCAAGAAGCCCCCGAGGCTGTGCCGCCAGGGCTATGCCTGTCCGTACTACCACAACAGCAAGGACCGGCGGCGGAGCCCCCGGAAGCACAAATACAGGTCCTTTGCCCCGGGCCAGCCACAGGGGTGGGAGGGATGGGATGTGTGACAGGGAGGGATTGTGCTTCGACTCAGGGAGGCAGGCCCTGGGGTTTATAGGGCCCATTATAGAGGGAAGGACCACAAAGGTGGTGGGAGCCCTGTCCAGTTCTTGCACGAGGCCATCCCTTTCTGATTCTTCAGGGTGTGTGCTGGAGCAGGGCCAGGCCAGTGTGGGAAATGCGGTACGGCTGAGGCCTGCCTCGGGCTGTTGGGGGTTCAGTGCCTGGCTGAAGGGAGCAAAGCTGTGTCCCCCTTGCTGACGGGCCGGCTGGTCAGAGAAGCAGTCCAACTAGTGCCCTAGTGAGGCCTTCCTCTAAAGTTCATTTTCCATTTATACACCTGAACTCACTGGGCAGGGAGACCAGAGAGGGTGCTCCTCACAGTGACCCAGGTGGCATTGTGCAGATCCCATCTCCTCTCTCGCCACTGTCTGACCCCTTCTCCTTGGACCAGGTCATCTCCATGTCCAAACGTCAAACATGGGGACGAGTGGGGAGACCCCGGCAAGTGCGAAAATGGAGATACCTGCCAGTACTGCCACACCCGCACAGAGCAGCAGTTCCACCCAGAGGTAGGCTGGAGAGGAGGGGCGGGAGTGGTGTTCTGTGTCCACTTGGGAAACCAGGAGACAGCAAGGAGGATGAGGGCAAGCGTGGGCTGCCACAGAAAAGGGGTCTGTGGGTGGTTCCTCAGTGTGCCACCTCTCTTGTTCTGAGCCCACCCTCCTTTCGGTTCTCTGCTTCCAGTTTGTTTCCTAGCCCACCCAACAGGGAAGCGTGGACAGGACCTGGTAGTCTGGCCGTTCTGGGCTTTGTACTACTTGTGGTACTTACAGTCTACTGGCCATTGCAGGGCAGAGCCTCAGGGCAGCAGCCTCCCTGATACAGTTCCCAGTCCATCTGCACAGTATTAGTGTATCTGCCTCTTCTATATGTACGCCTGCCTGGTTCTGGGGAGGCCAAGATACAGACGAAAAGATAACCTCTTGTGGCTGTAGACATCACAGTGGACAGTAAGACTCAGTAGACATCACAAGCCCAGATTCCCCAATAGGCATTTCGAAAGTAGCTGTGTGCTTCCTGGGATCTTGGCCCACTTAATACTGAGGAGGCATGTTTGTAAGTATCACCTTAGTCAATTCCTGAAGGGAGTCTGTCCTCTGTGATGACTAATGGCACCTGAGATTCTAGAAAGGGGGCATTGGTGGTGGTAGGTTGCCCCAGGAGTTGGGGAAGAGGTTGGTGAGAAGCTTGGTGTAGGGGTGCATACCTGTCACCCCGACACGTGAGAGGGGAGGCAGGGCGATTAGGAGCTTAAGGCAAGCATAGACTTTATATCAATATCCTGACCGCCCCCCAAAAAAGAAGTTGGTAGAGACATGGGGGAACAGGGGTGGGAGTAGAGAGAGATTCTAAGCCAGTCCTGCCTTATGAGCGTGTCGGCCTGTGGTTGAATTGAATCTATTTGCTCTGCCTTGCCCTGCCCCGCCCCCTCCAGATCTACAAATCCACCAAGTGCAACGACATGCAGCAGGCGGGCAGCTGTCCCCGAGGACCTTTCTGCGCCTTTGCCCACATAGAACGTATGTAGTTCCCATGGCCCTGAGACAGTTCCTGTCTTCCTTTCCTTTCCCTACCCTCTGCTGAGGCTCGGGCGTGGGATCAGTCCCTGGCAGCACCCTGTGCACAGGAGTCTTTGTGGGGCTGCATCCCCACTGGAAGTTAGTGTCCCCTTGCTGCTCTGGAACTGGCCTTGAAGCCCTGTGAGATAGACTCAGAGACTCTTGCCTGACGGGCACTGAGTCCCAGGCAAGGATGGGGCACCGAGCCTTAAAAGCAGCTTGATAGATTCTACCAGCCACCCTGAGTCACCCATAACATGAGCTCTTCCCTGCTGAGCCCTGCTTGGTCCTCTGGAGCAGAGCTGTCAGAGTATAAGGTGGCACCCATATGTCATTTTAAAGTTTTGGATAATATGCTTAAAAAAAAAAATGAGACTGGTTAAATTAATTTCAACATTTTTACTTATTAGACCAATGTAAAATGGTATCATAGCTGGGTGTGGGGGTGCATGCCTTTAATCCCAGTGTTCAAGAGTCAGAGGCATGCACACATCTGAGTTGGAGACCAGCCTGGTCTATGTAGTGAGTTCAGTGCTATGTAGAGAGACCCTGCCTCACAATTAATAACACAAAGTGGTATCATTTCAGTAAGTAACCAGTTCTTAATCCCTACGGCCCTTTCAGTGCCAGTCGGCTCACTCAAGTGCTCAGTAGCCTCTGTGGCTCATTGTGGCAGCGTGAAGCAGCACGTGTCTAGAGGATCCTGTTCCGCACCAGGCCGCCTCTTCCCTCATAGTGGGTGCTGGGTCGACACCTCTCTCACCTGCAGACCACTGCTCTGCTTCTTCTTACCGTCCTTCTAGGTTTAGCTGTGTCTGAGATGAGAGAGGATGGACGGAGAGCTCCAGGAGGGCACAGAGGGAGCCGCAGCTGTGGATAGGGGACCACCCAGTTACAACAGCACAGAGAAGTGATTGATAGTTGGGGCTGTAGTTACACAAAATGGGGTTGAAATTCCAGCTCTTCTGTCCTCTATCCCTGTTACCTTAGGAGACTTAGCTGACTTTTCTGAACCCCGTTTCTGTGAAGTGAAGCCCGTCATATTACTTGGTTTTGCAGTTAATCCTAAAGTGTATAATGCCAGTGGGGATATTGACTAATCCCCTTAGGGACGTGTGTGGCCTCCTTCAGAAGATGTGCAGGCGTATATCTACAGGGACAGCCCGGCCTAGGAGCTGCTGACCCCTGACTCTCTTGCAGCGCCACCCTTAAATGATGACATGCAGCCTTCCTCAGCTGTGTCCAGCCCCACCCAGCCGGGTCCTGTTTTGTACATGCCATCTGCTGCCGGAGACTCGGTCCCTGTGAGCCCCTCCAGCCCGCATGCCCCTGACCTCAGCGCTGTACGTGCCTGTCCTGGGAAGTGGGTGGGCACCTTGCCTGCCCAGGAATGAGCTCCTGCCTCTGCCCCAGAGGCTTGAGGCCCTGGTATTGTCCTGGGGCTAAGGTCAGGGAGGTGGGGATGCTTCAGAGCCAGAAGTGATCAGCCTAGGGATAAACCTTCTGTCACTCCTGTCTGTCAAATCCCTTAACGAGGCTCAGGGGTCCCTGAGTACTCACTGTTGTCCACAGCCCTTTGGTGAAGCCTCCCTTTGAAGCAGGGTTGAGGGGTGGCCATTTCTCTGTCTACTTTGTACCCATTGCCTACTACTACCTGCCCTCTTCTGCAGCTCCTCTGTAGGAACAGTGGCCTCGGCAGCCCGTCTCACCTCTGCAGCTCCCCACCGGGTCCCAGCAGGAAGGTCTCAAACCTGGAGGGCCTGGTCTTCCCAGGGGAGTCCAGCCTTGCCCCTGGCAGCTACAAGAAAGCTCCTGGCTTTGAGAGGGAAGACCAAGTGGGAGCAGAGTACCTGAAGAATTTCAAGTGCCAGGTAAAGGATACAGGGGATAGCAGAGGGTGCTTAGGCCCAGTGAGCTTCGCCTTTTACATGGGGCAAGAGCAGCTTAGATGTGAAGCCTGGCTTACCTGTGGGAGGACACTCAGCTAGAACTGCCTCAGCCTCTTCAGGATTGGTCAGAGGGGATGATATCACTTTGCTTCCCAGCTGAGGATAAGAAGGCTCAGGAATCTGGGAGTTGTTTCTCACTTTTCCTTTATGAGTCTATATCTACTCCAAAAGGCTGCATAGCTTCCCGAGAGCCATCAGGCCAGTCAGTAGGTGTAAGATCGTCCCCTTTCCCAAATTGTGACGCCCTAATGAGGTGACAGGGCCTGGGGGAGCAGGACAGAGGAGCCCCTGACAGTAGGAACAAACCAGTCTAGTCACCTGGGAAGAAGCCAGCCTCCTGCTTAGGGGAGGAGTTGGGTTTTGCATGGCGGTGACAGATGCTGTCGCTCCGAGCCCTTCTCCCTCCACCCCCCCATATCTGCAGCCTCAGTGGACCTAGTGAGGCCAGGTGGACACAATCACTTCCTGCTCCCTAATTTTTCTCTCTCAGGCTAAACTAAAACCCCATTCGCTAGAGCCCAGGAGTCAGGATCAGCCTCTGCTTCAACCCAAACAGGTACAGAGCTCTTGACTCCATCCCTCCTCCCAGCATGTCTGTGGGTAGGACAGGCCCAGAGCCCCAGTCGTCAGCAAGTAGAATACCAGTTTCCCCACAGACTAAGGCAGGACCAAGATGGGCCCAGCCCCAAGTCGGGGCGGGGGTCCGACCCTGGAGCCCATCCCCTCCCAGACTTACCCGTTCACCACAAGTGTTCGGGGACTGAGTGTCAGCCCATCTTGTTCCTCCCTCTACTGTGAGCCTGAAAGGGTAAGTAGCTAGTGGCCTCCACATTTCCCCTCCACCTACCACCACTCAACGAGGAGAGCCTGGACAGCCAGCCCAGGCCTGCGAGGCGCTGGTTGCTTTAGCCCGCCTGGTCTGTCCTGGCCTCTGCCACAGTGCCTGTGGGCAAGCATCCCATTGCCTCTCCCATTCTCGTTGCAGGACGTGCTGGGCATCCTCCCCGTGGGCAGCCCCCTGACCTCGAGCATCTCTTCCAGCATTACCTCCAGCTTGGCGGCCACTCCCCCCAGCCCTGCAGGCACCAGCAGTGCCCCTGGCATGAATGCAAACGCTCTGCCCTTCTACCCCACCAGCGACACGGTAGAGTCGGTCATAGGTAACTAGGCAGGGTGTGTTTGTGAGCCTAGAACTGGACCTGGAGTCAGAGACACAAGGTGTTCTGAAGGAGACTCGGATGAGCACACTGCACGCTTTAGTAGGCACCTGGTTTGGGAAAGTCAGGGTAGACACTTGGGTCCTCTGAGCTCAGCATGGAGGGCCAAGCCTAGATCATGGAGCCTTTCATAAAGTCACGTCTGCAGCCCTAGTTCCTTTACTAGCATACTTGGGAAGTGACCACCTGCACAGCTGTCCTCGGAGTGCCGGCAGTTAGAAGCTAGTGCCATGGGTGGGTGTGGCTTGGCAGAGCATGTGTGCTTAGCATGTGTAAGGCCCTGGGTTTGGCCCTTGGCCCCAAGAGGGAAGCGTCAGCACCCCTTTTCGTCATTTCGTGCATTGCCCACTTTGTGCCAGGTCCTATGCCAGGTGAACAGGCGGCGGCAGCTTCTGTTTGCCTTCTCCCAACCAGGCTAGTTCAGAGACAGTGCGGTTTGTCAGGCGCCTACTGTACGTTGCCCTCAGCAGGCTGGAGGTGGTAGCCCCTGGTACCTCAGGGACATAGACCATGCCACACCTCTGTCAGAGAAGCTGCAACCTTGGATACAATCTTTTTTCTTCTTGAGATGAGGTATTGCTACACAGCCCAGGCTGGTCTCCAGCTCTTGGTCCTCCTGTGTCAGCCTCTGAATGCAGGGATTACTGGCATGCCACACCACACTGGACTGGGATGGGGTATCGAGGAAGCCTTCAGAAAGCAGCTGCGCTTGGGTAGACTTGGCAGGTGTCAGCCGGGTTGGTAGGGCTGGAAGTGTTGAGCAGAGATGCAGCAAAGGCAGTAAATGAGGGGCCAGGGTCAGGGACCTGGAGCCCAGGGCGTGGTCCTGGGCGCCCACACTCCAGTCTCTGTCCCTAGAGTCTGCCTTGGATGACTTGGACCTGAATGAGTTTGGAGTCGCCGCCCTGGAGAAGACGTTTGATAACAGCACAGTGCCCCACCCCAGCAGCATCACCATCGGTACTGGGCAGTGGCGGGCCTCGGGGCCTGGAGAGCTCCTTGGGGGTCCCCTGTGCACACACGGCTCGCCTGTCCTCACCCAGCCCGTCCTCCACGTCTCTCTTGCAGGCGGCAGTTTGTTGCAGAGCTCTGCACCTGTGAACATCCCTGGCTCCTTAAGCAGCTCCGCTTCCTTCCACTCTGCCTCTCCATCCCCTCCCGTCAGCCTCTCCTCACATTTCCTGCAGCAACCCCAGGCCACTTGAGTCAGTCAGAAAACACGTTTTTGGGGACCTCAGCATCACATGGATCTTTGGGTAAGAGAGGGACTGGGTAAGAACCTAAACTCCCTTGGCTGCTCTGCCTGTGGCATATCAACCAAACCAGAGTTAGAACTAGGGCTTCAGACTGGACGTTTTCTCTGCTCATACCTACACGAGTGGGCACGTGTGGGAGCTGAGCCTCTGCCTTAGCTTCCTGTGCTGTGGAATGGGTGCGTGGTTGTGAAGAATAAACGAGATGCCAAGCAAGGCGTGTGCTAGGACAGGCCGGCCCATGCGGAGAGGCAGCGGCCTCATCTCCGAGGTGACGGCCCGGTCTTCAGTGCAGTTTTGCCTGATCTTCCTAGTGTGGCTTAAGAACACTAGCCTCGCATGTACAGCCCTGGCTCTGACTCCCCAGGGCCACACAGATCTCTCTCTCTGTCACCCAGAGCTCCTAGCAGCTGGTCATATCCCTGAAGATCACCAAAGAGGAAGGGGAACAGTTAGAGCAGGCCCACCCAGTCTCAAGTACTCCCTTCCTGGCAGGGAGAGACATCAGAGACCCAGATCTAGCCCAGGCTGCTCTTTGCCCTGCCTAGCCTTAGAACAGAGGGAGCAAAACCCTAGTGCTTTCCAGGTTCAGTGGTGAGAAATACAGCATGGAGACTGTAGGCTAGGCCACCACAGCCAAGGGTGAGGCTCCTGGGAGGAGACTGGGAATGTTCCCTGAGGTAATTAATGTATATACAGCACTAAGTACAGGCCCTGCCTTTCGTGAACAACTCCCTGACCCTCATCCCACTCTGTAGCTACTCAGATAGCTCCTAGGGTACTGGACCTCCAGCTGGAAGAAGGACTAAGCCTTTGAAGTTCTGGTCAGCTTAGGGACTTCCTCACCTCACCCCGCATTTGCAGCACCTCCTCAGTTTGGAGGAGGCTTCTGTGGTAAGGTTGTGTCCAGTTAGATGCTAATGCTGTGTCTTCCCAACTCCCTGTTCTGGAGATCTCACTGAGCCCTACCCACTGGGCCTACATGTCCCCTTGCTGGGTGATCCTCCAGCACCAGACAGATGCAAGCGTCACCTAATAGCCTCTGGCAAAGTGCTGGAAGTAGCTGTGCAGTCACTGGGATCCGAATCAGTACAGTAGGCCCGACCTTCACCAGGTGCTCTCTGTCACATCTGCGTGAGCAGGGCCTGCTGCAAACCAGTTTGTGTCAGTGGTCTAGAAGTCTTCCTGGCAGATAGATTCAGTCACATGCAGGTGTGTCACAGGACTCACTCTGTCTCTCTCTCTTTCTCTCCTTTTCTCTCCCCCTGGTTTTCCAAGACACAGTTTCTCTGTGTAGTCCTGACTGTCCTCAAACTCATTCTGTAGACCAGGCTAGCCTCAAACTCCTAGAGATAGGCCTGCCTCTGCCTATCAAGTGCTGGGATTAAAGGCGTGTGCCAGCTCTGCCCAGCTTCTCTCTTTTTAAAAACAAGGTCTAATTTTGTAGCCTTGGCTAGCCTCAGACTCAAAGATCTGTGTGAAGTGTGCACCACGATGTCCAGTCCAATGTCTCTTACTTTTTCCAATGTGTTTATATTGCTGCTAGTGCTGGTGCTGCTGGTGCTGGTGCTGGTGGGGTGAGCCTGAAGTCTGGCTCAATTGGTGGGGAAAGGAACAAAGTAGAAGTCACTAGAGTAGTGTATATGGACAGAAGGAAGCCAGATATAGAGGTGGGTAGGAGTTTCATGGAGCTGTGGGCAGTGTGTCGTCAGTAGGCATCTGCTGAGCCAGCAGGCGGGAGGCTGCAGTGTAGCTCAGGAAGAGCCCGCTTTGGGAGTCATGCTCAGACGCTCCTATCCTGTCCACTCTAGGCGCTGTGGTTCTGGGTGGTGCAGTCTTTGTCCTGCCTGTAGAACTAGGGAGAGAGGCCCAGGCTTCCCTGGCCTCCGGCCTCCCACTAGCTGGTGGCTTTTGTCCTATCTGGCCTCCTAGTCAGGACCCTCCTCCACCTCTCGCTTGGATGCGAAGGGACTCATGATAGCCCAACAATTAAGACACCTTTACAGATTGCTCTCCCACACAGTCCTTAGCCCCCTGAGGCCATGATAGGGACTCCACTTTACAGATAAGGGTGCTGAGATTCTTAGTAGGCAGGTAACACTAAAGTTTAGATCTGATGCAGCTGAGGACACTGTTACGTTCTCTTCTATATTCTTACCCAGTGTTCAGCCAGCCCCTGGCAGCCCACGAAGGGCTGGCCAGGGCCTGGGCCTAAGCCCTCCATAGCTGATGTTCCTCCCCTCCCTGGGGCAGGTCTGAACGGGATGAACAGCAGCATCTGGGAGCATTTTGCCTCTGGAAGCTTCTCCCCAGGCACTTCCCCTGCCTTCCTATCAGGGCCAGGGGCTGCTGAGCTGGCCCGGCTTCGGCAAGAGCTAGATGAAGCTAACGGCACCATCAAGCAGTGGGAGGAGTCCTGGAAGCAGGCCAAGCAGGTACCGGGCCCCACGCCCACCTGCAGTACCCAGGGCCTGGTGGCATCAAGCCCAAGCCCATCCTACACAGCAGGCATGTGGGTGGGGGAGGCAGGGGCCTAAAGAACAGAACAAAAATGTGCTTATCCCCCACACGGGAGGACTGGTCTTGCCAGTTGGAATGTTATGGTGGCTGGCACCATAGGCCTGGGACTCCATATGGGAATTGTTATTAGAGCGGCCCCAGGACCTCCTGCCTGTCTTTGCTTCTAGATTCTGAGCTAGGCCATCTGTCCAGCTGTTGCCCAGCTGCCTGTGGGGGTGCAGGCTAGGATGTGCGCCCTGCCTTGCGCCCCTGTCATGCTAGGCCTGGCCCCCTTCCCTGCATACAAAGGGAGGGTCTGCTGAGGTCCTGAAACGTCTCTTCTCTGCAGGCAGCAGCAGCCTTCTCCCTGCCCCCTCCCCAGACAGCAGGCCCAGCTTCCTAGCAGGCCCCACAGCCAGAGTGGCCCACACTGGCTCCTGGAGATGCTCTCTGGGAGGGGGGGGCAGGGTGGCAGGGCAGGGGCCGTCGTGGTGAGGCGCTGCGTATTGGGCCCACAGGCTTGTGATGCCTGGAAGAAGGAAGCCGAGGAGGCTGGCGAGCGGGCCAGTGCCGCAGGAGCGGAGTGCGAGCTGGCCCGGGAGCAGCGGGACGCGCTGGAGCTGCGGGTGAAGAAGCTGCAGGAGGAGCTGGAGCGGAGCGGCTGCACGCAGGCCCAGAAGCCCAGGCGCTGCCGGCTGCCCCTGGCCTGGAGGCGCTCTCACTCCCCACCCTGCACTCTCTCCAGAAGCAGCTACGGGCCCACCTGGAGCGAGTGGACAAGGTCAGCCTTGTTGGGGTCAGGGGCTGTGGAGGGGCACACGGCTGTCTCCGTGCGTGGGCCTTCCTGGAAGCCCAGTGCTGGGCTGGTAATGATGCCGGTCTGAGCCAGGCGGTGGTCCACACCTTTAATCCCAGCACGTGGGAGGCAGAGGCAGGAGGATCTCTTGAGTTCGAGGCCATCCTGGTCTATGGAGCAAGTTCCAGGACAGCCAGGGCTACATAGAGAAACCCTGTTTCGGGGGGTGGGGGAGGGCCAGTCTGTTGGAAGGCGATGAGGGAATGCCCTCAGAGAGCAAGAAAGTGGTGGCGGAGGGCAGTGCCCACTCCCTGGGGCATTAACCTAAGCTTAGTCAGCGCCTTGCCCACAGTGCTGTCTCTGGTTCTCCATACGCCATGCACTCCAGATGACAGGCCACAGGTGCCAGCAGGCGCTGGTCTTTAGGGATGGTGTGCCCTGTAGGAGCTGTAGGCTTTTTCCTTTAAGAGCCCTCCGACAATCAGTCCCCTGAGCCTCATTTGTCTTTCTTGGTGCCTAGAGTAAGATCAGATATAACAAGAGGCATCAGCCTCTACCCACAAAAGCCCTGAAGGATGGGAGCTGCCCCGCTGGCTCCCCTACCTAGCCACTGGAGCTGAGCTGCTCTCACTTGCCAGTGGGATCCTGTGAGTGTCAGCTTTGGGCCTCAGGTTCCTCCTCCCAAGGATGCCAAAGTGAAAGTCGGGGAGCTTCGTGTCAACTCAAGGCCTAGCAGGTGGCAGAGACCCTTCTGGTAACCATGATGTCCTATTCCCCACAGGCCGTGTTCCACATGCAGTCAGTGAAATGCCTTAAGTGTCAGGAGCAGACCCGGGCAGTGCTGCCGTGCCAGCACACCGTGCTGTGTGAGCTCTGTGCCGAGGGCAGTGAGTGTCCCGTCTGCCAGCCCGGCCGCGCCCGCGCCCTCCAGTCGTGACCCTGCAGACCTGGCCCCCTGGGCCGAGACCTTTTCACCTAGGACTCTTTGAAGTATATATATGTATGTATGTATGTATGTACGTATGTATGTATATGTATATGATTATGTACATGTATACATTTGTGTGCAGGTGTGCGTGGTGCCAGCGTGTGCACAGTGTCTGTGTGTATATCTGGGTGTAGGTATAGACACACACTTTAAAACAGACTTACCAAGCACTTTTTAAAGAAAAGACTATTTTGCAGTCCTCTCCTACCCATCCCCCCTTCCCACTCAGCCCCCCTTCCCACTGGCCTTTTGGCAGTGAATATGTTTTTGTCTCTTTTTTATGTAGGAACTAACTATTTTTAACTTCTTCCTGGGGCCAGAGCGGGGAAGGGTGGGAAGCCTGAAGGGCAGGCTCTGCTCACCCTGCCATTCCAGGCCAGAGTCTGTGTCAGAGTGTGGATTCGGGTCCTCAATTCCCAGCTGTGAGGGCTACAGGGAAGCCTGAGGCTCTGAGTCAGCCTAGGTCCTGGGTTTACCAAATATGTATTTAACCCTGGGGACGGCCATGGAGCTGCAGGCCTGAGCTGCGCGCTAGCCCCACTCCCACTCCTGGGCCCTTGAAGCTCTTCAAGGGTCAAGGCCTAGTTCTGCCCCTCGGGGTCTTGAAGCCTGGACTGCTCCCTGGTCCACAGTCACCTGTCCTGCCTCCTTCCCTCTGGCACATGGCTGTAGAGACAGCGGCTCCCTCCCTCCGGCAGCTAGCAGGGCAATTGTTGGGAGGGGTGCAGTCTGAGGACCAAGGGGGCGCAAGCCCTGCCCTTCTTGCTGGGAGGAGGTCCTATGCATTCCTTGGTGCTCTTTGAGTGCAGCTGACGTACTGCCGTTCTGGGCAGACGCCTGTGTGCATGTGTGTGCGCGTGCCTGTCCAATGTATATTGTGTTTAGCTTCAATTTTAAAAATTGTTCTGTTCAGAAATGCAATGGGAGAGCAGAGTGGGCAAAGGGAGGCAGCTGCTCCCCGCACGGTGTCCAGTGGGCTCTAGAGGCTACAGAGAATCTGCCCAGCCCAGGCCCCTCCCTTGGGCTCAGCACGAAAGGGCTTTCAATGAATTAAGTGAAAACTTTCTCCTTTTTTACAAAAATGCAAAAATCAAACTTATTGGAAATAAAATATGAACTTGCAGGGGTGGCGTGTTTATATGGGGGAGTGGGTCTGCAGATGCGGGCATCCAGACTCCCAGGTGAGCAAGAGCTCTGCCCAGGCCCATGGCAGCACGAGGTGGGAGGGAGCCAGCTCCTGAAAGGCCAGCACACACAGTGGCCACTCCAGCACTGCCCATGTGTCAGATACTCTGACCTCTGCCTTTTGCCCACAGGGCCTTGGGGGAGACTACAGAGCCTGACATCTATTTTCCGAGGGCCGGGGATAACGTTTTACTTTTATTCTCACTACGAACATTTCTAGGTGGCAGGTGCTCTCTGAGGGGGAAGCGTTCTCAGCAGACAGCCAGACTGTCCTTCTGCCGTCCACCCGTGCCAGCCCTGCTTCCTGCCAGCTCTCACCTCAGAGCCAGAGTCTCTCCTTCCCACTTCCCTCCTGCCCAGGAAGCCTCGACAGGGTCCCCCCTCTGAAGTTTGTGCCCACAGCCCTGGTCCAAATAGTCTGGGCCCTTACCCCAGTAGCTGGAACTGGCAGTTCCGGACGGCAGATGGCCCTAGACATACCCTACCAAAGCAGCTTTTCTGGGGCGGGGAGAGAAGGGGGAAGAAGCAGGGACAGGAGATGCACCTCTCTGCTATTGTACGGCAAAGAACACTGAGGCCAGGGCACAAGGAAGCGACAAGAAGGGATAAATTCTGGTCATGGGGGGTCCATCACCAGGGCTGTTCTGCTCTGTTGAGATCTCTGGGCCCTCCACCTACTGGCTCTCCCTGTGTGTTACACCAGCTGAAGGGCTCCCCTGTGGTAAGGAAGACCCCAAAGTTTTAGGACTCTGGCTTCCACTGCTATGGCCCTGGGTTTGGGACATGCTGAGAGGCCTGCTTGGCTCGCTGTCTCCTCAGCTTCACAAAGGCTTGGGCCTCCCGATCACCCTTCCGGCTCTCTAACAGCCGCAGAATCGGATCCCCTGTGGAGAGAAAGGATTGAGGTTAGGAAATAGCACTGTCCCTGTGCCAACCTTGAAGGAACTTGGACACACACCAGCTAAATCCACAAGGCATGTCTTGACAAATGGCCAGAAATGTGACCAGGACAGGAGGTAACTACTACGTTGTCCTATGAGAACCTGAGGCTAGACAGCAACTCTTAACAGCTCAGCTCGTCTGTAAAGTAGTGCGCAAATTCTACACCACACCAAGAGTTTTAATAACTGGAAGTCAATATACCTAAGGTACTTTTTTGTCTGAGACAGGGTTCTCAACCGTGTAGCCCTAGTTGGCCTCAAATTGAGAGATCCAGCTGCTTCAGGTGCTGGGCCTACAGGGGTGTGTCAACAGGCCTGTACCTGGCACTAAGGTACTGTAGAACGGTTCGGGATACAGACAGAAACACAGGGACCTTTCTGTTACCAAGCTGGGCATGCGCCACAGGGTGTGTGCCTCTCACACGGTGATCCAGGCCCCTCTTGACAGGGGAGTTAATTGGTTTCTTCACCAGAAGTCACACACTTCCCAGAGCTTAAATTTCTCTGGTCTCCCATTAGACCAGAGATTGATTGAAGTCCTCAGCAAGGGAGCCACGGTATGTGCTCTACCGACTTCCCAAGAAGCCGACCCAAGGAAACCCTGCCAGCGCACCCTACCCTGGGACTCAGGCCTACCATTGGGTGCAGGGTATGTGAGGGGCAGCCGAGTCTGAGGCGCTTCACCAGGCTCTTCGCAGCCTGTCAGTCCAGGCACCCTACAGAGTGGTAGGAAGGCCTCTCCCTCCAGATCATCGGCTCCCAGCGTGTCGTGGTCCAGCACGGTGAGCAGGAGGCAGGCCCCGTCTTTTTGGCACTGCTCAGCAGGCACCAGGCTGGCAGGAAGTCAGGGACTTGGTTACCTGCCCCGCCCAAATCTGCCATCACCCTTCCTAACACATAGATCACCCCCTTGCTGAGGACAGACATGTGGCTGTGTCTCAGCCTGACTCATCTCTGCTGCGTGGTATAACACCCTCTCCGATGACTGGCTGCTTTTACAGCGAGAGGTACTGTGGCCCCAGGCCCATCTTCAACAGGGAGCAGGTACCTGAGCACCTTAGATACAGCATCCTTCCCTGGATGCCTCTGAATTCAACATCTGGGAATCAACCCGTCTCCCAGGGAAGCAGACTCCTGTCCCGAGAGCTCTCTCCCTCATCTCAGGGCCTCCTTACAGGAGGCAGGTGGCTTCCAGGGAGGGAAAGAAAGAGTAGGGACCCACTCACAATTCAAAGGTCTCGTCAAAGAGTGGGTGAAGTTCCTTCTTGTGCTTCTGGGTCTCCCGAGGGGCCAGCTCGGGGAACTCATGCCTGGGTTCTAGCGTCAGCTGGACAAAGGGGTCACTGGAACCTGGCAAGTGGCGCAGAGGAGGGCTGCTGACCGAGTACCACTGCCACCTCCCGACTGCCAAGCTGTTATCCCTTAGCCAGTGCAACCCCCTCCTGGAAATGTGCACAAGGCGCCTGCTGAGGCTTCAGGGATCCTAGTGGAGAGAGGCCCCAGGCAGTCCCCATTCACCATTGGAGTCCAGGGGCAGCAGGCTGGAAGCGCTGAGCAGTTCCACATGAAGCTTCTGCTCAGAGGCACGGTAGGAGGCCTTGACTGTGACTGCACCCAGCTGCTCAGAAGTGGTTTCAGCCTGGCACAGGATCATGCATAGGGATTAGCTGCAAGGGCAGGGCAGCAGGACCCACTGTGGCCCTCGGTGGGCACGGGGCAGGAGGGGTGCCTCACCTGCTGCTGGATCCGGCTACAGAAGTACTTCTGGATGAGCTCCCGGCTGGAGGCCGCCTGCAGCTGCAGGTCCCTCTTCAGAGCCTGGAATGGCATGTCAGAGCACTCCCCTAATCATGCCTACCTACACCCGTGCTGCAGCCTGGCAAGGTGTGGCTCTGCCATTGGAAGTGCTGGAGCCATCCGACCACAGAGAGGGCTGCACCAGAGGACCCCGAGGCAGAGGCTCCAGGGTGCTTGCTCTGGAAGTGTCATCTCCCTGATGCAAGCATGTAGGGACCCTGTGCTTTGAAGGACAGCACATTTGGATTATTCATTTCTTGCCGCCATCACAAAATTTGTAATAATTTTGAGTAAGAGGCCCAAGTTTTCATATTGCATTTGGTCTCATGAATTTTGTAGCTGGTCCTGGATAGAGGTGAGTACAGAAAGGCAGGCTCCCTGCCTTGACCTCCTCACTAGGGGCTCATCAGAGGGATCCTAACAAGGCCCTGGGTTCATTCCCAGCTATACCTGGAAGACGTCTGTGTGCAGGGCTTCTAGTGGCAGACCACAGCCCTCAGCATAGAAGCAGCTCTCCAGGTCCTGGGGAAGAGAGAAGAGATGACTCCAGGCACGCACCCCGGGGCTATCATCCTCACAGCTGATGCAGTTACCTGAAGGGCTACCTTCAGCCTGCTGGAGGCCAGTGATGAGCTACGCTGGGAAGAGGCAGCCTCCATCAGCACGGTGAGTGTGTGTGTCCACAGGAGAGTCAGGAGGCTGGGCAAAGGCAGACAGACGGTGTCGGGACAAGGTCGGTTCAACAGGGGAGGAAGCAAAGATGCTCTTCAGGAAGGAGAGGCCCCAGGAACCCAGGCTCTCCCTTCCTCCCCTTCCACCTGCTCCACAAACGAGGCTGGGGGCAGAGCTGTCAGGTGGTGCACTGAGCAAGGTCTGCTCTCCCTGTGAAAAGGGCCCAGGCCAAGCAAGTCATAGTTCCGTCCAATGTGTCTATTCTGTTTGGTTTGTTTTTGTTTTCCGTTTTGACACAGGGTTTCTCTGTTATAACCCTGGCTGTCCTGGAACTCACTCTGTAGGCCAGGCTGGCCTCGAACTCACAGAGATCCACCTGCCTCTGCCTCCCGAGTGCTGGGATTAAAGGTGTGCGCCACCACCACCCGGCTTTCAATGTGTCTCTTAACCTCAGTAGAGAACTCTCTTCAGTAGGACGATGGACTCCAGCAAACCACCATAGAGTGGAGAGGGAAGCTGGACCCCAGGGTGAGGTAGGATTGCAACACGTAGCGTGGGTAAGGAGAATGAAACGAGAAGAACAAGGCCCCAACAGCCGCCTGAGATTTAATGTGCAGCACAGTAGAGCCACGCAGGTACGTGTCTTAACAAGTACTGAGTCCTTGAAGATGGTGGAGACCCGAGATGGTGTACAGCTCGGGTAAGCGCTTGCCCTGCCTGTGCGGAGAGAGGCCTTTGTTTATAGCATGCATTCACTTAACACGCATAAGTGCCCATTGTGCACTAGGCAGTGTTCTAGATGTTTCTGAGCAAAGCTCGGCGTCTTAGCGGGGAGTTCATTCTCGCTTACGTGTGGAAAAACGGAACAGGACAAAACAAAAAAAAGCTACTCAACAAACGGTATAAAAACCGAAGAAGTCCGAGCCTTCAGGGGCCCTGCTTGCTGCTCAGAGATGAGCAGAGCCCTCGGAGGGAGCAGAACCCTAGCAGAACCCGGGGCTGCCAACCAGGGCCCAGATTCTCCGTGGAGGCGAACAAGGCCCTGGACCAGTATAATCCTGCTCTCAGCGCCTGGTGAGGCCCATTCACTCCTCAGGAGAGGTTGGGACATGATCACGGACACAAAAACTCCATCATCTCGAACCACTGAAGAGGAACCAAGAAGCTGGAATCTGAACGTAGGAATCCCAACCAGAAGTCTCCCCTCTGCCCACCCCAGACTGTAGGTCAAGCTGGAAGCCTGGACCATGAAGAGGAAGGAGAGGCAGTCAGGATCCGTGAAGATGGAGCCAGACTCGGACTGGTACAGGGGAAAGCTTGCCATGCTCGGAGCTGGGCAGAATGGAGGGGTCCAGGGAGGAAAGCAGCGAGCTCCCTGCCCCTGAATCTGACTCCAAGGGAAGTCACCAAAGGGATTTGCATCGTGCCATGAGCCCGTGAGCACTAAGGCCTTGGAGAGGTTGGGGCAGAGGGCCTCGAGGGTCAGGGGCCGCTGCATACCTGTTGAAGTTCTCCTGGACCAGGTTGGTGTTCATGTAGCAAAGCTCGGCCCCCAAGAACTTCATCAGGGGCAGAATGGCCTAGGAGAGAGCAGGAAGGACATAAGACTCAGGCCTGTCTTAGTCCCTACCCCACGCACACTGTCCCACCCATCCTCTCCCGCTGGGTGAAGGATCAAAGCCAGGCTTCTGTGCTGGGCGGTGCAGTAACGTCTGCACTGTTCCAGCCTCCTCCTGCCTTCCTGTCCGCGTTGCTCTGTCCACTCCATCTACACTGCCCTCCTCTGAGCCTGCTCCCCACGGCCGCCTCAGGACATCTGCTCTCCCTGATCTCCCTGCCTGGAATGTTCTTCCCCTAAGCATCTTCAGAGATCCCTTTCTAGCTTCCTGTGAGTCTTGACTCAGCTGTCACGCTCAGAGTAAGGCCTTCCCTGGCCACTGTCGAAAACTACAACCCTTTGAGGTTTCCCAGCCCGCGCCTTCTCTGTTCTTTTTCTCCTAACTTATCATTATCTTACGCACTAGGAGCTGCGCATGACTGGATGCGTATTTATAGTCACAGTTATAGCTACGGCTGTACTTTATCCCCTCCCCCAGGGCAGAAGGCCTAGGAAGGCGGTTTTGCTCACACTGACTTAGTGCCAATGCTTTGATGACTTAATGAATCACCTCGCCCCAACCAATCAGAGGCACAGTGACACACCCTCCGGCTTACACCAGGCGTCAGCTGGCTTGTATGAACAGGGCAGCAGAGATGAAAGGCTCTGGGAAGTATGTGATCCTAGTCCCGCTGGGCTACAAAGCTGGGCGGAGCCTCCCGCAGTAATCCCAGACCACCCATCAGTGCTGGGAGAGCCTGTGCCATGACCCAGCCTGCCTCGCTGAGCACCCCAGGACGACGCTGAAGCCCATGGAGACATCACGCCTGGCTCAAGGTTAGGGGTGCTGATCTCTGACATCCTCAGGACCTGCAACTCCTGTCTATCCAGGCTCCTTTCTCAACCCCAGACGCCCAGAGCTGGCCCAGAGGTGAAGGTCAACAAACCGGAGGGTCACTCACGTCATTAGGCAGAACAGACGCCTTGACACCCATGAGATTCTGGACGTGTGTGGCAATGGCCACCTCCAACTGGGGACACAAAGCAGGGAGGCAAAGGGAGATGAGCAAGTCGGTGGCATCCAGGGAGTCAGCCCGGGGCTTGAGTTTACATTTAGGGTCAGGGGACAGACATGGACTCAGGTCCTGCAGGGTCCCCAGGGGATCAGACAGTACCTGCTCAGCCAGGGTATGGACACCGGTCCGGATCTCATGGCCCAGCCCGGCTAAGGCGCCCTGCAGCTGAGCATGCAGCGTGTTCTGCAGCTGCCCCTGCTCCAGCACGGCCCCGACCCGCTGCTCCAAGGCCTCCCACGCCAGCTGAGCGGGCAGCTTGTCGATGACCAGCCGCAGCTGCTCCATGTTGTTCACCACTACACACAGCTGCGGGACAGACGTGGGCGCAGGGATGCAGAGCCTGAGCAGCACCCAGACAAGCGACTCTGCCCTACCCTGGCCAGCGCAGCCCCAGCTCTGGGTCTTACCATGTTGGCTGCCTGGCCCCGGTCCTTCTGACCTGCAGACAGATCACGGGCCCGGGCCTTTATGAGGCTGCAGTATACCAGGGCCAGCCGGCAGATATCCTAGGGAGGGTGGATCAGAGGGAATGGATGGATGAGTGTGGCTTCCAAGATGAGTAAATTCAGAAAGTTGGAATTTAGGACCCAAGCCATGTGGGGGTGTGGTCATGGCTTGAGAGCCTGGGAGAAACTGGGCAGGGCATATGTGGAGCTGTCCTAAGGTGAGGAATGGGGTGCAGGGGAGATGCTGTACCTCCACAAACTTGACAGTGATCATGAAGGCCTCCTCTGGGTCTGGCCAGTCCAGCTGCCGAGCAGTGTGACAGATCTGGGCAAAGCAGGTGGACAGATCTACAGCAGAAGTGCTATGCTTGGTCAGCTCCCCCAGGGGCACCAGCTAGGGAAAGGGAGACACTTAGGAACAGAGGCTCGGGGCAGGCAGGCACAAGTCTATCTATCCCTCCACTATCAAGCACAGACCTGAGCCCAGGCTACATGGAGGTTAAGCAAGGCTCTGCCCACTGCCCTCCCAGCCCATAGGACCCTAGACACAGGGACGTCTGACTGAGCCTCGGGATATCAGGAGGCCATATTTGTGCACAGCTGGCCTAAATGGGGCCCAGATGAGATGTTCAGAGGGGGGTACAGGCTTCTACCAGTCAGGAGGTCCTGGCAGAGAACCCAACGGTACTCCCACACCCAGGGCCCCGCCTGCACCGAGTCCATCTGTACAGCACGCTGCACCCGCTCCAGGGCAACACTGTAAGTCTTCTGCAGCCAGGAGGGGATGGCCGGCTGGAACCAGCGGTGGAAACCATCCAGGGCCAGGACTCCATCGCTGGGGAGGGCAGAGGCTCAGCCTGTGGCGGGCAGGGGCTGGCCCTGGGCCACGGCCCTTGTCAACCCTTCTCCCTCCTGCGTGCCCGTGGCCCACCTGTCTGAGGGTGCCGGGCCCAACTGGCAGAGCTCCTTCAGGCTAATGTAGAGCTGAAACAGATTCTCTCCCATATCTGGAGAAACAAGGTTGCCCACCGCCACTGTGTGGTCCTGTACCCTCTTGGCCACCTACGGGGAGAAGCTTGTTGGGCGGGGCCGCAGAGCGGGTCGGAGGGGTGCCACCTAGAGATGGCCGAGGGTCTCACCAGCCACTGCAGCTCCAGGAAGGCCATGGAGAAGAGGTCTATCTTGAGGACACTGGAGGAAAGGCAGTAGGTGTGACGGTGGTACCCACAGGGTCCCACGGGCCCATCAGCTCCAGACCCACAGGTGCTCACTTGTGGAAAACCTTGTTCCACGTGCGCCGGCACTGGTAGAGATCACCTATGACGTCCTGTACCAGGCTTAGCAAGGCCTTGCCAGCCTCCAGGATGCCCTGGGATGGATGCAGGTTGCTGAGCAAGGTTACAAGGGCAGACGCCACGTACCCACTGTCAACCCCTGTCTGGAATCTACCTGCACCATGGGCTGGTGGTGCTGCTGCATCAGGTGAAACCATTCAACTGTGCCCGCCTGTTGGGAGACAGCGGGTTGGGGGGGTTGCCGAGTTAAGGCGCGTGCCCCCCACCCCCACCCCCACCCCAGGGATGATGCCTACCCGCAGGGCCTCGGAAACCAGCTGGGGCAGAGGGGCGCTGTCCGGGCACAGTTCTCCAAAGGCCTTCGTCTTGCACATCTGCACCAAGACTCTGGAAGATAGAGGGCTCTGTCCAGCCACTCCCACCCAACAGGCCTTCTAGGCCCTTTCCTGCAGGCGCCAGCCAGCACACTTGTCCCTGACCCCTCTGCAGGGGCAAAGGGCAGCCACTGACCTGAGGAGGGACTGCAGCCTGGCAGGGGAGTCAGAGATGGACAGGGGGAAGATGGAGCGGAATTTCCGGATGAGTGAGAGGCCATAGGCCAGCAGGGAGGTGAAGGAGGCGGCCAGCTCCTCCTGCTGCAAATGTGCACGGGGACCCTGTTACCGACCATGGCCCTCCCAGAGCCCCGCAGCCCCGCCCCGCAGCCCCACCCCGCAGCCCCGCCCCGCAGCCGGATCACTGCACTCACCTGTTCTGCCTTGAGGCGGCCCTGGATCCACTGGTACTCGATGCTGGTGATGGGGTGCAGAAGGCAGCTGCTGGGGAACTCCAGGCTCTGGTAGAGGCGGCTGTAGGCCAACCACTGCCTGCAGAGACAGGAAGCCCTCAGCGGGGTCCCAAAAGGCATCTCCCTACTTCATCCACCAGTAGATGGTGAAAACCAGTGGGTGCTTAGTGTGACTCACAGGACTCTGTTTTTATGGATGTTTTCCAAGTCACCTGACTTTCTTTGTTTGTTTTAAAATTCTATCTATCTATCTATCTATCTATCTATCTATCTATCTATCTGAGTGTTTTATCTGCATGTACACCTGCATGCCAGAAGAGGGCATCTGATCCCATTATAGGTGGCTGTGAGCCACCATGTGGTTGCTGGGAACTGAACTCAGGACCTAGAAGAGCAGTCAGTCCTCTTAACTGCAGAAGCATCCCTCCAGCCCTTGTTTGTTTGCTTGTTTGTTTTGAGACAGGGTATCTCTACATATCCTTGGCTGTCCTGGAACTCACTCTATAGACCAGGCTGGCCTCGAACTCACAGAGAGCTGCTTGCCTCTGCTTTCCAAGTGCTGGGATTAAAGATGTGTGCCACTTACATCCAGACTCACCTGACTCTTAAATTGTGCTTTGTATGCATAGAACTTCAGAACTGAGCAGGGTGAAGCACACCTTTAATGTCTCCAGCTTGGGAGGCAGAGGCAGGTGGATCTCTCTGAGTTAGAAGTCAGCCTGGTCTACATAGCCTGCTCCAGGCCAGCCAGGACTACATAGAGAGACCTTGTCTCAAACAATAACAACAACAGAAACAATAAAAACCTTCACCATTTCTGGGGTCAGTAAGATGGCTCAGTGGGTAAAATGCTTGTACCAATTGGGGCTACAGAGATGGTTCTGCAATTAAGCTGATGGGGTGTGGTGGGGTGGGGTGGGGGTGCTCTCCCAAGAGGACCTGAGTTTAGTTCCCAGCATCCACATCAGGATGTTCATAACTATCTGCAACTCAGGCTACAGGGGTCCTAGTGCCCCCTTCTGGCCTGTGACAGTATCTGCACACAGTGGTATATGATCACACAGACAACACACACATATGCACAAATAAAATAATTCTTTAAAAAAAGAAGTCTTCATAGTCAGTCAGTGGCAGCACACACCTTTAATACCAGCACTCAGGAGGCAGAGGCAGGTGGATCTCTGTGAGTTCAAGGTCAGCCTGGTCTACAGAGTGAGTTCCAGGACAGCCAGAGTTACAACAGAGAAACCCTGTCTCAAAAAAAAAAACCCAAAAAACTTCAGGATGTGTGTGTATATACTGACACATGTGTTTGAAGGAGTGCATGTAAGTGTGTGCATGTGTGTGAAGGCCAAGTGTCTTCTTCAATCACCCCTGAAGCTCCCAATTCCACTAGTCTCCTGTCTCTGCCTCCCCAGTGCTGGGACTTCAGGCATGTCAAGTCACACCCCACTGGGGCGCTGGGGATTGAACTCAGATCATAATGCTTGCAGGCAAGCACTTTACCAGCCAAGCATCTTCTCACTCGAACTCACAATATAGCAGAGAATGACCTGGAACTCCTGCTTCTGCCTCCCAAGTGCTGAGATTACAGGCGTGAGCCGCGCGTGAATAAAACTCCAGGGTTTCATGGTTCTTTTGAAAAGTCAGATTTAGCGGCTCAAGCGTTGCATGCGCGGCAACCATCAGCTGGGAGTCTCCTTAGACATGTAAGGGGGGCTAGACAGGGGGCACCTGAGCTAGATGAGGTTGTGCTCAGAGCAGGGAACAACCAGGGACGGCTGAGCGTCCTGCTGGGGCGGCACTGCTTGCATTAAGGGCCTAGATCCTGAGAGGGAACCTGGCTCCTTCCCGTCTGGCATCTCCCTGGCTCACCACCCCACCCCCACCAGCCCTGCTTCCTCTTCAGCTGCCCAAGAGTCCAGGCGCACACACAGCCCCAGAATCACCTTCCTCCTCCCACCTCTACTTCTCAAAGACCTAGTCCCAGCCCCCAGGCATGACCATTCTCCTCCACTCCCTGCAGGCTGGCATGCCAATCCCTCACCAGCGCCCCTTCTTGGCATTCCCAGAAGCTGACGTAGTCCAGGGGACATGATGGCCCTTGTCAGATGTATTGTCATTGTTTTAGAGTCTTGTGTTTTGAGGTAGGGTCCTGCTGTGCAGGCCGGGGTGGCCTCAAACTTGCTGCAGTCCCTTAGGGGTTCTGAGCAGGGCTGTGTACTCACGCCATGGACTGGTGGAAGTCAGACAGGTCCTTCTGCGTGGCGTGGAGAAAGAGGAGGGTGGCGGCCTGGGGGCTCAGTGACGCGTCCCAGGAGGTACTGCCAGCCTAAGGGGAACGGTAGGGGTACGTCAGGACCCGACAGGAGGTCCTGGTGGTACCCAGCTCTGGCGGACAGCCGTACCTGGTGCTGGGTGACTTCGTGGGACACCAGCTGCTGCAGTAGGTGGAAGTGTACGGTGTAGCTGGGCTGGGAGCGGCTGGCCACTGTGGCTCTCTACAATAGGGTCAGCAGGGCGGTGAGCAAAGGACCCCCATGCCAGGAACAGCCAGCCCTCCCCAACCCAGGAAGGCCGCTGACCCAAGAAGACAGCCCCTAGCCAGGCCCCAGATCTACCCGCTTGTGAATGAACTGGAACTGGAGGTGACACTGGCCGCGGTCTGGGTAGGTCTCCGTGCAGGGCTCTAGCGGGTACCACTGGTCCTCTCGGCAGCGCAGGTTCTAGCAGGCAGGAAACAGTGCTGAACACCAGGGCCCTCATAGAGCTGACGGGAAGGCTCAGGTTGGGTCAGACCTCGGAGCCCTTCACCCTCTCTGCCTTTGCCTCTCTCTCGGCTCTTCTCCCCGGCCCTCACCTGCAACCTGAGAACCACGTTCCCCAGAAAGTCGTCCTGGCCCTTATCCTTCCGAGCCTCCTTAAAGATCCTGTTTTGAGCAGGGTTGGTGGGTGGTCAGCCACCGGGGCACTGAAGGGCAGAGCCTGCATTCCAGAAACCAGGGCGCGTGTGGGAGGGCAGAGGACCCCTTCCTCCCTGTGAGCCTGCTGTACCCACCTTCGGAGCCCGTGCAGGTCTGTGAGCTCCCCGAGCTTCTGCCTGACAGACTCCACAGTGTCCAGGTCCCTGGAGGTCAGAGGTTTGAGCCAGAGGAGAAGGGGCCCGTGACTCCATTAGTAGCTAGGCCCTGACACTCTGCCCCTGCCTCCTGTCCCTCACCCAGGGCCAGGGCCCGGCACTCACCACATGTCCAGGTGAAAGCTTGCATTGTTTATGTCCTCAAACTCCCTTCGGGGAGAAAAGAACGTGTATGCTTAAGGACCTTACCAGAATGGGACACACACACACCCATGTCAGACCAGCCATGACACCTGGCCGTAAGCCCAGAGTCTGCCCTCTGAAGCTGCCCTTGACCATACCACCCGCCATGGAGCTGTAACCCTTCCTGCCTAGTTATTCCCTCCATTTTTATTTTTTCCTTTGGGTACAGGATCTTATTATGCAGCCTTGGCTGGCCTGGGACTCACTATGTAGACAAGGCTAGCTTCAAACCCACAGAGATCTACCTGCCTCTGCCTCCCGAGTGCTGGAATTAAAGGTGGGAGCCACCCCACCCAAACTGTTCCCTCCTTCTTAACCACTTCTCTGCCTTCTTCAAGGAAGGGCTGCAGTGTCCCCCGGCCACCATTCACCCAGGGGGGCCAACTCTCCCTGCTCCGCTACCGTATAGAACGCTTTCTTTCTTTCTTTCTTTCTTTCTTTCTTCCTTTCTTTCTTTCTTTCTTTCTTTCTTATTTATTTATTTGGCAGGGTCTTGCCATGTAGCCTAGGTAAGTCTTGAACTTGCCATCTTCCCACCTTACTCCACTGAGGGCTAGGATCACAGGTCTGTGGCACTACATCAGGCAGACACATGACTGGCGTTTGTATCATGAGTCTCCCTCCAGCTTCACCCGAGAACCCAGGGCTGAGCCCACTCTCTTGAGCCAGGAAGATCTCTGATCTCATTGGCTAGGAAAGCCTCCCACCCAGAGGAGCCCCATATGGGTAAAGAGGAGAAGAAGGAGGTGGAGACAGGGCCACGTACAGGATAAAGGTCTCATCCCAGACAGGATTGAGCGTCTGGTTTTTGACTTGGGTTCGATGGGTCTGCTCTTCGGGAATGGTGTGCCTGACTACAGCCTTCTGCCGACGTCGGGACACAGGGCTGCCCTCTGGTACGCCAACCCCCTGCTCGATGCCCAGCAGGCAGTAGGGATCACTGAACCCTGGGAAGGCGTGAGGGAGAAGGCTCTAGGGAGTCAGCCAGGTTCCCTTGACTTCCCATCAGCCCTATGGAGCCCAGCCTTCTCTTGAGAAAGCTGGGTAAGGGTCTCTTCTAAAGTTCTCAGTGTCTTTGTGCAAGGGGCTAGCAGCTGGGGGATACTTGGGGGTGCACTCTCTGGCCAAGAGTGTGTTGGGAGAGGCGGCCTCCGGGATACCCCACCATACTCACCACTGACATCCTTCCCCAGAATGCCCTTGGCCTGTTTCACTGTTGCCTTCAGACAAAATATTGGTTTCTGGAGGGGGAGGGGGGGAGCCTGAGTCCCTGAGAGAGCAGGGCTTCCTGTGTCCCTCCTTGCCCAGGGTGCCCCGGCCCAGGTTACCTCAAGCTCCCTGACCCACTCCAGCATCTGCTGGTGCTCCGCAGGCTGCACCTGGAAGGCCTGATGGGGGGGCAGAGGTGTGGGGGGCTGGGGATGCAAGGTGGGGTGGCCTGGTGGGAAGGGAGGACAGAGCCTCCCTGTGGGAAGATGGGCAAGGGTGAATTTACCTCCTGCAGGTAGCGCAGCAGCTCCGAAGCCTCCCTCACGTGGTTGGGCTCTGGCTGACCCAGGCGGTGCAGGACAGTGTAGAGGGCTTCCTCATACAGCAGGTCCCGCTGAGACACAGCAGGGTCACCTCAGGGCCCTCATCACTCAGCGCCCGCCCTGACACCAACGCCTCAGGCCCAGAAACCGACAATGTGACAGATACACAGTGAAGGTCGAGACCCAGAGCGTTCTCCGCTAGGCCTCCCTCAGAGAGGATGTGGGGCTGCTTCGGACCCCCCCAACCCCCACCCCTCACTCTCCCAACACCTCTTACCTCCTCCGGGGAGAAGTGGTGAGACTGAGCCTGGACCTAGGAGCAGCGTGGAAAGACAAGTGTCCCTGGAGGCCTTCCCAGCCGGGCAGGAAGGCCCAGGCCTAAGCTAGTGGGACCCCAGCCCCTGAGCCGCCACAGCCTCCAGGCCCACCGGTGCCCCTCACCTGTTCCAACATCAGGCTCCCTGAAGGACTGACCTCTAGGCCATCTTGCTCACGCCCTGGCCTGCCATGCCTGAGGTCCATGGGCGTTCAGCGGGCCCAGCAGTGGGCTCTCTAGCGCCTGCCCCCCTCCCGTCCCCAGAGGAAGCAGCAGTGCTTATCTGGAAGCCACCCGCTCCTCACCCCAGCAGCGGAAGTGAGGCCTAGCAGCAGAGGTGGGTGAGTGGGGGGAAACGCCAGGCAGGTCTGGGGTAGCTCAAAGGGGTCCCTAGGCAGCCCACTGTCGAGGGAGACACCGCTTCACAGGGCTGGCGCCTCCAGAGCTAGAGGAACAGGGTTGGGGCTACAGGTCCTCCAAAGGGAAGGAACTGGCGAAGCCCACTGTGGCTCTGAGAACGCACGCGGTGGGGCCTCTCTGCCCAACCACACGGCCATGCCCAGAGCCATGGACGGCAGGTGGGTGGGGGCCAAGCACCGGCCTCCCACATCCAGGCCCCAGGTCTGCTGAGCAGTCCCCAGGCTGAGTCTTCGCCCGTTTGTAGTCAAGTCCTACCTCCTGGGTGATTGGGGGTGCTGGCTCCTGTGGGTCTCTGACCCTGCGGCGTCTTATCTTGATGGCCTGCCGCAAGAGGGGAGGCCGCCGCTGAGGGTGGGAGAGGTGTGTCGCCATGGTGGCCGCTCTGCCCTTCCCTCCGCCGCCCCCCTGGCTGTCAGTGGAAACGGCAAAGCCACAGGATGATGCAAAGAGCCCCAAGGCTGCCACCCTCTCTGCCAGGGGAGGGTGGAGGGATGGAAGGGTCAGGGTGTCACTGCCTCAGAGGGGCCTTCTTCCAGACTCCTGCGCCTTCCACAGCCTGGATCCTGATCCTTGCAGGATCCTCCCCAGCCTGGAGCAGAAAGTGGACCCAGTGGGCGGGTAAGCCCCACCCACTCTCCCACAGAGGCCCTGGGGAGGGCCCAGAGCTCCAGGCAAAGGTAGCAAGGCAAGACTAGGTAGGCAGCAGCCTGCCTCAACTCTGTCTGGGCCAAGGAAGCTGACCTAGACCTGTGGCGTTCTCACCCGAGTTTTCTGAATGGGCCCCAGATCTGGGTTAGGAGGGGGCAGGCTCAGGGCAGTGGCTCCTGAGGGGCAGTTCCTCCTGCAGGGGTCATTTGCTCAGCCTGCTCCACCCCACAGGTGACTTTCCAGCCAAGTGACGGCAGACAGACAGAGCTAGTCAGGAGGGTGCGCCTGCTCCGTCAAAGACCCTTGCAGGAGACTTCACTAACCCTGCAGCGAGGCCCTAGGGGTGGATGGCAGAAGGAAGCGGCAGGCCTTGCCGCAGTCTCCCCGAGTGGGAGCACTCTCGTGAGGAGACATGTCCGCACAGGTTGCGACGGTCTGACTGGCTGTGAGCAGGGTGCAGGCCTGGCTGCGGACTCGCTTTATTCTACCCTCTCTTCCCCCAGGTAAGGTGGCGGGGAGGCAGACACTGCAGTAGCCACATTCTCCCTCAGAGTAGGCACACGGGGTGACAAGGCTGCTCCCAGCCTGTGCTCAGTGGGGGATCGGGAGGAGCAGATGGGCCACAGGCCTCGTCCTGCCCCCAGCTGGGCAGAGGGTGGCAGTACACATCCCACAGGGGCATTTGTAGGAAAGCTGGGAACTAAATGCACCGAAAGACTCACTGAAGAGGAAACTGGCTCTCCAGCCCTGCCCCCATACCCCGCGGCCAGCAGCTGCCCCTCTGGAAGACCTCACCCTGGTCACCACACAGAGCCAGAGCATCCAGTTACATCGTTTTTACTATTTCACAGTTGTAGCAAACAAATCAAGGTGCAAACAGGATTTATTTCACATTAATATATTAACTGGATTTTTTGGTGTCAAATAAATAGGGAATTCTTTTAAAATAACCATCTCCTCATTTGTGTCTGGTCCAGGAACAAACAAGAGCAAATCTAAGTGCATCTGGGGGCGTGAAGCTCAGAGGGGCAGATGGCAGGTTACAGGTCACGTGGTTGGAGGCCCTCCTTCCCAGACCCAAGGGCCTGATGGGACACATGCATTCTCGATTGCTCCTGCGGAGAAGCCCCTTGCAAAGGGAGAGGAGGGGAAATAATTCCCGGAAATGCTAGCAGAGGCGCAGAGGGGCTCCCTCCCGGCCACAGTGGCTTTGCCTCGATGCCACCAAACACGGGAAGCTCAGGGTAAAATTCCCAAAGGCGGAGGCATCAGAAGGAACCGTGTGGCGTGTGAGTGTGACTGAGGCCAGAGCCTGGCTGAGGGGAACGTGGACTGGCGGTCTTCTGGGACAGTGGCCTTCCAGGGTCCAGCACGCACCAGGGGGAAGGAATGTGAATATGGCCTTGCAGGGCGCGTGTGGGGGACACATGGCTGGTCAGATAAGCCCATGGGATGGAGTACAATGGCCATCAGCCTGAGGGGGCTGGACTGCGGTGGGGGAGTGGCCAGAGAGTCGCTCTGTGGGAAGGAGCTCCTACGGTAAAGAACAAGGGGTCATCCCATGCTCCCGAGAGCCCCAGAGACGTGAGAGGGAAGCTGGGCAGGGGCTGTGGCTGAGCTAGCTCGGGCAGTTGGGAGGCGCCTCTCAGAGGCCAGGAGCCCCGCCCTTCCATCAGGGCTAGGTCCTGGTAACTGTTTATCATCAGGCCTGGGGAAGAAAGGGCTCTCCCTGGTCTCCCGGGGTCTCCTCCCCATGGGAGGCCCAGGGAAGGGTCATTGGGAGAGAGGCTGGGAGGTGGGCAGGGTCTACTGGGTCTTCTTGTCTTCTGGGGGGTAGTAGGGTGGAGGTGGAGGCTGGCTCTAGAGGACGAAAACAAAGATCACATGAGACATCGAAGTTAGCTGTGGTCTCTCAACCCTAGCTCCCAGGCTGCAGGACCGACAAGATAGCCTCACCCCCACTCACCGTGGGCATGTAGACATTGTGTGGGTTGCCTGGGTTGTAATAGGCGCTGGCAGCTGCTTCTGCGGCCTTGGCCTCAGCTGTGAAAGCAAACACATGCCAGGATGGCCTAAGCGGGAGGAGCCCCCGACCCCACACCTGAGCTCAGGGCAGTTGGCCGGTGACCCAGGCCGTCACCAAAAGCTCCAGTGGCTTTCCTAAGCCCCTGCCAGCGCTGGCCCTGTCCTGACGGTGCCTTGGCATGGCCTTTCAGGTGGTCCTACGACCTCCTGTGGATGAGAACACAGGCACACCGGGTGACGGGTGACGTCACTCTCACACTGGGCTTCCCGTCTGTGGGGCTGCCGACAGAACACAGGCCTAGCCCGTGTCAGCAGAGTGCTCACTGAACCACACCAGCCCTAACAGTTCCTCACAGAAGGCTACCGCTCTGCTGGCCCCTTGGTCTGCGAGCCAGAGGCGCCTCACCATTTGAGGCTCTAGTAGTCTCCAGTCATCTTGTGGGGTTCTCCGTGAGACCCTGGAGGAGAGGGCTGGTCCTGACTGCTAGCACCCAGCTCACCTGCAGGAGTGGAGGGGGCACTGGGGCCGCTGACTGGAGGCTCCATGGGCCCAGGGTAGGGTGGTGGTGGGGGCTGCACATATCCCATGGCCCCATCCATCATGGGAGGTCCTGGATAGAACTCTGCTTGGGAACAGTGACAGGCAGTGAGCAGTCGCGCTCGCTTCCCTCAGAAGGCTACTCCAGGGAGTGGTCTGTCTAGTTCCTGGGGGCGCCCTCTGAACTCCCCAATGTCTGTTAGGTATAAAGCAGGTGAAAGGGCATGTCTCCTGTCTGCAACCTGGAGGTGTGGTTAGTGGGTGGGCGGGGAGGCTGAGGCTGGGCATCAAAGGACACTCACCAGGTGGGGGCGGTGGGTAGGGGTAGCCAGGAGGGCAGGGGTACATTCCATTGGCGACTGGCGGGGGAAAGACATAGGCCCCACTGGGCATGTAAGGGTACCCATAGGCTCCATTGGGGGCTTCACCTCTGGAGGCTATAAGTACAAGGGGAGAGAGAGATGAGTGCCCGCCTGCCTCAGGGACCGACGGGTCCCAGGGCTGTGCCCACAGATGTGCTGTTCCACAGCCACCGCTGTTCCACTGCCCACCCATGGGTCTGCCCAGGTGTCCATGTGCTGAGAGGAGGCTCGGGAGAGAGGCTGGAAGGCAATAGGGCAGGGGTCAAGGACAGGAGTGAGGGCCAAGAGGGGGAAGGTAAACTGCAGGGAGGGGAGGAGGTGAGCAACGAGAGGGAACAGTGAGTGCAGCTTGGTGATTTACAATGGCTGCTGGCTGGTATTAACAGTTGGGTTTTTTGTTTGTTTTTCAGTCCAAACATTTCTGTCAGAATGTTGCATGCTTGTTCTGAGCAGAGGAAACCCACAGACGGTAATTACACGTTTTTTTCCCCCAACTCTGTCAGCGGGGGCCCAGATATTTACCTCCTGGTGCTTACAACACAAAATACAGGGACAAACAGAAAACCCACCTGTCTGATGTGTTTTTAGCCCCTAGTTTTTAAGAGGTGGGTACCTTGTGATGCCACCTGGAGCATCCGCTGTCCAAATTCAATGGCGCCCCCCGCTGTGAAGACCAGCTTGTAGGAAGCCACGCCTTCCCAGCCACCTGAGAAGGGGCAAGGAGAGCAATGAGCAGTGAGGAGAAGAGAGGCTCAGTCCTGAGACGGCTCCTAGTTCTCTTGGGCCATCACCCAACTCTGAGGCGGCCTGTGGGGAAGGGCAGGGCTCCTGGCTGTAGCCCACCTAACACACGGTGCTGCACTGGCCTGGCTCCTTCCTGCCTGTGGGTTTCACCCTCTCTATAGGGCTTTCCCCAATCCCTGGCTAGTGCACCACCAGCAGCAAAGCTGCATGGGTAACTGTAGACTCGACACTGAGGGGGAAGATTGGGGGTTTCTCTCACTCCAGTAAAGCACTCGGTAGCTCTCCTAGAAATTGACATTGAGGTTCAGAGTAGAACTCTCCTAGAGGGGCCCTCAAGATAGAACATGGCCCCTCCAGCTTAGCTGGATGTAAGGAGGAGAAGGGGGGAGGCTGACACAGAGCCCTCTGAATTCTGAAGTTGGCCACAGGGCAGGGCCCCAGACTCTGCCTTTCTGTGGCTTCATGGAAAGCCCCTCCCAGGAATGGGACACAGCTCCTTCCCAAACCTAAAACCTGGGCTCTCCCTGGGCAAAAATAAGCACCTTTAGTTTTTTATTTTTCTGCTGGGCTCATGCTCTGAACAAAAGGCGGATTTAACCCAGCATTTCCTAGCTCTTGGCAACTAAAACCCACCCACCTGTGCCACTCAGCCAGCAGCAGAGTGTCTGAAGCTAACCCACAGCTGGGAAGGGGAGGGTCAGTCGGATGCCCAGAGCACCTCACTGGAGACCCGACCACGCCCCTGAGCTCCCGCGTCACCTACCTCCTGCTTCAGCCTTCACTGTCCCCTTAATGAAGTTTGCACCGAACACTGGCTGCTTGATCTCACAGTCTTTCATCAGATAAAATGGCATCATGAAGGATTGCATGGCGTCCTTCCCCTTAGACAGAAAGATGACCTGTGCGAAGTAAGGATACACCGTTACCACTTCAGGGGCAACGGGATGGCAGATGTGGCTCTGCTAGGGTGGGGGAGGCTCCCGAGATGGCGGACACGGCCTGAGCTCATCGAAAACGGAGCACAAGGGTCCAGGAGAAGCGATCATCTCACTTTCCCTAAGAGCCACAGAACTCGCCTGTCCCACACCTGGAGAACCCCTGGGCTCCTTTTTTGTTGACTACATTTACGTTACATGTGAGTGGGTGGGTGTGCACAATGGAGGTCAGAGGTCAGTTCTCTCCTTCCATCATGAGTCAACCCCTGGGTTTCCACACCACCAGACACTCAATCGAACTAAGATGTGAACGTGAACCTCCAGAGGTGTTTTCTGAGAGACGCCGTCAGCAAACCTGCAGGTGTGCGCTCTTCTGGGAAGCTGCAGGCAGCGCCTTCTCCTACGCACTCATCTGATTACTCAGAGCCCGTGTGGCTCACTCTCGGGAGAGGCTGACTCTGCAGCCTGGCACCTCTCACTCTGCAGGGTTCTGCTGGGCTCTCTGCCCGGCCTGGAGGCTGAGGCCACGAGACTGTATCCTGTTTACCACTGATCACTCTGAAAGTGCACACCAGCCTCAAGGGCTACTCCAGGCAAGTCATCCCGGCAGCCAAATCCGACCTCAGAGAGATTTCTGTGGTATCTGCATGGCCCAGGTCAGCAGAGCAGCACAAAGGGTCTGGTGGTTCCAGGGTCATGTGACAGAGAAACAGGCAGAGCGAGGTACTAACATTCCCCAGGGTTCAGAGGCCACTGGTGTCACAAAGCTGAAACAGAGACACACACTGAGAGCACTCGGCCTCTAACCTGATTGTCTTGCGGTACAACTTACCCTGTATGGCGTTAGGTAGACGGTGCCTTTCTTGGTCCCTTTGAAGGCCTCTGGCACATTCTTCATGTCATTGAAGGTGAGTTCCACGTTATCATAGGACATCAGGATGCTGCAATGAAAAACACAACAAAGGTCCTGACGGCGCCTCACGGGTCACCCTAGACACGGGACAGTCCCTCAGAACACTCTCAGGGCTACAGGGAAATCACCAATACCACCAAGCTCAGAACAAGCGGGCTTTACAGAATCCTCCCAAGTCCCACCTCTGTGGCCCCCGAGTGCCCGGGGCAAGAGAACTGTCCTCATTCCTCCAACTGGCTTAGATCACCTGGGGTTACTCTTCAGTTTGCTTTTAAGTCCTGTGATATGTGTTCTGCTTTGGGTTTTTGTTGTTGTTGGTGGTGGTGGTGGTTTTTCAGGACAGAACTTCTCTGTGTATTCCTGGCTGTCATGGAACTCACTCTGTAGACCAGGCTGGCTTCGAACTCAGAGATGCAACCAAGTGCACCGCCACTGCCTGGCTCCCCACCACCCCCTCCTAGGGAGGGTTTCGTATAGCTCAGGCTGGCCTTGAGCGTGTTAAATTCTTGTTCACCTGCTTCCACCTCCCACGTGCTGGGATCACAGACTTCTGCCGCCATCCACCATGCTGGTTTCCTGAGGCGCTAGGGACGGAACTCGGGGTTTTGTGCGTGACCAGAAAGCACTCTACCAACTGAATCGCTTTTCTGTTTTTATATTTTTGTTTTGTTTTGTTTTCAAACGAATATATAAACACGAGTCTAACAGGGCTTGGGGATATGTGTAGCTCAGTAGTATCCACCCAGCATGGCCAAGGTTCTGAGTTCATCGCCAGTACCACTAAACAAACACATAAATGTCAAACACATGACTCTATAAGTACATTGATCCCCTGAGGTGGGAGATGGGGTGGTTGTGAGCTGCCTGACATGGATGCTGGGAACTAAACGTGGGCCTTCTGGGTAGGGCAGTATGTATCCTTAACTGCTGAACCAGCTCTCCAGCTCCTTAACCCAAGCTTCTCCAACTGGAAAAACGTTTGTAGATAAAGCTCTTGAGATGTGTGTCTGTGTGTGTGTGTGTGTGTGTGTGTTTTCAATTCTTTAGGAAAGATTCACAGTTTTCATCCCTTAATGGTGGTTTGTGAATTAAAGATTAATGTTTACCCACAGCTGTCTCTCCAGTCCAAAAAAAAAAAAAAAAAAAGAAAAAGAAGAAAAAAGATTAATGTTCATTATTTTAAATATCAAAGTCTAAGTACTGGACTTAAAATTTCAACTATTACTGACACCTCTGTTTCAGAAGAGAGGCTGAAGTTCTTCCCAGAGCCCTATGTAGTAGCAATGAGCTCTGAGCCAGGCACTGAGGCCCAGGAGGGTGTAAAATCACTCCCAAGAGATGAAAGCAAATGGCTCTGGTTTTGGTGGTGCATGCCTGAATTCCCTGCACTCAAAAGGCTGTGGGAGGACTGCCTCTGGTTCGAGACCAACCTGGGCCATAGGAATGAAACCATAGCTCAAAAACCAGAGAGAGGGGTAGTGGTGAGATCAGCCATTGAATGCCATCAAGGTTCTTGGCCCAGCCAAGGAACCAGATGAAGCACACCGGAGAACAATATAAGGTCTCTCAGATTACATGTTATATGGTTTCATTCATCCGTCTCCTCCCTGTCCCAAATAACCTTTCTTGGTGCAGGGGCAATAGAGGAAACAGAGCTGACACAGGAAGAAAGGCCAGCTCAGGTGAAGAAGTGACCACAGGATACACGCTGGGCCGACCGGACCTTGCACAAGAACTACAGAGAGAGAGTCTGGCCAGTCTGTGTCACCCCACACCTTCTCTCTGACTGACTCATCACCCAAGTGACAGGTCCCAAGATGGGTGCTCGTCTAGGCTGGGTGCAGGCTCTGATCTCCACCATGTCTCCCTTAGCCTTCAAAAAGTAATTCAACCACGCATAGCCCAAGCCAGAAGAGCCTTGATTTTCAATGTCCAAGGAACAAGAGGAAAGAGAAGCTGTCTACAAGGGCCCAGAAGTCGGAGAGGCAGAATGGATGGTGCAAGGGAGGGGGGGGGAGACAAAAGAATCTTGAAGTTGTGAGACCTCTGCTCTCGGGACTGACGTAGGCCATCAGGAATTCAAGAGAACCAGGCAAGAGAAAAGCCTTTACACTGGCACCAGGAACTGGGTTAAGCAGTTGACGGACAATTAGCTTCACCTCCAGGGCCTCAGCTTCTCTCTCAGAACCCGAGAAGTTCTGGAATATTCGAGAAGACTGTCCACGAAGTAGATAAGCCTATTGACTTGGGGCGTCAGGATGCTTCCCCTCAATTCCCATCTGTTACTCAAAGCACTGTGATCTAAGACAAGTTTAATTTAACCTCCCGGGGCCTCAGCTGCCCTACCGGTAAACGTGTGTACTAGTTTCTGCGGCTCAAGATTATGTATTATCGAAGGGAACAGACGCAGCGGCTGCCGCGTAGTAACCACGTAGTAAACGCCCAATAAAGGGCAATTATTTTAAGTTTCCATTTGGGAAGGGGCTCCAGAAATCACCCGTCGGCTCACTCGCCGCCCCACCCCCACCTCGCACCCCAGCTGATCGGCACCCCGGCCTCCCCCACGGCCCACCCACTCCCTCCAGCCCCGCCCCCAGCCGTTACTCCCCTTCCCCCAGCACCCCGGCCACTTCCTAACCCCCCACATCCCACCGCCCAACACACAGTGGCGACACCCGCCCTCGGGTCTCCAGGATCCTTCCGCCCCGCTTTCACCTCTCAGTGTTGTTGACGATCACTCCGCCGCCCTCCGAGTGATTCTTGTTAAGCGCCATAGTCTCTCCCACAGGGGTCCCGAGACTCGCAACGCTCTGCGCCTGCGTAGTCTTTGGCCCGCCTCTAGTGGCGTCGTTCTTATTACAGTCAGCCTATCACAGCTCCTGCGCGTAGGCTGAACAACCACCTGACCACCTGATCTCGAATGTCACGTGGCGAGAGTTTACTCCCTCGCCCCCTCCCCCAGGCTGCACCTGCATCACAAACAAGTCGCCGACTACAATTCCCAGCGGGCAATGGTCCTGCAACCGCGATCTCTCCTTGCGTTGAATGACGAGTGCATTCTGGAACTTGTAGTCTTTTGGACTCTAGGACACGCTTGCTAATCTATTTACAAAACCTTAAACATCTGTACGTCTCTGCCTACCCGGCCTCCTCATGTTAAGCAAACTCAATCGAAGGCATGTAACTTAAAACGTGATGGCTTGGTGTGTGGAACCTTAAAAATCACTTACTGAGCCGCCTTCATTTTCCCAACGGACGGTAAGTGTTCGCCCAGGGACTTGGGTAGTTCAGTACGAGACAGTCCCTCCCAGGGTGGACTGGACGAGTCGGAGCAAACTACGTCGCTTTAATTAACTCAAGCCCAGATCCCGTGAGTTGGGCTGTGTGAACTTTGGGGAGAACGGTGTGCTCCCCCTCTCCCCCGCCCACACCTGCGCCTGCACCAGCTGGCCTCGCGATGGCGCTGCTTCCCTCTCCAGTCTCGCTGGCGAGTCCTGCTGGGTCCGCGCTGCAGGAGTGAAACAGGGTTTAAAGAACACCCGGAATAATTGAATGGAACCAGACACAGTGTGAGGCCAACGGCCAGATAGGACATTCAACATACCAGGCTCCTTTCAGTTTGTGACCCGGCACTGGGTGAATCTAAATTCACTGTAGTGAATCTAAACTCCATCCGAAGGGCCAGGGAGTATCCTTAACCTTAGGAGATCGGTGCTTGGTTGAAGAAGACACATGGGTGGTCCACATCCCAGCACTTGGGAGACTGAAGCAGGAAGATTGCCACAAATCTGAGGCCAGCCAGCTTGGGCTGCATAGTGAGTTACAGACCGACCTCAGCTACAGAATAAGCCACTGTCTCTACATAAATAAATAAATAGAGTCTGAAGAGACGTTCAGCAGTTAAGAGTTAGTACTGCTTTTCCAGAGGTTCCCAGCACCGAGATCAGGTGCTTCATAACTGCCTTAAGCACCAGCCCCTGATGTCTCCTCAGACATGCACATACACATTCATATACCCCCGCAGGTGCACACACATACATGTCATTAAAATTAATGAAAAGAGCCAAGCGGTGGTACTAAATAACCTTTAATCCCAGCACTTAGGAGGCAGAGGCAGGCAGATCTCCAAGTTCGAGACCAGCTTCGCCTCATACAGAGTGAGTTCCAGTATAGCCAGAGCTACACTGAGAAATACTGTCTCGAAAACCAATAAATAAGTAAATAAATAAAATGAAAATAAGAAAAAGAAAACACATTAAAAATATTTCATTTTGTGTGTATAACGGTTTCCCTGTATGTATGTGCACAGGTGCCCCAGGGGGACACAAGAGGGCATCAGATCTCCCCGGGGCTTCAGATGATTACCTGGGTGCTCGGAATCAAATCCCTGTCTTTTGCAAAGACAGTAAGTGATCTTAACTGCTGAGCCATGTTTCTGGTCCCATAAAAGTAAATCCTTTTTTAAAAAAGTAAAGCCCAACTCCATATGGTCATATACAGAATGGTGAAGAAATACACTTTTATTTGCCTAAAAATAGAACCAGACTCTCAGGTAAGACCTACCCGACAGGACTGCACCACTATCCCTTCCGGATGCAGTTCTGGGAACTTGGGGGTAGATTTCGTGACAAACAAGGGACTCTTTTGTACTTTTAATTTTTTTACTAGGTACACTGTGATAAAAGTCAAAATGGCTACAGATTTTTTTGTTTGGCTTTTGAGACAGACTCTCTTATAGCCCAGGCAGACCTCTTAACTTGTTATGTAGCAGAGGCTGGCCTTGAGTTCCTGGTCCTCACAGACTTCTGCCACCATGCCTGGCCAGATCCACACATCCATTTATTTATTCTACAGAGTCTCATGGAGCTCATGTTGGCCTGGAACTAGCTATGAGGGTGACCTCTGGGATTACAGACAGGGGTGTACCACCGTGCTTGGCTTTACAAAGTGGTGGGACTGACCCCAGGATTGCATGCGCACGATGCAAAGTACTCTACTAAACTCAGCTATGCTCCTAGCCCCAGAATAATAATAATTATGATAATTATTATTACATATTTAATATTTATAGTTATTTTAATTATTAAATTTAAATAAATTAAATTTATTAAATATTCATAAATATAAATATTTAGTTATTAAATAATTAAAATAATTATTAAATTATTATTATTATTATTATCACTGTTGCTGTGCTGTTGTTTTGCTTTGTTTTTTCGAGACAGAGTTTCTCTGTTGTAACTCTGGCTGTCCTGGAACTCACTCTGGCCTCAAACTCACAGAGATCCTCCTGCCTCTGCCTCATGAGTACCGGGATTAAAGGCGTGTACCACCACTGCCTGGCCAGAATTACTTATTTTTAAGAGAAAAATCCAAGCTGGGTGTAATGAAGTAATCAGGGATCAGAGACAAGGACTGCTGAAAATCTGAGCAGCTGCCCCTTGTTCACGTACTGATTTCCAAGCCATCCAGGGTTGTATAATGGGACCTGTCTCAAAAAAAAATAAAATAAAATAAAAATTACTAGTCAGGTGTGATAGTGCCTGCCTTTAGTCCCAGCACTCTGGAGGCAGAAGCAGGCGGATCTCTATGAGTTTGAGGCCAACTGGGTCTACATAGTGAGTTCCAGGACAGCCAGGGCCATGTAGCTATGTAGAGACAAACTGTCTCAAAAAAAATAACAAAAATAAAACAAAACCAAAAAAGATTATGGGGCTAGAGAGCTGACTGGGGAGTTAAGAGTGGCTGTTGCTCTTCCAGAGGGCGTCGTTCAGTTCCCAGCACCCAGGTCAGACGGCTCACAGTGGCCCTTATCTCTACCCAGGGGACCAGATACCCAGGTACCTGCATGTAAGGAAAGCCTGTCTTCTTGCCTCAACTGCTGCTATGATACATTCCTAACTTGTAACCAATTCCCACTGTGCCTTTTTCACCCTCTAGCTCTAAAAAGATAGAAAGGAAAGAGAGAAATCTTCACTGCTCTTGTAGGCGGCCATTAAAGAGAGAAAGAAAGAAAGAGAAATTCACTGCCCTTTTTGGCTGTCCTTGGCTTGGATAACAGGAACTCCAGCGAGAACTAGCTGAACTGAATTAACATCTTTCAAACCACCCCACCAACTGCCGACTCCAACTGCCAACACGCTCCTTTATAACCTAAGCAAAGTTCCCAGAAGTCCAAGCGGCATGGAACCATAAGGAGA
This sequence comes from Cricetomys ansorgei, assembly GCA_026225945.1. Classification (NCBI taxonomy): domain Eukaryota; kingdom Metazoa; phylum Chordata; class Mammalia; order Rodentia; family Nesomyidae; genus Cricetomys; species Cricetomys ansorgei. The sequence goes on along the minus strand of JAMJFZ010001895.1, from coordinate 5,704,620 downwards.
GCTGCACAGGACAAAAAACTTCTTGGCAAAGTGTCCTGCTATACTTCTCCCCTTTTAATAAGCCATGGATTATACAATATTGATTACTTTTTCTCTGAAGCCTCCTGCTGGGCCGTCTCTTCCCCTTTCTGGTCTTCAGGAGTTTATCCTTAGCATTCGTACACGGTGCATTACTAGCAGAAAGCACAAGAGAGGATTTTTATTTCCCTTGTCCAAACTAGTAGAAGAGACTACTTTATAGTTCTGGCTCTCAAAAGTATACTCTTTCTTTAGAGGTTGAATGTGGTTTGGGCTGTTCACCTTCTTTGCAGGTCGATGACATCAGGTCGGTTTACTTGATGAGCCATTAACACAGGTGAATCCATTTTTTATAAAAATGTTATAGGGGTCTTCATGTTTCAAGGAACTCAGATATTCACTGATATTATTACAACAGTCTCTTCAACGTTCTGTCCACTGACTCCTTTGCACAGGGACAGCCCATTCCCTTGAATGTCTGGGATTTTGGTTTTAAGGTGTTTTTCTCTGGTTTCTGTTTGCGCTTCCTCTAAAGGGGACGTCACAATCTCCTCGGAACTAACTCACTGTCGCCACTGGACAGGTCACAGGAAGCCTTGCGACTCTCGGAGGTTGTGTCAGATTTGCAGTGATTGGCATTTTGTGGGCCATCACTCTCATCATCTTTTCCTGGAACCTTCTGATGACTGCCAGCCAGCTGTTCCCGATCAGCCAAAGTGAGATTCACACACGGACGGTTTTTCACCAAGACTTCATATTCTTCATCTTCCTTGTACTCTTCACTGACACAGGTAGAAATTTAGCATGCACATACACACACAGACATACACACACAGACACAGACATGCACACACCCACACAGACACACACACACAGACACACACACACAGACACAGAGACATGCACATACCCACACAGACACACACACACAGACACACACACACACACAGACACAGAGACATGCACACACCCACACAGACACACACACACACAGAGACATGCACATACCCACACAGACACACACACACAGACACACACACACACACACATACACACAGACATGCACACACCCACACAGACACACACACACACACACACAGACACGCACATACCCACACAGACACACACACACAGACACACACACACACACACAGAGACATGCACACACCCACACAGACACACACACACACACACACAGACACGCACATACCCACACAGACACACACAGACACAGAGACATGCACACACACACAGACATACACACACACACACAGAGACACGCACACCCACACACATACACACACACACACACAGACACAGAGACATGCACATACCCACACAGACACACACACACACACACTCACACTTGTGCGCATATAAATAAAAAGAATAAATAAAAAAGAGCAAAATCCAGCCAGGCCAGGTGGTGGTGGTGTACACGTCTTTAATCCCAGCACTTGGGAGGCAGAGGCAGGTGGATCTCTGTGAGGTCGAGGCCAGCTTGATCTACAGAGTGAGCTCCAGGACAGCTAAGGGCCACACAGAGAAACCCTGTCTCATGAAAAAAAAAAAAATAGTAAACTCCTTTCCTAAGACCTAAAGATATTCCTGAGACTTAGAGATTTACTCTAGGGAGGAGGAAGATAGATTGCTGAGATCTCAGGAACTGAGTGTCTAAGGAGGAAAAGTTTCTAGACTCTAATACTATCCTGCAACGTTTGAGGCTCACTGAAGTCACCGGTTTCGTCTCTTGACCTGGACGTTACAATGGACAGAAAAACCATGAACAGCCTCGTTTGGGCTGGCTTCCAGCTACTTGACTCGATAAAGCCGAAGCCTGCTTCCTTGAGTGGATTGCTGGGTTGACTCGTGTTTCCTGATTTACACGTCTGTTCTTCGTAGATACGCACGTCTGTTGGTGGAACAAGTGTCTTTGCTTTATTCCAACGCCTCCTTATAAAATTCTTTCTTTAACCTCCTTTTGTTTGTTTCTTTGCTTGTTTGTTTTTTCGAGACAGGATCTTGCAAGTAGCCCTGGCTGGCCTGGAACTCACATTATAGACCAGGCTGATCTTGAACTCACAGAGATCTGCCTGTCTCTGCCTCCCGAGTGAGTTCAAGGCCAGCCTGGTCTATAGAGTGAGTTATATAGGCCAGCCAGGGCTATGTAGAGAAACTCTGTTTCAAAAGTTTTCTTATTTTTATTTATCTATTTTCATGTGTTTTGCTTACATGTATGTATAGATATCACATGTGGGCTTGGTGTGCCCAGAAAAGGGCATCAGATTCCTGGAGCTAGAGTTACAGACAATTGTGAGCCTCCATGTGAGTGTTGGGAATTAAACCTGGGTCCTCTGGAAGAGCAGCCGGCGCTCCTAACCACTGTGCTGGCTAATCTTGACATACAAAATACAGTTATCTGAAAGGAGGGAACCTTAATTGAGAAAATGCCTCCATAAGATCTGGCTGTAGGGCATTTTCTTAATTAGTGATTGATGGGGGAGGGCCCAGCCCATTGTGGGCAGTGCCATCCCTGGGCTGTAGCCCTGGGTTAGAAAGCAGGCTGAGCCAGCCATGGGGAGCAAGTCAGTGAGCAGCACCCCTCCACGGCCTCTGCATCAGCTCCTGCCTCCAGGTTCCTGCCCTGCTTGAGTTCCTGTCCTGACCTCCTCCAATGACGGACTATAACTTGGAAATGGAAGCCATAAGCCCTTCTCCCCAACTTGCTCTTGGACACTGTGTTTCATCAAAGCGGCAGAAACTCGAAGATAACCACTGAGCCATTTCTCCACTCCTTTTTTTTTGAGACCAGGTCTCACTATGCAGCCCTGGTTGGCTTAGAACTTGACATGTAGGCCAGGCTGCCTCTGTCTTTACAGATCCATCCTTGCTTCTGCCTCCCAAGTACTGGGATTAAAGGCACGCAACACTGTTCTCACTTTGTTTATAATTTATTCATATATATAAGGTGTGCTATACATATTATGTATAATATATTGCATCTCATTATCCGTTGTATAAAGTGATATAATATACACATTGTACTATCTATTATTATATGTAATATATACCTGTTATCTACATATATATTAGGGGGCTGGAGAGATGGTTCAGCAGTTGATACTCTTCCAGAGGATCTGTGTTTGATTCCCGGTACCCATGTGGTAGCTCACAATCTTCTGGAACTCTAGTTCCAAGGGACCCAACACCCTCCTCTGGCATCCCTATGCATGTGGTTCATGACACCCATACACATAAAATAAAAATAATTTTGAAAAAGATTTATCTTATTCTTAATTATACATATTTGTCTGTGTGGATCTGTGCAATGAAGTCCAGGTCTCAGAACAGGCCAGAGGCGTTGGATCTGTGGCTGTAAGCTGCCTGACAGGGGTGCTAGGAATCGAACTTGGGTACTCTAGAAAAGCAGTATGTGCTCTTAACCACCGGACCATCTCTCCGACCCTGTTTGTAATTTCTTGCTTTACATCTTTAAATATTAACCAGGTTAGTGGCTGTAATCCTGGCATTCGGCAAGTTGAAGCAGGAGGATCGTGAATTTCAATCACCCTGGGCAACATAGCGAGCAAGCACCCAACTTTACATATTAATAATAAACTTGGAGAAGAATGGGAAACCCCACCCAGCGAAGACTGTAAATGGAGGGGGACTCGTGTCCAGCCCTCCGCATCCCCACCCCCACTCTGCCAACCGTGGAGTCAGAGGCAGAGCCTGGCTTTGTGGGCCTCAAGCTCACACCGTGTTGGAGGTCCTCTTTAAGAAATACAATACACCACTCTGAACAGGCTTTCACAAAGTCACACTGGGGCCTCCTGACGGGAAACGGCAGGGAGAGGAAGTCGCGGTGTTCGAGATAGCAGGCTTAATCGGCTAAAATGTCCAACTTTGAGGGCTTTAGAAAAACAGATGACCATGTGACATGTTCAAAACAAAACTGAAGAGAGATCCAGGGGGAAGAGGGGGGAGCGTGGCGGGAGGGAGAAGGGGGGGTCTTTTCAGCCCTTTGTTGTAATCTCAGCGTCTCAAAGGTAGAGTCAGGAATCCAGGTCATCTTCAGCAGTGTGAGAGCTCGTACCCCAAAACTAACCAAAGAATGTGGCCTTGTTGCGGTGCCAGGGCTTGCTTCGATCTCCCCAGATTAAACGGTTCTCTCTTGGCTGCCAGAGTAGCTGTGATTACAGATGTGGAAAGCTGTCCCAGCTTCACCAGCTAAAGAGGAAGCGAGACCTCGACAGGACCCTGGAGCAGCAATCAGACCAGCAAGGATGAGTGCTGCCCATACTTGCAGAGCACTCATGAAAGGACCTGTCACCCACCGCTTTTCTGATCTTTATTACTTTGTCTGTGTGGGTGCCATACTGTGTGGGAGAGGCCAGAGGACAAATTCTGGGAGCCAGGGTCCCCCTCCCATCGTGTGGGTCCCAGGCTCGGTGGAAGTGACCCACCTTACTAGCCCACTTTTCCCTGTGTGTGTGCGTGTTGTTGCTGTTGTTTGAGACAGGGTCTTTCTATGTAATCCTGGTTTTTCTGGAACTCACTCTGTACATCAGGCTGGTCTCGAACTCACAGAGATCTGCCTGCCTCTGCCTTCCGAGTGCTGGGATTAAAGGCGTGCATCACCACCAACCAGCATGCCTCTTCCTGTTTTAAACAGATTTGTCTCTATACCCCAGGCTGGCCTGGTCCTCAATATTTAGCTTAACCTAGCCTTATCCTCAAAGGAGCCCTTTTGCCTCAGCCTCCTCAGTGCAGAGGGTATAGGGAGACACTGCCACTCCTGTTCCAAAGTCCTCTTTGTTTTAAAGATTTATTATTTTTATGTGTATGTGTGTGAGCCGGCATGCATTTATATGTGCAGACCACACTGAGGCCAGAACAGGGTGTTGGATCATCTGGAACTGGAGTTACAGGCAATTGGTTGTGAGCCCGTTGGTGTGGGTGTTGGGACCAAACCCAGGCCCCCCACTAGATCGAAAAGTGCTCTTAAGCTCTGAGCCATCTCTCCAGCTCCTGGGAAAAATATTTTATAGGAATAGAGAATTGTCAGCGAGCCACTTTTGTGTCAGAGGTCACCGGGCTTCCGACCAAATGACAGCTGGGTAGGTGGGTAGAGAACAGATTTCCTAGAACAACTGCAATCCCGTTCCAGTTCATCTAAAATTATTCCAACGTTTTACCATGGATGTTACTTTTTCCCAGAGGAGACAAGGAATTGCAACAGCTAAAAAGCAAAACAATGAAAACATTGCCCTGAGCTAAGTCTGGGAATTTTTTTCTCTATTTCTTCCTTTCTTTCTGCATTTTTATTGTTAATATTATTATTATTATTTTGCTATTGTTTGTTCCTCTTGAAATAAAATAAAGGAGAAGGAAAAGGTTTTAGAAGACAGGAAATTGTTTAGCTCTGAGGTTCACTTCACTCTTCAGGTGGTAGGAGAGTCAGAGGCCTCTTATTTCAGAATGGGGAAGCTGAGGCAGGGGGACCACGAAGTAGAGTCCAGTTTGGACTACAGAGTATGGCAAATAACAACAACAGCAACAATAATAATAATTATTATTATATATAAGTATATTACATAGTATATAATATAACATGATAATATAGTAACATATATAATAATATATATTAAATAATAAGTATCATATAATATATTGCATAATATATGTAATATATAGTATACACAATAATATATTATATATATTATTATTATTAATTTCCCAAGACAGGGTTTCTCTGTTGTAACTCTGGTTGTACTGGAACTCACTCTGTAGACCAGGCTGGCCTCGAACTCACAAAGATCCTCCCGCCTCTACCTCCCAAGTGCTGGGATTAAAGGCATGCGCCAGCACCACCACCACCACCACCACCACCATCTCCTCCCCGACCTGGCTCTTTTTTCTTTTCTTTCTTCCTTTTTTTTTTTTTTTTTTTTTTGAAACAGGGTCTCATGTAGTCCAAGTTGGCCTAGAATTCCCTCTGTAGCTAAAAAAGTCCTTGAACTTGGGATTCTCCTCTTTTTACTTCCTGAGTGTCCTCCAAGGGCACGTCACACATTCACAAACATTCATGCGGGCAAAGCAGCCATACACGTAAAATAAAAACAAACCATAAAAAATAAATATATGAAACTATAATTACCTGGGAGATGAGCCTCTGTGCATGGCTTCAAGGGGTTGTCTTAATTAGGTTAATGAGGTGGAAAGCCACGCCCACTGTGGGTGGCATCATTCCCTGGGCTGGGATCCTGAACTGAGTAAAAGGAGAAAGTGAACTGAGCATAAACACTCATCCCTCGCCGCTTTGACGTTTCTTTTTTGGGTAAGTCTTAAAAGCTACGTTTATTTCATGTATGCACCCACACATGTATGGGGGTCAGAGGACAACTTTTGAGAATCAGTGCTCTCTTTCCCTCATATGAATCTTGGGGATAAAGTTGGGTTTTCAGGCTTGGACACAAGTGCCTTCACCTGCTGAGGCATTTTATCAATTTGCTTTTTTAAAAAATTGTTTAGAGACATTTTTATTTTATATGCATGACTGTTTTGCTTGCATGTATGCATGTATGTATGTATGCATGTATGCATGTATGTATGTATGTGCACTGAAAGAGCAGCACATATTCCAAACTGCTGAGCCATCTCTCCAGCCCCCAGCTTGCTTCCTGATGTGACCAACTGCCTCCAATTCCGGCTGCTGTAACCGCACCACCATGATGGATTGTGAGCTGAAACCGATCCTTTCTCCCTTAAGTGTCTTTTGTCATAGTGACAGGAAAACTAAGATGCCTTCCAGGAGGGGGGACTTAGACACAAACCCTCACAAGGGCAAGCAGCAGGCAAAGATCAAGGTGGAGGCCAACAACCAGCAATTGTGGATTGCCAAATATGGTGGTTTCAGATGTTAGGAGAAAGACATGATTCTCTTCTACAGCCTCCAGAAGGTCAGGGATTTGAATGCCTGGCCTCCGGCCCTGTGAGGAATATATTTGATCACTTGGTTTGGGGCACTTTGCTACAGTGGTCTTAATAGAGTAACACTGTGAGTTTGGGAGCTGGGAGGCAATGACCTGGTGTAATCCTGAGTTCTCACTTGGCCCCAGGGAGTAGGGGCGTGGCCACAGTGAAGAGTACCCTCCCACAGAGGGTAGTGGTGGGCAGTCTATCTGTAACTGAAAGCCTGTCTTCTTGCTTCAACTGCTACTGAGACAGATTCCTAGCTTGTAACTGATTCCTAACTTGTAATAGATTCCCATTGTGCCTTTTAAAAGGTACTCTAGTTCTAAAAAGATAGAAAGGAGAGAGAGAAATCTTCACTGCTCTTGCAGGCAGACTTTAAAGAGAGAAAGAAAGAGAAATTCACTGCCCCTTTTGGCTGTCCTTAGCTTGGCTAACTGGAACTGCAGAGAAAACTAGCTGAACTGAACTAACATCTTTCAAACCACCCCACCAACTGCCAACTCCATCGGCCAACACGCTCCTTTATAACCTAAGCAAAGTTCCCAGAAGTCCAAGCGGCATGGAACCATAAGGAGAGCTGCACAGGACAAAAAACTTCTTGGCAAAGAGTCCTGCTCCATCTATTAGAAGTGCTGCCAACTCCCAGACACTCTGTCAACCCCAGATTATTATTCCGTAGAAGGAGAAGGCATGGTCCCCAGAAGGTCAAGCCTGAGGTTGAATTTCTTACTCCTTACTCCCCTGCTGCGATAAGACACGCTGATATAAGCAACTTAAGTGAGAAAGGGTTTATTCTGTCTCACAGTCAAGAGTACAGCCCAGGGGATGGAGAGATGGCTCATTGTGGCTAAAAGCATACATTGTTCTTGCAGAGGACTCAAGTTCAAATCCCAGCACCCCATCGGGCAACTCACAACTGCCTGTAATTCCAGCTCACTCTGACCTCCTTGTACATAGAGGTACACAAGCACACATAAATTAAAAAAAGTCACAGTCTTTCATGGCAGGGAAGTCAAGGTGACAGCTGGAAGCAGTTGATCAAATCACATGCACAATCAGGAGGCAGAGGGTGATGGATGCAAGCCAGTGCTCAGCTCCCATTCTCCACTTTATACGGTTCAGGGAAAACACCAAAATGGATACCTCCCACGCTGGAATCAAACCCAAGTATTCGTGCATACTAGGCAAGCCCTTTACATTCCTCGCCTGCAAAATGGAATCTTTTTTGTTTGTTTTGTTTTTTGAGGCATGGTTTCTCTGTTGTAACTCTGGCTGCCCTGGAACTCACTCTGTAGACCAGGCTGGTCTCGAACTCACAGAGATCTGCCTGCCTCTGCCTCCCCAGTGCTGGGATTAAAGGTGTGTGCCACTACACCCAACCAAATGAACTCTTTTAAAAGTAGACTTTTATTAAATCTGTTTGTTTAATGTGTGTGCTGTTGTGTGTGTGTGTGTGTGTGTGTGTGTGTGTGTTGTGTGTGTGTGTGTGCATGCGTGCATCGGGTCAGAGGACAGCTTGGAAGAGTCAGCTCTCTCCTTCCACTATGGGGGTTCCAAGTGTTGAACTCAGGTTGGGCCAAGCCATCTTGCTGACTGGACTTCCCTTATACCTGAGGGCTATGGGAAATTTCCTACCTGATATATTGAGTTTGTTTTATTTTTAATATCTACTCAGTTATCTTCCAAATAAACTTGTTGTGGAAGTTTATTTTCAGTTATGTATAAACTAATTGTTTTGTGCACTGTTGGGTGAGGGACTCTCTAGGCCTTGGCATTTTGTATTGTCTGCAGGTGTTGGATTTCTGTGGGGGATGTTTGATTGCTTACGATCTGCACCTGAGGAGTTCTGAATCAATAAAACATCTGAGCTCAGACACTCAGGGTTCCGCTGTCCAGTATGGCACTGCCATGACCGTGGTTCCCAGAGTTTGCACTTATAAAAATGCCGCCTTGTCTTCTTTGGTGAACCACCAGCAGCCTAACAACTACATAAACCAATGTAAGAAGAAAATCTTGGTAAAGCCTCTGCCTCCTGCCCTTTGCTGTTGGCTGAGGTGGAGCTGCAGTGGCCATGTGAGATGGCGTTGTGGACCTAAGCTATTTCAGGGCAAGGCCTTTTTTGGCCACATGTGTTTGAGGAACACCAGGTCCCTACTTCCTCAGAAGGCAGGGCCAGAGCATATTGCAGGCTCTTTCTGGTTGCTATGGAGAAGGGCCCCACCCTTGGGCTCCCGGCCTGGACCTCTGTCCCGTTCCAAATCCCCAGACACAGCTGCCGGGTTTGTTCTGAGCGATTCCTGATGGAGGGGTGCTTATGCAAGCCTCTGCTGTCCACTTCCGTTCTGCGCCTCCCAAACCCCAGAAATCCAGAGAGGCGAGTCACCACCTAATAGCCATGCTGAGGAGTCAGGGCAAAGGGAGGAAGACTGCTCCAAATTCAAGAATAGCCTGAGCTACATGGAGATGGAAGAGTGAGTCTCTCTCTCTCTGGATGTGTGTCTCTCACAGAGTTAGGAAATCCCTGCAGTAACCTTTTAAAGTTTATTCTTATCTATTTACTTGTGTGAATATGTACATGCATGTGTTCCTGTATGTGCACGTGCCGGAGCGTGTGCTGGTACACATGTGCATTCGTGTGTTGAGGCCAGAGACTGATACCAGGTGTCTTCTCACCAACTCTTCCTTGTGGCAGGGTCTCTCCCTGAACCTGGAGCTCACGGATTTAGCTAGACCGACTGACCACAAGCCCCAGGGATCTCCTGTCTCCATCTCCCTGTGCTGGGATTACAGGCACTCCCGATGCTGGCTTTTCATGCATCTGCTAGGGTCCACTCTCAGATTCCAACGTCAGCACGGCAAACACTTTACTGACAGGGCTCTGTCTCCAGCCCCTGAACTGAGGCTTTCTAGTTCCACATTTTTTTTCGGTTCTGAGATAAACATGTCACCTTGTCCCACGCTAAGCGTATGGGCATTCCACCACTGAGCCACGACCCGGCTCAGCTTTCTGATTCTAGAACTCAGGATGTTGTTTAACACTTGGGGAAGGGAAGAAAGTTACTTGACAGTTAAGTAGGAAGGAAGGAAGGGAGGGAGGGAGGGAGGGAGGGAGGGAGGGAGGGAGGAAGAGAAAAAGAGAGGGAGGAGAGAGGGAAGGGAGAAGAAGGGGAGAAAAGAAGGGCTGTCCTGAAGGTCGCTTGGTGTGGTGTTTTGGATGAGATGTCCCCATTGTGGGGAGCGGACAAAGTCCTGAGGGGAATGTGTGCTGTTGGCAGAGGCACAGCCATGTTAAGCCAACACCTTAGATCCAAAGCCTTCTCTGGGTCAAGCTCATTAAATTGGCAAAGCCTTCCTCTCATAGGTGTGTGGATTCTGACAATATGCGCAGACACTATCAACCACGGCTTCCTCAGGGGATGGCCACGGCCTGGGACCAATCACCTACAGACACCTACAGTGAACAGCTAGACCTGCCTGCTTGTTCAGCCATGAACCCACCGCCTTCACTCAGACATGTAAATAAACACTTGGAGTTGGTGTGTCTTAACATACGTCTCCATCAGTGCACACGGATCACATGATCTCAACTTTTCTGGGTGTGTCTGTGTGTCTGTCTGTTCTTCATTCCCTATTCACCCCAGAACCAAGCCACAAAGGACTCGGTGCCCCCAAAGTATTTAAATACTTGGTCCACACTCGGCAGGGTCATTTGGGAGGTGTGGCCTTGCTGGAAGTCACTAAAGGTGGCTGGCCTTTGAGAGTTCAAAGATTCACACCATTCCCAGTTTGCTCTCGGCTTGGTGCTCACAGTTCAAGATGTCGGCGCTCAGCTGCCTGCCGGCCGCCATGCTTCCCCATGGTGGTCTTCTGTACGTTTCCTTGGTCAGGTTGTTTTATGGCAGCAACGGAAAGCAGCTAAGGCACTTGGAGAGAGCTTGTCTGGTGTGCCCGAGACCCCAGCTCCCGTCTCCAGCCCGACACAGACCAGGCGTACATCTTCAGTACCGGCATCAGGGAGGCAGAGACGGGTGGACCTCTGTGACTTGCAGGCCAGCCTGGACTGCATAGAGTTCAACGCCATTCAGGGCTCCATGGTGAGACCCTGTTTCAAAATAAAACAGAAAAAAGGAGGAGGCCAGGTGTGGTGGTTCGGGCTTTTAACCCCAGCACTCGGGAGGCAGAGGCAGGTAGATCTCTGAGTTCAAGGCCAGCCTGGTCTACAGAGTGAGTTCCAGAGAAACCCTGTCTCTAAAAGCCACACAGAGAGGAAGCATGTAAAATACGAAAGACTTCTTCTTGCCTGTCTCAATGAAGGCTCTGTACAATGTGGAGTCAGAGCTGTCATGGGCTCTTCCTAGCCTTCCCTAAGGGTGCTTGGGAAGGGCACTGAACCTCTGCGTTCTAAGCCTACAATCTCTTGCTTCTCTCTCTTTCTCTCTTCCATTCTATCATTGCTGTTGTTGTTATTATTATTATTTGAGACAGGGTTTCTCTGTGTACCTCTGGCTGTACTGGAACTCACTCTCTAGACCAGGCTGGCCTCGAACTCCCAGAGATCCGCTGCCTCTGCCTCCCAAGCGCCTGGACTAAAGGTGTGCGCCGCCACCACCTGGCCCCCGTTCTATTTATTTTTATTTTATGTATATGAGGATTTTGCCTGTGTGTATGTCTGTGTACCGTGTATGTGTGCAGTGCCTGAGGAGGCCAGAGGAGGGCGTCAGATCCTCGGGACAGGAGTTGCGAGCTAGAATGTGTGTCCTAGGAACTGAACCTGGGTCCTCCGGAAGAGTAGCAAGTGCTCTTAATTGCCGAGCAGTCTCTCCAGCCCTCTTGGGGGCTTTGTTGTTTGTTCCTTTGATGATGCTAGGAATGGGATCTCTGACCTCCTACACGCTGGGTAAGCATGCTGACTTTGAGCCACTTCCCTTCCCCCCAACACCCCCGGACACCCCAACACCCCCAACATCCACAACACCCCCAGCCTCCCTGCCCCCTTCTCAGGCATCCATCAAAGGACTTGATGGTTCAGAAAGGGACCGGCCTTAGCTTCCAGATTCTTCTTATTGTTGACACTGAACGGGAATATGTGTGCTGGCTCTACAGGGCTGGATGGGACGGTGATTCTGCAGCTAAAAATCATTTTCCCTCCTGGGCCCCCAAACAAGCTCCTGGGCAGCAGCGAGCTCCGCAAACCTCAGCCGCACCCAGCTCAGCCCATCTTCCTGGCCAGCCTGGCTTAGCCTCAGGCTCTGTGCAGCCACACAGCTCGGTCTGTGAAGAAACAAGTGTTCGCTGAGCTCCGGAGGGGATGGAAATCGGCAAGGGGAGGGCTGTGGGGCTCTTGCCTCCTGGAACACCAGGAGGAGGTGGGGGGTTGTGAGAACCGCAGGACCTGGCAGTGTGCATCCGAGAGAGCGAGGCGCAGGGCTTCCTCGGCTGCATGTTTGGACTCTGGAGCTTATTTTCCCACAGAACACAAAGCTCAAGTGAGGCTTGGCTCCCCGCCTGCCTCCACGGAGCTGTATTCAGTCCACAGTCACAGCCTCAAGCTTTCACCCCTCCTCATTGTCGGGGACCAACTGGGGCTCCAGGGGGAGCTTCTGAGACTGCAGACCCGCAGGCGCCTCTGCCAGGGCTCTGGGGCCCTGGGAACTGGGGCCCTGCACTGAACATATTTTTAAGGTTTTTATCTTTTCTTTTCTCTTCTGGTGGGCGCTAGGGATTTAACCTAGGGCTTCTCCTAGGCACCTGACTTCCACTGAGCCTCATCCCCGGGGAGATTCACCTGAGGCATAGGGTAGAGGAGTGCTCTGAACCCGAAGCCCTGGGCTGCTAAGTACGCAGGCTTCCTCTCTTATAAATGTGGCCAGATCTGTAATCTTTAGCTTTTTCTCTTTTTAATGTTGTCTCATGGTGGTGTATGCCTACAGTCCCAGTTCTTAGGAGGCAGAGGCAGGAGGCTTGCTAGGAGTTGGAGTTACATCCTTGGGAGCTACTACTTGGACTACATAGGGTATCTAGGCCAATGTGGGCTGCAAGGTGAGACCTTGTCTTTAAAAGAGTTTTTAAACAACCTTTTCTTTTCGTTTTGTTGGAGATAGGGTCTCACTCTGTAGCCCAGACTGGCAAAAGTCACTGTGTATCCAGCATCGTGAGTGCTGGGATTCCAGGTGTGAGCTACTACTCTGGGCTTGAAGCAGTTTTGAATGAAACAGATGAAAAGAGCTGGTGAAGGGGTAGACCCCTCGGGCTGCCTACCCTTGGGCAGCGGTGGCCACATCACGACACCGTACTTCCTCCTAGCTGTTCCTGGAGGAATGGTAGAAACATCACAGGGCTGGACACACACACACACACACACACACACACACACACACACGTGCATGCACGCGCACATACCCCCACAAGTATTCAACCAGGCAGACATATATACATATAGATACACACAACACACACGTACGCAGACGGACACTAACCTACCCTAGCTTTAGCGTGAAGTCTCTGCAAAGTGCAGAGCTGTGTATCCCATTCCAGACTGGATGGATGTGTGGTCTGACCCTGGGGCTTCTCAGCTCCCTGTGCGGCCATGGGCCAGCCAAAACCACTCTCTTCACTGAGCTGTACAGCTCATGGGGACTTGGGATAAAGATGTTTATTTCTTCTCCTTTTTTACACTTATTTATTTTGTGTGTGAGCATGGATGTGGGGGTGCATGCAGCCCAGGTGTGGCAATCAAGAGAACATCTTGCAAGCGTTGACCCTCTCCCTCTACCAGGTGGGTTCTGGGAATCACACACAGGTCTTCAGGGGTGGCAGAATTGCCAACTGAGTCATCTCACCAGCTCAAGGTGCAGTGACAGTCTTTGGAAGCTGGAAGTCATCCTGCCAGTAAGACACCGTAGCCATGAACCATGAACGGAAGGGCCCACAGCTTCCCAGAGGAAAGCTCTGGGCCGTGGGGCCCACATTCCTGGGCATGCTGGGGCTTCCTGCATTAGGGAAGCAGAGTTTGCAGGAACAAGTGTATGTGGGGTCGACCTTGCCGAGCTGGGGGAGGAGAGGAGACAGCACAGGTGAGCAAGGGATGCCAGGTCAGAAGAGACTCTAGAAAACCCAAGCTGGCCCACTTGGGGGACAGTGGAACAGTCTCCTCACAGCCTCTGGGTTGGATGTGCTGGGACCTGTGGGACCTGAGGCTGCCATGGGAACAGGACTAAGAACACAAAGCAACAGGAGCAGGGAGGCCCCGCCCGGAAAGAAAACATCCTGACTGCTGGGGCCAGGCAGGCTCTGTGGGAGGGGTTATTTTTAGCAGTTTAGGCGGCTGGGGCTGGACTTGTATGGCCTTGCTGTCTGGCAGCATAACTTACCCATTGTCCTGTCTGACCTTGGGTGGCTGCTGGGAGGCCTCTCTGTCTGCCCCTTGCCCTCCAGGGGGCACCTGGGCCACAATGAACAGAGAAGGGGGGCTGGCCTGGAAACACAGCTGTCCTGTGTCGCCCTAGGTTGTCAGGGATAGAGCAGAGTTTCTGGGGTAGTGGAGGCTACCGAGCTTCCTGGAAACCAGCCAGGGCTCTGCTGAGGCAGAGTCTGAGGTCCCTGAGTGCAGGAGCAGTGCTGTGCTACTGCTGCCTAGCGGGGCGCAAAGCTGTGACCCCGAGGACACAGACCCTTCTGTTATAGACCTGTTCACTCAGTCACACCCTGGGTGGTCTCAGCCAAGTCCCTCTGGGGGCTGAAGTGTGTGTCTGTGTGTCTGTGTCTGTGTGTCTGTGCGTGTGTCTGTGTGTGTCTGTGTGTGTGTGTCTATGTATGTCCCTGTGTCTGTGCGTGTGTGTGTGTGTGTGTGTGTGTGTACTTCTATGTGTCTGTGTGTGTCTGTGTCCGTGTGTATGTGTGTCTGTGAGTGTGTGTCTGTGTATGTGTGTGTCTGTGAGTGTGTCTGTGTATATGTGTATATATGTCCCTGTGTCAGTGTGTGTGTGTGTCCGTGTGTGTGTGTCCGTGTCTGTGTGTGTGTGTCTGTGTCCGTGTGTCTGTGTGTGTGTGTCTGTGTCCGTGTGGCTGTGTCCGTGTGGCTGTGTGTGTGTCTGTATCCCTGTACCTATGTCCATGTGTGTGTCTGTGTGTGTGTGTGTGTGAGAGTGTATGGAAGGTCACAGATGTAGTGCCTCTGCATTACATCTGATATCCACCTTATTTTTTGAGAAAAGGTTCTTCCTGGAAGCTTACCTACTGGGTTAGGCTAGCAGCCAGTGAGCCCCGGGGATCTACCTGTCCCCAGGTAGTGCTCAGTGCTGACGTTACCAGTATGACTCTTTTCCGGGACTTGATCTCAGGTCCTCCTGATGCATATGTAGCAGGCACTTTGCCAGCTGTGCTACCTCCCAGCCCTGGTCTCAGTTCGTCTTACACTTTTATGTGTTTACCGTGTGTGCGCATGCTCCTGCCTGCGTTTGTGGCTCAGGCACCAGGTGTGCAGATGGAGGTCAGGACAATCGGCAGGAGTCAGTGCTCTTCTACCGTGTGTGGTCCAGGAATCAAACCCAGGCCCTAAAGCCTGGACGCGAGCACCTTCACACACAGAGCCATCTCTCCCGCCCCTATTCTCAGACTGGAGGGCTGGGAAGTCCTAGGAATTTCTGGTGGCTAAGGAATGAAAAAATGGAGTCGTTGATTCAACAAATGTTTATTGAGCACCTACTGTGTGCCAGGTAGTTCTAGAGACCTGGAGAAGAAGGGGCTGGGGGTGGTCTGGAGCTGTCCCAGCTGAAGTTCTTGTCCCAAAACAAGTCTTTCAAGGGGCCAGGGCCGGGAACCCCTGCCCTGAGAAGTGGAAGATCTAGATAGAAGGCAGAGGCCTCAGGAAGTGGGAGCGTGGGGATCTCTGAGGCTGGTGCCTTCTCCCGGGGAACATGGACAAGGCGACAGCGGGACGGAGCAGCCGAGAATCACCTCCTCTTCAGGACGGATATGCAGGATTTCTTGAGGGGCCCGATCTGCAGGTGGGCATCCACACTCTCCAGGAAGAAGGCAGGCTTGAGCCTGTGGCTGAAGAGCCCTGAGAAGTGGCTGTCCAGGCGACTCTGGAAAGGGTCAGTGGGGGAGGCCAGGGCGCCACTGCGGCGTGGCCGGGACGCCTTGAGCCGCCGAAGAAGACTCATCTTTCCATCTCGGACAGCATAGAAGGTCAGGGCATGGTCAGCATACTCCAGGCAGACCCCAACCGTGGGCGAAAAGGTGTGGGGCAGAGGAGCCTCCAGCCCGCAGAACCAGACGGAGAAACTGCGCCCATTCCACTGCAGGCAGCACGAGTGTGCGTTTCGGCCCAGCCGGCCCCGGTCATAGGGTTCTTGAGGAGAGAAGCCCTCGGCCATGACACCCACACTGACCCATCCTTCGATGATCTCTACCTCCCAGTAGTAGGTCCCCCGGTCCAGGGCGCCCTCTCCTAGCACTTGCTCGCAGTGTGTGAAGCGCGTGGGTGACTCCGGGTAGTTGATGGGACACAGTACCCTCTTGACGCCTTTGGTTCCAAAAAGCTGCAAGAACTTGTCTGCCGTGTCACTGTCCAAGTCCACGAGGTAGGCAACTGACCCCGTGGGGGGGAGAGAGGTGCGGTCACAGTCAAGTCAGGTAGGATAGCCCCTCCAGACCCCCTCCCCCAACACACCCTGGTCCCTTCCTTAGGACTCAGCACTAATGGAGACCGCCCATGGAGATGACCTTGTTCACCCCAAGACTGAGGAGAGGGTCCCCCAGTTCCGTGGTGCCAAGGCCTTGCTGGAGTCTATTTCTGAAGCTCCCCCGCCCCCAGCAGTGAAAGGAGGCCCCTTGCTAGCAGCGGGCTATCTACTTACACTTGAGGAAATGATCCCTGGGAGCCTCGCTTTCCAGCAGGTTGGTGCTGTCGAGGTCCTGGGACTCCACATCGGCTGCAGAAGAGGCGGTGGGGAGCCATCTGTCTGGACTACCCATGGCTGGCTGCGGGTCTACCTTTGGTAGTAGCCCACCATCCCTCCCAAAGCCCCAGCTGTTTGGTGACAGACACGCCCACAAGGTACTGTGTTCTCCTGCCCTGTGGTGCTACAGTTTCCTCCTCTTCCTCGATGCATGCAGGGCCCTGAGCTCTCTCAAGTTCCGGGGTGAGCTAGAGGAATCCCCTCTGCCCCTGAGGGGTGGCTTCGTTCCTGGCAGGATCCCCACGCCATCCCCAGTGCCAGACACTTTCCCCCCTCCATTCCTGGATGGACACCAAACCTGGGGGTGTGAGTCCTCTTGGGGGGGCACCCACCTTCTGAGCCAAGCTTCTGCAGCCCGTCCTCTTCACTGCCCAGCCCCCGCAGCTGCTCCCACTGGCTGGCACAGGCTGAGACCAGGATGTCTCTCACCGCCCTGACCACTTGGGAGGACTTGGTGAAGCCAAGTTCCCTGGGGGGCCCAGGGCCGGGGCTGCACCCATCCTCCAGGGCCAGCCGTAGTGCCATGAGCTCCTGTGCCAGACAGATGCTCATTCAGGCTCTGCTGGCCGCAGCTTCTCCCAGCTGGGGTAGGGGGAGAAGCGACAGTCCCAGAGGGCGGGGTACCCATCGCCTCTGCCACCGCGTCTCAACCCCACCCCGGTCCTTTCAGCTCCCATTGTGGTCCAGGAGCTGCCCTCACCTGTAGGAAGTTGACAGAGTCCGCCTCCGGAACCTGACCGAGGTTGTGCCGTGCCCGGCTTAGGCGGCTGCGTTGTTCCTCTTGCCTACGCAGGTCACCCTGGGACCGGCCCAACATAGTGGCCTCTCCCTCCTCGATGAACCTCAGCACCTCTGTCTGGAAACTCTGTAGGGCGGCTGTGGACTCTGCAAACATCTGGCTCACCCTGTCCCTCTCTGCCACAGCTGCACTCTGCAGGAGAAGGCGGTGGAGGAAGAACAGGGTGCTGTCTCCCTCCCGGACTGCCTGTGCCCACCCAGCCAGGAGGAGGTTAGGACCAGCCCCAGCCTGCTGAGTCTGAGCCAGGTCAGAGGAAGCAAGGTGTTCCCGCTCAGTAGGGACGAGCAGTCTCATAATTGGGGCAAGTCTAGAGTGGGTGGTACCATGCTAGAAGCTTATGTACGATTCCAGAGGTCTGCTTGAAGGGTGCACAGGGGGCTCAGGGCGGGGTCTGACCTTGATGAGGGCCACAGTCCTGCGGGACTGGGCAATGCTGGCACCCAGCTCATCCATGCGGTCCTCCACGGCGCTCAGGATTTTGGGCTGCTCGGCCTGTGGAGCAGACTTTGTGAGTATGGTGTCAGACAAAGGTCCCTGACCTGCAACAGATCTCAAGACTTGCCCAGGGAGACCAGGCAGCCACACTTGTGAATGAAGGGATTGAAGACACTGTGATACCCCATAATATGTCCAAAGAGCGTCTGGCCCAGGCTGGTGCCATTTCCAGTTGCCTGGAAGGAAGCAGGCTGTGGATATCAACTACCTGTTGACCAGAGAAGCCAGTGTAGGGGCCATCGAAAGAACTATTTATCTGAATTTTGTTTTTCCTTCCAGTGGGAAAGAGGCAAAGAGTGAGAAGGCGGGGCTGGGGGTGTGGCTGAACGAGAAAAGAGAACACTAGTCCTGGGCATCAGTTTCAAAAGAACCTGCGCCCCCAATCCAGCTCTGAAAAACGGGGATTCCGGGCAAATCCCCTGGGTCTTATGAGTCACAGCTCCAGGCAGGGGAGACGGAAAATCCCAAAGCTAGAGGCGCCAAGACCGGGATGGAGGCCAAAGGAAACTGGGGGCGGGAGGTAGCGGGACACTGGGCACATGCTCCCAACGGCCCCAGAGTATTCGGACAGCAAGAGCTGTGTGACCAGCCCAGCCTCCACGGTACTCCTGGTGCCTGCCACACCCATCCAAGGTGGCTTACTCAGTCCAGGGCAACTCTGAGTTGGGACCAGCAGGAACTCATCAGCCATGGGGCCCCACCCGCAGCCAGTCAGCAGCTCCTGGCGCAAGGGCTCCAAGGGCCTAACGCGGATCCCTCCGGCTTTACACCCGCAGTTACCCGGCTTCACACACACACACACACACACACACACACACACACTCCTCCCTTTCAGCTCTTTGCCGCTCTTTCACGCTGCTCCCTCCTGACTCCCCTTCCATCCACACCCACCCCCCAGCGAATGACACTCGACCGGAATGGGGTCGCAGAGATCCTCAGATCACGGAGAAAACCCACTGAGTCAGAGAGACCACAGTCACGTCAACGCGGGAGAGCCAACCGCGCCAAGTTGTCTTCTCGCTCTCCACGCGCACATCCACCATCACAACAAAACAGATCTATGAGAGACGCCCCCCGCCCCCCCCCGCGCCCCAGAAGAGCGTGGAGGGGGGACTAAATGGCCCACGCCGCACCTCCTGAAGCGTGCGCTCCTGCTCCAGCGGCACCAGCTCGTGGCCGCGGTGCTCCTGGGTGGCGCAGGTCTCGCACAGGCACACGCGCTCCGCGCGGCAGTAGCGCTCCAGCGGCCGCAGGTGGCGCGGGCACAGCCGCTCCTCCAGCCGGCGCAGCGGCGGCACCAGGCGGTGGCCGCGCAGCGCGGGGCTGCGCTCGTGCGGGGCCAGGTGCGCCGAGCAGAAGGAGGCGAGGCACGAGAGGCAGGAGAGCGCGGCCGGCAGGGCGGCGCCCTCGGGGCACGCGTCGCAGCGCACCGGCTCTTCGCCCGCGGGCCAGGGCTCGGGCGCGCACGGAGCCGACGGCTCGGGAGCCGTAGGCGGTGCGCTGGGCGCCGAGGGCTCGGGCGTCGAGCCCCGGGCTGGGCCCGAAGCCGGAGAGGACATGGGTCCCGGACCCGAGGCCTGGCGGAGCTGCAGCAGCTCGGACAGCGTGTGGTTCTTGCGGAGCTGCAGGCCGTCGGGGAAGGGCTCCTGGCACAGCGGGCAGCGGGCCGGACCCCCGGAACCCCCGCTGCAGCCCGAGCTCCGGTGCGGCCAGAGCGCGCCCAGGCAGGCGAGGCAGAAGTTGTGTCCGCAGGGCAGCGTCACCGGCTCCCGGAGCGACTCCAGGCAGATGGGGCAGCTGAAAGGCCCGCTGCCGTCCATGGCTCCGCGGCTGCCCGGGCACCGCCTGAGCTGCTCCCGCCTGGGAGGGACCTGGGACGGTTCGCGCCCTGCACCGCCCCGTGGGACCGAGGCCAAGGGTCCGGCCCCCTCCCACCTCTCCGCGCAGTGCCCGCCCCCAACGCGGCCCGCCGCACCCACAGGTCCCCGACGCCACGGGCCCCGCCCGCCTCCAGGGGCGCACGACCCCGCGCGGACGGGGGCAGGGGCACTGCCGGGGGGGGGGTGCGTGAAAAGGAGAGGGCTGAACACGGGGATGCACGGGGAGGGGGAGGGGCCGGGAGAGCGGTCGACCTTCCATCCCCCACCTCGGTCAGCCGTCATGCCTCCGGAGAGGTGGGCCGGCCCAGCGATGGCCTCCACACCCTCCAGGTTAGTTAGCAGTGTTCCCGAGCTGCTGACATACAGAAAAAAATCACGGCTGGTATGTGTCTGTTTTCGCCCCTTAGCGACTCTATTTACCCCCATAGGGAACTTGGCCTCGTCTAGATCTGCAATGGGAAGCTGACGTCACTGGACAAATCCCATGTCTGAGGAATTTACTTCCGTTCATGGGCACTCGCCGGTGCCAGTAGTTCCCCAAAACGGACGCTTTGGTTAAGACTTGCTCAGCTGTGCATTTAGAACGGTGCATCACATTTTAAGGATTTGTGTTTATTTTGAGACTCAGTCTCTGTATGTAGTAGCCAAGATTGGTCTGGAACTCTCCATCCTCCTGCCTCAGTCTCCTGAGTGCTGGGATCACAGGCTTACGCCATACCTCTGACTTCTTGTTTTTGAGACGGGGTCTTTCATACATAGCCTCGGTTAGCCTAGAAATTCTTATGTTGGTGAGGGTGCCCTCGAACTCCTGCATCTCGTGACTCCACGTCTCCAGTGCTGAGATGGCAGGTGTATGCCACCATGTCTGGGTAAAGTGACATCTTCAGCTACACTTCAATAAAGACGTTTTAAATTATGCAGAGTTCAAATTGTTGAAATCAGTGTTGTTATTATTATATATATTTATTATATAATATATATATTATATATAACATATATAATATATATATTATATATATTTAATTATAAAAAGGCTGGAACCTAGGGCCGGGGTGATAGCTGCTCAGTTGGTAAAGTGCTGAGCAAGTGTCGCCTTAGAATCCAGTGCCCAGTCAGGTGGTGGTGGCGCAGACCTTTAATCCCAGCCTCCCATAGTAATAAGAAACTGGGCGAATGAGTCAGTAGGGGCTGGTAGAAGCCGGTCCCATTCAGGAGAATCCCAGATCATTGGGTAGGCTCTCCAGTGGTGTCCTGGTCCTTACCTGGGCACTAAGCACAGTGGCTCCTCTAAGGCAGCTGCCGGTCACTGTCAGTGATGCGCCTTAGTTAGAGAATCAGGGTCAGCCATGGCCACTCATGCCTCAGCATGAGTCCTGTGTGCTGCTGGGATAGCATATGCCCTTCCTTGCCCAAGACACATGACCTCCCAAGGGCTGCCCTGACATCTGCGCACCACCATTCCTGCTGACCAGTGCTCATCTGGAGGCTGGAGAGATGGCATTCAGGGGTGGCTGACAACCACCTGTAGCCCCAGTTTCAGGAATCTAGCACCCTCTTCTGGCCTCCTGGGGCAGTGCAACACACACGGTACACACATAATACATGCAGGCAAACACTCATACATAAGATAAATAAAAACATTTTTTGAAGTTCATTTAACAAAATAAAGTCAAGTCGAGGCAGTTCTTCCCAACTCAGGCTGGCTAGTCTCCAGCTGATGAGAGCCCAAACCAGAGGGGAAATACACTTACAGGTGAACAGGAAGCCTGGGCGGAGGTGGGAATTGATCTCTCTAGCCATGTAGCCCCTTTCTGCAGCCTTGAGAGACTACAGACTTTTTTTTTTCAAAGTATTAGTAATTGTTCACATTATTTGTTTAAAAATTAATGTTTATTAGTATGGGCGTTTTCTCTCCATGTGCACAGGACTGAAGGGGCATCAGATGCCCTGGGACAGGAGTTACAGATGGTGTTGAGCACCCATGTGGGTGTTGGGAATCAAATCCTAGTCCTCTGCAAGAGCAGCCGGTGCTCTTGGCTGGTGAGCCCTCTCTCCAGCCCCAGAGTTTATCCAGGAAGTCGTTCGGAGACGGAACCCAGGTCACCAGGTGCAACAGCTTCAACTGATGAGCCCCCTCCCCTGCCCCAAATTCTCTCTTTCAAGAAGTAAATGGTGGCTGGAGAGATCCTTGGTGGTTAGGAACATGTATTGCTCTTGCAGAGGATCCGAGTTCAATTCCCAGCACCCACATCAGGCAGCTCGCAAGTGCTTGTAACTCCAGCCGCAGAGTCCTCTAACCTCAGGCACATACAATGGGTTAGGGCTCACCCTACTCCAGTGTATCCTCATTCTAACCTGACTGCAACTGCTAAGAGCCTATTTACAAATAAGGGTCCAGCCACAGGCACCAGGGTTCAGACCTGAACATATATTAATAGGTGGCATAAGGCCCACAGGGTGCACACGCCAGGGAACGCGCAGAGCTGTCACCCAGGCCAGCAGGCCAGAGGGGCTCACGCCTGTCTCTCCTATGTCCCATCTCTTTGTAGCCCAGGGCCCTAGTCCTTGCACATGTCTCAGTGCATAGTGCTGCCACCACCCGACCCCTTACCCACTCCTCTAGCCAGGCCTGGATCACTGCCTCTGTTTCCCTAGTTGGCCTACTCAGAGATGGGAAAATTTTTCCTTCAGTCTCTGAGACCAGGTTGGAAATTTTTAGTAAGTACTTAAGTCAGGAACCAAAGGGGAAACATAAACAAATAGAATCACAGAGCTGGCCCCTTCATACACACACACACATAAACACACATACACACACATACACACATACACACATAAACACACATACACACACACATACACATAAACACACATACACACACATACACATAAACACACACATACACACACACGCACACACATATACACACATAAACATACATACACACATACATACACACACGTACACACACATAAACATACACATACATACACATATACACACATACACACATACATATATACATACACATATACACACATACATACATTCACACATACATACACATGCACACACATATACACACATAAACATACATACACACACACACACACATACACACACACACACACGTTCCAGCTTGGCTTTTTTTTGTAGTGCTGGAGATTGAATCCAGTTCTTTGTGGGTGTTGGGCAAACATTTTACCACCGAGTTACACCCAGTGCTGGCTAGGTTTATGTCAACGTGACACAAGCTAGAGTCATCTGGGAAGAGGGAACTCAACTGAGAAAATACCTCTATAGGACTGGCCTGTAGGCAAGCCTGTGGAGCAGGGATGTGGAGAGCGCAGCCCACGGTGGGAGTGTCTTGGGAAGGAAGTCTTGGGGTGCTACGAGAAAGCAGGCTGAGCAAGCCCTGGAGAGCAAGCCGGGAAGCAGCACCCCTCCATGGCCTCTGCAGCCATCTTGCTCTGACTTCTCTGGATCACAGACTATGAACTGTACCCTGAAATAAACCTCAAGTTGCTTTCGGTTATGGTGCTTACTTACAATAATATAAACCTAACTGAGTCACATCTCCAGAGTCGGAGTCCCAAGAAAAAAGAGGCGTGGTGGTACACACCTGAAGTCCGGAGCTGGGGGGTGTTGGATTTCTATGTGTCCATTCTCCTCCCCCGGGATGGCCCAGAAAAGCACAGGGGCGGGTCCACATATCCAAGGCAGATCTTTGATTGGAGGCTCTGAGAGCTGGCAGGAAGCACAGAAGCACAGAATTCCCAGGAGGCAGATCTGTGTATGCAGCTCAGTTTATTGAGGGAATGGTGGTCACACTTATAGGGAAAAGTGGGGAAGGGTCCTTGGCACCCAGGGATGTCAGGGAAGACCATTGGTTAGGGCAGGGCGGGTATGACAGCCTCATTTGCATATGCAGGGCTCATAACCCAGATCTAGTGTTGTCATTGGCTGAGGCCCAAGTTCTGGGGGAGCCTCTTTTGCATAGACAGGAAGTCTAACAGAGACCAGAGGGAGAGACCTTATAAGGTCATGTGGGGGGGAGAAGGAGCCCCAGACTGGGGCCACAGTGTCAGGTAAGCATCTGCCAGGTCACATAGGTTTGAAAAGGCGGTGCCTTCTCCTGCTTCTCCTAAGCAGGCAGCATAGCTATGATTTGTCAGAGCAAGGAGGGAGGAGCGGCCAAACGCCTTCCTGTTCTCAGAGTGAGAATTCTGGGATTCAACCATGCTTCAACCTCCCTCTTAGCTCCAGGACAGCCCCACAGCTCCTCCTTTGCTTTTTATTTATAAGAGGGAGCTATAATATTGAACTAGAACCTGATTAGTGCCAATTTTGGCAATACTGTTTATCTGTCGCTGTAAAAACTGGATCAAGCAGTTATGGGGTTTGAACACCAAGGCATAGAGGCATCTGGGTGTGGTAAGCCTCTAGGTCCCGCCAGAGATTTTTGAGTACTTGTACGTTTTGTTTCACCAGCCCAGATTCATTTTTGTAAAAACAATACTCCCCCTACAACACAAACTCCCCCTTGCCCAGCAGGTATCAAGTCCAGGGCCCTCCTGTTGTGCAGCACAACCCCCACAAGGAAGGTCATCTGTCATGTCATTGGAGAGATTCCAGGCTAGCAGCGGTGGAGGCCATGGCTTGGTCGAGCTTATCCTAGAGGTCACCAGCTAGGTGGTGTGTCTGGACAAGGGCAACTCCAACGGCTCCTGTGGATCCGAACGAGACAGTGAGGCCGAGCCGGATGAGCAGAGGGATGAAGATCTCTCTCCTTTCTCGGCCTTTTCTCAGCTGTCGGGAAAGTTCCATGGGCTCATATACGTAAACCTGTGAAATAATTGTCACGGGAGTATAAAAACCTTGTAGAAGAATTGGCACAGGGACTGATGGGCCCTTGGCACCAGAGAAGCACAGGAGGGTTGACACGTGTTGGTTTGGAAATAGTGACACTAAGAGAGCACGTGGGAGGGATTTAGAGGAGGGTCCTGCAAGGCAGAGAGGAGGGGGAGGTCAAGGAGGGGAACCACCTGTAGCATCTGTGTGAAAAGGGGAATGGAAGGTTTGTCCTGTAAAGCATTAACAGGCACAGCCATAAGAAGGGGACGGGAAAGCGAGGCACAGAAACAAAACAGAGACATTAAGAAGGCACCAGGAATTGGGGGTCAAGTGGGACCCAGAAACACAGACTTGAAATGTAGGAGTCTGGTGGAAGAGAAGGGGTACCCCTGAGAGGGGGTCCCGGGAGATTGTCTCCCTGTGGCTCCTGTAAAGAGAGGTTACCGGGGACTGAGGCAGAGAGAAGCATGGAGAAGCGCTGGGCGAGCAGTAACAGGAAGAAGTTTCACAGCATGCCGGATGTGTATTGCAGCCAGGAGAGGGTGGCTCGAACCTCCTTTTGGACTCTAACTTCCTGTTGGAGAATGATTTTGTGAGTTAATACTGGCCTTGGGGTGAAGTTTGTTTGGGTCCTCTTTTCTTCCAAGGAGAGTCGGGCCATCTTCTTGATCAGCGTAGACATGCCGGACATTTTGAGCTGTGACCTAGATAGGCCTGGGTTGTTCCTGTGGGAAGACACAAGGGAAAAGCCTTCCCATTGTGAGGAAGGGGTCTGGTCCTTTCCACGGCCCATCCAGTGGGTCATGGCTTAGGGCCATTAATAACTGAATATTGGGAGAGAAATTGTCTGTTTTTTTTTAAAAGTTGCTTTTTGAGAGTTTGGTGTGTCCTATTTGAAGCTCACGAGAAGTTTCTTAAGTTTATAAAAAGGGATGGATAGTTTAGGTTATCACTGTATTTTGTATTGAACTGTAGACACATACCTTTGAGTTACAACAAGTGCTCTGTATTGAAGCACATATTATAGAGAAAGCAGCTAATAGGTGTGTAAAACAGTTGGAGCAGATCTGCAAATGGAGCAGATCCTTACTTTGGGTTATCAAAAGCCATGGCCCTGGGCCAGAAGAATGAACATTTTGTTGTCTAGAGAGCTGGGTACATAAGTCAGACAGAAACGTTTTAGTCTTGTGAGAAGCATCTCCAGGTCTATATTTTGGAGACAACCTAAGGAAATTTAAAGTCCTGTAATAGTGATACCAGCTTATCAGAACACACACACACATACACACACACACACATATACACACACACCCTAACATAAAAACCAAAGTGTGCAGCCAGAGCTGGCATGGTCAGAAACACGTAACACTTAGTAGGCAGAGGCAGGAGGATCAGGAGTTCAAGGCCAACATCAGCTACATAGTGAATTTCTGGCTAGCCTGGGCTATATGAACGGCTGTTTCAAAAAAACAAACAAACAAAAAAATCTAAATATCAAGTGTATAGTCTGGCCAATGTGGTGGTACGTGCGTGTAATTCGGCTTGTGGGAGGCTAGGGAGTCCAGCCCAAGGCCAGCTTAGACTGTGTAGGGAAATCTTGCCTCAAAAAAAAAAAAAAAAAACGAGAAAAGTATTTGTGAAGAAATAATTCAGTGGATTCTTTCTCTAGGGCAATGTAGGATGGTAAGTTGTATCCCTGGCTTCCTCCCAGTGGATGATAGGAGCACCACATAGTCATGTCCTCAGACTTCCCAGGGTCCTTGGAGGCCTGAGTCTCTCGGCGTGTTTCCCTCTAGTTGGTTCAGAAAGCTATTTTCGCACTGGGCTCAGAGAAAGGCGGGTGACTGCCCCCGGTCCTCACCCAGGATGCAGGACTTTACCCTTCGAAGCCTGTGTGGATCCCTCCTCTGGACCCAGGCTCTTGATGAGCCCTGGTCTGTGGGCTATGGGAATACGGGAAGCAGGGAGAGAGCTGTCCCTCCGGATGTGAGCCACGCATGGTACAGCCCCGCCCTCCCCAGTCAGGGCCACGGGAACAGAGCGAGGCCAGTGCGTCGTCGTAGACAGTGACCCCAGAGTTTTAGAGGATGGAGACTGAGCTCTTTGGGAGGGCTCTCACCTGATCGCAGACTGATGATATCACACTGTCCTCACTGGGCACGGGGACATCTCTCTGCAGACCCCTTAACCACTTATTATTATTATTACTATTATTATTTACTTATTTATTTAAATTCTTCATTTTATAATTTTAAAGTTATTTTATTTTATTTGTATCTTTTTCTTTTCTTTTCTTTCTTTCTTTCTTTCTTTTTTTTTTTTTTTTTCGAGACAGGGTTTCTCTGTTGTAACTCTGGCTGGCCTGGAACTCACAGAGATCCTCCTGTCTCTGCCTCCCAAGTGCTGGGATTAAAGGCGTATAACACCACCACCACCTGGCCTTTATTTGTATTTTAAACGTATGATGTTTTAACTGCATGCACATCTGGGCATTGTGAGCTTGCCTGGTGCCCGTGGAGGCTGGGAATTGAACCCAGGACCTCCGGAAGAGCAGCCACTTAACCAATGAGCCAGCTCTACAGCCACAAAAGTTGTCACTGTGTTTTTTTTCTTTGTTTGATTTTTTTTGTTTGTTTGTTTTGTTTTGGTGATTCACTTTTGTGAGACAGGGTTTCTCTGTTGTAACTCTGGCTGTCCTGGAACTCACTCTGTAGACCAGGCTGGCCTCGAACTCATGGAGATCCGCCTGCCTCTGCCTCCCTGGTGCTGGGATTAAAGGCCTGCGCCACCACCACAGGCTTTTTTCTTTTTTAGTTTTAATTACGTGTGTGTGTGTGTGTGTGTGTGTGTGTGTGTGTGTGTGTTTGCGTGTTTGAAGGAGAATGTTGGTGCCTTCGGGCACCGGAAGTGTTGGATTCCCCCTGGAGCTGGAGTTGAAGGTGACTGTGCGCGCGAGGAGGCGAGGAGAGGGCATCTGACCCCGGGAGCTGGAGTTCCAGGTATTTGTGGGCCGTGGCTGCGGGCGCTGCTGTGCAGAGTGGCCTCATCTCTCACGGCACAATGGTTCCCCAAGGTCCCACAGCCTAGCGCCATCCACTCAGGGTTAGGATTTTAGAAGATGGATTCTGAAGGGACGCAATATTCCAGTTGTTACAATGCCCTCTTCGGTAGGGAGCAATTCCAAAGGAGAAGCCCAGTGATGCCCTGGGACTCCTGGACCCGGCCTGGGTGGGGCCGGGGTGGGGTAGCCCTGGAAGGCGGATAGAGACAGGGCTGGGAAAGGCCTCCCGGACAGAAGGACCAGTGTGGGAGACGGCCTGGGTGGACCCAGCTTGGCAGCCGAGCAGATAATGGGTTCCATACGTGGTTTCCACAGGGAGCTGTTGATCACGACCGCGGTGGGCGTGCCAAGTTCCGGGCGCCGCTGGGAGGCTGAGCCACAGCACCGCCCTGCTCGGTGGTTCGGTGGCCAGGCTGCGTGGGTGTGCCCAGATGGAAGTCACGCTTCGATCTAAAGGGGAGACGGTGTGTTTAGGTTGAGGAGGGTCCTCTAAGACGTGTCCACGTGGCCCCTGTGTTCCCCACACAGCCCACTGTCCCCTTTGCTCCCCGGGAAGGCAAGCATGGAGATCTGATTTGCCCACGCGTAGTTTCAATTTTCAAAACTTCATACGTTAGTGTGTGTGTCGCGTGTTTCCACCACGAAGTCCAAGGATTGAACTCAGATCATTAGACTTGCATGGCAAGAGCTTCTACCCACGGAAGCATCTTGCTGGCCCAAGGTGGACATTGCTAAACATATTTTTTAAAAGTTTTAGGCTTAGGGAGATGGTTCAGCACTTAAAACAATGGCGGCTCTTCCAGGTTTTATTCCCAGCACCCAAATGGCAGCTGATAACCACCTGTAACCCCAGCCCCAGAGGATTAAACGCCCTCTTCTGGCTTCCATGGGCACTGCATACACATGGTGCATAGCCCTACAGGCGGGCAAAACACCCACACACAGAAAATAAGGAAATTTATCTCCCTCCTCCCCCTCTTCCTCTCCCTCCTCTTCCTCCCTCTTCCTTCTTCCTCCTTCTCCTCTTCTCCCCCCCCCCTTCACCATCTTTTAGGTGCTGGAGAGACGGCTCCATGGTTAAGTACTGTGGTACAACCCGGAGGACCAAAGTTTTCACCCACAGAGCCCCAGGGAAATGCGGGGTAGGTGAGGGAGATGGAGACAGGGCATGCCCAGCAACTAGGTATATCTGTGTGCTCTGGGTTTGATTGAGAGACTCTGTCTCAATGAAGAGTGGAAGACTGATGAAGGAGGGTTCCCAGTGTCAGCCTTGGCCCTCCATACGCCCGCACCCCCGTATGTGTGCCCACACAGCACACAAATGAAAACAGAAAAAAAAAGAGATAAAGCCCCTAAGCTTTGGTGTAACTAAATGAAGCTTTTGTGTTCAATGCTACTGTTAAGAACCCTTTTCTTCAGTATTTGTTCTTGACACCACTGGCTGGTGCTTTTGATGTTCATATGTAGAAGTATTACATATTCATCACATATACACATATATATCATGTATGTATACACTGATATACCTTCATGTGTCCCATAACTCATGATATAACTAAACGGAGTGTCCTAGTTAGCTTTGATTGTCCACTTGACAGCCTGAGAAGGGAAGCTCAATTGAGGAATCACCTAGATCCGTTGGCTGTGGGCGTGACTATGGGGGATCATCTTGATTTCTAATTAATATTGGAGGGTGCAGCCCACTGTGGGCGGCACCATTCCCTGGGCAGGTGGTTCTAAGCTGTATAAGAAAGCTAGGGAAACTGTAATAGGGATATATTGTATGGGGAAAAGAATCTATTTTCAATACAAGGAATAATAAAACTAAGTAAAAGAAAGAATTAAAAAAGAAAGAAAGCTAGCCAGCAAACATGTTTCTCTGTGGGGTTTTGCTTGAATTCCTAGCCTGACTTCCTTCAACAGTGGACTGTGACCTGGAAGTATATAAGCCAAATAAATTCTTTCCTCCCCCAGTTTTTTGTCTGAGTGTTTGATCACAGTGACAGAAAGGAACTAAAACACCCAGTAAAGTTCTTTCTGAGGATGAATAAGGTTTTTACTATATTACAAAATTAATCTTGTTAAAATAAGCACATCTACATTGGAGAATAGACAGGCCATCCTTTTCCCTTTCCCTACAAATTTTATAAAATTTCTGAATTTTCAGCTTAGTATGGAGGAAAAAAAAAAAACTTTATCTTTTAAATTTTTTTTTTTGGTGGAGTGGAGAGATTGGGAGGCAGGGTCTCATGAGCCCAGACTGGCCTTGAACTCTCGCTCTGTCTCAGACTCCTAAATGCTGGGATCATGGGTGTGTGTCACTGTGATTAGTTTTGCTTTATTATTATTTTTTTTTTGAGACAGGGTTTCTCTGTTGTAACTCTGGTTGTCCTGGAACTTGCTCTGTAGACCAGGCTGGCCTTGAACTCATAGAGATCCTCCTGCCTCTGCCTCCCAAGGCTGGGATTAAAGGCGTGTGCCACCACTGCCCAGCTTTTGCTTTATTTTTAAGGAATTTTATTCTTTTAATTATGTCCGTGGGGTCATGGCAGTGGGGGGCGGTGCACATGAGCGCAGCTACCCACTGAGGCTGGAGGTGTTGCCTCCCCTGGAGTTATAGGAGGTTGAAAGCTGCCCGAGGTCGGAGCTGGGAACTGAACCTGCATCTAGGAGCACACAGATTTTACACTGAACCGTCTCTCCAGTCTGTCTCTCATTTTTGATGATTAAGATGGGCATAATGTTTGTTAAAACAGTTATTTAAGTTACATAAAAAAGTTATTTACGACAGGAAATTGAAAGACAGGCAAGAACTGCCTGCCGGTGTCTGGACCGGGCGAAGACGCGTGATAACCGATCTGGGCAGCTTCTGCTACAGGTGTCGGATTCATCTCTTAAGGGAGGAACAGATCCTGGCTGCTGCCCGTTGAGATTTTGAGCAGCTGAAGCATTTTTTTTTTTTTTTTAAAAAAACCTATCTTCTAATTGTTTTAGATTTATCCTATTTTATGTGTATGAATATTTTGCCTGCACGTCTGTCTGGGCATCACGCGTGTGGCTGGTGCCCGTGGAGTTCAGAGAGGGTGTCAGATCCCCTGGAAGTAGAGCTACGGGCGTTTGTGAGCCACCATGTAGGTGCTGGGAGCCGAAGTTGAGTCCTCTGGAAGAGCAGCCAGTGTTCTTAACTGCTGAGCCGTCTCTCTAGCCCCAGCTGAGATTTATTAAAGACTTTAATGACTGTTGCAAATCATTAGGGAGCTAGAGGACGAAGAAACAGTACTCGTCTGGAGATGACTGAGCTCTCGGAAGCTGTTCTTCCGTGCATGTTCTACTGTGCGTGTTTTGTTTGTATAGAGAGGGCTGCTCGGGCAGTACGCCCTGTGATCCCAGCACATGGGAGGTGCAGGCACAAGGAGCAGTACTGTTCGAGGTTACCCTGGCTACATAGCAAGTTCTAGGTCAGCCTGGACCATCTCAGAAAAAGCGGGGACGGTTAGCAAACGGGCCAGGTGTGGTAGTGCACCCCTTTAATACTAGCATTTGGGGAGGCCGAGGCAGATGGATTCCCGGCTAGCCTGGTATATAGATTGACTTCCAGATCAATCAGGGCCACAGTGAGATCCTGTCTCAAACCCCCTCTCCCAGGCAAAAAATCACAACTGTTAGGTGTATAGCTCAGTGGCAGAACCATAGCCATGATGCCCAAGGCCCAGGCTGCCATATTTACTTAGAGATGGAGTCTCACTGTGTTGCCCAGGCTGGCCTGTGAATAATGGCTCAGGCAATCTCCTGCTTTGGCCTTCTCGGTAGCTGTGTGTATAGGCACCTGTAGTCCTGCCCAGGGTGGTGGTAGCACCTTCTGGTTTTGCTTTTGCTTTTTGAGACAGGTCTCACTATGTAGCCTTGGCTGGCCTGAAACTTGCTATGTAGACCAGGCTGGTCTCGAACTCAGAGATCTGCCTGCCTCTCTCTGCTTTCTGGGGTTAAAGGTGTCCACCCTGTGGCGACAGCATCTTGATAGTTCATTTTCGTGGATGTCTTCTAATGCCTGAAGTCTTTCAGAAACGGTTTGTCTTTTTAAAAACATTGTATTTGATGTGCACTGGTGTTGTGCCTGCATGTATGCCTGTGTGGGGGTGTCAGATACCCTGTAACAGGAGTTAGAGGCAGTTGTGAGCGGCCATGTGGGTGCTGGGAATTGAAGCAGGGTCCTCTGGAAGAGCAGCCAGGGCTCCTGACCGCTGAGTGGATCACAGCACCTGGGAGAGCGGCAAGAATGCACACACGAATACCATCCTTATGAGAACTCTGTCCGGAAGGGAGGCGAACGGAAACCTGATAGGTTACACACCTTGCCTGGGCCAGTCCTGCAGAGGAGGCGGGCAGGTGAACCCCGAACCTCATAGGTGTGTGGCTGCAGCGATATTGCTTTGGAAACAAAACAAAACAAACGAACAAACAAAACACCCCAGCAGGTATGGTGGCTCACAGTTCACTTGGGCGAAGCAGGAGAATTGCCTGGGGACATTGCAAGGTCCAGACCAGCCGTGGCTATAGATTAAGACTCAGTCTCAAACCCTGCAAAAAAGTTAAACAGAGACAAAAACACAAGCCAGAAAGAGTCTTGCTGTGTTGTGTGGGAGGAACATGCCTTCGGTTCCAGTACTCGGGAGGCAGAGGAGGGAGGAGGGTGGCTGGACTGTGGTGAGTTTGAAGCCAAACTGGACTTCATAGGCAGTTCCAGACCGTCTAGGTTACATAGCAAGACTGTCCTAGGGCTGGAGAGATGGCTCAGTGAGTAGGAGCACTTGTTGCTCTTGCAGAGGACCCAGGTTTGATTCCCAGAACCCACATGGAGGCTCACCACATTCTGTAACTGCAGTCCCAGGAGATCTGGTGCCCTCTTCTGGCCTCCTCGGGCACTGCATACACACAGTACGTACAGGCGAAGTACAGGTATACATAAAAATCTTTAAAGAAAAAAATGCTTAACCATTTGTTTAAAGCATTTATGCCCTTTCTAGGGTATATATTATTGCACGTATTACCCTTTAAAAGCTCTTACAGGTCAGTGTCGATGGTTCATGCCTTTAACCCTTGCACCCAGGAGGCAGAGGCAGGCAGATCTCTGAGACGGAGGCCAGCCAGGATCACAAAGTGATCCCCTGTCTCAAACTACAACACAACTTCTATTGTGGGCTGCTGGGTTGACTCAACGGGTAAAGGCGCTTGCTGCTAAGTCTGTTCCCTCCCCAGGCAGGCCCCACACGGTGGAAGGAAAGAACCGACTCCAACAAGCTGCCCTCTGACCTCCACATGCATGCCATGGCAGACACACGCCACCCCCAACTCACATGCTAAATAAACACAAGAAAGAATTTTCTAGAAAATTTTACTGTGAGATGTTAACCCATGAGCATACAAACCAAACACATGCTTAAGGAATTACAAAAGAAAAGAAAGAGGAGTTTCAAAAGCGGGCATCCTTGTAACTACCACCAAGATCAGAATGACACAGCTCAGGTAAAGACATGACACCAGTCTGGGGAGCATGCTGTCGGTGAGAGAGGACAGAACTCTTACCTAGCGTTCAAACACCCCAGGTTCTATCTCAGTACAAAAAAAAAAATCCACTTCCAGAAATGTGAGCAAAAACCATCCCAGGACCCTCACGCAAGCGTGTTTGGGAATAGCGAGAGCCAGCTGCTCACGTCTGCAGCGCCTACACCCACCACTGTGTCTGTTCTCTGCAGCCCCTGCTTAGGCCCCAGTTGGTGGGACTGTTTGGGAAGGATTAGGAGGCGTGGCCTTGTTGGAGGAAGTGTGTCACTGGGGGTGGGCTTTGAGGTTTCAAAAGCTCATGCCAGAGCTAATCTCTTTCTCTCTCCCTCCCCCCCCTCTCTCTCACTCTCTCTCCATCTCCCTCTCGCCCCTCCGTCTTTGCTTGCTGCCTGTGGATCAGGCTGTAAAGCTCTCAGCTACTCCTCCAGCACCATGTCTGTCTGCTTCCCGCCATGCTAATCACGGGCTAACCTTCTCAAACTGTAAACAAGCCCTTAAACGCTTTCTTTTATAAGAGATGCCCTAGTCACGGTGTCTCTTCACAGCAACAGAACAGGAACTGAGATAGATGCCCAGGCAAGGCCAGGAGCTTGGCCCTTACCTGGGGGTGGGGCTTCCTATTTAATTTCTCTCTGGCCCTCGTCCCCTTCAAAGAGGGTACAAAGTAAACCTTGATTTAGGGGCGCCCTTCTCATGGCTCTCGTCTGAGTCAGCAAAGGCCAACAGCTATTCCTTCTAGAAGGATGGAACTCCAATCCAGAGGCTGTGTTGCTCTTGGGCACACAGGCATGGTGGCTCCTGTTCTGCGTCTCCCTCAGCTGAGCACCGAAGCCTCTTCTAGGGCCCCCGGGAGCTTGGCCTTAGGCTGATGGCGAAGAGTAAGGGTCCTCCCCTCAAGGAGCCAAAAGACTGGGAAGACAGGCTGGCTGAAGACCGTGTGGAAGGTGTGCAGGGGCCGCGTCCGTGGCTCCAGGCTGTAGAAGGTGAGGCAGCCAGAGGTCAGGTTCAAATCCACACCCAGGAGCCGCCCGGGCGACCCTCGCAGGTGCTGGGCCTTGCCGTTGTGCCAGGCCTGGATACTGTCCTCTTGGATACAGAGGCCCCAGGAGTGGGGCCCACGGCCGATGTTGTCTGTGTGGGTCCCCAGCTTTCGGCGCGACAGGTTCGGGTAGGTGATGCCCAGCGTCACGGAGTGGTCAGAGGCGTGGACCTCCCAGTAGTGCTGTCCGGTCTGAAAACTCTGGGCACACTGCACCTGCCACAGCTCGAACCCATCCGACCTGGCTGGGCCCTGGGGCTGGAAGTGGTGTGTCACCTGCTTGTCCTCATGGGACAAGGACAAGTACCGGTTGGCAGTGTCCAGGTCAAAGGTCAGATTGCGGTAATCTATCGGAGAGAGAAGGACAGACATGAGCAAAGGTGCCATCTGTTCTAGAGCATAGAGAGTTACATGGACATTTTCAGGGTCTAGGAGGCCCGCTGTGGGCTGAGGCCAGGCATCATCACGGTAGTGAATCCTCATTGCTACCTCCAAGCTGGGATCTTCTACATGACCCAGTTTACAAGAGGGGAAACTGAGGCTCAGAGAATTAAGCTCACATAGTATTAAAAGTAGAGGAACTGTGAGGGACCCCCAGGTCCACTTGGTCGGAATCTGCCCTTTAGCACTCTGCTGGCTGCTTCTGCCTCAGGGTGGACGTGGATAAGGTTCACATCCCGCAACAGGTTTGCAGAGGTGGGGCCAGGCCCAGGAAGGACAGTTAGAGCAGGCTCCACCCCACACATACACACCCTCACATGTGCACTCGAATGTGTACATGCGCACGCGTGCGCGCACACACACACACACACACACACACACACACACACAGGGGCGGGGCCTCCTTACTCTGCCAGAGTTTCCTCCTCAGTGGACACACTGTCCTGGGGGCTGGAGGCGGGGGACCCAAGGCCTCTAAAAATCAAAGAGTTGGGGTGTGGGTAGGATGATCCCTCTTCTACCCGCCAGCGGGAAGGAGGGCAGGAGCCCGAGGGCAAGGAGGATCCAGCCTTACCCACAGGGCCAGCATCGGCAGCTCTGGCTGCCACCCTGGGGGGGTTCTCTTCAAGGAGGAGCTTACACAGCGGGCCGAGCAACTCATTCACTTTGTTGAGCTGCTGCTCCTCGTTCCACTGTGAAGGGGTCAGCGGCCTGAGGGCTGCCATGGGCTCAGAGAGATGCTGTAATTCCTGAACCCCAGGGACAATGGCAGTGAGTCGGGGTGCAAGGCTTGGAAGCCAGGCCCTTGCCCATTGCCCCATCGGTCTGGTACCTGGAAGAAAGTGCAGTCGTCCTCCTGTCCCAGAAGACCCTGGACACTGTGGTCATACCGCGCCAGGGTGTCCAGGTGTCCCGTCAGCTGCTCTGTCTCACTCAGAACCTGGCCCAGTGCCTGCTCCTTGTCTACCTCTATGTCCCTCAGTGTCAAGGCTCGCCGCTCCTCCAGGGCCCTTAGCAGGTTACTGAATCTGCTGGAGACCACCGACGCCAGGGCGCAGGCCGAACTCTGCGTGGGCAAGGGAGGAACCTCAGGGTGGCCGGTCTTGGCACTATGGCAAGGCAGGCCATGCCCTCAGTCACCCACTGGCCCGAAGGGTTGGATGTGGGGAGTCGGGCTGGGGGTGTCCCTTGGAACCTCTTTCCCCCTGGGGCCTGGCTTCTTCCTCAACTCCCCATTCCCTGCCACTGGGAGGCATTCCCGAGGCAGCTCACATCTGGCCACCTGCAGTCAGGGCCAGCACGGACACGGTGAAATACCTTGATCTGGCTGCTCTGCTGCTGCAGCTGCTGCAGCTGGGTCGTGGCCTGAGTGACCTGTTGCCTGGTAACCGCCACTCTAGCTCTCAGCTGGTCCTGTGGCGCCCAACGAGAGGCAAGCAACGAAAGAAGGCCGGGATTGGTCATAGAGTTCACCTCACACCGCCACCATTGACACGGATGCTGGGTACTCTCTCCTGACGCCACTCATGTGGACCGCTTCGTTAAAATCCCAGAACTGGGTCAGAGTCCCGGGGAGGCCTGGAAGGGACCTTTCTCTACATGTAGCGGGATGGTATATGAGGGATACGTAAATCTTGGGTTGAAGACCTCCAGTCTCTGGTCCCTAACCTCATCCCCACCCCAGCCGACACATGAGCAGTGACACCGGCTTGTAGGGCCTGGAGCAGAAACTTGCCTGACGACCAGAGTCGCCTGACAAGTGATCAGTCCAATGCAAAGGCCCAAAGGGAGACAGGGCCCCTATTATTCGGTTGAGTTCTGTTTCCCTTGGGGGTCAAAATGCTGTCACAGAAACTGGGAGCAGGATGCTGGTGCTCAAAGCTGATGCCTCTGCCTGTGTAAGAGTCTCATTACCTGCTTTTACTCCTCCCAACACCATTTTGAGCTGGGGAAACTTACCATCGGTGCTTCGAGACAGGGTCTCACTGAGTAGCCCTGGCTGGCCTGAAACTTGCTGTGTAGACCAGGCTGGTGTTGAGCTCACAGAGATCTGCCTACCTCTTCTGCCTCTGGAGTGTTGGGATTAAAGGTGTGTACCACCATGCTGGCTGTGTTATTTTTAGAAGATCTTTGTATATGGAAGTGTGGGTACACGCATGCATGTCAAAGTGCACGTGCGAAGGTTAGAGGACAACCTCAGGTGTCTCAGTCCTTGTCTTCTATCTTGAGACAGGGTCTCTTGTATGATACTGTGTATGCCAGGCTAGCCGATCCTTGCTTCCTGTGCCTCATAGCCTCTCTCCTCCCGAGCAAAATTCCGTTCCTTGGAGCATGGGCCATCTGCAGGAACGTCTCCTCTCTGCGGGCTTCTGACCTCCCCTGCAAGCCTCTGTGCCCAGCAGAGGTCACAAGCAGCAGTGTCTCATCCTTAGTCAAAGGGGCTTCCTCCTCATTCCTGGCTGAGATGGCCATTTTGCCCTCTAACAACCCTCTCAGCAACATGGAGCACCTGGAGCCCACATGCTCC
Organism: Cricetomys ansorgei; assembly: GCA_026225945.1. Lineage (NCBI taxonomy): Eukaryota > Metazoa > Chordata > Mammalia > Rodentia > Nesomyidae > Cricetomys > Cricetomys ansorgei. Next base: position 5,667,003 of record JAMJFZ010001895.1, on the reverse strand, counting down.
CTCCTGTAACCCGCTGTGCCCTGGCCACCATCCCCATAGCTCTGTCAGGGTGACTGCAGGCAGGGTTTCCCTGCCCGCCAAGTTTCTACTCCTTCCATGGACCGATCATCACCTCCAACTTTCTCCTTACTGCTTGCATCTCCTCCCAGCTCCCTGTCAACCCACCACCACCCGTGTACCCACCCCCTCCCTCACAACCACACACCCTATGTATCCCAAGTCAAGCTGCTCTCTTCCCATCCTGAGCACACAGCAGCCCCTCTCCTGGCTGTCTCTACGTATCTGTCTCCCCTGGGCACTGGGCTCCCACTCATTTCTCATTTCTTTTGCTTCTCACCTCCCTTAGATCTCACCTCTTATCCCCTCCATGCCCCAGCCGGGGCACAACCTCCCTAAAGCAGAAATCTGGTGGCATCATTGCCTTGTAAGCGTGCAAAGGCTCTGCGCATCCCTAGAGGAAGAGTCAGCTCCTTCCACCAGCACCCTGCTCATCCTGGGTCCCTGGGGACCTGGAAATCCTGCCTGGATCCTCAGGGACCCTACTCCTGATGCCACCTCAGTGCATGGTCTAACCTCTCTGCTCCTTGGCGCTCCACATCCTTTTTCTGGCTAGCACGGCTCACCCCTGAGGGCGTGAGCCTAAAGCCCTTCTCCCTCTCCTCCTAAGCGGGGTGGCCCTGTTGTCTCTGTAGAAGGAAACATTCCAGTTCTGCTGGGAAGCTAACTGCCCCTTGGGCAGATCCTAAGTCTCTGAAGGGCAGAAAGGACATCGGACTGATTCGCGTCATATACAGCCCCTTCCATACTGTGCGTGCTGCGCGCGCACTCACTGCAAACTGGCGAGGGGAGGGAACCGGCTGCCGGCCCCGGCCTAACACTGGCTCTGCTTCCTTGGGAGGCCGGGGGAGGGCGGGCTGCCACGGTCAGGTAACAGACCCTCGGGGTCACGTGGGAACCGGCAGCCCCCGGCTGCAGCTCCGGTCCCCGCCCCCCAGGGCCCCCTCCCGCACCTCGCGCACGCGGCGCTCCACGTCCAGCAGCGCCCGCTCGTGGTGGCGGCACTCGTGCACCGTGCACGCGCTGCACACGCAGAGGCCCTCGGTGCGGCAGAAGAGCTCGAGCGGCCTCCCGTGGCGCGGGCAGCGCGCGCTGCGGCCGGCGCGGGGCTCCGGGCGCGGGATGGCGGCGGGCAGCGCCTGCAGCAGGGCGCTCAGCGCCACGTTGCGGCGCAGGCTGACGCCCTCGGGGAAGGGCTGGCGACACTCGGGGCACGTCTTCTCGCAGCAGCGCCACGAGTTCTGGATGCAGGTCTCGCAGAAGCTGTGCCCGCAGGGCAGCGTCACCGGGCCGCAGTAGGGCCCCAGGCAGATGGAGCAGGTCACCTGGTCCTCCAGCGGCTGAGCCGCCATGGCGGAAGCGAGGCTGGGGCCTGGACGTCTTGCAGGGCGGAGGCTCCGGTGCGGCTGCTGCGGAGGAAGATGCGGCAGTGTGCGGGCCTTCCGGCGCTGCCTCGGGTAGCCTTCCCGGGCCTGCCCTCCGGTAGCCCTTCCCGGGCCTGCCCTCCGGTAGCCTTCTGGAACGTTCCTTGGCAGGGAGCCAAGTCACCCTTGCCCGCCTTCTGACGCGCCGAGAGATGGGTGCGGCTCCCTTGGGTCCCACCCCAGCACCCAGCTCCTGATGAGGATCTGGCATCAAGGAGACTGAGACCAGAGCCTTGGAACCCCGCCGGCCCGGGGCCATCAAGGAGTCTGTAGGGTGCGGAGTGAGGGTCCAGCATGGAGCTTGGATGGCCTGGTCACCCAGGGCCGTGGTTTTTTTTAGAGCAGGATTTTAGACACTGGGTTATCTCCCTTCTCTGGGAAATGTGTAATTTTGGTCCTTTTAAAATATGTATGTAAACTTCTGGCTACCAAACCACATTTAACCTTTTTTTCCAGACTCTTCTCTATTTGGTGAGGTCTGACTAGGCCCCGCTAGGGCCTCTGGAGTCTTACTCCGGACACCTGAACACCTCTCCCTTTTCAAAGACCCCTCCCACTAAGCCACCAGCTAGTGGCAGGGTGAGTTTCCCCAGCGTGACTATCATTTCCTCCATAGCTGAGCAGAGCGGATGGGGGTCCCCAGGCCTCCCTGGCACTGTGCGCCAGAGTTCACTTCTAACCACGTGGGCAGAACTGACTGTGGCTAGTAGAGAGGTCTTCTTAGGCACAGGGTCAAGGCCTTGGAAAATCGAGGAGCTGATATTCTGCTAAGGTCCTCACAAGCTGTTGCTAGGTCTGACGGGCAGGGCTTCCTCCATAAGAGGTTCTGATACATGGGGCTGCCAGGTCTCTTTCACAGCGCTTACAGGACAGCAGAGCTTCTCACCCATGGAGCACCATGGCTTCACCAGAGGGGTTCTAGTGCCCATAAGTATAGACATATCAGCACCAGGAAAAATAATTTTATTCACATACAGTTGCCTTCACAGCAAGCCCCTGGGCCTCACAGGGCCAGGCTTCAGATAGCTTGGCTCTCCTGAGGTGTGACCTTCCAGCTGCTGCAGCTCACTCTCTGAGAAGAATGAACTCTGCCTCTCAGTAGATTCCATAGGTGGGCTCGTGACTGTCCCTGTACCGGTCCAGATAGCGGAGGGGCTGCTGGTGAGGGAAGCGCTTCTGCTTGGTGTGGTAAGGGGGTGGCCGCACAAATTCAAACACTGGCTCCCGCATGTCTGCAAGAAGAGCAGAGGGACAGGTAGACTCCTGCTGACCTGGGCCTCCTCCCTTGCCTGTGAAGCTGGGGTCCTGCCGGGGGATGCCCGCCTTGGCTTGCAAAGGCCACCTCTTGGCGTGGCAGGCGAGGTCTCTGCCCCAGGGCCTGCCTGACCACCAAGCCCTACAACGTCCTTACCTAGAAGCTGATGGAAGGTGTGGGTGACAGAGATGTCCCAGCGGCACTGGAAGAAAGCCAGGCCAGCTGGAGTCATGGCTTCTTGGTGTTTCTTGTAGAAATCAAAAGTGCGGAAGGTCCGCTGGGCCAGCTGGTAGCTACAAGATGGGGAGCGTCTGAGTGTGGGGAGTGCTCCAGGCCATCCTGGGAAGCCCCTGGAGTCCACCTAGCATGCTGAAGTGCCACTCTCCAGGAGGAAGGAGCAAGAGTCACCATCCCAGAGGGCTGGCCTGAGGCTCAGGGTGTATGTAGGGTTGTAGATTACCAGGGTGAGGGACGGGTGTCCTCAGAGAAGTCGATTGGCTTGTCCTGCTTGAAGAGCAGGAAGGCAAAGCGGTGGAAGCCGGAGCCTCGAGCAGGGAAGGGGGGGAGGTAGGGACACGTCTCCTGTCCTTCAGCCACCCGGTTGCTTGGGATGTTGGTTCTGTAGGAGGAAAGTACCCATTAACTGCCCCGCCAGTGAGGCGGCATGACAATCGCCAGGTTGCCCCACAGGCCGAGCCGCTCCTGGGGCCAGACCCTGGACAGTCGGCCTCCAGGCCCGCAGGACGTGCTGCAAACATATTACAGAGCAGAAGTGGTTCAGAAGCCAGAGAGGGGCTGAAGAGATGGCTCAGTGGTTAAGAGAACTGACTGCTCTTCCAGAAGAGCCAGGTTCAAGTTCCGGCACCCAGATGGAGGTTCGCAACCATTTGCAACTACCAGGGAATCCAAAGCCACAGACGCCAGGCGTGCATGTGGTACACGTGTAAAACGCTCGTACACGTAATACACTCAATCTAAAAAAATAAAGGATGGGCTCGGAGTCTTTACCAGCGTTTGTTTAAAACAAAATCAATGAGAAGACCAAGCGGCTGGCTCACTCGGCATGGGAACCACGGTGTTTGCCTGTCATTTAGGTCAGGAACCACACCACCTTTGGGCTGCTTTTTTCTCTATGCCCCAGGGCCACTGTACCCCCTGCCTAGTTATGACCCCCCCCAAACAGCCCTGTTGAATAGGTTGTTAACTGCAGTTGTGGGTGGGGGGAGTAGACGCCAGCTTCCTCGTTACTGGCTTCAATACTGAGGGATCCCAAAGTTCAAGGCACCTGTATGACCTCTGACCCTAGCCTGTGCTCAGAGCCAAACCCACCAAGGAAAAAAAAGGCAGTCCCAAATGGACTGCCCAAGGCAGAAATAGCCACTGGTCCAGTGTCTGGAGCTGCGACCGCCACAGCTGCCCCTGGTCCTCGCCACTGACACAGAACAGCGAGGCCTGCGAGGACTGGCCAGGACCTACAGCACTTTTTATTTTTCTTTTTGAGACGAGATCCCGTTCTATAACTTTAGACTCACAGAGATCTGCTTGCCTCTGCCTTCCAGGTGCTGGGATTAAAGGCAGGTGCCACCACACCCGGCTTCTGCCATTTTCTCCCGTCCATCCCTGAATCCCAGGGCCTCCTGGAATCCCCGGGTGTCCCACCCAGATACTCACAGCAGCCAGTGAACATACTCGGCGTCTGGCTCCAGCAGGTGTCCATCTGCAGGGAAACACAGAGCTGACCATGGACCCTGCAGACCCTCCTTTCACAGAAGCCAGGGCTGGAGTGTGTCACCTGCCCAGATTCCCGGGTTCTTGTCTCAGAGGAAGTAAGGGAGGTGGGAGGCTGGAGGTCAGGTGACCTCTGACACCTACCCAAGTTGGTGAGCAGCAGTGTCCACATGGAATCCTTGTCTGCCTCATAGGTCACCTCTGGGGCCTGGGAGGCCTAGCAGGGAGAGAACAAGGGAACGCTCACCCTCACCAGGTTGCAGTTTCCCCTGGAGCTTGCAGAGGCCCTGAGATCTGAACTATAAGGACCCTGTGCGAAGAGACACGATCAGGGAGGCCGCTCCAAAGACAAGTGCCCAGTCGCAGGACAGGCGCAGATGGGGGCTTCTCTTTGTCTTGGTTCTGTAACTTTCATGATGATTTCCAGGAAATCAAAGGCACAGTGTAACAAAACTTCAAACCCAGATGCCATGATGCCACGGGTGTGCCCGCGCATACAGAGCAGGGAGAAGGAAGGGCACGGCCAGAAGTACCTCGGTTGGAGTCACTTCATTGCCGTGGTACACCGGGACCAGGTCCTCTTCTCCCACGGCGTAAGCCACATGCAGGGGGACCCAGGGAACGAAAGTGGCGCCATGGAACAGGTCTCGGTAGAGGCCGTGGTACTCCGCCAGACGCTGCTTGTGGTAGGGGCCGCAGGTCCTCTCCCACTCGGCCCGCACGGCCTCCAGTGGGATGCTGGCTGGGGAGGAACAGGCCGGTTTGGGTACAGTGGGAAGGTGGTGCCCGTGGGGCCCCTCTTCCGGGAGGCTCACCCGTGCGCAGGCGGGCTGCCCGTTCTTCTTCCGCGTTGGCTCGAAGCTGCCGGCGGAAGTGCTTCCGCTCCAGTAGCTGTTGGGTCCGGCTGACCGAGGGTGGAGGCAGCCCAATGTCAATTTTGTCTTTGGGATCTAGGGAAGACAGACATGTTGGAATAAGTGGGATCAAGTATTCTCTTTAAGTTCGAGTACTCAAACGCGTGAGGCTGTGGCTGCTGCTTCATGTAGCAGCCAGAGGTGGACTAGGAGAGTCTGGTTCCATCACACTCCGTCTCTCTACGTACCCCAGGCTGACCTGGAACTTACTGCATAGCCCTGGCTTTGAACTCACCAGGATGTCCAGCCCTCAATGTTGTTTGTTGTTGTTGTTTCTGTTTTTTGAGACAGGGTCTCTCATTGAACCTGGAACTTGATGATTGGCTAGACTGGCCAATTGACTAGCCAATGAGTTCCAGAGGTCTGCCTGTTAGGCCACAACCCCAGCAAGGGGTTAGAAGCAGAGCCTTGGCTTCTGGGTGGTTACAGGACTCAGGAACTCTAAGGCAGACACTCCCGCTGCTCCAGGTTCTGACGGAACTCTCCCTGGGGCCCACAAAGCTGACCTGCGCGGTCTGCTTCTCAGACCTGAAGACGGCTCAGTTCTAAGCAAGTCACGATAAGGCAAAATTGCGGTTTCTGATAAATAGACTAGGTCACAATGTCTTGTTTAGGTCCTGGGAAACTGAGGCAGATGGGCTTCCTAACTGGTTACCGGAGTCGCCTTTAAAGCGATTCAAAGGTGGTCATGAACACACCCCCAAGCCTTGGGTAGCGAAAATAATAGTCTCAGGCGGATTACAAAACCGGGTCCCCAGCTGCCGGCACATGCTTTTAATTCCAGAACCTGGGAGGCAGAGGCCAGCCTGGCCCACACGGCGGACCCCGGTCTCCAGCCGGGCACGTCCACAGCCGGCCGGGCTCCGGCTCCCGGCGCCCGCACCTGTCTCCTTCACGAAGTGCTCCCGGTAGGTCCGCCACCAGTGCGGGGCCTGCGCCTCCCGCTCCGCCCGGCGGCGGTACCGCTCGAAGCTCCGGTACTTCTCCAGCCGCTCCAGGTTGCTCACGTCGATGTCCTCGTTGGGCATGGGCCCGAGCGGGGGAGTCCGGCGGCTGAGGGAGCCTGCGGGCAGAGACCGGCCGTCAGGCTGGCGCTGGGCCCCGGCTGGAGCCGGGATGGAGCTGCGGGTGCCCGAGAGTGCCCGGCCCCACCCCACTCACCCGAGGTGCTGAAAGCCCGGCATCTCCCGATCAACGCGGCACGCCACCAGGGCGCCGCCATGTTCCCCCAGGTAGCCAAAGACGCCGGCAGGACCCAGAGCTGGCCAGGGAGACGCCTGCGCACAACGCGGCGGCCCCGCCCTGTGGAGGGCTCCACCCACCCCGCGGAAGGTGCCGCCCCGCTCTGCGAAAGGCTCCACCCACCGCGCCCCGCGGAAGGTGCCGCCCCGCTCTGCGAAAGGCTCCACCCACCGCGCCCCGCGGAAGGTGCCGCCCCGCTCTGCGGAAGGCTCCACCCACCGCACCCCCGGAAGGTGCCGCCCCGCTCTGCGAAAGGCTCCACCCACCGCGCCCCGCGGAAGGTCCAAGGCTCCACCCACCGCACCCCCGGAAGGTCCCGCCCCGCTCTGCGAAAGGCTCCACCCACCGCGCCCCGCGGAAGGCCTGGGGAGCGGCCTGTTGGACCGCTGCGGGGCTGCGAGATGCCACCAGGGGGCAGCACATACGAGTAGCTCCAAGATCTTCGGGATCTCACTCAGATTCCTCTGCCCATGGCACAGGGATTGGGGGGTAGGATTCTGGAGTCAGGTTTGGGAATAAAACAGGTAATAATGGTGCTCACCCCCATGGGTCTGTTAGGAGGATTTGCACCCTGGTGTATCTGCTAGCTTCTGATACAGCAATGCTCCACTTCCTCAGCTTCTCACCCAGGCCACAGGGTGTCGGCTGTGTGGTTATGTCTTGCCCTCTGTGACCTGCCTGCCTCGAAGTGGTCCCTCAAGGAAGCCTTGACATCCCAGGCCCAGGCGGATGACAACCAGTTGCTCTATTAGCAGCAGCTTGACTTGAAAGCTCACTTTGAAAAGCAACGAGGTCTTTATGTCCAACAGAAACAGCCACATCTTAGTGCACAGCTCCCAGACTGCTAAACCTCTCAGACCACATCTAATTCCTCCAGCAGGGAGCACAGAGCACTGCTGTCTGACAAGTGTTGGAGTTCACAGGTCAGGGACGCCAGAGCCTTGCCCTGTACACTGAAGGCAGCCTGCAGTATGTTTATATGGTCTCGCTTGCTGTCTTATCCTTTAGTTTGAATCCTTTTCTGAACCTCTCCAGCTCCCTTCTCTGCCCTTGTTCTGCTGGAGACACACAGGGTGTCCAAGACTGCTCAACCAGATACCTCGTTCTTCATTCTCATTCTCCCCGACTGTGAGGCTCTAAAGAGAGGGCCTTGCTTGGATTTCAACTGTTTACAGGCCTAACATGGATTCACATATACACTGACTGGAAGCAATGACTCCAACAATATTAATTTTAAATGAGTTAGGGTTTTGCTATGTATCCTGCCTATTTTGGCATTTGTTTTGTAATCTGGCTAGCCGTGAATTTATGACAATCCTCTTACCAGGTCTATTGAATGCTGGGATTACAAGCATAGGCACCGTCCACCTGAGTGACACCACCCTGTCATGTAAGTCAAGATCTGGGTTCCTCTTCACATCCTGAAGCATGTACAGGTCCTGGGGAGCATTTTTCTGTGCTGTCACTACTGTGTCAGGGGTGCCCCCCACACACACTGTGGTCCTGACACACACCTATCTCATGCCTGCCCCACCCCCATCTGGTTTGTAGCTCACAACCACAGTAGGTTTTGAAATATGCAAATAAATGCAGGGCTAGAGAGAAGGCTGGGCTGTTGGGTAAGAATCGGTGCTGTTCTTCCAGAGGTCCTAAGTTTGATTCCCAACTGCCTGTGGGAGATCCAATGGCCTCCTCTGGCTTTCTTGGGCAGCCACACATGTGGAATATGGAAAAAAAAAAAAAAAAACAACCCACACTTAAAAAATTAAATGTACTTCATAAAGCTTCAGTGAGTGCTGACTGCCTTGATAATCTCAAACTTTTTAAGATCTTACGTTCACAGGTGTTTGTCTGCATCGTGTATGTCTGCACACCATGTGTGTACCTGACGCCAGCAGAAGGCATCAGACCTCCTGGAACTGAATGTACAAAGGGTTGTGAGCTGTCACGTGGGTGCTGGGAATGGACCAGATGCCCTCTGCAAGAGCGTAAGTGTTTTGTTTTTGTTTTCCTGCTTTGAAACTGTGGCTGTCCTGAAACTCTATATGTAGACCAGGCCCGCCTCAAACTCAGAGATCCACCTGCCTCTGCCTCCCGAATGCTGGGATTAAAGGTATGTACCACCACACCCAGTGCAGCAAGTGCTCTCAACCAAGGAGCCATCTCTCTTACTCTTCCTATGAGACAAACTCTCTCAATGTAGCCCAGACTCTCCTAGAGCTCACAAGCCTACAACTCAGCCTCCTGAGTGCTAGGATCACAGGTGTCTACATCACAGCCAGCTAAGTTCAGATGCTTTGACAAGATAATGCCCTATTCTAAGCTTGCTTCATTACTCAGGAAGACCAGGATTTTGGGGAGCCTCTTTGTATTGCCTTTCTTCCCATGTGCTGGAAGTCCAACACTTTCCTTCAGGTGATGACAAAATCGCAACATGGCCCATACATGCCGGGTGAGCATCTGTCTTCAGACCCACGGCTCTTCACATGGGTTTGACTCAGAACTGTATGTATGGAGAGGACTGAGTCCCAGGCTTGAACGGGGATCAGTGGGCACTGTATGGGCGCCAGCCACAGCAGCAGATGTACCTGCCTGCTCTGTGGAGGTTAGTTTCCCAGCAAATAACAGGAACATAAAGCAAACATTGTATTTCATTTTTCCTTCCTACTTTCCTTCCTTCCTTCCTTTTTTCTTTTTTTGAGACATGGTCTCTCTACATAGCCCTGGCTGTCCTAGAACTCACTAAGACCAGTCTGTCTTGAACTCACAGAGATCTACCTACCTGTCTCTACCTCCGGAATGCTGGAATTAAAGGTATCTGCTATCTCTCATTCTATAGTCCAGACTAACCTGGCTTGGAATTTTCTGTGGCTCAGCCTTGTCTCACTCCTCCAGCCTGCTGAGCAGAGATTACACATGAGCTACCACACCTGGCCCGGGCAAATACTTCCTAATAAGTAAACACATTCCAATGTGTACTGGTGAAGTCTAATGATCCAGATGCTAGGACACAGCAGACGGGCTGCGAGGGTAACTGGGAAGAACACTTACCTAGCATGGGCATGTGTGCAGTCCCAGGTATGATCCCCAGCAATGCAAAACCAAAACAGAACCCCAAAGAATATGGCAGTTTAATGTGTGCAAGATCAAGGCTGCCAACTGTTGGCTAGGGAATTAGGTCCCTCCCAGAGCTGTCCTGAAGAGCAGAAGCAGAAACTGCCACATCCTCTCAGGTGCTTCCTCCTCTGCCCACCTGCTCCTGTGGACACGACCTCTCAGACAAAATCGAGGGCGCTCCTGAGCGGATGCCGCTGTAGGAGCAACAGCAGTTCTTTCTGAGGCCTGCCCTAGGTCTGCTGGATCATTTCTCCTCCCTGCCCCTCTCCTGACGTCCTACTGGAGGTCTTAGCGCACTGGAGACAGGAGGAGCAGCCTCCTGTGTGCGACCCTCACAAGACTCCATGTTCCTTCCTGTTTTCCAAGCAGAGGCTCCAGCTCTAACCATCTTCCTTCCTTCTCTGCTTCTCCATATACCCCCCATGGCCCACAGCTCCCTACCCTCACCTCTGGTGGGGACTTGGATGGGAAGGAAGAAGCTGGTGTTCATGATGAGTTAGCTGGTCACTGGAAATGGGAATAAGATGGGTGTGTGTGTAAGCTAGCCCGAGAGTGGGGGTGAAGTGTGGGATGAACCCAGAAACATCAAACTAGAAGAGTCTGCCTGGGCATGGTGCCCTCTAGCACAGTACCATCTTGTCCTTGGCCAGGCCTCCCACTCACTCAGCTAGGGCCCCTCTCCCTATTCCCATCTGGGAGGGGACCCCTCAGTCAGGGAAAGTAGAAGGCTGTTCATGGTGTCCCACTCTACTGCCCAGAGATAAGCCCCTGCCTCAGAAGCAGCCTAGGCATAAAGATCCCCAGTGGCTGCCCTGAGAAGGGGGTGGGGAGCTGGGGCCTCACAATGGGACGAGAATGGGCCACTGTGCTAAGATGGCCTGAGTATCACTGCTCCCTGGGGAAGGCACCTGCTGCCTCTCAGCTGCAGGCCATAGCGCCTGGGAAGAACACACGGATACCCGGTGCACAGAAAAGGCTGTAATCAGGCTCTGGGCAGGGCACCACCTTCTAGGAACCTCTTCCCTGGAGGTAGGAGCTGGTCAGCAGTGGGAGAGAGCTCCAGGGCCAGATGTTTCGCTGAGGGGCAGTGGGCATTTTCAGGCAGAATGGTATGCCAAATTGTAGGGTGCTTTCTTCAAAGTTTCCAGGAAGAACTGTTCATTCTCCAAGAAGTCGTGGTCCTGTGAGACAGATTCAGATGAGTGTTCCCCTTCTGTACACTGACAGGGACTCCTCTGACTGGTGGAGTCGGCCTGCACTTGGGAGTCCTTCCCTTACTCCCTGCCACTGGGAGGCAGTGGTGGTGGGGTATATGGGAGGTCAGGCAGGGAATGAGACAGGCCATGGGGTCAGTCCTGGCAAGAACTTGAGAACCCTGGAACTGAGCACATGACCTCATGTCTCTAGGCCTCAGTTTCTTCATCTGTAAACTGGAGATAAGAACATCTCATAGCTAGACATGGTAGCTCAAGCTACAGAGTGAGTTCAGGACCAGTCTGGGCTAGAGTGAGACCTCACCTCAACAAAACAATCAAACAAAAAACAAAATGGAAGAAAAAAGGCTAAGGACATAGCTCAGTGGTAGTCAAACAAACACACCTCCCTCATGCAGGGCTGGGAGAAAGGAAAGATTGTGACAGGCATGAAGCCTTCAGCTTTGAGCCCTTGAGTGACAGCTGCTGTCACCATGTCAGTTGTTTGGAGTGTAAGAGACCATTGCCAACATCCTGTGCCTAGAACAGGTCTTAGAAGCTGTGTAGATCGTTTGCCTCCTCTGCCTTTTTATTTCCTGACAGGTTTCACTGTGTGGGGCTGGCTGGCCTAGAACTCACTATGTAGACCAGGCTGGTCTTGAACTCACCGAGATCCACCTGTCTCTGCCTCCCAAGTGCTGGGATTAAAGTTGTATGCTATGCATTTTTGTTTTTTAACTCAAATTTCATTTTGAAATTTCAAAGTCGGTTTTTAACAGAGGGTGCTACTGGGGTTGAACCAGGGCCCTGCATAAGCTCAACAAGTAGTCCCCCATGTACACACCCCCAGTTCTAGTGGTCTACTTTTTTCCTCTCCTCTATGAGCAGGGCTGGCCCTTCTTGGGGCCCTGGAGGGACTCTGTTACGATGTAAATGTGGGAACCCAGGCCCAATGGATACTGACCTGCTCTGCTGTGTGCTTCAGCAGGAGCAGCTTAGCGAGAAACTGTGCAGGCACCGAGGCAGCTGGTGTCTGGCTGCTCTGAGGAGTGGTGGGAGCAGGGGCCTGGACCGCTGAAGAGAAAGGTAGCAGACAATGTCAGGGGGAAAACTGAAGTCCCTGGCTTTTTTCTGCATGACCTCCACCCATAATGCCCAGGGGAAGAGCCTGGCCCACTGCCCTGGGCATCTCTTCCAGAGAACCCAGGCTCCGTTCACAGCACTGATGTGGCAGATCATAACCATCTGTAACTCCAGTTCCAGAGGACCCGATGTCTTCTTCTGGCCTCTGGGCCCTGGCACAGACATGGCACAGAGACATACATGCAGACAGAATACCCATATACAACATGTTTTTTAAAAGACTAGGCAGACCATGCTAGAGCCGGCCGCCTCAGACCTCCTGCGGGCTCTGCATATGCACAGGTGCACATACCGCACACGGAAGAGACAGGAAGAAAGAAGACATGGAATCTGTGGTGGAAGGGTGGGAGGGCTAGTCTGAGCTCAAGGCCTGTCTGACTACAAGGTAAGACTCCAAAGAAACCAAAACAAATAACAACAAAAAGGTGTGGCAGCTCCATATTTCAGCACTCAGGAGGCAGAGGCAGGAGAATCTCTGTGACTCTGTGACCTCAGGGCCAACCTGTTCTACATAGTGAGTTCCAGGACATCCAGGGCTACATAGTGAGACCCTGTCTCAAAATAAAAACAAACAAAAAACTCCCCTCAAAAAAGAAAAGAATTAAAAAAGGAGGTGAGGTACAGACAGCTCAGCAGTTGACACCTGTAACCCAGCATGCAGGAGGCCGAGACAGGAGGGTCTGATTTGAGCCCAGCCTGGGGTATAATGTAAGACCCTGTTTTCAAACAAAACCCCAAATAGCTCCAGGCAGCCCCCGACGAGCAGCTAGAGGCCTGCGCCTCTTGCTCCAGGCTGTGTCCACCCTTCCTGGTCACTTACCATCCAGGCTGGCCACTGCTGGGCTCTGAACTCTAGAGGGCCGCCCTGGAAGGCTGGAAGGCACTTCCTGTCGCACTCGGTCCAGCTGCAGCCTCTGCTGAGCCAGGCTCAGATGCTCCTAAGCCCAATCCCAAACAGAAGAACTCAGTGGGAGGAGAGGCAGCTGGCTGAGGGGCAGGAGGGCAGACTGGAGCCTTGCCTGGTGCACGCGCTGCTCCTGCTGCCGCAGCCACTCCTGCTGCCGCTGGACCGCCTGCAGCCGGCCCTGCTGCTCAGACAGCGTCTGCTGGGCCTCCTGCAGGGCCTGCTCACCCTCCTCGTACTTCTTGGAGGCCACCTGTAGGGAGGCCACCGGGTCAGGGCTGGCCAGAGTCAGATGGCGGCTCGTACCACAGCCCCGCCAAGGCACACCTTGCTCATGTGTTCCACCTCCTGTGCGCGGGCCTGGAGGCGCAGGCTGGCTTTGTGTAACCTGTCCTTCTCCAGACGAAGCTCCTGGCGCTCTTTCTCCAAAGCCTCCCTCTCAGCAGCCAGCTTCTCCTCCTTGGCCCGGAGCTCACAGGCCCTAACCGTCAGCTCTGCCTGCTCCTGCAGAAGGCAAAGTCATTGCTGCAGTCACCTGCCCAGAACTATACCAGGCTCTGGTCAGTCCTTGGTCTCTTCTCCCCTACTCCGCCTCTGGAAGTGGGCAGGAAAACAAGGGGCTTCTGACATGGACCAGAGAGGCCTGTGGCCAAGCTTGGGGGCTTCTGCAAAAGTCACACAAATTCAGCATGTCCAATTTCTCTGATCATCAGTGTCCTCATTTAAATATCTGAGTCACAGGAACCACCTAGCAAATAAGACAATATGCATAAAGTGCCTTAGAAAGGCGAGCTACCTGAGGTGCTGGCTGTGGTTCCAATTCCTGCACTCTCGCTAGGTCTTAGCTGTGCTCTTATTCCCTAGGCCTGGGGTCTCTCACGCACATGTGAGTCCGAGGGGCTCTAGGCCCTACCTTGGTCAGGCTGATGATGACGCCCTCCCGCTGTGAGTCTGCGTGCAGTGCGCGCTCCGCCTCGCGCTCGGCCCGCTCCTTACTCAGCTTCTGCTGTGTGAAGTACTCGGCCCACTCTGCGGCCAGGCGCCGCCGTTCCTCCCCACACTTATTCATGACTGACTTCTGCTCCTCTAGCAAGGCGTTCTGTGTGTGGGCAATGAGGGAGCGTGAGTGTCCTCGGGAGGAATGGGTGTGGGACTGTGCTGTAAATGGGATCCTCTTCCGCGTGCTTCCCAGCCGCAGCTCTCCCACCAGGAAGCGGCAGAGCTGCCCTGGTCCACTGTCTCCCTCCAGCGTGGAGGGAGCGCGGTTCTTACTGCATTCCCGTCCCGACTCTGGAGGAGCCCCTGAGTTGACAAGTATACAAACTCAGGAGAAGCATGCTTCGTCGGGCAGTCTCGTTTAATGCAGGTTTTGGGGTGCCTTTTAAGAGGCTACAGTCGGGGACGTGGTCATTGACCCCGAGAATGCCAATTGGTTAAGACAAGGATACTGGGAGTAGCCTTGTCTGCATGTGGAGGTCAAGCCTCCCTGTGCTTCCAGCCACAGGGCAGACAGCACATTTCTTTGCTTCTGTGAAGCTGCCAGGCTAAGGCAAGGAGCAGCTGAATGGCTTCTGTTGTCATCTCTAGGGACCATAAGGGATTCGAAGCCAGCTCTGACTTGCTCTGAGCTCTAGGACAGTCCCACAGTGCTGGACTCACCTTGGCTCTCTCCAGCTCCTCCCTCTCCATGGACATCTGCTGGACCATGACCTTCCTCTGCTCCTCCAGCATGCGCTGTGCAGACTCTGCCTTGGACTTCTCAGCAGCCACAGCCCAGCGTTCCTGCAAGGCCCAGGGCAGGGCTGAAGGTGGCTTCCCATTCAGGGAGCAGGCCAAGCTGCTCCAGAAGAGCTGTGCAAATCTGACCTCTCCCATGCTAAGTCATAAACTCCTCATTTCCACAGAAACACCAAGTGACAGGTGCATGGAAAGTTCTGTCCAGGTCCAGCTCCTGCACTTCTGAATTAGAGGCTCCAGTCCTCAGGTCAAACTGCACCACAAAGAAGGTTCAGGAATGCCCTGCCCTGGACCGCCAGATCAGCCCTATCACCTATCAGCCTTGCATGCTCAGGACCCACAGTTTCTGTAAGCACGAGGGGAAAAAGTTCATCAAGTTTAGTCTTCCTTAGAGACTAAAGCTTAGGGGCTGGAGGAATGGCTTAGCAGGTAAAGAGCACTGACTGCTCTTCCAGGGGCCCGGGGTTTAGTTCTCAGCACTCACATAGCAGCTCACAACTATCTGTAACTCCAGTTCCAGAGGATATGATGCCCTCCTCTGGCCTCCAAAGACAAAACACACACACACACATTATAAGCAAAACAAGAACAGACTGAAGCTTACTCTCATCAATGAATGACCTGTATTTGTCACACGGAAAGAGGGCTAAGCAACCTTTAGTAGGCAAGGATATCCACCCCAGGTCACAGGTGTCATCGACGTGACAGAGCTGAGTGCGGAGAGGAGGAGGGAAGTGGGAGATGCTGGGGACTCTGCACGGCCTGGGGCCGGTAGCTGAGGAGCAGTGTTGTGTGGCCCAGCCCAGGGTTGAAGGCAGGGGCAGGAAGGGACAGGAAGCACAGGCTGGCCCGTCTCTGCTTGAGTGAGGTCAAAGAATGGCTGATTGTGGTTTGGCCTATGGGCTAGGATCAAATGCAGAGTGGCTGAGGTCGCACAGGTGGCCTGGTACAGACCTCCTGTACAGCAGGTCAGACTCACCTGTTCCAAGAGCCTGCTCTGCTCGTTCAGGCGCACCTCCATCTTCCGGATGACCTCCTGGAGCCGGCCACGCTCCTCCTCCATGTCTCGCTGCTGCCGGCCCAGCCGCTCCTGCAGAGCTGAGGACAACACGCGGAGTGCTCACTGCCTGCCCTCCTTCCCTACAAGGGACCCCAGTTACAGAGAGGGGGATACCTCGCAACTGCTCATCTTGCTGCCGGATCCCCAACTCTCGTTCCTGCGAGGTGGTAAGGTGTGAGGCCTCCACACGAGAGGACAGTGCATTCAAGCTGCTGGAAAACTTCTCCATTTGCTCGATGATGCCATTCAAGGACCTGGAGGGTTATCAGGGCATCTCATCCTGGGGACCCCAGGACACCCATGCCCAACTAATCCAGCAGCACCAGGCAGCACACATACCGAGTATGGGAGGTGGCACTGGTGACAGCGTCGATCTCTTGGTCCTTCAGCATCTTCAGCCGCTGTAGCTGGTGTTCATGGTCCTTGCGCATCTCCAGGACTGATGCCCTGAGGGGAGGGCAGCGGAGATGAGGAAGGCCAAGGGCCACTGTGAGCAGGACCACACAGAGAGACGGCACCAGAGAACATAAAGAAACATGCGTCCGAGCACTATCATTTTCCCTTCCTCCTGCAGACATAGCCTCAGTGCCTCAGTTTCCCTGGCTCCTCTGTCTCATCTCTCTTGCTGCCTCTGTGCCACATGTACCCTACTGCTCAGTAAAGGTCCTTTCACAGCGCAGGAGGAAGCGATGTGCCTAACTCTCTGTGCTGGCCCCTGGGAGTCTTTTCTTAGTTCCTTCCTCATCCAGAATGGCTCAGTGCATGACTTCCCAGACCCTCCTATCCCCATAGAGTGGGTGGAACTCCACTCAGGAGGGGCAGAGGATTGGTGTGCTCAGCCTTGAGCCTTCATCTCAGTGGGCTGAAGGGAAGAACAAGTCTGTGTGCAGGCTGAGGTCTCATGGGCACTGCTGGCTGCCAGCCAGTCCTCACGAGCTTACTCCCCAGCCCTACCCCATCCTCTGGCCAGTCCTTGCAAGGCCACTCCCTAGCCTCTTGGTCTTACTGCTGCAGCTCCCGAAGCCGTGCCACCTCCTGGTCCTTTTCCTGTGCAGCCATGGCCAAGTGCCGCTGATGCTGGGCTACGAGCTCAGCCCGGGCCTGCTCAGCTTCCCGGCAGTAGGACGCATGCTGAGCAGACAGCACCTCCTTCTCCTTGCGGAGCTGCTCCTCTCGCTGCTGGTAGGATGCTTCTAGCACCTTGACGTGGCTTCTGTCAACACAACACCACCCAGAGGGCTCACTGAGCACACTGGCATGCTCCTGGGGCCCAGGGAGAAGATCTGAGCCTGAGCTCAGGCAGGCCCCCCAGAGGAGCCAGCAGGTACCTGTGCGCATCCTCGATGAGTTCCAGGTCCGCCTGGTGCCGCTGCTGCAAACTCTCCAGCAGCACCCGGTGCTGGGTCCGCTCCAGCTCCAACTTCCGCACCTATGGCATGGGTGAAGCAGGGTGGTAGGGTCCTTCAGCACCCAGACTACACTTGGCGTATCCAATCCCTCCTCCCTCCTGAGTATGTCTCCAAACACTTCCTGTGAGGACAGTGGCCATGGCTGCCCTGGAGCTCTCACCTGGGCCTCCAGCTCTGCCAGCTTGGTATGGCTCTGCAGCAGCTCAGCCTGAAGTTGGGCAGTGCTGCTTTGAAGCTGCCCTTGGGCGGCCAGGAGCTGCTTCTGGTATCCCGAGCCTGGCAGCAGACTCTGCATCACTGACTCTGGGAGTAGGGACTGTGGGAGAGGATGAGAGCTGTTCCAGGGCAGAGGTTAACAGGACTTCTGCTGAGCTTCACCGTCCCCAAGTCCTCTGCTTGTTGGACCTCTTGGTCATCCCTTATAGTGACTAGACAGAAGACCAGGCGGCTCCAGCAGGACAGGCTCTTGGCAAGTCCTAGGCCTTATAGGGAAGCAGTCATCAGAGAGAGCTCCCTTTGAGCTCTGGTCAGGAAATATAACACCCTCCCTCCCTCAGAACATCCTCCTCAATGGGGAGACATCTCCAGCCTGAGAGAAACAGACTCGGATATGACAAAAACTTCCGGCCCTGACCGAAAGGTTGGGCCTAAAGGCCTAAGTTAACAGTTGGGTTCAGTAAGCTGCCCTTCACCCATTGTTTCCCAAGGCCACACTCCTGGCCTGGCTGTCACAGCTCCTACATTCAGGTGTCAGCCAGGACTGTCCCAGCTGACGCAGTAGGAAGGTGCAGAGATGAGGAAGCTTTCCAACAAAACAACAGGGCATCTACACCCACCTACACTCTGTGGCCAGCCCTGGCTTGGAATTATTATAGCTCAGGCTGATCTCAAACTCGACTCCCCTACCTCACTAGGATTGCAGCGGCTTGTGTAGAATGGCGCATGGCGGTGCTCTGAATGGCCCCCAATAGCTCATATATTTAAATACTTGGTCCCCAGTTAGCGGAGCTGTTTGGGAAGGATTAGGTGCGGCCTTGTTGAAGGAGTGTGACACTGAGGTGGGTTTTGGGATTTCGAAAGCCCATGCCAGCCCAGCCAGCCTCTCTCCCTCGCCTTGTCTCTCCCTTCTCTCTCCGTCTCCCCCCTCTCTCTGTCTCCTCCCCACCCGTGTCTGAGGAGAGGATGGAACAGTTGCTAAGCCAGCATTCCTTTTTGTTTTTTGCAGTAGTGGCTACTGAGCCCTGGGTCTTGCACATGCCAGGCCAGCCTTCTAGAGAGCAAACCCCACCCCTCACTCTTGAACCCAAGCTGGGCTGGAGCTCACTATGTAGCTAAAGCTGTTCTCAAATGTGTAGTACCCTCCTGTCCCAGCCTCTCGAGTGCACCACCATGCCACGCTGGTACTAATGCTTTCTCACTGGAATATTCCAAGCTCCTCCTGCATAGCTGCCATCTCCAGTTCCCTCTAGAGGCTGCCAGAGTTACACCAACTCCACTCAGGAGCAGCGAGGCTAACAGTTTGGGGAAGTGCTAATGAGGGACACCAGAGCAAGTGGGCGCATGTCCTACTGGACATATCTGATAAATCCAGCAGAGTGTCAGGTCCAGGTCCTTGAGTTTTGCCTGAGCAGGGGAGAACTGGTCTCTGGGCCCGAGACTAATACGTGTGTATTCACCTTCCCTACCTGGACAGGCACAGATAGCCCCGTGGGTTCCTGGGAATGCGGAACATAAAGTGCAGACTCTGAAAAATTGACAACAGAGAAAAGAGAAGGCGGCTCAGAGGGTGGCAGCTCTGCAGCAGCGAGCGTCTGGAGACAGTTCTCGTCCCGGTCTTCCAGAGTCTCCAAAGGAGCTCAAGACCTCCTCCTCACCCAGGGCTACACCCCAAGAAAGATGGAAACAAACCTCTGCTAGAGAAGTCCCCAGAGGCAGAGGCCATCCCTCTACTGGGGTCACCTACAGGGAGGATGGTAGCGGCTTGGCTCCAACTCATGGCAGGCCTGGGGACATAAAGATGAGGGCAGGCTGAACGGTTTCTGGGCGAGAGAGACAGGCAGAAACGGGGAAGCAAAGACAAACACTGGATTCAAATGCCTGGGTGGAAAGGTCCAGGGGGTGAAGGACCTGGCTACACTGGCTTTGGCAAAGGAGGTGATATGGGCCCTCAGCTCTGCCATCAGGTGAGCAGGCACAGATGCGGAATACGACAGAGCCAGTAAGCCACCTTGGGCCCCAGCACAGGCATCCGCTGTGACCCCCAGGGAAGGAGGCCGGGGCTGGCCCCTCTCCCTCTCACACCCTCAGCCCTGTCTTTGGACATACCCTGTGACACCAGGCCTGGCAGCTGCAGTTCCTTGTGTAGTTGCTCTCGAGGCTTCTCCAGCCATGGCCTGCTCAAGGACCAGGGTGCTAGCAACAGGTTGGCTGAGGAAAGTTCATGGTAAAGATGAAGGCCCATGGCGAGCTACACGAAGAGCCTCAGCCAAGCTCCCGGCAGTCCTCTTCCCCTGCCTCTGTCCCCACCGCTTTCTTGGGATTCTTTCCAGGCTGGGCTCCTGGCGTTTGTGGGCTGCCTTTCCCTCTAGGCCTGCTGCCCACCTCAGCATCCGTCCCCGTGCAGTAACACAGCAACAACTGGCATGTCGTACCCACTGGAGTTAAGTTCAAGTTCAAGCCTCATCACAGTTCATTTACCTTTGCTCAGCCTCAGATTCTAGAGCTGCTCAGTCTTCCCCCTCTCCACAGCTACTCTTGGGTTACTCTCTCTATAACCTCCTCTTCTTTCTGGGCTCTCAAGCCAACAGCTTTCCTCTCCATCTCAGGTCAAAGTCGAGCTGTTCTCCCAACACACCAACTCTAGGACATCCAGACACTCACAAAAGTCAATCTCCTTACTTGGTTCTGCTGCAAGCCTTGTTACTGCTTCCTCTGGACTTGACCTTTCAGCCCCTTTGTCTTTCTGCTACAGAGGTCACTCACCACCCAGCCTCACTGGACTGCCATTCTATGGTTCCCAGGAGCTGCCTCTTAGCTTCCACAATTACAAAAAAACACTTCCAAGAAGATATAGGAAGCTCAGCTCACACATGCACTAGCCACTTTTAACGTGACTAACGGCAACACTGAGACTTGGCATAGTATGACTGGTGCTGTGGACAGGGCATCTGCTCAGAGGAAGGTTTCAGCAGACCCTGCCACCTCAAAGTATCCTTTGGTTTCTCTTGACTGATCCAGTCAGCATCTGTCCCCACGGCAGTCAGGGCATGAGTGTTACCAGCCCTAGCCTATCATGTCTGCCCCTGGGCAGCCCTCTCTGTGCCCATAAGGAGGAGAAGCAAAGCTGAGAGTTGGCATTAGTGCCCATGGTAGTATCTCTAACAGAAGACAGGACACGTAAGATGGGCAAGGCAAGCCCCCAGACCTTGCCAAACCTAGCCCAAGCTCATACCTGCTGGAGGGGGCTTGACCCAATGATCCCAACGAGTTCAGGCCCTTGGAGGGCCCAGCACGCTCCTCTCTGGCTAGACCTTGGGATTTCTTCTGAGATATGACATGGCTCAGCCAGTCATCTTCTTTATCCTCAGGTGCTTTCAGTGAGGAGGCCTGGCTGGCTTTGGCAGGGGGCCTTGTACCCTTGGCTGGTAGCTTTGCTGCTGAAGGCAGTCCAGTTGGGGCAGAGTGTGGCTCTGGGGCTGAGTTTGTAGGAGGGGGTAGATAGGGTATTGAGATGGCAGAGTCTTCTTGTTGGGCCTTCTGAACAGGAGAGGGAGACAGCAGATCCAGGTCATCATCCTTAAGGCCCAGCCAGTCAGCTCCTCCTTTCCTGGGGTGGACAGGGCTGGAAGCTAGCGGAGAGGTCTGTCTGAAGCTGGGCTCTCCCTTAGGGTCTGAGCCACCTTCTCCCAAAAACCTGCTTCAAGACAGAGAGGAGGTGTGGGACAGGAGAGGAAGCCCATTCCAAGAGCCCCTTATCAGCTGTACTCTGCTGCTGTGGGTGGGGCAGCATATCTGGCCCAGAGCAAACTGGGCATGGTGGTTCACACCTATGATCCTAGCACTCACTCAGGAGGCTGAGGCAGGACTGCTATAAGTTCAAGGCTAGCCTGTGTTACAAAGACCCTGTGTCAAAACAGTAATAACAATGAAAACCCCACAGCAGGGGGAGCTATGGCTCCCTGTCTAGCATACACTGAGCTCTGGGTTCAGTTCCCAGCACCACAACTAGGCATGGTCATGTACAGCTGCTAGCTCAGCACCCAGCCAGCATTCTGCCCAGGATAGGGGCAGAAGGATAGTAAATTCAAGGTCAGTCTTGACAGCATAGTGAGTTAGAGGCCAGCTTATCTCAACAATAACAGAAAGGGCTGGAGAGGCAGGCCAGCTGTCACATAAGCACAAGGACCCAAGCTCCAGGGGATCTGACGTCCTCTTCTGACTCCTCAGGCACCGGCTACGTGCACAGTGCACAGACATACATGCAGGTAAAACGCTCATACACATAAAAATAATAAGTATTTTTTAAACAAAGACATATACTCAGAGAAAAATTATAAATTTAGCAAAGTTCATTGCTAGTCTGTTTTTGTTGAAACGAGGAGTGTGCCATGGATATGGCCAATGGCAGGGCTCCTGGAAGCTGCTGAAGGAGCCCCCACTGATGCTGCAGGATGGGGCTGTGCTGCTCCTTGGGCTGTGGTTCCTCTGGGAGACCAAGTACGTAACAGCCTTTCCTGACATGCGGGCTTCAAGCAGAAGCAGGCCCACCTCCTCTTTTTCCTTCTGAGTTCAGGGGTCTGGGGGCCGCTGGTCTACCCACCACTGCCTGGACTGTTGGGAGCTCCTGGCCTCCCTCTTCCTTTAGAACCTGTAGACTCATGGCTGCTGGGTAGGATGGAGAAGGCTACAGGGACAAGTCTGTCCCTGAGGCTGACTTTCCCATAGGTCCCACTTACCTGACGGACTGCCGGCGGGACTGGCGGCCCTCAGAGGAGGCCAGGGTGGGCTGGTAAGCCCCAAAGGTGAGGATCTCATTGTCCCAGCTATCTTCTTTGTCTGTAAATTAAAGGACATAAACATGATCTAGAATAAGGAAAGCCAAAATTTTTACAGGATCTGGCAGATGCTAGGCAAGTGCTCTTCCACTGAGCAACATGTCCAGCCCCAGGGAAGCCAAGTGAATGAGTGGTCACACATCCGACAGCAGCTACAGAGAGCAACAGACTGCTAGACCATCATAGGCACATAACTCATGACACAGCTGCCTCAGTGACAGTATTCAGCAACGCGTGCTCTCAAGTGAAGCTTCTATCACAGGCTGTGGTGAAGCCGCGGTTTAAGCTGGATGTGGTGGTTCAACCTGCAGTCCCAGCACTTGGGAGGCTGGCACAGGATTATTGTGTAGAAGCTAGCCTAGGGCAATATTCTTCTCAAAAGAGGAAAAAACTGGGGATAGTAGCACGCACACCTTTAGTCCCAGAACTCAAGAGGCAGAGGCAGGCAGATCCCTGTAAGTTCAAGGCCAGCCTGGTCTACACAGTGAATTACAGGCCAGCCAGGAACTATACAGAGACCCTATCTCACACACAAAATGGGGAGGGAGTGGGGTAGGGGAGAAAGAGAACAGTCCCCTTGCAGCCAGTACAGACTCCTCCCCTCCCCTCCTCTGGGCATCCTCACCCTCTGGCTTCTGATACTTCTGGTCTAGCTTGAACTCTCTGTGCTCCCCAGTGCCTGGGTGAGTGAGGAGCTTGCCAGCTGTGCCTCGACCCAGCAGTTCATCCAGCTTGGAGCGAGCAGGGAGGGGCCCTTCCCTGTGGGACAGGATGTACGGAAGGAGTGTCCCATGACATGGGGTTCCTTTGAGCTTTTCCCTGGGCCTTAGGCAGCAGTGTGGCCAGGGACTCCCCACTTCCTAAGGATCCTTACTGGTCTCCTGTCTTCTTCCTCTCTGCCTTGGGGCTGTCTTCAAAACCCAGGGTGGCCATGATGTCGTCCCCTTCATCAAACAGCAATTCTTTCTTCCGGATGGGAGTGTCCCCAGGAGTTAGAGGAATGGAAGGACCTAAGATAGAGAACCCGGGTCAATGCCTGGTGACTGAATGAGGTGGAGGTGACAACGGTTTCCACCTGTCTGGTTTGTCCAGGAACCCTGACTCTAACCCCACTCTAGGCTCATACATTTACCTCCTACTCCAGGAGCCTGGTAATCTCTTGGTTCTGAACAGGAAGACCCTGGGTCTGCCCTGTTGAAGTCTCTGGTTCTGTACTAGAAAGCTGTCAAAAGACCAAGGGCCAGACCAGGCCTTTCTGGCCTACCTTGGCCTGCAACTGTGCTGGGACTCTTGGAAGCAGGTTTACTCCCCATCACGGGTGGCTTCTTGGCAGTTTCTTCCTCCTCATCAGAGAGAAGTCCCGCCAGAGGGTCTTCAAAGTCTCATGGTCAGAAAGAAAGACAAAGGTCAAACTGCTGTCTTTTGTTTGGGAAAAGCCAGAGGAAAGCTGGGGCAGCTAAACAAACTCTTTGGCATCCACAGAGTGGGGTATCTGGGGGAGGACAGACACAGAGGGGCTTGAGCAAGGGGATAAGGGGTTGGGTAAACCCTGGACTCCTGGAAATGCCAGGGCATGAATTTATTCATGAAGAAAAAGGGACTTTTCCTTATATTTTAGAAAAATCTTCAGTTTGATGCCTGGCTTCAAAGTCTTTGCAACTCTGCAAGTTCCTCAAACAACCTGGCTGACAGAGCACAGTTAGTCCTCAGGGAATGTGTGAGGACTAATCATGACCAGCTCTTTGCTCCTCTGACACAGAGACGTGTACCTCAGCATCACCATCCAGACTGCTTTCAAGCCAACTGTTCCAGATAGGGCGTGGGGTCAGGGGAGAGATGGGACCTCATACCTTCGAAGGAGAACTTCTTGTACTGAAGCCCAAAGCTGTTGGAGGAGGGAGGTGGCTTCTTAGTGGGAATGGCACCCCCTATAAGTACAGAGAAGGCAGTCATGGAACTGGGTCTTTCCTGTCCAGGGTCTTCCTCAACAGCTTGTACTGGAGCCCCAGGGACAGTGAGCTTTCTTCTAACAAACTGAGGTTCTTGGCTGTAGGCACAGCCACGGAGGAATCTACACACCCCAGTTCTCACCTAGGCCTCTGGAAGGGAGACATGGCTGGAAGCCTCCTCTACCTCTTACCACCAATCACTGGAGACAGGCTCGGAAGAGTCACAACCTGCCATCAAACCTCCCCTTTCCTTGTTTTGCAGTGTTGGGGGTGGAACCCAGGATGCCCTGAGTAGGCAAATGCTCTATCACTGGGCCACGTTCTCCAGCCCAAACTTTCCATTTTAAGTAAAAAAATATCCTCCAGAAGCTGCCCATGTTGGACTCAAGAGGTACGCTTTATAGTTTTATGTCAATTTGACACAAGCTAAAGTCACCTGAGAGGAAGGAACCTCAATTAAGGAATGCTTCTGTAAGATGGGTCTGTAGAGCATATTCTTAGTGATTGATGGAGGAGGGCCCAGCACATTGTGGGTGGGGCTGTCCCCGGGCTGGTGCTCTTTTTTCCTATAAGCAGGTTGAGCAAGCCATGGGATACAAGCCAATAAGCAGCACCCCTTCATGGCCTCTGCATCAGGTCCCGCCTCTAGGCTCCTGCCCGTCTGAGTTCCTGCCCTGACTTCCTCCAGTGATGGACAGAGCTGTGGAGGTGTGAGCCGAATAGACCCTTCCCTCCCCAACTTGCTTTGGCCACGGTGTCTCGTCACTGCAGTGGTGACCCCGACTGAGACAGAGGAGTGGGGTCAGACCTTCCCCCACATAAACACACACAATCAGCTCCCTGGCCTCTTCCTACTCCACGTGGTACTGGAATGAGAATGGCCCCACAGGCGCATATATATTTGAATTCTTGGTCACCAGGGAGTGGAACTGTTTGAGATTACAAGATTAGGAGGTATGGCCTTGTTGGAGTAAGTGTGTCACTGGGAGATGGGCTTTGAGGTTTCAAAGACCCACATCAGGACCAGTGTCTGTCTCTCTCTGCCTGTGAGTCAGGAAGTAGCTCTCAGCTACCTCGCCAACACCATGCGTGCCTCCATGCTCCCTGCCATGATGATAATGTGTGATCCCTCTGCAATTGTAAGCAAGACTCCGGTTAAATGTTTTCTTTATAAGAGCTGCCTTGGTCACGGTGTCTTTCCACAGCAATAGAACAGTGACCAAGACAGCACAGAAAACTTACCGGACCAAGAATCTTTCATACCTTTCTCATTAGCTGTTAGGGTGCCAGCAGGTTTGGAATTGCTAGGCACTTCTTTCCCAGAAGCCTTTGCAGTTCCTTTGCCAGAGGATGGATGAGACTTCGTCCGACCAAAGAGATCATCATCCATGCTGTCCAGGTCCTAGGACAGCAGGAAGAGGAAGCCTGGCTGAACTCAGGGAAGGTGCTACGGTTTAGACGTTCAGGAACAACGAAAGGTCCCTAAGAAAGTCTTGGCCTTGGAGTGGTAGTATTAGGAAGTGGGGGTCTTGGAGTCCCTTGGTCTTTGGGAGCACACCCTTGAAAGGAACTGCAGAACCACACCCACCCTCTTTGTTGTGGTTCAAAATGTGACCACGTGACCAACACACTCCTACACTGCCATTTGCCATCCTCACCAGAGGCAAGACCAATCCCCACTCCCAATCCCATTTTGGACACTGAACCTCCCAAACTGAGCTGGGGGAACATTGTTTGCAATTGAGTTCTTTGCTGTGGTAACGCAAGGTTGACTCACTTGGAGGGGAAGGGTTCGGGCTGAGGGCAGCGGGGTGAGGCACAGAACTGTTGAGAGGACAAAGGAAATTGGGGACTCATGGGAAGGAAATAAAATGGAACCAAAGGCAAGTGGAGGGTGTGGGTGGGAACTGGCCCATGAGACAAGATGAGACCCAGGTCACCACAGAGAACCAGGGTGGGGATTTGCAAGTCCTTGCCGGTACCAAGGCCTCCTGGCCTTGGGGAGAAAGATGGAGACAAGCTGTGCCTTGGCCTGGGGACCACGGCAAAACGGGGAAGAGTGCTGCTGGCTGTGAGAGGTGGCCAAGGCCCAGGCCACTACCGTGAGCCTATGTTCTTATCCACATTTCTCGAGAGTCAGTGTACAGAGCAGTTCCCAACTGATGAGAGGGGAGCCCACTTGGCAGGGGATTTGGAGAGAAACACTGGATAGGTGCGGAACAGACTTTAGAGGAGACATTCTGCTCGAGCCCTCTAGGTGGGAGCAGGGGTGTCAGGGACCCAGCTGGGGAAGACTCTTAGTTCTCACTAGAGGCCTGTAGCATAGACTTTCCAGGCTCCAGACACCCAGAATTATAAAGAGAAGTTTACAAGGGCTGTGGAGCCTTGGATGGACTGTTAATGCCCCACCCCCACCCCAGCATTGACGTGGGGGAAGCTACTTTGCTACCTTCATGTTCTGCATGAGGACTTGCGGGTCTGCATCCGAGACACTGGAGACCTAGGTCCGCAGGGTGAAGACAGCGAAACCGATGGTTAGTCAAAGCCCAACAGCCCTTGGGGGTCCCAACCCTACTCACCCTGCCTTTGCTCAGCAGGGGCAGGGGGGGCATAAACAGAAGGGTCTCTTACTCCCCAACCTCCAGAGACCAGCTCTTTGAAGTCAAACCTGCCCGTCTGTGGAGACCCAGAAAGCGTTCCCAGTGTCTGTCCCTCTCAACTGGAGAAGCCACTCCCACCACAGGACCCCAGTGAGACTACTTCCTAATCTCCCAGCCAGACAGGTTGGACTTTCTCATGAGAAGAGGCGATGCCCACTCCTGCACTGGGGTCTACCACGCAGCTCATTGTTGCAGTGGGAAGGAAGCGGATGCTGCTGGAGCCCACTCAGCAGCCCATGGGCATTTCTCTACTTTAAGAATCAACGACAGAGCTGGAGCACAGTGGCACATGCCTTTAATCCCAGCATCTGGAGCAGAGGCAGGTGGATTTCTGTGAGTTCCAGTTGGAGGCCAGCCTGGTCTACATGGTGAGTTCTAAGCCAGTCAGAGCCATATAATGAGACTCTGTCTTAAAAACCAGAAACAAGGGGGGTGGGGGAGTACAGGTTGTGTATGAGCTTACATGTCTGCAATTCCTGCCTTGTCTTGGGCTGAGGCAGAAGGATCTTGAGTCACAGGCTAGCTTGGGCCACAAAAAAAAAACCACCTACCTCAAAATGAAACAAAATAAAACAACCCAACTAACTTTGGAGGGACTTCTAAACCCTCTGTGAGCAGCTGCCAGGCCACTCCGGTCTCACTGTTTGAGGGACAAGCACAGAGGTGAGGGGCTGCGGAATGGACTGGGCTCACCTCAGCATCGGCTCCTGCCAGCCCTTCCACACTGTCTTTTGGGAGGGACCTGTAAAGAGATGAGGTCAGAGGTGACCCCTATGACTGGGCCACGATATGATTTACACAAATGAAGACTGGGGTCTGAGGGTGTAACTCAGTGCTAGAGCACGTGTTTAGCATGTGTAAGGCCCTGGGTTCAATCCTATCAGGGAGGAGGAGGAGAAGGAAGAGAAAGAAGAGGAGGAAGAGGTCTGATGCTCTCTGTTGGCATGCAGGTATACATGCAGATAGAGCGATTATATACATAAATGAATAAATCTTTAAAAATAAAACAAAAATCCACAGACTACACAGTACAGAAAGTTTCACTTAAATTGTTCTGGGTTTTTTTTTTTTTTTTTTTTTTTTTACTTTTTGGAGTAAAGTGAAGTAAAGTGAAACCCTTTAAATACAAATTACTAAATATATCAATAATATCTTAAGTATAGGGTTGGAGAGATGGCTCATAAATTAGAAGCACTGACTGCTCTTCCAGAGGTCCTGAATTCAGTTCCCAGCAACCACATGGGGGCTCACAGCCATCTATAATGGGGTCAGATGCCCTCTGCTGGCATGCAGGTGTGCTTGCAGATAGAGCACACATACAGATAAAATAAAATAAATAAATGAATAAATAAATAACGTAAATATAAGTCACTAAATCGGTAATTGCTGGGGCAAGGGAAGGCTCAGTCAGTCAATGGCTGCTCACTTAGTGTCTTAGGCAACCTCATCTCCAGCACCCAGCACCATGGAGGAACCGAGCATGGTCTTGCCTGTCTGCAGCCTTAATGCTGGACGTGTGGACAATTCCTGGAGCTCCCTGCTAACCAGCTGGTGAGTGCCAGATACAGTGAGAGATCATGTCTCAGAAGATAAGGTGGAGAGTGGGAGTGGAGAACACCCACTACCAGTGCTGGCCTCCACACACACGTGCACACACGCGCACACTAGTCAGTTACAGCTAAAGCTGGGTCCAGTGGTACATGTCTGTAATCCAAGTATTTGGGAGGCTGAGGCAGAAGGATTACTCTAAATTCGAGGCCAGGTCACTATGGGCTACATGGTTAGTACTAAGTCAGGCATGATTACATAGAAAGATCCTATCTTAAAACAAACAAAAAGAAAACAACTCAACAAACCCCAAAAAACAAAAACAAAAATAAAAACTGTTAAAAACATGAAAGAAAAAAATTATTTTTATTTTTTATTTATTTTATTTCTTTCTCTCTCTCTCTTTGAGACAGAGTTTCTCTAACTCTGGCTGGGACTTACTCTGTAGACAAGGCTGGCCTCAAACTCAGAGATCCACCTGTCTGTGCCAGGAATAAAGGTGGGCCCCACCCCACCTAGAAGAAAAGCAGGAAAAAGATGGAGTGCTCTTTCTCAAGAGACAGAACAAACTTGGAAACCAGAGATCTCAGGCAATCTTCTCCTTTTGGGGGACAAGGAAACCAAGGCTCAGAGAGGTCAGAACGGCCCAGGTTAACAGGTGGAGGACTACAGCCAAGCCTTCAGATCACGGGCAGGGGATCTTTTTACTCTCTCAGATTCCAACATAATCAGAGCTGAGAGGAAGCAGAAACTCCCAACATTAACTGTGGCACTGGCCAAGATGGAGGGCAAAGGGCTGGATAGAAACATGCTAACCAGTGCTTACTTTGCTTTGGCCTTCGGAGGGGCCCACTGAGGTATGCTTGCTGTGTCTTTGGCATGTGGAGCTGGCTCAACAGGCTTCTCAAGCAGTGTCGCTGGAACAGCTACGACAAGAAAGGACATGCTGTTCAGCCAGAGAGCACTGAAGCGGCAGTGGGGAGGGTTGACCCTCCACATAGCTGTCCCCACACCTTCCCACCGAGAGGGCAGCACATCCTGCCAGGCCTGAAACACCTGAGTGGGGGGACATTCCAAGTAGGAAGTCACTCCCAGAGGCCAGGAGTGCCTAATGGACAGTTCAGCCCAACCCGACCCACACGTGCCGCCTGAAAAGGCGGACACGATGGTTTTCCATACCCTAACTGTAGGCTGAAGAACATGGATTCTGGAAACAGAAGCCTTGCTGCCCCTGCTGAGCTGTTCACACCCCCAAAGCCCTGCTCCTCAGTGCAGCAACACAGGCACAAATAGTAAGGGGCTGGCTGGGCATGACGCCCCTGGTTATAACCTTAGCACAGGAGAGTCTAAGGCAGGAGGATTTCCACAAGTCTGAGGCCAGCCTGGGCTATACAGTGACTCAAAAATAAATAAATAAATAAATAAACAAATGAACAAATAAATAAATAGATAATGAGGCAGCAAGATGGCTCAGAAAGTAAAGGTGCTTGCCACCAAGTCTGATAACCTCTGTTCGAGTCCTGGAACCCACCCAGAAGAACTTGACCTCTGACTCCACACGTGTGCTACTGCACAGGCCTGCACCATCCCTCCAAAAGTAAAAAAATAAACGTAAAAGGTTTTTGTTTGTTTTTTTAAGAAAGCATATATAGGACTGGAGAGATGGCTCAGCTATCTCAGCAGCTCAGTTAAGAGCACTGGCTGCTCTTCCAGAGGACCCGGGTTCAATTCCCAGCACCCACGTGGCAGCTCACAATTGTCCGCATCTGTGGTAACTCCTGTTCCAGGGGATCGGACGCCCTCACACAGACACACATGCAGGCAGAAGACCAATGTACGTTAAAAAAGAAGAAAGAGTGTATAAGGTGCTTGGGGCTGGGAGGGGTAGATCAGTAAGAGAGTAGTATAAGGTCCTGGGATTCACTCCCAGCACTACAAACAAGTTAGGAAAAAACAAAAGAATATATAAGGACTCTTACAGCTCAACTCTAAAAAACCAAGGGCCCCAGTCACAAATGCGTAACGCCTCTGAACACACTTCTCTAAAGATGATTTAAAAAAATGTCATAAGCACATGATGAGACACTCAACAGCACTAGAGACACATACATCTCAGCCACTCACAGGATGGCCATGACCAGGAGGATGGGGAAAGCTGGGCCTGGAGGCACAGGCCTGTGATCACAGCTGCTCTGCATTTGGGAAATTTATTTCCAGTTATGCTCATGTAACTTTAAAACAATTGGCTTGTACATCGTTGGGAGAAGAGCTGTCTGAGCCTTAGCAGGTGTTGGCTTGACGCACACCAGCTCACCGCTCTCTGGCAGAGCCATTAGGGTTCAGACAGCTTGCACTCTGAGGTCTCCATGTGAAGAACACAGTTGCTGTGGAGGAATTCCTGTAATCCCTCTCCCACAGCCTCAGGCAACAGAGTAGAACACTCCCCTTGGGCCTCAAGCTCTCCCATCGTAAAGGGGCCAAAGCTCGTAAAGGGGCCAAAGCTCGGCTGCTAAAGGGTTGTGGGGGGAGACTAAGCTACAAGTTTCCTTCAGTATGCAAATAGGCCTCTGGATGGAGTTTTTGTAACACCTGAGGGGCTTCAGTATCAATAAAAACAGCAGTCCATGATGGTGCTTGCAATGACATGCTATTCCCTCTGCTGGGGTTTTGCAGGTTTGTATCTATGAAAATGTCTCCTTGTCTTTCTGGTGGACTTACACAGCAGTAATCAGCTACAGTTCTGGAAGAAAAATGGAAAGTTCAGTGGCTCCCTGGTCTACCAGTGAGTTCAAGGCCAGCCTGGTCATCACACTGAGATCTCGTCACAAAAGAAAAAGTAACAAAAAGTAATAAACAGAGGCCCAGGGATACTGCTCAGCGGTGCAGTGGCCGCCTAGTATGAATCAGGCCCTGGGTTCAATCCCAGCTCAATAAACAAGTAAGCAAGAAAACAGAAATCAAACAAAAAATCAAAGATTGAAAACAAGCCTTGGCAGGGTGTAGACAAAGCAGGAGCCGCCGGTAGGAATGTAAAATGACGTGGCTGCTGGGGGAGCCATTTGACAGTTTGTGAAAAAGTTACAAATAGGGTTACCACAGGCTCCAGTAAGCACCATGGCAATTCGTGGGAGTTGGATCTCTCCTTCCCACATGTGGGCTCTGGGGATGGAACGCGGGGTGGTCAGGCTTCTGCCCTCACTGGCTGAGGCCTCTTACTAATCTCCCCTCCCCCACCCCTTTAAAGGACAGGCTTCAGAGGGCGTTGCAGGGAAGGGGTACTTACTGTCATCTCCCAGGAGGTCACCAAGGACGTCATCAATGGAACCTGAAAACAAAGGGCCATCAGGACTTCAGGAGGTGAGAAGAGTGGCATTTATAAACCCGAAGTCTGTGCCCAGAGCTCTCAGATCCCAGGCTTCAAGCTGACATCCACCTCCCCAGGCCAAGAGATGACTTCTAACGCAACAAGCCACAGTGACCTGCTGAAACCCTCAGGCAGAAGTTTAGAATGACTCTTCCCAAGAACCGTGATTTTTCAGTGAAATCTCCTTTCCACCCTCAGCCCAAACACAAAAGCAGGAATCAGTCTTTCAGCCTCCCAGAGGCCAGTGTGGTTCTTCAGGACAGCATCCAATCAACGCAAGCTTCTCATCTGCCTCTGGACCCTCCGCCTGACACATCCTAGAGCTGGTCGGAATGCACCCTCTGGCCACTTTCTGATGGGAGCACGGCAGGGACACCGAGGTAAGCATGTCTGAATTAACCCTCCTTCCCAGCTTGCTTGCCTTGACCACCCTTAACTTCAACCACATACCCCTGAACTCAGAGCTCAGTGAAAAATATTTTTTTCCCCAAACTTCATTTATTTATTTGTTTTTAAATGTTGGGAAGTACACAGTTAGCCCTGCGGTTTTCTCCAATCCAGGCTCTCTCCAGCCGTTTTTCTAGGAGGAGCGCATCAGCAAAGTCTTGCTTCATCAGACTCGGCCTTCTTGCTCCGCCAGTTTTTTGTTTTTTTATGAGACAAGGTCTCTCTACGTAGCTCTGGCCGTCCTGCAACTGTGCAGACCTGCCCAGCCTTGAACTCAGAAGACAATTTGCAGGAGCTCTCTCCTACCATTACGTCCTAAGGATTCAGGTTATCCGACTTGGCCTCAGACGCCTGTATCTGCTGAACCTCCTCACCAGCTATTCATTCTTCATTCATTCATTCATTCATTTAAAAAATATATGTGGTCTCACTCAGTGGCCCAGGCTGACTTGGAATTCTAGCCAGCTCTCTTGTCTCAAAGAGTTTACAAGCATGAGCCACCAATCACAGCCTAAAATTTCATTTCTTACGCATTTCTGAATTTCTCTGAGGACCAAAGAGCTGTAAGGCTAGAGAGACCGGACCCACCTATGGACTTGGGAGCCTCTCACCAACATCTAAACATGTCGAAATTATTTTGAGAAGAAAAGGAATTGCCAGACGGTAGTGGGGCATGCACTAGGGCAGAGGCAGGAGGATCTCTGTGAGTTCAAGGCCAGTCTGGTCTACAGAGCGAGTTCCAGGATGGCCAGGACTATGCTCACAGAAATCCTGTCTTGAAAAAAACCAAAAAGGGGGGGTGGGGTGGCATGGATTATTTGGATTAAGGGTGATGTTCTGTCCTCACTTACCTTTCAATCCTCTCTTGGTTTTCAGTGCCTGAATTAGGAGGAAAAAAAAATCTCGTCAACAAAACAGTGAGCGCACGCTGGAACCGGACAAGAGTGCTTTGCCTTTCTCCAGGCCCCCAGAGGAAAGAGCACGAGGCATCTACAGATGAAGTTATTTCTGTTTTCCTCCAGCTTCTGAGAATGAACTTACTCAAGAGCTCAGAAACAGTCCTTAGCAGCCAGTGGGGCCAGGGGGTGGACAGTCCCTCTCCTGATTTAGAGATACTACACGCAAAAGCTGCCCAGACAGATGCGATAACTAGAACGTTTTCTTCTATTCGGTGTGTCTGAATTCTAGGGACTGGTCTTTAAAAATGCTTCCAGCAGGAAATTCAGAGGACTCAGAGGCTCGAGATATGCTGTCAATCCCAGCACTCAGGAGGCAGAGGGGAGTGGATCTCTATGAGTTCTAGGCCAGTCTGATCTTCTACATAACAATTCTAGGTCAGCCAAAGCAACAGTGTGACCCTGCCTTGACCAAACCAAACCTTAACAACAACAAAACAGAGTCAAGGAAACTCTGCTCAATGCTTAAGTTTTTTTGGGGGGGAAGGCTGGGTGTGTGGGAGGGTCTGGGAGGGGTCTCATTATGTAGCCCTGACTGGCCTGGAGCTTGCTGTGTCAAACAGGCTGACCTGGAATTCATAGAGATCCACCTGCCTCTGCCTCTACCTCCAAGTGCTGGGATTAGAGGCCCAGCTCACTGCGTAAGTTTTTTTCTAATGCTGCTCCCCATCATTCTGCCATGGGGACCATCTCTTGGTCCTTGCCACAAAACGTCTAGAGTATTCTATGCAGGCAAATGTTCGGCGTCCAGGGTTGGGCAGGGGGTGTTCATTCCCCACACATCTTACGCTGCATCCTGCCTACCATCTTGGGCTTTCTGCGCTCCGTCACAGCACCTTCCCGTCACGTGCATTCTTGCCCAGCAAGTTCATCCTCCCTAATAGAGAGAATTACAGTAGCTGCTTAAAAGTGACGTAGCTGAAGCAGGAGAGACTGCGCAAGAGCTAAGAGCACAAACTGTTCTTGCAGAGGACCTCAGCTGGAGTCCCAGAACCCACACTGGGTAACCCCAGCTCTGGGGGATCCAAGCCTCTGGCCTCCATGGGCACCTGTACCCACCCACGTACAATTACACACGCAATTTACAATAAATCTTTTTTGATTGGGTGGGGGCACATGACTTTAATCCCGGCACCCAGGAGGCAAAGGCAGGCAGATCTCTGTGAGTTCAAGGTCAGCCTGGTCTACAGAGTGAGTTCCAGGACAGCCAGAGTCACAACAGAGAAACCCTGTCATGAAAAAAACAATAAAAACAAAAACTTTTTTTAAAAAAAAAAAGTAGTTTAGCTGGACATGGTGGCATAATCCTGAAAGATCAGAAATTGGGAGGAGGTAGAAAAATCAGGAGCGCGAGGTCATCCTCAGCTACGTAGCAAATTCAAGGCCAGCCTGGGCTACATCAGTTAAAAAAAAAAGCCAATAAATAAATACATACATAAAATTCGGCATTTACCAGTGCTTGACTCCAAGGTTGTTGTGGATCCTCATTTAAAAGGTGTCAAAAAATATTTGTGAAAATCCATAGTTTCTGTGCTGGAAGCCACTCAATGAGTAACAGTGCTTTTGCCTGACTACCTTGAGTAGGATCTCCAGGGCACGCATGATGGAGAGAATTGACTCCTACAAGTTTTCCTTTTACCCCCCATGTCATATGTGTCCCACACCCCAAATAAAAACGTGTAATCAAACAAAAAAATTCTGAGCTGCGTATGGCAACACACACTTCAGTCCCAGAACTTGAGAGGCTGAGGCAGGAAGATCACCAGTTCTACATAATGTAGCAAGACCTTGTCAAGACAGAAAAGGCTAGAAGGCTGAAGAGATGCCTCGGCCATTAGGAGCACGTGTGGCTCTTCCACAGGAGCTGGGTCAAATTCCCAGTGCCCTTATGGTAGCCCACAACCTCCGTAACTCCCATGGGGACAGGGGCTTGGATGGATCTGATGCCCTCTTCTGACTTCCCAGAGCACTTCATGCATGTGGTGCACAAACATACATGCAGACAGAACACTCACACACATAAAATAAAAATAGTTTTAAAAAGAAGAAAAAGTTGGGCAATAATGGCTCATACTTGTATGAGGTTGGGGCCAGCGTTGACCATAGAGTGAGGTCTTGGGCTAGGGTGAGCTCCTGTCTCAAGGAACAGACTGTGTGTGTGTGTGTGTGTGTGTGTGTGTATAAGAGAGAGAGATTATGAGAATTCTTTATTCATTTATCGGGCTTCCCTTGGCTTGGAGAGTACTTGAAAAAAGTAGCCCACACCCTTCACCCTGGAAAAGGATGCTGAAGTGGCAAAGAACGGTTTGGAGGGGTAACCACATCCTGGCCCGAACCCTTTACCAGAACACGCTCACGACTATTTGTAGGCAGCATCCAGCAGAAAGCGCTAGCGTGAGCTCTGCTTTCTCCTTTCACTGATAACAAACATTTCACACTGAGGACAGATCTGGCCTGCATTTCCTCTCTCCTCTCCGCCCTCTTTCACTTCACCCAAACCCACCTTCACATGCCTAGGAAAAAAGGCGGCTGCGGCGCTCATCTGTCTTCTTGGCGTGCCTCGCCTCTCATTAAAATGCCAAGTGTGTCAGGGGTTGTGGACACAGGGGAATGCTCGTGTGTCTCCCGTGCAATGGCAACTTTAGCGACCTACAAGTCCAAACGCGTGATGGCTCGTATCTCACTCATCAAGGGACTTCTGTTATTTCCTATGCATCCCGTCGCAGCTTCCCGGATCCGGGGACACTTTCTAGGGGCGGCCCACCAACTCCATAAAGGCATTTTAAAAACCGCGAGCCCGCGCCTCAGCCACAGCGGCCCCGGGAGTGTCGCAAGGCCGGGCACGGTTACCGCGAGGTTCCATCCCCCGCGCGCCCACCCCGTCCTAACCCAGGCACAGCCGTGCTTCTCCTGGCCCGAGGGCCCCGTTACGAGCGGTCCTATCAGAAACACGGCCACGGAAAGCTAGCCCAACCAGAGCCTCGGTCCGACCTCTCTCAGTCCGCCCGGTTCCGCCAGGCCTACCACCTCTGCGTGGGCGACATCCCCACCTCACCGCCTCCGGCCTCAAAGAGAAGGTGGAATGAAGCATTATAGGAACCGTAGTCCACCGCACGCTCACTTGCGGGCTGAATCACAGGAGGCACAGGGAAAAAACTACATTTCCCAACGTGCCCCGCGGCGGGCCTCTCCTCCGTCTGGGCGTCGGTTCTATGCTCTGCCAGTTGCTAGGAGCTGTCTCAACGCCACTGCGGTGAGGCGCTGGGAAAGCATCCGGGGTCTAGGTGCAAGCGGGTTTCTCGTGCTCTCAGGGCTTGTTGGTGACTGTGACCTTCTTGGTTAATGATAAGGTCAAAGCTGCGCTGTCAGAAAACCCAAAACCATCGACAAAGACACTCAGTGGACGTGCCACACCCGGAATTGCAGCATTTGTGAAGCCTAGGCTGGACCAAGACTGTAAATGTCCTAGGTCAGAACCGGCTTTAGCACAAACTTGAGGCCAGCAACGTAACGTTGTCTCAGAACTACACTTAAGACATTTTCTTGGGTGCACTTATTACTGGTGGGTGCGAAATTTGCCCCCCCCCCCAGGACCAGCGAGATCATGTACAGCAAAGGCACTTTTATTCCGCAGAGAAAAACCGGCATGCCGGGGGTGGTGGGGTGGGGGTAGGGGGGGTGGAGGGGGTGTCAGTACCATGGAGATGACCGAGCCTGAACAAAGAATTACAGCTCCTTTTGTTGACAGAAAAAAGGGTTTTCCACATAGGTGAGGAAGTCTGGTTTTTAATTAATAGGTACAAGTATAGTTCACAAGTGTCCGTGTGGCTATATTTTTGGGCAGTACCTGGCAAGTTAGTCATTAGAACCAGGCATCTGGTTTTATGGGCTTCAGGGCTACCTGGTCTGGTGGAATAGCTTTATGGCCTTTAGCCTTCAGGGCTATCTGGTTGGATAAGGTCGATTACTCTTAGCCATGGCTAGCTGGCCGGATAGGGCTAATTACCTTAGTATAGTCTTCAGGGCTACCTGGCGGGATGAGATGATTTGCCCTTAGAGTGGGGAGTTAGCAAAGTCAGGCTTAGGTGGGGTGCGGGGGTCCTGGCGGTCCAGCTCTGGCCGCCTCGAAAATGGGGGTTCTTTCTTCCACGAAGGATGGGTAAACCCCAAAGAAACACGAGACAGTCTTGGTGGCTGTTAAAACCGCACGAGGCCTTTTGGCGGGAGATGTGGGCAAGAGGCGAGAGGGCAAGAGAGAGAGAGAAAGAGAGAGAGCCCCGTCCAGGGCTTTTATTGGGGTCCCCTGGAGCCCTGGTCTTGGGCTGTTTTGATTGGTTCCTCAACCTCGTCGGTCAGGTGTGGGGGTAGCCGCCTGCACCTGAGACGCAATGGTGCCTGGATATTCTGGGGAAGAAAGAATCCCTGCTGACGAGTGGTGGGAAGAAGCTGCTAATAATTACTAACTTAGGGGAATTTTCTGGGTTTTATATTTCTTAAATCGTTGCAATAAACTGGGTTGCTTTATTGCAATTTACTTCTGGATAGCATGGCTGTGTTCCATTCCAGCCCACAGTAGCCAGCTCAGGGATTGATTTTGCTATTACTATTGGCTTATACAGATCTTATTATTGATGAGATGAGAGATGAGAGAACATATGCCACCGTACAGTGAAGACAAAAAAGGGGCAAGGCAGTTAGGGAGTTCCAGTTCCTGGCAGTGAATTCGCTTCAGGAACCTTGTCAAGCTAAAGCATATCCTGGGAAACCTGGGCCCCAACAGTGGGGCCTGGAACACGGACACAAAATAGGGTCTCTGAGCATATACACAGAATAGGGTCTATGGGGTCTCTGCATAGGGGTTCTGGTTTCTACAATTACACATTTTTTTAAGACAGGATCTCACTAAGCAGCCCAGGTTGGCTTTGAATTCACAGAGATCCGAAATGTTTCTGCCTCTCAAGTGCTGGGATTAAAGGCCTGCACCACTACACCCATGCCCATCTCATTACAAATTTTATGTAAGATTTTATTGGAGTGTTGGCTGGTCCTTAGCGTCCAACCGTAACTTAATGCACCGTGGTCCTGGACACCTTCCTATCTTCCTTTCTACGGGGCTGAGTGGGTACATACTAAAGGCTACTGTTAGTAACTAAAAGATACAAGCCATTGAGATAAATCCGTAACAAGGGATACTGAAATCTTTATCAATCGGCAGTAAGCAGTCTTTTGATATTTTAAATTATGTGTATATGTTTGGGTTTTTGCACATCAATGCAATGCTCTGGGGCAGAAGGGGGCATCAGACTCCCTGGAGCTGGAGTTACAGTTGTGAGCCTTGGAAATGGGTGCTGGGAATCGAACTTACCACCAAGCCATCTCTGCAGCCTGTTAGTGTTTATTATATGGAAGATAATGTGTAGTGCCTTAAAGCAAAACAAAAGCTATGAAAGCCAACAAAAATGTTGCAAAATAGATTCAGGATTCTTTTTAATTTTTAAATTGTGTGTATTCCTGTGTTTGTTTCTATGGGGCTATGTGCACCCTTGGTAGTCAGAAGAAAGCTTCCAATCAATCCCCTGGGATTACAGGCAGTTGTGAGAAATCTGACATGGATCCTGGGGATTAAACTTGGGCTCCGAGGCTAGAGAATTGGCTCAGGAGTTATGGCACTTGTTGCAAAAGACCCTGGTTTGATTCCAGCACTCACAGGGAGGCTCACCAGCCCCTTGGGCATCAAGAATGTATGTGATGTACAGACTCACGTGCAGGTAAAACACTCACATACATCAAATAATAAAGATAAATCTTTAAAAAAATGTAAGCATGTGCTCTCTGCAAGAGTAGTGCATGCTCTCAACTGCTAATTCCCGAATCCTTAACCCACTCTCGATCTTACAGTCCTGACACACAAGCACTCAAAGTACTTTATTTTTAAATTTGTCCATAATTAAAACTTTATTGAAAAGCTGACACCAAAAAAGGAGATTGTCGTTATGTAGTTTATAAAATCAAACATAATTACACTATCTGGGTAGAGTAACCGAACTTTGCTTTCTGTTGGAAAACACCAATTCAGGAAGTTGTATAGGTCAGCAGCGTTGCTCTCTGCTAAAGAACACCATTCTGGGAGCCTGGCTTTGCCCCTGTGGGCTGGCGCAGCACTGCTGAACAGCCTGAACAAAGAACCACTGTCAGAGCATGGCTGGAAACTGGAGCCACCTTGTAGCAACCTGGACATTTCACATTCATGACGTAAGAGTTCGGACTCTGAACCTGCTGCTGCTGCTGCTCATGTTTTTTTTTTTTTCTTTCCCTCTTCCAAGGAAGCGGTAAATAGATCTCTAGCCAAGAGACTCTGCCAGCATGGCCACTCCAGTTCTCTCCAAATTCATTTTTAAATTTGAGTTTTATATGTGCCTATGTTTTGATGAAATCTACCCTCCACTCTGCCCCCGACTCCTCCCATGTCCCCTCCCCCAGCACTTTTCCCTCCAACTTCACGTGCTCTTTAATAAAACCATTGAGTCCACTGAGCACTTTGGGTGTGCATGGGCTATTAGGGGAAGAATTCCTGCATAAAACTGACTCTCCCTCTCCCATCAGCCATCAGTTGCCAACAGATCCTCGGGTAGGCATGGGACTCTATGAGCCTCTTTTCATGTTGAAAGCTTGGCTGGCTTGAGCTTGGCCTCTGTGAGTTCATGTGTGCAGCAGCCCCATCGTGTTTGGAAAGCACTGTTTTGAAGCAATCCCCCAGTTCCTCTACCTCACCCTGAGAGTGATCCCTGAGCCTTGGTGTGTGTGTGTGTGTGTGTGTGTGTGTGTGTGTGAGAATCGATGCCCCATTTAGGACTGAACACTTTCATAGTGTCTTGCTCTGCACATTGATCAATTGTCTCTGTATTAATTGCCATCTACTGCAAAAAGAAAATTCTAATGAAGTTAACCCATATTTAAATGGTTACAGCAAAACCAAACCAAACCTCACCAGAATCTAGGAATTTGCAACCACTAAAAAACAGATTTATAACTAAAAAACAAGATTCGTTGTATTTTATACCATCATAAACCACAGGAGTGTTTAAAAATTCAGTTGGGGCTGGAGAGATGGCTCAGCAGTTTTAAGAGCACCAGCTGCTCTTCCAGAGGATCTGGAGTCCGACCTTTAGCACCCATGGTTCCAGGGGATCCATCACTGTACGTCTACAGACATACATAAAGGAAAACTCCCATACACATAAAAAATTTAAGAAAAATGTACTAATAATGAACAGATAAAAACAAAACTCTCCTACATATTCTTAGTCACTTATGTGTGTTATGTTATGTGTGTTAGCACCCACATACCACAAAGCACACGTGGAAGACAGAGAACAACTTCCTGGCGTCAGTTCGCTCTCAGATCTGTAGCAATAAGACACGAGAGTGTGAGGGGATGTGCTCTTTGGGTAAAACCTGTAATTCCAGCAACTGTTAATATCTGCCTCCTGAGATGTAGCCTGCCTGTTAGCAACTCTTGGCTAAAGCAATTGATATTTAAAACACTCTGCCCCTGAATCTTCATGTTAAAAGCATTTAAGATAAATGCTAATGAAGGGACTTTTGTGGCTCTCTCCCACAACTTACAGCAACCAAGTAG
The DNA here is from genome assembly GCA_026225945.1 of Cricetomys ansorgei. Lineage (NCBI taxonomy): Eukaryota > Metazoa > Chordata > Mammalia > Rodentia > Nesomyidae > Cricetomys > Cricetomys ansorgei. The sequence goes on along the minus strand of JAMJFZ010001895.1, from coordinate 5,626,203 downwards.
GGGAACACCTGACTTCCGGCCTTGACTTTTGCTGCTGTGGTGGTGCCAGGTCACCATGCCCACAGGCTGGGAGTTGAAGGTTGCTGAGCTATAGATTTCTGTTCATTATGCAAATAAGGCTTTTGTATCAGTGGGGCAGGTCCTTTCTTCAATAAAATACCTAAACAGAGTTAGCTCTGGGCTCAGCCCTCAGAGGCTGTCACCCTCTGCCACAGTCATTCAGGCTTGCATCTTGGGGTAGCCTTTTGTCCTTTACTGAACTCACATTTGACACAACCAACCAACCAGCCAGCCAGCCAGCCTGTAGGAAGACAGGCTCATCCAAGGCTTTTTCAGAGTCTCTAACAAAAGGACAAAAGGAATGCTAGTCCTGTCCTTGCCCAGGACAAGGTCTGGTCTGGGGCTGAGGCCTTGAAGGATTAAAGTTTCCAACTGTGGGAACCTGACTTTTCCTGCCTGAAGAAACTAGAGTTATCAGTCCCAAGACTGGATGGGTGCTCGGTCTGTGATGCACTTGAGATACCCTGTGTTTCCTGTGTGTGGCACAGCCTGACTGGCATCCTGCTAACAGCATCCCCTGTATGATGGCTTTCTGCTGACTCTGTCCCATTTCCCTGCAAACTGTTTATTAGATGCTGTACTTTCTCTGTGTAGCCCTGGCTGTCCTAGAACTCACTCTGTAGACCAGGCTAGCCTCAAACTCAGAGATTCACTTGCCTCTGTCTTTGCCACACTTCTACTTTTTAAACAAAACTCAGGTGCTGGGCTGGCGGTGGCTCCACAGTGTAGACCATCTATCTCTGCAGCTACCAAGATCCCAGGACTATGCAAGCAGATGAGGCGAGTTGATCACACAGCAGATGCTGCCCACCAACATTTATCTATGAATACAGTATTTAGAAACAAATTTGGAAATAAGTCTACATTTAATAGCCAAGATTCAGTCATTTAAATTTATTCGTTATTTTCCAAAATAGAAACCCAAATGAGGTGACACAGTGCTAATCTTCAATCTTAAGCAATCATCAGTTGTTCCAAGAGAAAGATTAAGGCTTGTGTCAACACACAGTATCCACAGTATTTCTGCTGCAAGCTAAAAATCTAATATTATCAACTCCCCTAGGGCTGATTTATGTCAGGTGTCAAGATATTATTTCCACTCATTATACCGTGTTCTCAAAATAGCTGGAACTGTTTTCATGATGCAAATGCCTCAGAATCAGAGATAACAAGGTAAAATGAATCGACATGTTTTCTCTACTGTGATTTTAAGAACAAAGAGTTCCTAGTAGCCAGGCACCCCAGAGGCTGAGGACCAAAGTTCAAGACTAGTCTGGGCTATGTAAGACCCTGTCTCAAGACAAAAAAAAAAAAAAAAGAAAAAAAAAATCACACAAAAAATGCATATTAGAAAAAGGTACACATCCACCTTTAAGCGAGAATGATTGCAGACACTGGACTGCAACTGAAGGGGCCGTTTACCCAGGCAGGTAAGGCTGGCAGTGGCTCACCACAAAGCCACTCAGCAAGAAGAAACTACCCACAACCTCCGCTCATCCCTCCGCCAGCTTCAATGATTACCCCTTCTGAACTAAGACCACAGCCCGTGGCTTGCGGCAAAGGGTTTTCTGTTATTTCTGGGTGTAGACGGTGACCTGAGTAGTTTATTTTTTTAATGCCACATTCTTCAAGGACCACCAGGCATTACGGCTTATGATGAGATGACAGAGTCTTCCAAGTTAGGATTGTCCCAGGAAATTTACTCAATAAGTCACCAAAATATAGCAGTGCCAGAGCTAACAGCCTTCTCTGCATTTAATCCACAAGGAAGGGAAGGGAATAGTTATTGTCTTTAGTGTCTTTCAGGAGAGGGCAAGCAAGAAAGGGAAGGGGGTTAGCCACCATGATTGAAGTCCAGGCAGTGGCCAAAAGCTGGAAGAAAAGATAACTATGCTTAACTACACCAGTAAGTGGGGGCCAAAGGCACCACAGTGCTATTCCCAGGAAGTTAGAGCCCAGAATGGGTGATCACTTCCAACACAAGGTCCCTGCATGTGTGGTGCTGCTGGCTATATTAATGTGAAAGTTAGCAGGACCGACACATCTGCACAGCAGTCAGCAGCGGCATGTGGCAGCTACACATCAGGGTTTCTGTTAGTTTCTGGCCCCCACCCATTCTTAGTGGTAGATCCTTTAGGCAGGAAATCCAGGAAAGTTCTACCTCATATAACACCTTTGCCTTAAAAAACATATCCAGTGATTAGCAGTAAAAATGTGAAAACAAGTAAGTACTTAGTAGTTAAGCTCTGTTAATTACCCAAAGTCACGCGTACTGGGATTAGCAGCAGTACAAATGGAAGTCAGACCACAGCTCTGAATCACTGTGAACACCTAAGGAATCTCTGGTTACTGCATTTACAACATCCTGAATTTCTCATTCAGTCTCTAAAGTCTGTTCTCTTCACTTACAGAGAATAAGGCCAACCCATCATTTACTCTACAGCTACACAATCTGATAAAAGATCTCAAAGGGCTTAATGCATCAAGGAGAGAATTTCCGCTGCTTTCTGAAGCAAGTTAGACCTGTCCTCTGGAGCCCTCAGAGCTTGGACTGCAGGGGTTTCAAGTGCTTATAGTAAGACTCGTGGACCTACGGAGAAAGCAGAGAACTCAAGTAAGGAACTTTCCATGTAAATTAGCATTTTTCTTAAAAAAAAAAAAATGCCTTTAATCCAAGCACTGGGATTGCAGAGGCAGGTGGATCTCTGTGAGTTCGAGGCCAGCCTGGTCCACAGAGTGAGTTCCAGGACAGCCAGAGTTACAACAGAGAAACCCTGTCTCAAAAAAACAAAAGACAAAAACAAAAGCAAACAAATAACAAACAAAATCCCATGCTTTTACTTGAGGAGAAATTATGTGGACCTTATACAGACTCAAATTCAAATATTTTTGTTTGTTTTGCTTTTTGAGCCAGTGTCTCATTATATTTAGCTCTGGCTGGTATTAAACTCACAGAGATCTGCCTGCCTCTGTCTCCCAGATACTGGGATCAAAGGTGTGCACCACTATGCCTGGCCTTTATTTACTATTTTATTATTATTTTTTGTTTTTCAAGACAGGGTTTCTCTGTTGTAGTCCTGGCCATCCTGGAACTCACTCTGTAGACCAGGCAAACTTGCAGTGATCCCCCTGCCTCTGCATCCCGAGTGCTGGGATTAAAGGTGTGCACCATTACTACTAGGCTATTATTTTATTTTTTTAAAATATTTTATTTTTATTTTACGTACATTGGTGTTTTGCCTGCATGTATGTCTGTGTAAGGGTGTCGGATCCCCTGTAACAGGAGTTAGAGACAGTTGAGAGCTGCCATGTAGGTGCTGAGAACTGACCTGGTTCCTCTGGAAGAGCAGCCTGTGCTCTTAACCCTTGGAGTAATCTCTCCAGCCCCTACTTTAAAAGAAAAAATTGTGTGTGTGTGTGTGCGTGTGTGTGCATACGTATTCAGTATTCAGTTTTACTATTTGATTATGTGTGTTGTATGTAAGCATGCTCCCATGTGTTTGGGTGCCCTTGGAAGTCAGAAAGGGTGTTGGATCCCTGGACCTGGAGTTACAGGAGCTATGTGTGAGCCTCTCAGCATGGGTGGCAGGAACCACACCCAGGTCCTCTGTAAGAGCACCAAGTCCTTGTGACAGCTGAGCCCTCTCCTGCCTGTGCTGTCTACACTTAAATGGGAAAGCTCCGAGGAGCGGGCCTGCACTCCTTTGCCGTCACTGCTAGGGCATCCCTGAGGTTCATGCCTAGCACTGCACAAAATGAAATGGAAACTTTGGAAGTTGGAAAGTCGCTGTTTTTGTTTGTCTTACCTCTGTTTTGTTCAGTGGGGATTTTTTGGCCCACTCAAACAGGTTCTCATACACATTCCCATCATAGCGGCCAAGGACAGAGCCCAGGGTGGTGTCCTTGTAGTCAAAGGCATCCACCAAAGCAACAGCGTTGGGGCGGAGCAGCGCGAGCAGCTCCAGTATCCGACTGTTGACCTGGGACATCTGAGCCCCTGTGATGATGTTCCCCTGGGGAAAAACAAGATGGATGAAACACGTATTAGACATTTATAACACAGAATCATAAAACAGACCATTTTTAAAATCAAACAAACAAGCACAAAAGAAGACTTCTGCTTTGCAAATACTGACCTCAAGGAAATCTCCTCCTTTTTGGCTGATCCCATAGAGAGAATACAGGAAACACAGATTCCTCAGGACAGCCTGGACGGCTTTGTCTTGAATCTTGGGGAGATTATCTGAAAAGAGCTTAACTACCACGTAGTGGCAATGCGCCTAGAGGAGAGAGAAACAGTGGAGTGTGGGAATCCTTCCCAGGGTGGCTCTGGTGGCTTGCGCCTTCGCTCCAACACTGGGAGGCTGAAGCAGGACTGCCATGACCTTGAGGCCAGTTTCAGTTACCAGTGAGTTCCAGACCAGCCTGGGTTAGCAATAGTCTGTCTCAAAAAAGGCCACCACAGTGACCCGGCTCTCAGGAAGGGCAGCAGAGCAGGTGAGAGGCTGCCACTCACCTCACTGGCCCGAACAAGGTCAACAGAAGTCAGGTTCCATGCCACCTCCTTGCTCTTCCTGTGACTCATATGAGCCTTAAGGTTTTTTGCAGCAATTTCTACTAACCTGTTAAGCAAGAAGAAAAGAGTAGAGAGCTGAAGAAACCATCACGGCTCTCACACCTCTACCCTGCCCCAGTCCAGAAGGCCCCACAGCAGGCCTTATCCCCAAGGGGAGCTCACCTGGCTGCACGAAGCTTGTAGGCTTCAGTCAGGCTGTCTAGGCTGTTGATGTCCACCATGGTTGGCCAGACTGCCACCTGCTGTGGCTGGATACGCTGACTAGGCAGATCGTTGAAGTAGGACACCGTGCCACCCACCAACTTCCCCGAGTGCACCTGGTCATAGACTTTTATCAGGTACCTAGAAATGACAGAGCACATGCTTTTAGTAACTACGGAGATGACTTCATACCATGGGATAGGCATTCAGGGTTTGCTAGTCTGGCTAACTTTACATCAACTTGATGCTCACACAGGCAGTCATCTGAGAGGGAACCTCAGAAAATGCCTCCATAAGACTGGGCTGTAGACAAGCCTGCAGAGCACTTTCTTAGTGACTGACAGGAAGGGGCCCAGCCCACTGTGTGTGCGGGTCAGCCCTGGGCTAGCACTCCTGGATTCTTAAGAATGCAGACTAAGCAAGCCATTAGGAGTGAGCCAGTGAACAGCACCCTTCCATGGTGTCTGCATCAGCTCCTGCCTCCACGTTCCTGCCCCCACGTTCCTGCCCTGACTTCTCTGATGATGAACAGTATATGGAAGTGTGAGCCAAATAAACCCTCCTCCCCAGCTGCCTTGCTCATGTGTTCCATCACAGCAGTAGTGACCTTAACTGGAAACAAGCTGGTACCGGGAGTGAGGTGCTGCTGTGACAGACCTGACCACGCTGTTTTGGGAAGGCTGTGGAAGGACTTTGGAACTTTGAGCTAGAAAAGTCACTGTGTGTGGAGAGCTCCGTGGGCTGTTCTGCAGGAGCGTGGGAGATAATGTGAGAGCAGTGCAGACGATGCAGGCCTGGCTTGTGACGTTTCAGAGGGAAGCAGGGACTCTACAGGGCCGTCTGTGTGAAGAGTCTGCCGTTCTGCTCAGCTGGGGCTGAAGAATCGGCTATGATCAAGGAGACCAGTGTCACTGAGGTGAAGTCTTCTGGGAAGTGTTTCCTAAGAGTCAGCACACAGAATCTGTGTTCCAGAGGCAGCCAAGGTTGTACCTTGCGCTGGCAGCTGAACTTGGTACTCTAAGAGTCACCCAGATGGTCTTGGTTTTGAAGGCATGAAGGGGTCATGGAGAGCAAACGAGGCTTGGCACTGTGTGCAGGGCTGGAGTCCCTGAGGAGAGCCCAGGAGAGGCTACTGGCTAAGGTTCAGCCAGTTGCAGCAAGGGACCCAGCGGTTTGGAGATGCTGTGGGATGACACTAAGAACAGCAGCAGCAGTGGAACGGGGCCAGCCCGAGCCTAGAGCCTAGAAGACAAGCTGTGCGTGCTGCAGTGGGCAGAGCCGAGAAGTGACTCGAGCTCCTTGGAGGAGCCCAGAAGACGGTGAGTGGATCCCAGACACTGGCCATTAATTTAACTGTTGAAGTTTGGTTTTGCTTTGTTCAGATTGTGAGTGTGCCCTGACAGTTACCTCTTCAAGTATAAAAGTATTTAGTTTTTTTTTTTTTTTTTAACTTCATAGAAGTTAAAAAAGTTAAGCATACAGTTGAGAGACTTTGAATTTTTTAAAAGAGATTCTGGATTTTAAGAGGTTTGAATTTTTACAGAGACTGAACTTTTAAAGTGAACTGGTAAAGACCGTGGGACTTTCAAGTTGTAATATGTTCTATATTTGTGGTATTTATCAATCTGGGATCTTGGAAATGAACAAAACAGGAAACGCTATGTTTTAAAGCCCTGTCCTCCCCAAGTTGCTTTGGTCCTGGTGTTTCATCACAGCAGCAGCAGCACAGACCACAGGATAAGAAGAGTGTCAGGATAGAGGCAAAACCATGCCTGCTGCTTGTGGCGGAGACAGCAGGGCGTCTGAGCCCGTAAGACTCGAGGGAGGAGATTCAGCAGTGTGCTTCTCACCTGGCCGTCTGCAGCATCATGACAGTGTTTTCTCCCTCAAAGGTGCAGGCCGGTGTGAAGGTGACGTAAATATTTGGAATCCCACTGCTGTGAGAGTAGCCGTGCCCACCACAAGCCATGCGACATTCTTCAATACCAGCGTTGGCAGTCCAGGTAGTAAAAGCCTTCAGCCCAGCAGTAAGGGCGTGAAGCTAGGGGACAAGCACAGGCCATGAGAACCCTGGCTTAGAGCCCGCTAACAGGAACACGCATTCCCCTCTAACACGCTGGCCACTGTGAGAACTAGCTGTGTGCACACCAACTGAAGAGGCAATCACCTGCCTGATCTCAATTAGAATGCTCTCACACCTCTTTCAGAACTGCTGTTGTGCTTGGCCAAACTGCCATCTCTCTCTTTAAATTCTATTAATAATATAATCTGAAATAAAAATCTTACATCTGATCTGCTTTTAATAAAAGAGGTTCCAAGCTTATGGAATTCCTTTCAGGAAATTCCAACGCGCAGTTTCTGCTGGATGCCTGCCAACAGGCAGACGTGAAACCTAAGGATACCCGTGGAGGAAGGAGCACAGCATGCGCATACCTCGGGCAGCTCACTCAGGTCCCCTTGGCCAATGCTCTCATTAATGCGCATGTAGGTGTCCTTCATGTACTTTGCTACAAACTGGAAGGCATAGGCACTAGCCAGGAGTGGGAAGAGTTTATACTGCTGGGTTTGGAAGTCCAAAATCTGTGGCTCTGGTTCACTAAACAACAGACGAAAGAAAAAAAACAGTAAATGTTTCCTTGTATTGTCCCCGGTTCCAGTCCAAGCACTGCCATGGCAACTGAGTTCATCCTCCCAGCTCTTGTCACTACTGTCATTTTACAAATGGGGAAACTGAGAGGTTAGGGGATCTGTCTGACATCAGCTCCAAAGTTCTTTGGCTCCGTAAGTCATATTCTTTTCTCTTTTTTCCCCAAGTTGTTTGAGACATAGTCTCTCTGCATAGCTCTGGCTTGTTCTGGAACTCACTTACGCAGACCAGGCTGGCCTCCAGCTCACCAGGCCTGGCAATACTCTTACCCACTCTACTGCACTTCTAATGCCCTCGTGTTTCCAGCGTGGCTGAGGCAACTGTATCTCACAGCTACACAGAAAGAAACCCGAGCTGGCCAGGCAGCAGTGAAGATGATGCTGTAAAAGGCCTGGCCAGTCACACATTGTATTTTGACCACAATCTTGGAGATGACATAATACAGAAGTTATATGATCAACAAAACACTGTATATGTGTATTAAACTGTCAGGTAATAATAAGCAGAAATGTTTTTTTAATTAATAGTTTTTTCTCTTTCTTAATTTTTAATTGTAGAAGCAGCCTGCCTGCCCTGGCTTCCTCCTTGTCATGCATGCTAGGCAGCTGCTCTACCTTTGGGAGGCCTAGCATGTGTGGCCCTGGACTGACACCTAGCACTGTGGGGCTGGTGCCAGGGTGGGAAGGTGGATCAAGTGGTTATTCTGATCGTTCCTTGGAAGAACAGGTCAAAGCAAGCCTTCAGCACCGGGCCCATCTCAGACTCCATTCTCACCCTGGCTTGATTTCAGACTGGTGCCTCACAGCACTGTATCGGATGGCGATGGTGCATGCCTTGGACAGAGACTGGGCTGCACTTCCCACGAGGAAGGTCCTGACGAACACCATGGTCCCGTATGTCAGCTTGTCACTCAAGGGTTTCACATATGTGCCATCAGGCTTCACCTGGAAAAACAAGCAGGCATGCAAGGGTCTGTCTGTGAGGCCAGAAGGCCATGCACTGACTGACTCCCTGCTGTTTATGGACTCGGCAGAGAACCTGGCTCGCAACTGGTCTGAAATACTAATTTCACTCCACCTCTGACTCGCACCAGATTTTGGGAGCGAGGGCTTGATTTAAGACAGGGGCTTGCTATGCAGCTCAGGCTGACCTTGAACTTGCTTCCTTCTGCCTCTGCCTTTCAAGTGCATACCCTACTTGGCTCACCACCTGAGTTCTAACTGGGCCATTCAGGTGATTCTATTACTCAAGGGCTCAAGAACCACAGGTTCACCAACAGGCGATGTTTTTCATATCCTCCCCAACTGCTTCAAAGTCACTGTCAGAATAAAAGAAGTTCAGAAGTAAAAGTATGTCACCTTCTGCAACTGACATTTAGAAGCTGGGGCGGGAGGTTAGCTTAGCTAATCTGAGATACATAGTGGTAACTTGCTTCAACAACAACAAACCTAAATAAAACCAAGTAAGATAAATAAACATACCTGGGCATATTTCATCAGCATGTTCTCTCTAGGAATGCGGTAATTGTCCATCTTTAAGTAGCCGTTATCCATCTCCTCATAACCAAATTTGGGGCCGATATCCCCGACAGTAATACCTACCACAGACAATGGGAAACACATGAGATATTGAATCTCTCCATTCCTTCCCTCCCTACACTCCGCTTAATTTCGCCTCATCCTTTTCCCAGTTTATTTACTTAATGATTTTATGTTGTGGGTGTTTTCCCTGCATATATGGCCACGCACCACATGCCTCAGGGGGCCAGATGAGGGTGCTGGCTCTCCTGGAACTGAAGTTACAACTAGCTGTGGGCCACCATGTAAGTGCTGGAACTGAACCTGGGTCCTCTGGAAGATCAGCTAGTGTTCTTAACTGCTAAGCCATCTCCCCAGCCCCTTGCAATTTTAGTATCTTGCAGTTTTTTACCTTGACATCAAATGAACAATCCTTACCTGGCAAAGGCTTGTGGGTCCCAATTTCACGGATAGGGACAACAAAGGCATGTAATCCATAGCACTCCCCTTGAGTGATAAGCTGCGCCAGAACTACTGCATGATTGGAAGTCTTCCCAACTGTAGCGTCAAGAACAGGAGAGAAGTAAGTGTGAGTTCTGACTTCTTAGTTTTGTTTTGTTTTCTTACGGTAGGGTCTCATGAATTCCTGACCCGGCTCTACGTCCTGAGGTCCTGAGTGCTGGGGTTACAAGTGCTGGATTTGGCTGCGTTCTTGTATTTTTACTTATTTTATTACACTTATTTGGGGATAGGTGGCTCATGCGGTTAATACAGCGTGCGTGTGGTGGTCAGAAGAAAGCCTGTGGGAATTATTCTTCCTCTCACCACACAGATCCTGGGGAGCGGACTCAAGCCCTGGGGCTGCCCGGTACCTGTACCTGCTGGACCGTCTCAAAGGCCCTGCTCTTGCATTTCTAAACGATGGAAATAGAAGAGTGTGTGAAGGTGTGTCCTTCCTTGTGACAGCTTCACACAGAGCTTCTGGACAAAGCTCACAGTTTGAAATAACTCTACATTTAAATAAAGACAGGCTTTATTAGGTTTTTTAGCATCTATAATGTGTGTGTGCTTGTGAGCACGGAGGGTGTGGGTGCACACGTGTGGTCCTGTGGGGGGGGGGTCAGAGGACAGCATGAAGGGTGTGGGTGCACACGTGTGCTCCTGTGTGTGTGGAGGGGTGTCAGAGGACAGCATGAAGGGTGTGGGTGCACATGTGTGCTCCTGTGTGTGTGTGTGTGGGTCAGAGGACAGCATGAAGGGTATGGGTGCACACATGTGCTCCTGTGTGTGTGTGGGGGGGGGGAGGTCAGAGGACAGCATGAAGGGTGTGGGTGCACACGTGTGCTCCTGTGTGTGTGTGGGGCGGTCAGAGGACAGCATGAGGGTGTGGGTGCACACGTGTGCTCCTGTGTGTGTGGGGTGTGTCAGAGGACAGCATGAGGGTGTGGGTGCACACGTGTGCTCCTGTGTGTGTGTGGGGGGTGTCAGAGGACAGCATGAGGGTGTGGGTGCACACGTGTGCTCCTGTGTGTGTGTGTGTGGGGTCAGAGGACAGCATGAGGGTGTGGGTGCACACGTGTGCTCCTGTGTGTGTGTGTGTGTGGGGAGGTCAGAGGACAGCATGAAGGGTGTGGGTGCACACGTGTGCTCCTGTGTGTGTGTGGGGGGTGTGTCAGAGGACAGCATGAGGGTGTGGGTGCACACGTGTGCTCCTGTGTGTGTGTGTGTGGGGAGGTCAGAGGACAGCATGAGGGTGTGGGTGCACACGTGTGCTCCTGTGTGTGTGGGGGGGGGTGTCAGAGGACAGCATGAGGGTGTGGGTGCACATGTGTGCTCCTGTGTGTGTGTTGGGGGGGTGTCAGAGGACAGCATGAGGGTGTGGGTGCACACATGTGCTCCTGTGTGTGTGTGTGGGTCAGAGGACAGCATGAGGGTGTGGGTGCACACGTGTGCTGTGTGTGTGTGGGGGGGTGTCAGAGGACAGCATGAGGGTGTGGGTGCACACTTGTGCTCCTGTGTGTGTGGGGGGGGGGTGTCAGAGGACAGCATGAGGGTGTGGGTGCACACATGTGCTCCTGTGTGTGTGTGGGGGGGGGGTCAGAGGACAGCATGAGGGTGTGGGTGCACACGTGTGCTCCTGTGTGTGTGTGTGGGGGGGGGGGGGGGGGTCAGAGGACAGCATGAGGGTGTGGGTGCACACGTGTGCTCCTGTGTGTGTGTGGGGGGGGGGGGGGGGGGGTCAGAGGACAGCATGAAGGGTATGGGTGCACACGTGTGCCACGGTGTGTGTGTGGGGGGTCAGAGGTCAGCATGAGGGTGTGGGTGCACACGTGTGCTCCTGTGTGTGTGTGTGGGTCAGAGGACAGCATGAGGGTGTGGGTGCACACGTGTGTTCCTGTGTGTGTGTGTGGGGGTGTCAGAGGACAGCATGAGGGTGTGGGTGCACACGTGTGCTCCTGTGTGTGTGTGTGGGGGGGGTCAGAGGACAGCATGAGGGTGTGGGTGCACACGTGTGCTCCTGTGTGTGTGTGTGGGGGGGGGGGGGGGGGTCAGAGGACAGCATGAGGGTGTGGGTGCACACGTGTGCTCCTGTGTGTGTGTGTGGGGGGGGGGGTCAGAGGACAGCATGAAGGGTATGGGTGCACACGTGTGCCACGGTGTGTGTGTGGGGGGGGTCAGAGGTCAGCATGAGGGTGTGGGTGCACACGTGTGTTCCTGTGTGTGTGTGGGGGGGGTGTCAGAGGACAGCATGAGGGTGTGGGTGCACACATGTGCCACGGTGTGTGTGTGGGGGGTCAGAGGTCAGCATGAAGGGTGTGGGTGCACACATGTGCCTGGTGTGTGTGGGATCAGAGGTCAGCATGAAGGAGCAGTTCTGTCCTTCCACCATGTGGTTGATGGAGTCAGAACCAGGTCGGCAGGCCTGTGCTGAAGGTCCTGTGCCTGCTGAGCCAGCTCTCTGGTGCAGTATAGGCTTTTGACCCTGGGACCCGCCCCGGCTCTTCTACTCACTCCCACCCTTGGGAGTGCCTTCTCTTTAACACACGGCCTCGACTTCTATCACAGCAAGAGTTCTAGTCAGGTGCAGTAGCTCGCTCTAGGAATTCCAACACTTCAGAGGCAGAGGCAGGTAGATCTTTGGGTTCCAGGCCAGCCAGGGCTACATAGAGAAACCCTATCTCAAAGAAGAAAAGAAAGAGAAAGTGAAAAACAAAAACAAAAACAAAGAAAGCAGAGGCCCTTCTGAGATACTAAGAGACCAGCTTGGGTTACACAGGAAGACCTTGTTCCCCAAGACAAAAATAAACAAAAAGAGAGAATGTAAATGATAAAATCCATCAACTAATTACACCTGAAATATACGTCAAAGGCCAGGAGTCAGAATGGAAGGAAACACTGAAGATAAACTACTTATAAAAGCTGCTTACGATAAAAACCTAAGAGTAACTCAAATTTTTGACAGAAATAAGAAATAGAGTTTATTTTATTTCTGAGGGTCTCACTAAGTAGCTCTAACTGGTCTGGAACTCACTCTGTAAACCAGGATGGCTTTGAACTCATGCCTCTGCCTCTCATGCTTAGCTAGGAATTTTATTTTAAACGATGACTATGGGAGCTATAGTAATTTATGGGGATATTTAGATGAAAAATTAAGGGAAGTATTATAAGACAGTCATTATTGCTGAGCTTTTACAATGTATAAATAGATATACCATGTACCGTAAGAGAATGTATAACATTTTATAATAGTTTTAAGACTATTTTTTTCTGTATTTCACAATTATATTCTCATATAAGGTCTACATTCTAAATACGGTCTCATAAGTCCTCAAACTGTTCAACAAATGTATTAAAAAATAAAAATCAACTTACGTCCCCCAGGCCACCACTTAATGGAAGTCACAGTAGGACTGTTGAGAATGAACTCTTGGGTTTTGGGGTCATATGTGGCAGTGGTTTCCAGGCGTCGAAGATGAGTTCCTAAGGAAAGAGATCACATGACCTCAGAGACAGCACAGTGGGGGAAGACCAACACAACAGACACACCCAGGCTCCCGCTGAGTCCTGGAAGCTCCAGGCCTCAGAGGAATCCGAGCTGAAGCAACACATCTGTGGATGAGCTGGGCGACGGGCGCAGCGCAGTGTTCCTACTCCGCGAGCCACTTCTGTCTGCGGCTCAGCGAGCGTGCCATGTTTACTGAGAGTAATGCCAAGGAAATGCAAAGCGGCTGTGTTCTGTCACAGAGGTGCCTACTCCCCTGTAACACAGTTCTTTACATTTTTAAAATTATATTTATTCTGTGTGCACATGTGCATGTACACAGGAGCCTCAACGCACAATCTGGGAGAAGACAGTTTTCCCTGCCAAGTGGGTCCTGGGAAGTGAACATGGGCCATCAGCCTTGGCAACAAGCACCTTTGCCACTGAGCCACCTTGCCAGCCTGGGCCCCATTTCTAAGTTTCAGCACACCAACTTCAACTCTAGCGAACTGTTTACCTCTGTATGGCTGAGCACAGTAAGGCATCGTGCGACAGAAACAGACTGCAGCCAGAACTTCTGTACACACAGAACTTATTTCAGAAGGATGGCTACATAAAAACTGAGAACTTGAGAACATTTATTCATTATGAAAAGAGTGACTTCCTATAGTTCTCCTGTAGGTCCAACAATGCATGCCCCAGTCCACCTGGGTTCAATGCCAGGCTGCACCTCAGTGCTCACTGCTCATGAAACTGAGAAAGTTTGTGTTCCGGTCTAACGTGTTACTGGAGATGGATGGACACTTCCACTTTGAATCCTAATTGTACATATTGCAATTTTTTAAAAAGAATTATAGAAAAATGTGGGTGGCATTCTAATAGTACTCCATTGAAACAAATGCTGAGGACCTTTTAAACAAACTACTTTGAGAACACCAGCCCTCACTGAACACTTGAAACACCTAGAAATTTCCAAACTGAGCAACAGAAATGGACAGTTTGTGAGCCAAGAAACCAGGCACAAAGTAAACTCCTTTGCCAAAGAAGCCTTTGGGGCACATTAGACAGAGCAGTAAAGACAGTGTTCTCACATGCGGAGCTGACTCAACCGCATGTCGCTGTGCATCGCAGAGGAGCCTGTGAAATACTATTCAGCACGAAGAGGAGGCTGTTTAGAAGTAAGGAGCAAGGTGCAAATACATACTTTCTCCATTCCTCAGAATGGCGGGCAGGGAGCGGGCAGATGTAAACAAACGGCAAACAAATGCCAACCAGAAAACACGAGAAAAACTACCATCTCCACCAACACCTCCAACTCCGGAAGGCAGCTGAGGTGGCGGGTGTGTACTATGTAGAGTTTGAGGCCAGTGGCCTGGAACGATGGCTTAACTTTCCTAACCTCTGGTCAAATCACCTTCAGAACTTTTCTGGCCAGGTGGTTGTGGAGCACCTGGCGCCACGTGGCGCCTTTAATCCCAGCACTCTGGAGGCAGAGGCAGGTAGATATCTGAGTTCGAGGCCAGCCTGGTCTACAGAGTGAGTTTCAGGACAGCCAGAGTTACAACAGAGAGAGCCTGCCTCAAACAACAAACAAACAAAACAAAAAAAGGGGCTGGAGAGATGGCTCAGCAGTTAAGAGCACTGACTGCTCTTCCAGAGGTCTGAAGGTCAATTCCCAGCACTTACATGGTGCTCACAGCTATCTATAATGGATCAGACACCCACTTCTGTCATTCGGGTGTACATGCAGATACAGCACTCATAAATAAAATAAATAACTACATTTTTTTTTAAAAAGGAACTTTTCTGGATGCACTGCATCAAGGTTCAAGTAACCGGAAGGATAAACACTACATATTCTGATTACAGGATGCTACACAGTTCCCTACAGGAAGTCAAAGGGCACTCAGACCATTAAGGTGTCCTGAGGTGACAATCAGAAAGTAACAACAGATGGGTTCAGAATCCACACGCACAGACTCTACAGACTGGCTAAACTTGAAAACACTGCTTGGGCCATAGGCCTGGCTGGTGGCTCCTACACTTGCGAAGGAGAGTCAGGAACAGCCAGCAATCTCCATGATGAAATAACTGCCCCAAGCTGGACTCCGCAGAGACAGCAGTGTCCTGGTGTGCCGGCACTTGCACGTCCAGGTCCGGTTGGCAAGGGCCCACCCACCCAGAAGGTAGACTAAGTACACTGTACCATGACCCATCTCTGTCTGGGCATAAGTGCCTGTGATCTCCAAATTCCAGGCTGGCATGAAGAAGCGCTCCTGCTGCTCTGCGGTGGCCTGGTGAAGCAAGGTGGGCAGGAACATGCCCAAGTGAAGGTCCAAAGGCTCAGGTCGCCCTCGGTGCACAAAGCTTCGAAGAAATACCAGGGACGGGCATTTGAGGGAAGCATCATCAGGTGTGTGAGAATCAATAATGTGAACAGATAGAGCAGGGAAGGAGAAAAAAAACCGTGAGTATGAATCAGTCATGTGCACTTCATCACGGACGGGAGCACTGCCCTTTTCTGTATTACTTTATGTTTCTCAACAACGTTCATCTTTCTCGAGTCGGCAGAGTTTCGGCAGGGACGGGCTATAGAGACCCATGTAGCACAGAGAATGTGTACAAGGAAATGAAAATTTTGAACAGGAGACTTGAGGGAGATAAAGGTGTCCCTGTGTGGGGCAGAAACAGGAGAACACAGTTCTCCCGGTGATAAAGTAACCTGGCTGAGGTTTCCTGGATGCAATTTTAGTGAGGTGTCTAGACTGGGATACTCTGTTCAGAAAATATCTAGAACAGACCCACAGTCTTTATATAACTAATTTATTTCAAATTCATTATGTCAAATATCCAGCTAGGATTTACTGATGCAAATTAACACAAAAATTGACAGTGCTCTTCATCCCAACAATTTTAGCAATTAAAGATGTGCAATTTCTAGTGAAGACCATTATATGCAAATTATAGGTTTGTGCATAACAGGTTCTACATTCGAGATTATATCATTTTTATTTATTTTAGAGATGAGGCCAAACCACCTTCCAGTCTTTCTACCTCTCGGCGGTGCTCAGCAGGAGCTCACCAGGACCTCTCCAAGACAAGTTAGCTTTCAGCTAGCCATTCACTAGAGACAGTGAATTGCCCACTTCATATAGAAGCAAGGAAAACAGATGTCCACGCACCATGTTTGCATCAGAATGACGGTGGCAAACCAGGACAAGGGTTTTGCAACCCTGTCCTGTCTCTGGTCTCTGGTTGGCAAGCTTAATCAATGCTCAAATGGGACATGGGTTGAGAATGTCCAAAATCCAGAGCTGTCCTTACACTGGCAGAGTGGGTGAGAGGGCTACGGGGATTCTCAGTGCTACTTATGCAACTCCCTATGGACTTGCAATCTTTTTAAAATTAGAAAAAACATTCTGAAACCAATTCATGGAACTGGTTGTGATGGTGTACATCTGTAATCGCAGCACATAGGAGGCTGAGACAGGATACAAGTTCAAGGCCAGCTTGGGTCACAGAGGGAGATCCTACCTTAAAAAGCCAAATGAAACCAACCAAATCAAACCAAATTGCAATCGTGAGATGCCTATTTCATGAGTTCCCCCAGCTTTTAAAATGCCAGTGTTGGGAATGGGGGTGTAGCTCAGTGGTAAACAGTTTGCGGGTTTGCTAACACAAACAGACAAAAATATCTAGAAAACATTCAGAAAATATTTAGAACAGACCCACAGTCTTTATATAACTAATTTATTCCAAGTTCATTATGTCAAATATCCAGCTAAGATAAAACCAAATCACTATGAATCCCACACACCCAAACCTAGAACTCATACAGGAGCCCTGAATTTAAATTGTAGGGCAGGCTTGGGGTGACACTCGGGCAGACTCATGCTCAGCGTGTGTAGGCCCTGGTTTAATCCACAGCACTCTGACTTTGGACTGGCACTTGGGGGCTGGGAACAGCCCGCTTTCTGCTTCCAGGAGAGTTGCTCTGTGCTACTAACAATCTGAGGGTCCTGGTTAAGGAGGAGCCTGGAAGCAGCCCCCCTTCAGATTCAGAGGTTTGTATCTGTGTGGGGTGCTAGTTAGAACAACACAGTGTTATCAGATACACTGCGGAAGGCAGGCAACCACTACAGTCAGATACTGTTTTAAGACTGAAGATTATTTGGGGCAGAAAAATGTCTCTTATAGCTGTTAGTCACACATGGATAAAATTTAGGAAAATACAAAGAGAAAGTGGTAGTTTCTGTACTTGAATTAACTATGCATGATAATATACACTACTATGAGACAATTTATCATAAATTATAAAGCACTAGCACTATATTTGGCAAAGTATTAATGTCAGCTCTTTCAAAGCTGTTATGTGGAAAGTCTCTCCGTCCACAGGCAACAAAACTGGAAAGGCTGGCTGGGAATGATTTGATTGAGATGCTTTGGGGCTGGGAGCATAACTTAGTCAGTAGAGTGGTTGCCTAGCATGCACGGAGTCAGTTCTACCCACAGAAAAACCAGGCCTGGTGATGCATGTCTATAATTCCAACAGCACGAAGATCCCAACAAGTTTGAGGTGACTTCCCCAAGCCCTGTCTCCCACAAACACCCTGCCCCAAAAGAAGATCTGACCAACAGGAAAGAATTAGCTAGTGTCTGTCTGAGAGGACCAAATGAAGGGAGTACTCCCATATAAAAGCTTAGCTAGAATACTAACTCAAATTCTTGCAGTGTTTTTAACTTGACAGGCTGAGGTCAGATTTCTAAAGTTAGTTGGTGGCAGCGCCCCACGCAGAAGTGAGGGAGGAGGATCACAAGTTTGAGGCTAGCCCAGGTTATACCTTTATGAGGCACAGTAGGGCTCACCTGTAATCCCCACACTGCAGAGGCAGAGGTCAGAGGACTGAAGAAAGTTCCAAGCCAGCCTGACACACTGCAGGCCAGACAAGAGCCTGTCTCAAAGGAAACAGAAAGCAAAGGACAGGCCACAGGGATGGAGAGAGCGCTTGTTGCTTTCCCACAGGATCTGAGTTCAGGTCTCAGTCACCATGTAGTACGACTTACAACTCCTGTAACTCCAGCTCCAAAGGATCTGGTATGCTCTTCTGACCACTGAGGGCACCACACACGTGGTGTATACATACACACACTTACACATGGAACACACAAACACATATACATGTGGTACACACACACACACAGTATATACACACGTGTACACACACATATACATGTACATATACATACGGTATACACACACATACATACATGTGGTACACACACACATGGTATACACACACACATATACACGTGGCACACGTGGGATTGTCACGAAGCTAAAGTAGATCGAGGGCACTTAAAACCCCTCCCTTTCGCAGCAACTGACAAGCCACAACAAAACACTGCCCCTCCAAAGGCATGCAATCTGGCAGAATTGTTTATCTGGAGTTGCAACAAAACCCTTCCAACATAACTATATAAGGTCTATCCCTCTGGTACCCAGAAAAATACCTAAGTCCCCCAATATGCAAATGGGACTGCCCATCCTAACCAATGAGCTTCCAATGACATCCGTGGGATACAGGGTCCATTTCTCTGGATACATATGTAACTGTCCTCCCAATAAAGTCAAGTTCAAGCCCTCTGCCACTGACTCCTGAGATTCCTGTTCATTCTTGTAGGCTCATAGATCTCCGACTAAGACCGATGGGTGTGCTGTAGATCCATGACCGGTTTGAGGCTTCCCAGCAGGGAACCGAAGCTGCCCCTGCCTGGTGGGCGGTGGAGCTACCTGGGGGGAGGGACCAGGAAGCCGATGAGGGATTTAAACAACATACACGTACATGCACACATGATATATACACACATACACATGATATACACATACATACACGGGATGCACACACATACACACAAATAAGAATAAAAATAAATCTAATGGGTTTTTTGTTTTGTTTTGTTTTTGAGACAAGGTCTTACTGTGTAGTCCTGATCAGCCAGAACTTACTATGTAGACCAGGCTGGTCTTGAACTCACAGAGATCTGCCTGCCTCTCTCTCCCAAGTATGCACCACCATACCTGGCTACAAATAAACCTAAAACAACAAAATAAAACCAAAAAGGATAAAGAAAAAAGTAGGTAAGAATACCAAACATGTGACTCTGTTTTGTTTGGGGTTTGGTACTGGAGACTGAGCTTCGCACACTGGGTAAGCACCCAGCCTCCGTGCTCCACCCCTCCACCCCCAGTCTCCAAACACAGCTAGAGAAACACATCTGGATAGTACATTTAAGGTGCCAGAAACAAATTCATACTATTATAAAACTCTAAAAGAAGCCAGAAAGAACCAACAGGGAAAGTCTCTCGCTGAGGAACACACAAATGTAGAAACTTCTGGGAGCTGCTCTCACTCTTAAGTCCCTGTGAGAGACAACTACACAAAACCAGAAGGAAGAACAGTCAGGGGAGTCATGGAAGGGAGACTCTCACCTACTCTGAGAAGCACACGCTGAGTACATAGGAGGAAATGTTCAACACAAGACAACAACGGGAAACGGGAGATGGACAGTATCATGCGGTCAATATGCAGATTCTATCAATATTCAAAGGAAAAAACACCTCAGCTTAAAATAAAAAGTGCAGGCACCCAGGCTAGCAACAACAGCAGCAACAACAACAAAGTCCTGTTGAGTGCCCTTCCTCAGCCCAGGCCTGGGCCTCGCTTGAGGCTCGCGGGCCATAGAACAGTCTGTCTGGATTTCCTGGTACGTCTTAAGGGGAGGGAGGACAAACTCTAGAGGGAAAAGATTAAAACTGACAGGAATACTTCCTTCTGCAGGGATCTGGATCTCCCTTTTCCTTGATGGGGAAGGATTTTGCTTTAACCTGTTCTTTGTTAGGTAATACTATCATGATACAAACTAACCAACAAACCTGATGAATTGATCTGCAGAACAGAACGGGGATGGAGAAGAATCCCAAGAGGAATTAATAAAACTCCACCAAGAAGCAAATTGTAATCCTTCAATACTGTTCTGATAGCACTCTACAGAGATAAAATTAAACTG
The DNA here is from genome assembly GCA_026225945.1 of Cricetomys ansorgei. Taxonomy (NCBI): domain Eukaryota; kingdom Metazoa; phylum Chordata; class Mammalia; order Rodentia; family Nesomyidae; genus Cricetomys; species Cricetomys ansorgei. The sequence continues at coordinate 5,606,152 of JAMJFZ010001895.1, read as the reverse complement.
ACTCAGCTACAAGAAAATATCCCAAATTAGCATGCAAACTTGCCCAGAGAAAGCAGGATCTGGGTCCAATTTCTGGTCTCAAGCCAAAAAATCTCAAGTCTTCATTGTGTCCTCTCTCTAAATGTTAACGCAGAGACATTAAGCCCATAGAGACCTTTCAGATTGAAGGTCTTCTGTGAAGGATGCAGGTCAATACTTCCCCCTGCAGAATGCAGGACATAAGACAATAGCTCTCTCTCCTCAGGAAACCTCTTACTGGGTGTCGAAACACAGATCATATGCACGATGCAGTCCCCTGGAGATTATGATAAAGATTTGTTGCCGGGTAGCGGTGGCACATGCCTTTAGTCCCAGCATTTGGGAGGCAGAGGCAGGCAGACCTCCGTGAGTTCAAGGCCAGCCTGGTCTACAGAGTGAGTGTCCAGCGTCCAGAGCTACAGAGAAACCCTGTCTCAAAAAAAAAAAAAAGGTTTGTTCAGCCCCACCCCCACGGTTCTCCAAGAGGGTCTCACTACAGCTGCAGCCTCCTAAGCATTGGACTGTAAGACTGTCTCCCATGCCCAGCTTCCTTCTCTTTCACACTTCCTCCATCTTGGCAGTGAAACATGAGGCATACCTGTTAGGCATGATACGTGCAAACTTACCGCCCCAGCACATGGGAAGTTAAGGAGGAAGACTGCACGTTCGAGGCCAGCCCAGGCTACAGCCCAGGCCGTATCTTCAAAAACCAAAGCAAACCATCAAAAGCTAACACACTCAGACTTTCCAAGGGTGTCTCTGAAAACAATCCTACGCCACACTGAGATCACAGACACAGCTTGCCGAGGGAACCCAGCACTTAGGAAGGATTTAACCGCAAACTACTGGCAGTAAAGGATTCAGTTATTCATAGGGAAGGCTGTGAGAAAAACAGCTGGAGAAAACCACAGGATTCATTTTTCAAACTTCGGAGCAGCTAGTGGACGCGGTGGTTCCCTGCGTTCCCTGTGTCGGCACAACGCATACTTCCGACTTGTCTCCAGACACTGCTGAGGCATTCACCTTCTGGAGAACTTCCAACACACCTGCGCCACCCACACTGGGTGCCATCTCCCCAAGCTGCCCAGCGACTGTGAGCAGCGGGATGCATGACAACGACAAGCTCTGAGAAGGACACTGAAGGTGTTCACAGGCCAGAGCCTGGACCTGTTTTATGAGGAAACAAACTCAGAAAAGGGAAACTGGGTTTTGATGCAACAATTAAAAGATAAATCCCAAACATGTAGCAGCAGGGGAGGAGGGGGAAAATCAAACAGCAGGAGTCACTTCTTGAACTCCTGAGGTGGTTACCCCAGAACCCTCTGACGTGGACTGACCGTGGCCCATCTCCGTCTGGGCGTAGGTGCCAATTATCTGGAGGTCTTGGGATGGGTGCAGCCATTTCTCTTGCTGAGCAGTGGTGCCCTGATTCAGCAAGGTAGGAATAAACATGGAGTAATTGAGGCCCACAGGTTCCACAAAATTGACCAAAAGTAGTCTACAGGAGAGAAAAGAAAAGCGTCTCAGCCTCCCGCTAGCAAGTGCGCCCACCACTCCTTCTCTTGTTACTGGTTCATTATCAGTGTGTGTGCCACACAGAGGAGGAAGGCATGTGCACAGCACACGTGTGCCGGTCAGAGGACTACTGTGAGGACTAAGTCTCTCCTGCCACCTTTAGGTTCCAGAAATCAAACTCCATGTCAAGCTCGGTGGCAAGTACCTTGAGCTCTCTTGCCACCCCCCAACAGGACATTCTTAACAAGACTGGGAAACTGAGGACCCCTTTTATTAAATTAAATGTAAAGTTTACCATTTTACTATCTAAGAAGCCAAGAGCAGGATCTTACGTAGCATCTCTTCTCCCTCTCATCACCTTGGGGCCAGTCCCCTTGGTTTTTCTCGGGTGCTAGGGAAGCCCCAGGACCGCAGGCTAAGCCTCGGTCCATCACGGAGCCATACCACCGGCAGGCTTCAGAATTCCGGTCTCATTTTTTAAAAAGAATTCCTTCATAATCTACATTTAATCTAAAAACGTAGGATTTTGTTGTTACCTCTGCTCTGACTGGTTGGATGCTTTAGAAGATGAGTACTTTTGGGTTACTTTCAGGTTTAACTTGCTTTGAAGATCAAAAGGAACTTCACAAAACAGTCTTAATAGAGCTGTTAATAAAAACTCCTGAGAATAATCTATTTTAATTTTATTTTTTTGAGACAGTGTGCCACTATGTAACTCTGACAGACCTAGAATTTACCATGTGACTCAGCATAGTCTCGGACTCCTGAGAATCTTCACCTATCAGGCCCAAGTGCTGGGATCCCAGGCTTTCGACACCATGGCTGGCATTAAGAATAGTGAACAGTCTCTGCCTGGATGACCTAAGCAAGTACTATGATGAATAAGCACGTATTTCAGGGCAGGATCATGGATCTTTAAAGATCTCTAGTGTGAGCAGTTCCAATCGTCTCCAGTGGCCAGTGAACACTGCTTCAGGCTAAGGGAACTGCACATGACACGGAGGTGCACTCAACTACCTTCTCATAAATCAGAACCTATGAAGCAGTGAGAACACAGACCAAGGGTACCTTGGGACTGTGCTGTCCTATGGACTGCCTGCGGGCCCGTTCTGCATTTTGCCCCAGTGTGCACCAAGGGAACTTGAAGTACAAACGATATGCCACCTAAATGACTTGGATGACTTCTCAGGAGTGACTAGAAGAGGTGTCACCCAGGAGACTTTGGGCTTCAGGAAGGGAAGAGACACTTCCCGGAGTGGGCCACACAGTCACTGCCTCCTGTTCTATTTCCGAGACAAGCATTGCACAAACCAGCCCAGACGGTCCAACCTCCATAAGTCACAGCCACTCTGAGACAGCTCTCCTCACAGACGTCCTTAGAGACCGATACTGCCAATCAACCCAAATGAGCAATATGCTCACAGCGTCTCCCAGAGGGAGCGACGCTGCATCCTGTGGCCTGAGGAATGTTAACAGATGTTGATCAGTGAACGTTTGCTCTGCTATCAATGGTTTCAGTTGTGTGGTTAGGGCAGAAAGAGCACTTTTCAGCTGGGCAGGATGTCTGTCTAGCATGCAGAAGGCATTAAATTCACTGCCCAGCAAAACAAATAAATCACTTTTCGGGTATGCTGAGAACAAATGCCCAAATGTCCACAACAAAACTGACTAGCCAACATAAGTACATAGTTGATAATACAGCCCCAAATAATAAATGCCTTTGTATCTGATTTCTCTAACAGCATACACATTAATTTGTTATTTAAACCTGGTGGAAGCTGGTGTGGCACATGCCTGCAACCTTGGCAGAACAGGAAGCTACGGCAGGAGGAGCTGGAGTTTGAAGACAGCTTGGGCTACAAAGCAAACAGATGGGAAACTGGTGGGAGGAATATGAACGGAAGTAGGAACTAAGCACCAAAACCCTGGTGAAACGGACGAATGTGTAAGTCATCCTCCAGGGCGAGACTGACACAGCATCCCAACAGGCCTTCTGAGGCTCACCAAAATCACATGGAATCACACACTCCCCACTTCCTTTCGAATGTCTGTAAGAGGAAAGGAACACACGGGAACTTCGGAGAAATAATAATACGGTGTGACTGAGGAGCCAAAAATGGTGACTAACGCATCCACATTCCCAAGAGGGAACTGAAAAGGCTGAGCTTTAGTAAAATCCTCTGGGAACTGGAATTGTGATTATAAAGACATTAACACAGAAGCAGTGTCAGGAAACAAGAGGAGCTGGGTGAGGTGGCTCCTTACAGACAGGCAGACATCTGAGAGTCCAGAGACAGCCTCGTCTACATAGTGGGTTCCAGGCTAGCCAGGTCTACAGCAGTGAGACCCTGCCTCGAAAGAGGAGGAAACAAATAGGAAACAGACTCTAGTTCATTCCTTAATTAATATGGGGGACTGGGAGTAGCATCCAGGACCCCAAACATGCTGATGTTCTACCAACTGAGCTGTACATCTTTAACAACCCCAAGGGATCAGCTTTAAAAACCTAAGGAGTCAGTCAGGCAGTGGCAGCACACACCTTTAATCCCAGCACTTGGGAGGCAAAGGCAGGCAGATCTCTGTAAGCCTGGTCTACAGAGTGAGTTCCAGGACAGCCAGAGTTACAACAGACACCTCATCTCAAAAAAATCAAGACACACAAACGTAAGGAGTCTACAAAAAACTCAAGTGACCCTTGTTGGAATTTCAAATTACTCTCAAGAACATTTTCTTTTCACAGCAAACAGTACAGCCAAAAGCACTCAATAAACTGAGGCAAGAGGCCTTCCCAAAGTCCGAGGCCAGCGTGGGCTACATAGTAAGATCCTGTCTCTAAAGCTAGGAAAAGGAGGGGGCTCAGCAGTTAACAGCACTGGCTGCTCTCCAGAAGACCAGAGTCAGTTCCTGGCACTCGCATGGCAGCTCACCAGCATCTTAACTCCAGTCCCAGGGGATCCCACACTGCTTTTGACCTCGACCAGCACCAGGCAGGCAAGTGGTATACAGGTACACACTTGTGCAAAACATCCATACACATCAATACAACACATTCTCTAAAAAAAGAAAGAAAAATCCCAAACAAGACCTAAGAAACCCTGTTTTAAGAAGAAATAGTAATAAATAACAAAGAGCCCTGCAGATGCCCTAAATCCCCAGAAAGGTCCCCCATCAATTCTAGCACTCCTCCCTCATTTAGCACCTCCACTGTATTCTACAATTAATGGTAAGCTTTCTTGGCACATAAAACACCAACATGAGTTACAGTAGGAATTCAAGATCCAGATGGGATTATAGGCTCACAGATGGCTTAAGAGCCATCACCGCCAAAGCCAACTTCCAGTCCCCGCCTCGGACTACCCTGCCACATCCCAGGAAGACTGAAAGGTGCCAAAGGCAATCGAAACTTATCGTTAATATTATAAGGAGGCCTGGCCCTCAGGAAGGACTTTGTTCTAGGTCTCTGCGACCTCGCTTGAGTCTGGTCACACATGCGCACTAACACAGGCCATGAAACATGCTGTATCATCCACTGTAGGGAGAAAACAGCAACCCTCCTCTTACAGTGTATTGAGAAGGTACAAAACCTTAGCAGTCTTTGAGTGTGTAAACCCGACTTACTTCACTTCACACTTCCCTAGGGTTCACTCTACTTCAGTAACCCATGAATTACAAACTTTAGAAACAAAAATGAGTACCGGAGGTTAATGAGAATACTGATTCCGGCTGCCAAAATTAAACACAACAATTTTAAATGCAGCTCAGACTACCCTCAAGCTGGAGAGACGTGTTAGGATGACCTTGACCTGCAGCAACCTCCCGTGGGCTAGGATCACAGGCACCCATGCACTTAACAAGTCTTCCTGACCAGTAACACTGGGTGGGTGGAGTTCTGAGGATCTGAAGGGCAAAGCAAACCATTTCCTGTCACAGCAATGACCAAATCAAATTACAAGCAGACACCGAATACACTGCACCCATAGAACAAAGGAAGAAGGAACAACCATCACCACACGTGGGCAGGACTTGTAATCATTACATTAGTTCCTGAAAACATCTCCTGATGAAGTTTAATCTTTTAAAGCCAGGCAGAGTGGCTCACATCTGCAACCCCAGCACTTAGGAGGCTGAGGCAGGAGGAGTACTGGGAGTTAGAGGCCAGCTTGGACTACATATAGAGTTCCAGGCCAACCTACCACAAAAAAACAAAACAAAACAAAAAACAAGAATTTGTTGTTGCTAAGATGCTTCAGATTTAACCTAGGGCCTAGAGCATGCTAGGCAAAAGTGAGCTATACTTCTGGTCCAAATTTTCATTTCATTTTTTAAAAATTTACATATTTATGTACATGAATGTTCTGTCTGCATATACACCTCCATGCCAGAAGAGCACACTCATCAGGTCCCAGTATAGATAGTTATGAGTCACCAGCTGGGAACTGAACTCAGGACCTCTGAAAGAACAGCCAGTGCTCTTAACCGCTGAGCCATTTCTCCAGCCCCCTTTATTTAATTTTTATTTACTTATTTGGTAACGATGGGGATTGAACCTAGGCGACTGTGCATGCCAGGCAAGAGCTCTACCATTGAGGTGTATCCCCAGCCTCCCAGTATTACTTTATTGATGAAAATACCAGAGTTCCTCTACAATGTAAAAACCCAGAAGAGGCACTCAGAAATAAGGGAGAAACGGCAGAGATGCTGCAAACACAAAACCTCGTGCTGGAATGCTAGGATGCCTACTGGGGCTGAGGGGGAAACGGGTCTCCCTGGAATTGAAAAGCAAGGTGTAACAATGAATGTCTGAGAAAAGGCCCTGTCCCCAGCAGCAGGACCAAGGCAGGTTTTACGCACAGCACAAGCATTAATAAACGCTCTCACTACACCCAACAATGCTGGAGTCTTAGAATGTGGGGCTTAGAGTCCTGACACATTCTTCACCCGCTCTCATGTTCCCCATATTATACTCGAGACACACAGTATGTAAAAACGAGATCTGTTATTGCTCCAAAATATCTGGTCTTGCAATTGCAAAGCTTCTCAGAAAAATCAGTAGCCTCATTCTTTCTTGTCTTCAGTGCTGAGGATCAAACCCAGAGCCTTGAGAATACTAGGCAACCTGTGTCCCACTGAGCCACACCTCTGGCACCAGGAAACTTTCTTACAAGGTGTCAAGTTCATTTTGCACTTAAATAACTCTAATTGGGATGTTGGGAACAAAATAATTTTTTAATTATTTAGCTTTCTTTTTTTTTCCCTCTCGTGTAGTCTTGGCTGTCTCGGAACTCTCTGTAGACCAGGCTGGCCTCAAACTCGCATAGATCTGCCTGCCTCTGTGTCTCAAGTGCTGGGATTAAAAGTATGCACTATGATCACCAGGCTCAAAAGAATTTCTTAAATCACATTTTAAATATAATTGTGCGGGAGTACACAACAGCCACCTCTAGCACATGGAGACCATTAGGCTGGGTGGCAAGCAGCTTTACCGGCTGAGTTGCTACCTCACCAGCCCTTAATTTAAAAAAAAAAAAAAAAAAAAGATAGAAGGTAGAGCATATCCATCCATTATTAGCATTTTGCTAATATGCCACGCTATCCCACTAACAGACTTAGGTACAAAAGGAATCCGATTACATTTCACACATAAAACTGAGTCACGAAACGTTCCACCTAAGGCTTCAAATGACATGCAAGATACAAAGTCCTCCCCGGACTGCAGCTGTAGTCCGAGCTTGCACGACTGTACTAAGGGACACCTACTTTTTAAACCACATGATTTCTTCAGGGTCTGAGATGCCAAATTCCCTCATCTTCTTCACCATGATGGCGCTCTTCTTGACAGCCACCTCATAACGCTGGCTGCGTGTGAGGAAGTTATAATCCTCATGCTGGAAGTCTGGGTCGTTCAGAATCATGTTCTCTGCAGGGAAGTGAAAGGAGATCAAGAGACACAGGAATTCACCTTCCCTGAACCCCGCAGGTTTGAACGGAGGGCGATACTCTCCCAATCCTGCCACGGGGCGCCCTTGGAAAGATGGGGTCCCTGCCTTGCCTACGCCCCACAGAGACCCCCCAAGTCGTCATCCACAGGGGTCTTCGGCCTCGTTCGGGAGGAGACGGGGGCCTGAGCCTCCGGCCTCACCGATTTCCCGGCGGCGCCGGGTCTTCTCCGGGCTGCCATCCAAGATGTGCGTGATCAACTCCGGGTTGAAGGTGGCGGCGGCCCGCTCTTTGCGCAGGTCGGGGTTCATGGCGGCGGCCAGTGTCGGCGGCAGAGGTGGCGACGGGAGCGAGAGAGACCTGGGTGACGGCCGAGTCGGCAGCCGCAGCGCAGGCAGGGCCCTAAGAGCGAAGCGGCGGCAGCCGGAGGCCCCGCCCCGCCCCGCCCGCCCCGTCCCGGCCCCGCCGCCCGCGTGACCCGTGCGGGCCCGGACGCCGAGCCCTCCCCCGCGGCCGACGAATCCCCGGCCGCGGGCCCGGGGACGTCCCTGAGAGGCGCCTCGCCAAGGAGACCAAGGTAGGAGGTCAATGGCCGCGGCGGGCGAGGAGGGCAAGGCGGCAGCGTCGGGACGCCGCGAGGCCGGCTCACGTGACCTCCCCGGCCGGCCAGGAGGAACCTGGATGCCCGGGAGACGCGCGCCGCGGAGTGGCCGGACGCCTTGGGGGGCGGGACTGCGCCTGCGCCGTGGGCCCCACCCGCGTCCCGGCTCTCGGGTCCTCTAGCTAAACTGTCCCCGGAAACGCGCGGGGGAGTGGGTGTCAAGGGCCTAGGGGCGCGGTGGGGAGGTGGATGCGGGGAAGCTGCTGGTTTTACTGGAGCCCGCCTGACTGGGGCTCGAGGGGACCAGGGTAAAGGTTACCGGGGAGAAGGTTCATGACCGTCGGTTAAGAACTCCGGAGACTTGGCGTTAGAGGCGTGGGCTGGGTCTGGCGAAGCTCCCCGGGTCTCGTGGATTTAGAGAGAGGGAGCGGGTCGTGTTCCCGTCCATCTTGTCCTAAAGCGACGGGCCTTAGCAGTCTTGAGATCGAGACGTTAATTTGCGTTATGATCGCCGTCAAAGACGTAAATGTACACGTGCCTAAGAAGCTCCAGGGTGGGAAGGTTTCGAACATGAGTCCCTCAGCCTCAGATACAGCCACTCTTCACCAGTTTGTTTTGTATGTTCTTATTCCTTCCAAAGTGCTAGGTGAGCTGGGCTGTGGTGGCTCACACCTTCGATCCCAGCACTCGGGAGGCAGAGGCAGGAGGATCGCTGTGAGTTCGAGGCCAGCCTGGTCTACAGCGTGAGTTCCAGGCCAGCCAGAGTTACAACAGAGAAACCGTGTCTCGAAAAACCAAAGGGGGTTTGGAGGTGTACTAGCGTGCACAAAGCCCAAGATTTGATCCCCCAAGGGCCATAATAAACTGGGGTCAAGGTGGAGGACTGAGGAGCTACAAGTCCAAGGTCATTCTCAGCTGCATAGCGATTTTGAGACCAGCTTCTGTGACGTCTTATTTCAAAAAGTTGGAAGTGCTGAGTTCAATGCAGTATTTTGTCATTCAATTTAGCTGTCTTTTGACTTCATGCCACGAAAGAGAACTACACTTCCTTGTTACCTTTCTCTAACTTGCCCTTGTAACAACATATTTAAGACATTTCTATGTCAACAGAACCCAATACCAGGAATGGACAAAATGAATCAAGGATTTATCTTTAGTGTAAAATTTAAGGGAGCCCCTCCCCAAAACTCAATTTTAATGCACTTTTTTATTCTGGTGCATAAAATTCAAAAGAGAAAATAAACAAAATTTAAATAAAAACTATAATATTGTTGCTGATTGTACCTTTGGTCTCATGCCTGAGCAAGGCTGTATTACTGAGATATTTTTCAAGGACACTCCCCCTGGTACTGCTTGGTTATTGTGAAATTTATTCCTCTTAACAAAAGGTTGTATTTACAAACCCAGTTAATATAAGATATTGATGAGATAAAACTGAGGTATTGCTTAATGGGGTAAAGGGGAACACTACATAGCAAACCTTTGTCAGCGACTCAAAGAAGTTAAAGTCTGGTCATATTGACAACTGGAAATTTGACCTGACCTGTTGGCACAAACCTGGAATCTCAGCCACTCAGAAGTCTGGGGCAGGACTTCTGATCACATGATTAAGGCCTACCTGTGTTGCAAAAACACTGGACATTTGGTTTAAGGCAGCCCTTTCAACTCTGAGTCTTGATTATAATTGTATAAGAATCACAGTGAAGGTTTGACATGGTTGTAACCCTCTAAACCCCGCACTTAGGAGGCTCTAGAGGCAGGTGGATTGCTATGAGTTCCAAGCCAATCAAAGCTACTTAGTAAGAACCTGACCGAAAACAACAACAACAGAATCGCAGTACAAAATTGGAAATGGCAAACTGAGTTGACTCAGATAACCCAAGAGGGCAGACTGGCAGTAATGTTGAAACCATTAACATGGCTGGACAGTCGACAAAGAGCCAGAAATACCGATGAAGGCAGAATTCTGGCCAACGTTCATGTGGATAATGAGGTACGGCCTCAGCTCAGTGCCCAGCAAGTGTAGGAGGGGCAGGTTTGATTTTCATTCTCGGTTCTATTCATCCGTTCATAGTCAGCAATGCCCCAGAACTGGTAGGTGCAAAGGACAGTCATCAGAATCCCTGCTCTCATGGGGGTAATAACCTGGGGAGCAGAATAGACTAAAACAAGAAAACGGGTCACACTATTTGAAATCTGATTATTTAGTAAGCTGCAATGAAGGACATAAATTAACGTGGGGTGAAAAGTGAGCAGTACAGTATTTTATATATATATACACACACACACACACACACACACACACACACGCACGCATTATATATACCTACACACACACATATGCTATATTAGAGGTAGAGGGGGAAGACTTTGTGGTCAAAGAGGTATTTGAAAATATCTGAAATAGAAGGGATCAGAAAAAAGAGTCAAGTAAGCTCTGGAAAAACCCTGTTCACACTGGGCTGAGATGGCTCAGTGGCTAAAGGCACTTGCCTCCTGAAGATGCAAACCTACGAGTCAGTCCCCAGAGTCCACATAAAGCTTTCAGAAGAGAACCAACTCCCAACTCCTCTGGCCTCCATTTGTGTGCTGTAATATGCATATACATGCACATATACCAATAATAAGTGCAATTTATCTTTTAAAAAAGCCGACTGTCAGGTGGCAGAGGCAGGGGTATCTCTGTAAGTTGAAGGCCAGCCTCGTCGACTACATAATGTTGTGAATTCCAGGCCAGCTGGAGCTACGTGGTTTTTGTCTAAAACGAAGTGAATAAAACCTGTCTGGGTACCAGGAAAAGTTCAGGGAAAAGGTCCTAAGTTGATTGTGAGCCAGAGGAAAGGAGAAGGGAAATAGAGGCTAGAGCTAGGGCGCCCCACACCCAGTGTGGTGGCACCCTGCACCAGCCTACGACAGTTCTGTTGGCTACAGTGAGAGGTCACCTTGCATACGGTTTATCCGTCCTGTAGTCTGACCACCAGTTACAGATTTTCATTTCTGAACACTCAGGAAGCTCAATTCCAGAATGAGGGAGCAATCCACCTTTCACCCAGATTCCTAGTTAACGTTTATCACGGTTGACTTGTATGTCACCTGCAGGTCAGCTCTGTTTATCCACGCTCTGTTTTGGAGCTCTTTGAGGAAACTTTGTGAAAATCCTCCTTTACTTGGAAACATGTAGGAGTTTCCTAACAATGAGGACATTTACAGAATGGTTACAGTTAAGATAAGTTACCGTTGACGGAAACACTCCCGTCTAATCAAATTCCTGTTCGTGGCTTTACTGTTCTCAGGTACTGTCCCTTACCAGATGTTCTACTCATCTGGAATCTAATCTAGCCCCATAAGTGATACTGTGTTACCCTTGGGAGCTGTGGCAACAGAATGCCACAGAGTGACTTAACCATCATACGCTGGCTTATTTCTGAAAGCAAGAAGTCTGAGATCAGAATGTCCATAGAGCGTCAGACAGTGGTGCGCACTATAGATGCATTTGGGAAGCCAAGGGGAGGAGGGGGGGGAGAGAAGGGGGGGGGGGAGGAGGAAGAGGGGGAAGGAGGAGGGGGGGGGGAAGGAGGAGGAGGGGAAGGAGGAGGAGGAGGAGGGGAAGGAGGGGGGGAGGAGGAAGAGGAGGAGGGGGAGGAGGGGAAGGAGGAGGAGGAAGAGGGGAAGGAGGAGGGGGAGGAGGGGAAGGAGGAGGAGGAGAGTTAGAAGCCACCAGGGCCGCAGAATGAAACCCAGTCTTTAGAAGAAAATGTTCAAGGACTGGAGAGATGGCTCAGTAGTTAAGAACGCTTGCTGCTCTTGCAAAGTACCTGAGTTCAGTTCCCACCATCCATGTCAGATGGCTGGCAACTGCCTAAAACTCTAGTCCTAGGAGGCTGACACCCTCTTCTAACCCTCATGCACAAACACACACGTAAGTAGGAATAATATATTTTTTAAAATGAAGATAAGGGGCACTCAGGAGGCAGAGGCAGCCAAGCTCTAGTTCAAGGCCAGCCTGGTCTACAGAGTGAGTTCCAGGACAACCTGGGCTACACAGAGAAACTCTGTCTCAACAACAAAAATGAAGTTAAGGGGCTAGAGAGATAGCTTGGCGGTTAAGAACTCATACTGTTCTTGAAGAGGACCCAGGTTCCCAGCACTCATGAGGTGGCGCATAGGCGTCTGTAACTCCAGTGCTGGGGATCTGATGCCTTCTGACTGCCATGTCCACGGGGCGTGCGAGTGGTGCACAGACATGCATGCAGATACAACTCACATACACATTTGACAAATAAAAAACAACTTTAAAAAGGATTACAGCATGTGCAGTGCTGGGCGTAGAACCAGGGCAGCACCCTATCGGTGGAGCTACAGCCCAGCTGTGAGATGTGGACAGGAGTGCTGGGATCAAAGGCACAGGCTGCTGAGGTGCCCAGCTTCGAGCCAGTGTTTGATTAGAACGAGCAGGGCTCTTTTGTTTTATCTATAGCTGTTCCTAAACGGCAGGAGCTGGAGAGTTGCTCAGCAGTTCCAGCACCCACATGCTAGCTCACAAGTGTCTGGAACTTGATCCTTCACCCGCTTTTGTCTTCCTTAGACACTGCTTCTAGTTGGCGCACAGACATACCTGCAGGCAAAACACTCACACACATTTAAAAAAAATCAGATGGCAGATGGAAGCAGGTAGAGACCTGCCAGCCCACAAAAATGGAAATACATAATTTGTGTATCTTTTTCTCTTTTTCTTTCGTTTTTTTTTTTTTTTTTTGAGAGAGTATCTGTGTATTCCTGTCTGTCCTGAAACTCCATCTATAGTCAAGGCTTCGAACTCAGAGATCTACCTGCCTCTGCCTCCTGAGTGCTAGGTTTAAGGTATGGGCTACCACTGCCCGGCTAATATGTGCTTCTTTACAGACCTCGGCTTTATGTAACTAATGGAGAATGGAGACTGCAGTGGGAACACTGCTTCTCACTGTAGCTTTTATTTATACACAATGTGTCTGTGTGTCTGTGTGTGATGCAGGCTTGTTGATTAACATGTGAACTCATAACCTATCAAACTTTCCCTTTCGTAACTCTTTCTGCTGGAGCTAGTCTTCCAGATATGGCTGGTCATTCACATGTCTTGTGGTCGGCTTGGTTTATCAGGAATCTTCTAAAATCCATCCCAACTGTTTGGCTCCTGGTGCCAACGATGCTGCCCAAACCTGGGATCTATTACTTCCCCTGGGAAGTCAGTGATGGCCAAGTTCCCGAAGGAAGCACACTGAGAACGTTCGGCAGGTGAGAATGGTCATCTATCTCCTCACGTGGTGGGGGTAGCTAAATCGCTCCCCTTCAGAAAACTCAAGGTGCTTTTAATATAGTTTTATCTAATTATAAACAAAATGCTAATATATATGTATATGTATATGTTTTGTTTGGCAACAGGGGATGGGATCCCACTGTGTAGCCCTGGCTGGCCCGGAATGAGCCATGTAGACCAGGATGGCCTTAAACTCACAGAGATCTGCCTGTCTCTGCTTCCCAAGTGTCGAGATTGAAGGCGTACATCATCGTGAGCAGCCATATTTTCTTTTTCTTTTCTTTTTTGAGACAGGGTTTCTCTGTTGTAACCCTGGACATCCTGGAACTCACTCTGTAGACCAGGCTGGCCTTGAACTCACAGCGATCTGCCTGCTTCTGCCTCCTGAGTGCTGGGATTAAAGGCGTGTACCACCACGGCCTGACATTTATATATATATATATATATATATATATATATATACACACACACACACACACACACACATACATGTATATATATATGTGTATATATGTGTATATTTAAAATAAATATATATTATATATTGTATAATATATACATTTAAATACAAATAACCACAAAGTGGTAAAGGAAGCAAAACTCACATGTAATACCGTTGTTCAGACAACCCCTGGTAACTTTTGTGACCTCTCTATACTTCCTCATGTGTGTATGTGTGAGCGATTGTCTGGGTTGATGTGGGTACACACTTACGTACATTTGTACTGTATGCGTTGCATATTATTATGTCACACATTGCCTGAAAGTCAAGTGACACCGCGCATGGTAACACACATCTGTAATCCCAGCTTCCTGAGAGGCCATTGCAGGAGGATCTCAGGTTCAAGGCCAGCCTGGGCAGCTTGACAATGTATTGTCTCAAAGGAGAAAAAATAAATTGGGCATGGTGGCTCAGGCCTTTAATTCCAGCCCTTGGGAAGCAGAGGCACTGGATTTCTGTGAGTTCAGGGCCAAGTTGCTCTGCATGTTGAGTTACAGAAGCAGGGATACATAGTAAGATGTCTCAACCAAACCAAAAACAAACAAAGACAAAATGCAAACCGTGAGTAAGAAAATTAAGGCAGTCAGCCCTCATCTCTAAGGTAGTTGGGAGACTACCGGTGTGTTGTTTGTGTTTTGTTTCTTGGATCAGACTGAGGCCTACCCTAGAGTTCCACTGATCTGTGGGCCTCCACAAGCCTTTGGAGCTCGGAGGTGGGCTTGTCTGTGAGTGAGAGTCATCACGTTTCCTCTGCCCTCCAGGCTGTGCTTCTACGACCTGACACGCTCCCTCGTGACCCTGACAGCTCAGCGCAGGTCTGGTCACTGTCGGCTGCTTGTCTGCACCAAGTTGGTGGAGCCTTTTGAGGCGAGATTGAACTTCCTGTACGTGGTTCTCGGGGAGCTGGAGTGTGAGGAGGGTAAGCCGTGCTCCCCACAATCTCTTCACTCTGGGTCCTGAGCCGGGACATCCTCTTCGTGAATCAAGAACCAGGGATGCACCAGGCCTAGACACACACCTTTAATTCTAGCAAGAGGCAGAGGCATGTGGATCTCTGTGAGTTCTAGGACACCCAGGGCTACACAGAGAGATCCCGTCTGGGACAAAACCCAGAGCCAAAGAACCCAGATAATGTGGAGCTGGGGAGATGCCACGCAAAGGTGAGGACCCGAGTTCAGATCCCCAAGAGCACAATGAAACTCAGTAGATGTCTGACACCAGTGTTCCTACTGGGAGCTCAGACAGGAGACCAACCTGGTGTGCATGGTGGTGAGCAAGAGACCCTGACTCAAAGTGGAAGGCCAGGCCTGGTTCCCTAGGAGCCTCTGACCTCCACATGTGTGCTGTGGCATGTACAAGCCAATACACAGAGAACCATAATAAAAAAGTAAAAGGAAATAGGAATGGCTCGGGCCTGTGCCGCGACCTAGTGGGGTGCTCTGCTGGGATTGCCGTGGCTCGGTCAGGGACCCTCGGGAAACAGGCGTGGCTGGACTAGGAATGGACCAGCATATACTGCCGAGTCAGAGAGCAGGGAAGTGCAGAGAGACAAAAGGAGTCCCAGGTTCCCGTACGGAAGGAATTTCCTTAGACCTCTCCTGAGATGCCCACCGGCCCTTACTCTACGTCTTATGGCTGTCTCGTGGAAACCAAGTCTCAAGAGAAGATGGGGCTGTGCCTGCAGGCCAGGAAGTCAAGGTCGGAGATGTAGAATGCAGGGGGAGGAGTAAGAACCGTCTAGAACAACGGTCTACCCGACATGAAAACTTGAGAGCAAGG
This sequence comes from Cricetomys ansorgei, assembly GCA_026225945.1. Classification (NCBI taxonomy): domain Eukaryota; kingdom Metazoa; phylum Chordata; class Mammalia; order Rodentia; family Nesomyidae; genus Cricetomys; species Cricetomys ansorgei. The sequence goes on along the minus strand of JAMJFZ010001895.1, from coordinate 5,590,507 downwards.
TGGGAGCGTGGCTAAGTGGCAGGTGCCCAGTTCCATCCCCAGCTTCTAAAAAACGCAAGCGCTGAGCCGGTTGAGCTCCCAGGTCATGGCGATGGGGACAGTTGGAGGGGGATCCCTTTGTGTGGGGGTCCGTTTCCTCTTTTCCTGTAAACATATGCTTCCCTTACATTGTCAAAGGAATGTACGTTCACAGTAGAGAATTTAAAGAGTAAAAAGAAACCAGAAAGAGGCTGAGCAGTGGGGCACCGGCCTGCCGTGTGCAAGGCCCTGTTCAGTCCCCAGCAGTGCAGAGAGGGAGGGGGAAGAAAACAGGGGGTTCCTCTTTAATCCTACCCAGAGGCAGCTCCTGCTACTAACTTGGCCCATTGCGCTCCAGTACTCTCCAGTTCTGTTTTATTAGAGAAAATGTCTCCTTCTACTGCCCTGCCTGGTTCCTCCCTGGTTCAGTCGGTCCTCCTGCCTCAGCCTCTGGGTCGCTGGACTGCAGGCGCACGACGCTGTACCCGGCTCCAGGAGTCCGCAGGCGTCTGCCCACCTGTTCCCTCTCCCTCAGCAGACAGCAAGACATTTTATTTAAATAGGCAGCCCGGGGGCTGGAGAAATGAGTCATCAATTAACAGTACTTGTCGCTCTTACAGAGGACCCCAGTTCAATTCCCAGCCCCCAGATGGGGACTCGCAACCATCTGCAGCAGCAGTCCCAGAATCTGACTCTCTCACCTGACCTCTGCAGGTACTGCGTGTGTGTGGTGCACAGATGGATATCCGACAAAACACCCATGCGCATAAAATAATAAAATAAATATAATAAATAAATAAAGTAATAAATATAATAAGTGAATAATAAATCAAATAAAAATAATATAATAAATATAATAAATAAATAATAATAAATTAAAAATAATACTTTTTTATATATGATTAAAAAGAGAGTCAGCATGGATGCAGTGCCAGGAGGCAGTGGGCAGCTTGAGCTGGCGTGTCAGCAGCCCCCCCGGAACGGGTTTACAAAGCCATTTTCCTTTGCATGGTTTATATCACTACACTTTATGTCTGAGGTTTTTTTTTTAAGTTTTAAAAAAACATTTAAATTTTTTTATTTTGCGTACATGTGTGTGTGTGTGTGTGTGTGTGTATGTGTGTTTGAGACAGGGTCTCATGTATCCTGGGCTAGCCTCAAATTAGTTGTATAGCCAAGGTTGGCCCTAAACTTGTTATTGAGCAGAGAGATGGCTCAGCAGTCCAGAGCATTTGTTGCTTTTGGAGAGAACCAGGGCTGCTGTGTACGTGTTACCAGCACCCACACGGCAGCTCTCAGCTATCCTTGACTCCAGTTTCAGGTGGTGTGACATGTTTGTCTGATCTCCACAGGCACAAGGCTTGCACATAGCACACAGGCATACATACAAACACTTGTACACATATAATAAATATATCTAAAACAAACAAACAAACAAACAAACAAACTTGTGATCCTCCTGCCTCTGCCTCCCTCTAGTTGGGGAAACATGCATGTGCCACTAGACCCAGCTATGCAATGAATCTCACCCCCCCCATTTGCTTTAGGACAGAGACTCTCATTATACAGCCCAGGCTGGCCTTGAATTTATGATCCTCTTGTGTCTGACTCCTCAGTACTAAGATCGCACATATGTGTAACCACAGCCAGCTAAATTTTTAGACTTTTCTTAGCATTTTAAAACTTAAATTATAAATAGGGGTATTTATTTTGAGACCGAATATATATGACACACGTTGGCCAGGCTGGCCTTGAACCCACAGCTGTCCTTCTGCCTTTGCCTCCCATGTGCAAGGGTTACAGGCCTGTGACAATGTACCTGGCTATCTCTTAGCTTTTTGTTTGTTTGGTTTTTCTTTTTGTTGTAATAGGGTCTATGTAGCCCAGGCTATCCTGGAACTCACAGAAATCCTGCTCCCTCTGCCTCCTGCACGCTGGTATCGGAGGTGTACACCACCACACCCAGCTGGCTTCAAGATACCTCATCCTCTGACTCAACCAGAAGGATTAAGATTTGAAGGTCAAAGTTCCTGCTCTCATAAAAGATGAAAGAAAACAAATGGCCTTTTATCCTAAAAAACAAAAAAAAACCCTAATACAATTATTCACTTACATGTGCGAGTATACACGTGTGCACGTACGCTCGCATTTGCCTCAGCATGTGTGAATGTGCTGGCGTGACGGTCTTTAAGGCCAACTCTCCAGCTCCTGTTTGGCTTTTTTTGACCCCCTAAAACATTTTTTCTGTATTTTTCTTGGCGTTTCATACATGCCACCCTGACCCGGAGTGGGGAATTAAAGAGGGGGCAGTGGGTAGAGCCCTGTGTAGGCTGTGTGGCCCTGCCTGTCCTGACCTCTCACCTGGCAGAGTGGCTGCTTTTGACCTTCCTGGGCCTGGACGTAAGTCCTGTTGGATGAAAAGGTTCATCAAACATTGTTGAGCCCTGTGTCAGGTCGAAACTTCTGAGGACAAAAGAAAGGTCAGTTAAAGTTACCTTTCTAGACAGGTGGTGACAGCGGCGGCGCACACCTTTAATCCCAGGACTTGGGAGGCAGGGCCTACCTGGGCTACAGAGTGAGTTCCAGGACAGCCAGAGTTACAACAGAGAAATCCTGTCTCGAAAAACCAAGGGAAAAAAAAAAAGGCCCTTTCTAACATTTTTGCATCTAGAGCCAATCAAAAGACTAGTGTGATCCTCTCCCAGGATCCGACACCTCCCGGTCCCTGGGGGGGCTCTGTCTGGACCTGAGGTGTTTCTGAACCCTTCCCCCAGCCTGAGGCTTCCTTGTTTTGTAATTAGCAAGGATCACACTTTGTATAAGCCTCACTGGCTATAACAACTGCCACTTCACAAAGCTCGTTTCTCCTCTTTTAAAAAGTACTGAAAAAAATTTAATTGACACACGGTGATGGCATACACATATTACGGGGCACAGGGTGACATTTCAGTCCACGTCCACGGTGGGTGATGAACAGTTGGTATAGTGATCTCTGTAGAGGATGACCATGTGTGTGGTGTGTGTGTGTATGGTGTGTGTGTGTCTCTTATCTGTATATGTGTGTGTGTTGGGGGGATGTGTGTGGTGTGTGTGTGTGTGGTGTGTGTGTGTGTGTGGTGTGTGTGTGTATTAGGAACACTTAAAATCTTCTCTGCTAGCTGTTTTGAAATATTCATGTAGTTGGCAGCAAGTGGGCCTAGTAGTTGAAGGCTGTAACCCGGAGCTACCCAGGAAATTCAGGGCCTGCTAGGGATGCAGAGTGAGTTCAAGGCCAGCCTGGGCATCTTGGCAAGGCCATGCCTCAAAAGGTTAAAAACAAGAGGGGAGGGGCTCAGTTTAGCGTGGCAACACAAAGGTAAAGGGATTTTCCTGAAGGAGACAGGAGGCTGAGGAAGGAGTTACGTGTTTGGTAAATGATACATGAATACACACACACACACACACACACACACACACACACACACGTGTCGCAGAGCCTGAGCCGCACCACTCAGGACGCAGGGAAGGATTTCTAGACAAGGAGGGAAGTTGCTCAGTGAGGTAAAAGACTCTGAAGTCACTCATCGTGCTATCTGAATCCCTACAGAGGTCTGTGGCCTTTTGGCCACAAGGTAACCAGGGAGGGTGGAGGCTGGGGGTGTGGGACACTTGGAAGGCAAAGGGGATCCCCACCATGCCTGGAAAATGGCTGGAGGGACTTAGGTCAGCGGAGGGGACAGGGAAAGTGAGACAAAGTTCAGGAGTCCCAGGTTCTGGCAGGCGGGGCTGAAGAAGGGCGCGGTGGGAGTGAGAGGCCAGGAGAGCAAAGTTTCTACAGCAGAGGTGGAAGATTCCAGAACAACCGGGTCCAAGGTGCAAGGTGGGCGTGGGCGGTAGAACTGGAGCAGAGGTGAACCGTGATGCAACTGGTTGTCGGGAGGAAGAAGGAACGCAGTATGAAACCTGAGCAGGGGGCGGGCCCTGGGCTCCGTGGGGGTGTGATGGGTGCAGGCGTGGGGGTGGTGAGAGCGTGGTGGGATTCGGGGTGACAGCACAAAGTCAACCTTTGATGTAGTCAAATAACCCTCCATTAAGTACACATGCCAGGGCTGGTGCTCTAAGCCCAGCAGCAGTAGTACTGGACAGCCGTGTGCGTGTGCGTGTGTGCGTGTGTGCGTGTGCGTGTGTGTGCGTGTGCGTGTGCGTGTGCGTGTGTGTGTGTGTGCGTGTGCGTGTGCGTGTGCGTGTGTGTGCGCGTGCGCGTGTGTGCGTGTGTGTGTGTGCGCGCGTGCGCGCGTGCGCGTGTGCGCGCGTGCGCGCGTGCGCGTGTGTGCCTGAACCACGGCACTCTTGCATGCTAGGCGAGTGGTTATATTTTTACTATTCTTAGATGGTCTCTCATGTATGTGAGATGTAGCCCGTTTTTTGTTTTTTTTGTTTTTTTTTTTTGTGAACTGCCAGGTGGGTGCTGGGAATTGAACCGGGGTCCCCTGGAAGAGCAGCCAGTGCTCTTACCTGCTGTGCCGTCTCTCCAGCCCCCAATGCTTTAGTTAGTTGTTTTTTTTAAACACAGCTAGGTGTTTCGTGTGCATGCATATCTGTGCACTGTGTGTGCAGTGCCCGAGGAGGCCAGAGGCTGGAGAGGCGGCTCACTGGTTAAGAGCAACTCCTGTCCTCTGGAGGTCCTGAGTTCGGTTCCCAGTACCCATGCCAGGTGGCTCACAGTAGCCAGTAACTCTAGCTCTTTTGATGATGCCAAGCCTCAGCTTACCAAGGCTGCCCGTTTACTAATGGCTTCTCACGGTGTCGAGCCTCAGCTGTGACCTCTTTATGCCTTCAAAACCAGCAGCACCTGGGTTAACAGCTAATAGCTCAGCTGTGAGCACAGGCTGCAGCCTCTGCCGGTTCTGGAAGACAGCTTCTGTGCTTTGGCCCTGAAAAAACACTTTCTAGACTTTAAGATAGAATGAACCATTTTGACACAGTTCCCGTATTGTAGTGACCTCCAATCACAAATTATAACTCTAATATCCAGTCTTCAGATGGCCTCAGGCCGCCCCCACCAAAAAGGGTTGAGAACAGCTGTTTTGCTCTAATCCCTTTATATCTTAAAGTGTCATCTGAGCCACAGCCTGGTTGTGCCACTACGAAGCCATTTTTTGGGGGGACAACCTACTGTCTTATATGTAATGAAGTGTGGCCCGACTATACAAGAAAAAATAATTGTAAACTGAGACTCAAACAAGTCCATTTTCTGCTGGGACCCGTGTAGGCGGTGAAATCAAGACAGCTTGATTAATTCTGCACTCAGACTGACTCCAGTTGGTAAATGGCCTAGGCTAGACAGGTCAGGTGAGACTTCAGCCAGCAAGCTGATCTTTCAGATGCGTCACAAATAGACGGAGCGATGCCCTACAGAACATGCGGCTCTTCGGTGATGTTCCCGGGAAGCAGTGAGAACTCAAGGGGAAAACTTTTCGGACCCAGACATGATGACACACAGCTGTAATTCCAGCCCTTGGGGAGCGGAGGCAGGAGGACCACTTGCTCAGGGCCATCCGTGGCTACGTAGCAAATTCCAGGGCCGCCTGTCCTGGACTGTAGGAAACCCTAAGAGAAAAGAGGGCTGGAGAGGCAGCTCGGGGACAGAGAGTACTCAGTGCTGAGAGTGAGAGTACTCAGTGCTTCAGCAGGGGACTCGGTCCTGTTCCCAGCACTCACATCACGGCTCAGAACCATCCGTAAGCCCAGTTCCAGAGGACCTGATGCCCTCTTCTGCTCGCCCAGGGTACTGCAAGCACAGTTTGCACCTACATACATGTAGGCAAACACTCACACACATAAAATAAAAAGAAATCTTTCTTAAAATAATAAAAATTTTAAAAAAACCAACTACATATCTGTTGAGGACACCCCAATGTCTTTCCTGATTGACACCTGATAGATTATCTGGTACAATCTTCTGACAGCTCCCCAAGCTCCTTTTCTGAGGCGGGGTGACTTACCCCGATAATACTTGCTTGGGGCTCAGTACCTTGGATTCATCAAACACGATTTCTTTTCACTCCAATTTTCAGTGACACTGGTCCCAGGGTGTCATGGAAGATAGAGTGTTTCCTCAGCCCCGGGCTTTTGGAAGGCAAAGGGATTAATGGCTGAGTTAGAATGTGGTGGTGTAGCTTCCTGGCTCCCTGCACTACACGGGAGCCCATGGTTCTGAGTCTCCTGGAGGCAAATTTGCCAGCTTTCTCAGTGCCCTGGGAAGCTCCACTGGTGGAGTGCTGCAGACCCTCTGGGAAGTCGCCGCCGACACCTCGGTGTCTGTCTTTCAGATGGAGGTTTGGTGGTGAAGGCCCGACTGCTCACCTGTGTGGAGGGGATGGATCTGTCCTTGTTAGAAAAAGCCATCTTGGAGCAGAGGATGTACCTGCAGAAGAGGCAGCAGCCCACAGGAGACACCGGCGCCTTGCAGACTCCTTCACCAGCTCCTCACCCGCTACAGACCCAGGATGCTTCTCCCAGTGACAGCCTCCACCTGGAACCAGAGAGCAGGGGGCAGGTGCCCCTCCCTGGACTGGGAGCTGACCTGTAGATGAAAGCCCACCCCAAGCCGGCCATGGCGCCCACGCCTGTAATTCCAGTGCTAGGGAAAGAGTCAGGAGGAGCCGGAGTTTAAGGCCAATCTGAGCTACATGAGACCCTCTCTCTCAAAACATACAATGTATCTGGTACTCCACCCCAGAGCCCTGGGGCTGCGGCCTGTGAAGGACCTGTGAAGGGTCCCTGAGTAGTGAATAAAGAGTATGAGCTAATACTGTGTCTGTGGTGCCGAGCCAGCTGCAGCCAGCAGGGACCAGCAGGGGGAGCCACACAGACAGCTTGCCTGACAGGAAGCTGCAACCTGCTGAGGGCTTCTGGTGAATTCTGGGCTGGGAGACTGAGGGGAGGATGCTGGGGGCCCAGGGGCAGAGTTGGGGGGCTCAGGACTCAATGGGGTCACCTTTACTGAGGTTCTGACCTCAATGGAGGCTAAGAATCGTCAAACAGGCCAAGCAGAGGCCCTGGGTCCTGAGATGTGACCAGGGCAGGATTGTGGCTTCAGAAGCCTGGGCCAGCTCCTAACCTCTGCCTCATGCTGCCACCCAGTCCCCTGTACAGCCGTTCTGGGTGGACTCTTGTAGCTCCAGAGCATGGACTTGCCTGGACTGAGGCGTCGATCGAGGCAGAAGTTTGGGCTCTCCTGTATTCCGTAGCCAGGCAGTGAGCTTGGTTGAGCTGGGCTAGGCAAGAAGCAGCCCTCAGCCTTGAGCCATCTTCCCAAGCAAGATGGTGGCAGGCAGTGCATGGGGAGAGGCAGGACCTGAACCGGGGCTGGGCAGGGTGCTGTGTGCAGACTCGAGTCTGGCAGAAGGGATGTGTGGTGTGAGATTTAAGTGTCCAGGTACGGTCTGTTTCCCAGGCAGCGCTATAGACATGGATGCGTTCCAGAAGGTAGAGAAGATCGGAGAGGGCACCTATGGGGTGGTCTACAAGGCCAAGAACAAACAGACCGGGCAGTTCGTGGCCCTCAAGAAGATCAGACTGGATCTGTGAGTGTTGGGATTCTTCCCCCAAGACCCCGTCTGTCTCCCAGGGGAATATCAAAACCTGTCCTCATTGAGGGGACTTGCACCTGACCTTTTCGGGTGTCCACAAAGGGGCAGCCCCTACCTCCTGCCCTGACCAGCCTTTGTCCTGGCCCCACTCTGTGCAGCTCGGTGGGTGTACAGTGTGTGCCAAGGAACACAGGTCCTGCTCTTGGACAGGCCTTCTGTGCAGAGACGGGAAACATGGCAGTGAAATGCACACATGCGCACACGCACGCGCACACATGCACATGCGCACATGCACTGTGCACGCGCACATGTGCACATGCACACACACGCACACACATACCGGCCAGGAGTGAGCTCGTGCCCAGTGGTTTCATATTTTCCTACAGGGAGACTGAGGGGGTTCCCGGCACGGCCATCAGGGAGATCTCCTTGCTCAAAGAACTGAAGCACCCTAATATCATCAAGTGAGCTGGGAAACGGAAGTGGGGGTTGGGGTCCTAGATGCCACATCCTGAGACTGACCCCTCCCTGCCAGGCTGCTGGATGTGGTCCACAGAGAGAAGAAGCTGTACCTGGTGTTTGAGTTCCTCGCCCAGGACCTGAAGAAGTACATGGACTCCTCAGCGCTCCCCCTGCACATCGTCAAGGTGCCCGTGAATCATCGAGAGGGTAAGACTACCCCCTACCCCTGCCAGTCACCTTCTGCTCAATGGCTGCTTCTCTTGGCCCCTCCTGCAGAGCTACCTCTCCCAGCTGCTACACGGCTTGAATTTCTGCCACACCCACCGAGTCATCCACCGAGACCTGAAGCCTCAGAATCTGCTCATCAATGAGTTAGGAGCCATCAAGTTGGCTGACTTCGGGCTGGCTCGAGCCTTTGGGGTTCCCTTGCGTACCTACACCCACGAGGTAGTTTAAGGGGGTTCGTGGGAGGGATGGACAAACGATGTCACTAGTGGACTCGGCCACCATGAATGATGCTGCTTCTTGCCCCCGGCAGGTGGTGACACTGTGGTACCGGGCCCCCGAGATCCTCCTGGGCAGCAAGTTTTATTCAACGGCTGTGGATGTCTGGAGCATTGGCTGCATCTTTGCGGAGATGGTAGAGGGGACAAGCTAGGCTGGGGTGTATGTCGGTGGCAGAGCGGTCGCCTAAGCGTCGGGGAGGCCTTGGGTTCAGTTTTTAAGACCACAACCAAAAGCAAAAACAAACTCTGAGCTGGCGGCCGGGAGATGGGTGGGGGGGGGGGGGGGGGGGGGGGGGGGGGGGGGGGGGGGGGGGGGGGGGGGGGGGGGGGGGGGGGGGGGTGGGGGGGGGGGGGGGGGGGGGGGGGGTGGGGGGGGGGGGGGGGGGTGGGGGGGGGGGGGGGGGGGGGGGGGGGGGGGGGGGGGGGGGGGGGGGGGGGGGGGGGGGGGGGGGGGGGGGGGGGGGGGGGGGGGGGGGGGGGGGGGGGGGGGGGGGGGGGGGGGGGGGGGGGGGGGGGGGGGGGGGGGGGGGGGGGGGGGGGGGGGGGGGGGGGGGGGGGGGGGGGGGGGGGGGGGGGGGGGGGGGGGGGGGGGGGGGGGGGGGGGGGGGGGGGGGGGGGGGGGGGGGGGGGGGGGGGGGGGGGGGGGGGGGGGGGGGGGGGGGGGGGGGGGGGGGGGGGGGGGGGGGGGGGGGGGGGGGGGGGGGGGGGGGGGGGGGGGGGGGGGGGGGGGGGGGGGGGGGGGGGGGGGGGGGGGGGGGGGGGGGGGGGGGGGGGGGGGGGGGGGGGGGGGGGGGGGGGGGGGGGGGGGGGGGGGGGGGGGGGGGGGGGGGGGGGGGGGGGGGGGGGGGGGGGGGGGGGGGGGGGGGGGGGGGGGGGGGGGGGGGGGGGGGGGGGGGGGGGGGGGGGGGGGGGGGGGGGGGGGGGGGGGGGGGGGGGGGGGGGGGGGGGGGGGGGGGGGGGGGGGGGGGGGGGGGGGGGGGGGGGGGGGGGGGGGGGGGGGGGGGGGGGGGGGGGGGGGGGGGGGGGGGGGGGGGGGGGGGGGGGGGGGGGGGGGGGGGGGGGGGGGGGGGGGGGGGGGGGGGGGGGGGGGGGGGGGGGGGGGGGGGGGGGGGGGGGGGGGGGGGGGGGGGGGGGGGGGGGGGGGGGGGGGGGGGGGGGGGGGGGGGGGGGGGGGGGGGGGGGGGGGGGGGGGGGGGGGGGGGGGGGGGGGGGGGGGGGGGGGGGGGGGGGGGGGGGGGGGGGGGGGGGGGGGGGGGGGGGGGGGGGGGGGGGGGGGGGGGGGGGGGGGGGGGGGGGGGGGGGGGGGGGGGGGGGGGGGGGGGGGGGGGGGGGGGGGGGGGGGGGGGGGGGGGGGGGGGGGGGGGGGGGGGGGGGGGGGGGGGGGGGGGGGGGGGGGGGGGGGGGGGGGGGGGGGGGGGGGGGGGGGGGGGGGGGGGGGGGGGGGGGGGGGGGGGGGGGGGGGGGGGGGGGGGGGGGGGGGGGGGGGGGGGGGGGGGGGGGGGGGGGGGGGGGGGGGGGGGGGGGGGGGGGGGGGGGGGGGGGGGGGGGGGGGGGGGGGGGGGGGGGGGGGGGGGGGGGGGGGGGGGGGGGGGGGGGGGGGGGGGGGGGGGGGGGGGGGGGGGGGGGGGGGGGGGGGGGGGGGGGGGGGGGGGGGGGGGGGGGGGGGGGGGGGGGGGGGGGGGGGGGGGGGGGGGGGGGGGGGGGGGGGGGGGGGGGGGGGGGGGGGGGGGGGGGGGGGGGGGGGGGGGGGGGGGGGGGGGGGGGGGGGGGGGGGGGGGGGGGGGGGGGGGGGGGGGGGGGGGGGGGGGGGGGGGGGGGGGGGGGGGGGGGGGGGGGGGGGGGGGGGGGGGGGGGGGGGGGGGGGGGGGGGGGGGGGGGGGGGGGGGGGGGGGGGGGGGGGGGGGGGGGGGGGGGGGGGGGGGGGGGGGGGGGGGGGGGGGGGGGGGGGGGGGGGGGGGGGGGGGGGGGGGGGGGGGGGGGGGGGGGGGGGGGGGGGGGGGGGGGGGGGGGGGGGGGGGGGGGGGGGGGGGGGGGGGGGGGGGGGGGGGGGGGGGGGGGGGGGGGGGGGGGGGGGGGGGGGGGGGGGGGGGGGGGGGGGGGGGGGGGGGGGGGGGGGGGGGGGGGGGGGGGGGGGGGGGGGGGGGGGGGGGGGGGGGGGGGGGGGGGGGGGGGGGGGGGGGGGGGGGGGGGGGGGGGGGGGGGGGGGGGGGGGGGGGGGGGGGGGGGGGGGGGGGGGGGGGGGGGGGGGGGGGGGGGGGGGGGGGGGGGGGGGGGGGGGGGGGGGGGGGGGGGGGGGGGGGGGGGGGGGGGGGGGGGGGGGGGGGGGGGGGGGGGGGGGGGGGGGGGGGGGGGGGGGGGGGGGGGGGGGGGGGGGGGGGGGGGGGGGGGGGGGGGGGGGGGGGGGGGGGGGGGGGGGGGGGGGGGGGGGGGGGGGGGGGGGGGGGGGGGGGGGGGGGGGGGGGGGGGGGGGGGGGGGGGGGGGGGGGGGGGGGGGGGGGGGGGGGGGGGGGGGGGGGGGGGGGGGGGGGGGGGGGGGGGGGGGGGGGGGGGGGGGGGGGGGGGGGGGGGGGGGGGGGGGGGGGGGGGGGGGGGGGGGGGGGGGGGGGGGGGGGGGGGGGGGGGGGGGGGGGGGGGGGGGGGGGGGGGGGGGGGGGGGGGGGGGGGGGGGGGGGGGGGGGGGGGGGGGGGGGGGGGGGGGGGGGGGGGGGGGGGGGGGGGGGGGGGGGGGGGGGGGGGGGGGGGGGGGGGGGGGGGGGGGGGGGGGGGGGGGGGGGGGGGGGGGGGGGGGGGTGGGGGGGGGGGGGGGGGGGGGGGGGGGGGGGGGGGGGGGGGGGGGGGGGGGGGGGGGGGGGGGGGGGGGGGGGGGGGGGGGGGGGGGGGGGGGGGGGGGGGGGGGGGGGGGGGGGGGGGGGGGGGGGGGGGGGGGGGGGGGGGGGGGGGGGGGGGGGGGGGGGGGGGGGGGGGGGGGGGGGGGGGGGGGGGGGGGGGGGGGGGGGGGGGGGGGGGGGGGGGGGGGGGGGGGGGGGGGGGGGGGGGGGGGGGGGGGGGGGGGGGGGGGGGGGGGGGGGGGGGGGGGGGGGGGGGGGGGGGGGGGGGGGGGGGGGGGGGGGGGGGGGGGGGGGGGGGGGGGGGGGGGGGGGGGGGGGGGGGGGGGGGGGGGGGGGGGGGGGGGGGGGGGGGGGGGGGGGGGGGGGGGGGGGGGGGGGGGGGGGGGGGGGGGGGGGGGGGGGGGGGGGGGGGGGGGGGGGGGGGGGGGGGGGGGGGGGGGGGGGGGGGGGGGGGGGGGGGGGGGGGGGGGGGGGGGGGGGGGGGGGGGGGGGGGGGGGGGGGGGGGGGGGGGGGGGGGGGGGGGGGGGGGGGGGGGGGGGGGGGGGGGGGGGGGGGGGGGGGGGGGGGGGGGGGGGGGGGGGGGGGGGGGGGGGGGGGGGGGGGGGGGGGGGGGGGGGGGGGGGGGGGGGGGGGGGGGGGGGGGGGGGGGGGGGGGGGGGGGGGGGGGGGGGGGGGGGGGGGGGGGGGGGGGGGGGGGGGGGGGGGGGGGGGGGGGGGGGGGGGGGGGGGGGGGGGGGGGGGGGGGGGGGGGGGGGGGGGGGGGGGGGGGGGGGGGGGGGGGGGGGGGGGGGGGGGGGGGGGGGGGGGGGGGGGGGGGGGGGGGGGGGGGGGGGGGGGGGGGGGGGGGGGGGGGGGGGGGGGGGGGGGGGGGGGGGGGGGGGGGGGGGGGGGGGGGGGGGGGGGGGGGGGGGGGGGGGGGGGGGGGGGGGGGGGGGGGGGGGGGGGGGGGGGGGGGGGGGGGGGGGGGGGGGGGGGGGGGGGGGGGGGGGGGGGGGGGGGGGGGGGGGGGGGGGGGGGGGGGGGGGGGGGGGGGGGGGGGGGGGGGGGGGGGGGGGGGGGGGGGGGGGGGGGGGGGGGGGGGGGGGGGGGGGGGGGGGGGGGGGGGGGGGGGGGGGGGGGGGGGGGGGGGGGGGGGGGGGGGGGGGGGGGGGGGGGGGGGGGGGGGGGGGGGGGGGGGGGGGGGGGGGGGGGGGGGGGGGGGGGGGGGGGGGGGGGGGGGGGGGGGGGGGGGGGGGGGGGGGGGGGGGGGGGGGGGGGGGGGGGGGGGGGGGGGGGGGGGGGGGGGGGGGGGGGGGGGGGGGGGGGGGGGGGGGGGGGGGGGGGGGGGGGGGGGGGGGGGGGGGGGGGGGGGGGGGGGGGGGGGGGGGGGGGGGGGGGGGGGGGGGGGGGGGGGGGGGGGGGGGGGGGGGGGGGGGGGGGGGGGGGGGGGGGGGGGGGGGGGGGGGGGGGGGGGGGGGGGGGGGGGGGGGGGGGGGGGGGGGGGGGGGGGGGGGGGGGGGGGGGGGGGGGGGGGGGGGGGGGGGGGGGGGGGGGGGGGGGGGGGGGGGGGGGGGGGGGGGGGGGGGGGGGGGGGGGGGGGGGGGGGGGGGGGGGGGGGGGGGGGGGGGGGGGGGGGGGGGGGGGGGGGGGGGGGGGGGGGGGGGGGGGGGGGGGGGGGGGGGGGGGGGGGGGGGGGGGGGGGGGGGGGGGGGGGGGGGGGGGGGGGGGGGGGGGGGGGGGGGGGGGGGGGGGGGGGGGGGGGGGGGGGGGGGGGGGGGGGGGGGGGGGGGGGGGGGGGGGGGGGGGGGGGGGGGGGGGGGGGGGGGGGGGGGGGGGGGGGGGGGGGGGGGGGGGGGGGGGGGGGGGGGGGGGGGGGGGGGGGGGGGGGGGGGGGGGGGGGGGGGGGGGGGGGGGGGGGGGGGGGGGGGGGGGGGGGGGGGGGGGGGGGGGGGGGGGGGGGGGGGGGGGGGGGGGGGGGGGGGGGGGGGGGGGGGGGGGGGGGGGGGGGGGGGGGGGGGGGGGGGGGGGGGGGGGGGGGGGGGGGGGGGGGGGGGGGGGGGGGGGGGGGGGGGGGGGGGGGGGGGGGGGGGGGGGGGGGGGGGGGGGGGGGGGGGGGGGGGGGGGGGGGGGGGGGGGGGGGGGGGGGGGGGGGGGGGGGGGGGGGGGGGGGGGGTGGGGGGGGGGTGGGTGGGGGGGGGGGGGGGGGGGGGGGGGGGGGGGGGGGGGGGGGGGGGGGGGGGGGGGGGGGGGGGGGGGGGGGGGGGGGGTGGGAGAACAGGGTAATCTTGAGTTCAAGGCCAGCCTAAAAACCAAGGGCTAAGAATGCAGTGCAGTGGTAGAGCACGTGCCTAGCATTAAAAAAGAAAAAAACAAAACAGAACAGGAGGCCAGGGCAGGTGGCGCACTGAGTCAGGAAGATTTCCTATAGTTAAGGCCAGCCTGGGCTACACAGAACCAGGGCAGCCAGGCTCCCACTGTGGTTAATACTCTACTGGAGGTCGGTTGAGGGTGTCTGTGGCTGGCTGGGAAAGCCAGTCTTGCTCCAGAAAAGATTAGGATTTTAGCATAGTCCTGAGAAAGATATCTTTTTCATTGTTGTTTTGGGACGAGGCTTCACTGTGTAGTCTTGTCTGTCCTGGAACTCACTCTGTAGACCAGGCTGGCCTCCAACTCACAGAGCTCCGCCTGGCTCTCATAGATCCAAGTGCTGGGATTGAAGGCCTGCGCCACCACACCCAACTTGGGAAAGAAATCCCTTCCTGTGTCTTGCCAGCTACCCGGTGTGGGATTGCGTGTGTGTCACGCAGAACACATACTTCCCCTTCTCCCCTGATCTAGGTGACTGGCAAAGCTCTGTTTCCTGGTGACTCAGAGATCGACCAGCTCTTTCAGATCTTTCGAACCCTGGGGACCCCCAGTGAAGCCACATGGCCAGGAGTCTCCCAGCTGCCTGACTACAAGAACAGCTTTCCAAAATGGCCCAGGAAGGGGCTAGAAGAGATCGTGCCTAGTCTGGGCCCAGAAGGCAAGGACCTGCTCCTGGTAGGTAAAGAGGACAAGGACAGCATCCCAGCAGCAGCTGCCCCCAGGTCCTCTGTCACCCACCCCCTTACATAACTCAGAGTCTAGGCTGGACGAGTTTCTGACCTTCGTACACACTTGGCTGGTCCCTGTGTGTATGCAGTCAGGGGCCTTCTCCTGATGAATCCAGTGTTCATCTTCCCTTTTGAAACTTCTCTGAAGTAGTTTGTTTTTGTGTCATGGCTGTTGTCCTGTTTCCTAGTTGTCGCCTGTGTCTGACACACCCTTGTGGACTTCCAGCCCTGTCTAGATGGAGCACTTCCCTGGGCAGAGGCCACACCTCCTCCTACCTCAATGTCCCCACATAGTACCTTTCTCAGAGGTTGGGTCTTCCCCCGGGGCTGGCCGTTCTCTGCCATCTGGGCTCCTGCCACCTATTGACCTCTCTACTGCCTGCTGGACCTCTTTGTCGGCAAAACCTGCAATCCCCATTTCTGACTTCACCTGCTGTTGGGCCAGGGGAGGAAGAGCAGGGACTCCATCGAGGCCATAGTCAGCTACCCAGAAGTCTGTGTGCTGTCTACTGACCTAGTGCCAGCAGGATGGCATGCATTTCTGCTATGACCCCTTGTCCTTCATGTGCTATCCTATGGGTCCTGCCTGAATTTAGGGACCTGAGGGCAGAGAGCTGGACAGGCCCTGCCTCTGGTTGTGTTAGCGTCTCCTTCCCCTTGCTCTTCCTCTGTTCTGCCCCACCCCAAATGCATACTCTCTGGACAGGTTTAGGGACTGCTGCTAACGTGAGACATACCTGTTCTCAACCAGGAGCAGGTGGAACCTTGAGCAACCTGGGTGAACCGCAGGCCTGGAATCAAAACTAATGGTTTAACCTCAGTTCTGGGAGTGTCCTGACCTGGCTTAAAAGCTGGGAGGCATGGGCTAAGCATATGGTTCGGTTGGTAAAGTGCTTGCCATGCAAACACGAGGAGCTGACTTCAGAGTGCCAGAACCCGCACAAAGCTGGGGGTCAGGGCTGGGGGAGGACTCCGTGGGTAAAGCTCTTGAGGCACAATCCTGAGCACTCAACCAGCCACCCAGAGCAGGACACAGTAGCACGGATCTATAAGCCCTGTGCTCCTAGGGTGGGATGGGGCCCTGAGACAGGGGAATCCCTGTAGCTCATGGGGCCTGCCATACACAGTGCAGGCAAACAACAGAGAGACCCTGGCGTGGCCGGAGAGATAGCTGCTCTTGTAGAGTTTGGTTCCCAGTACCCACACCAGGTGTTCATAGCCTACTGTAACTCCAGAGGGAACCTGATGCCTCTGGCGTGCATGGGTGCCTGCACCCACGTGCACATACACACGGACACACACAGACAGACACAGACACACATACACACAGACACGGACACAGACACACACGGACACACACACACACAGACACACACACATGGACACAGACACACATACACATGGACACAGACACAGACACACACACACACACATGGACACAGGCACACACACACACACACACACGACAGCCAGGAGGCAGTAGCTTCACAAAGCTTGAGGGTTCAGCAGCCTCTCAGGGACTTGACCCTCCCACTGGGACCTGGGAAGGGAACTCCTCCGGGTCTCCTGGTCGCACCAGGTTCAATCTCCTGTGTTTCCTCCCCAGCAACTCCTGCAGTATAACCCCAGCCAGCGGGTCTCAGCCAAGAGCGCCCTGGCTCACCCCTACTTCTCTGCTGAGCACCCCCTAGCAGCCTGCCACTGACTGGCGGAGCATTTCTACCACTGAGAACACGTGGGGTCCAGCGCCTGCACCCTCTCCAGTGCCGCCCCGCCCACTTTGTAAGAGAGTGTATCTGAGGAATTTTACATCAGGAGGTTGGCTTGGGTCCTTACTGCCCGCGGGTTGTAGAGTTCCTGTGTTGTTTGTTGGGTTTAATGATGCGATTTCAGAAGATATACAGTTGCTCCGTACATGGGGGTGAGGTGTGGTGCATCCGGACAGGCCCTAGCCCTTCACCTTCACTGCTGTTTGCTGTGGCAGGCCCCAGGGAGAGGGCGCCCTCTGCTGGTCGTGTTTTTGTTTTAAGCTGTTGGTGGGGAGAGCTGAGTTGCAGTTAAACCAAGTTAACAGGAGGTGGGGGTAGGGCGGTTTTCCGATCCTAGACCGGTCAGGGAAACAGAGGGTGTTTAAGTGGTTGTCACATCGTCAAAGATAAGCTGTTGATGTCCTGCTGTGAGACAATGGGAAATAAATGTAATTTGTTCCTGAGTTTTCTGGTGTCATCCTGCTTACAGGGGACATGGCGTGCCACCAAAGGGAAGGTTGGTAGAGGGCTGGAGACGATCCTGATGGGAACTGCGGGGCCAGGGGCCTTCCATGGTCTCTTTCATGACCACCCCATTTCTGGGGCAGTTGGGCGCATCTACCCCACGTAACACATACTTTGGGAAAGAATTCCCATGCAGTGTTGTTCACACCCTAGACATACTGATCCTGAATCCCCAAACGAGAGTAAGACACAGCACCAAGAGAATTCATTTATTGGGGGGGAGGGGCTGGGGAGGAACAGTGAGCTCCCCAAGTTTGAGGACAGAGCCCCACACCACAAATGTTTGAGTACTAGGAGACGGGTGGACAGAGGGAGGACCCACTGCCCGGGATTATGCTTCTCCGGGGCAAGGGGGCGCACACACCACCCCCCTCTGCATAGCCCTCATCAGCGCACGCAGGATCGGGGCAGGGTCGGGGAGGCTGCGCGGTAGCAGCGATAGCCTTCCAGCACGGCTGGGAGCAGCAGCAGGCC
This sequence comes from Cricetomys ansorgei, assembly GCA_026225945.1. NCBI lineage: Eukaryota > Metazoa > Chordata > Mammalia > Rodentia > Nesomyidae > Cricetomys > Cricetomys ansorgei. Next base: position 5,573,297 of record JAMJFZ010001895.1, on the reverse strand, counting down.
ACTCAGGGGGTCTCTGCGGCAGCGCCCCATGGCCTCCTTGTAGCTCAGCCGCTCCTTGGTGATGGGGTCTGTCAGATCCTTCTCGTAGCACGATTCATCCCGCAGGAGCTGGCCCACGTCCTCACTGATCATCCCGCACAGCACGGCCTGAGGGACGGGGACGCGTCCCGTCCTCTTGGGGTCGATGAGCCCTCCGGTCAGGTGCTGCACCAGCAGATGGGGAAGCACGCTTTCCTGGGGCATCCACCCCTTCTGGATGGCCTCGCCAACAGACAGCCTCTTCTTGGTGACCGGGTCCTCGATGCCGGTGAAGGCCTTCTGAGCATTGAGGAGCCGCTGCGTGGAGGTGTTCTCAACGAGCCCCCGCTCCACCGCCTTGTGCACGGAGTATCGCTCACGACTGAGGAGGTCCACAATGCCCCCTGTGGCCGCCTGGGCCTCCAGCAGCTTCTGCCCAGTGATGGGGTCCAGCATGTTCTTGGCCACAGCTGCCTTGATGCTGCACTTCTTGTCTGTGGCTGTGTCGTAAACCCCGGCGATGGGGAAGCTGTCATCAGTGAGCCCAAAGGAGAGGCCTGGCGAGAAGGAACCGGTACCCTGGGGGCCTGGGGAGCAGAGTGGGGACTTGGAGATGATGGACCCGATGGACAGTGAGGAACAGGGCTTTGTCTCCCCCGCCACAAGCAGGGCAAACTCGGAGATGGGGAGGCGGCCGTCTCTGTACCGGTGGTACTCTTCTTTGGAGATGCGTCGGCAGCGAAGGGCGGCCTCGATGGAGTACTGCTTCCCGCTCTTGCGGTCCAAGAGGACAGACTCTTCCCCGCAGGGGCTGGAGGTGGTGACTTCTTCCCAGTCGCACTCAAGTTCCTGCAGCTGGAGGTACTGGCCTCGGTCGATGATCCCCCTCTTGTAAGCCTCGTAGGGAGACATGTCATTGCCGGTCTCCGGTTCCAAGATGCAGATCTTGGTGGAAAGGTTGGTCTCCCGTGTCTGGGTTTCCTGGCTGAGCTCCTCACGGCTCACTTTGGTGTGCAGGTCCCTGAGGGTCCTCTCCTTCTCGTAGATCTTGTCCTTTTCGTGGAGAATGGCAGCCTCGAGCTGTGAGAGGGCCTGGTCTCGCCGGACTGCCTTCTGGCGCTCCTCCTCCGTCTTCTGGCTAAGCAGCCTCCCCTCCTCCTGCAGCTGCCACGCCTTCTGCTGCTTCTGCCGCTCCAGGTCCCGCAGCTCCTGCTGCAGCCGACCCCGGTCCTGGCTTGCCTGGTCACGGGCCTTCTGGAGCTCAGCCTCCTCCCGGGACCAGGACCTCCTCTGAGCCTCGGCCCTGTCGATCCGCTCCCGCAAGCTCCGAACCTCCTCCTCGCGGCCCTGGCGGGCTGCGCGCTCCCGACTGAGGGTCTCCCACAGCCGGGCCCTCTCGCCCTCCAGCACCCGGTCCTTCTCCACCCTGATCACCTCCTTATAGATGGTCTTCTCCTGGGACTTGGTTTTCTGGAGGAGGTCGACCTGGACCTGCAGGCCCTGGCACTCCCGGTGCAGCTCCACCACGCGGCTCTTCTCCCGGTCCAGCTCTCGCCGCAGGGCTTCTGCGGACCTCTCCAGGTCTGGATCCTTCTCCAGCTTGACCACTTCCTCCACGATGATCTTCTCCTGCAGGGCGGGAGGGCGCTTCTCCAGCTCCTGGATCTTCAGCGTCAGGTGCCGCAGCTCCCTCTCGGCGGCCAGCTTCCTGCTGCGGTCCTCCTGGAAGCTGAGCAGGGCCTCCTTCTCCTCCACGCCGGCGCGCAGCTGCCTCACCTCCAGCTCCAGCTGCCGCCGCCGCCCCACCTCCTCATCCAGACTGCGGCTCAGCCGGCTGTGGTCCTCGCGCAGCCTCGGGTCCTTCTGGGTGACCACCACCTCCTGCACCACGAGCTGCTCCTCGGGCCGCCTCCTCTCCAGCAGCAGGAACTTGCTCTGCAGCTCGTAGACGGCATCCTCGGCCGCTCGCCTCCTCTGGACGGCCTCCCGCACCTCCCGCCGGAGCCGCTCGGCCTCTTTCTCCAGCACCGGATCCTTCTCGTGCCGCACGACCTCCTTGCTCACCATCTTGGTCTCCACCTTGGACCGCTCGCGCCTCCACTCATCGCGCTCTCCCCGCAGCCGGATGAGCTGCTCCTGGCTGCGCCCGCTGGCGTTCACCAGCTCGTTGAGCTGAGCCTTGAGGCGGTCTATCTCACGCAGCACCTCGGGGCTCTTCTCGTGCCTCACCACCTCCTCAGTCACCTCCTTGTACTCCACCACGGGCTTCTGGGCGCGGAGGGCCTCCAGCTCGGGCAGCAGCCTCTCCACCTCCCGCTCCACACTGCTCCTCTTGCCGCCTGCCTCCTGCAGCCGGGCCTGGAGCCGAGCGATCTCCCGCTCCGTCTCGGGGAGGACCTGGAAGGTCTCGTTGACCCGCTCCTGCAGCTGCACCTTGGGCTTCTGCTTCTCCACCACCCTGTACTTGTCCTGCAGATCCTGCAGCTCCCTGCTCAGCGCAACATTCTTGTTCTTCTCCTCCTCCAGTAGGCTCCTCAGCCTGGAGGCTTCCTTGAGAAGACCAGGGTCCTGCTCCACCTTCTTTACCTCCTTCACGATGACCTTGGGCTCCACCGAGCTGATCTCCTGCTCCAGGTCTTTGATACGAGCCTGGATCTTGGCCACCGCCTCCTCCGCCCGCTTCCTCCTCGCAGCATCTTCCTCGATCTGTAGCCTGAGAATCTGGGCCGCCTTAACCACCTCCAGATCCTTCTCCACCTTCACTACCTCTTTCACCACAACCTTCTCTTTCACGCTCATCTCCTTCTGCTCCAGGGCCTGCAGTTCATCCCTCAGTTCCTCCAGCCGGGCGGAGAGGACGGTGTTCTCCCCCCTCAACCCCTGTACCGCACTGTGCAGCTGGGTGGCCTGGCTATCCAGGCCAGGGTCCCTCTCGACTTGGGTAACCTCTTTGGTCAGCAGGTGAGGCTGCACGGTCCTTCTCTTGCTCTCCAAGTGCACCACCTTTTGGGCCACCATCTCCAGGTCGGCCTGTAGGCGGGCCCGCCTCTTGCCCTCCTCCTCCACCTGGGACGACACCCGAGACACAGCTCTCTCTAGCTGCGGGTCCCGGTAGAGCTCCACCACTTCCTTTTCCTCCAGCCTCGCCACAGGTTGCTGGGTCCTCAGACGCAGCAGCTGCTGCCTCTGCTCCTCCAGCTCCTGCTGCACCTCAGCCACCCGCTGCCTCTCTTCCTCCAGCTGGGACTTCAGGACCTCTGACTCCGCCCCCGCTTGGGCGGGGCTCCCAGACCCCAGCTTCTCGCTGTGGGTCACCTGCAGGTCCTCACTAAGCTCCTTCTGCAGGGAGAGAAAAGAGAGAGAGAGAATGAGATAGTGTTTGTTTGTGTTGTGTGTGTGTGTGTGTGTGTATGTGTGTGTGTGTGTGTGTCCGTCCTGGGGTGAGCAGAGGAAAGACTGGAGCCCCATTTTTCTGCACCCACACCCCAGAGTTCAGAAACCATCCCCTGTTTTCTAAGACTCCCCAGTAGATCCTGGGCAATGGAACTAAAGATGTGGGTGCTTGGACACAGGATTTTGAGGAGATCAATTAGATGCTATTAAGGCACCAGGTAGGATTCAGGCCAAGTCTGCAGTACATAGTGTCCTCTTCCCTAACCCTTGGGCCCAACCTTCTCCAGTAGATGCTGAAATACGGCTCAGGAAGAGAAAAGCTGGTAAGCCCCAGGAGCCACAGAGAGCTCCTGGCTTCTGCTCTACCAGCAACAGAGAGCTAGATGGCCTGTTGCCTGTGTTTTGAGTCCCGAGGCTGATGACTACAGAGCTTTTCTCTGATCTCTGGGGCTAGAGGACACGTCCCCTATGGCTGCCTATGGCTAAGCAATGTCTGTGCTGGAGGACATCCCCAGGGCCTGCCAAATACAGGGACAAGCCTGAAATCACTGTGCCCAAGCCTGCCCAGGGGCTGCAGGCTGCAGGGCAGAAAGGAAGCCGGAGGCCAACGGCAGGCCAGGTTGCTGATGAGGGTACAGGGTGGGCACCAGCTCTATACCTTCTCCAGCATCTTTTTAGCAAACTCCAGCTGGTGCAGCTGCTGCTGCTGGGCTGCAGAGACCTCGGTGTAAGCCGTGGCAAGGTTCTTCTCCTGGAGGTGGCAAAGTGGAGACAGGGAGGGCGGAGTCAACTCTGGCCTCAGCAGCTGTGGAGCTGGTGCCAAGCGATGCTAAGCCCTGCTGGGACCCGTCTCACCTCAGCCTGGAGGCTCTCCCCCAGGGAAATCACTCGGAGCCTCTTAGGGGCTGACACTGCCAGGGTGGGCTCCACGGAGCAGCAGTAGGTATCCACTTGGAGCTCGTAGTCCTGACCCGGGAGAAAAAGTCACTAACAGAGACTGGGCGTGGACGGATGAGGGTCCGGAACAGGGAAGGAGGCCGGTGGGATGAGAGGGAGAAGCTGAGGCACAAGCGCTCACCTGGAGAGCTTCCTGCAGGTCCTGGGTGAGGCGGGACACTGCGGCCCGGTCCTGTTCACGGCCCAGGATTTCTTGCACCAGCCTCTGCCAAGGAGGAAGTAAGGGTCATAGCGGCAGGGAAAAGCCCCTCCTCCAGCTGGCATCTCCAGGGTTACAAGCAGCCAGCATGCACAGAGGCAAGGCGACCCAGGGATGCCTGCCTTCTCTGACACCCTTCTCTTGGGACCTTCTTGCCGGATGGCCCTAGGAATTCTGTCTTGGCCCAGTGGCTCTTGCACTGGAATTCTAGTGTCGTTAGGACAGAGCTCTGCTGGACCCGACTGCCCAGCAAGACCCTGGGACACGGCCTGAGACAAGCTTCCAGGTGATGCCGATGGTACCAGTCAGGACCCAGCTCTGGAAACCACTGCTCTTCCCATTGTTCTGAACTCTAGGTTCGTCCGTTTATTTGTCTAGAATCTTAAATAAGTAAATAAATAATAAATAAATAAAACTAGGCGGTGATGGCGCACGTCTTTAATCCCAGCGCTCAGGAGGCAGAGGCAGGCGGATCTCTGAGTTCGAGGCCAGCCTGGTCTACAGAGTGAGCTCCAGGACAGCCAGAGCTACACAGAGATACTCAGTCTCAAAAACAACAATGCTCTAAGAATCCCAGCTTCATCGTTCTGAGAACAGTCCTACCCCTTCTGCCCCAGCTCTCAGGGGCTTCCCTGTCTCCCTCTCATTCGTAGCCAGAGCCGGGATGGTCTGTTCCTGCCTCACACCCCTCCGCTTTCCCAATATCAGAGTCCTCTGAAAGGGACTTTTCTCCTCCCCTGACCCCTGGGCTTTTCCCTTGGTCTCTTGCCCTCAACTCCCACAAGTGTCCACCAGGGGGCGCTCACACCAAGCTGGCGCCTCCTCTCTGAAAGTGTTCATCAGCCTCAGGCCTGGGTAGGACAGGCTTCCCCAGCAGGTGGACTGCCCCAGGGAGTAGGTCTACACCTTCCACTCCTGCCTTACCCCCTAGAGCCTTAACACAGTGGAGGAAAAGTGGCTGGAATCCCACCAGGGGAATGTGTACCCCTCCCTTTCCCCCCCAACTGTGAATCCTCTTGCTTTTGAGCTTTGACCTCATGAACACAAGTAGCTGTCCCTGCTGGGGAGGCTGGGAACTGGTAGCTAGAGGCCCCAGCTCGAGGCCACCCTAGTAGCCCCGGCTCCTCACCTTCTGTGCTTGCAGCTTGTAGGCAATCTGGCTGGGCCCATCGCTGGGCTGCACCTGGTTGTGGGGCAGCTGCTCCAGCCAGGAGCTCAGGTTGTCCCTGCCATTCCTGAACTGCTGGTAGGTGAGGCTGGCGTCCTGCAGTATCTTCTCCCTGCCAGAGGACAAGGTTTCATAAAGGAGTGAGAGCTGACCCCCAGGGACAGGTCTGGGGGTACACAGAGAAGGCTGGTGGGTGCCTCTATCCTGAGACAGAGCAGAAGGCCTGAGCAACAGGCCATGTAGGCCCGACACGGATAAGGGAGGGACGTGAGGATAGTTATCACCCCATTTGAGAGGTAGGGAAACAGTCTCAGAGACGTCAGGTCACTAGGTCAGCAGCAGCAGTGCCTGGGCTCCCCTCATTCCCATTCCACGTACCGCAAATCCAGCTGGTCCCCCACGGCATGGTAGCGGTCAGTGAGGACCCGCACCTGGCGCTGCTGGCGCGGCAGATCTTGGCAGAACTCTTGGAAGTTGTTCTGCAGCGCACCGCACGCATGCTCGGCGGCCTTCAGCTGGCGGTGCAGGCCTAGCACGCAGGCCTGTTGCTGGAGGAGCTCTTTCCGCTGGTGCTGGAGGAAGAGGGGACAGGATGGAGCGTGCTCCAAGCTCTCCGGGATACCCAGACCACTCCTTCCCTGCCCCCTCCCACCAGGAAGCAGCAGGTAAGTCCTACCTGCAGCTCGCTGACCCTCTCCTGCAGTGTCCCCGAGCCTTCAGGGATGGGGCACTCCTGCGCCAGGGTGGTCTCGAAGCCTCGGATGACCCCGTCTGCCTCCTGGATCTGCTGCTCCAGGCCCAGAGCAGCCTTGGCTCTGCAGTGAGAGACTGACAGTCAGACACCTCAGCCATACACTCCACCACCGCCCCCCCCCCCATAGCCCCCTCCTGAGCACTGACTTCTCCCCACAGAGGTGGCACAGGCTCTGCACATCATTGAACTTGTTCTTGACATTGTTGAGGACCACGGGCAGCTGCAGGGCGGCTGGGCCCACAGGCTTAGCAGACAGAAACGCCTCGCACTCCTGCTGGGCTGCCTCCTTCTCAGCTCCCAGGCTCTGAAGGCGCTGTGCGGTGCCCTGGGTCAGACACAGAGCAGGCAGAGAACGGTCAGAGTTCCCGCATCACCTAACCCTGTGCTCATGAAGGCACCGTACACTTTGGGTCCGGGCCTGGCTCCTCTAGTCCCTAAGTGGGTAGCCTACGGCAAGACAGCCTTTCTTACCCCAGGTCTGGTCTCTTCATCTCAGAACGAGGGATGAAATGAGATCTTGTATATTAGGCACTTAGCAACAAGAACCAGGCACACCGTGGCCTGTGGGTGTGTCGCTCTCCTGCTCACTGGCAGGCATTCTACCTTGCCGTTGCTTCAGGTTGGGTAGGCGCGGAGCCCTGGCTCAGTGCACTCGGGCTGCTGGCTTCTGTCTCTCATCACAACTAACTCACCCACGCCTCTGATACGGCAAGGACCCATGTGGCAGCTTATGGCTGCAATCCCAGCACTGAGGAGGCTGAGGTGGGAGAACAGAGTCCAAGGCCAGTGTGGGCCACATAGGGAGACTCTGTCTCAAAACAAGCAAGAAAACAAAAGACCCCAGAGACCTATTATGGTGCGGCAGGGTCAGCCACCAGCCCCTAACATCCGTAACCATGGATGTCTCGTCCGTGAGACCCTCCAATGAGCACCCAGCTTCCTCCTCTTGCCACATTGTAGCTGTGACCTGTCTTCCCCTGCCTCTGGGAAGCCTCCCCTTCTCCCCCCTCCCTGGCTGAGCTGCTGCCTCCCACCATCCACAGATAGACCAGAACAGGTTATGCAACAATGCGAATGAACATGGTTCACATAAACCCAACACTAATGGTATGCTATATTTAAGCAGAAACCGGTTCGGAAGGCTAACCAGAATGCTTGGGCCTCCACCCAGGGCACTTTTTCAGGCTGCTGGGTTCATGTGTCAGAGCACACGGCCATCGCTGACTGACGCTGACAGTGTCTCCATCCCTCCATGCAGGCTTTCCCTACAGCCCTGAGAAATCTCCCCCTACGGGATATCCCAGGCCCCCTTGCTGTTCCCACAACTATCGCTAGAGGAAACTTCCATGTGTGGGGTCTCTACTCTGGGCAGGGTGCTGTCACACTCTCACCCCCAGGATGCCCGAAGGATCTGGGTACCAGTCCAGAGGAGAGAAAACCGAAGCTCAGAAAAGTGACTTGTCCACGGAAGACCCAGGATGGGAACCCCACTTTCTGAGTTCATGGTCCCCAGGAAGGCATACACCCTCAGGGCAGGGCCCTTTCTGAAGTTCTCACCTCCTGGCCGTGGATTCGGCCCTCCAGGTCCTTCAGTGGGGTTGAGCGGTTCAGCGGTGCCCGCACCCAGGTCAGCACCTGCCTCTCTATCTGTCCCAGCTCCCTATCCAGCTGGGTCATCTGGGCCAGGAGCTTCTGAGCCTGTGGGTCAGCGGGGGCTGTTCCTGCCGGAGCTGGGGACACGGATGTACTCGTGAGGGTCCAGGCCTTTATGTCTGCCTGGGGGCCTGCAGGGTGTGGGGGATCTGGAGGATGGGCATGGCCTCACTGAGGGAGGGATAATCCTACAGAGTTCCCATCAGCCCCCTCGAGGGCCGTCCTCTGGTACCCTGTTGGCCAGGCTGTAAGGGCTCTGCAACAATGGCCTTGAGGCGGCTCTTCACCGTAGACAGTTTCTGCTTCAGGGTCTGCAGCTCCGTGGCCAGCCTGGAATGAGGAGGAGATGAGAGAAGGGTATCTCTCTCCCTATCCAGCCCCAGCACCCACGTCTTCGAAGGAAGCCATTGGCCTTGGTGCCTGTGGGCATCTTGGGATGAGGCACCTGGAAGCCTTGGCTACAGCTTCAGGGTCTGGCGCTGGGATGCAGAGGCAGGCAGCTGGGGCGCTCTTGGTCTCTCCTCCAGGGCCCTGAACCAGCCACGTGTAGGGGTCAGCGTTGTCCTTGAGTGTGTACTGCTCCCCCCGAAGCAGCTGCACCTGAGGGGTGGAGGGAGAGGGGCTCCTGTGGGATCCAGGGTAGGGGCTAGCGAGGTGGCTACAGTCAAGATGGGTAGGTTCTGGGGACAGGGATGGGTGGGGGCAGCAGCTGGAGAAGAGGTGGGAGGGGCTGGTAAGGAGGGGACAGGGCAGAGGTGGAATTGGAGAGGGGCAGGGCTGGGTCAGGGACAGATAGAGGGAGAGGGAGGGGCAGGGTGGGGTAGTTGAGTTCGGAACAGAAGCTAGAAGAGGCTGTAGCAGGGTGGGGTTGGGGGGCAGAGACTGGGTCAGGCGAGGAGGGCAGGGAGAGCTTGTACTTCTCCCGAGTCCCAGTCACAGATGCTGTCCACGCGCAGGGGCTGCTCGGGTGGATTCCTGCGCTGGGGCAGCGGGGCCACCGCCCGGCTTCGCTGCTGCAGCTCTCCGACCGCCCTCTCTGCTACGGCCAGCTGCTTCTCCTCTGCCTGTGCGGAACCCAGGCAGCAGGCGCTCAGGCCAGGCTGCAATGGAAGCCACACGTCCCCTTCCCACCCACCTCCCAAGAGAGCCCGGGTGCGGCCTTCATCAGGGCAGAAGTCTAAATCGGACCAGATGGATGGAGGGTTCAGGATGCCGGCCAGCACCACACCGGCCTCCAGAGCAGAAGCCAGCTCTCTCGGGCTTCTCTAGTCAGGCCGTAGATGAGCAGGCTGATGTGAACCTTGGGAGCAGCCCCTCCTCCTGGGGGCTTGGGGCTGAACTGGGGACCTCTTTTCAGGTGAGACAGCAGGCTCCACACCCAGCGCAGGATCGGACAGCCCAGCGGGCCTGGGCGCGGCTGCCTCACCTGCAGCTGCAGCAGGAGCTCTGTGGGAGAGCCCGAGGAGTCCCCAGCCACAAGGTCGGACTTGGTGTCCAGGTTGGAGCTGAGCTTCGCCAGGGTCTGGCTGACTGAGTCTGCTTCTTCCTGGAACTAATGTCAGTGGGTGGTGAAGGGCAGAGCCGGGGGCAACCTGCTACCCACTGACCCTGTAGAGTCGCCGGACACTGGCCAGGCTAAACTCATACTACGATAAAATTCAAGTCAGGTTAAACCAAGGCAAGCTACACTCAAACCAGCCTAAAACAAAAGCAAAACCAAAACAAATAAAAAAAGCAGGTTAAATCTCAACCAGCTAAACAAGGACCAACTACATCTACCCAGGCAGTGGGACCTTCTTAGAAGGGCATGTCCACTGGGCGGAGGTGGCAGGAGTCTTAATCCCAGTCTTTAGGAGTGCTCCTTAGCTACAGAGTGAGTTTGAGGTCAACCTGGGTTACACGAGACTGTCTCAAATTTAATGAATTAATTTAAAAAATTAGAAAATAAACTTATTCGCTAGGAGTGAAATCATCTCTGAGAACATATTCTTTTTTTTTTTTTTAAGATTTATTTATTTTATTTATGAGGGTACACCAGCAGGCCAGAAAAGGGCATCTGATCCCATTATAGATGGTTGTGAGCCACCACGGGTCTGGAAGAGCAGTCAGTGCTCCTAACCTCTGAGCCATCTCTCCAGCACTTAAGAATGTATTCTTGGCATGATTCCCCTACAGGGACCTAGGCACGATGCCAGCTGTCATTTTAGTGTCACACACAGCCCCGGTGTGCGTTGCCACCCCTCCCAACCCCCTCACCCCTCCAGCCACCACCCCGGCCCCACTCACCTTGCGGTAGCTCTCCACGTGCTGCAGCTGGCTCTCCTGGCAGATGCAGAGGTTCAGGAAATTCTGCCACTCCATCTTGAGGGCCTCCTGGTGAACCTGGAGCACAGAGGGGGAGCTCTGGAACCTTGCTCCACCCACCAGCCCTCCACCCTGTTTGGGGAGCACAGGGTAGAGGTGTCGGGGTGGGGGGGGCAGAGGGGGACCACCACACCTGGATGGGCCCAATGGCTGGGTGCCCGAGCTCCACCATGCGTTCTCCGTCATCCTCCAGCTGATTGATACCCTGCTCCTGGGCCAGCAGTTGGTGCTGCTTGAAGTGCTAAGGAGGATGGACGTGGGGACAGCCATGAGCAGGGAGAGATGGCCCCGGACACCCCCACCGCCTGGGCCTGTCCCCACGGACCTCATACTCCCGCCTCACGCCCGCAGGGTCGGGCATGAGGTCACTCCAGTCCTGCTGCAGGATGCGGCCTTGCTGCTCCGCCAGGGCGCTCAGCTGCCGCGTGCAGCCCTGCAGGTGCGTGTACAAGCTGCCCAGACTCTGTCGGCGCCATGAGGCTGCCTTCTGTGCTCAGGAGAGAGGGAGGTAGCATCAGTGCCCTCAGCAACAGTGGCCCCGGGGAGGGTCCAGGCAAACGGGTCCCACCGACCGTAGCTCCCAGCCCCCCAGCCCATCTTCCGGCTCACCAGCAGGTCACGGTATTGGTTCCTAATGGTAGCTGCATCCTGCCTCAACCGAAGAGAGAAATGGGGCCAGTGAGAAGCGGGGTGTAACGTGATGGCCCCTGCATTTGGGGCGCTCTCCACTGACATCTCTCCCTTGAAGGCCAGTAGATTTTCCTGGCTTTGATAGAGGGGAAGGGGGCCCACTCTGGGCTGGGCAGGGATGCACCCACCGGTCCCACCAGGGTCCGCAGCTGCTGCCCGTAAGCCTCGATCTCCCTCTGCAGGATGTTGTGCTCGGCCACCTGCTGCTCCAGCTCTGCCATCCCAGGCCCATACTGGCCCTCACGGACCAGCTTCTGCAGAAGAACCAGGCCCTCAGCCCCACGAGGAAGGCCTGGGTCCTTCCCCACCCATCCCCCAAGCCACTGTGCCCTCCCCACCGCAGAAGGAGCAGAGTTAGTCATAGAGGCAAGAGTGGCCAGGCTGGGTGAGCGGCCTGGGTGAAGCGTGGCTGTCCCCCACGGCTGGGACAAGCCGTTCTTACGTGGCTCTGTGGACTTAGCTCTGAATCCCACTGATTCTCAGGATTGGGCCTCACGCTATGCTCCTGTTTTATCTGCAGACTAAGCTTCAGTAACTGCTGCCTGGAAGTGCCAGCCAGACCCAGGCCCCTCCCCACTGTCCCTGGCTGCCATCAGGATGCATCAGACACGAATGTTCAGTGTCCTGTGACTTGGTATGTCCGCGGTCCATCCTACCCCAGCCCCTCCCTGCAGGAGCCTTCGTGCCTTCCTTGGGCCCTCACCTCTTCACTGTGACCCAGCCCACCCTCTCCACCTTCCCAGGTTGCACCACCGTCTTCTCCAGGATCCCTGAGAAATCCCCAGGTCCCAAGTCGAAGCCCCAGTCAACCCTGTTCTGTCTAGCTCTCTGCCTGCACTGGGCGTGGCTTGGAGCTCTTGAGAACGTGTTGATGCACCAGTGCCCCTGACCTGTTTCTGCTCCAACACGCGCGCCCAGTCGACCCTGGGCCCCACATCCGGCGGCAGCACCATCTTCTCATACAGGGCGCGGTATTCAGCGCACTCCTGGGTCACCCGCTCGTGGAGCTGCTTGATGCTGCCGAGCGAGGAGGGCGCGCCAGTCAGAGTGAGCTGGGTTCTACGGGGTCCCCCGCGCCTCCGCCGTGAGCCCCGGTCCACTCACTCCTTCTCGATCTCCTCCGCCTGCGGGTGCTTGAGCCTCCGAGCCTTGTCCACATCCAGGAAGAGATCTTTGAGCAGCACCTCGGCCTCCTTCAGGTTGCGCCCGCTTTCCTGCTGGTGCTGCAAAGCCTGGTTCTGCTCTCCATTCTGCCGGTCCTGGGTGAGACATGCACCGGCATGCAAGGCCTGAAGCCTCACATCTGCCCCTCCCCCCCATGTTCTCTCTGACTCCCCCCCCTTGGGACTGTGGTCGCACCAGCCCGCCTTGGGGACCACCAAGTGGAGAGGCAGGGCATCCGCGTGGCAGGTGGCAAAGGGTCCCCCAATTTGAATCCCAAAGTAGGGAGCATGATGCAGAGGGGGAGCTGAGCCTTCCCCACCGCTGGAGTGGGCGGCTGTGGGCTGGGGTCTATGTTGTCCATCCCTCTCCACAGAAGGTCCTCTGGGGACTCCCAGGCATTGAGTCTGGGCCCCCACGCCCCTGGTCTTCGCCCTGTTACAGAATCTCACTTGCTGCAGTCTCTTCTGGGTCTCCAAAATGTCCCTCTCCACCTGGTCAGCGTTCACTTGCATGCGGGAGATGAGCAGGGCCAGTTCCTGGGTTGTGGCTCTGGTGGATAGTCAGGGACAAAACGACATCATGGACAGGCCCTCTGTGCCTGCCATGTGGGACCTTCCCTGCCTTCCCACAGGGAGGAGAGACCCGGGCTGTGAGCTGCTATCATAAAGCAGGTATGTGTCTCAAGCTCTCCAAACCCTGTCCAGCCGCCTGCCTGCTTCCTGGGCTTGGTTAGGTAGGTGGCCCAGGGGGAAGGTAAATTACCTAAGACAGCCTGGCTGCTTCAGGAGAGGCAGTTGGGCTGACTGAGGGCAAGGGGGTAGTGGCATATACTCCCAGCTTCTCCCATTCCAGCCATGTCTGCTCCCCATCAACTTTACCCAAAGCGCTTCAGCAGTATGGAGACTTTAGTGACTCCCTGAAGGAAACAGTGTTGGAGCAGGGAGAGGCTGAGAGATGGTTGGGTACCCCAATATCCTTCTGCTGATTCACGGACTCAAGAGCTTGGCCTCCGACCTGTTTGGTCTGTAGCACACACGAGGAAGGCTCTTGCTCAAGCCCAGGGTTCTTTCCCATGCAGTAATTCAGTGTGTATCACATAGCCCTGTGGAGCTCCTACTGTGTGCTTGTGTAGAGTCCCTACTGTGTGCTTGCACATGAGGGCCAGAATCAGGCAGATCTGAAAAGGCATTCCTTCCAAGCCTCGTGAGCACCCTTCAGAAGTCACGGTCCAGGTGACTGGAAGGTACTAGCTGGGTTGCCCCTGGACCCTCGAAGGGCAGAGCAGTGAAGACACAGAAGAAGTCTGTGGTCAAGAAGTCCTGGGTCCGGTCCTTCCTCCCAGAACTTGGAAAGTAACCAAGGTGGCCCAATCCTCCTGCCTTCACCTCCTGAGTTCACAGGTATGTGCTACCACATCTGGCTTTACTTATTTAAATGTTTCTAACCTTAAAAACAAAACAACAGCAAGAACCCACAACAACCAAGTCTTACCGTGTTGCCCAGGCTGGCCTCCCACGCTCTGGAATCACAGGTGTGATCCACCATGCCTGGCTAAAATGGGTTTTAGTATCTTTGGCAAATTGCTTTGCTTTTATGTGACAGGATCTCACTATGTACCCTTGGCTAGCCCAAACTCACTATGCAGACCAGGCTGACCTCAGATTCATAGAGATTGTCTTCTTCCGCCTCTGAATGCTGGAATTAAATGTGTGTGCCGCCATGCCCAGCCCTGAGCACAGGGTTCTCATGGGCATTTGAAGAATTAATGAATCCAGTTCAGAACAGCATGGCTGGCACCCAGTACATATGACCTTATTTCTGTGTGTATGGGTGTTTTGCCTACATATTTGTCTCTGTACTATGTGCATGCCTGGTGCCAGCGGAGACAAGAAGAGGGCCTTGGGTTTCCTGAACCTGAAGTTTCAGACAGTTGTGAATGTGGGGGCTGGGAATTGAACCCAGGTCCTCTGGAAGAACAGCCAGTGCTCTTAGCCACTGAGCCACCTCTCCAGCCCTTGTTTTTGTTTTGCTGAGGTAGGATCTTACTGTGTAGCCCTACCTAGCCTAGAACTCACTATGTAGACCAGGCTAGCCTCCAACTCACAGATTCCCCCTTGCCTCCGCCTCTTGAGTGCTGGGATTAAAGATGACGTGTTAATTTTATTGAACCCATGTGAGCACCTTGAAGGTAGAGACATCACTGTTTCCCTCGAAGGGCTCCCCAGAGCCTAGGGCAGTCATGCACACCACAGGTGCTCGATAAGAACTGAAGGGGCAGACACCTCTGAGGGTAACAAGGAGCCCTCATCTGAATGGAGCTACAGGAACTTAAGGCCAGGAGGCTTCTGGGATTCCGGGGAGAGCCCAGCCTCAAGTTGAGGCTCCTGGAAGAGATGTTTCCACTAGGAACTGTGTACTCCACCCTGGGCTGGGCCCAAAGCCTCAGGGGGACAGGTCACTCCAGTGAGAGTCTTAATCGCCGTTGTCTTTCCTGTCCGCCCAGATGCCCAGCCTCTGGGTTGGCATCCTGAACCTTATCGAGGTAATGGGTACTCGGACCTCAATCTTTCATCTGTGCTCTTATCTTGACACCTCTGCACCCCAACACCTGACTCCAGACAGGCGGCCACCTCCTCCTACAGAGGGAGAACTTGAGGCCAGCGAGCGGGAAGAACATGGCCAAGTCTCTGCAGAGAGCTGGGGACCAGAGCATGGTACCTCCTCCTCTGACCCCCATGAAAAAGGCCCCCCAACTCTTCAAGGAGACAGCCAAGACCCAGGGTTGGAACCTAGGGGAAAGTGTTAGGTGGGATGTAGCCCAGCCCAGAAACCCTGCTCTTGAGCCTCTTGGTCCTGCCCACCCTGTACCCAAGCTCCAAGACTGGCAAACAGGAGCCAGACTCTGCTGTTCCCACTCCCCGGGCCAACACCTCTGCAAGGCCATCCTCCACCTGTGCCCCTCCCCCAACCTCAGGAGACTGTGGGCAGCGGGGCAGGCAGGAGTGAGTCTACCCTTGGGCCCTTGGCCTCAGGACACCAAATGCCCGAACTGGGCTCCCAGCTGCTGCCACCAGGTAGCTTGGAACACCTGGGCCCTGCACCACCCTGATCCCAGCACCGCTACCTGTGACCCCACTCACCGGCTGTGCTTGTTGGGGGAGCCTTTGGGGGATCCCTTGGCTGGGGATCCCTTGGGGGACCCCTTCCCCTGGGAGCCTTTGCTCAGCCCCTTGAACATGGTGGTGAAGCAGGTGCTGGCTCCAGCTGGGCTCTCCTGGGAGGAGGGTGGGAAGGCAATGTGCGTCCTCTCTGGCTGCTAGCCGGGCTCTGGAGAGGTGGGGCAGCGGTCGGGGAAGGCAGTTTCTGGGAGGCCCCTCCCTGCAGGTGCGGTGTCCCCGCCAGGCCCGGCCCGCGCATGCCCCAGCGCCCGCCCCTGCACAACCAGTCTGGGAGGAGAGGGCACAGCCCAGGGGCGGGGCGCCCGCGCGTCTCCTACCGAGGTTTGGACTGGTTACACCCACATGCCCAGCTAGAGAGCAGCGATCACACCCAGGTCGGGAAGTAGCCGGTGGGAGCTAGGGGAGATGGAGGCGGACGGATTAAAGCACATGCAGGCGCTGGCTCAGCGGCTCCTAGAGCTGGTTAGCCAACAGCTGGGGCCCTTGCACAGAGGTCCGCTATCAACCGGCCCCCGCCCATAGCTCGGCCTGCCAGGAGAGGTGGGGCCACCCGGGGCCTTGCTCTGTCTCCCGAGGGGCAGCTGGGAGACATTCTCACCCAGCAAGTAACTTTTTTTTTTTTCTCTTAAATTTGAGACAGGCTCTTTCTATGTAACCCAAGCTGGCAATCAACCTTCCCGCCTCAGCCTCCCACGTGCTAGAACACATGTGAGCCACCATAACTGCTCACACCTGATTCCTTTCAAGTGTAGGTGCCACCCTGCTGGTTCGCCATGGGCCCTACAGCTCCATGCACGGATAAGACCCTCAGAAGATTCTCAGGCTAGCTTCAGAGAGGCAGGGCTACCCACCTTCCCTGGTCACTACCAGAGTTGCTCAGCCCTGCAGCTAAGGCTCAACAGAGTCTGAAAATTCCATGGCACCTTGTTATCGGTCCAGTTTCCCGGTAGAAAAACCACCGAGTGGCCCTTGTGGCTTCTCCCAAGTCAGACTGTCGGATGCTCACATTGATTTAGTGGCTTTTCCCTCACACCAGGTGCCAAGCCAGCTCCTATCTCTAGCAGGGCCTGAGGGCAACGGAAGAGGTCATCCTTTGGCTGCCTCTCACAGAGAAGCTACTGAACCAGAGCAGAGATTCCGTGTTTTCTGTTCCTGAAGAGGTTGGCGGTGGAGACGGAGGGCGAGGAAGGCCCAGGAGGCCCCGCCAGAGCAAACAGCCACAGGAAATGGCAGGGCCAGCAAGGTCCTCTGCTCCGGACAGAACATGATCAGTGCGCTAGCGCCGGGATGCAAGCCACTCCGCCTCCGTCCCAGCCGCCTCGACTTTAGCCTGTTTCCTTCTAAACGCTAATATCACGCCTGCCATCAGCTCTTCTCACAGGGGCCTTTTAAGTGACGGCAAGGCTCAGAGATCCTCACTAGTCACCACCTTCCCTCCGGGGGCCCCATGTCCACAGGGCTGTCACCTTTGAGACAGGGCCCTTCCCAGGAGGGGGTGGCGGTGGGAGGGGCGGCGGGGGGTACGCAGACCGCAGCTGGTCCGCCTCACTGAACTCTACAAAAGCCCTCCAGGGTTTCTCACTGAAATGAGCACTGTGGGGCCCGTGCATGCTCCAGGGCTCAAGGGCTGATTGACTCCCTGGGAGAAAAAACAAGAGCTGGACTTCCTGGTGTGACCCGCCACTGTCAGAGCGAATCTAATCAGCGGCAGGCAGGAAGGCTCCCGGCTCTGCTGGGACCCATCACAGCAGGGGGTTACTACTCAGCCGGCAGCATCAGAGTCCAAGAATAAATCGAGGGAGAAAGGATAGGGACCAGCAGAGAGCTGACTCTGTTCCTGTCTGATTGAGGCCTGCAGTGTGCGTGGTAGCCGCCAGCCTTGTCATGCCTGCTGGGCATCGTTTGTTGTTGCTGTTTTTGTTCTTTGAGACAGGGTTTCTCCGTTGTAACTCTGGCTGTCCTGGAACTCACTCTGTAGACCAGGCTGGCCTCGAACTCACAGAGATTCGCCTGCCTCTGCCTCCCAAGCGCATGGATTAAAGGCGTGCGCCACCGCCACCAACGCCTGGCCCCTGGACATTCTTAAACCAAACTGAGATGTACTCCACGTACAGAGTTCACAAGGATCTCAGAGACTTCCTGTGGAAAAAGACAAAGATCTCTCTTCTTCAATATTAATGATGCGTTGCAGTGATATTTTGAGTATATTGAGTTAAATACACTAATCCCCCCCCCTTTTTTTATTTGGCTTTTACTGCTGGGGATGGAGTTCAGTTGGCAGGGTGCCAGCCTAGCTTTTGTGCGGCTCTGGGTTCAATATCCAGCACTGCATGCACCCCGTGACACCTGGAACTGAAGCCCTAGAGCGGTGGAAGGCAGGACGATCAGGAGTTCAAGGTCATGTCTGGCTACTTACTGAGTTTAAGACCAGCTGGAGCTACATTAGTCCCTGTCTTAAATCCTAGGAGCTGGAGAGGTGGCGCGGCAGTTAAGAGCACTGGCTGCTTGCTCTCCAGGGAACCCAGACCAATCCCCAGCACCCACACGGCGCTCACAGCTGTCTGTGACTCCAGCTCCTGGGGATCTGATGCCCCTTCTGTACTGAGCACTGCATGTATGTTGTGCACATGAATTTGCATGCAGACAAAGCACTCGCACACATAAAGCTTAAATAAGTATGTGGCGTCTAGCCACAGATTTGATAATACAAGTAAGTGCAGCTTGTGTTTGTGGGTCGTTGGAATTCTCTGGGATATAGGTGAGTGTGTTGACAATTCTTGTTACCCCAGCACTTGAGAGAAGTATCAGGGGTTCAAGGTCATCTTCAGCTATGTAACATCTTCAAAGCCAGCCTGGGCTCCATGAGAACATCACAAAACAAAAAGTTCCATGGTGCAAGTCAGGCAGGGTAACATGTCCTTATAATTCTACCACTCGGAAAGCAGAGGCAGGAGGATTGATGCAGAGTTCCAGGCCCTAGTGGTCCATGACAGTGGGTTCCAGGCCAGCCCCGGCTCCATGCCAAGGCCCTGTTTAAAACAGAAAAACAAAGTTTCAGTAGCATAGCTTTCACCTACCAGTTGAACAGGGTGGGCCTCAGATGTACCAGGGGCCCCGGGCCTCCACTCCTGTGGGACCTCGTGGTTTCTGGTCCTCCCTGCCCCTTGGCCTGCCTCTTCCTCTGTGGGTCCAGAGGTTTGAAATCGGCTGACCCCCAGATGCTCCAGTCCCTCTCGCCCTGTGATTTATGTGGCAGTCTGCTCATGCCCCTAATCTCCAGGCTGATGTGGGCACCTCATGCGAAGCCCACGGGGCCTGTGGGGTCTGAGGAGGGCCGGGCAGACTGGGAACCGCGCGGTACAGCTAGGTACAAGCGCAGCTAGGCCCCAAGGGGCACTAGGCAAACATGCCAGGGTGTAAGCCTCCTTCAGCTCAGGGGCCCCCTCAGAGGGCCATGTAACCTCGAAGCAGATGGTGGTAATTCTCTTTTCCCTGGGAGCAGGAAATTGGCCTTGGTTTGCACAGAATCGGCCATCTGACCCTTGGACAACCGAATGACTTCCTTCTCTCACGCTCTTTGCCCAGGTGAGGAAGAGAGGCGCCATCTACCAACTGGGCCTAGAGAGGACAGCCAGGTGGAGCTGGAGAAGCCTCCTGCCATCCATCAGGCACACAGCTGGGTCCCCGCGATTGGCAGGACTGGGGGAGTCTCCTTTGGCAGTGTGTCTGGGGAGACAGGAAGACGGGGATGTTCTGGAGAGGCACGTGCCCCCTGATGGCAAAGGGGTGTGGAGCATGCACACTGCTCTTCTTCAAGGCCTTCTACACCAGGGGACTCGGGGCAGCATCTAAAAAGCACCCAGGGTTGCCAGGTGTCGTGATACAAGCCACTGACCACAGCACTCGGGAGAGTAACCCATGGTGGAAGGAGAGAATGACCCTTGACAGTGGACCCCGACCACCACACCCACGCCATAGCATGTGTGCACCCCTCTCCCCAGTAAGACTAAATTGCTTTAAACGTGTCACTTGAGATTTTTCTGGGAACTACACAAAATTAACAGTGCCTCTGTAGCCACTTGCAGAGCCCTTCCTGTGACTGAGGAAGGTCTCGCACACACAGAGCCAGGGTCAGGGATGCAGCCACAGGCTCACGCAGGGCAGCAGGGCTTCCAGCCTGCTTAGGGGCACCCCTGACCACAGCTGTTTCCCAGGCTCTGCAGACCTGGAGCAGCCACTGTCAAGGGCATCTAAGGCTAAAAGAGCAGCAGGTTGGATTGCTCCAGTGGCTGCTGTCAGGATGCAGGCAGCTTCCAATTCGTTCATAGATAAATTCTACAGCAAAATCTGCTTTCCATCTCCCTTGTAGCAACAAACGTCTTTAAAAAAAAAAAATTGGAGGCAGGACATATCTTTGCTATCTTTGGGTATTTTCTTAGCCCTCTGAATGTTCTATGCTCTCAGGGCTGCAGACAGCAAGGAGCTGCTTAGAATTCCGTGATCGACTCGCTTCTCTGTGTAATTAATGGTGTGGGCATGGCCAACGACAGAGAGCAGGGCTGTGCTCTCGACAGGGCGAAACCAGCCCTGCAGCTTTAGGGAGAAGCTACCAGTGGTCCCAGGCCACTGTGGGACAAGGGTCACTGTCACCGCAGGCTGTCACTTCACTGCCTGGGAAAGAGAGGCTGTTGCTACCGAGGAGAGGACACAGGAGCCAAGCCTGGCAATGTCCCATTGCAAGCAGGGGACATTCACTCTTGACATAAAGAAGAGCCAGGGAAGGCACATTCACCTCACGGCAGGAGGCCTCTTGCACCATCTGTTTCCCTGCAGAGCCCTCCCTGGCCTCTCCCAGTGTACCATCAGGAAGAACCAATCAGACAGGAAAACAGTTGAGCTTTAAAACAGGAGTGGCTTCTCCATGGAATCCTCTCTCAATTCAGGGAGACACAGACAGGGACACGAGTCCTTCCAGGAAAGGACAGGAGCCACAGTAGGACAGGACCCGCCTCCTGTGCCTGAGGACTGCCGACGCAGACTGCCTGAATGTCCATGAGTCCTGCCTGCATGAAAGAATCTGTCAGCTGAGACCTCAGCCCCGACCCTGCCAGGTTCCATTTCCTTACATAAAGACATTGCATGTGTCCCAAACGCAGTGTTCTACATCACGGCTGGCAGGAGGCCGGCAGCAGCCAGTCCTCCTCAGGGTACTGAAGGCAGAAACACTGGAATGTGTTGCCGGGAGAAAGAAAACTCTGAGCAATCTTCAGATGAAGAGCACAGCCAGAAGGAACCGCCTCTGTTCCGACCTCGTGGAGTGCGGATCCCCAGCAGGCTGTGCTGTGGAGGTGCTGCCTCTGCCCACAGCCTGGGGCCGCAAGAGAGCGGAGGAGGGAAAGGCCCAGGTGACTCAGTGGCACCTGTCAGCATGTGGAGGACCTGGGTTCTGTCAACAACTTCACAAATAAAACGAAATAACCCAGCACTTCCTCAGCCTGTTGGGGACACTGACCAGGGCCTTCCGGACTAATCCCAGCTGTCAACCCAGTCAGCCATCTTGCCCTATCTTCATAGTGAGCCCCAGGATAGCCAGAATCATACCTAATAAACAGCTTTGAGGCTCCTTGACACCTAAGCAATTCCCAAGGGAAAAGAGCCACCTCTGAGTGTCTCCAGCCTCAATCATGTCTTTCTAGATCCTTCCACCCCTGGTGTGTATGCTGGGATCCATCCTCAAGAACATGTTTTCAGACCCCCCAGCCTTCTTCAGCCTGTCCTCACACCATCCGGCCTATTCTGGTCTGAACCACACGGAGCCAACATTTCATTCCTGGTACCTTCCCCGCCCGCTGCGGGACAAAGGACTGAGAGGCACCAGGGCATTTCAGGTTTGCGGCTGGCTTATCCTCTTACGTGGCTTTCTGTGATGTCTGTTACTGATGCTGCAACGGAAATTAAAGAATGTCCAAAGATAACCGCAGTGGGGGGGGGAGTGGATGAAACGCGGAGGCATCGGAACCTGTGGGTGGGGACTCTGACATCTGTCGCCAGCCGCATCTGGCTGCCGTCAAGGCAGGACGCACTTGCTCTCATGGCTATTCAACCAAGTCCTTGGGAGAGCTGGGTCAGGGTGAGGGACATGTAAAGAACGGGCGCGGAATCCGTCATCTTTGCCTTTTAATAGATTTGGTTTCATCATGTAGAGTGTAACATAGTTAAAAATAGAGCGCTCTGCTTGTTCTTGGAGGAGGAGGGGTAAGGCTGACCATAACTCTGGGTGACACTGCCCACGTTCCAGTCACTGACAAACTTCGGGGGATTCTGGACGCTCGCATCAAGGAGGAACTCGTTTCAAATCCACGGGACTGAGGACGCTGTCCCATGCTAAGGGCACTGACAACCACTTGCAAGCTGCCCCCCAGGCCTGGTGTGGAACCCCCAAACACATTATTAACCAAAAGTGACCAGCCATGGCCTACAAGGGCCAAGACAGCAGCAGTCCCCAGGAGGCAGGGGGCAGAGAGACCTCGACTCTGGGCCCGGAAGGTGACAGGTTATGAAAGTAAGTCACAAGCACACAAGATGTAGGGGCAGGGCTGAGGGTGCTGAGCTCCGCCCCGGCCACAGCAGACCGGATTTAATGCCATGGGACTCGCTGGGCCGGTCTCACAATACAGAGTAGGTCAGAATCTCCCTGCCCGAGAAGAGCCTGGTTAGCTCCTGAATCCAAAGATGCCCTTGATGTATCCGGTGAGGCCGCTCTTGGTCTTCTGCTCCAACTTGTCATCAAGGGGTGGGAAGGCCACATGGTTGAGGGCCAGGTCAAAGAACAAAGGCTTGCAAGGAATGGGCTGGAATCCTGGCGGGAAGTGCACAAGGTTGGCTTGCTTGGTGACGAGGGAAGGGTCCAGGCAAAAGGTCTCGAACCGTTCAACCAGAGGCTGGAAGACAGGTCAAAGCGTCAACCGGAAGGCCCACAGCAGGATCTTTCTCTCAGCCCTGGCTGTGTGTGCACGCGTTGAGAAGACACAGCTGAGTGCTTACTTAGCGTGTTCCTTACCTTCTTCTAAAATTGCTTTTGCTTTTTTGTGTGTATGTTTTGCCTGAATGTATGTGCGTGCACCACCGCCTAGAGCCTGCAGAAGTCAGAAGAGGGCGTAAGCCACCGTGTGGTGATTGAAATCAAACCTGGGTTCCCACAGGAGCAACAAGTGCTCTTTTTTCTTTTTAATTGTTGCCTATTTTCTTTAATGGACAATTTTAAAGGCCATCAACGGTTAACAAAACATGGCTAGTTAATATACTATCTCTTTCAAATGTGACTGAACTTAAGATAACCAGACCAGACCACCAGTTACAGTTTCTTTTTATCAGACCCAGTAAAATGTCCGGATTTCATTAACAAAAGAATCTTCCAGGAAGATAACCGTAGAAGCAGGGTGCCGGTGGCCGGGCGCTGAGGGAGTGTGGTGAGGGGCTTGGCTGGGGCTGAGCGGCGCACGTGCCACTGTGAGTGTCTCTGTACACGCATGCGCACACGCCAGAGTGTAGCTAGTGCTCAACCTGTGGGTCGTGACCCTTCTGGGGGGGTCGCCTGAGACCATCAGCATATCAGATATTTACATTACAATTCATAACAATAGCAAAATAACAGTTATAAAGTAGCAACAAAAATGACTTTAAGGTTGGAGTCACCACATGAGGAGCTGGGCTAAAGGGTCGCAGCGTCAGGAAGGCTGAGAACCGCTGACTTAAGGCATGCTTTTCTATACCTTAGTTTTTGTACGAAGCGTTCTTTTGCTAAGCCATCTCTCCGGCCCTAAGTTGCCAACTTAGATCAGCCCCTGACACTGGAGTAAGACCTTCCTCCACTGTCCCAGGGGATATGAACAACTAGCAAGCCATCTGAGCAGCCTTTGGGTGTCTGGGCAAGCAAAGGGAAGAAGTGGGGGTGCCCAGAACCAGGGGCAGAGTGCTCCCTAGTCCTCAACAGCCTTACCTTATTGTCTTTGACTTGGGAGGAGGTCTCTGTTTGATGGGAGTCATTTGCATCTGAAAATTCCACAGGGACTGAGTAAGAACGCGGACTGTGCACATTCTCGCCACCAGCGTGGTGAGCATGGCTTAAATCCTGAGGGAGCTAGTCAGTAGGAACAGAGCGAGCTGAGGCCTCCCTCCTGGACAGAGAAGTGGCAGAAAAGTGACAAGGCCCAGATGCACCAGGGTCAACCCACGGGAGCTGTCAAGAGTCTGGGAGATGCTGAGGAGAAGGGACAGCAGGACAGGCTTTTCCAATCCCTCTACTCCGTTCAGTGCCCAGTGTGGCAGACGATAAGGCTAGGAAACAGCAATCGCCAGAGGCTAACCCAACAGCACTTTCATGGTAAGACAGTGGTGTGGGGTGTGGAAGAGGGGCAGGAGGGAGGCGGGGGCCAGGGCCAGGGAGCCGGCTCACCCAGGATGGCGGCAGCCTGCAGCGAGCACTTCTCTGACCGCACTTGAGTGATGAGCTCCTGCACGTCAGGTAGGTCCTGCGGTAACGGAGAGCACACACTCACCAGCAGGCCGGCAGAGCAAGCCACTACATCTGGGTTAGGCGACCCCACTGGGGTTTCATAACATTTTTAAACGTAAAAAAAGTCTCTCTATTTGAAAAGATGTCTCCACTATGAAAAACAACAGACAGACAAGCAAAACAAAACCCATGCCTGGTGGCAAATGTCTAGAATCCTAGCACTTGGGAGGTAGAGGCAAGGAGAACCAAGAGTTCAAGGTCAGCCTCAGCCACACGGTGAGTTTGAGGCCAACCTGAAGACCCTGGCCTCACAAACGCCAGAAATCAATACCAAAACCACCCCGGCTTCTTGCAAGTGGGAAAGGCTGACAGAGCTTAGGGAACAGCACCAGAAGAGCAGTAACGTTGTTGTCTAGCTCAAAGTGTAGCCACGTCACACTGGAGTGCATACAACTGGTAATTTAATCTTCAGGAGCACTCTGGGTGGCCACTCTGAACTTCCATTTGGCAAATGAGAATCCTGAAGCATGGTGAGGGTAAAGGCAGGCCAGCCACACCCTTGAGAACAAAGGTGGGCTGCAGAGTCCTGCCCCTTGAGACGGCGCCTCGGTCTTCACAGTGCTGCGACTCGGCGGGCGCACTATGCCCTGTCCCCACCCCACCCTTCACACCCCTCTCCAACACTGCTGGCCTCTGACTTCTCTCTCGCCAGGGCTGAGGACTGAACCCAGGGCCTTGGGCTCTAAGCAACGCTGTGCCACTGAATGAGACGCCTGTGAGCGACAATGTGGTCACAACAATGCTCGTGCTCTCTGGAGGTCAAGCCCAGGTTCTCTGTGGGGCATGGTACAGCGGCTCCGTGACCGGAGGTGACACTCCAATTGCTTCTAAACAGGCTCTACTTACAGAACTTGATTCCTCTATGCAGCCAGTTACTGCTCATTTAACTATTTAAGACAGGGTCCGTCGGTGTGGTCCTGCTGGTCCAGAACTCACTATGCAGCCCAGGCTGGCCTGGGGCTCAAGCTTCCCCTACCTCCACTGCCTGAGTGCTGGGGCAGCAGGTAAGCGCCGCCTGGCAGCTAGTCCAGGACAGGCTGTGCCGGAAGGTCTCAGCAGCAGCCACAGCTGACGAGGATCTGAGAGCCACGGTGTCCATTCCAGATCCCACACCAGTCAGAACCAGACTGGGAACGTAGCAATCATTTTAAAATTCTGCCAGGTGATTCAATGAGTAGCCAACCCGAGACCAACACATGGGGTTTGTTAACCAAAGAAGTGGCCTTTCCCCTTCTGCTCCATGGTCAAGGCTGACTCTGAGCTGGCTTTGCAGCCTTGACTAGCTTCAAACTCCTGACCCTGCAGCCTCAGCCGCTGCAGGGCAAGGATTACAGGTGTGTCCTACCACAGCTGGTGAGATGGCTATCTCTGTCTTATTTATTATTATTATTATTATTACTATTATTGTTATTTTGTTTGTTTTTTGAAGACAAGGTTTCTCTGTGTAGCCCTGGCTACTCAAACATCCACCTGCCTCTGCCTCCCAAGTGCTGGGATTAAAGGCGTGGCCGCCACTGCCTTGCTGGCTTTCTCCGTCCTACCTAAGTCCTCTTCAGGCCTAAGTAGGGTAAGTCACAGACTACTGACTCAGGTGACGGAGAAGGGCTGACTCAGAAGCTCCCACTTGCTGTGCCCTCCCAGCCCTGTGTCACCACACAAGCAGTCGGGAACAAGGAGAGGCCTCTGGCTCACCTTCAGGCTGTTCTTGAAGGCTCCCCCATCAGAACTAACTTCATTTGCGTATTTCAGAACTCTGTCATACAGGACGAGGGCTTCACTCCACTTCTTCACCAGCACGTAGGACTGAGCAATGAAAAAACACCTGATGGGAAAGAGTCATAGCACTCTAAAGCAACAGCTGCGGACACAAGGCTCTCCTCGCCGGCAGGCTTGGCACTAAGTCTGGAAACAGGATTCTCAGCTCTGGGTCCCTGCCTGGGAAACCCCACGCCACCCCTCAGCACACATCGGCAACATGCAGGTCTGCTGGCAAACTCCCAGGTGACTCTGCAGCTCCACCACAAGCCCCATCCCTCACCCGCTGGCTGACTGCACAGGAGGCAGTCCCCGCGGACGGCGGCAACCCGAGGCAGGCAAGAACACTGACTAGACCAGAAACCCCACCCACCCGTCTACAGTCTAAGCCTCAACTATCAATTCATCTCTAATCATTCTGCAAGGGAACAGAGCCTTAGCACTGCCCTTGACGTAACGGAAGGGACCACACAAGCAAAGACAGGGCACTGTAGGGAGCCCGGGAGCATGATGGCCAAGCAAAGATGGAACACCCATGGCTCTCTTCTGCCGGCTGTCTAGATCCCGCCCTGGCTGAGCAGTCCCGCTTCAGGGGAGCCACACCAGCCCATCCAAGGAGAGGTGCTCAGCTCCAGTCCAGTTCAGGCTCTCTGAACCGGCTGCTCTAGCTTGCCAACACCCTTTCTAATGCTTGGCTCTTTCAAAGTCTTCACTGGGAGGGAAGAAGAAGGAGGAAACTAAGGTTAACTCCACAGCCTCTCAGAAACACAGATGAACTCTGGAGACCACTGGCTGCCGCGTTGCTGAGGAATCCTTCAGTGGGCTGAGCAGCCTCTGCAGTTAGGTAGCCATAGTTCACTGCCACTGACCACGACCCCCACATGGCAGCACAGGCCAGAGCAGAGCCTGCTCATTGAGAAGGACGTTACCTGTAAGCTTTGAACACCAGGGTCTTGAGGCCTATCTCTTTCTGGAAGGTTCTGTCCTCTTCTAAGCCAGGAAGCTGCAGCAATTCTACCAGATTCTGTACAACATATGCAACAAGAAAATCGGTGAGGAGAAGCCCCAGATTGATCTTGTCAGAAGACCTTTTAGGAACAGACAGGGCGGAGAAAGAGAGTAAAGTGTGACCTGGCAGCAGCTGTACCTGTGCCCCTCCCTTCCCCCCACCGGGAGCATGTCTGCCCCTCACCACCCAACTCATCTCTCACCAACCTTCAGAGACTCCTTGGGTCACACGGACTGGAAAACCTGCACTTCGGATAGGTCCACTCACTTGACAGGCAGCTTGTGTGTGTGTGTGCATATACCTACATGCGTGTGCACACGTGCACACGGAGGCCAGAGGTCAACATCAGGTATCTTCCTCAACTGTTCTCCCCCTAATCTCCCTCCCTTCTTCTTTTTTTTTTTAAAGACAAGATTTCTATTACGTACCCCTGACTATGTAGACAGACCCAGCTGGCCTCAAACAGATCTGCCTGCCTCTGCCTCCGGAGTGCTGAGATTAAGGGCGAGCGTGCGTGCCCCATCAAGCCCAGCGCCACCTCTCCTCCCTCTCCCTGTCTCTCCTCTCTCATTTTTTAAGATTTACTTTTATGTGTGCTTATGTGTACCACACATGCAGACGCCCAAGGAGACCAGAAGAGAGCGCCAGATCCCCAGGAGCTGGAGTTACAGGAGATTGTGAGCTGTCTGTCTTGAGTTCTGGGAACCAAACTCTGGTTCTCCGAGGAGCGAGAATGTAGGGTCTGTAGCCCTGGCTCACCCGGAACTCACAGAGACCCACCTGCCTCTGCCTCCCGAGTGCAGGGATTAAAGGCGTTCACTACTATAGTCCGGCTTTTTTTTTTTTAACAGCAATTTTATTTTATTTATATCTGTGTGTGTGTGTGTGTGTGTGTGTCCAGGGATCCTGTCTCTACCTCCTCAGTGCTGGGACTACAGGCGCTTGCTGCCAGGCCTGGCTTTTTATGTGGACGCTGAGAGGATTCAATCTCAGGTCCTTCCAAGTCCTTTACTGAGTCACCTTCCCGGCCCCATACTCTTTGTTCTGGAGATGACATAGCCCAGGCTGACCTTGAACCCACTGCACAGCTTGCATGGGCACCCCAGTGTTAGGATTACGGTGTGGCTCACCATATCTGGCTTATGTGTAGGAAGCTTACTAAACGACCAACTTCCAGTGTGGATTCAGGCCTCTGGATGCCCGGTCTCTCACAGGGAAAGCACTCGGTGAACAGCTGTGGGCGCACGAGCCTCTACCCTCACAGTGCCTGAGACACGGAGCGCCAGGCTTCTGAGCTACAGCAAGGCCTTTGCCCCTGCAGCTCCCAGTTGCTCCTTGCTCTCTGCAGCCCTCACCACCCAAGGCCTTTTGTGCTGACGCAGCAGAGCAGGCTGCCTTCCAGGCCCAAGCCTCACCTGCAGAATGATGTCATAGAGCCGGATCAGGTCCTGAGGCCGAGGAGAGCGCTTGCTGTCATCTTCCGGCTGCTGCTGCAGCAGAGCCCTGTGCAGCCCCTTCGCCATGTTCTCATTCCGCCTGATGGCCGTTGACAGCTTGATGTAGGTCAGGTAGCTGGAATGTACCACACGCCAGCACGGATTAAGCTCAAGGAAGCTCATGTCCCGGGAAAGGTACTGGACTGACTTGGGACTGACCTAGGGGCGGTGGGGGTGGCGGGGCGTCACACACCAGGGCTCTTCCCAAAGCCATGGAGCGCCCAGTTTCAGAGGCCAATGCTAGTTTCTGAAGGGTCAGTCAGCTGCTGAGCTCATGGCCCAGGGCAGTGTGCTGTCACCGAATGGTGACACACACCAGAACCGGGCCCTGTGGAGGCTACCCGCAGGTGGGAAGTGAGAAAGCGCGGCAGGTCACAGCTCAGCGGAGCGTGTGCAGGGGAGACTGCAGATACTGCGTGGCGTGAAGGTGACCAAATCAAGAACAGCAACGCTGAGAGATATCGAGCAAATATGTAAAGCTTGTTAAAAATAACCGAAAAAGTTAATTTTGAGAAATAAGAGAGACGGTGATGAGACAGACTTTCCTAAAAGGAGCTATTATGTACAAGCGGATATAGGGTTACAAAGTTTCACGAAAATACAAAAGCTACCTGATTCCTGATTCATCACTTTTGCCCCAAAGCTGCCCTTTCAACCGTGGAAATCTCATGAGTGGGAACCCACACCCTGGACACACATCTGTGGGAAGGTGACCTCAGAGGCAGGGTGCCACTGTCCGTGTCCTCGGCCTGAGTGGAGGTGAAGGGTCAGAGGCCCTGCTCGGGTCAGCTGAGCTAGACTCTGGCTCTGGGGCCCCAAACTACAGACAAGGCTCTCCAGGAGCCTCCTCTCTCCTCAGGCTGATTAAACAGATAGCATCTGCGGCCAACCCCAAGTCATCTGACAGTCCGCCCGACATTCACAAATACCGACGGAAGAGCGGGAGATGAGAGTGACAAGGGAGGAATGTGTGCGTGTGGTGGCCGCGGCGAGCGTGCCACAGCGAGCACTCTGCTGTGAGGCGCACCCCACCGCAGCCGCCCGTGGTTTGGCATGTGTAAGACGCATCCATTACTTCAACAGTCTCTCAATAAACTCCACCTCTGAGTGGAGGAGAAGCGCTGAAGATGAGGGTACATTTGCCACGTCAGTTAGGAGCAGTGGCCAAGAAGTTAACACGCCAAGGTCAAGGAAAGTTGGGTGAGAAGTCAGTGCGTTAAAAAGATACTCCCCCCCGCCCCCCTTTCTGAGATGAGGCGGCAAGGCTTCGTGTTGACGCTAGACTGGAGGCCCGACCCATCTTTAAAAAAACACATTGATAAGCCTCAACTGAACTTGCGTCCAGCTGCGGTGTGCTCGGCCGGCACAGACACCAGCACTGAGACTAGACAGAGAAATGTGTGCAATTTCATGAAACCTTCATAGTAAAAAAGAAAAAGTACCGTTTGTGTCCCAGCTTTGGAGCTGTGTAGAAAACTGAGTGAGGGAGATGGTGTCTAAAGATGTCTGCTGCCCAACCCGATAACCTGAGTTCACACCCCAAGTCCTTCACGGTAGACGGAGAACACCGACTTCGGCAATCTGTCCTCTGACCTCTAATGAGCACCATGACACACACCTTCCCCACTCCAAAATAAGAATAATTTTTAAAGCCAGTGCTAAAAGAAAGACAGTATGCAAATGGCTACATTACATACAGATAAAACATGCTACAATTTATTACATATTAGGAAATCACAAATTAGGTCAGGCATGGTAGCGCATGCCTTTCATTCTAGGACTCGGAAGACAGAGGTAGGGGGATTTCTATGAGTTTGAGGCCAGCCTGGTCTACACAGCGATTTCTAGGATAGCTGGATTTATGTGGCGAGAGTGTCTCAAACAATCAAACAACAAAAGCCAAAAGAGGAAGATAAGGAGCTTAAGAGACAGATCAGGGTTAGGAGCACTGACTGCTCTTGCTGAGTCTGGAGTTAGATTCCCAGCACCTACATGGCAGCTCACAACTGTCTGTCATTCCAGTTCCAGGGGATCCAATGCCCTCTTCTGGTCTCCACAGGCACCAGGAACACACATGATGCACAGACACACATGCAAGCACCCATACACATAAAATAAAATAAATATATATAAACACACACAAAAGTCAGCTAACACTCACCTGTGCAGGTACTGGAGATTAGATACCTTCCCCGACTCTCCATCCAGGGTATAATCTCTCTGTTTCTGAAAAGGTAAAAAAGAAAAAAATAAAACTCTTGGCCTCGACTCTCAGTGCCCTTCAACTACTGTGGTCCATAAAGTTCTTTGCACAGGCCACAAATTCTGTCAAGCGCCTTGCCCTCAGAAATGAAGACCTACTATGAGTACGGAATGACAAGACACCCAGTTGCCACTGACACCCAAAACCTGCAGGGCCTCTAGCGACAGAATGCTGAGCAGCAGGCAGTTGAGGCTCCTGTCCTCTGCCCCCAACACTACAGACAGTCCTGCAGTGAGGACACACCCTCACTCGCAGCTGTTCGTGAGCCTGAGACAGGAAGAGCCTGAGTTTCGCTATAGTCTGGGAAATTTAGTGAGATCTTGACTCAAACTATTAAACAGACAAACGAGACTTGCCTCGCCCAGTTTTTGCTTGCCCAGCGTGTACAAGGCCCAGGTGCAGGGTTCCATGTGCAGAACCACGAAACAAGAAAGCCATCAGACATGCACGGAAACCGCCCGGTGGGCCTGTCCTGTCATACCGAGGGCTGAGAACCAGCCCCACCGTCCACATCCCTGACTCCGCACGTGTGTGAGGCCACTGCAGTACGGATGTGCTAGAGGAGACTGCAGGTGCGATTACTTGTTTTTCAATTACTAAACCGGCAACCTGGCTCTGCCTGCAGAATGTCACCGACAGCGTGTGCCACCTCACCTTTATAGCCATCTCTGTACAAATTAAAATGCCATTCACGAACAGGTGGAAACCAGGCACAGCTACCAACCTCTGCAAGCCCGGCTCTCCACGGGCTGAGGCAGGGAGCATGACCTGGAGTCCATCTTGTTCTACACAGCTGGAGTCTGCTTCAACAGAACACCAACAGTAGGGTCATCAACGGGGGAGACGCTGTAAGGGTGTGTGACTCAAAACATGTAAGAATGGATCTTAGGTTCCCGTCCAGAGGCCCGGAAGCATCACAGTGGCGACACCATCAGAAAAGGGGCACCGGACGCCAGGAGTGCTCCGGAGACAAGAGCTCGAGACCACAGACGGCCACCATGAACAGGCCTTGAGAATGAAATCTTAAACCTGACGCAGCCCAAAGGCCTCTGCTGCTTATAAGTGGATCACACCTACAGACACCCCAAAGTCTAAGAGGGCAATGCACAGTGACCCCGGACCACCCCCGAGAGTCAGACTGGGCGGATCCAGCACGAGGCGGCATCTCACCTGATCGGGCTTGAGCTCCTCCCTCACGGCCTGGAGGGCGTCTCGGCACTCGCTGAGCATGGATTCGAACAGGCGCTCCTTTGTTTCTTCACTTTCAGCCTAAGCAGCGGCAAAACGGAGCAAAGGCTGTGAGAACTCCGGAGGAGGGCACAGTAGTAATCCGACCCTCCCGACACCTGCGCCCTTGCCTGCTCCAAGAGAGCCTCTGAAAGCTTATTCTCCTTAATTACGTATAAATGTGCTTGTCTGCCTGTGTGTGAGTACAGGTGCCCACGCAGGCCAGAAGGGGGCGTCAGAACCGCCGGAGTTAGGGTTGCGAGCCGGCCAGCACGTGTGCTATGAGCCCAACCTGGGTCCTCTGAGAGAGCAGCAGCTATCTGGACTCCAGGCCTCAGGGTTCCTCTCACATGACCCTATACATACGGTGTTCTTACCCACCCTCACACCGCACTGGGAACTACAGTGAAATAGCGCACTGAACAAAGCCACATCTGCAGGCATCTCAAACAGCAGGGCCCTGTGGCGCGAGTGAGAGCTCACCTCCATAATCTACCTCTGTGAGGGCCATCACCTAGGATCCCGGAGGAGCCAACAGATCCCCTTAGGAGGCTGCTTCCTCACGCTGAACAACACTCTAGAAGGTTCTTCCCTTTTCTCCTGTCAGGCTGTTGTATGCCAACAGAACTGTCCTTCTACTGCTGAAACCCCTTCCCTAGATGACAGCATCTACCCCTCCTCCACCCCAGCGACCAACAGACGCACAGTTCCAAGGTCAGCCTGGAGAACCAGGGAGTTATCAGGCTTACTTAGAGAACAGAGGGCGCAGGGCTACAGGCAGGCGTGGGCGACTATACAGCTGCCACGGTCTGCACCCAGCAGAGATAATGGCTCCTCTAAGCCTGTGCAGGGAAGCGCCCCCACCTCCAGCCTTCCCCAAGGCCCCATGCTCAGGGGAGGGTTGCACACAACTGGTTGGGAAGAGTGGCTGGATACTCAGGCGATGGTCCTGTGACCCTACCGGAAGTGTGGACAGGCAACCAACAACAAACCAGCTATGACAATCTTTTGTGAGCAACCCTGGCCAAACTCCTCAAGATGGCGTCAGTGTGGCTTGGAAGCACCTTCACAGATATGAGATGGTTTGCAGTTTCTGATTTCTTTTAGATTCAAGCAAGTGACAGACATTACTAATCAATACCTGACCAAAAATGCTATTCTCCTAAATACCAGACTAAGTTGTCTTCTCTAGACATTCTGTGTCCAATGTCATGGCCAACTCTGAGAACAACTTTTGGGCAGAAATGGTTGACAAGAACAAGGTGACAGTCTTTGTCCAAGTACTGGGCGTCACCCTGGGCTACACGGCTCAGATAAAGTGATTCATGAGCTGAATGCCTGCCAGGCCAATTATCACCCTAAAGAATCCGACTGAGCAGGGGAGACAGAGACTGAAGGCAAAGAGAGCCGTGCTCCTGGCAGAGCCACCGACACGGAAGCAGCAGCATCCCGTGGTTATGTTTGACTTTCCACAGAACTAACAGGCCAACCTGAAAAACACCAATGTGCAACTGGCCTCTCAGGAAGTACAGAAGCTGCCCAGAGCACCCACCCTCTTAAGAGCCGGGTGGAAGCTTAAAGAAAACTTTCTGATGAATGCTTACACTTCCTACTTTCTGCTGTAAAAATATCTCCTCTGTAAATTGCCCAATCTAAACCAAACAGACCCTTCCACTTAGCAGTCACTTGACGTTCCCCCACTTGACTTTCCCGCCCTCACTAGCATGGGAACATGTCGGGGCCGTGGCATCCTATAACGTGAGGGCAGACAAGGCCTCATCAGCTCACTTCGGCACCAGAGCAGCGCCTGCCATCAGCAGGAGTGCGGGATGGACGCGTGCTCTGGCCACTCTGCAGTGCAGTGGGAGTCAGCACGGGCAGCTGCTGGGCTCAAGTTCTGTGGTGATTTGAATAGAACAACCCAAGCATGTCAAGGGGTGGCACTGTCGGGTCTTCTAATAAAACTCTAACCAATTTTTTAAAGAAAGATTTCTATGGACCTATGACAACTGAGTGAGACACACAAACAGCCTGGCACTGTTTAAGGACCTGAGCAGCCACCAGAGCAAGGGTCACCCCCAGCACTGGGTTGGATCCACATCATCCCACAAACACACCCTGGCACTCCTTTCAGATCGGGGGTTAAGCTGTCCGCCATGGTAATAAATAAGGATCT
The DNA here is from genome assembly GCA_026225945.1 of Cricetomys ansorgei. Taxonomy (NCBI): domain Eukaryota; kingdom Metazoa; phylum Chordata; class Mammalia; order Rodentia; family Nesomyidae; genus Cricetomys; species Cricetomys ansorgei. Next base: position 5,539,257 of record JAMJFZ010001895.1, on the reverse strand, counting down.
GTCTTCTTTACTATTGGTAGGAAATGACACACTTAGAAACCACAAGGATACCAGAACGTTAAACCTCTTCACTGCCTTCACCTGCAGTCAGCCTTGGCATCGGAGAAGCAGACAAACTTCCCGCTGCTCCTATGTGTAATTTCGTTAAGGGTTTATGAAGACATTCCCCAGCAGTGAAGGAAAGGCCTGTCTGAAGGGGAGGGCTGTGGGCTGTTTTCCGTGCACCTCCCACACACACTGCTCCGTGACTCAGAGACCACCAGCATCTGAGGACCTGTGAGGAATCTTCCTTCCTGCCTGGGGCAAAATGTCTCCAAACAGGAAGTCTTTAAATGTTTACTGCTCACATTTATTCTAGAACCTATACTTGATACCAAGACGGCTCCCGAGAGAAGACACGCCTCTCAACATGCAGAGGCAGGGACTCCTCTCACCAGATCCCTGCTGCCACATCTGCTGCCGAGCCAGCCGGGATGTGCTCTAAACATAAACGGCAAAGTCCCTGCACAGGAACCTATGGCCTGGCTGGGCCCTGCTCCCGGGTGTGCGGTGGGTGGCACGGGATCTGAAGCCTAGAAATGGTGTGCTCCTTACTAGTCTCAATAACCAGTAAGTCCTAGATCTGCTTTATGAATTCCGCCTCCGGCTCTTCTCCAGCAGTGCCCTGGGCCAGCCAGTGGAGGACACCTGGCTGCAGTGTGCACTGCTACTGAAGAGGCTGGGTTGTTTTCATTTGTTGGCAGAAATTGCTGGAGGACGGTGGTGTGTGACGAAGAGACAAACGACAAGCTTGGCCACATTCCTACCACACCCACAGGAGAACCGTGGGGACAGGGACCAGGCCTCACCCAGCCTGAGAGGTCCAGAAGAAACACAAGGAAGCATGGGAACTTTTTTTAAGAAAAGGGTAATACGCTCCATTTTACTCAGACATCAAAAAACCAGAGCTCACTCCTCAGTACAAGCAAAGCTCACAACCCGAGCTCCATCACGGGGACCCGACTGACGGAAGAGAGACTGACTTTCCTCCAGCTGTCCTCCGACCGCCACGTGTGCTGTGCCATGCGCAGCTCCCCATCCCCACAGTAAGCACATTTGACAGGTAGTAATAAATAGGGCAGGGCGGTGGTGGTGCACGCCTTTGATCCCAGCACTTGGGAGGCAGAGGAAGGGGGATCTCTGAGTTGGAGGCCAGCCTGGTCTACAGAGTGAGTTCTAGGACAGCCAGAGTACAACTGAGAAACCATGTCTCAAAAAAAGTTTAATAAATAAATAAATAAAATGAACAAAGTGAAAATAAACCCCCCAGAATCGAGGGGGTAAACATCAAGCTCGCAAATACTTAAAATTTCTCAAAACGAACTGTCCCAAAATAACCTCATAGCACAACTGCCAGTGACCACTCAGGAATATAAAATGAACTAGAAATGGTGGCGCACACCTTTAGTCCCAGCGCTTAGGAGGCAGAGGCAGGGGGATTAGGGAGATCTGTGAGTTCTAGGCCAGTCTGGTCTATATATCAAGTTCCAGAACAGCCAGGGCTACACAGTGAGACCGTTTCAAGAAAACACGTGCGTGCGCGCGCGCACACACACACACATACGCACACACACGCACGTGCACACCAGGCAGAGAAGACAGTATGAAGGATGGCATACTTTATTTTCCCATTATTTCTTCCTTCCGTGCTTTCCAACTGCTGCTTCAGTATTTCAATGGCTTTCAATGGCATAAAGATCTCTATGGGGAGGAATTAGCTAGGGCTACCAAAAGGGCATTCTGTGTCCTAGACATTGGGGGGGACCAGCACTAGCTGGGATATGGATGCTGAAATTAAGTAGCCTGCATCTCAAAGGCACTGATAGCGCTCGGTTCCCAGAATGAAGAATGGCACAATTAGAAGCCCACTTAGCCAAACAGCCCAGCAATGGCACTAAGGGACGAAGGGTTGTTGGACTGACTTCAACTGGCCGCAGGGCATCTTCCTGTATCTTTCAGCCCACGAACCATTCGACGTAAGCAGCAGCACCAGGTCTGACGTCAGAGGGTTTTACGCCACTTCATTGGAGCTTGTTTGAGGCATGTGTGACCCAGGACACTGGAGCACCTGAGTCATTTCATATTTCTTCTGGTTTTTGACACAGGCTCAACTGAGCCCAGGCTGACTTGGAACTCAGATCTCAGCCTCCACGTCCCAAAAGCTAGGATTATAGGCACGTGCCACCAAATCCAGCTGCAAAAACGTTAAAATCCAGCCCATTAGCCCAGATTCGCAAGATTGGCCGGACACTGACACTTTGTCAGTGTACTTCACTCAGGTTTCAGACACCCCTTCCTGTTCCGCCATCACCCTTAATCAGAGATTCAAACTATCCCACACAAGCCCTTCCGATCTTTTGGTTTTTGCATGCCCTCCCACCCTCCAGTGTACCTTCTAGAACACCAATTAAAGGCAATTTAAAGGGAAGGTGGTGGGGATGAGGATGTAGATCACTGTAGAGCACTTGCCTAGCAAGCACAGAGTCTTGGGTTCAATCCCCAGCTCAGCAAAAACAAGATGGTGCCCGTGTATCACCCCAGCATTCAGAAAGCCGAGGCGGGGAGGTCAAAGGTTGAAGGTCAGCTCCAGCTGCACAGTGAGTCAGAGACCAGCTTGAGTTACACGAGGCCTTGTCTCAAAATTTCAAGGGAGAGAGGGGCAGTATGACGGGCTCAGCGGACAAGGGTGGGCCCCACTGAGCCCGCCGCCCGAGCTCCATCTCTGAGCCGTTTCTGCAAGTTGTCCTCTGACTGCCACAAGCTCACCCACACACACACAAATAAAATAAAAAATGTGAGTGCTGGAGAGAGGCTCAGCATCTCTCAGCTCAGAACTCAGGCTGCTTCTGCAGAGGACCCAGGTTCAATACCCGGCACTCTCATGATGGTTCATAACCATCTCTAACTCCAGTCCCGGGGTATTTCACAATGTCATCTGGCCTCCTCGGGGACTGCACACGTGCTACAGAGACACATACAGGCAAAACACCCACACACATAAAAATAAATGAATAATAAACCTTTAAAGGACATGTGCAATGTTCCTAACTACTCTGCTGCCCTCACAGCGTGCTCGGTAAACCTGCCTTTTCTTTTCTCTTTTTTGTTTTTCGAGACAGGGGTTCTCTGTGTAGCTCTGGCTAGAACTCTCTCTGTAGAGCAGGCTGACCGGAACTCACAGAGATTTGCCTACCTCTGCCTCCCGAGTGCTGGGATTAAAGGTGTGCGCCACCACTGCCTGGCAAACCTGCTTTTTTTAACAACAGAAATTACCTGTCCACTACTCCAGGTGTACCTGGATCTCGTTTCTACCTGTGCAAAGAGACGTTTGTAATGTTTCCTAACATCCAATTTGGATGAGTGCAGCTACGTATCAGCAATGAAAGCCTGAAGTGTTGGGGAAGTTTATTTTTAGTTATGTTTGGAATTGTTTTATGCACTGTTGGCTGAGGGCCTATCCTAGGTCTAGAGAGTTTTGTATTGTCTGCAGGTGTTGGATTTCCGTGGGGATGTTTGATTGCTAATGATCTGCATGTGCTATCAGTAGAACACCTGAGGAGTTCTGAAAGAATAAAAACACCTGAGCTGAGAGGCTTGCGGTTCCCTGTTGACTGAGTATGGTGCTGGCTATGGCGGTGGTTCCCTCTGCTGAGGTCTGGCAGGGTTTGCAGCAATGAAAATGCCTTCCTGTCTTCTTGCTGAGCCCCCACAGCAGCCTAACAACTACGCTGAAGTGCACGGGCACAAAATGCCGGCCACGATCTAGACTCACCCTCAGCACAGGATCCTGGACCAACTCCCCACAGATGTGCATTAAACATGTTCAGTGAGGGAGCAGGAGTGTTGGGCCTGGTGGCACTCGCCTTTAATCCCAGCATTAGAAGCCAGCCTGGCCTACGCAGAGTTCCAGGCCAGCTGGGAATACACAATGAGAGTCCAGTGAGAAGATCACTGGATTGTATATGCAGAAGCACCTATGATTTCAAACTTAAAAAGGAGAGTAGGCTGACAAGATGGTTCGGGGTAAAGGCGCTTACCACAGTGCACTCCTGATGACCCCACAGAAGGGAAAGGCGAGAGCCAACAGAGTTGTCCTCTGACCTCTACACGCTGCACACATGACAGCACTGAGCACACGAGCCGGTGCGGGTGTGCGCACACACACACACACACACATACACGCACACACACAGAGAATACAGGCCTTAGGTGGATGCTGGGGGCCTTCGGGAGATGTCACAGAGCATCACCTCCACTACCGGCTTGTAGTACTATAAAGAGTTCTTTCTTGACAGCTTGTTTTCTTCTTGAAAAGAGACAACGCCAGAAGAAATCTGTATGTCCAGAGAAGCCCAGGCCATCAACGCTGACCTGCCGCTCCCCCCCCCCTCCACGTTTAGAGCAGGTGGCTGAACAAAAGCTTTGAAATAATTAACTATTCACTCAGAAAACAGAATCTATGTATTTTTATTTTGAGACAGAGTCTCACTGTGTAGCCCTGGATACCCTTGAGCTCACTTGTCTGCATGTTTCTGCCTCCCTAGTGGTAGGATTAGAAGGTGATTGCCACTAAGCCCAAAGACCTGAGTTCAACCCCGAGGACCCACACAGTGGAAGGAGGGACTTGACTCCTTTTAAGTTGTCCTTTGACCTCCACACGCATACATGTGACCACAAACGGTAAAGAAATAAACTATAATACAAATTTAATAGATACATGTGGGGTTGTCCAAGGGCTAATAGTGAGTTGAAGCTCGCCTTGAGCCCCGCATCACCCCTAGAGGATGAGGACAGAAGGAGTTTGGGTGCTCCTCATCTTCTAGCCCTGGCCAGCTCCTAGCTAAATTTAGATATGAACTTCACTAAAGCGAACATGCTTCTCTGCCCTGCGGGCTGGAATACACAGACTCAAACTCCACACGCAGGCAAGGCCACTCCTGACATGGGATGTCCTAACGGATGGGCATTCTCGGGGTCACTGGCTCCTCCCCTATATATCGTGGCCCTATATATGTACCCTACACCCTGAACTAAAGTTGAGATGCCCCCTGACGTGTGTCCCGAGTGTCTGTGTACTCGTCGGACTCACTGAGGTCTGTCAAAGGCAAGGCAGCATGTAAACCCACGGCCCACCCCGCCATGCTGTGTCCCCCTCTGCGTCCCTCAGCCTAGAGCCGGTTCCGTGGGTGGTCCCGGACTCCGGATAAAGGAACCAGCGGTGGGGACACGCGTGTGGCAGGAGAACTCCACCCGTGGGACCACAGATATAGACAGTGTTCTTAGTTTGAGAAATTAATTAGTATTCTCAATAGTAATTAAAAACATGGAAAAAGCCAGGAAGGCTGGAACATGCCACTAATCCCGCACTGAGGACATGCAGGCAGGCAGAACTCTGTGCTTGAAGCCAGTCTGCTGTACAGAGCGAGTCCAGGCTTCATATTTCAAACAAAATAAAATATGGAAAGGGCTGAGATGTAGCTCCATGGCAGAGCGACTGCCTAGCACGCTTTAGGACCTGGGTTCGATCGCCAGCCCTGCAAAACCCAAACCAAAGCAAACAACCTCTGCAGTAGCAAATCCTTGCCGCATCGTCACTTAGGGAGTCTCGGGCGACGCACGCCTGCTGCTGTCTGTGAGATGAGACGGCAGCAAACACACTGGATTCCCTTAACTCTGTAAGCACACGCTTAGACTAACGACTCAGAGTTGACAAGGCTGGCTGGGTTTTTATTTACTCAGGTTTGGAATACGGTCATTTTATTTTTTTCTTCCCAATTTCATCACAACTTTGGTCAGTCTTGAACTGCCTGTCTCGTCCTGGTGCTCGGGACTGAACCGAGCTCTCCAGCATGAGCATACTCGCTTCCCGTGAGCTATATCCCAGCCCCCCAACTGCTTTTATGAGTGTCTATCCAGAGGCCAGCCCTCAGTCAGATGAAAACGCAAGTTAATGATGCTTCATAGAGCATGCACAGAGCGGCTCCGTGTGTGGCTCCATGGAGAGCATGCTCTACATGCGCAAGGTCCTGGGTTCAATCCCCAGCAGCAGAAACCCCAAATCTGCATGTGTACGTGTGTCCCCTCATAAAATAAATGTAAAAAACTAAAATAAACTTATTCAGTCTCCTACTTTAAGAAAAAAAGGAATGTTCTATCATTCTGTCCTTTAAGCAAAGGAAAGGAAAATGGCAGAGCAATATATGCAACGCAGACCAAAATATAAATAAATCCTTCAATTGCTAAAAGCTGCCCCGCCTCAAAGCAGCCACTGTGGAATACACGGCTGCAGAGTCCGTGTACACACCCTCACGGAGACAGGCTGCAACACAGGCTCATGTCCCACCCACGTCCCGGCACACTGCTAAGCGCCAGGCCTGAGCAACTCCTCTGACCCCTGAGAGGCCACAGTCAGAGCCTCGTTGTTTTTAAAGACGCCCTTCTCCTCCTGGGGAGGAGCTCTGGAGTTCTCGGGATCTCTATCTTGGGGGCTCCATCTGGTTGGTCACAGCCACAAGCAGTAATTATGTCAGTAAGTAGCTTCAAGTACAGCTTTGCATGATCATTACACGCAGAGCACACACAGAACAGAACAAGATATTCTGGTTCACCCGGCTCTCCTGAATTGCCCAGGAATGAGAGGTGGCCCTGAGGGCAAGGAGGTGAGGACACCAGGTCAGACTCCAGGAGCCTCACACAGCTGCACCACCTGCTGGCCTGAGTGTGCCCTCGGTGAGCCAACCTTTCCAAGCACCTCCCCACACACACACACTTTCCCTACCCTATAAATGTAATTCCCCCATACTTGATCTTGCAATAATTTTATTCAAAGGAGCACATCTCTAGATTTACCAACTCCCAAACAGCTGTGTTTTGGGGGAAACCAACACACTCGAGCGACTACATCCTGAATTCTAGACGACCTTCAGACACACACAGAAGCAAGCATCGTCGGTCCTTCCCGCTCACCTGCACAATGGCGGCTTCATTGTCAGCCAACCCCAGTAAGAAGATCCTCACTTTGTCGACCTTCACGGGAACCGTCCTGCCCCTCCACTCCACCTCACTCATGGTGGCCGCCTGCTTGGCCCGGGTCTGAGTGATCAAGGCCTGCAGAGTAGTTTTAAGAAGTTAAAGCTTTAACAACGCTGTGTGGTGGTGAAATGGTACCACCTATCAGCTGTCCCCTTCAACAGCCAACCCAGCACAGCCCTAGAGCAGAGGAAATTTCTCCCCGGTATCAGGAATTTTAGTTTAAGGAAAGTCAAAATTCTTCAGTAATTTTTTACATTTCTTACTCTTTCTATGAATCTACGTTACTTGCTCAGGGAGAAGAAGGGTTGCCAGGTAAAACGACACACGTCTGTAATCCCAACACTTACAAGGCTGAGGCAGGGGACTATCATGAATTCAAGATCAGCGCATGCTACAGAATGAGACTGAAAACACACACAGAGACACACACACACATACACACAAACACACAGAGACACACACACATACACACACACAGACACACACACACACACACAGACACACACTAAATAACCCCAGGAGCTGAATTATGTACTATGTCTAGACTTTTTCAACCGCCCTTCCTAGACTATACACATATAATCTAGGTTATAAAATGTAATGTATATGCACACTCTAGATTACCTCCAGTTTTTCCGCCAGGAGCCCCTCTGTGCCTCCAGATCTCAGTCTCATCTGCATGAGTTCATTGATAGCCGACTGGTCCCCTGAGAAAGAGACAAAAAGGGGAATCTTTTAGGGTTCTGTATGTTCTCTTGACAACCACTCAGTTTAGTTCAGAATGACAGTTCCTTCCCCTTTGGTGACGTAGACCCACACTACAGGGTCTCCTTGAGGGGGTCCTCAACACGATCTCTCAGAGTATTTTCAAACATAGCCGACTGGAGCACTGAAAGCACTGGTAATAGTGGTGGGCGCACATCATTACACTCGTCTGAATTCTCAAGAGCTCCGTGTCAAGCTGAGCCTCAGGACTAACTATGGACTTTGGGAAATTAAGGTATGCTAATGTAGGCTTCACTGTACAAGAGCATTGCCCTGGCGGGGCTGGAGAGACAGATGGCTCAGTAGGAAGAGCGTCTTGCTGCTCTTATGGAGGACCTGGGCTCAGCTCCCGGCACCCAGCACCCACACCAGGCAGCTCACAGACAGCTGCAGGGGATCCGATAGCCTCCTTTGACCTCCTCAGGCAATGCATGCACACAGCACACATGTGCAGGCGTACAGACACACAGATGAAAGCATCCTTAAGGAAGAGTTCCACTCTGAGGGAGATGATGGGAAGAAGGGAAGTTACGAGGTGTGGGTGCAGGAAGTAGATGAAACTTCTCTGATATTCCGCTTACTTTCACGGTACACCTGGAACTCCTCCAAAAAGTAAAAGATAACAGTGACCGGAGACTCTAAACTGCGGTTCCCAACCTTCCTAACGCTGTAACCTTTTAACACAGTTCATGCTGTGGTGACCCCCAACAGTAAAATTATTTTTCTTCTTACTTCATAACTGTAATTTTGCTGTTCTGAACTGTAATGTAAAGGTCTGATATGTAGACATCTTAGGTGACCCCTGTGAAAGGGTTGTTTGGCCCCCAAGGAGGTTGTGACTTGCACGTTGAGAGCTGTCACTCTAAGCTCTTCTTGGGGAGTAGAGGATAAAGGGATGCAAACAGAAGCTAAAGAACCAAGGTCTGTAGACCGGAATGGACTGTGACAGACAGCTCTTTCTCTCCTCCTCCCCCTCATCATCATCATCATCACAACACCATCGTGAGTGTGTATGTGTGTGTGTGTGTGCACACGCACGTGCGGGTTTACATTTGAGCGTGCCTGTGGTTCCTGTGTCACAGTGCAAATCAGACAGCTCTACTTTTGCTACATTCAAAATTGAAGCCAAGCCAGGAACAGTGCACATGTCTTTAATCCCAGCACCTGGGAGGCAGAGGCAGGTGGGTCTCTATGAATGCAAGGCCAGCCTGGTCTACATATTGAGGTCCAGGCAAGTCAGGGTTACACAGGGAAACCCAAACACACACACAAACAAACAGAAAACCTTGAGACCAAGGATAGACGTAAAGCACAAGGAAAGTCACAGAAGCCCCTCAAACCAAGTGAGGTGAGTACTGCCTGCTGCTGCTCACCGATGTTGTATGCACAGTAGCGGATGTTGGGCGAGATCTCTTCCACACGCTGGTTATACAGCACAGCCTGCTCCTCTGTGAATGCACTGGCAAGCTTCTCATAGATAGTTCTTGGAGCAAAGAAATGTCACACATTCAATTTGGCAGCCATATTTTAAGAAAACAAACTCACAAGGACCATGTGGTCAAAACCAAAACACAGCCCTTTGAGGGTATTTTATTGACTTTCAGAGTGGCAAATTCTAAGAATGAAAGAGAACAACATTTTCTATAGGAGCAAAGCGAGCTTTTCTGTCCTAACCTGCAGGAAGGCAGTGACAGGCTTTCGCAGTTTCATTGTGACTACAATTAAAGCAGCCGCTCTGGACCAGAGGACTTACTTGCATTTGTTAAAAGCCTCAATGGCAGCTTTCCATTCTTGATGCTCAAAGCGTAGCATTCCTGAGAGGTAAGCTGTGTAGGCCTGTGAGGGATGGAAAAGAACTGCTGCAGTAGGGTGGTTTAATAAGTCACACTTTAAGAATACAGTAGGATAGTTTGATGGTAAGTCAGTCTCCGTAATTATTCTATGATTGTGTAATGTGTGCTTCCTCAGACAATATTAGTTGTGGGACAAGATGCTGGGGGACAGGCTGCTTCCTGGGATGTGTGGGAGACTGCTTGCTGGGATGTGTGAACTTGGTTTTTGGAGAAGACTGGGTAACTGTTAATGACTGCTTCTGGGACATAAGCGATACCTCATGTAGAACCTGGCTGAGGCAATTGCTGTTGAAAGTACCCTGTCCTAATTTCTTACACACTAAAGGCATTTGTTTATGATATTGCTAATGAAGAGACTTTATCATCCCCACAGCCATCAGCAATAAACGATTTCAAGAACACCTGGAGACCTCGGGTTACCTAGTGTAAGAATGGTGCCAGGTTGTCAGGCTGAGGCTGTGGGGTGCTGCTGTTCTGTTCTTAAAGCAGACAAGGCCTTTGTATCAGTGGAAGAGGTCAATTAACTGGTCTTTCAACAATAAGGGAATTGAACACAGTGAGCTCTGGGTTCAGTCCCTCCAGGCTGTTCCCTCCGCTTTCGAGAGGCTAAGAACAACCACAAACTGCTAAGCAAAGGGCTTTCAGACTTTCTTTCTCTTGTTGCTTCTGGGGTGCTGTGAAAGGAACCCAGGGCTCTGCACACACTAGGCAGGTGCTCCTCCATCAAGCTTCATGCTTGGTCCACAAGGAACCGCTTCAGCAAGAAAGACCAATGTTTGAGCCCCAGGCCCCCTGACGGCACCTAACTCTTGACAGCACCTGCATGGAGACGTTCAAGGTGACCCTTTCTCTCTCTTTTCTGGAGACAGGTCTCACCACACAGCTCTGGCTGTCTGGAATTCACTATGTAGACCAGGCTGGCCTTAAACTCAGAGTTCCTCCTGCCTCCGCCTCTGCCTCCTGCGTGCTGGATTAAAGGCCTGCGCCACTCTGCCTTGGTATTCCTTTCTTACTCAAATGTGCGCCAGTGTTTTGCCTGTACATACATATATATGTGTGTCACACGTGTGCCTGGTGCCTGAGGAGGCCAGGGGCCACCGAGCCCCTGGAACTGGAATTACAGACAGTTGTGAGCTGCGTGCTGAGTGCTGGGGATTGAACCCAGGACTTCCAGAAGAGCAGCCAGTGCTCTTAGCCAATGAGCCTAGGCCCATCAAGTTAACTTTAAGAGAAAACTTACTTAAATGATAAAGTATGATACACAGGCAATTTTCTGGTTCATTTCTTCCCGGGAAAGAACTTCAAAACAAAGGACACACAGCTCAGGGCAGCGCATCTTACTCCAAAGGACATCTGTTCACTTCGTTTCACTTAAAAACCAGTTTCTAGACTACCACGCAAGTATCAGAAGTTCAATACCAGGCCTTGGAGACGCTCGGCAGGCAGCAGTGTTTCTGTGCAAGCCTGAGTTTGACCCCTGGAACCCAAGTCCCTAAAGCTTTTGTCCTTACTTCCACAAGTGTACCGCTGCACTGCTCATTCACACTCACACACAGACAATAATGATGACCTGCTGATAAAGCTCAACACTGCCCGGCATGGGACTGCACTAAAATCCTAGTGCATTCAAGAAGAGACTGGGGCAGGAGGGGTGAGTCCATGCCACCCGGAGGGCAAAGGCCTGCAAACTCCCTCCCCCTCCCCGAAGACAAACAGGTGAGCACATGATTATCATCTCAGCGCCTGTTCAGGGTTGGCTATAAAGTAAGCTCAAGTTAACCCTGGACTATATAAGGCCCTGTTTAAAAAATCAAGACAGCTAGAGAGATGGCTCAGTGGTTAAGACAGTTGGGAGGACCCAGGTTCAATCCCTAACACCCCCATGGCAGCTCCCAACTGTAACTCAGATCCAATATTCTCTTCTGGCCTCTCTGGGTACCAAGCACGCACACTGTGCACAGACATTCATGCAGGTAAAACACCCACACACATACAACTTAAAAAATCCTTAGTATCTATCATCTCCAGCATGCAGAGTACAGACATGCAGGCAAACAGCTACACACATAAAATGACTTAACCTTTAGTACCCACCATCTCTAAAACAAATTCATTGCCAAAATTATACCCCTGGGAACTTTCCAAGTATAAAATATAAACTTTCTATTTATGCACTAAAATAAACCTGATTTTTATCAAAAGATTAGAGTTCATTATAAAAAACTAAAAGCTGAAAATTAAGACGCACTAACGCCAGCTCTTGAAAGCCAGCCAGCTCGGTGGTGGAGTACACCCCAGCACTCAGGAGCCCGTCCAGTATAATGTAAGAAACTGCTCTGTTAGCTGTGGTTCTGTTTAGTCGCGTCTCTAATCTCTGACATAAAGAGAACTGGGTGTTAGGCAGTGACCTGGGCCTCCAGCTTGGTCTTGGCATCCACGCGGCTGCTCTCACACAGGCGCTCCAGTTCCTCCGCATGCTTCACGGCTTTGCGAAGACGAGAGAGCAAGTGGAACCGTTTCCGAGGCTCAGTGTTGGCTTCCTGCTTGAGCTGCATGGCATAGCTCCAGGCTCTCTCTGCATCCATCAGAACCAGCAGGAGGTATCTACACCAGAGATGGAGAGTGAACGGCAGGGCCAGCAGCTCTGGACCACACGCATCCTCTGAGTGCAACGACCCCAGTCTCTGCTTTCCTCCTCCCTCCGCCCCGCCCTCAGGACCCCTCTTCTCACAGCACAAGTCCCAAGTCAGCATCTCTGCACCAACTAGGGCTCCACCTCGAATTTCTAGTCCCTACCTGATATATCTCGTTGAAAAGTCTCGACCACCTCCAATTAGGCCAGCCTCGGACCTCCCCTCCCCTTCCAACCCAGTCAGAGTCAAGTGCTTAAAATGGCGGAATATTATGCTGGGCATGGTGGTGCTCACTGACCCCAGCTGTCAGCTGTTAAGAGGCTGAGGCAGGAGGATTACAACTTTCAGGCAAACCTGGGCTACAAAGTGAGACCCTATCTCAAAGCAAGCAAGCAAGCAAGTGAGCAAGCAAACAAAAAACCTCAAGGAGACAGTTACGTTGACGAGTGATGAACCAAGACGTTTTGTCCTGGGCAGGATGCCAAGGCCCTCACTTACAGCTGTGTGAGGGGGCAGTACTGACCTTTCTGCTCCTCGCTCTGCCTAAGGCACCTAACACAGACACAGCTGGCACCTCCTGGGGGTCAGTAACTAAGTTTGCCACGACCCTGAGGAATCTCTAAATTACAGTCTGATTACCCCCCCCCCACACACACACTGGAGATTAAACTTGGAGCCAGCTTCATGGATAGTAGGAAAGTGCTCTCTACAACACAGCTACGAATATTCTCCCTTCCTCCTCCCTCCCTTCCTCTTTCATTTACTTTTGAGGCAGGAACTCACTAAATGCCCAGGCTGGCCTTTGCCTTCAATCTCAGATCGTCCTGCCTTAGCTTCCCAAATAGCTGGGGTTAATGGGCTGCCCCAACAGGCCTGGCTGGTTAATCTTTCTCAAACTTTGTCCAACCAAAATAAGGGCTCTTGGGGCTGAAGTTATGGCTGAGTGGCAGAGGCCCTGGGTTCAATCTCCAGCACCACAAAAATAATTGTGCTTGCTATCAGAAGCAAATCTAAATTTCTTTCATTTCTGACTCTGAACCAGACCTCCTCAGGCTCCACTGCCCCGTCCTGTTCCCTTCCATCATGGTCTCCACGCTGTAATTTCTGACTATCCCCCAACACACGCTGCCAGGCCCTCACTGCCCAAGCACAGGTTAACTGTCCAGGGCTCTAGAGTTCTTAGGTGCCCTCACACTCACCAAGCATGCTGCTCTCCCTCAGAAATCCTTCAAGGTCAAACCCCCTCCACGAACATGTACTTGTTCCTCTATGAAGTACTCCCAAGCCCAGTTCTCCCTCCAGACAGCAGATGCTTAGCGGTGCTCCCTGGTTTTAAAGTTGACCACGAGCTCTCAACAAGAGCCATGCCTTGCCTCCTGTCCCTCTTCTGTGTCCAGCATGGCACCTAGCTCAGCCCTGGCTTTATCTGAACCAGACCTGCCCCTTCCCCCGAGACAGGGTTTCTCTGTGTAGCCCTGGCTGTCCTGGAACTCACTCTGTAGACGAGGCTGGTCTTGAACTCAGAAATCTGCCTGCCTCTGCCTCCCGAGTTCTGGGATTAAAGGAGTGCACCATCATGCCTGGCTAAAGGACCCATATTTTAGGCTCTGGAGGAGTCTATCACACTATTCTGCTGTTTATACACAAAATATAAACAATACTTAAATGAACTAAGCAGAACTTAATTTGTGAGTATGTATGTGTGGTATATACACCTGTGTGTGCATGTCTACATGCATGTGCTTGGAGGTCAGAGGTCAACACTGGGTGTCATCTCTACAGCCTCAATCTTACTTTTTGAGACAGGGTCTCTTGATGAAGCTGGAGCTCACTGCCTTGGCTAGACTGGTTGGCCAGCAAACCCCAGGGATCCTGCTGTTTCTACCATTCCAGTGCTGGGTGGCTACCCAGCTTTTTAACTTGGTGCTGGGATCCAAACTCAAGTCCACATGCCTGCATGGACACACTCTATCAACAAGCTGTCTCTCCAGTATCAAAACTTAATTTATACAAACACGCTGCAAGAAAACAAACTGGTCCAAACTGAAGTTCCAGGAACCAGTTTCCTGGAGACACTCAATATCCATTACTTCACAGGCTGCCATTGGGGGGAAAGGACAGCAACTTGAGATAGGGTCTCATACAGCTCATGTTGCCCTCCAATTCACTATCAGCCAAGGATGACCCTGAATTCTTGATCCTCCTGCCTCCATTTCCCAAGTGCTGGGATTACAAGTGCGTGTGCTACCACATCCATTCTTTTGTGCTGCTGGAGAGCACAGCCAGAGTTCTGTGTATGCTAGAAAGGCGCTCCAGCAACTGAATGGCACCCTACCCCCAGCCCAGCTCCTGAGCAAGCTGCTGTCTCTCCACCTATAGATGTAGGGCTGTAAACACAGCCACCCCATGGAGCTGCTCGGAGCACGAGAGAACGCCAGGGCTGGGTGCTGCGGGGCACTGCTCAGCGCAGGGGTCAGCACAATGGGCTCAGAGCCCGGCACCTGTTATCAGTCAGGAGCTCTTCCGTTACTTTCTTCCCGGTGAACTTGTGCCTGTTCCCCATCTTAAAGTTGAGTGTTTTCCGGAGACGTCTTTGTCTTCGAGAACAGTAGCCCCTGCGATGAAACACAAGACAAGATCTGCTCAGCCAAGCTGGCAGCACTCTGACATAATACTCTACAGTGAAGTGACAGCAAGGCCCAGAGGACAGTTCATAGCGACTGCTGACGTTACGTCACCTGCTAAGCAACTAACACAGGCCGGCCAGTGCGATGGGAAACGATGACTTCTACAGACCCGTAAATCAAAGCTGCAGAGCATCTAATTTACAATATAAAATGATTACATTTCCCCCTCCTTTAGATAGAATCTAACACTGCAGCCCGAGCAGACCCGGAACTCACTAGACATCCCAGGCTGACCTCAAATTATGCAATCTTCCTGCCTCCACTTACCAAGTCTAAGATCACATGTGTGAGCCACACGTGCTGCTTGAAACATTTAAATACTACCCCACTAGCACAGTTTATTTAATGCTTCTATTTTGTTAACTGTTTTGCCTACATGTATGTCTGTGTACCACTTGTGTGCCTGGTGCCCTCAGAGACTGGGGTTACAGCCAGTTGTGAGCCATTATGTGGGTGTGGGAACCGGAACCTGAGACCTCGGAAGAGCGGTCAGTGCTCTTAACTACTGAACCATCTCTTCAGCCTCCAGAATCACAGTCTTAAAGCTACCAGGGCACAAATTACTACAAGAGCCAGGTATGGAGGTGCACATACAGCATCCAGAGATCGAGGCAGTAGTTCAAAGCAAATCTTGTTTACAGACTGAGTTATATGAGACCTTGTCTCAAAAAACCCAAAATAAATAAATAAGTAGTAAAGTCTAAACCTGAAATCTACCAAAATGCCTGTGATTCCTGCTTATTTCTGAGTCTCTAAGATAACAAAAAAGATTCATTCATTTTGGTTCCATTATCTTAGCAGTTTATAAGTTATATGCTATATGGAACTCAAAAACAGAAAAAAAGATGGAGCCAGCCCTGCGCCGTGTGTGGAGGGGTGGGCTGCAGGAGAGAGCTGGAGACAGTCTCTGTGGAGGGTGGGCTGCAGGAGAGAGCCAGAGACAGTCTCTGTGGAGGGGTGGCTGTAGGAGGCCACAGCTGTGAGTGGCGGCAGCTGCTATGCCAAACAAGTTCGGAGCTGCTCAAGTCCCCGGTGTAAAGACAGCAATAATCAGCACGTGTCAACAGCAACTGTCAGCCTTGAGAGGCACATTTCCATGAAAATCTGTGGTGTAAGAAAACTGGAGTAGAGCTGCCCCCAGCTATCAGCAAGCAGCGCCTGATTAAACAACTGTGACGCTCAGGTCATGTGACTTGAACAAGAGAAACCCTAAAGAAAGAGTGTGTTAAGGATTTCCTCCAGTCAGGGAGCAGTTCAACACATGCAGGGCATTTCACAGGCTGCCAAGTTACGTTGGTGAGGAAGAGGAGAAGGAGGAGGGGGAGGGGGAGGGGGAGGGGGAGGGATCAAGATCTTAGTTTAAGGCTAACCTGGGCTACAGAGAGACTCTCTCAAAAAAACAAAACAACAAAAACATAAGCCAGGTGCCCACCTGTAAACCAAGCATTTGACAAGTAGCAAAAGACAGCAAGCTGGAGGCCAGTGTGGACTACATAGACCCTGTTTTAAAAAAAAACGAACCCAAACTCCATACCTAAAATGGATGTACCCTGAGGTGGGGCTGTAGCTCAGTAATGAAGCTCTCGCCAAGCAAGCAACAGCCCTGAGTTCAACCACCACAAAAATCAAATCAAGTTGCATTTAAAAACGGTACATTCTATTATCTGCAAAAACGTGACTACTGTATGCGTGGCTTCGTAAGAGAAGACTGGTGCCAGGTCATGTCAAAGAGCCCATCTGAGAGGATTTCTGCTGACCAAGCCTGAGCCAATCTAAACATCAAGATAGTGTTAGCTTATAAGTCATAAGTCAGCTGGACAGTATAAGCACACACAGAATATATATGAACACGTGAGCCGAACAAGAATGTAAAACACTTAGAAATCACCAAGTAAAACAGACTGATTTTGCAGAGAGACCCTCCCAACCTCCTTCATCAAAGGTCACATCAAACCTCAGTAAGCAAAGAAACCATAAATCTTTTGGGCCTTTTTTGAGCTTTATTTTATTTTATTTTATTTTATTTGTATATGACTGTTTGCGTGAACGTGTCTGCATCTAGATGCACACAGCGCTGGTGGGGCAGACGAGGGCCTTCATCTCCCTAAGACTGGAATCCTACATTTGCTGGGAGCCATCTGGGTGCTGGGACTCAAACTCAGGTCCTCTTTTAAACACCGAGCCTTCTCTCCAGCCCCCATAAAACTGCAAACTTACAAATTACAGACTTCTGAAGGCTCAGTAACCGCAATGCTAGAGCATCAAGGCATACTTTCCAAAGCAGCAGAGTAAGCAGGAAGTTAACGAAAGCAGCTACATTAGAAAACCCCACACCTCCGGCCACACATGACGTGCAGGACACTGACCTGTACCGCTGGAAGTCTCCATGCCGTAAGCCATGCTGCTGCTGGGACTCCTTAATGATCTGAAGAACTGGGGCCGAGATCAAGGAAAAGCTTACAGTGGCAAGAGTCCAAGTAGGTCAAAGGCTGCGCCAACAGCACATGAGCATCTGTGAGAGCCCATCGTGTAACCGTTTTTCAATAACTGTCTTGACAAAGGACAAAGATAAGTTTACAGAAAAGTGAATTGTCCTAACTGCTACTGTTTTCGGACAAAAGGGGAGGGCAGTGCAGTGGGGTGTGCTGGAGCCCAGCAGACTGCAGAAAGCTGCTGGGTTCCAAATGCTGACTCTGAGGGGATGCCCACCTGGACCTCACACGTCACTTAAACAGACTCCGGTTATAAATGTCAGGTACTAACCACATGTCTGTATTCCTTAAAAGCTGTAATGCTTCCAGACCTATGATTAGCACATGTCAACCAAGATAAGCCAGTTTCCAAGAAAACAAATATTCAAGTCTCCTGGAGTTCATAATAAAACTAGGGCATGCTAACATTTATAAGAAAGACGCCACCAGAGCAAAAAGCAAAGCTACAAATCCGTGAGAATTTACACAGAAAGCTGAGTGATTTATTTCAGAAACTCTTCTAAATCATCTGTATTTGATATGCATCTCAAAAAGCCACAAAGGACTCCATGGTGTGGGTTTATAATCCATACCCAGCAGCACTCAGAAGGTACAAAGAGGAGAAGCAGGAGTTCAAGGCCAGAGTGGGCTACAGACCAACACACACACACACACACACACACACACACACACACACACACACGGGCTGCAGAGATGGCTCAGTGGTTAAGAGCACTGGCTGCTTTCCCAGGTTCAACTCCCAGCACCCACATGGAGGCACTTAACCAACTGTAACTCCAGTTCCAGGGGATCCATCACCCACTCCTGGCCCCTGTGGGCACCAGGCACACGTGTGGTACATACATACATGCACACAAACACACGCATAAAGCAAAAAACATTTTTAAGAATTTAAAAGAACACACAAAAACAAAAAAGGCCATGCATTACTTCTGCAATCACACAAATGCTATATAAGCTACTAAAAACTAGAAAATGACCCCTGAGGGCTGGGGAGATTGCTCTCTGGTAAAGGACCTGCTGTATCTTAGCATGAAGACATGAGTTGGGATTCCCCAGAACCCATGTAAAAAGGCCAGACCCAGTGTAATCCCAAATGCAATCACAAAGTTGGGGTGGCAGAAACAGAAAGACCTGTGGGGCCTACAGACCACCCAGTCTAGCCCAGTCTAGCTCTCGTATTAGTAAAAGACCCGGTCTCAAAAAATCTGATAGAGAATGAGTAAGACAAGGCTGACCTCTGACCTGCACACGCAGCACGGGCGCCTACACCCACCCACACTCATCCTCACGCGGACTCCCAAAAAAAGTAATTCCTCCAGCTCTTCCTGAAGACTCCAACAAGACAAAATGCCTATAGCACTATTTAGAAAACTAGACCCACGATGTTAAACTAATTTATATTCAAAACAGCAGCTTCTCCGGCGAGTACTCTACCTCCATCCACTTTCAAAGCATCTAGCTGCCATGCATACGAACCAGTCTACAACTGCTATCCGACAACAGCTGAAAAGTTCAGTCTGCGCTTCCCTCTGCACGGTTCAGCGGCTCAAGGTACCGTGGCTGGACTGTCAATCAACGCCAGCTCAGCCCTCCAGCCGGACATTTGCAGGGAAACAGAGGCAACCTGCCCAACATCCCTACACCACTTGGAAGAAAGGCTCGGAAGGCGAGAAAAGACGGGCCGAGAGGCAAACCCTGGACCTGGGAGTGCCAAAAACGAAGAGCAAGAGAAGCAGCTGGCCACGGGCTCGGCGGCCCGGTGCCGGCACCCGCCCCCAGCCCTCCGGACCGACACGTAGTCATTGCGAGTTTTAGGCCACCGCGAGAGGATACTCTCCAAGCTCAGGCTGTCCCCGAACTCTTTGTTTGCCTTCGATCCCGCCGAAGGCCGTTCGTTTTCTTTATTCTCATCTCCTCCGGCACCGCGTCCACCGCCGCCGCCGCCGCCGCCGCTACCGCCGCCGCCGCCGCCGCTACCGCCACCCGGGACCTGCTTCTCAGCAGCCATCTTGCCCCTGCGCCGCAAAGCAGGACGGGATAGAGGAGTGGAGACGACCAGCGGCGGGATAGAAGGGCACCTTCCTGGCCGAGCCGCCGGGACGCCGACGGACTCGGCCGCTGACCGCGTAGGCATGGGTTGCTATACGCCTGCGCGCCCCGGGTTGCGATGGGTGGTGTGGCTAGGTCCTGAGGATGAGCCCACGTCCAGTCCACCGAGGACGACCGGAGAAAGACGCCCGCCTCGCGCATCCCTGCCCCGGAAGGGTGGTGGCGCGCGCCTTTAATCCCAGTACTACTGGGGAGGCTGAGGCTGGAGGATTGCCTCGAGTTCGAGGTCAGCCTGGGCTGCATAGTTACATAGACCTTATTTCAAAAAGTAGATTAAAAAAAAAAAAAGCCTAAACACTTTGGGGTTCCTGATTGTAAATCTTTTTACAAGGGGACTCTAGAAACGAGCGTCCCCATTCTAAGGCTGCGACTAGCTTGTATGTAAGCATTTCTACGTTTTTGTTTGTTTATTTCCTTTTTGTTTTCCTGAGGTTACCTCATCTGTGACGTGAGGTTAATCGATTAAGGTGAATGCTAAGGGGTGTGGTAGCTCGCGCCTGTAATCCCAGCATTTAGGAGGCTGAAGCAGGAGGACACAGAGTTCATGGCCAGTTTTGGCTACATAGTTAAGTTTGAGGCCAATCTTGGCAATGTGAGGTCCTGTCTCAAAAAGACAAACATGGGTTGGGGGGAGATGGCTCAGTGGGCAAAGCACTTGTTGCACACGCCAGGTCCAAGTTTAAACTGAACCCAAGCAAAACCCAGAAACAGTAGTGTGTATCTGTAACCCCAGCATTACTATGGTGAGAAACAGGAGAATCCCTTCAAAGTCCACAAGCCCGCTCATGTGGCATATCTACATACTAAGGAGCAAAAGGAGCAAGAGAGACGGGGCCTGGACAGATGGCTCAGTGGTAAAGAATACTGGTGCTCTCGCAGACGAGCGCTCACAACCATCTAGAACTCCAGTCCCAGGAGATCCAACCCTCTTCTGGCCTAGAGCACTACACACATGTGGTACACAGATGGACATGCAGGCAGGACACTCAAATACATAAAAATAAAGGTTAAAAATTTAAGAACAAAGAACCAGGCAGACTCTGTCTCAAGAAGGTAGAAAGCAAAACTAACTTGCAAAAAGTTGTCTTCTAGCTTCTACACACCCACTGAGCTGTATGTAGCATGGGCGTGCCTGCATGCCGTGCACACATGCATACACACACAACTAAACAACAGGGCATCGAGACAGCTCAGCTGGTAAGAGGACTTCACATGGAAGCTTAATGACCTGGGTCGGATCCCCAGAACCTATGAACAAAGGGAAGAAACAGCTTCCGAAATTGTCCTCTGACTTCCACAGGAACCCCATGGTGTACTTAAAAACACAAATCCATAATGTCTTAGGGTTTCTATTGATGTGATAAAATCCAAAAGCAACTTGGAAAGGAAACGATTTCTTTCATCTTACAACTCTCTGGTAACCAACAGTCCATCATTGAGAGAAGACCGGACGGGAACTCAAGGCAGGAACTGAAGCAGAAACCGTGGAGGAACGCTGCTCACTGGCTCGCTCAGTCCGATTTCCTTTATGATTCAGGACCAGCACCACTCCCAGTGAGCTTGCCCCTCCCACATCAATCATTAATCAAGAAAAATACCCTACAACCTTGCCTACAGGCCGACCTTCTGGAGGCATTCTCTCAGTTAAGACACATGATAATACATTTAAAATACACATATTAAAAACAAGCAAAACGCCTCTTCAACATCTATCACATTTAAATGGAAAATAGTTGCTGTGTAACCTTCTGATGGGCTATTATTATTATTACTTGGCCATAAAAAGAAAAGGAATCCTGACCATGCTACAGCTGCGGCAGGGATGAACCCTGAGGATACTGTAGGGAGTGAAGAGAGCCAGATGCAGAAGACTCATATTTTATGATTCCATTTGTGCGAGATGCCTGGATTGGGAAAACACATAGATCAGAAAGATTAACAGTTGCCCGGGGCTGAGGATGAAGAGACTGGGTTCAGAAAGACGTGAAGGTGACTGGTAAAGCGGGGAGAGACATGCTCTAAAGCATTAGGTTTCACATTTCAGGATGGCTTCGTTCCAAAAACAAATTGGAAAATAATATGTATGGGCGAACACCACGGTTGTCACCCGACTCCATGGACATACCAAGAAACAAGCAAACACCTTCAATGAGCACGTGGTACGGAATGTGGATCGTGGTTCAGCACAGCTGGTGAGAAGAGCATGCCATCTTGTTAGTGCTCTAGTCGAAGCCCTTCCACATCTCCGCCCTTTACTAAAGTGAATGCCACAGCCCTCAGAGTGGGAAAAGACAGGGCCGGGGAGGCCACTCAGTTAGAATGCTTCTCTGGCATGCAGGAGGTCTTGGGTCCAAGCCCCTCGTGAACCAAGCCTGAAACCCGAGCACTGGGGAGGTGGAGGCAGGAAGAGCAAAAGTTCAAGGTCTGGGGACATAGCAAGTTACAAGCCAGCCTGGCTGCCTGAGACCCGGTCTCAATAAACAGACAAGTAAATGAATAAGTAAAGATGGGTCAGGGCTGGAAAGACGGAGTATTCTTTTAAGAATACTTACTGTTCTTGCAGAGGACTTGGGTTCTGTGCCCAACACCCACTCCAGGGGCTCGAAACAAACTATGACTCCAGTTACAGGGGTCCTGCGCCCTCTTCTGGCCTCCACGGGCACCACATACAGCCAAGCAGGCACATGCGCGTGATTAAAAATAGCTGGCCAGTTCTCGTGGCCCATACCTTTCATTCTAACCCTGGGAGGCAGAGGCAGGAGGATCTCTGTGAGTTGGAGGCCAGCCTGGTTTACAGAGTGAGTTCCAGGACAGCCAGGACCTCATAGAAGAGACCCTCTCTCTAAAAAATTCCCAAATTACAAATTTTCAAGTAAGTTTTTGGATTTTTTTTATGAGTGTTTATTTGTGTGTCTGTGCACCATGTCCGAAGAGGGTGTCAGGTCCCCTGGAACTGGAGTTCCAGATGGTTGTGAGTCACCTTGTGGGTGTTGGGAACTGAACCCAGGTCCTCTGCAAGAGCAACAAGTGCTCTTAACCACTGAGCCATCTCTCCAGCTTCACACTTTTTTTTTTAAGGAAGTCTTGCCCTCACCTCTTGCCATTCCTCTTGCTCATTCAACTCATCCGTGTTAGCCGTGACTTAGGGATAACCACGCTCCTACATCGTTGGGGGTCCATTAACCCTGACACTGGATGGAATCTGCATGACAGAATTCCAGACTCTCTAGCCAGGGAATTTTCTGCTCACCAGCTACTTTGCCCACCCCCCTTCTCCTCTTTGCTGTAATGGCGACAAAAAAAACAAAAAAACAAAAAAAAAAACAAAGCAAAAAAAACCCCCTTTCATCAATAACAATAATGTCTGCATGGGCCTAGTAGTGATAATAACCTTGCAGACAAGCACAACGTAAAAGCCATTCCTAGAGTGGGTGCTGGTCTTTCCAGAAAGAGATAGCCTTTCTCACATAGAAGCAATAGAGAGCTCGCACACCTGGATAACCTTGAAGCTTGCAAGCCGCAGGAGGAAGGACACTGGCTCCTCCCTAGGCTGACTGACTTCTGCTTGTGACTAACTTCTGCATATCAAACTGGCTCCTTCCCGAGATGTGACTGACATCTCCATACCAAAGACTGCATTGGCCTTTTAAGCTACAGGAAAGGTTTTGTCTGTGGCAGTCCCCTTTGGTGTGACTTTCCCCTGGCAATGTGCATTGTCAGTCTCTCTCTCTTTCTCTCTTGCCCCTTTCTCTTCTTAATATGTACACTGTTAATTCTTCTATTAAAAACGCTCCTGCGTTTTACTTCTAAAGCGTGTTCTACGTGACATTCGTGTCATTTCAAAGCGTGTTGGTGCGTGCCATTTTCTGGGTCCCATAGAACGAACTGCTTTGTTTTGCCGTTCCTCATTTTCCTGCACTCTACTCCCTCCTGAGTAGAGTTTTCGTGAACCCATTTGTGGAAGAGCCTGGTTCCCTCCACGTTACGAGGGCACCTTTACTAGCTGTTCCCATTATATGTACTGCTCCCCACCCCTCCCCCCAGATAGAGGGCTATCTCCTCACCTCTACAACATGCTCAAATGTTCAGTAGTGGGTTTTTTTTTTGTTTTGCTTTGTTTTGTTTTGTTGTTTTCGTTTTTGGCAGAGTCTCATTGTGGTGTCCAGGCTGGCTTTGAACTTCTGGACTCAAATGGTCCTCTGCTTCTGCTTCCTAAGTAGCCAGAACTATAGATGTGTGCTACTACATCCAGCGGGATTATTTTTTCTGCTCTAGGGATGTGACTCAGCGGTGGCGAGCTTGCCCAGTGTGGGGCTCCGTCAACGCCCGGGGGGTTGAATCCATCCATCCATTCACTAACCTTCATGTCATTTTTTTTTTTCACAATATCTCTCTTTGTAGTCTTGCTGTCCTGGAACTCACTCTGTATCCCAGGCTAGCCTCAAACCCATAGAGATCCACCTGCCTCTGCCTCCCTAGTGCTGGAATTAAAGGCGTGCGCATCCCCAGCCCTCTTAAGACAGAGTTTCACTGAGTGGCTCAGGCAGGCCTAGAACTCATTTTGCAGCCCGGGGTGCCCTTGAATTTATGATCCTCCCACTTCAGCCTCCAGAATGCTGGTATTACATGTCTGAGTCAGCAAGACTCCGTTTTAGGAAAAGAATATTCATGGCTAAGCTCTGAATGGATAAAAAGATTCGATCCATTAATAAACTGGCCTTCCGTCTCACATCTCCCGTATTTGGTTTATTTGTGTGCGGGAGCGAGGTGGGTGTTCGTGCCTGTGTGAGTATGTGTGCGCCCCATTCATTTGTTCAGGAACCCCCAGAGCAGAAGAGGGTATTGGACCTCCTGGAACTGGCGTCACTCGGAGTTGTGAGAGATACCACGTGGGTGCTGGGAGCAGAACCTGGGTCCTCTGCAAGAGCAGAGAGTGCTCTTGATGGCTGAGCCATGGCTCCGACCCTCATTCTGGTATTCGGACCTCATAGTTCTTTGGAGGAAATGTTTCCAGGCCCATCCATCCCGCACAAGGGAGGTGAGGGTTAACAGGAGTACCTGTTCGGGGAACCTCTGGGTCGGATGGAGGGAAGACGCTTAGTGGATGAAAGAAGGGAATCTGATGAAAACTTCCATTCTGGCCAGGCATGGTGGTGCGTGTAACCCCAGTACCACAGAGCCTAAGGCAGAAGGGTCCTGAGTTAAAGTCCTACTTGGTCTCCACAGAGACACGTAGTCTCAAAACAAAAGACAGAAAAACCTCCTTTCCTCTTCCTCGGGGTTGCTCCCTGGAGTTCCCGCGCAGCCTGGTGAGACGCTCCAAGGGTTTGCAAATGGGAAGAGAGAGGCACGGTGCGTGTGGCTGGCCACTCCAACCGGGGGGCGGGGGACCAAACACGGCACCCGTGCCCGGTGTCAGCACCCTCGCCCCGGACAGCGGGGTGGATCCCTCAAGGGCGCCCCCACGTCCCGCCCGCGTGCACCCGGGTCCCTCCGCTACTCCAGGGGCGGCGTGGGCAGCCAGTGAGCGGGCTAAGCCTAAAGCGGAGCAGATCCGGGACTGGAGCGCGGGGGCCGCGCGGAGCCGGGGTCGTCCGACAGCTTCCCCCAGCACCCCGGGGCGGCGGGCCGCAGCGGGCGCCGTCCTTCACGGGGGTGCTCGCCCCTCCTCCCGAGCTCGGCGGAGTCTCGCTGGGGCGCCGCGGAGAGGGAGCTGCGCGGTCACCGGGGGCGGCGTCCGCTCCGTCGGCGCCATGAACGGCTCGGGCAGCCCCGGGGCCGAGGACGCGAGCCCGGGAGGCGGCGGCTGGCAGCCCGAGGCGGCCCTCGTGCCGCTGCTCTTCGCGCTCATCTTCCTCGTGGGCACGGCGGGCAACGCGCTGGTGCTGGCGGTGCTGCTGCGCGGCGGCCAGGCGGTCAGCACCACCAACCTGTTCATCCTCAACCTGGGCGTGGCCGACCTGTGCTTCATCCTGTGCTGCGTGCCTTTCCAGGCCACCATCTACACCCTGGACGGCTGGGTGTTCGGCTCGCTGCTCTGCAAGGCCGTTCATTTCCTCATCTTCCTCACCATGCACGCCAGCAGCTTCACTCTGGCCGCCGTCTCTCTGGACAGGTGAGCGAGCGCACGGCTCCGGGGTCTGAGACCTGGGGACCCCGGAGTCCCGGTGTGTTGGGGGGGCCCGGGGCGGGAGCCGCGATGCAGGCGTCCGGGAAGGATGCGCAGTGATTTAAGACCGTGGCCAAGTGGGAGCAGGGAGAAGAGGGATTGAGAGACCGTGCCCTCGGAGGCTGGAGGAGTCAGTTCTCTGGGCTCTTCGCGTGACTATTGCTTGCGCTGTGATGCCTCCATGAAACATTACCATATTCAATGTACAGATGTGAGCTAGCTGTGTAAGTGGCTTGCTGAGCAGCAACATGGTAAGGGAGCGCCGCGGGGGAAGCATCTGTTTCTTGCAGCCAAGCTCAGGCCCTGGATGTTGTCTGGTGCCTCAGGCTTGGGACTGAGCTGTGCTTTGGGAGGATCCCTGCTGAGGTCCAAGAGAGCATAACTGGGGACTCCTAGCTAACCCCCGAATGCCTTGGCCAGGCCAAGGCTTCCAGGCCAGAAAATCCAGCAGCTTGGTGCACCCTTCCTAGCTTAAGCATAGAGAAAGAGAAACTTCCAGAATGTTCTGGAGAAATCCTGGCTGGAAAAGACACAAAGAACAGGCCCCCGGGGAGGAAATCTTGGTCTGATCCCCTTATCCGCCCCCCCCTCCACTGTAAGGACCTCCTTATGGAAGAGCAGTGAAGGGAGGCCATGACCCTGCCCCTCCTCCCACTTCCACTGAGTGCAGGTGTGCCTGGCTCTCACAGGATGCACAAAATTTCAGCTTTCTTCAGCAGTTCCTTTGCTGTATCTTGACCCAAGTCTCCTCCAGGCAGTCTGTCAGAGCCTCGGTTGCCATTAGAGGCTACTAATCATGGCTCCAGGAGTCCATTCTCCAACTTAGCTAGTTTTTTTTTTTTTTTAATTGAAAGAGGATTTTGAATTGTGTGGTCAATTTGAGAAATTTTTTCCTTTTTTTTGTTTTTTGAGACAAGGTTTCTGTCCTGGAACTCACTCTGTAAACCAGGCTAGCCTTGAACTCAGAGATCTGCCTGCCTCTCCTCTTGAGTGTTGGGATTAAAGGTGTGCACCACTATCAAACGAACCAAAGATTTATATATTTGTCTCTGTGTGTGTGTGTGTGTGTGTGTGTGTGTGCTCTGTCTGCATGTACACCTGCATGCCAGAAGAGGGCATCAGATCCCATTATAGATGGTTGTGGGCCACTGTGTGATTATATGGAATTGAACTCCGGACCTCTGGAAAGAGCAGTCAGTCCTCCTAACCGCTGAGCCATCTCTGCTGCCCAACTTCGGTAGTTTTGGGGTGTCCTTTCACATGGAGTAGGTCGGTGGCCACATTCCCAGGGACAGCAGAAGGCGGCCCTGGAGTAGCGCCATTACTGCTGCCAGGCCTTGTCCCGATTCTAGAATCAAATAAGCATCAGAAGCTCCGGGCTTGCGGTCCAGACACCGGCCTTACCACCTTTCGCTAGGGGCCTTCCTGCAGAGCTGGGATCCGGTTGGCGGCGGCCTAGCAGGGAGTCCGTCGCTTACCCGACGCCCCGCACTGTCCCGCAGGTACCTGGCCATCCGCTACCCGCTGCGCTCCCGCGAGCTGCGCACGCCTCGGAACGCGCGGGCGGCCATCGGGCTCATCTGGGGGCTGGCGCTGCTCCTCTCGGGGCCCTACCTCAGCTACTACCGTCAGTCGCAGCTGGCCAACCTGACCGTGTGCCACCCGGCGTGGAGCGCGCCTCGACGCCGCGCCATGGACCTCTGCACCTTCGTCTTCAGCTACCTGCTGCCGGTGCTGGTCCTCGGCCTGACCTACGCGCGCACGCTGCGCTACCTCTGGCGCGCGGTGGACCCCGCGGCCGCGGGCTCGGGCTCCCAGCGCGCCAAGCGCAAGGTGACACGCATGATCGTCATCGTGGCGGCGCTCTTCTGCCTCTGTTGGATGCCCCACCACGCGCTCATCCTCTGCGTGTGGTTCGGGCGCTTCCCGCTCACGCGCGCCACTTACGCGCTGCGCATCTTTTCGCATCTGGTTTCTTACGCCAACTCGTGCGTCAACCCCATCGTCTACGCGCTGGTCTCCAAGCATTTCCGCAAAGGTTTCCGCAAAATCTGCGCAGGCCTGCTGTGCCGCGCCCCGACGCGAGCCTCGGGCCCGGTGTGCGTCGCGGCGCCCGCCAACCACAGCGGCGGCGTGCTGGAACGCGAGTCCACCTACCTGACGCACCTGAGCGAGGCCGCGGGGCCCCTGGTCCCAGCACCCGCACTTCCCGACCGCGCAGCCTCCAGTGGAGCCCTCCGTCCGGTTTGTTAGAGGGTACCTGGACGCTGATGTCCAGATGTGAGGCTATGCTTGGATGTTAAGGGGCTGCAGCCATAGACTGAGGATCGCAGGGAATGTTCTGTCATTAAGACGCACAGATTGCTAGAGTGGGGGGCGTATGTCTTCAATCCCAGCACTTTGGAAGAGAAAGGAGGAGGAGCAGGAGCAAAGCCAGTCCCGGAGTTTTGAGGCCTGCCGGAACTACGTGAGATCCAATCTGAACAATAATAAAAATTTTAAAAGACTCAAACTATTTCATATGGTGTGATGTGGGCGGGATTTCTGTCATGAAGCCCCAATCTCTGGGTAAAATGTCTCTTGAGACCTTACAGAGTGTGGGAGGCTTCTTATAGTGGGGTGCTGGGTCCTTAGCTTAACTACCATAAAACAGCAATCTGGTAAATAGCTAGGCTGAAGATTGAAGTCCCTAACTGAAGCTAGGGACCCAGCGGCCACCCTGAGGCCTCGCTGTGCACATCACTAAGTCACCAGCCAACTCGTGACCAAGACGAGCAACACATTTAAGTGGCTCGAAGCTGATTGATGAGTAACAGGTACTGCTTGTCCTTCTAGTTCATCATGCACAAGCCACGACCGGGGGTGGGGGGGTGGGGGGGTGTCTCGTCTGCACAGAGTCTGGGCAGCCTGATCAGCGCCTAACTCTTGGCCTTGTGTTTGCTCCCCTGCCTGCCGCTGGGCAGGATCAAGTATGCAGCATTTCAATTTTTGCTTGGGGTCAAAAAGTCACCTTCTGCCAGTGATCGATTCCCAGCACCTTTAGGTTGGGGTGAGCTGATTCATCAGAACAGGAGCGCTCCAGGGTTTCACTTATGAACTGATCAGCGTTTAAGGAGCAGAAAGGATAAAGATGTCCCCATGTCACAGCATGGAGTGGGCTGACTTTGGCCAAAGGTAGCAAGAAAACACACAGCCTGTACCCCAGTCCCCACTAGCAACATATAGAAGAGACAAGATTGGTGGTGGTGGTGGTGGTGGTGGGGTGGTACTGGAGAGGTGGCTCAGAGGTTAAGAGAGGCTGCTTTTCCAGAGGTCCTCAGTTCAATTCCCAGGTCACAACCATCTAGAAGAGGATCTGATGCCCTCTTCTGGCATGCAGGCATACATGCAGACAGAACACTCACACATAAAAAGCATAAATAAAATTTGAAAAGAGACAAAGATCCTAGGCTTGCCTCAGAGGGCAGCGGACAGTGGCTAGGGTGGACCCTGAGCTTTGTCTTTGGGGGTTTGTGGAACTGGGTACTTAGTCCAAGGCTGAGTACTTGCACAGAGCCGCCACCTCCATCCAGCGGCTCAGTCTCAATGGAATGGGCTGAATGGAGGCAGTAGTTTAAGCCCTGCTGCTCTAACAGGCTCCCCCAAGCAGATCCTGATGGCTCTGTGGATCCTGCTCCATACAGACTCCCTCCAGCTCAGCACCAACCAGCTCTTGGTCCAGAAGCCAAGCTCCCAGGAATCAGCAGTTGGTAGGTGGTGGGCTTAGTTTTTAAGTGTTAGCATTTGGGTCCTGGGATAAACCTGACCTTCTCACCTGCAATTTCAGGAGGCCACCCAGATTCTGAGAAATGGGTGTGCACTACTGCTAGTGAGCACGCGGGTGCTTGTGTCCAGCGTGTTTAATCTGGTGAGCGCCCTGATGATGCAGGAGGCCAGTGGTCAGCCCAAGCCAGTGCACCCCTTCCCCAGGACATCCTGCAGCACAGCACAGTCCTCCATGCTGACCACAGCCGGTGAGCTCCCACCTGGGGTGGGGTGGGGGAACACTCCCCAAAGGTTAGCATTCATCAGCTTACTGAGCTTAAGGACACAGATGTGGGGAAGGTGGCTTCACTGGGGTCCTTGTTTCCCTTGTCCTGACTGGATGCTTGTCTAACCTGGAATGTTAGTGTGCACCCCCAGCACGCAGTCACACTGCCCTGGGATTCACTCTGGAGACAGACTCATATCCAGGGAAGTGTGAGGTAGGGTGTCAGGAATGGATCACTCACACACACCCCCATCTCCAGATACCTTCTTAGGGAGTATTTCCTTCCTGGAGGCCACCACAGTCACATGTGCAAGAACCTACCAGAACCTTGGTGGGGCTAACAAAATGGGGGAAGGGTCTCCCCTGTCCCAGCACAAGAATGGGCTTGGCTTTGGCCATGGTGCTTCTCCCTGCAGGCTGTGGGTCGCCTGGAGGTGCCAGGACCCATAGGCCTGAGTGGCCCAGGATGGCCATGCAGAGTTAACCTGGCTATAACCAGAGATCAACCGTGACTTTGAGCTCCCATCCCCCAGGGACTACAGCGGCCGTAGCCTCAGTTTCTGCCCTTTCAACAACACCGGTGCTCACAGGACCTGAGGCGTGAGACTGGGTGGATGTCAGGGAAGAGGCTGGTCTCCGGTCCAGCCTGGCCCAGGGCTCGGTGGCTCATTAGACTAGTATGCACTCCTTCCCACTGTCTTAGGAGCAGCAGACTCCACACCTCCCACCAAATCCGTCCATCTCGTTTTCCTAGGTGGTCTTCACGGTCCCCCTCAGTGTCGGAGCTGCTCCACCACGGCTGGGTCCTGTCACTTCAGTCTTTTCTCCACAGCCAGGGCCAGGCCAGTGTCTGGGCCAGGGTGCTAGACCCGGAGGTTCATTCCCAAAGGCAACTGAAGGGGCAGCCACCCAATACATACCCACACACCTACCGGATGGCGGCTGGCAAAGCGCCCACAGTGCCACTCCATGCTTCTGGTGTGAGACAGTGGACAGAGATGAATAGGCAGTCAATTCCCTGCAGTGAAATGCCTCCAGGTGCACTTATTTCCACAGGGAAAACTCATCTCTGAATCTATGGGCCTTCTTTAATGGAGGCCAGGGAAACCTTGTGGATTAGCTCCCCTTTCCGCCTGCCCCCAGAGGCCATGGGAAGCCTGCAGCTTCTTCCTAGTTCACCCTATGCATCCCATCCTCTTCAGGGATGGAGGTGGAGCTCTGGGCTCCCATGGTGGGTGAGATTGTGTCAAGAGAGAATCTGCAGTTCATGCAGTCCCACCAGGTGACAGGGACTTCCTGGGAAGAGGCTGGTGGCGGGAGGGAGATGGCGGAGGAAGATGGTATATACGCCCAGAGGCACAGCAGTCTCCTGCTCCCTCCACAGCCCAGGCAATGCCCTTTGCCTTCTAGCTGAGCCTGAAGAACACAGCTCAAGTCCACCCTGGTGCTGCTGGTTCCCAGGGAGGCACTGCTATTAGCCGCTGTGTGCGAGAGTTTGTTGCCCCTCTGAACCAGAGTGCACTGCCTACAGTGTCTTCCACTCCTGCCCGGGGCAG
This sequence comes from Cricetomys ansorgei, assembly GCA_026225945.1. Lineage (NCBI taxonomy): Eukaryota > Metazoa > Chordata > Mammalia > Rodentia > Nesomyidae > Cricetomys > Cricetomys ansorgei. The sequence goes on along the minus strand of JAMJFZ010001895.1, from coordinate 5,507,889 downwards.
GCTCTGCCCAGTTTTTCCTGCACCCCACTGCTGAGTATGACCTGTTCCCCAACCCTGCCCCAACCCAGTCACCAAGACGCCCCCGTCAGGCCCAGCCCCATCCCTTCCGTCGGCAGTTTACTTCTCGGCTGTCCTGCTCCGCTCTTCCTCAGCACCACGGGTGCTGTCCAGATACAGCCTTGGGGACAAGGGCAGCCCCAACCCCACGCCCTGTGTGGTCAGCAGACCCAGGACCCAATAGCGAAGGTACGCGGACTTGGGGGGGGCGGTCTTTGGCCCATTCTGGGAGTGGAGGGTCAAGAGGAACGAGGCATCAGAACAGATGTAACAGAGCAGACAGCTGCACACCTATGACTGGGCCAGATGTGGCTGGCTGGGGTGCTGCAGGCTCTCAGCATTTGCCTCGCTGAGGTCTCTGTCTCTGGGCCTCATTCTGTCCTCCCCAGAGTCATTCCCCGAAGGCCCAGAAGGCCCTTGAGAGAAGTTCATGTCTTGCAAAGTTCTCTAAGAGGGCGTTTCCTCTACTAGAGGAAGCTCAGGTTGAGCTAGACCTAAACTTTCATTAGTTGAGAACCTAAGGAGGGGGTCCCTGGACTAAGAACCCTGGTCCTTCACCCTTCTTCTCTGGAAGGACATTCTGGAGCAGCCAAGAACGGTTCCTTTCCCTGCCAGCAGTTCCTGGAGGGGAAAGAGTTCAAGGAGTGGACTACGGACTATGGCTGCTGCCTATACCGTCTTCCTCATGCACGTGGCCAGAGTAATGTGCAGTCAGTTCTTGTATGTGCCAGTCTGAGCCAGCCCCTGGCAAGGTAGCCTCACATGGTGGGAGCCTGACCTGTAACAGGGTGAGGCCTAGGGATACAGACTCGATGGTGCAGCCTAGGTCCCACAGCTAGGTGAGAGCTAGGACAGTGTCTCCAGAGAGAGAAGGGTCAGCTCCATTCTCTAACAGGAGCTCATACATCCTGAACTCTCCCCTCTGTGTACAAAAACAAACCATCACCCAAGTGAACTTTAAGGGGCTGGCCTTCTTGAACCAAGGTAGAGTCTGCCATCCCATTCTTGGTATCCACAAGGCAGCTGGGCACCAGCCTCTGTCTTCCCTGTCTCTTGCCTCAGAAGCCATCTGTGGCCCCCGCTGAACGCATCCTGAAACCCGAAGTGTGAATGGACCCTACACTCTGGGTGAGTCTGGTTTGACAGGAGACGTGGATGATGCAAACACCAGGACTAGAGTATCCAGGTTCAGGGCTCCTGGGTGGGGCAGCAAAAGGTCTCTGTTCCAAAGGACTCCAAACTCACCCGGCCCAGAGGTATGTTAACACTGGTTTATCAGTCCAATGACATGGCAGTCTGGTGGAACCAGGCAGAAACACTGGCAGGCTTAGGCAGAGGTGTCGAAAAGGCGGTCGATCATGTCGCCCACCTGCTCCACACGGTACTTGATGTACTTCTCAGGGTTCTTGGTGAAGGACACGCTGCCATACCTGACCAAGCACCGTGGTCAGAGGTCAAGGGGGAGGGTCATCTCCTCCCTCAACCTAAGGTACCTCTGACAGGGTGTTAAGATGGCATGGGTGCCCATGAATGAATCCCAAAGCTCAGAACACCAAAGGTGCTGTCCCCCAACCTGCCCCCCCACTGTCTCCCCCACCTGCCCCACCTCTTTATTTTCCCTGTGGGGAAGACAGCATGTAGGCCACCTGAAAGTGGTACCATGGGCCCAGGAGGGGATGGGCTCACCTGTGCAGAAAGGTCCCGTAGGTCTCCTTGACAATGCTTTTCTGAATCTGTCGTATCTTGTCCCTCTGCTCTGTGTCTGGAATGGCCCAGGCCTTCTGAATCTTGCACAGTTCTTCAAGGCCATCATTGAACCCCTGACCACCAAACAGGTAGGAAGGAGGGACCAAGAGACAAAAGCTTTGTGTCTACGTCGCCACTGCTACCACAGCGGCAATCGGCGAACAGGAGGACCCTGACTCACCTTGAAGCGCTCCTTAATCATCTGCCGCTCCTTGTCCCGGAGCTGGGGGTCCAGAGAGCAGAGGGAGGCAGCAGAGAAAGCTGTGCTCAGAGCAGAGCCGCCCTGCCCGTCCTGCCCGTCCTGCCCCACGCACCGTGCCCAGCCTCCTGCTACCTTCAGGGCCACACACACCCGTGCCAGAGAGATGCTCGTCCGTTTTCCCTGAGACACAAGTACTGCATCTGCTCCATACCCCTTCCTGGCACAGGCCCTGGGCTCACCTTGACTCCAGGCTGGAACACGGGTAAATTCTTCTCGGCGATGTAGTCAGTCACCTTTAGCCAGCTGCCAGACAGCAGGGTGAGAAGACAAGGGACGGTTTCAGAGAGCTGCTTCTGCCCGAAAGCCAGCTCACTTTGTTTTTCAAATCTCTCAATCTACTGAAGGTGGGGACAGTAGGAATTATCTGGGTCAGGACTAAGCAAAACAACAGAGAGGCTCTCCTTGGGAACAGAGAATGTTTAAGCTGCTCCTTTGACAATTAAGAACAGGAAGCAGAAGGCGCTCAAACTGAACAAATGCTGTCGGCCACGGTTCACATCAATATTGTGGCGAATTAAGACGGAGAAACAGATGGGGAAAGAGGGAGCAGAGGACAGATAAACAGGAAGGAAGTGGATACACTCAGAAAGAAACAGGCCAGGGAAATCAAGGACCAGAGAAGTAGCCAGAAACTTTCCAAGTTCAAGGGCTCTCACAACCCCAGTGTTCTCTAGGGCTAAACAATGTTCATATCTTTGACAGGTCACTCTTGACTATTCTTAGCCGTGACACTTGGCAGACCACTCTGAAAAGGCTGTGTGGCCCCTGGGGAGCTGTTAGCAAGGGGAGGGAGAGGGAGTGTATCTCTCCACCCTGCGGGTAAGATTAAAAAAACTAAGCAGAGAAAGAAATGCTAGGGTTAGCTCAGTGGCAGTCCCCACACTCGGCCTGAATAAGGCCCTGGCATGGAGTCTAGCACTAAAAACAAACTCCAGGACAGGAAACAGAGGGTGGATTATACCCCCAGGTCTATGAAGGGCTGAGAAGGAAGCGTGGTAGGCTCAGGAGGGCTGGAAGGGTGGCAGTTCTACCTGCGCTGGTAGGTCTGGATCTGTTGCTCGATGTGCTCCCGGTAGGATCGCTCGGCAGTCTTCTGGGTCACAGCCACTAGCTGGATCAGCTCTGACCTGGGTGACAGTGGGAGAGGAGCTGGAGGAGCAAAGTAACTCCTGGGACCCAGAAATTGCTGGCCTTGGCAGCAATAATGGACAGGAGGCCTCCATCCCAAACCGTCCTGAGCTCTCAAGCGGAAGCATCCCTCAGGTGCTGACCAAGGAGCCGAAAGCACGCGGGACACAGAGGCCCTGCCCAGCCCAGCGCCCACTCACTTCTCCAGGGACTTGAGGATATAGTTGTAGTTGTTGTGTAGGAAGATCGCGCTCAGTGCTGGGTCCTCATATACCTTGGACTTGCTCAGCAAGTTCAGCTGCAGGTTGCCCAGGACTTTGCCTGTACAGAAAGACGGGGCCACTTGCACCAAACCTGTCTGATCCAAATGACCCAGCGCCAGGGCCTGCTCACCAAGGAACACAGTTCCTTGTCTTCTGACTCCCAGGCCTCTGGAGCTCTTTTAACCCCTTGGGCCCTGAACTGGAATTCAGGAGAGGGACCCAGGAACAGATGGACAGCACCAAGGTGGGGGGTGGGCGGGGATTGGGGGGAGTGGAGCCTGCCAGGAACACTCACAGATATAGGTGCTCAGCAGGCGCTTGCTGAACTCAGAGCTGTAGCTGGTGGCCGAAGAGCTAGTTTCTGAGAGGAGATGTGTTGTTACCGTGGTGGCGATGGCCAAGACCCTTGACGGCCCTTCCCACACCCCAGGGGCAGAGGAGCAAACGCTGGGCAGGCCCTGGGCCTTGTAGGGGCAGGCAAGACTGAAGGGAGAGCTCCAACAGGGATGGGCACCTGCTAAGCCACAGGAAGCATTGCTCTTGGACTCGTTCTAGACCCAGGGCTGTCCTCTCCAGGAACGGGTTAAGGAGCCAGGCCAGGCCAGCGGGCAGACCAACCTGGTTCCCAGCGAATGCTGGGTAGTCTCTTTAGACCTCTTTTATTTGCCAACAGCAAGGTTTCTGGATAGGGTCGCCCAGTCTTCTCTCCTTCTCCTCACAAGCCCTCCCCCTCCAGCACAGGGACTGCTCATATAGAACAGATGGCTAAGGGGAGGGGTGTTCCTAGGGTGCTAGACCCATCAGGGTGCTGCCTGGATAGGCTTGGAGACAGAAGGGAGCTATGAAGGGAGCAGGGAGACACGAGGGCACCCTTAAAGAACTCATGCCCCTTGGCCCTGCCCTCGGGCAAGTTGGTCCCCTGGGCACCTCACCCACCGGGCTTTGGAGGGGAGGCTGGGGCACTGCTTACCTCGGGGGTCTAAAGGGATATTGTATGTGTCCCCAAGAACTACGGAGTGACAGGCAGTGCACACAGAGGGAGGAGGGGAAGAAAGGAGGGAGAAAGATGCAAAGTGCAAAAATCAGGTTAGAAATGGCTGTGTCATCCCAAGCCAAGCAGACCTCTCCCCCACGACAGACAGACACAGGGAGCAGCACACACCAAGCCAAGCTAACTCAGGACCAGAGAACACACTGGAAAACGCAGCCCGAGAGAACTGGCAGCTCCTTGACTTCTTGTTCCCCGAGTAAGAGCAGACGGGAGGGCCTGGGGATGGCCCAGGAGAGCACTCTCCCTTACGTGCTGACATCCCAAGCTCCAGCCCCATCAGGGGCCCGCTAGGAGATGGATCAACAGAGGAGCAGACACGGAGGAGTGGAGAAGTACGGAAGGGGGCAGGGCAGGAAGAGCGCCTGAGATCTGGCAGTGCCCACCCCAGAGTATTGCAAGCAAAGGAGCACGCAAAGGGTTGAGGTTTGTAAGAATGCCAGCAAACCCACTCTCCTTACGTTGATCCCTGTGACATCCATGGGACTTAGGCTCCCCACAGGCAGTGTCTTAATCCCACTCCATGGGCTGGAGGGGATCCGCTCGCCACACCCTGCCCTCACCCAGAGCAAGCCAGTGCCTCCTAGGGCCTAACTCCATGTCCCCAGGCAAGAGCGGGCAGCAGGGCGCAGGCAAGCCCAGCTCAGGCCATGTACCTTGGGAGGCCAGCATGGCACCCGCTGTCTCCTGGAAGTCCAGCAGCTGCTGTAGGAAAAGGATGGCCTGGTGGAGAGAATGCACCCAAAGGCGTCAGGGGGTAGGCCCACGGCAATGGCTTCCCACACGTATTGTATAGTGAGAGGAACTATGGGAAATTTCAGGTGTTGTCTTTGGACTCCAGTGTGCTGGAGAAGCCAGCGCTTCACCACCAGTGACAGCTCGTGACTGCAGCTCTAGGCCAGACTGGCCCCCGCTGCTTCTGCCCCCCAGAGCCTGAGCTGGAGTGCCCCTCCCCCCGCCTCGCCATGCCTGGGTAGCACCTACGTTGCTTGTGAGCTCGTGGACGGTGCCGTCCTTCGGCATGTTGTACTCCTTGTCTGGGTCATTCTGTGGGGAAACCAAAGACAGCCTCTGGCTCCTGGGAGGGCTCCCACCAGCAGTCCAGTCTCCCCACACACCCCGCCACACCCCCCAGCCCTAGTCGGCCTGCTTACGGCGCCACCTCCTGGCACATGGGTGTCAGGCTGCCCCCTAGCCTCAAAAGTTGAGTGACAAGGTTGTCAGCCTCAGAGGGCTTCGGTGCCAGGGGAGAAATCGAGGAGCCCGAAGGGTCTCCCCAAGGACCAGAAGTGTGGGGCTTTTCTACAGAGCAAACCTGACTCTCCGGAAGGCCTGCTCTCTGAGGAGTCCCCAGAGCTCAGTGACCAAGCCAGGCCTGGTGAAAGGGAAAGAGGTTGCAGGCACCTTGATGTTGTCAGCAAAGTCCTCCAGTGCTTTGGCTCCAATGGTCTCCATGGAGGTGATGAGGCCAGGCAGCTTGTTCTTGGTGCTGGCTGCTGTGCCCTGAGGAAGGACAGGGCTGACAGACTGGCCAGAGTCCAGCCCACTGCCCTCTCCAGCAAGCTGTGAGCCTAACCCCTTGCAGCTCCTTCCCCAGCCCCACCCAGGAGGCTGCGCTCTCCAGCCCAAGACTGACCACAGCTCTTCTGTTACCTTGTGAGCATCCTGACTTGTCCAGAGCCCCTCGGAGCCACCTCAGAAGAGAGGCAGGAGAGTATGCAATAGTTCCCGAGGGGTAAAGAGAAGCTGTGAGAGAAAGGCCCTGGGGGCCTCCCGCCCGCATACCTGCAGCACCTGGTCGAACTCGGGCTTGGTCTGCTTGAGGTGCCGCAGGATGGGGAAGACCGTGAGCACCGTGGAGAAGTCATGGCGGATGATGGCTTTCCTGGCGGCAGACACGATGTTCTCCCCCTCAAGCATCAGCCCATCCAGTGCATCCTGGGAGAGTTGAGAACAGGACCCTGCTCAGGCAGGGCAGAACCAGTTCCCGGGGACAGTGGGGGCACCTTGTGGGGTGCAAAGGGAAGCCAGTGTGCTGTGAAGGATGGGGCTGGGGGTCTTGGACTACATTAAATGAAGTTGAGGGCTCAGGGCAACAGGCCTGCCCCACCCTCTAGATGCCAATAACGGTTGCATGGGTCAGCGCTCAGAGCTGCAAGGCGGGCAGGGAAAGACCTGTATCAAGGAGTCGAAGGTCTTCTTCTGATGGTGCTCCGGGATGATGTCCATCAGCAGCTGGTACTCGCTCTGGGCCAGCTTCACAAAGGCACTGACACAGTGAATGTAGGCATCAGTCTCCACATCCAGCATGTCGTCTCTCCCTAGGGGGACAGCAGGGCCCCTGAGTGGCTGGTCTGGGAGAAGCCACTCACTCTGCTAGGATATGAGTCTTCCCCAGCTCCTGGGCTGAGCCCAGACCGGCAGCGAATGGGAAGAGACAGACTATTCTGACAGAGAGCCTTGAGAGCCGTTCTGGCGGGCCTGGGAGATCAGGGGCCGAGTCCAAACATCATCTTGGCATCATTTCAACTCAGCATGGGCAGTATTTATGTCCCCAGATCAAACACTAGAGGCAGTGGGAGAAAGCTAGAAGGAAGGAGAGTTCCTAAACTGACTTCCAGGATAAGATGGTGTGACCCCAGGTCTGAGGATGCTGAGTTGTGCTTGGAAGATGGCAGTCCAGGATGGGCAAGTGCCAGTGTCCACTTTAAGGAGGAAGTTATTGTGGTTCTTGGTCTGGGAGATGCAGTTCCTATGAAGGTCCTTACCAACCTCACAGGCCTGTGTGGGAGTGTGTGGGCTGTAAGGGAGTGGTGGGCTATGGCCTGGGGGTGTGTGTGTGTATATGTGGGAGTTGGGGTGTGTGTGTGTGGGGGGGTATGGGTGTGTGTGTGTGTGTAGAGGAGAGCGAATTCTGGGAAGAGGCCAAGTGTGATGTACAACTATGACCCCAGCACTCAGGTGGCTGAGGTGCGAGGACTGAGTTCAAGGTCAGCTGCGGGTACATAGTGAGACTCTATCTCATCAAAACAGAACAGTCTGAGAAGAGGTAGGTGAGCCTCACAGATGGGGCTCCTGGCTGAACTGTCCCAGAAGACAGCATCCCGCTGTTGGAAGATGGGCAGGGGCACCAGGACAGAGCAGTCTGGTTTTATAAGTCATAGATAGGCTCCGAGAGGCGAGCTACCCAGGCTCCCTGGCCTCAGCGGAGCCACCTGCCCTCCTGCCTGCCTTCCAAGCTTGAGCTGCCGCTTCTGCTCTGGCTAGGCCCCAAGAGCCAAGCGCGCAAGCCCATCTCACAAGCACCCCAGAGACCTAGAGCCCAAAGGAGTCCGGATCAGGAGCCAGGCCACAGGCAGGCCCATCCTTAGAGCAGACCGGACCGTCCGGGGACTGCTTCGAAGGCAGAGTCAGCGGCTGCCCTGGGGCTGGGCTGCAGTACTCACCGGCCAGTGGCCCGTGCTTGTCGTTCAGGGCCTCGGACAGGTGCTTAACTCGGAAATCATGCTCGTGACCTAGCAAGATGTCGGCCGCACAAACACAAGCAGCGTTTATCCAGGGGCCAGGCAGCTGCCCCTTGGGGTGTGGAGAAGAAGCCCTCGATCTCCAGAAGCGGGGCGTGAGATGGGGCGTAGGGAGGGGCATCGAGGAGGGCTCTGAGCCCCTCCACTGCCTCAAGCCCCACTGGGAACAGCCGTTTCAAGCCTGACTCTCAGGGAGTGCTCAGGACCAGCCCTGGCTTTTGTCTGCCGACCTGGGGAGGCCGAGAGAAGGTGCAGGCCCCAGGGAGACTCAGTGAGAGACGTCCCTGCCGAGATGAGGGCAGCCTTCCTTTGTGTCCCAGGGTGATTCTTTTGGAGGGGGTTGGGCCCGTCAGGACAGCTGACATGGCTGTCCCTCCCCTGACAGCAGAGGAGGGACATACCCTCCAGGCAGCCTGTCCCTTGGCTGTATGAAGGCCCCTTTCTACAGAGGGGGTGGCCAGGAGGCCTCGACCAACTTGGTCCTGTCCTGCTCATCTGGGCGTGAAAGGGCTGCTCCGAGACAATTTTCTGAGTTTACACAGGACACAAGGACAGAGACAGGGAGGAGCCTCAGGAAGGGCAGAGCCAGGCAGGACCAGCCATGACACTTATCCTTGGGCCCGCTGAAGCCTGAGGAGCATCAGGGGTTTGCCGTTCCCACCCAGCCCCCTCAGGATCTGTCCCAAGGCCCTCCTGGGGGAGGCTCTGCCCTGCCAGATGACTGGACACAGGAGGAGCGGGGTGACGGAAGGGAGCACAGGGTGATTACCTTCCAGAGGAATGAGGTTAGAGCCCCCCTTTTTCCCATCTAGACCATGCTGGGAATACTGTTTCAGAAGGTTCTGAGCCTTACGGATCGTCCCTGTCACCAGAGCCACAGAGAGGAGATAGGAAGACCTAGGAAATGAGTGAGAGAAAACAGCAGCGGCCCTCCACCTGCCCAGCCCGCGCCCGCCCCAACAGCGAGCATGCCCCTCGACACCTCTGCCAGTAGGCCCTGCCAGGGTCACCAGAGACCCTTGAGGATGGAGAGAAGACAATGTGTCCAAACTCAGCCCTGGGCTCTGCATTGACCCTCATAGTTCCGGATCTGAGTTCGCGGTAAGAAGAACACAGGTGACAAAAATAAGATGCACAGAGGAAGAGTAGGAGGCTCTGGCGTTTAACGGGGTGGGCCCAGGAGCTAGTGGCAAAGCTCACCCTGGGGCAGGGCAGGGCAACCCGGGGGTTCCCTGGAAACCAGGCTGAGGTCCCTGAGCATGCTCAGTGTTGGGACATAAGCCAAACAGCGGTCCAGAGCAAGCGAACCCTGGGGTTGGGAAAACAGGTCTAAGCTTCCTGGGGAGCTGTAACGGGGTTTTTGACACCCAGAGGCAGAGGCCCCCACACCAGGGACGTCACTTAGCCAGCACAGCAATGGTAACAAACTGAAAAGCTGGGAAGAGGCCACCAGGAGCCGCCACCTGCAAGGCGAGCCACAGTAAAGACGACATGCTCTTGCCAGGGGGAAAAAGAACAGTTAGTATCACAAGTGAGAACAAAATCGTGGCAGCCCAGCCCTTGGGGTGGCCAGCTCCTGGGAGTGAGGATCCTGGAGCTCACAACTAGGGGACTTAAGGCAGCATCTCGGCCAGCAGGCACTGCTCCTAGTTAGCAAAATGTACGGAGGGGGTGAGTCATCCGGGAGCTTAACTGCACACCTTCCCTGAGACTCCACTGTTCCTGAGCCCCGCAAGGCTGCTGTCCACAGCACCCGCCAGGCTGGGAGGGCGGGGTGGGGTTCAGCTGGCTCATCTCTCTCTGTTTGCACCACACTGCAATTAGCTACTGGCAACTCTTTCTGGCAGGCCTGACCACATCTGCTTCCCTCCGTGTGCCCTCCTCAGTGCGTGCCCCAGTAATGAGAATCAGATTCCTGCTCCACAACCTACCCAGTGGGCGTGGGCTACAGGGACCTTGCCAGTACACGGCATCAAGGAAATGGGGGTGCTGACCTGGCAGCAACCACGCCACCAGGTACCCAAACCTAAGGGTGGATGCTGAGGCTGGCGCCTCATCCCCAATGAGGCTAGCAGCTCTTCTGTCCTCAGAGTGGGAACACATGTCCCAGGGGCCTGACTCCACCATCCTCTCCTCAGTCTTGAACCCACTCGCTCCCACCCACTTCTAAAGCCCTGCGAGACCCCGGGGACCTCAGTCAGTACCTTTGCATCGCCTTGACAAGGACAGATTAAGTCCACGGTGAGCCCTGAGGTCAGACCTCTCCTCCTGAAAGGCTAGGACCTGCATGGCCAGAGGATGCTGGGGCAGAGCAAACAGGGCTCTGGAGCCTCTAGCGGGCTTGTCAAAGAGCCAGGAAAGGGAAGCGAGCACAGAGCAGCCGAGGCCCTGGCAGCCTGGAGCACACAGCTCTTCCCACACAAGGAAGGCAGTGATGGACTGACCAGCCATGCAGACAGCTGCAGCCCAGCAGGGTTAGTAGAGTCACTGTTTATAGCAAGGTCTCTAGCGGAGCAGCCAGACACTCACTAAAGGGCAGAAGACAACACATTCCTGCCAGGGCCACGGAGCCTGAGCAGCCTCCCTTGGCCACGTCTGCAAACCCTATGCAAAGGCCCAAGGAGCAGCAGGTTGCGCTCTGAAGGCCTGAGTGGGTTGGGACTGGAAAACGGGGGTGTGGGCTCTACTCAAGGCCCGCTGCTAGGGGAGCACGTCCCCTGCCATGCCTGAGCAGCAGTGGGAAGCCCAGGGTGGGCACTCGCTCTAACCCATTGGCTTTCTCTTCCTGTTCCACTGTGTAGCCCCCATCCTGGAGCGCCCTATCTCCCCTGGAGCTGAGGTCAGACGCCCCCTCCCCCAGGCAGAAGACTGCCAGGCTGACAGAGACAGTTACCCTGGAGCACAGGACGTGGGCTGCTCCAGGACCCACACTAGATACCACGCCCACTCTGCAGCTACATAGCAGGTTATGCTGCTCTGGCTTCTGGAAGGCTGAAGTGCTTGCTTCTTCTCAGGCAACAGGACCATGGAGTGAGGGGAAGGAGACCTAGCAAGCTGCTCTGACCTATGACCTCTGCCTCTTTGCCTCAGAGACAATTAAGAACCACTAGTGGCCCTGCCCCTGCCATCCCAAAACTTTATGAAAATCACCAGCTGTTGGGTACAAGACCCTCTCTACAGGACCTGCTGTGTAGGGACATCTGCACTGACATACGTCCCTGTGAGTGGGGTCACTATAGACACGAGCTCCAGAAGACTGGTACTGCTCACCCCAGAGTGGACAGAGACAGTCCAGACTGCAGGGATCCCTCCGCTGGTGACATGAGTGGTCAGGGTGGGAAGCTCACCTGGCCGTTTGATGGGCTTCTTGGTAGGCGTGTCTTTCCTCTTGTTGGGGATGGCCGGGGAATAGGGGACTCCAGAGGAAGAACTGCTTTTGCGAAAATGCTCCTTCAGGCCCTTGATGGAACGGTCCAGCTGGCTAGAGCGAATCTGGTAGTAGACATTCATGAAATCTGGAGAGAGAAGCAATGGCGATATGCCTGCAGGATCCCTCCGCCCTGCACTTCTGCAAGGGGAGCAGCGGAGGCCACGATGCCACTGGTTATCTCTCCAGAGCACCTGCTCCGGCTTTGAGCCACCGGGCCTCAACTCAGGCAAAGTCTCAAAGGGAAAAACTATCCTCCAACAGAGTAATTATGAGTTTTGCTGCTTTATCATGTTGGGGTTCAAAGCCAGGCAAGCACTCTTCCTCTGAGCTAGCCACCCACCCTGTCTTGTTCTGCTTGTTCTCGTTGTTTGGGGTTTTGTTGCTGGTCTACGCGTGTAGGGCTGTGAGGTTAGGAATAGGTACGTGTTGCTTTCAGAAAACCCGAGTTCAGTTCCCAGTACCCATGTCAAGTGGCTCGCAACCACCTGTATAACCCCAATTCCAGGGATATGACTCTCTCTCGTGGTCTCTATGGGCAGGTACATGCATGTGACGTATACTCACACAGACACATAACATACGTGTAAGTAAAAGGAAAATAAATCTAAAAAACCAAAACAACCAAACAGAACAAAACAACCAAACAAAGGCAACATCCAGATTTAACTTTGTCGAAAGATGTGAGCAATGGCTGGGTATGGCAGTGAATACCCATAATCCCAGACCTCAGGAGGCAGAGGCAGGCGATCTCTGGGAGTTTGAGGCTAGCCTGGTCTACATATCGAGTTCCTGGATAGCCAGAGCTTTATAGTGAGACCCTGTCTCAAGAAGATGAGAGAGGTTGGGGGCAGGTGGAGGAGAAGCTGCCAGTCTCCTGGGCAGAGGAGCTGCTCACCTTGATTCCGGCCGTATTCCACCAGCCAGTGGGAGATGCGGACCACATCCTGGAGCACGCTTTCAGGCAGGTGCTCCAGGGTCACGTCTTCCTGGACCTCCAGTTCATCATCGCCGCTGACCAGATCCAGGATGAGCACAGGGGAGACGACCTTGCTGTGCCTTGTCATCAGACTGCGGAACTCAGATTCCAGCGACTCCTTCCCACGCTCAAATAGCAGCTTCTGCAGGGACAAGGGAAGGAAGCAGGTGGTCGCAGCTGCGGCTGTGGCTGCAGCGTGCTCTGCAGTCCCCTGCCCTTGGGCCTCTGCGAGTCCCAGCCGCTCCTCCTTTAACCCACAGGAGAAACACTGGGAAGCCTGACTCGATCATCTTTCCCTTCCGTTTCTCAATTTATGGTCACTCCAGGTGTGGGGGCGCAAGCCTTTAATCCCAGCTCTCAAGAAGCAGAGTCTGGTGGGCTCTGTGAGTCTGAGGCCAGCCAGGACAACACAAACGTGTTGTGTTTAGACAGTGAGGCCCTGTCTAAAAACAAACAAAAAATACTTGATGCTCACAGGCCAGGCTCTGCCTGACACGCATCAATTGAGTGTTTTCTCGTTTTCACTGTTAACTTGTCTTCCTGTTAGAAAGTAACTTCTAAAAGAAAGAGTAGGCATGTTGGTGTGCTGGCTGGTTTATGTCAACTTGACACAAGCTAGAGCCATTTGAGAGGAGGGAGCCTCCATGAGAAAACGCCTCCTAAGACGAGGCTGCAGGCTCTAGGGCATCTTCTTAATTAGTGACTGATGGGGGAAGACCCAGCCCATTGTGGGTGGGGCCATCCTGGGCTGGTGGTCCTGAGAAAGCAGGCTGAGCGAGCCATGAGGAGCAAGCCAGTAAGCAGCACCCCCCCATGGCCTCTGCATCAGCTCCTGCCTCCAGGGTCCTGCTCTGCTTGAGTTCCTGTCCTGACTTCCTTCACCGATGAACAGGGATGTGGAAGTGTACGTCAAATCCTTTCCTCCCTAGGTTGCTTTGGCCATGGTGATTCATCCCAGCAGTAATGACCTTAACTAAGATAGGTGGGTTCTCTCAAGTCAGTGTCAAGTGTTATAAACAAGAAGTGAACACATGACTAAGAAGACATTTACAAATCGTGTATCAAAGACACAGAAGAGACTTCAAAACACGTGTCCACATGAAATATAAACACAAAAGTCCACATAGCATTATTCAATTGGACAAGAAGTGGAAACAGCCCAAGTGCCCATCAGCTGATACATGACTCAACAAGCGTGGGGTGTTAGTCAGCCAACATGGTGCAGTGGGCCCGGCACCTGCTGCCAAGCCTGCTGACCTGAGTTTGCTCTCAGAGTCTGACTGAGAGACGCACGCCTGTAAGCTGTCCTCTGGCTTCCACAAACACCATAGCACACGCGTGCCCCCCAACCCCACGAAACGAATAAACGGTTAATGTTATCTATGTTATCTGGCAATAAAAAGGTATGAAGTAGTGTACTGCGAATTGGTGAACCTTAAAAACACACGCTAAGCTGGACGTGGCTCACGCCTTTAATCCCAGCACTCAGGATGCAGAGGTAAGCAGATCTGTGAGTTAGAGACCAGCCTGGTCTACAGAGTGAGTTCTAGGACAGCCAAGGCTACTCAGAGAAACCCTGTCTTGAGAAACAAAACAAAAATCAAAAGGAAAAAAGCATCACCCTAAAACAAGAAAGCCAAGGCCTAGGGAGACAGGTCGATGGTGATTTGTTTGCTCTGCAAGCATGAAAACCTAAGTTCCATTCCCAACACCCATATCAAGCCAGGTATGAGGCTGGAAGGTGGCACCCACCCAATCCCAGCACTTGAGAGACATAATCAGGCAGATCTCTGTAATGGCTGTGAAGCCCTGCCTCGAAAAACAAAAAAATATGTGCGCACATGCGCTATGACATATGTGGAAGTGGAAGGTCACCTTACAGATACGGTGGCAGGCGATTGTAATCCTTGCTCTGGGCGGAAAGGAGAGGGAGGTCCTCTCAGAAGCTAGCTGGTCTGGGCTAGTCAGTGAGCCGCAGGTCCCAGTGAAAGACCCTGTCTCTGAAAACAAGGTGTCGTGACAGAGGACCACCTCAGGCTGGCCTCTGGCTTCTACACGCACATGCACGTATGGCACCAACCCACACGTTCTCGCCCCTCTCACTCCGCACTCACACAACACACACAGGCGGAGAAGTGAGTTACAAAAGGCCATGTATCGTGTGAGGTAAGTTCACCACCGAGGGGCTGCGGTGAAATGGTTACTGGTGCGACAAAGTGCTGACCCCTACGCAGGTCAGTCCTCAGGGCAGCAGGTGGACCCTGGGCAGCCCAAGACCCTGGCTAGTTACCAGCTCATCTCGGAGTACCACAGAAATACCCTCATTTCTGCCACAGGCCATGACAGAAGGAGCTGGGATGGAGCTCCGTGATTGACTGCTTGCTTCCGGTGTGTGAGTCCCTGGGTTCAGTTCCCAGCACCACATATTCACTCACACTTAAAACGGAACGAGGAAACAGCCAGGGAGTTCCCAGCACCCACATGGGGTGGCTCGAGACTACCTGAAACTCTAGTAGCAGGGGATCCGATGGCCCCTTCCGGCCTTGAAGGCACCTGCATGCACATGGTTCACAGATACACACTCAGGCGCACACACGTATACATGAAATAAAATAAACAGGTACATTCTTTTAAATTTTAAAAGGCTTTTTTTAAAAAAAGAAGATATATTAGTGGCTAGGAAGATAGCTCAACGGTACAGTGCTTGATACTTAGCACCGCAACTTCCAAAAGATGGAGAGCCAGCAGCGGGGTGAGGGTGCAGGTTAGCCCTCCCCACATACCCCCTACTCCTTTACATATGGCCTCTGCCCCACCTTTGCCCTGTGTAAACCTCTCCTCCCTCACACACGGCGGAGACCTCACTCCCATGATTCCCCTCTTTCTACGACGATCTAAAATTATTCATTCACACACACACACACTACAATGAGAGCACGGAGATTCAGGGTTCTAGAACCGTCAAATCCTCAGACAGGAAGGAGAAGGCCGTTAACTAGATGCCGGAGGGAAGGGCAGAGCGAGCACTTGGTGTGAAGTGGCTGGAGTTTGAGTCTGGGAAGGTTAAGGGGTTCTGGAGGACTGGGTGACGGAGGACAATGAGCGTGAGCTTAAGCCACCGAACCGTGTTACAAAGCGTCAGTGGTAACAACCACTGTCTCCTTTTTGTTTCTTGAGCCCTGGCTAGCCTGAAATATGGTATGTGGCCCAGGTTGGCCTCACATTTGCAGCAATCCTCCTGCCTCTGCCTCTCAGATACTAAGAGTATAGGTACATGCCATCATGCCTGGCTGAGACGGTCCATTTTATGTGATCTGTTTGTTTTGCTTTATGGCTTTCAGACAGGGTTTTGCTAAGTAGCTCTGGAGATCGCTACATCCCCAATCTGAACTTCTAGCAATCCTCCTGCCTCAGCCTCCTGAGGGCTAGAATTATAGGTGTGAGGCCCTGTGCCTAGGTATAGGATGTATTTTTTTTTTTTTACCACAAATGCATATATAAAAAGATTGAAATGTTAAACTTACATTTGAACTGTAATTCAACCAAACTATAGAAGTATGATAAAAAGTCCTATCTCTAGTTCCGAGGAGTGGAGGCTAACGCCTACATTTTGAACACTATGCATCTTACTCTTTTATAATCGTTTTTAACATTTTGAGATACGGTTTCACCACACAATGCAGGCTGGTCCGGGAACAGTACCTATCCCAGGCTGGCCTCAAACTTGTGATCCTTCTTCTCAATCTCACAAGTTCTAGGCACGAGCCATCAGGCCTGGCTTCTCCATACATCTGTACACTGGTCACGCGTCTCTCACGAGACCAGGACAGGGACTGGTGTCCCACCCCTCTTTCGTTAGTCCACCCTTACCACTTTGTTGAGCTCTGGGCTGTCTGGGCTATTGTCCTGAAAATACTCCACAGCCTTCTGGATTTTGGCCATGCTTCCCAGGTATTCTTCCAGCCTTCCTGTGGGGCTGGGAAGGAAAGAAAAGCTGGATCAGCCCTGGAGGATGGGGCTCAAAGAGATGGACCAAGGGAACAGCATGCAGGAGGTAAGAGAATCCATCCGAGGGACTCTAGGCTCTTCACTCCCCGTGTCTAAGGCGTAGGGCACTGGCCCAGGAGATGTTAGGTATGTGACCCTCTGCACGCAACTCACCCCTCTCTGATGATCTTCTCCGTGTCGGTGGCTACATGGTAATAGCTGATGACATGGTCCAGGCAGGATAGCGTCTTCTCCACATTCTCCTGCAGCCTCTGCAGGTTCTCTGTCTGCTTGTGTACGGGGATAATGGAGTTCTCCAGCTTCATGAGACGGCTCTCAAAGGATGACAGGATGGACACCTGTGGGAGGAAAGCTCTGGCTCACAGGTCCCAGGGCTGTTCTGGAAACATCCACAGGCATTTCTTGTCTGGGCTTGTCTTGGTTTTATAGACAATTCAGGAAGGAACACAGGAGACTTGTTACTCCTCTGTCCCTAGCCTGGTATAGAATATGTGATTCAAGATAAACACCAAACCAATTCTTCCTAAGATAATCACCCCAGGGAGACAGAGAGATGCCTCAGTGATTAAGAGCACTTACCGCTCTTGCAGAGGACCTGGGTTCAGTTCCTAACACCCACATCAACCAGCTCCCAGCTAGCTGCCTGTAACTCCAGTCCCAGAGGCTCTGACGCCCTCTTCTGGCCTGTACAGGCACTACCCACTCACAGTACATATACACACGTGCAAACACTCACACGCATAAAATAAAAACAAACTGTAAAAAATGATAATCACTTCAGGAAAGCTTCCTTTCTACCATGTAAAGCCAAATCTCAACTTCTGTTCTCTCTCTAGTTTCCCTAGACAGAGTAGTCCCAACTACATTGTTCTTACCTTAAAAAAAACCTCCTTCCCCAAGGGTGAGTCTCATTAATTATGCATTACAACTTTATTATTCTGTAACTAAACACGAATGCAAGTTTGTATTTACTCAATCCGTGTTCCGGTTTCCTCTAAAGAAGTATCTTTAAGGCAACTATCACATACCAGACAGTATGCAGCGGCTCACATACCCCTTCACAGACACAGGAGGGCTGGCATTGTGTCAGCAGACAGGTTACCCAAAATTCAAGCCTCGCCCGCCGAGAACCACAAAGGCGAGCTGCGGGACAAGGCTAGATCTAAAACCCATCAGCTCCCTGAGATGTTTCTCTCCCTGAAGCCCTTTGGGACTTGGCTGCCTCAGCGACCTCACTGGACCAAACCTGTCAGGTGAGCATCCAATACTTCTCAAAGACACAGGGCCAGTACCAGCCCACCTGGGGGAAGGGGGGGATCGCTAAATGTTTGCAGAAGGACAGACAGCAACAAGTCCAGACCAGCGGCATCCTCAGTGAGGTGGGGCCTGGGGAGCAGAGCCGCCCGGGGCCTCCACAGCTCCCACGCCTGTCAGTCACACGCCCCTCTTCCGGCCCGGGGCCCGTCTGCGGCGTCGCGCGGAGGGCGACTCACCATGTTCTTCGTGAGCTGGTCGCTCCTATCCAGGCTGTCTCGGATGAAGGACAGCGTCTCCTCTTCCTGCGAGGAGCGGAGAGGAGCACGTCACCCCAAGCCGGCCGGCCCCACGGCCCCTCCGCAGCCCCTCTCGCCCTCCGCCCTCGGAGTCGGGGCCCCGGCGCCCTTCCTTCACCTTCTCCCCGGCTTCACCTGCTTCAGTTTGTCCTCGATCTCCCGCCGCCGGGCGGAAGCCTCCTGCGGGGGAATCATCGCGGCGGACGGCGCTGCGCCCACTCCCCGCGGTCTCCCCGCACAGGCCTGCTCGGCTTCCGTCCCCGCCACACCCACTTCCGCCCTCGGCCCCGCCCCCGGGCGCTGAGCGGGCTCCATGTTGGGAGTGGCGGGCGGAAGTGTGTGGACTGAGAATGGCTGCAGGCTGAAGTCATCTTGAGTGTGGCCGGGGTGCAGCGCCCCCTGGGGGCGTAGAGCGGTCCTGGAAGCCTGCTTTTTTGGGGGGATGGGGAGCCGTGCAGGGGACAGTTTCTCATTGTAGTTTTCCGGCTGTTCTGGAACGGGCTATGTAGCCTGGGCTGACCTCTGGTTACCTAGTGCTGGGTTAAAGGTGTGCTCCACCAATCCCAGGTCGCCTGATGGAAAAAAAGGTTTAATACATTTATTTTTGTGTGTATGTGCATGTGCACACATGGCACAAAGTGGGGATACAAGTTGGAGATGGTTCTCTCCTCTTGGTGGGTCCCAGAGGGATTGAATTCAGGCGTCAGGCTTGGTGGAAGGTGCCTTAACTAGCTACCTCACCAGCTCATAATCTGCTGTGTATGTATGTGTGTGTATGTATATATACATATATATATATGTAATAAAACACTATATATATATGTGTGTATATATATATATATATATATATATATATATATATATATATATATAGTGTTTTACCTGCATGTATATTTGTACTGTTTGTACTGTTACCTGTGTGCCTGGTGCCCTGGAAGGCCAGAAAAGGGTACCTGATGTAACAAGTTGCTACTGTGCTTTTTCACCCTCTAGCTCAGGAAAGAGAAAGGAAGAATGGAAAGAAAGAAATCTTCACTGCCCTTGTAGCAGCCTTGAAATAGAGAAAGAGAGAAAGGAAGAAATAAATATTCACAGCCCAGTAATGAGACACTCTGCCAAGAAGTTTCTTGTACTGTGTGGCCTTCCTTATGGCTGCATGCCCTGTGGACTTCTGGGAACAGCTTGGGGGCAGCTATTTAAGAGAGTGTGTTCAGTTGGAAAAGTCAGTTGGTGTCAGGGGAAGACAGTGAGCTCCAGAAGCTGATGACAGGGAAGCCAGGCAGAAACAAGGCTCAGATAAAGACAGTTAGCTCCAGAGAATAAGAAAGAAGGCACACAGTTGCTGGGAATCCTCAGACAGAGGAGAGTTGCGGAGGTAACTGGGAAGACAATTCATGTGATAAAAGATTTTAGGAGTTTGTACAGTTCTCCAGGTTCCGACAGAGTAAGAAAACCATAAAGGCTTTAAAGAATTCTTCCTTCCTCCCTTTTCCTTCCTAACCTCTTAGAACTAAAGGGGGGGCGGTTAAAAAGTTACAAGTTAGGAACCTTTCTCAGTAACAGCCAACAGCCAGGAGAAAGAAGAATGGGGGTTGGGGGTGGAGTTCCATTACTAGTGTGGTAAATTAACAGTTACAAAAGGCTTCACAGCTTAGATACAGTGTTACGGCCTTTAAGAAAACTGTTACATTTTGGCCCCCAAACAAAGAAGGTTCAGGAGCCCAGATCTCAGCATCAGAAAACAGCCATATTGTAAGAAAACTTTTACAGTTTGCTTTATGTAAAAGATGGTTGATTCCTCATGATCTGCACGTGTTTGCAACAGAACACCTGAGGAGTTCAGACATCAACAAAAACCCCTGAGATGAGAGGCTTAGGGCTCCACTGTCTGGTATGGCGCTTGCCATGATAGTGGTTCCCTCTGCTGAGGTCTGGCAGGGTTCACACCTACGAAAGCGCCTCCCTTGTCTGCCTTGCTAAGAGACACAGTAGGTGTACAACTACACAGCTCCTTTTAGCTGTCTTTACCTTAGAGAGAGGGAGCTGCTAGAGAGCTGAACTAGCATCCAACAAACCAACCCGCCAACTGCCACCCCACCCCGGCTCTCCTTTATATTCTAAGCAAAGCTCCCAGAAGTCCAAGCGGCATGCAATCATAAGGAAAGCTGCACATGACAAAAAAAACTTCTTCAAAGCCTCCTGCTACAACCTGATCCCCCTGGAACTGGAGTTGGGCAGTTGTGAGCTGTCATATGGGTGCTAGGAACCGAATCCAGGCCTCCTGGAAGAGCGGTAAGTGCTTTTAACTGCCGAGTCATCGCTCCAGCTCTCCAACCCCTGATCTGTGGTAAAAGCGCTGGACGAGGTAACAAATCCCCGGATCGCGTCTTAAGGTTCATGTCTGTAGACTGGCTTCCACATAGAGGGGTTCATAATAGACACCTGCCCTGCCACAGGGCTCCTCTGATGAACCAGCAGCTTTTGGATCTGCCCTTCAGTTCTTGTTCTGTGACTGCGCAGGTCTGCGTGCCTGCAGAACTAAAGCTCTCCTCTCCAGAACTGCTGGTCTCTGGCTGCTTCGACCACAGCTCTGGGGATGCTGGAGGAGAAGCCACTGGACCAAGGGCCCCGTGGGGCTCGATCTGCACCAGCTCTTGCAAAACCTACCACTACTCTTCCCTCTGGCTATATTATCTACAGGCCCTGCTCCTAGTCGGGGGTGCGGGGCAGAGGAAATAAATGAACGACTCTCTTTGCCGGTGTCTGTGATTCAGGCATCCAGGCCTGGGAAAAGAATCACTTAGCCACGTACAAAAATCACTAGCCACTCAAGTCCGTATCTCCTTAACGAGAATCAAAGGGAGCTGGCACCAGTCTGACAACAGCGTGTCTTCTGTTGGGCCAGGAAGACAGTTTAGGCCTCCTGTACCACCACTGTGAAGGTGAATTACCCAGGAGGCACAGCCCTGTGGCAGTAGGAGACCTCAAAAGGCAGTCAGTTACTGTGTGAGGATGCCCAGGGCAATTCCAGTGAGATGATCTTGGGCAGTCTGAGAAGCAAGTGTGTGTGTGTGTGTGTGTGTGTGTGTGTGTGTGTGTGTGTGGTAAATTTAGCAGCAGAGAAACAGAATGGGAGGGCTGGTGGGCCACGGGAAGGGCTGGTCTAGCATTTACTCTCTGTTCCCTGAGCAGAACCTATGGAAAAAGACTGATGACATTGCCCTGTGGGTCTTAGAAAGGAATCGTACATATTTATTAGCCAATAAATGTTTCAAACTTCATACAATATTGTTGGCTTTCTTTTGTGTGTGTAAAGAAACTGGGGGTGTAGCTCAGCTGTGGAGTGCTTCCGGAGTGTGCATGAAGCCGGAGGTTTGACCCCCATCACCACCTGTAAGCCTAGTACTTGCAAGGTGGAGGCAGGAGGGTCAGACGTTCAAGGTCAGGGCTGAGGAGCTACCGCCGTTGAGTTGGTAAAGTGGCCTAAAGGCTTAAAATCCCATGGTGGGATTTTACAGAGACAGGTTGATCCCTGAGGGCAGCGTAATCAGTGAGCCCCAGACACCAGTGAGAGGTGTGTACATGCACACACACGCACACGCACACAGAGTTAAGGCCATCCTTGTCAACATAGCCTGGGATATGAGACACCCTACCTCAAATAAATACTCACCTTGGACCTAACAAAGAAAGGATATGTGTGCCTTTCTGTGTTTGTCAAATGCCCTCAGTGTCTAAGTGTAATCTGTCAGCTAGGGGCCGAGCACCGAGTCTTCTGTTTGCACATCCGTGTTACAAACGCCATCCGTGCACGATCTCGTGTAATCCTCACGGTAAACTAGGAGTCGGGACCAGCTGTGGTCTCCCTCCCGAGGCAGAGGAAGCGTTGGTTCCTTTGGTTGTACTAAGTCAACACAGCTGGCTCAGAGAGGGGGCTCCCCGCAGACAGTTACAGAGCTCAGGAGTCTGACTGCTAGCGGGAGCTGCCAGCCTGACCTTTGAGGGCGGTACACTGTGAGAAGCAGGTTATGTTCATGACAACTGCAACTTCTGAAAAGTGGACAGAATGGAAAAACGTTTAAATTACTCTCACGCCAATGCCCACCATGTACTGACAAACAAACATCAGCTCAGTAACACTTGTAAATCCCCAACTACGGAGTAACCTCTGCAGAGATCGCATCACAGGTAAGCGTCCTGCTGGCCACTCACAGTGTCTCCGCGGTGGTGCGGAAGGAGACAGAAAGAGGGGTGCGGGAGGTTGCTCCCCCAATGGTGTTCTTTAGTTTAACTTCCTAACTCTAGGCTTTGTGCCCCCCTCGGGAATCAACTGCAATTTCTCCAAAATAATGAAGACGACCTTGAACCGTGTCCTCCTGCCTCCGCCTCCAGTATGCTGGGATGCTAGGTGAGCTGCTATTCCCAGCTTCTAGAATTTTCTTTTTAAATGTTTGCATCATTGAACTATCTGAATTTTCTCCCTGGTGGAGATCCAGTTGCTCCAGTTACATTTCCTCAGTAATTCATGATGACCTGTGATTCAAAATGTCACCTGTAGCATGAATTAAGCCCCTAGAGGTGTCTGGACCCTTTTCTGGGTTTGCTTTTCCACTCAGGACAGCCCCAGCAGGAAGCTGGTTAGACTAACACAGCCTGAGAGCTGATGACACATCTAACATCAGCCAGGAGATTCTGCCCTGGACTTCTGTTTCCCAAAACACAACTTCCTAGATTTTATTATTTTAGATTATATTTTTATGTGCATCTCGTTTTGTTTTGTGTTTTCTTGGGGGGACAACAACACACAGCTCGGGCTGACCTCAAACTAGAGATCCTCCTGCCTCAGATTTGAGATTGCTGGGATTATAGGCGTGTATCAGGTGCACTTTAAACTTGTGTTTCTGGCCAGCAAAATGGATCAGTGGGTAAAGGTGCCTGCTGCCATGTCTGAGGACAGGAGTTTGACTCCCAGACTCCCCATGGAGGAAGGAGAGGGCAAGGCAGGAAGCGGGAAGCGGCATTCCTCTGCATCAGCGCCTCTGCCCCCTGACCTGTACACACACGGTAGCACATGCACACACGAAGAATAAATAAAGTTTTAAGTTTGTGTTGACAACTAAAACATGAATTCTCTGAGCAGGGTGGTTTGAAATCAGGTCCTCCAAGTGCTGGCTGGGGACATCGTTACAGGAACCAT
Source organism: Cricetomys ansorgei (assembly GCA_026225945.1). NCBI lineage: Eukaryota > Metazoa > Chordata > Mammalia > Rodentia > Nesomyidae > Cricetomys > Cricetomys ansorgei. The sequence goes on along the minus strand of JAMJFZ010001895.1, from coordinate 5,484,697 downwards.
GCCTAAGAGTACAAACCCTAACCCTCGCGTGGGTGGACTGAAGGGCCTGACCACGATTTTGATTGGCAGCGGAGGGGGGGCTCAAAGCCAGGAAGAAGACCCCCTGGACTTCCCAGGCAGGAGCTGGGGTGGAGGAGGGGGCAGGCCAGAGGGGGCCTGCTGGACTGATCAAAAGCAAGCATAGGGCTGCTCTCTTCACAGCTGACTGACACAAGGAGGAAGACAGCCAGGCCACTGGGCTGATGGAATCACTATGGTAACCAGAAAAACCCACTTGCTTCCCCAGCAGCCTCCCAACTCCCGGCCTTGGCCCGACATAGTGGGTATCTAAGGTACTCAATAAATCTATGGTGAACAAATCAGGAATGCATGCATAAAAAGCTAAATCTGAGAGTGTCAGGGAATGCCCACGGGGATGCCGCCTGTCTCCCAGAGAGGGAAAGCAAAGGAGCTGGGTGCAATCTTGAGACATCCATAAGCCTCCCTGACGTGAGAATCAGCCACCTGCCCACAGCAACACTAACCCTGTCCCAGGCTGTGGTGAATCAGTATCCCTTCCCCTTGTTCCCAACACCCCACCTCCAACCTCCTACCCCACCCCGAGCTTACCTAGGACCCAGGAGAGGGCTGGGGAGCAGAGAAGACTGTGGACCCCTGGGGGAGTGTTGCCTATGGAGGTAGATTTTGATGAAGGCCACAGTGAGCACCATATTCGGCACAAATAGAACTCACAGGTAAGGTCAGACTTCTTAGTTTTTGTCAATTTAAATTAGCCGGGTGGCGGTGGCGCACGCCTTTGATCCCAGCACTCGGGAGGCAGAGGCAGGAGGATCTCTGAGTTTGAGGCCAGTCTGGTCTACAGAGTGAGTTCCAGGACAGCCAGAGTTACAACAGGGAAACCCTGTCTCTAAAAACCAAAAAGAAAAGAAAAGAAAAAAGAAGAAGAAAGAAAAAGGAAGAAATAAATCCGGATCATCAGGAGAGCACGAACCTCAACTGCAAAAATGCCTCCATGGGATTGGGCTGCAGGCCATTTTCTTGATTGATAACTGATGTGGGGGGACCCAGCCCACTGTGGGCGGTGCCACCCCTAGGCAGGTGGCCCTGGGGTGTATAAGAATCCGGCCGAGCAAGACAAGAAGTTGTGTCTCCATGGCCTCTGCATCAGCTCCTGCCTCGAGTTTAGATAAACTGTCGCTTAGTACACTCCAAATCTGAGGGCCCTTTGGTGAGGCAAGGGCCACCCTATGAGCCATCTGGCCAGCCTGAGGCCATTCCTTTTCTTCTTTTCCCTCTTCTCATGTATGTGGTGTGTGCGTGTGTGTGTGCGTGTGTGTGTGTGTGTGTGTGTGTGAACCCCTCTCTGGGTGCTTGTATATGTGGAGGTCCAAGTTTGACTTAGGAAATCATCCCCCATCGATCTTCAGCTCCAATCATGAGGCAGGATTTCTCAATCGATCCCAGAGCTTGTGGAGATGGCTGGTTTAGCTAGCCAGCTTGCTCAGGGATCCCGTCTCTGTCTTTGGAAGGTTGGAATTGCAAGCAAGCTGCCATGCCCAACTGGCATCTGTGCGGGTTCTGCAGATCTGAACTTAGGCCCTCGCATTTGCAGAGCTCCTGCTTTAACTACTACCATCCCCCTGCCCCAGGCTGTACTTGCTGCTGTTGTTTGAGACAGGGCCTCACCTTGGAATTCTGACTGGCCTAGAACTTACTATGTAGACGAAGCTGGACTCGAACTCACAGAGATCCACCTGCCTCTAGACCCAGAGTACTGGGATTAAAGATGGTTACCACCAGGCCCAGCTTCAGCTTGTTCCTAAAGATCAAGAAAACTAAACTGCCTGAAGCCATGGCACAATCCTTTAACTGATTAACCCAGCTAGCCAGCAAATCCCAGAGACCCTCCTGGGGGTTATACACATGTCCTGTGCCTGGCCCATGGGGCCATCTTCCCAACCTGTTTTGTTTTATTAGACAGGATCTCACTGTAGCTCAGGCTGGCCTGGCACTAACTAAGTAGCCCAGCTTAGGGCAGCCTCTTGCCTCTGCCTCCCTAGTTCTGGGAACACAGGCCCAAGCCACTGCTCAGTTTCTGAGACTCTAAAGCCAAGCTGGGTTATAGCTGGGTGACAGGCCTGGTGGTAAGGGGCCTGCAACCCCACCTTCCAGGATGCAGCAGCCCGATGATCTCAAGTCCAAGACCTGCCTGCACTGCTGAGAACTTCAAGACTACACACATGAGTTCACAGCCCAAGACCCTAGATGAGAACCTGCTACAGCCACTTTCCTAAGCCAGTGTAACTTTTAGCTATATTCTATATACATAGACCATGGGCTGGAGCGATGGTACAGTGGTTAAGAGCACTGGCTGCTCTTCCAGAGGATCCAGGTTCAATTCCTAGCACCCACATGGCAGTCAACAACTATGTGTAGCCCTGGTTCCAGGGGAATCCAACGCCCCCTTCTGGCCTCCATGGTTACTGCATGCGTGAAATTGAAAACACGCATATAATACACATAAAATAAAATAAATAACTCATATAGTTAAACCAACAGATGATTGTACCTCTCGCTCTTCATCAAACAAGATTTGTCTTGTTTGTTTGTCTCAGCAAATGGAGACTAGTACAAAAATCCACAACTGGTCAAAACGCAAAGAGTCTGTGGGGTGTCCAGTCCCACTGACACTTCTACAATGGAACTCCTAAGCCTCAGGGGAAGTCACAAAAGAGGAAGTGGAAAGGGGCTTAGAACCAGAGGACTGGGACATCTGCTAGGTAGTGTCTTGTAGGCATGACGGGGAAAATCACACCCATGAAACCGCAACGATATGGCTCCCTAAACAAGACCTGCACAATGACACCACCAGCTGGCACCCCAGTTTGGGTGTGAGAAATTTCCTAAGGTCCCACCCCTTGGGGGGAGTTGGAGGGGGAGAGGGAAGGGCGAAAGGGTAAATACAGCACTCGTGTATGGAATTCTCAAAATAATTAAAAACATAAATACAAAAGAAGTTAGAAAGAGAGCCAGGTGTGACTCCGAACACCTTTAGTCGGCACCCAGGAGGCAGAGGCAGGGCACCCGCTGTGAGCTGGAGGCTGGCTTGGTCTACACAGCAAGTTCCAGGCCAGCCAGGACCGTGTGGGGAGACCCTGTCGGGGGTGTTACAGAGTGGAGTGGCAGCATCAGCACCTTCCCCGGACTATCACGAAGGAAAGGAAGGCATTCTGCTTTATCCGCTGGCCTTACGCCTGGACACGGGAGACCCCTCGACACGCACCCTGCCCTGCCCACGCAGCGCTCCACCGGAGGCCGCTCACACCCACACCCAGCACGCACGCGCAGATCCTTCTGCGCGCTCACGCACACCTGCACACTGGTTTACACCTGTCTTTTCAGCCTTTCCACTATTCCTGTGTCCTGGGCTGGCTCTGGGACGCCGTGGGGGAATGGGGAGCCTCCCCGAGCTCAGGGCACCCCGCCCCGAGGGGAGGCAGCGAGCAGGACGGCGGCCGCCAGAGGGCGCTCCTCGCCCGCCTTCGCCTGGGTGGAGGACGCAGGAAGGGGGCGTGCGCGGGTAGGGGGCGAGGGCAGTGCAGAGGAGGCAAGGGGAGACCCGTCCAGGGAACCGGAGTGGGGCGAGGGGTGCGCGGTCTAGCCTCGGCAGCCCGACCCCCGGATCCCGTGATCGCTCCGGGTTCTCCGAGTCCGGCTAGCTCTGACCTTGGCGGCGGCGCAGCACCCCTACCCTCCTCTACCTCTCCCATCCCCACCCCCTACCCGCGCGCTCCCTCAGCCCCGGTGCACCCCCAGTGCAGCCCCCAGGTGCCCCCGCGACACAAACGCGCACCACGCACTGCAGGCCAGGGTCCCTCGGCCTGCTGCTCCCAGAACGTGACTCAGCGCTTTCGCGCGCAGGGCAGCACCCGGCTTGCATAGTTGGGAGTGTCCGATTCAACCCAGGCAGGAGGACAGGGGTCCCCTGGCTCAAACAGAGGGAGGGTGGCCGGGCGCCCTGTGCAGGCTCCTAATACAGCTGCGGCTTTCAGATAACCTATCCGTGTGGGTAGCCAGGTGCGTGTGGCGGGGGGACGACACAGGACCCCTCTTCCCTGCTAAGGTTTCAGTAAAGAAAGTCCTTTTGATAGTTTAGGGTTCACAGCAAGTCTATGTGATACCGGTCATAGAGGGACAAAGATTGTGGGACCTGGTTAGAGGGGTTCTGTAGCTTACGGAGGCATTTTCTCAGTTGCGGATCCACCCTCTCTGATGACTCTAGCTTGTGTCAAGTTGACACGAAACTGGCCAGTATACCACACTCAACCAGTCAGTTGTCTTTAGTAAAGCCTGCATTGTTATTTTATGGATGTTTGGGACTGTCTTTGTATGTAGCCCAGGATGGCCTAACTCATAATCTTCCTCAGCCTCCCTACACCATCAGCCCAACTAGTAAGAGGTTTACAATGAGGCCAGGAAAGAGAGCTGGGTTGGGAAGTGAGGCGTGGCGTTCCGGGCAGGAAGACAAGCCGGTAACCACATTTCCGTGGTTCCCCACCGGCTGCCCAGCTGGAAGCTCTGGGGTTCCCATCTAGTTTTAATGAGGTCACTGTGGATCTTGCACCGGGCCCCCACTGCACTGCGCTACCTCTGGCAGGCACCGTGGGAACCTGGCACTGCCCCTGCCCACCTTGTGCTCCCCACCTGGCAGGGTGGCTTGTAGGCTGCCACCATAGCGAAAGGGAAGCGAGAGGCCGATGTCCACGCAGTGCCAGGGTACCCAGAAGCCAGCCTCCGGAGTCCCCGGGTCCTCAGCTCTCTGTCTAGGAATCTGGGCTTGTGTTGTCTACCAGAAACTTGGCCCACAATGTGGTGACGCCCCAAACTTAGTACTCAGCGCTAAAACCTTCCTCCAAGTGTGAGCTGCAGGGGGAGCCAGGAGCCCTAAGGAGGGTGGCTTGTGCTTCAGTAGAGGAAGGCAAGAGTTAGGTTAAGCAGAAGACAGACAATGCCTGACACTTGACCTATGACCTTGAGATGTTGGGGTGACTATTAGGATAAAGTAGGAAAGGTGAGGGTCAGCCCCCAAACCGAGCTATAGAACCAGCAGGTAAAGGCTCAGGACCTGGGGTGGAGTAGGGGCTTCATGAGACTAAAGAAAGAAAAGGGAAGAGGAAGGGAGGGGGAGGGAAGTCCAATGCGGCCCTCATGGTGGTGCGTACCTATAGTGCCAGCACTGAGGCTGGGTGACACGCACATGTGACTGGTCAATGTGCCTGTGTGCCCATGTGTGCACGCGCATGTGTGTGTGATGTGTGTGTGTGTGTGTGTGTGTGTGTGTGTTGGATAAGGGGAAGAGTCCTTGCAGTGTTCTTGCCTGAGCTGTATACCTTTACCCTGTGTGGAGTAGCCAGCAGCTCCCTGGACATACCTGCTGGGCACACCTGCTGGACACACCTGCTGGACACACCTGCTGGATACACCTGCTGGACACACCTGCTGGGTACACCTGCTGGACACACCTGCTGGACACACCTGCTGGACACACCTGCTGGGCACACCTGCTGGACACACCTGCTGGACACACCTGCTGGACACACCTGCTGGGTACACCTGCTGGGTACACCTGCTGGACACACCTGCTGGGATACACCTGCTGGGTACACCTGCTGAATACACCTGCTGGACACACCTGCAGGACACACCTGCTGAATACACCTGCTGGACACACCTGCTGGACACACCTCCTGGATATACCTGCTGGACACACCTGCTGGACACACCTGCTGGATACACCTGCTGGACACACCTGCTGGGATACACCTGCTGGATACATCTGCTGGACACACCTGCTGGACACACCTGCTGGGCACACCTGCTGGACACACCTGCTGGATACATCTGCTGGACACACCTTCTGGATACATCTGCTGGACATACCTCTGTGCCTCCAGATCCTCTGAAAGAGCAGCCAGTGCTCTTAACCACTGAGCCATCTCACCAGCCGCCCATGCCTGCTTTTTAAAGGTCATCTTGGTGTGGCTCACTTGAACATGGCAGATAGTCCACATATGTAAGTCTTTTTCCAAGCCTGACAAATGAAAGGCAAAGGGGAGTGTTATGGAAGTTTATTTTTAGTTATGTATAAAATAATTGTTTTGGGCACTGTTGGGAAAAGGGCTGCATAGGCCTTGGCATTTTGTATTGTCTGCAGGTGCTGGATTTCTGTGGGGGATGTTTGATTGCTCATGATCTGTACGTGCTATCAGTAGAACACCTGAGGAGTTCTGAATCAATAAAACACCTGAGCTCAGACACTCAGGGTTCCACTGTCCAGTATGGCGCCTGCCATGATAGTGGTTCCCTCTGCTGAGATCTGACCAGGTTTATACCTATGAGAATGCCTCTTTGTCTCTCTTGGTGAGCCCACACAGTGGCTAACAATTACAGGAAGGAGAAAGGGGAGGAAGTGGAGAGTACGGAGTGGGGAGAAGAGAGAGAGGAGAGAGAGAAGAGAGAGATGAGGGAGAACTCTCTGGAAGCAGCCCGTGTATCCTTCAAGAGGAGGATGGATAAACAAACCGATTACTACTCGGCCATTCAAAGGAACAAGGCAAGACGGCTCCGAGCATAAAGGTTCTTTCAGCACAAGCCTGGGAAGCTGAGCTCAGTGCCTGGAACCCACAGAGAGGTGGAAGGAGAGGACAGACATGGAACTCTGGCTTCCAAATGCATGTGTGTGTGCGCGTGTGTGCGCGTGCGTACACACACAGACATACTCACACACTTAGCTCCCTCAAACAAAAACACCTAGTAGACTTCATATCTGAGTATTTACTTTATATGACCTTACTTCAGTGAAGGAGGAGAGGAGAGGGAGGAGGGAAGAGGGAGAAGGAGGGGGAGGAAAGTGGAGCAAAGGGGAGAGGAGACAGCATCAGACAAGAGATCTCAATCAGTCTGAGCTGAGAAGAGATGGAGACAGGGTGAGAAAGGACTCTGCAGCTGTCAGGAGAATGACAGACAGACGTCATGTGGTTTTCTCCCCAGACTGCTGGAGTGTGGGTACTGGTCTGTACCCCCGTCTCCCACTCGGCCCCCACATAGCCCACTCCATAAAGACTAGAAGTTCATCTCCAGAGCAGTTGAACCAGGCTCTGGACCAAGGGACACTGGGCACTTCGGGGCGGTAGGGATCAGACCCTGGTCTGAAATCGAGACCGTCAAGGGCATCCAGAGAAGGGAGACCCCAGGTCAAGCCTGCCCCTCAGCCATCGCCCCGGTCTCCACGCTTCTGGGAATATGCTTGAGACAGCTCATTTATCCCAAGATGACCTTGAACTCGTTCTACAGCGAGAATGATCTTGAACTCTTAACCCTGCCGTGTCTACAGCCCAAGTGCTGAGATTGTAGGCATGTGCCATCCACTTTATGCAGACCTTGGGATCGAACCCAGGGTCTTGTGCTCGCTAGGCAATCCCTCTACCAACTGAGCCACATCCTCGGCCCCAATATATGAAGTTTTTAAGACAACAGGTTTCTAGTTCAAATTCAGGAAACCGCTGGGCGGTGATAGTACAGGCCTTTAATCTCAGCATTCAGGGAGGGCAGGGGCAGGCCGATCTCTGTGAGTTCAAGGCCAGCCAGTTATAGAGTGAGTTCCAGGACAGCCAGCACTACACAGAGAAACCCTGTCTCAAACATAAATAAGTAAGTAAGTAAATAAATAAATTAGATAGATAAATAAATGATAGATGGACTAAAATAAAATACGTTCAGATAAACATATGATTTTTTCTTATTTAAAAGTTAAAAAAAAAAAACAAACAGTTGTGCTCTCTGCTTGTAATCTTAGCAGTCAGGAGTGGAGCTGGCTGGATGGGGACAGAGACCCTCTTTTGTCATCTCGTAAATTGGAGACCAGCTTGAGTCTCAGGGAACTCTGGTCTCAACAATACAAAAAACAGGGGTCAGCAAGACGGCTCGGCGGGTAGAGGCACTGCCTGTGCAAACCCGACAGCCTGAGCTTGACCTCTGGAATGCCTATAAATGGTGGAAAGAAAGAACCAGCTCCACAGAGCTGTCCTCTGACTTCCACAGACACTGTACCCACCTCACCCCACCCCACCCCCGCACACACGCACACACACACACACACACACACACCTGGTCACATAATGCACACCCACTAATAACAATAAAATTAAAATTCAAAACCCTGGAAAGGCTTAAAAGGAGTTGAAGAGCTGGAGAGGTGGGCCAGGAGCAGAGTACTTGCCTAGCTTGTCTGAAGCCCTGGATTCAATCCCTTTCATTATGTAAATAAATAAACAAATGAATGAATGAAAGGAAAAAAAAAAGACGCGCTAGCTGCGAGCAGAAGACTTCTATGGGGGGGCAGTGGCCGAGGAGACTGGGTGAAGCCAGTCCCTGTGTGGACAGGTGTCAGGCTGGGCAGATGAAGGAGCTCACTCAGTGCTGGCGTATTCGAAGAGAGCCCGGGCTGCTTCTGGGTGAGGAAGGGGATCCTGGCCACTCATCTCCCAGAAAGGATCACACTTTGTGCACAGAGCCCCAGGAATCTAGTCTTGCTTACAAAGACGGTGAGTGGCCTTGTAAGGCCACAGGCCCCCATCACTGCTGAAGGGACAGGGTCTGTGTAGATCACCCTTCCAGCTGGCCTGGCAAGTGGTTGGCCGCTGTGTCCGGCACCCAGGATCCTGGCCTGACCTGCTACCCATCTGTGTCCGGGCAGCTGGAAATGGAGGTTACCCAGGGCTGGCCAGGCCTCCTGGTGTTCCGTTCCCCTCCTGTCTCCCTCCGCACTCTGGACTTCCCCAACCCCTTACCCCTGCTGTACTGCCTGGCTCCCTCAGGTGTAAATCCCAAATCTGATCGAGAATAAGACCACCACAATTGAGCCAAATTTGAAGCAAGCAAGATTTAATTAAATTAAGTAAACACCAGCCAGGAAGATGGACTCTGACCGGGTCCATTCTGAGGTTCCCATGGAGTTAACCCATCACCTCCACAGCTCCCGCAGAATGGCCCCGAGTCACGTGGCACAGGTGCTTAAAAAGGCAGAACCCTTAAGGATACGAACGTCTCACCAGGTCCAATCAGTGGCAAGCATCTATCCTGATGTACTTCCTGTCTGGGTTATCTCCTGCCTACAAGTGACCTAGCACGCCTGGTGCGGCAGGGTCAACTAAATGAGACCTAGACGCTCCCTACCCTCCAATCCAACAGACTGTGTCCTTGGACAAGGGAGATTCCCAATTATCTCACCGGAACAGCCCCACCTAGCACTCCAGGAAGTTGTGCCCTTGTGCCACAGAATTATGTAGGCAGAGTAATGGAAATTTAAAGCATAGCTTGCTCTTCCACGTGTCCACTGTCCATCAGAGCGGCCTCCCCTCACGCCCTCATTCGTTCTTTCCCTTCCTACCCCTCTCAGATGCTCCGCTCTGCTGGGGCGCATTCTCAGCTCTGGGTGCTTAACCTCTGCAGCGTGATTCGTCCACCCTCTCCCAACATGACTGCTTATCTTCTCTAGTCAAACATGCCCCGATCTCCCCTGTCCAAAAGGCTTCCCTTAGGCCTGAACTGTTATAGTCACTCTGCAGCTGCTCCTCCTTGCCTGCTTGCCTGGAGGTCTGATCCGGGGACTGGTCAGTCTCTGTGCACCCCCCCCCCACTTCTGTGAAAAGGAAGCTGACCTGTGGAAGGCCGCAGGGAGCTCCAGAGCAAGGCTGGCTCCTGCGGACCCCACTCTGAGTGCTCAGTGCTGGGCTCAGTGACACATACGCCCCCCCCCACACCAGGCAATGGGCAGAGCAGCCAGGGGACAACAGCAGCTCCCCGCTGGGTCCTCCTCCTGGGTCATCAGTTCTGGTCCTTTGCCTATCCTGACCATTGCAGAAGTTCCAGCCCTGCTCCCTGCTCTCAATGCTGGAAGAATCTCTACCATTGTGGTCCCCACGACTTGTCTGAGCCCTGAATCTGTCTTCTTCAGGTTTGGCTAATGATTCTCCCCTGAGTAACATGGGGACACCCAGAGACACCCAAGGACACCCATGGATACCCATGGACATCCAAGGACACCCATGGACACCCAAGGACACCCAAGGACACCCATGGACACCCATGGACACTCTTAGGACACCCAAGGACACCCAAGGACACCCATGGACACCCAAGGACACCCAAGGACACCCATGGACACTCATGGACACTCTTAGGACACCCAAGGACACCCATGGACACCCATGGACACCCAAGGACACCCATGGACACCCATGGACACTCTTAGGACACCCAAGGACACCCATGGGCACCCCATGGACACCCAAGGACACCCATGGACACCCATGGACACTCTTAGGACTCACCAAGGCCAGCAGCATCTCTCCCCTCGCCTCACCCCCTGTTCCACCTCACTCATTCATGTAATGTTTTTTTTTTTTTTTTTTTGGAGACGGTGTCATGTAGCCCAGGCTGGCCTCTAGCACACTGTGTAGCCAAGGGTAACCTTGAATTCCTGATCCTCCAGCCTCTACCTCCAGAGTTTTGGGATTACAGGCTGCACCACCACAGCAGGTTTGTGGGGTGCTGGGAATTGGAATCCAGCCTCCTGCTTGAAAGGTAAGCCCCAGTGCCAGCGCTGACTATCCGTTTTTCTAAGGCTGGGTTTCATTTTGTAGCTATCTCTTCCCAAGTCCTGTTGAGTTGGAATGGATCCGGGGGGGACCCAGCGAAAGCAAGCCATGTGACAGAGCATTGTTTTTGGTTGGCATTAGTTACCTCCGACCCACTGCCAGCCCCCGGGCCACTGCGTACCAGAGTTAGGGGCGACTAGTAAAATCACTCTTCTTTACAAGATGTGGTGCTTAGCCTGTCCTGAGGCTGTTGTTTGTGACACTGGGTGTCCCTGGGCTCTCCGCCTATCCCCCTACCCCGACCAGCCCTCCCCCTCTATCCAGTCGTCGCCTAAGACCTTCCTTCAGAAGAACCCAAGTGGAGCCTTGGCAATTGAACACTTGGGCAACGGGTGGCGGTAGGGTATCGCTCTGAGTGACTCATGCTTCTCTGGTCCAACTGAGGAACAGTGCTTGACTAGCTCCCCTCTCCCTTGCTTTCCAGCTGAGGCTCTGCTCCCCTCAAAGGCTTCCTCCCTCCAAGTAAACCCAGCGAGGCATGTGCATGTGCGTGTGTGTGTGCGTGTGTGTGTGTGTGTGTGTGTGTGTGTGTGTGAGAAGTCCATCTGCCCACCTCCCCGACCCGTCCCAGCCACCCAGGCACAGTCCCTACCAAGCTAAGGCCACTCTCTTTTATCACACATTGAGAAGAAGGCTTCTGTAGCCCCTAGGTGGCCTTGAACTTTTGATCGTCCTGTTTCCGCCTCTCAAGTGTTAGGATGACATGTGTAGGCCACCGAGCCTCATTTCTGTGTGCCAGGGATCACACTTGTGGGGGCTAATCTTTAGCCAAACACCAGATGCCAGGCCCTCGGGCTCCTGGATCTTCCCTGCCCTCAGTGTAGGGCACGGTCACCCAGGGTCTTACTTAGTGTTTCTGTTGCTGTGATGAGACACCACGACCCAAAGCAACTTGGGAAGGAAAAGGTTGATTTCGGCTTACAGCTTGTGATTAATCATCCCGAGAAGGCAGGGCGGGAACCTGGAGGCTGGAACTGAAACAGAGGCCTGGAGGAATGCTAGTTATTGGCTTACTCCTTGTGGCTTGCTCAGCCTGCTTTCTTAGACACTCCAGGACCACCTGCCCAGGGCCTTATGGGCTGGACCCTCCCCCATCAGTCACTCACTAAGAAAACACAGTATTGGCAGGTCAGGTGGGAGCATTTTCTCACCTGCCCCCTGTCCAAAATGACACCCGATTGTGTCAAGTTGATATAAGAACCAGCCAGCACATCCAGGATCTTAGGAGCGTCAGGCCCAGAATCCTCAGGCTCTGTCCTACCCTGGTGTTCAGGGGAGCAGGACTGAGTGAGGACAGCTGAGCTGGGCACAGCTCTGTCCTGGTGACATGGTGGCTAGCCAGGGTGCAAATGGGTGAACGGTCCACACGCTGACCCTGTGGATGTAGACGGAGTGGCCCTGGGTGCCGTCCCCACCCGATTTTTGGCCCTCTGTGGTTCCTACTCCCTCCCAGGACGGCTGCAGCCCAGGCCCTAGGGAACTGGAGACCGGAAGGACCAGGTGGGAATGAATGCCTCCCTGTCACGACCCGCCCTCCCTCATGTCTTCCTCAGATCCTGGGCAGGGCAGCCTCTTTCAAGGCTCAAGGCCTCCAGTGACACTTCCGCAGTTAAGGAATCCGAATAGGCAGGGTCAACAAATGGGTCTCTTCCTGGCTTCTACGATAAGGCAGTGCTGCCAAGCCTCCGCATCTTCCCTGGGCCTGGGCACTCTGGCCCCAGACTCTGTGTATGCTTGGGTCAAGCCGCAGCTTCTCAAGTTTTGGGGATGTCCTCAGGCTATGGCCAGAGAACCCCTTGGGCATTATCAGAAGCATTTTGCAAAGGCTACTTTGTTGTTTTTCACCCCAACAATTCATTCATTCATTCATTCATTCATTAATACATTCAACATTCAGCACACTGGCCACTGTGTTACTGCTGTCGGTGAAGGACTGGGCAGGTTGGACAGGTTGCCTGCCCACAGGACTCTGCTGACATAGGAACAGGGAGAGAGACACTAGTAACTCAGACAGGGTCCGAAGCTCCCTGCCACGCCTCAGGCACTGTTAGCTTAGGGTAAGTCGGAGGGACCCTTGACACACATATGGAGGAAGGGGAGACTGGGGCAGAGCCACAGCTAGAGCCCATGGTAGAGCTCGGCCAGTAGCATTTGGCAACTTCCTAGGCTCAGCTTAAATCCATGGACATAGAGCAGAGCTAAGGGCAGCTCCCCAGCTTAGGTTAGCTTCGGTTTCTTCTGTTGTTGGTTGGCTGGTTTTGAGACAGGGACTCTCTACATAGCTCTGGCTGTCCTGGAACTCACTCTGTAGACTAGGCTGGCCTCGAACTCACAGATATCCCTCTGCCTCAGGTGTATACCACATGCCTGGCTAAGCCTGCAGCACCTGGTATTCCCAGGCAGTCCCCCATCCAAGCACCAACCAGGCCCAGCTCTGCTTAGCTTCTGAGATTTGACAAGATCATGCACACTCAGGCTGTAGACTGGTGTAGGTTTTAAAAGGCCTTAGCGGAGGTGGGTACAGACAGCGTGGGCTGATGGGTGGCAGTGGCTGGCCCTGTCTGTTTCCTGGGGGGTTTGCTTTCCTAGGAACTTAGCAGAGCTGCCTCCAGGGGAGAGAACTGGAGCCTCAGAACTCAGACAGAGGCACCCTGACCGGAAGAGCAGATGGACCTGGGACCATCCCTTTAGGCCAGCAAGCCTGAAGGGCCAGGGAAGGGAAGGCTCTTCCTTGTCCCTCTTTGATCACTGATCTGACCTTGCCAGGCCAATTCAGCCTCGGTGGCTTCTGGGGACAGTGTCCTCTGAGGTGTCTGCCTGCTGCTGACGCACAACACACAGGGGACATTCAGGCCCCGGCTTGCCTGCCTGTCTAGGTGGCTCTGACCTGTTTCACCTGGGAAGAGCCAGAAGGATGCGGGCACATGTCCCTGGGGAGGAAGGCAGTCGCCCTGGCCCCTCCCCTGCCGAGGGCTTCCGTGTCTCCTGCTGAGCTGCAGCTCAAACCACTTAGCACAGCCCTGGCATGGGTGACCTCCCTAACCCCTCCCCTTCCCAGAATCCCCCCCTCCCCGTCACCTGTGTTTTCCTTCTCACACAAGAATGCGTCTGTGGGACCTGGGCTGCTGACCCATCCCGGACGTTAACAATGCCTCTCTTCCACTCCCCAGAGGACAGGCCCAGGCCTGCCCCAAGGGGCCGGCCCATTGCCCCCCGCTGGAGTCTGCATACACCTGTTTACCTTTGGGTCTCAGCCAAGGATGAAGCCCCAGCCGCACCTGACCCTGACCAACCCCCACTTCCTTCCCGCCTCTGTCCCTCTGTGCTGCCCAGGGTTGGGGATGGGGCTCTATCCCCTTCTGGGGGCCTCTGGGGTCCAGCTGAGCTCTGCAAGGGGGTTTAGCTCAGGTACTTTGGAACCATGTAAATGACAAGGGGATTGCCCAGGGGACTTTCAGGTAAGAGCCGCTGGACCCCAAGGTGTCCTGTCCTATAGATTATTAAGTTCTCAGGGCCAAGAGTGGGAGGCCCCAAGCTCCAAGCTTGGAATCTTTGTGGCACCCTGTTTGGGAATGGGGAGAGTGGCTCCTTGCTCTGGGAAAGGGCTTTCCCCCAATATGTAAAAACACAGGGGCCCAGGGACTGGTGGCTGCAAGAGTAGGGTTTGAAGCCTAGAATTAAAGAGCAGGGAGCGGGCGGCAGGGCCGGAGTCACGGATCCTGGGAGGCTGCGCAGCAGGGTCGGGGTTCAGGGCCCGTGTGGAGTACAGAGTGAGCAACCTGTCTCAAGAATAAAAACTACTCGAGCCGAGGATCTAGCTTAGTGGTAGTTTGCCTAATGCGTGTGAAGTCCTAAGTCCAGAGCCCAGTACAACAACAACGAACACCCACAGAAAGCAATCGAAAAACAGAAAACAACCCCGTGAGCGTCGATTAGGGTGTGGAAACCTTTGTGTCCCACGGAGGGAGATCTGCACAGGCCAGCGGCCGTGGAATGCAGCGCCTCAAACAAACAACTAAATAAGTAAAAATCAGACACAAAGCTGCCGTGTCGATCCAAATCCTGAGTCTATGTGGGCGAGGAAGAGTCCGTCCGTCCAGAGAACTGGAGTCCAGAGCACCGGAGACCTGAGGTCTGGGCCTGATGCGGGCACAGGCCGCTCTGCGGGCAGACCCTCCGGGTTTGGGGACCTTGCCTGCTAGTTTTAGGGAAGTACACCCTGAAGAGCTCAGTGGTCGTGGGCATCGCGCTTGCCATCAGCGTTGAGTTTATCTTGGTTGGCTTACCCTGAACCAATAAAGGAACAAGAGGCGCGAGCTTAGGAGGTGGCTCAGGGGCTTGTAAGCATGCGTGCCTGAGTCCGCGTCCGGAGCATGCGTGTTAAAGGCGGCTGCACCGGCCTGTAACTCCAGCACCGGGCCATGGAGACAGGTCCATTGCAAACGAACTTGACGGCCAACTGGCCTAGCCAAACCCTGTGAGCTTTGGTCCCACGAGAGACTGTCTCAAGGCAATAAGGCGGACAGCAATGGAGGAAGACACCCTCTGTCCTGCTCTGGCGAGGACAGGCACCCCCGACTCCCGGTGCAGACCCTCACAGTAGAAATACGTGGGGACCTAAAGTCTGTGCTGGGCCCCATTCGAGATTCTGGTCTGATTGGTCCCGGGTGCTGCCTGGGCATCAGAATTTTCAGGAGTTCCGAATGAAGGTCAAGCGTAGCCAAGGGCGCGCCTGGCTCTGCTCTGCATCTTTAGTCTTCGGCCTGTCTTGGTCCAAGGGGCGGTTCTGCTTGCCCCGGACATTGGCTCTCTTCTTCCCAGCACAGGCCTGGGGCAGGCAGTGACTCGCCCCACTGTCAATCCGGGGTGTGCCCACCTTGTCCAGGGCTGATCCTAGAGGCTAACGGAGAAGGCCGGAGCTGCCTTTGTTCTAGTGCTGTGGTCTGTAGAGAGGCAGAGGGAGGTGGCGGAGCAGAGGCTTTGGGGGGCAGCCCCTTCTGTGTGCTGGGTGCAGGAGATGGGCTCTGTGAGGCCCCAGCCCTGCTGCCTGTGAGCCCTTCTGGAATATTTGGAATAATTAGCAAATGAAAGCAGCGCATTAGGCAGGGGAATGCCAGGCTGGCCTCAGGCCAGACTCAAGGGCCGGAGGAAGAAAGGGGTCCATGGAGGCTGGGCAGGATTGCTCTGGACCGCACTGGCAATGCTGTTCTCTGTGTGTACACCCGTGCGCGGGACGGCTGCTCACAGGGAGGCGTTGGGCTTAGGAACGGGGTCGTGGGGAAGCAAACCTAAAATGAGGGTGTTGAAAGTTATGGCCTGAGGGCCACCCAGACACACACACCCTGTGCCTCAGTTTTACCTTCAGAACTCTGGTAGCCTGGACCTTCATGGGTGGGGTAAGGGGGGGCCCTCTCAGCACTGAGCTCTTATTTTGATGTGGAAGTCCACATCCCCAAGCCTGCACCAGGCTGGGTCTGGTGCGCACACATCAGAGCGG
Source organism: Cricetomys ansorgei (assembly GCA_026225945.1). Taxonomy (NCBI): domain Eukaryota; kingdom Metazoa; phylum Chordata; class Mammalia; order Rodentia; family Nesomyidae; genus Cricetomys; species Cricetomys ansorgei. Next base: position 5,468,482 of record JAMJFZ010001895.1, on the reverse strand, counting down.
GATGTTGGGCCCTGGGGCTCCTCTGACCTAACACCCTGCCCCTCCAGGAAAGGACAGAGGGCAGCAGTGCTGGAAGGAGTCCCGGGACTCTGGGGCAGGCGAGTCTGGGCAGGCCCTCATGGTGGGGCATGGCTTGAGCCAGGGCACACTGGCCTCTGTGAGCCTTGAGGTGGGGCCGGCCCCTGTCTTGCTCCTCTGGGCCAACTCTCCCATTGTGCAGATGGAGGTACTGAGGTGCGGGATGCAAGGGGTCGAGAAAGAGCGAGCCACCCCTTGGCCCTCTCCTCCTGGGACATTGAGGGGAGACCTTCTACAAACCGTCTCTGTTCCATTTTCCTGGCCAATCCCCTCTTGACATCGAAAAGAGAAGGACATCTACCCTTCCCCTGCGAAGCGAATACACTTATCTCTCGCCTTTCCCGAAGAGAGCTGGAAGGACGCCCATGTTCAGATTTTTAAAAATTTTATTTTGAAAAAAATTTTATTGTAAAGAACTTTACATGAAAAAGGTTAAACTGCCCCCACGTGGAGGGTAGATACGGGTCCCAGCCCCAGGGGTCAGGGCAGAAGAGCAAGACCTGGTACCCCCCAGTGCAGACAGGGGCATAGGCTGCCCCCTTCCTGTACTAGTGTTTTCAGCAAGCTGGGCATCCCCCCAGTTAAGTCTTAGCTATAACTACAATCACTATATTAGTCTCCCCCCCACCTAGCAGCTTGGCTGCCCCTGCCCCAACCACCCCAAACCCCAACTTCCTGTTGCTCTCAGCCTCAAGTCAAGCTCAAAGGATTGCAGCCTCCTCTCCGCAGGTGACGGGGCCAGGAAAAGGCCCCAGAAGCCTAAGAGACCATCTTGCCCCACCTTGCTACCCCCACCTATTTCTGCCTCCTCTCTCGGTTCCCTCCCCGCTGTCTCCTGCCACCACCCTCCGTAGCAAGGCTGCCGGGCCCGCAGGGAAGCTCTGCCAGGAGGGGCCTCCAGGGGGTTAATTTGCTGTCATCTAATTAGCATTTGTTGTACCTGGGAACTTTCTCTGGGTAGAGACCCAGGAAGCAGCAGAAGTGGCTGAGAAGAAGCAGAGCTTCCATGAGGGCCCTGTTCAGTTCCTCCCTGGCCTGGCAGGACCCCCCCCTCCCCAGGCTCCAGCTCTCACAGTGCAGGGGCCAGGCGGGAGGGGGGGCAAATTTGCCAGTTCTTGATTTGGGGGAACATGGGTTGATAAAACACTGTGTGTATGGGGGTTGCTGGTGAGGAGGAGGCGGCAGCAATTTTGGTCCTGGGCCCCCCCAGTTCCCAGTCTTCTGGGCTTTGCATAGGAGGGCATCCCAGCTGGCAGCAGCGTGGCCTCACGGAGCCAGCCCTCAGAGACCTGGCCCAGTCCCTGCCTGGGTGCTGATGTCCACGGGCCTGTCTTGGGAGGCAGTCTGGGCCCTGACTTGGGCACTGTCCGGAGATGGGGTGGGCCTGACCTCTTACAAGAAGGCACCCACGCTGGCCCAGTCCTGCAGGTCAGCGGCCAGGGTGGCATCCCCTGCTTCGAAGAGGGGCTCCGGGGGCAGGCAACCACTGCCGCTCTCATCCCAGGGATGCTGGAGGAAGGACGTGGCCAGGAAGGTCTCGTCGAAGTCCAGGCTGTCGGCAGCCTGCTCCACTGGAGGCCCCCAGGTAGCGGGGCAGTCGATGTGTCTGCCGTGGACAGTGAGGTCCACATCTCCGTGTGAGGCGGGGCTCAGCGGGGGGCTCAGCTCCAGGGCCTCGAGGGAGCTCAACTCCTCCCCCAGAGTGCCAGCCTGGAAGATGGCCTCCCAGTCAAAGTTGCCTTTGAGGGGCTCCAGCTCGCCTTGCTCCTCCTGGGTCAGCAGCAGAGTGCTGGGGGGGCGCAGGACCTTGGCCACCCTCTTGGGCAGCGGCTGCTTTCGCTTGTGCCCCAGCCTGCTCTCTCCTGTTCCCCAGCCCCCCTCCCCTGTGGCCTCCTCAAACTCCCGCAGCAGCTGCTGGGCCTCCGTGTTCACGGTCAGAGGCCCACCCCAGGGGGCAGCGCTGGGCTCCTGTGAGGCCTGGCGGGCAAAGGCAGGGTGGATGTGGACTGGGGGCAGCCTCCGCTTCTTGAAGGCCCCGCTGAGCAGGCGCTCCGCATACTGGGGGTCAATGCGCCAGAAGCCTCCCTTGCCGGGTTCGTCCTTCTCTCGGGGCACTTTGATGAAGCACTTGTTCAGGGACAGGTTGTGGCGGATGGAATTCTGGTACAGTGAGAGAACAGGAAGAAAACAGCACAGGGGGTCAGGGAGATGACAGTGGCGGGGCACTGGGTGCTCCTGCGCGCTCCCTGAAGCTTTTCTCTGGTGGGGGAGGGGCGGACCAACCCAACGCCCTGACCAGGCAGCTGTAGCTCTGGGACTCTGGGACACCAGCCACCAGCCACGGGGCACGAGGAGCCCGGAGTGCATGGGGAGGGGGGGGCTTTTGTTCTCTGTTGCTGGGATATCTGCCTGCTCAGTCATCCGAGCTCTGAGCCACAGGGTGGCTCTCAGTGCCACCCCCTGTCATCCTCCCTCCCTCCCTTACCCTGCTGCTTGCAGGTCCTGGCCAAGGTCCTCGGCTCCCCCACGGCCTGGACGGCCATCTCCCTGTGCCTGGCTGTTTCCCTCTGTTTGTGAAGTGGGTGGGTTAAGGGAGGGGGCTGAGCGACCAAGAATTGTGTGTGTGTGTGTGTGAGGGGTGGGAGATTTAGTGACTCTGTGTTTGCTGAGCGGCTGCTGCTCTAGCCTTCACCCCCCAACAGCCCTCTCTTCCTACCCAAACCTCAGTTGATTATCACCCAGGCGGGTGCAGAAGGCTCATTCCTGGGGCCTGAGTTGGCATAGGTCTTGTGTAGGGCGAGGATGGAGGCCTCCTGACCAAGGGTTAGGGCCATTCGGAATGTCTCAGGAGTGTGATCCTGCGCCCTGCCTCCCTGGGTGCTCAGGGAAGGGTGGACAACCTTAGGCCTCTGTCTCTACCCTTCTGGATCCTGGTACTGGGAGAGGCCGGAAGCACTGCCTACTGAGCCTTATCATCTCCCTTGGCCTTGCTGGTGTCCAGGGACCTGGGCTAGGCTAAGGAGGCAGGTGGGTGGGTAGTGAGTATGCCTTCCGCCAGTAAGGCTGGGGTGTTTACACAGAAGCCTGGGCCCATTGGCTGCTCTGCACTGGGTTCTGAAGACTTGGAACCCGAAGCCGCCGCCGCCGCCGCAGCAGCAGCAGCAGCAGCAGCAGCAGCAGCAGCAGCAGCAGCAGCAGCAGCAGCAGCAGAGCCCCTGTGGAAAGTACCTGGCTCAGGTAATTGCCCCCCTAGGGAGACTGGCTGAGGGGGGGTGGGGTGGAGGCAGGAAACTGGGGAGGAGTTGAGATGGGAGGCTGGGCCAATGGCTGTAGAACGACCTCATGACCCCTCCACCTGGACAACTGATCTTCACACCCACAGTGCTCACCTCTGCCCTAATCTTTAGATCAAATGAGAATGGCTAGGTGGAGAATCAGGCAGGGAGTTCCGTTTCTGAGTCCGGTTCTGACAAACTATCGTTGGGCAGAACAGTGTCTAGGAATTCTGGGACGTGGGACAGGAATGTGGCTTAGCGTATCATTCTCACAGGGGACGACACTGGGCCTGCGGGATGAGTGTGCCCTTCTGGTCCCTCTCCTCCTAGAACTCCAGTGTCTGCACCCCCGGAAGCCCTGGCTCCAGAAGAGGGAGCATTTCCAGAACTTGGCAGGGGCCTTCTCACGAGAGGCCTGACCTCACAGCTAGGTGCCTCCTTGGCCTTGTAGATGTGGTATTGAGTCCAGGGGGTACCAGAAGGAGGGGCTGAGGAGGGCGTGGCCACCACCCGCAGCTCTTCTGCCCTACCTGCCAGGTGGGATCCGCATGGCGGAAGTAGCAGAAGTTGTCCGTGATCCACTTGTAGATGGCTGACAGAGTGATCTTGGTGGCCTTGCTGGCCTGCATGGCCATGCAGATGAGAGTGGCGTACGAGTAGGGCGGCTTCACGTGCGGGTTGGTGGCATAGTCCACGTCGTCGGGGGGCGGGGCCTGCAGTCCCGGGGGCGCGCTTCGAGACGTGCAGGACGACGTGGGCTTGCCGGGCGTGTGCGGCTGCCCAAGGCAGGCGGGGTCCGCCGCCAGAGGTGACCCAGGCGCCACCGAGCCCGGCACTTGGTGGTAGCCGTGGGGGTCGGTGCCCCCCGGGGGCAAAGTGGGGGCCTTGGCGTTGAGAATGGAGAATTCCTGCAGCCACTGCAGGCTGGTCAGGCTATCATCCAGGGCGTCCGGCTCCTCTACGCTGCCCTCCGGCCCAGCCTCCTCCCCGGGCCCCGCTCCGCAGAGGCGCAGCCAGCTCTCCGCCATGTCTGCGGCGACTCTCCGAGGGGGCGGTCAACATCCACGGGCTGAGCCGGGTGGCCCGCCGCGCTCTCCGGCTCGCTGGTGCCCGAGGCTCCGGTTACACAGCCTCCAGAACGCTCGCTTCCATTCCGCGACCCGGGGGGCCGCCTCCTCCGAATACGAATGCGGGGCCTGCGGGAGCACCACCGCTCAGTGGCTTCCCCACCCCGGGGGAAAGAGCGCGCCTTGTGGGGACCCCTCACGGCCCCGCGGCCCGCGGGGGGTCAGGCAGACCAGAGCCCTGGTCTGACCCCGCGTCCGCACCTGCCCCTCGAGGGTTCATCGCCCACGACGAGGGGAGCGGGCAGAGGGGCCCAGTCTAACTCTTTCTCCCAGAGAGTGGGAAACTGGGATATTGGGAAAGCCCACCAGCCCAGAATGGCAGGGCGCCGCGTCCGGGGCAGGGAGGCATCTGATCCCTGGAGAGGAGTATTGGGATGAAGGGTCCCGGGAAAGGGAGGACCCAGAACCGAGTTATGGAGGAGCAGGGGACGATCGCCCCGAAACTCCTCAGATTTCAGTCACTGGCCCCACCACTTCCGTGGGCGACCGATGGAATGGACAGCCAGCAGGACCCGACGCCCTCCCGTCCGTGGCCCTCAGCCCTCCCTGTCCCTTACCTGGCTCAGAGCACAGCCGGGCCAGAGGAAGGTTCTGGAAGAAGTTCCTCCCACCTCCCGCGGCTCGTCGTCCCAGCTCGAGGGCTTTGTTGGCGCCCCTCGTCGCCCCCTCCCTCGCCCGACGGCGCTTCTCTGAGCGCCGACAGCCCGGGGACCGGCATTAAGTAGACGCTCGGAAGGCTTCTCCTGCTGCCATGGCGACGCTCCGCCCTATAAACAGCTTCCGCTACTGTCATTGGCCAGCACGTCTCCAAGGAGACCGCGGGCCCTTGCTGCTCCTCTGGCGGCAAATCTCTGGAACTCCCTCGTTCTGCCGCCCTCTCCCGCGCCACCCAGCCCCCTACCCGCCACCGAGGCCCGGTTCTGCGCGTTCCCGCCCGAGGGCCCCGCGCTGGAGCGCACGGCGGGCGCTCGGATCCCGCCCGAGGCCCCGGGAACCCCTCCCCCACGCGTCGGCTTTGACCGCTGCGGGGGCCGAGCCCCGGATTCTGGAGACAGATCTCGGGGAACCGAGCCCTCGGAGTCCTTGCCCTCGCTGGCTGCCTTTGTCTGGTCTCCGCGGCCTTTCCCTGGTCCCCGAGTGTCTTCTCTGGCGCCCGCAGTCACGCCTGACTCTCTGATGCCACCTGTCGCTTACACCCGCAGAAACGGCCGCACAGCGCGCAGCCACCCAGGCGGGGAGGGTCACCCCGCGTCTCCCGGTAAGCAGCTCGCCCGCTCTCCCAGCTCAGATTCCCGGAAGCTGGCATTCCAAGGACATCTGCCCAGGTGCCTCTCCTTCCGGACCAGGAGGAAGCAGGGCCAGTGGGTACCAACCGACCCTCTCAGCGAGGTTTGTTTCTGCTAATTTAGCCAGGAACTGATTAGGTGACAGGAACTAAGAAGTCTGGGGACTCTGGGCCCCCGCCTTCCCTGCTGCCACCAGTTTCGTGGCTCTTTAATTATTGAGGAGCTGCAGGCCTGGAAGTTCTCCGGTTTAAGGCGGCTACAGAGACAGGTAGCCAGGGATGGAGCTGGGGGAGAGGCCTGGTACCCAGACCATGCAGTTATTTGTCTGGTGCCCAAGGGAGTGCCTCTCCCACCTTCCACCTCCAGATCCTCCAGTAAAAATACTGAAGAGCGCGGAGCACTCGGACAGAAACGTTCACAAATGAACTCACTTCGTAGTTGACGGCTCCCCTTCCCTTGTAAACAGTTTTATTCACTTTTGAGAATCATGCAGCAATCCATAAATATTGCATCTCGATGTCCCCACTGTAGTGTGCCCACAAGTGTACTCCGAGGAGTGAAGGGTACACAGATGGCACAAACAGCACACACACACACACACTTGCACACACCAGGTGTGCAGGCCCTAAGACAAAGTGAGCAACCGGCATGCCAACACCAGGTGGACAGGACCAGCTCCCCGGTGAGATGGCTTAGTGTTTGGGTCTATGCCCAAGAGATGCCGCAGGGGTATGAACTCTGGTGGGATGAAATTGGTAAGCAAAAAGACTCTTTGAGGAAGCCGAGATCCCTACAGTACCCAGAGCACGGAAAAGGTGCAGATGTGGTTGGTAAGGAGCCAGAGGCCCTCCAGAAGGAGGTACCCCCCACACTTGGACAAACCTTGCAAGGGGACTGCCTCCAAATGAGGGACTGGGTTGAGTGTGGCAGCTGATGAGGCCCATCCCTGTGGATGGGCGATTTCTGCTTGCCAAGAACTGAAAGGGCAGAGCGAGGGGGCAGGGACTGAGCAGAGGGTATTCTCATCTAGATGTCTGGATTTCGGAGTTTAGGCCAACCGAGCACTGGCTGTGAAGGGAGAGGGAAGGCTGACCAGAATGGCTTTTTTCTTGAGGGTTCCTGGCCACTGTGGTTACTGTTTACCTGAATCTCCTTCATCTCAGCTACTCCCACCCCCACCCCCCAGGTCACACCACACTGTGAATATTGCTTATCTACTGCCTGCCAGGAGAGGAGGGTGTGTGCCACCACCCAGGCTAAGGGAACTTCCCTGTGGCCTCTGCTTCATTCTCCGAGGAAGTGCGGTTATTGCTCAGCTTGTACTGGTGTAAAAAGTATGAAGGGGGCTGTGGGAGCATAGTAAGTGGTGTTTGGAGTAGCAGAGTCCACAGGGTGTTCAGAGAGGGTGCATATAGGATCTCAAGTTCAGCCTGTCACACCTCAGGCATGACAGCAGATTCCTGGCCTCTGCAACCACACAAAAGGTACAAAGGAGAGCTGTGTAGTGGTGCCAACCTGTAATCCTAATGCTTGGGCAGTGCAGGCAGGAAAAGCAGAAGTTCAAGGCTACCCCAGGTACACAGCTGATCTGAGGCCAGGCTCTGCATCCCGATCCCCAGCCAAGGGTCCCGAACACTGGCAGTTCTGGACCTAAAGCCCCTCACAGCTCACCCTCACAAAGGCAGCAGGGGAATTCACTAGGGTGGAGGGGTCTTCTAATCCTGTTCCCCAGGCCATGGCAGCTGGCCCCAGGGCCTCTGCCACTTCCTTTGGTGTTCCTGTGTTCCAGTCTGAGAATAAGAATAGCTCAGTCTAGTTCTTCAGCTATTAACAAGGGGTAGAGAAAGGGTAGCTGGGTGTAAGACTCCCCTTCAATGGCTGTACTGATGAGACACGGTAATGGTCAGCCCTGCACTGCACACATACGGGTCCAGCAGGCCTTCCTGACTGCACCTGAGGACAAGGCCTTGCAAGGGTGATTATCCTAACTGGGGGCACAGGAGGCGCAGGAGACCAGCTTAGCAGATCTGGCTTTCAACCAACCCTTTGGCTACCACCCTCTCCCTCAGGCTTGAGAAAGGAACTCTTGGTGCTCTGGGAGGCCAGAGTGTAGATGGCCTCCCTCATGGGGCCAATCCTCTAATTGGTTATGAGGTACCAGAGACCAGAACCTGTCAACGGGTGTCTGTCACCAAGCTGCCCAAACTCTGCAGTCTTCTTAGTCTCCCCTTGGAGGAGAAAAAGCCGAAGTAGACAACCGGCCACTGGCCCTCAGCTCAGCCGGCCCTCTGGGTTTGGCTGGTGCACTACAGTTCATTGAGCGGCATCAGCCTACAGGAAGGCAGGCTTCAGGTTCTCTCTGAGAGGGCAAGGATCATGGTTGCAGGGGATGAGGTTGGCGGAGGGCTGCACTCCACATCCTGCCTTCATGTGAGTATGAAGTCCACGTGTCTTGCTGAGGATGCCCAGAGCCCTGTGGTCCAGTGAGGACAGATGGGATGCATGGACAGGAGGGGAGCCCAGGCACGGGTGCCGGTGCCCTCAGACGGTCAAAGGATCCCACACACAAGGCCCGTCCTCTGCGGGGTCCTCCAAGCTGCTGGATGACAAGCGCCGGTGCTGGGTATTCCGACGATTGACATTATCGTCACGCTGCCAGGTGCCTGGAGACAAAAAGCAAAGGTTGTGGGAGCCGTACTTCAGGCCAAGTCTACATGGTGTCCAGCAGGGCAGCACAGGAGTCAACAGAGAAGCTAGCAGGTTGTGTGACCTGACTCCCGAGGAGGAGCAGGGAGAAGCTGATGTGGGCCAGAGCTGCTGCTCTAACTAGGTAGCCATTGCCTGCGGCCCGAGGACAGACGGGCACTGTGAGTGTTCTTTGCTCTTGAGCTTACCTAGCATCACTCTGCATGTTCGTACTTGGTTCTGGACTCGCCTGTTACAGGCTGAGCTGCTTCCTCTACGGAAGATGGATGTGCAAAGAGCACCTTTCCTGACCTACAGCCTCTGTGTCTGCTGTGGGACCAGGGCGTAGGAAGGAATTGGCAGCACAGCAGGGGTCAGGGACTCGAAGCCTTGGGTGGGAGACTACATGGTGTTCAGAGCCCTTCCCTACCTCTGCTCTGCATCTCTTCCTTGCCTGTCCCTCCCCCAGCCCTGACCCTCCCTGCGCCCAAAGTGGAAACTCATCCCTGCCACCTCTGCTTCCTGCTGATGCAGCAACAGCTCGCGTTTGCTCTTCCCAGTGACATCCACCTCCGCATCACACCTGCCCAGGCCTTGTCCCTAGTTCATAGGTTCCAGTGGCCTGATCTCTGGCAGGTCATCTTAGTTAGGGCCTGGCTTTGTCTTATGTCCGAGGTGAGTGTAGCCCTCACAAGTTTGTTGTGAGGCCTGCATGAGGCCACATTACGTATGCCAGAATATCTGACTCAGAAATGTGCTCTGTGACCAGTTCCCTGCCATCTTCGTTTGGGGGACCCTCATGTGTTCCCTGGGTCCCTTGGCTGTCCTCCATTCTAAGAGAGCTAGTTTGTTCTTTAGACAGTGACAGGCTTGGGATGTTTAGGGAAGGTACTTCATCTTGTAAGTTCTGTTAGACAAACTTCTGCAGGAACATGGTATATACACAATTGCACCTGGGGCTCAGAAAGGGGTGTGGCCCTAGGAGTTGTGTGGGGGTTGGGGCTTTTACAGTAACTGAAGCCAGTTTACTCTATGGTGTGGTCCTGAGACCACACAGATGGCCAAAGTCCGACTCTGACTCATCGAGCCCAAGACATAAAGCCCTTTAATGGTGTACTGTAATGAAGCAGGTATCAATTGCTTATTCTTCATAAGTGTTCTGGTGTGGGAATCTATCCTGAGGCTATGTGACGCCCTGGGAAAGGAGAGGAATCAGGGTCTTTCACACCTAAACTGCCCATGCCCTCTCTATTCCTGAAGCTTGAGTCAAAGGTGCGTTTTCCCCTCTGGAGGTAGCACCCTGAATGGTAGGAAGAGTTTCAGGCAAAAGGATGTGCAATTAGGAACCCCAGATAAAATGAGTGGTCTGTTCAATTATATAATTTGGTAGATGTCATACCTATTCCTCAATGTTTATGGGGCAGGACTCCGGAGCTGCAGCTGTTCAGTAGGAGAGACCAAAAGCAAATGGTAAACAAGAGAGAAGACACACATGCACACACAAGTAAAACAGCAGCAGCCATAGCACCACCACTGTGGGCATGCTGCCAGATCCATGACGCTAGGCCTGAGGCTGTCCTGACCAAGTTCTCAGAAGTCCTTATGTATCACCTGCCACCCCAGGAGCCTCAGTAAGGGCTGCAGATTGCTCTTTGCAGAACATACTAGGGTACAGATGGGCGGTGTGTAGAACGAGGCGTCCTTTGCCCTGGAAGGACCCATAGGGTCCACAGCAGCCTTGCTGCTGCCTCTACAGCCCACACAGGGCAGCCTGGGTTCTCAGGGGATGTCCCCAGTGACCGAGACATCCCATCTGCTGAATCTAGGCCTCCTGGCAAGAAAATGGAGCTTGGAGACTTGAACTCCCTCCAGGGGGAGGGACAATGTGCTTTCCATTTGGTTCCCTTTTGGGGAATCAGAAATGAAAGAAGAAAGACCTCCAGAGGCCTATATTTAGGGACGCTTGGAATACTTTTCTGCTGTCTCTACTAATGAACTGATTAAATTTAAGGGACATAATAGTTAAAATATGCTTCTCATGTGTTGTTTTTGTCTTGGGGAAAGAGGAATGTAATTTGAATTCGCCCTCAGAGCCTGCCACTGCAAACATTCCCAAAGCATCTTTTTCTCTCTTTTTTTTGGAATGTGCGTTGGTGTTCTGCCCGCACGTGCCTGTGTGAGGTGTCAGAGCCTCTGTGACGGGAGTTACGGACAGCTGAGCTGCCGGTAGGTGTGGGACTTGAACCCGGAACTCTGGAAAGCAGTCTTGCTCTAACCGCTGAGTCTCTCTCTAGTGCCCTACCTTTTTTTAAGACAGGATCTCACTTTGTAGAGGAGCTCACCTTTCTTGCCTGGAACTTGGTAAGTAGACCAGGCTGGCCTTGAGCTCAGAGAAATCTGCCCGCCTCTATCTCCCGAGTGTTGGGACGAGAGGGGTGCGCCACCACGTCTTAATCTTACACTGTGAGGCTTGCAGAAAGGAGTGGACTCAACTTCAGGTGCACATATCTATGAGACTTTTACTGCAGAGGCCTACTCCTTATAACTCGGCCATGTAAAACTGCATTTTCACTAAAACCTTTATCTTGTCCCTTTTCCATCACATGTACTACCCAGAGCCTGCTGGGAAGGCTCACCACCCATGTGATATTCTCGGAGCCACAAGGACTTCACAGCCATGTGGTTCTACTCCTTACCACATCTCCGTCCAGTTAGATTACTTCCTGGGCAACCTTCAGGAGCACTTTCAGAACATACCTGGCTCTAGCACAAGGAACCAGAAATCTACCCTCTGTCTTGGGGCCTTTAAGCCCTGGAAGCTTCTTAGCGGGGAGGAGCTGAATGCACAGGCACCCTCTAAAGCCCTCAGGAGGGCAGAGTGTCACACACATGACCCAGGGAATCACCCTACACCTTTCATGGCCTCTCCCTGACTGTGCTTTCCATGTGTACTCCATGAAGGGGGTGGCACCTATTTGAAGAGGGAAACAGACTCAAGCAGGGGCAGGGTCTGTGGGAAGAGCATTCAGGAATAGAGGAGCAAACCAGTCTGGGGATCTCAAGGTGAATGAGGGTGACCACACAGTTACGTGTGAAAAGGCAGTTAGTTCAGGGAGCCAACACATGGCCTCTCCTGGCCATGAGAAACCTCGGAGAATACCTTGGCACCTTTGCTATCAGTGTGACTTTTTGTTTGTTTTTTCAAGACAGGGTTTCTCTGTGTAGCCCTGTCTGTTCTAGAACTCACTCTATAGACCAGGATGCCTTGAACTCAGAGATACACCTGCCTCTACCCTCGAGTGCTGGGATTAAAAGTGTGCGCCACCACCGCCTGGTTAATCATGTGATTCTAATAGAAGCAGCAGAGAGAACAGATCTCCCTACAAGAGCCTTTGGACTTTTGCTACAGATACAAGGGTCACGTAAATTCTGTTTATTCCCAAGTCCCTCTCCTGTCACCACTACAGGTGATGGATTTCATTTTGGCTAACAACTGGGAACCCCATTTAATATCAAAACTGCTGGCTCTAGACATCACCATGAGGAAGCCATGGCTGCTTGCTTCCATTTTGGACTCTGCAGTCCTCATACTGCCCCTTCCCCATAAGTGAAGACTCATTGACAAACAGTTCTTAGGAGGGAGGCCTGGAGAGGAGGAAGCAGAAAGAACAAGCTTGGTCTCCATGGCACCGTGGGTTTCAACAGTGGCAGCAGCTCCCTCTGCCAAAAGCAGGGCTTGGTGTAGAAGCCCTTGAGGGGAGGCTGGCCGGCAGAAAGCCACCACAGACACAGGCAGAGCTAGCACGGGAACCATCCTCACTCTATGACCAACCAAGGATGCCTTTCCCGTAGCCCTTGCCACAGAAGCGTGCTTTTCTTTGATGAACAGAAATGCAAATAGTCCCACAAAATTTTTTCCTTTAAAATTCCTAGTGTATTGAACTTCGCCCTTGCCAATTAGGAACTGAAAGCTTGTCTGGAGCCCTAAGCGAGAGCCCTGCAAGTGCACACACTAGGAAGCGTGGTGCGGGGCTGAGCAGAGGCGGTGCTGGCACAGAGTGAACATGAACTTTCACACACGTCAGAGAACGTAAATGAGTTAAAAAATGAGCAAACCAGACAGACAGACCTACACTTGGCATAAAGACATGGAACATACATGGACAGATGGACGCAAGGCCAGGAGAGGGAAGGCAGGGTGAGTGTGCCTGGTCTCCAGCAGCTCCAGTCCAGGCTTCACTGGGCAGGAGGAGGCCATACAGATAACGCCCTCCACCATGCTTGGGCGGAAGCAGGTGTGCCTGGGGCCCATGTGGGAGAGGCAGGTGATCCGATGCTGTCTCTCAGGTCTCACTGAAGGCTGGGACCTGGGCGTGTCTTCAGGACAAACTAAACAGAACGGCTGCAGCGACCTGGACAGGCTGGAGAAAGTTTCTCCTGAGCAACTGGCTTCCCTTGCCACAGGCCTGCTGGGCCAGGGCCTGCTGGGACCATGTCTGGCACAGGCTGAAGGAGAGTGGCAACCACAGGAAGCCCTGAGGCTGAGCACCTTCAGCACTTCGCCAAGCGAGTAAAGCACTGGACCCAGGAGTGGCTGCTCTGAAGCTGAAGCAGGTCTTCACTGGGGGACTCTGGGAGTTACAAAGAGCAGTGTGACGGGAATCTGCGGAAGCCGGAGGGACACCTGGCCCAGGCGAAGCTCTTAGGAAGGGTGTTACTTGCTGCTGAATGGGCACACTGAGGTCAGTGCTCAGTTGTGGTTTATTTTATTTCTGTTTTTTCAAGACAGTTTCTCTGTGTAGCCCTGGCTGTCCTGGGATGAGCTCTGTAGACCAGGCTGGTGGCAAATTCAGATATCTGCCTGCCTTTGCCTCCCAAGTGCTGGGATTAAAGGCATGCGCCACCACACCTGGCTTAATTTTATTATTATTTTGGGGGGACTAGGTCTTGTTATATAGCTCCTGGCCTACAGCTTGCAGTGATCCAGCTGCTGCTGTTTCCCAAGTCTGGGCTTATGTGGCCTGTGTTAGTGTGCCTGGCCTTGAATGTATTAACACAGGTGTTTTGTAGATTCAGTTTGAGGTCATGAGAAGAAACGGGGGCATGCTGAGAAGTCAGGGCCTCGGAGAACAAGTCACCCCTGCCCTCTAGCTACTCCTTTGGGATCCAGGTCTTGCATGTGTGATTACTGGTGAACTGAAGCTCACTGGATCAGAGAGCCATGCTTTTGTATTTCTTTGTGATCCTCAGACACAAGTGCCCCTTGAGGAGCTATGGTTCCACCTCTAAAGGCCTTTCCAAGGCCTCCATGGGGAGGTGTTTGACTGCTCAGACTTCCTGAGGATGGAAACAGGATTGTCCACCTGACATGGTGTCTGCAAGGCTGTGCTGGAAGGCTCTAACTAGGTAATAGGGGGAATTTTTGCCTTTTTTCCTATGTGGGTATTGTCAGAGCAGGAGCTGTTCTTCCTGTGAAGCCGAGGCTTCCTGGGCCTCCTCATCTCCTCTCAGCAGCTGCTCTCCAGCACCTAAGCACACCCTGGCCTTCCTAGCCAGAGCTGCAGTGCAGAGACAGGTGTACCACGGGGAGAGCAGGGAAGAGCAGAGGAATGTGTCCCATCAAGTTCATGTTCAGCAGACTGCCACTCACCGGGTAAGCGGACCTCAGAGCACAGCTTATTGTCCAGTGCTTTCACGCTTGCGGTGTCAAAGTCATTGTTATTGTCACACTCCGTGCCTAGAAATGCGCATGTCCTCTGGCCTGTAACGGAGTTAATGCAGTTAGACAGGGGCTGGCTATGTCTCCTCTACTTTGCTGTCCTTAAAATAAAAGTCTTAAGGATGGAGACAAAAAACCAAAACAAAACAAAACAAAAAAAATCATGTGTTAAAAAAAAGACAGTAAATCAAGTGAGAAGAGAGTGGACAGAGGCAGGTTGTGTGGGCGTGTCCGGGCCTCGCATCACCTCATCATCATCAGCTTTCCTCAGCTGGCCCTTCCTAGCTGCTGTTCCCTAGTAAGCCTGACCCTGCCGGACTCCGAGCAGACAGGCCATTGTGGAGGGCAGCTGCACCGGGCCAGCCTGATGGTGCTGTGGCTGGCAGAAGCTGGAGAAGCCATGAGACAGTACCCTGTTCAGGCCTGTGGCCTCAGGCAAGAGCGGGGACTGCTTATGATCGAAGGTTCTGCAAAACCATACACATAAAACAACTAATGGCTTGGGTTCCATAATTTTGCACACTGCATCAGAATGACTATTCACAAAATTATGTTTCACACCCTCAGGAGACTGAAGTTGTTACTCCGTTTTCAGTAACTGTCGAGAAACCTGCAGACATGTGAGAGGGCAAGGGAAAGTTGTAAAAGTGATTTTTTTTTTTTAAGTTCCCTCTTTCTTTCTCAGTGAAGGAAGAGAAGGAAATCCCTCCATGTAGACTGTGAAGAGTGGGGTGGCAACCACCTGCCGCCCTGTGCTTCTTAGAAGAAAATGTTCTTTGGGGAGACCATCACCTAGGGCAACTCAGGCTTTGGGCTCTGAAATATCTTCAGAGGCAGTAAAGCTCTGAGACCTGGGCAGATGTGCAGGAGTGGAAGAGGCCAGCACTGAGGCTTCTGTATTTGAGCCTCTTGACACTGGGAGCTGTCAAGTCCACATGCAAACCCCTGCACCCCTGAAGCAATGGCCAGCACTAAAGCAGAAGCAACTGGAATGACATCTGCTGGAGCGACTGCATCCAGGCCACGGCACACACATACCCAGGAGCAGAGGGAAGGAGCCTGGCTTCTGGGACAGGAGTGACTTCTCTAGCCACCCTCTTTCCCTCCTTCCTTGCCCTGCAGGGCATGCCTCCTTTTCTGGCCTCACCAGAAACAAACCTCTTCTGAGACCAAACCAAAGCCTATAGTGCTGCCCAGGACCCTGCAGGGACACCTGTGCTTCCCTTAACGTCTGAGTTGCTTGAGCTCCTCTTAGATTTTCTCTACTAAAACAAACTAGACAAGCTACCAAACAGTCCTGCCTCTCATGAGGAAGAGACTGCTGCTGCCTCACTTGGGGGTGCCAGGGCAGGCCAAGAGCTCAGCCAAAGAGCTGCCCTCAGGAGGCAAGTGGGTACAAAAAGAGACAGAGTGTCTTCTGCAGCATCGCCCCTCCCCCTCCATCCCATAGATTCCGAGTCCCAGGAGGAGCTGAGAATGTCACCAAGGTCACTGTATCCCGTTTGCCTGACATGCCATCAAGACACCCCGCCACACACACCCTCAGCCACAAAGCTGACACTGCCACCAAATCACAACAGTTTTCCCTTCTTTACTCCTTAGCAAATACCCAAGAAAACAACAAGAGAAAGCAAGGAACAGCCTTTTACCGTCTTCTTGCACAGGCGATCTCTCCTCTTCCTCTATGATGTCATTTCCCTAGGACAGAAGGAGAACCCTGTGGGTCTACCAGGAAGGCAGAGGAGCCAAGCGGAAACAAATCGTCCCTGTAGTGGTTAATGCCGTAGTCTATAACCACAGCACATACTCCTACCACGGCCAGGGAATGCCTGACCGACTGCAGGGATATGACTAGAATGGTCTGTCAGGAATATATTACAGCTTAGCTGATGCTAAAGTAGAAATAAGAGTTAAATGAAAAAGCAAATCAAAGCCAGGTACAGACACACACCTGTAATCCTAGAACTTGGGAGACAGGGCAGGAAGGTCACCTATAAATACAAGGTCAGCTTGTCTACATAGCAAACTCCAGGCCAGCCTAAATACTTGGGGGTATACATAGTTAGGCCCTGTCTCAAACGAGCAGAGATAAAACGCAGAAGAAAATCATGGGGTCATAAAGCTTTAAGAACTAAGCTTTCAGAGCTAAGTACTACCCAAATGTCCTGAAAGGATCTCTGTCAACAAAAGTGAAGCCTGGACTGCACAGTGATGGGTGCACAGCACATTCAGGGCATCTTGGCCCACAGCTGTATTCCTGTCTGCCTCTGCACAGGGCTCCTAGAGACCCAGTGACCCTGGGTAACAGACTAACTGCAGGAAGCTTGCACACTCCCCAGGCCTGTCAGGGTCTAGCATAGAAAGGTCCCTCTTGAATTCACTCCCTATGGATCATACCAGAATCCAGTGTCAGGGCAGTGCCGCAGGCCAGAGTTCGGGGCTACTGTTAACTCTACTCACAATCCCTTTCTAAATGATCTAGGCATGCCACTTAGGAAGGCTTCTCCATTCCCAGTTAGGGAAACTGGCTCCACAGGGTGTTGCTGTCTGGCATCCACGTTACCTCTGCATCCTGCTCTCCAGCTGGAAGGCCAGCAAAATTGCTGTCTGGAGACTCCACTGGTGTCCCCTGTAAAAGAGCAACAAATCCCAAGGGGACAGTTGTCACAGGCTGCCCAGTTAAGCTCTTGTGGTAAGTCTTATGACAGCAAACCCAAGCCCACGCTTTCGCCAGCACCAAGCCCGTGGCGCACAGAGCCAGGTCTAAGGCGTGTCATGCTGCCTGCAGCAGTCCCACCAGCACCTGGATCGGATGAAGCTGCCTGGAGCCCCTGTGTGAAGCAGAGCAAGGCAGATCAAGGACATTTCCCTCACCTCTCCTTCTGAGGGGGCCCTGCTGGCAGGTTGGGGGGAAGGCAGGGCCTCTCCCTCTTCTTCTGTGCCAGGGGCAATGTAGGAGCCAGACATGGAGGACGCTGTGTCAGTGCTGACCTGGGAGGATGCCATGGACATGACTGACTGGGCCAGGCTGCTGCTGGCAGGGTCTGTAGAGACGGAAGGGGGGGCAGGACCACCATTACTGCAGAAGTGTAAACTTCCTACACGAGGCTACAGAGAGGTGCACAGGGACCTGTGGTGCCCTCTCCTGAGAAAGGTTTAGGCTGAAGGCCTTCCAGGACTCTTCTCCAGAGTTCAAGGACCAAGGGCATGCTCCCATGTTATGTAGAGAGGGACCCCATTGTGCAGGAGGTAAGAGCCCTCCTCCTCCAGTGAGGGACCTGTTTAGCCCCCACCCCCAAGGGTCACAGCATGGCTGTGGACAGATGAGGGAGGTGCGTCCAGCCGCTCCCTGGTCCCTCAGGTACCTTCTGGGGAGGAGATGGTAGAAGAGAGTGGAGTCCCTGTGCAAGACGACTGGTCAATGGCCCCTGAAGATGACAGAGTAAGGTTCTCACTCTCTGGAGTCACATCGCATTCCTGCGGGTGAAGGACACAATGGGAGGTGAAATAAGCACAAGCCCAGCACATGGGAAGAAGGGGTGAGAGCAGAGCTGGGTGGGGACACCAGGAGGGACAAGGCCCTCTTTTGTGGGCATGAGTAACAGGCAGGGCAGGCTGGCTTCTGTCAGCACTCCTTTTCAGGCAGGCCCTGGATGGCTTTCTCCCAGGGGAGCACACACTTCAGTCAGCACCTCCTGCCTGAGGCCCAGCATCTGCTGGGGCATACAAAGGCTGCAGCTCCAGTGACACAGGTCACCCAGCAGCTGTCACAGGGGGACATCCCTGGTTCCCCCAGGATTACGAACAGCTTTCCTTTAGAAGGCAAAGAACACAAAACCAACAGGGCCCTCACTGCCTACAGGACCCCTCTGTAAGTATGTCAGGAGTTCCTGCTCAGCAGATCTGAAACACCACCTTTGCTCTCCACCCACCAGTTCCCTGGACACAGTCTTGTATAAGGACCGCTCCCCAACCCCAGGCATGCTGCTGTCATCTTAGGCCAGGCCTACACTACTGGAGCTTTTCCTGGTTCTACTGGCCTCCCACATGTGACCAGCAGGGGGCCTCTGCAGACAGAGCTCTCACTGTATAAACACTCCACCCAACTCTAAGCTCCCTCTGGATGTTTCCCTTCCTTTGGAGATCCAGCCAAATGCTATCCGTCCACAACAGTTTTTTCTAATGTCCTCCACTTAAGGAAATTGCACTTTGTACTATGACACTTTATGGTTTCTTCTGAGGACTCTGTTAACCCCTACCTCCCACCCCAAGATAGCCTCACTAGCAGGCTGGCACAGAACTTGATACGTAGCTAAGGTTGGCCCCAAACTTTTGACTTCTGGCTTTAGTCTCCAGAGCTGGTACTACAGGCAGCCTGTAATCCTACCTAGCACTTGGTAGGTGAGGCAGGAGGATCAGGAATCCAAGGTCATCTTCAG
This sequence comes from Cricetomys ansorgei, assembly GCA_026225945.1. Lineage (NCBI taxonomy): Eukaryota > Metazoa > Chordata > Mammalia > Rodentia > Nesomyidae > Cricetomys > Cricetomys ansorgei. The sequence goes on along the minus strand of JAMJFZ010001895.1, from coordinate 5,449,873 downwards.
CTACATAGGAGGTCCATGGCAAGCCTGAACTACACCAGACCCTATCTCAACATCCCCACGCATTCACTCAGGAAGCACTTACTGTGCAGCAACAGCAAACCACAGTGCTGGTGGCTGAGTACAGAAGCTGTCCTGTTGTGGAATTTTATTTTTAGTTATGTATAAAATGACTGTTTTATGCAGTGTTGTGTGAGGGGTTGTCTAGGTCTTAGCATTTTGTATTGTCTGCAGGTGTTGGATTTCTGTGTGTGTGTGTGTGGGGGGGTAGTTGCTTGCTAATGATCTGCACCTGAGGAGTTCTGCATTAATAAAAACACCTGAGCTGAGATGCTCAGGGTTTCACTGTCGAGGATGGCGCTTGCCATGATGGTGGTTTGTATCAATGAATACGCCTCCTTTTGATTCTTGTTGAGACCCACAGCAACGTACTGCTGCACTGTCCCAATTAGACACGACCTCTGGAGGACGGAAGACTTTTGCACCTAGCTTGCTGCCCTGGACAGTACATGGCTAATGAGGTCTGTAAGTTCTTGGTAAGGTCTGTAAGGTCTGTGTGAGGAGTGCACAAGGTGGAAGTTCCAGTCATTGTTGCTGCCCCATCCAGGCCTGGCACACCTCCCAGCACATTTCTGCTGCTTTCTTGTGTCAGACCTTCTTAGATGTCCACGCAGATCTCACTTTGTGGGTTCCTGCCCCGGACCAATGCTGAAGTGGCTCCAGTCCTAGCTGCAAGGTTCCCTTCCTTGTCTGACATGCTGATCCATTAGCCCACCATCAGCCTTTATCAAGCATGTCAGCGCCACAAGGGCAGGCCTTTTATGGCTTCCTTTTATGGCTGCCATCTCCGTCTGCAGGGTGGGCCTGGGGCAAATAGGTTCAGACCCTGGGGAACACACGACCTGCAGGAAGCCTCTGCAGCTACCACCCTGTAAAGTTACTGGGAGGTCTAAGGAACAGGCAGAGCAGAGGCCAAGGAGCCATGCAAGCAGATGCCTGGTGCCAGTGCCCATGGAGGGGGAAGAAAGCCAGTTACCTCTTCAGGGTGCTGGGCTGGCAGTCTCTGAGAGAGCTGAGTCTCCGACTCACTGCAGGAGCGCTCATCATCTTCTTCATGTAGCACAGAAGAATTTTGGGAAATGGATCTATAAAAGCCCAGAGAAAAGCAGCTTAATGAACTGTCCATTCAAGAGATTAGTGCTGGCCTGAACTCTCTCAGGCCACACAGGAGGACTGGAGAAGCCAGAGCAGCTCTCAGGAGCAGGAGCGAGAGGTTTACTGAGCAGGAGATTCCTCTGCCTATAGCTTCTGAACTTGAGGAAAACACTAGCATTCCTCCTGGTCTGTGGGACATCCTCCTTTGCCACAGAAATTGTGTTATAACTGTGTCCTATGGATTTAAATGGCCATGAGATGGTGCATCGACTCCTCTGACATCAGATTAAGCCAGGCCTCAAGGAATTTGTCTATACTATTCAATGTCCACTTCCCTATACACCATTTCCCTCACCACCACCACCCATACCCTGCTGAAGAACACAGGGGATAACCCTAAGTACCCCCGCGAGTCAGTTCCACCTCTGGAGAAAATGACCCGACCCTCACCACTGAAGGGTGTCACTCAGGTCTTTTGTGAGAGTGAGCAACTTTGGGAACCAGGAGAGGGCCTACCTAGGATGTGGCTATCAGTGTGGAGGAGGGAAAGATGGGTTTGAGGCTCTCAGAGATGACCCAGGACAGCACTGGCTAGCACCAACTACTTACTTGGATAAACTCTTTTTGAGTTTGAGTCCTTGGCTGCTGCAATCAGACAGGCGGTCAAGGGGGGACAGTGTCCTGACAGGGGGCAGGTGGCCATCACTGCCATACGACGGTAGCATTCCTGAGAGGTGGCCATCTCCAAGAACATGGAGTGGAGGGACTGCTGGAGACGGGGTGAGGGGCCCGTTGAGGGCCTCCAGAAGAGAGACCACTTCGTAGCCTGGTGGAATATTCTCTGAGGACTACGAGAATCAGAGACAGGCCAAGAACTAGTTAGGTGCTTTTGGTTTTATGGCGTGATCATGTCTCCTACTGTCCATTAAATGATTTGTTTGTTTTTTAAGAATCTGCTCTGGTAAGAAAAGCTTCTATGTTAAACATAAAAAGAGGTAAAGTGTTAAAGACCCATAGGCTCCTGGATGATTCTTCATAAAGTCTACTTTTCTGATGACAGAAATAGATGCTCACTATAGGAAATCTGTTAAATACCAAAGATTAAAAAAAAATTGCCAATAACCAATCACCTAAAGTAACTTTTTTTGGCAATCTAGTACATTTTCCCAATCCTTGCTATTGTTTTTATGATTACTCTGTAAATAACAATTCTGGGGCTGGAGAGATGCTCAGTAGTCAGAGCACCTGCTGCTCTTGCAAAGAACCTGGGTTCCGATTCTAGAACCCACACTAGGAGCTCACAGTCACCTGTAGCTACGGCTCCAGGGCCCACTGCTGCCGTCTGACCTCTGGGGTGCCTGCACTCACTTGTGCAAATTCACACACACAGAGACAGACACATACACAAAAATAAAATTTAAAAATAACAATTCTGTATCTTGCTTATTTGATTAAACATAAATATTTTCCTTTTTTCTTAAGACAGGTTTCATGAAGCCCATTGTGACCTCAAACTCACTATGTCTTTCTACCTCCATCTCCCAAGTTCCGGAATTACAGGCACACGCCCACACTCCCAGATCTCCCTACAGCTGGAAACTTCAGGTTCATCCCCTTTTCATAGACACTTAAGTTTCCTGACTACCAGTACCAGGTGTAGTTATATTCACTGTGTTCTACTGTAACAGTGTTCTAATGAGCACCTTTGTGCATAAATCTATTTCAGGGTTGAGGGTGGCTCAGTAGCAGGACGCTTGCCTACAACACACGAGGATCTGGGTTTCATCCTCAGCAGCACCACAAACCCCCTCCTCTTTCAGGTTACTTTCTCTGTATTAAGTCACAACTTTAGATAACTGGGGATAAATGCTTTTCATTTTTTGAACTGAGTTTTTTGTGCATGTGTGGTGTGTGTACACATGTGTGTGTGGGTTTGTGCCCTGAACACATATGCAGAGGCTAGAGGAGCACAACAAGGTGTCTTCCTTTGTCTTTCCACCTTACATTTTGAGACAGAGTCACTGACTAAACCTGAAATTCATCGTTTTGGATAGGTTGTCTGGCGACCAAGCTCTCGGCTCCACCTGTCTCTGAGCTACAATACTAGAATTGCAGGCCATGAAAGCACGTTCAGATTTTGCGTGGGCCCTGGAGATTTGAATCCAAGTTTTCTTGCTTTTATAGGAAGCGCTCTAATTCATGGAGCCGCCTCTTAGCCCACAGATGTTTTTCAGGCTGTTTATACAGCGAGCTGTTCTGTTTTCTCAAAGGCTTCTCTAGTCACCCTCCTAACCAGCAATATAGAATACTCAAAAAATTTTTTCTTTGGGGGAGGGGCTTCCAGAAAAGTTTATTTGTTTATTTATTTAATTAATTAATTTATTTTTTGAGGCAGGGTTTCTCTGTTGTAACTCTGGCTGTCCTGGAACTCACTCTGTAGAGCAGGCTGGCCTTGAACTCAGAGACCTGCCTGCCTCTGCCTCCTGAGTGCTGGGTTTAAGGGTGTGCACCACCACTGCCGTTTTTTTGGTTTTTTTTTGTTTTTTAAATTTGGAAGATGAAAAATGGTATCTCATTTTAATTTCTGTGACACTGATTTTTTCCTTTTAAAATAATTTTAATAAAGTAACAAAATCATCTATAATTCTTTTTATATAAATTCTTGGTTAGATATGAACATTTTTTGTTTATATAATTAAAACTATCAACTATCTGTAGTTTTCTTTTGAATATGTACAATGCAAAGTGTTTTAACAGATAGATACATTGCAAAGGTAAATGTTTAATCTATTCTTCTCTTATACAATGTGTGGCCTAAGCTTTGTCCTTCTGTGGCACTGGGGGCTGACTCAGGGCTGCATGCAGTACTAATGCTAACTGAGCTGCATCCTCAGCCTTTCTCCCCTCCCTATGTAGCCCCAGGTGGGCTAAAAGTGATCAATTGCATCCTAAAAAGTGATCAATCATTAAGTGACAATATCTCCTGTCATGAGAACTTTTTGCATTGTGTAGGGACATATTGTCTTCATTTACCCACTGTTTTATTCTTATGGGCTACAGTGAAAACATTATCTTTCTTTTGATATATGTGTTATTAAAGTTTCTTTTTCTTTTAAAAAATTGTTTGCTTTTAAATCTTGGCTACCTTTTAGAATCAGAAATTTTGAATTTTTATTTTCTTTAAATAAAAAAAAAATTTTAATTGATGTGAATGAGTATTTGCCTGCACATATGTATATCCACCATATGGATGTATTCTGAGGCCAGAAAAGAATTGGATTCCCTAGACCTGGAGTTATAGACAGCTGTAAGCCGCCATGAGGTTACTGGGAATCAAACCCAGGTCCTCTGTGAGAGCAGCAATGCTCTTTTTTTTCTTGTTTTTGTTTTTGTTTTGTTTTCGAGACGGAGTATTTCTGTGTAGCCCTAGCTACCCTATAACTGGCTTTACAGACAAGGCTGGTCTGGAACTCAGAGATCTGCCTGTTTCTGCCTCCTGAGCACTGGGATTAAAGGCTTGAGCCACCACTGCCTGCTGCAGCAAGTGATCTTAACTGCTGAGCCTGTGACTACAGGTGTCTAAAGGCCAGAAGATGGCACTGGGCCCTTGGACCTGGAGGTCAGGTGGCTGGGTGCTGAGGTGGATGCTCTGTGAGAGCAAGACCTGCTTTAACTGCTGCTCCATCTCCCTAGCAGAGGCGTTCTTATTTTCTGGTAGTGCTAGAGATTTAAAAGATTTAGAGCAGCAGCAGCTGCTGTTTTTGTGCCAGCCATGTAGCCCGGGGTTGTCTGAATTCACAACGTAATTAACCTGTTTGTCTTTGGCTCATAATCCTTGGGCCTCAGCCTCCTGAGTGCTAGGATTTCTGGTACGTGCCATCATGCTGGATATAGGTTTTGTTGGTAGCAGTTTCTTGTTTGTTGTTGTTGAGACAAGATCTGGCTATGAGGCCCTGGTTGCCTAGAGTTTACTCACTAAATATCTAGGTTGGCCTTGAAAACATCTTTCAGCATGCACAGGTTTAACTTCCTGATAATAATGCCACCAAAAAGGACAAAACTGAATGTGCTGGCTTACACCTGTAGCCCTAGTGCAGGAGGAGGAAGAAGGAAAATCACTGTGAGTTTGAGACCTGATCTGGTCCTCATAGCAAGTTCCAAGCCAGCCAAGGCCACACAGCCAAACCCTATCTCAAAAACAAAACCTACAGAAAACTAGCAAGGACACAGAAAGCTATCTGCTTAAGAGGGCCGTGCTTGGAGCCTGGCTTACTGAGTGCTCTTCAGAGTCGGATGTCTGGGACGAGATGACGGGGTTAAAGCTGGCTGGAGACAAAGGGCCCAGTTTTTTTCCGCATGGCTCGGATTTGAAGCAGTGCCCGGAAGGCTGTGAAGAAGAAATCAGGCCATCAGGACATCCTGTTTCAGGATTAAGGATGAGCAAGAGCCCAGACAGAAACCATGCTCCCTCCAGTGTTCATCCATTGCTAAGGCCAGCAGCACACCACGACGTTCTCATCCCCTGCTGTGCGCTCCTCTAGGACTTACGCAGCCGGCAGATGGGGCAGTTGTTGGCCTGGTAGCGCAGGGTGTCTGCACAGGTGTTACAGAGGCAGAGGTGACGGCAGGGCAGGATCAGGGTATCTCGGACATCTGAGAGACACACCACACACTCGGCACTGTTATCACTGACCTCATCCTCAGTCACCTGGCCAGAGAGAGATTTAACTAATGATACAAAGCCTTCCATCCCCCACAATTTGCTTACATGGCAGCTTCGCTGACACCGTACTGAGAACATATCAGCATTGATACTGGACTTTAGTTTATGCAGTGCTTTTTAAAAAATTAGTTTTTATTTTATGTGTATGAATGCTTTGCTTATTGCATGCCTGGTGCTTACAGAGATCAGAAGTGGGTATCAGCTCCCCTGGAACTAGAGTACAGACAGTTGTGAGCTGCCATGAGGGTGCTAGAACCCGAACCTGGGTCCTCTACAAGAGGAGTCAGTGCCCTTAACTGCTGAGCCATCTCTCCAGCCTTGTGCAGTGCTTTTGCTGCTTGGTCCCCTGCCTCCTGGAACTGCTTGCCTGAAGTTAAGAGACTGGACTAATCCCCTGAGCTCACTCTTCCTCTGAAGGTCTGAGCAGAAGGGGCCTAGGAGAGCACAGAGATGAGGGTGAGGGAAAATGTAAGGCCCTCCTGGAAGCAGAGCTCAACTGAGTTACAGAGCAGAGCAGATCCAGAGCAGTGCATTTTGTTATTTCCAAGGTGCCATAAGCTGACTGATAATCTTGAGTGAGAATCTTCTCCTAGGACCTGGCTGGCTCACTAGACCCTCAGCTCTGGCTAGAGCAGATTCTTTCTTTGCCTCTAGGAAAGAGAAAATCCTGAAATTTGAACAAAACTCACCTTAGAATCTTGTGTGTTATACTTGTTTTCGATCCCATAGATCTCTTGAAGAAGGTAGCTGACCCCATCTACCTGAAGAGCAAACAGTGAAGTCCATGAACAGGTTTACTACTGACAGACAGGGGTGGAAGCCTGGCCCTTCCCCATGGTAACCCAGGACTACTGACTCCCAGTGAAAAACTCAAGGGCCTAGACAGATAAAGGATGCTTTTACTTACTTGGGTTTGAATTTGAGAGAGGAAGAAAGTTAATGTTTAGTTCACCCACTATTGTATCCAGCGGGGAACGTACAATTTTACACAGCATTTGTACTGCCGCTCACTATTACAGACACTTGCACATGCTAGGTGGACAGTCGCTGGACTACAACCCCATTTCATTCTTTGTTTTTTCTTAAGATGAGGTCTTTTGCCATTCTGCCCAAGCTGGCTGGCCTCAGCTTCCTGCGTAGCTGGGGTCACAGGAATCAGCTCCACTTCCAGCTTAGTACTATTTCTTCTCTTCTTTTTTTAAAATTTAAATCTTCGCTTTCCTTTTTTTGTTGTTGTTTGTTTGCTTTTGTTTTTTCAACACAAGGTTTTTCTGTGTCAGTGGTTCTTAACCTTCCCGACGCTGCGACCCTTTAATACAGTTCCTCATATTGTGGTGACCCCAACCATAAAATTATTTTCATTGCTACTTCATAACTGTAATTTTGCTGTTATGAATCTTAATGTCAATATCTGAGATGCAGATGGTCTTAGGCAACCCCTGTGAAAGGGTTGTTTGACCCTCCAAGGGGTAGTGACCCACAGGTTGAGAACCGCTGCTATAGTACCAGCTGTCCTGGAACAGGCTCTATAGACCAAGCTGGCCTCAAACTTAGGGATCCAACTGTCCCTGCCTCGAAGTGTTGGGATTCAAGGTAGGCACCGCCACACCCAGCTGTATTTCTTAAAACCCTAACTATCTGTGCCTAATTCCACTCCATAGGACTCTGGGGTTCTACTGGTACCAAAGGTGGCTTTCCCCTTCCATTTAGAATCCCACTCCTCCGTTCTGCCTCATTTCTGCTCCCACAGACCTGCCTAGCTCTGATCTCCTACCCCACTCTTCATTTTGTCAATGTGTTGCTAACACGAACCCAGAAACAGGAAAATATATAAAACGTTTTTCTGTAGAAACCTGGTCTTTTCAACATCTGAGCTTTCTGGACAACGAAGTTCTCACCATGAAGCAGCTCATGAAGGCTAGGCCTACACAGGTAGCACCATGCACGCAGGACTGGCTTTTCCTGCCTCTCTTAAAGCTTGCTTTAATACAGCAATTATAACGGAAGGACATAAGTGAGCTGATTCACGTTACCAATCCCACTCAAGAGCGGCGAGCACGACCTGCGGCAGAGACCCTTTAGGACTCTGGGACCCATCTGTGGCTGCCCTCATACAGTGCAAAGGCAAGCCGCCTCCCCTCGGCTGCTGCTTCTGCCATGTGACTCCACACTTTTTTAGGGTCTCTCTTTGGGTCTTGGCTGTCCTGGAGCTCTCTGTGTAGACTAAGCTGGCTTCAAACTCGCAGAGATCCTCCTGCCTCTGCTACCAAGTGCTGGGACTAAAGGCGTGGCATGTGCCAGCACACTTGGCTTGGTCCCTACTCTTTTCAAGCTAACTTTTTTTTCTTTTCTTCTTTTTTTTTTAACACAAGGTCTTACTTTGTAGCCCAGGTTGGCCTGGAACTTACCGTAACTGAGGCTGGCTTAGTACTCCAAACAATCCTCTTGCCTCTGCCTCCCTAGTGCTGGAATTACAAGCATAATTCACCACATCTGGCATCTTCTACCCTCCTTGCCAATGCCACTGGCTCCACCACTGTCTCCCAACTCTCCACGCTGTCTCCTCCTACTGTTGCAAAAGTGCAAAATGGTGGCACATGGTGGGGCTGGGCCCCCACAGACGTGTGCAAACCCTGCTGCTCCATTCCTGAAGAGGCAGATGGCCAGTGAGCTGTTTTGGAAAAGGAATGCTAAGATAAATTATGTTAAGGGCTCTAATTGGCCCTGAATTAGACCGATACTTTATCCTTTTGTTTGAAATGTTTCTCATCATGGCATTTTAAGTAAAAAGAGTTCTCCTTCACCCTAATGCCAGGAAACAAATCTTATTCTTTTACTTCTCAAGATAACTGTGGCCTGGGAGGCACCAACAATCCCAAAACAAAAAAGGCGCTAAGAGTCAGTGTTCCTCTCAGGCCACCCAAGAAGTTTCTGACAGATAAAAGTGCTCCCTTCCAAAAATCTTCTTTGGTTAAAAGAAAGAAAGAAGAGGGAAGGAAACAAGAGTTTGTAGTTTTAAACAAGTTAAAAAAAATAATGAGAAAAGAAAAAGAGTGCTAAGAGCTGCTAATACTTACTACTTGCTTCTGCTTGAGGGGCTTGACACAGAAGGTCCCGTCTGTGTGCTGGAATGAAAGCGCGTCGTTACCCAAGGAGGGAGGGCAGAGGCGCTCCGTATCCTGTTGCTACTTCTCCTACTGCACATGTGTGGGAATTCACAGATTTGGAGGCAAGGGTAGAGCAGTGATCAGCTTAACCCACTCATTTGATGAGGAGGACACTGAGGCCTCAGAGGCGAGGATCCTGGCAGCAGGGCTGGCAGGGCTAACACACAGCCCGAGTGTGTGTGACACTCTTCAGCAGAAGGGCCACATGAGACAGAAGAGCAAACGTAAAGTCCTTACCTTCTCAAAAGTGCCCAAAAGCACATGGCAGTGGCCGAAATACTCTGAAAGAAACGGACACATGGCTGAAGAAGGCCAGACATCACCCCAGCCCACTCCCACATTCCTATTTTCTCCTGGAACCCACAGTTTGGTAGACAATGGTGCTACACTGCCACCAGCAAGGGCACATTATGAATACCATTATAAATTCCACCTGTCACAGCAGGACAGGAAAGGAAAGAAGGGACTGCCTGAGACCCACACAGCTTCTGCCAGGATGTTCCACAAGAGGGGGTGGACACAGCACAGAAGACAGAGGTCTCCCTACCATCTCCTTCATCCACCACAGCATGCACCACCAGAGGGTAAACCTCCCGGTCCAGATCAAAGCCAAGCTGCAGGGAAGAAAAGGAGAACAGAAGATGCCACATGTTGAATGCTCACAGTCCAGCAGGGAAGGGCTGCCAAGAAGCACCAATCTCGACTCTGCACCCATCCATCAAACTTGCAACTCAACCCTGTTTAACTGAAGGCTATTTCCTTTAGAAAAAAATCTCACTGAGTTAAAGGTCTAACCTGTAGCTCCTTTTCCTTGCCCAATTTTCTTTTTCTTTCTTCTCTTTCTCTCTTCTTTGTTTTTATGAGACAGGGTTTCTCTGTGCAGCCCTGGCTGTCCTGGAACTCACTCTGTAGACCAGGCTGGCCTCACATAAAGATCCTCTGCCTCTACCTCCCGTGTGCTGGGATTAAAGGCATGCGCCACCACCGCCCGACAGCTCTTTTTTCTTTAAGCACGGCTTTCTCACAGTATCTTCAGCTAACAGACTACTTTGGAGAGAAAGAATAGGCATACTCTCGATGTGAACCTAGCAGACCTTTTAAGGGCACGAAAAGGCAGCAGGCTTAACAGCTGAGCACGGAATTCCAGCATCTGGACAGAATCCCTGCCATAGTGATGGGGGACCCTGAGCCAAGGCAGCTTACCTCCTCTTCTGCCCACTCCGAGGGGTCCACAGTGTGGGAGGGCAAGCAGAACTGCTGGCACACCCCTCTCTTGTAGTGCACGGTCTCCGACTGCAAGCTGTTGTCTTTTGGAATGTAGCTACAGATAAAGTGGAAAACAGAGCTAAAGTTAGAATTCAGCCCAGACAGCCTGACAGTTCCCACTGTCTCACGCCTGTTCTCTATTTCCAACAGTACTAGCTCAGGAAAGAAAGACCTTTTTCCAACATATTTCTTTTGCTCTAGTCTGGTATTGTTACCAAGCTTACATATTAATCGACACTCCACAGAAAAGGAGCTAAAATAAAGAGTAAAGATTTGGAAAAGAAAAGTCTAAATCCAAGATCCAGATCCTGCCTGGTTGTAGAAAAAGAATGTTTTTCTTCTTGTGTGCACACAGAAGGCGAGGAAGCGAGCAGCTTACCTGATCTGCTCTCTTACCTGGCAATACCGTTCTGGAATTCTTCAGTGGCCTGATAGTAGATGGTGATGGCGACCCGGGCATCTGTGTCAAAGGTGAACTCGACATTGTAGTGGACCTTAGCTTTGCCTGCCTCTTCCCCATGGTTCTTCACTTCCTCAGCACATCTGGGAAATCACAAAAGACAGCCTTAGGGGGCAGGGGAGCAGGATTTTAAGACTTAGTTTTTGGGCTGGAGAGATGGCTCAGCAGTTAAGAGCACTGGCTATTCCCATAGGACCCAGGTTCAATCCTTAGCACCCACATGGCAGCTCGCAACTATAACTCCAGTTCCAAGGGACCTAGCCCCCACACACAGACATACATGCAGGTAACTCATAAAAATAGATAAATAGATAGATAAATATGTGAATAAATAAATAATATACTGGGTAGTGATGGCACATGCTTTTAATCCCCACACTGAGTCCGAGGCCAGTCTAGTCTACAGAGTGAGTTCAAGGACAGCCAAAGTTACAACAGAGAAACCTTGTCTTGAAAAACCAAAAAAACACAGAATACTTTTCTTTAACCCTTCCCAAAACAGGATTCCACACTTCTCTGTGTGGTCACTAACGAATGTTGTGTCTTTACGGTAACTATCATGGGGTCATCTACTTGGGTCATTTAGGTTATTTGCTAAATCTCATACTCTGATGAGATTAAATGGCCAGAGCTTTGTTATTGTTTACTTCAATCGAGGTTATTGATCACATGGCTTTGTTCCCACAAGGCTCGTTAGAAACCAGCCAGCCTTTCTCCTCCTCTTTCCTCCTCTGCATTGCACTGTCTTCTGGACATACATGTGGCCATTTGCCCTCATTTCTAAATAGCGCATCTACTTATTGGGTCTTGATCTGTCGGTCTGAGGGACCATCTACTGACTTCCTATCATACACAGGGTTTGTGTCCTTTCTCACTCTGCCATGGAGGAGGCTCTGCCATCCCGCACATGGTAGGGAATATCACAATCCTATTAGCACAGCACCTAGCCTCTAACATGAGCTGTGACTTCATAAACACTATTCACAGCTTGGCACAGGGTAAGCTGTGGTTGGCTTTCTTTTCCTTCCTAATTCCCTGAAGGTAGGACTTACCTTCTTTTGGTTTTTCATATACTCATCCTGAATTTCAATCCAAACTTTCTGACAGCAGCTATCTACACTTCTAGAGATATCCAGATGCATAGTTGGTCCACTTAGTTTGTGTTCTCTCTCTCTCTCTTCCTCTCTCTCTCTCCCCCCCTCCCTCCATCCCTCTCTCCCTCTTGACAGTGTCTTGCAGTGGAGCCAAGGCTGGCCAAACTCTATTCTCCCTGCCTCCACCTCCTGACTGCTGAGACTATGAGTGCAAATCCCCATGACCAACTTAAAATAGGATTTATATTCCCAATTCAAACATCTCATTACTACATAAGCTTGTTGGGGTATCTGCAAACTTCCCCTTTTCTTTAATAATAGTTTTTATTCTTTGTTCTAGATCCACAGAATAGAGATAATATTTAAAATGCTGGGGCAGGTGACGGTTCCTCTGCACAGAACAGTGCCACGCAAAAGCATGGCAAAGGCCTCACCCAAGGGCCAGGGCTTCAGCACGCCTGGCACAGGTGCTCTTCAGCCCCAGGCAGGAGGTTTGGGCCTGGCCGTGGGCTCCTTGACTCCCATAGAGTATCTGCTGTCCGGCAAGTGTGAGCGTACCTGGGACCTGGCCTGTGCCCTCCGGAACTTACTTGACAAGTCTCAACGTGTCCTTCCGGATGTTGATCAGGCTTCTCAGAGTCTTCACTGGTTCTTGGGGAGGCGGGGGCAGCGTAGGGAAACTGTCAGGAACAGGGTAGGAGAAGCAGTGTGTTTATAAAGACCATAACTGTGCCCAGCAGGAACGGGGCTCTTGGGTGAATGAAAACAGCCCTGTGAAGAGAGGCAAGGAGGAGTCATGCTCCTAACTGAGGAGGCAGTCTCTAATATAGTAAGTCAGCTTGCCCAAAGTCACTGCTCGTGGGAAAACCAGGATTCAGTATAGTGTCAAAAAAGCAAGATTTATCTGCTTCCCCATTTATATGGTCCTTATTTGGATCATCATTCAATACTTACATAACTAATTTAAGCAAACAAACTGTAACAGGGCAACCTTTTTGGGGGTTCCACTGGGATCCCAGAGACCAGATCTCAAGACACTGGGAGTCTCAGAGTCCCTTGAAGCAAGGAAGAGTGCAGTGGTCAGGGGACTCCTAGAGATGTTCCAGGTCCCCAGGGCTCCCTTTGATCAACAGCTATCTAAAGCTTTAGAGGACTCTGACACCTCCATTCCAAAAGAAACAAATTAGAAAGTCACCTGGTCCATCACCTCTGGAGGTGAGTCTGTCTAAGGCACCTTCTGTTTGGACACGCAGGAGAGGTTGGATGTGACTGCTGATCCAAGTGTCCTGCATCCCTCTGCTCAGGAGTATGAATGTGTGGTGGTCACCCCAATTGTCTTTACTGTATGTTTCTGTGTGTGTCTGTGGGTTCTTTTTTCCTGTATTGGCAGTGGCTTTCTCTGGTGTGAAACTCCCTGGCTTAAAACTGTGCCCCTTCCTGTTGGGGACTCTAATCCTTTTGGCTCTGCCAGATCACCCAGAGAAACCCAAAAAGAAGCCTCCCTGTCTCTCTCTGGAGCAGGAATGCTTGCTTGTTTTGTTGCTTGACTCCTGCTCACTGTCAGGGTTGGTCCCTGTGTAGAGGTGAGGAGGGGCCGGGCCTCTCATCCAGGGCCCTTGACATCTAAGCATGTAAGCAGAAAGCACATAGGGAGGGAAAAGTAGTTCTCCAGGTGAGCATTCCCTCTGCTTTGTGCCTGCTCTGAACAGCCACAGGGAAGTGGAAAACTTCCTCTGAGCTGAGCCCAAGGGGAAAAAGAATGAAAGAATGAATGAGAGAGAGAGAAAGAGAGAGAGAGAGAAGGAGGGAGGAGGGAGAGAGGGAGGGGAGAGAAAGAGAAAAGAAATTGAAGTCCATATTGCCTGGCTTGAAGAGTCAGGCATCCTAGTACTCTGCCAATCACCCATGAAGAAATCTATAACCTCTGATTCTCATGAATCTGATTCTTCCAGAGAAACAGGCATACACTGTCTCGGACCTAAAAGATGCATTCTTCAGCCTCCCATTGGCAGAGATGAGCCAACCCATCTTTGCTTGAACATGGACAGTCACAGTGGGAAGTTACAGAGGGCAACATACCTGAACCAGGTTACCCCAGGACTTAAAGACACTAAATGCAGAGTCCTGCCCTTCCATCAGAGGTTTCCTGGGAAAATAAATTATAAAAGGGCCACTGAGGACTGCTGTGAGAGTTATAGACCTTGGGTTACAAAATGTCAGTTAAAAAAAACCCTACTTTGTACATCAAAGGCTAAGAATGGCTGCCTCTGGACACCAGGGTTTGCAGAAATAGCAAAGCCTCTATACACCAACACAAAAGGGGGCGTTGAGCCCCTAATCTGGACTGAGACTAAACAAAAGACATTTGAGGTTTTAAAAATAGCTCTGACTTCAGCTCCAGCCCTAAAACTTCCAGATACATCAAAACCTTTTCATCTTGGTCCAGACCAAAACCTTGGTCCAGAGAGCAAAAGTGATTGATCTGATCCAGGCTCTCAGACTAGGGAAAAGTAAAGTCCATAGCTGTATACATGGACAATGGCTATGCTTCAACTGCTGTACATATTTACAGTATGGTAGAGAAAGATGACTTCTCACCACTTTAAAAAAAAAAACAAACGTGATCTTCCTAGAGGCTGTTCGGCTTCCCCTACAGATTGCTGTTCTCCACTGCTGGGCTGCTGACCCGGCTAGCTGACAAATGGCCCTAAGACCAGTGGGGCCTATTGATATTCTGACGACATATCATGTCCCAGTGTTGCCGGAGACTCCATGGTAAAGAAAAATGGACAGATCAAACCCACAGGTTGGAAGACACCAGAGAAAAAGATCATTCTCCCAGAAAAACTGACAGGACTCTGGTAACTAACCTTCAGCAGGCTATTTATCTGTGGTCTACAAAATTTTCTGAGTTGCTCAGACCAAGGTATGTTACACCTAGACTGGACAGCCTAGCATGGGATGCCTCAGCTGGATGTTAGATATGCTCAGGTAAATCCAAAACAGAGAGCCCTTACCCAGAAAGGGGTCCAAATGAGACCAACACCCCAGTGAACTCTGGGAAAACTGACTTCACTGAGATCCAGTCTGCCAGGGAAAGATACACGTACTTGCTAGTTTTTATAGATACTTCTGGGTGGGTAAAAAGCATTCCCCACTAGGCTGAAACTACTCAAATAGTAGCTAAAAAGCTAACAGGTCCCATAATCTGGCCTCCCCCTAGCAATGGGGTCTGACAATGCCCTGGCTTCCATAATCAAAACCTCTCAATTAATAGCTAAAGCTTTAAACATAGATTAAAAATTTCGTTGTGCATATAGACTTCAGAGTTCTAGCCAGGTAAAAAGAATAAACAGGACATTAAAAATTCAAAAAACAAAACAAAACAAATGTCCTCTCATTAGAGTCCAGCAAAGGATATATAGGCCTCCTTCACTTGCTCTCCTTTGGCCTGGTGCACCCCATGTAGGGAGGGATTTATTCCCTATGAGATTATGTTTGAAAGACCACCCCCACTGCTTCCCAGGCTCAGAGACCAGCAGTTGGCAGAACTCTCTAACCATTTCTATCCTATTCATTGGACTATTCAACCCAGCCAACCTCTGAGTCTACCCATCAGCTTCCCCTTGTCCAGTCCGATGATACTCTCTGGGTCAAGCAGGTAGCCAAAGAGACGCTAAAACCAATGTAAAAAGGACTCTACATGATGATTCTCTCCACGCCTATGGCTGTAAAGGTAGCTGACATTACACCGTGGATCCACCACACCCAGGTCAAGAAAATGAAAGCCATGGATGCTGCCAAATGTACTGTCTCTGGACTATGGATCCACTTAAATTAAGGTTTCACTGGGCCCCCAGGTCCTTCCACTCTCTGCCTATCTACCTCCTCCCAAGTCTTATGTTTGGAAAACAAGAAAAACCTAGGGAATGAGACTCTATGTCACAGGAAGAGACTCTGGAGATAAAATTAATCATTCCCAGCCAAGAATCAGCCAAAATTGCTGGTTATGCTTAGAGACCTGGCCTCCATTCTACATAGGGAGAGGAACTAACCAGACTGTCAGAGCATTGACTAACAAAACTCACTGCAACTGGGGGGACAATCCAGTTGTTAGAGAAGTTATAAGGGACTCCATGGTTAGAAAAAATCTTTCCATAATTAAAAATAATTAGTACCAGTCTCTGTTCTCTTGATCTCTCTAGCTAACTACTCTGTTGTCAGTATTGACTAGGACTTTAATTCTCATTCTGACTAGATTAACGATGGGGCCTTGCACCTTAGGCTAAAACAGGATAAGTCCGTGATTTGACTAATTCACTAAGATCAGTAGGTATTGTAACAGGGCCCCACATCTTAGTAGGCCCTGAGACCTTAGCACAACTGACTCCATGATGAAAGTGCCATTCAGACTGTAAGACTCAGCACATAGACAGCACCACCCACCAAAATTAAAACAAAGGCCTAATCCATCAAAGTTCCTATAGTTCTGGGAAAGTCTCAAAATGTACTAACTTTGCTTTTTGGCTTCTGTAGTTCCACTTCTGGCTAACTGTTCTTGTTAACTGAAGTATGTCAACTCAGAATGTTTTTTGTGTGCAACAAGCTCACCCTGAGAAAGGCTTGTAACTATACTGGGATCCCGAACACCCAGGGTAGTCACCTGCTAGCTGATAAAGACTTTCGATTGGCTTAAACCTATGTCTGAGCAGTTTTCTCTGGTGAACACCTCACAAAACAAACAACAATGAAAACCACAACTCCTACTGAAGTTCTAAATACCAAAGGACTCACTGTGGCCTAATTAATCACAAAAAATTTTCCATTTGATCTCAGATGACAGGGAGGAGGACCCACAAACCCTTCCCGTAGGGAAGACATACAGCACCCTAAGAATTTAGGGACTGAGAATAAAAGAACTCCATCAAATGTACAGGGCAGAGGCTCGCAAATACCGAAGAACGAATTCCCCTGCAGCTGATCACATAAAGCAGAGTTTGTTGACACTAGGCATCTGGGGTCAGCCAAAGCTTACAGCTGGCTTCATCATTTACACACTTTTTCTTCCCCCATCTGCATCTCTGGATTCAGAGTTCTGAGGTAGTGATAAAGAAAGGGGAAACAGAAAACTTTCACTGGGGATGACTAAAAATGTCAGTATTCTTGCTCTTTGGTAATATAATTCAAGGATCTACCTATTGCTTAATGATGTAATTGTGTTCTAAGAGGGTGATGAGGCAATTCTGTTGCTACTGGAACATCACAGAGTGAGCTTTCACATATGAAGAGGGCTATGAGTAGGCTAGGCAGTATCATCACATAGGATCAGCACCATATACACGGACTGTCCCTGATGGAACTGTCAGTAGGCTGTGACTATGGTTCACCTAGTAGCTTTGCAGTATACTGCGGGTCTCATAGCTTAAGAAGTCTATCTCCACAGTGCTGGTTATCAGGAACAGGACATCATGTTATGCTCTAATTGTGACTTCACAGACATTGACTGGATGTGGTTATTTTACTGGGAAAACAACTTAATACAAAATAAAGTACATCTGATTTTTGGTGCTGTCAATTGTGATTGCTGATAATTCACATATTTGAATATGACCCTTAAGAAAACGCATTTGGGCTGGAGAGATAGCTTAGCAGTTAGAATAGCTTAGTACTCTGGAGCTCTTCCAGAGAACCTGGGTTCAATTTCCAGCACCCACACGACAGCTCACAACCGTCTCTAACTCATGTCTGACACATTGATACAGACATACATGCAGGCAAAACATCAATGTACGTAAAATAAAAATAAATTTAAAAAATCCCAGGCCAAGAGTGTTGGCAGACTTTAATCCCAGGACTCAGGAGGCAGAGACAGACAGATCTTTGTTAGTGTGAGGCCAGCCTTGTCTAGTTCCAGTGCAAGTTCCAACAAGTTCCAGGACACCCAGAGCTACATAGAGAACCCTGTCTAAAAAAAGAAAAAGAAAAGAAGAGAAAAAAGAAGAAAAGAAAAAAAAACACATTCAAGCTAGGTGTGGTAGCATACACCTTTTATCCCACCACTTGGGAGACAGAGGCAGGCAGATCTCTGTGAGTTAGAGGGCACCCGGTCTATATAATGAGTTTTGGCCAGCCAGGGCAACATAGTAAGAGTCTGTCTCAAGAAAACAATAACAACATCAAAACACTTTTAAATGTTTAAAAGTGGGACTGCTGGATAAAAGAGTAGCACAGTTAAGACATTCAGTGGTACACCTCTATAACTGCACAGGGGAGGTATAGGAGGAAGAATAAGTGGATGATTATCAGGTACATGGCCAGTTCCAGCCAGAAGATTCTTCAGCTCAAAATGATAGAAGGCTGGGTGTGGTGGCACACGTCTTTAATCCCAGCACTTGGGAGGCAGAGGCAGGAGGATCTCTGTGAGTTCAGAGGTCAGCCTGCTCTACATAATGAGCTACAGAAGTACAAAGAGAGATCCCGCCTTAAAAAAAAAAATCAATAGAGGGAAGGGAGGTAGGGAGGGAGGGAAGGAAGGGAGGGGAAAGAAAGAAAATGGAAGAAGTAATTTTCTTCAGTGATATGGCCACTGGTTAGCTGCCCATGCTGCAGGAAAGAACATCCATCCATCGGTGTTGATGTGATCAACTCTGAGTTCAGTGACCACAGGACAGGAGGGGAGGGAGAACGGAGGCAGAAGGAGTGGTTTTTGGGAGGAGGTTCACTGGGAGGAGACAGGACGAAGAGAGGGTGATGGGTACATTATACACTTGCATGGAATTGTGGATAAATTTTACACCCCCTGAAAAGCCTTTACTTACTTTACGTAGGGTTGTGGGGCACATACCCCACAGCACACGTGTGTGGAGGTCAGAAAACAATGTGCAAGGGTCAGTCCTCTCTGTCTACCATGTAGGTCCCAGGAATCTAAGTCAGGGTCATCGGGCTTGGAAGCAGCCTTTCGCTGCTGAGTGATCTTCCCAGCCTCTATCTTTCTTTTGTTTTGTTTTGTTTTTTGAGACAGTGTCTCATGTAGCCCAGGATAACCTAAGCTATCCTCCTGACTCTCAGCTTCTCAAATGCTGGGATTTTATGTACGTATTTATATAGATGTATATGTATACATACATATGTATATGTATGTATGTACATATATGTGTATGTATGTATATATACATATGTATGTATATACATATATATATATATATGTATGCATCAAATAAAAGCTGCTTTTTATATGGTCAAGCAGAAAACTTTAAAAACAAAATGTAGAAGGAAGATCAGGCATAATTTTATCACTCACAATATCAAAGTTAATTAAACCAATTCTTCCGGAATGTATTTCTGCCCCCTTCTTTCCTGGTCCCATTTCATAGTGTACATATGACTAGATGGTCTCTTTTCATTTATAAAGACATGGCAAACAATTCTGACACCATGTAGAGATAACTGCACGCTGTGTTTAATCAGTTGGTTTTGCTTTTTGCTGCTGTGCGTTGTGGAGGCCCTTGTCCCTCCATTCTGCGTGCTTGTTTGATTATTTCTTGGGGACAAATTCCTAGAAGTGGAATTACTGGATCAAAGAGTAAGCATATTTTTAAGACTTTAGAAGCCATCTGCCAAACTGGTCTCTGAGCGTTGTAATAGGAGGCTTTAACACAGGGAACGGGAATTCTAGGCCAGCTCTCATTTGTGGCCCACTCCGTCACCCCTACTTCCTAGGCTGCCACACTAAAGGAATTTAAAACAATTTTAAAGTAAGCTTAAGTAAAAAGTAATTAGGCAGGAAAATCTGACACAAATGCTAAGTCTATTCTAAAGCCAAAATAAATGACTTTGGGATTAAAAAAATTTTTTGGAGTAGCAAAGTTAATCATTTCATTTTTGTAAGTACTGGGCCCCTTTTCTCTTTGGGAGAAACCCAGAGCAAGGCCTAATACAAAGAGCCTTAAGGGCCTTTATTTATTTATTTATTTTTGAGACAGGGTCTCTCTCTATATGTAGTCCTGGCTGTCCTGGAATTCTATGTAGACTGGGATGGCCTTGAACTCACAGAGATCCCCTGCCCCTGCCTCCCAGGATTAAAGATGTGAGCCCTCAATCTAACTTTTTAACCAGAAAACTTTGGTAAAAGCAAATCCTCCAAATGGGATCAGATGTGGATAATTTACATATAACAAAAAAAGAGAATGCAAGTGAACATTTAACTGAGCACATACTATGTACCATGCATCATTTGGATATATTCTCCTCCCCACTTTACTTCTATGTGTATGTATAATATTCATGTGTGTATGCAGGTGCTCACGTGTGTGCAGTAGAGGCCAAGGACTTCAGCTGTTACTCTTCAGGAGGCATTCACATTTTTCTGAGACAGTCTCTCACTGGCCTGGAGCTTACTGATGTGGCCAGTGAGCCTGGGATCCGCCTGTTGTCACCTGCCATCACTGGGATTACAAGCATGCGCCACCTGCCCAGCTTCTTTATGTGGATTCTTGGGACTAAGCTCAGGTCCTCGCACCTTACCAACTGTGCCATCTCCCCACTCCTGTGTTACCGTATTTTGGTAGAATATATACAACACGAAAGTTACATTTTAACTACTTCCATGCACACAGACCAATGGGTGTTGATTGTATTCACATGTATGATGTTCAGCTGCAGCCACCACCTAGCCCTAGGCCAATACACTCTATTTCCTGTTCCTAAAATGAGGACTGTTTCTTCTCCTACCAGCCTGTGAGTTCCTGGAGGAGCGACCAACGAAGAATGTCCCTATTGACACCCTTATTTGGCAGATAAAGAAACTGAGACTGGGCTAGGCGTGTGGCTCAGTGGGAGCACCCTGTCCAGCATGTACTATATTCAGTCCCTGGTACCGTAAAAGAGAACAAAGAAAGCAGCAGACTCAGAAGGTCCCAGGGCTAAGGAACAGTAAGTAGAACCATGATTGGAACCAATGAGCACGTGGGAACAATCACATCATTCAAACAGTACCAAACACCATGCAGATTGTGGGAACAGGTCAAACACACTAGACCAGACCCTCATGCTTAGACAGCAGCAGGTACAAGGGCACACGGAATGGCTCCCTCCTTCTGCACTTTAACAGGAGTGCTGCAAGTCTCCCCTGAGAACAGCTTTCTTAGAGTACAGCATAGCAAACCTGTCTGTGAGCTCCAACAGAAACAGACAGCAAGGTGCATGTTGGGCATGGCGATGCTGGAGAACACTTGCAGCTTGCCCAAAATGCACAAAGATGTGTTACTGATGGATATTTCTAAAGCATGGTGACTCTCCCCTAGGCGGTCTTCAAAGAACAAAGACATTTACGCGTTTGTTCAGCACCGAACCTGACAGAGCATGGCACGAGAGTCAAGCAAACTGAATCCAAGAATGACTGAAACTCTAAACACTGCGAGCCCAGTACGGGAGCACAGAGTTGACCAGAGACCTCACTTGGGGGAGCCAGGGGTGCCAGGGGTGCCAGTACCTGAAGAGCACGGTTCTCTTTGGCCTTCTAGCCTGTCATTTCCTCCTACATACTTCTCCCAGCAGCAAAGTGCCGTCTGGTGCCCAAAGATGGAACTGCTGGTTTAGGCCCTCATCTAAACAAGACGCAGATGTGTGGTGTCAGTGCTTTCGAATAAATATAAATAATCACACACTCTGAATCTTGTTTTTATCACGCTGATTTCAAATATTTTGTTAGCCTCCACTCAAGCCAAACGAAAAATTCATTTTTGACATAGAAAATATGTCACATTTATATGTTAAATACGAAGAGAACTGGCTGGGTTCAGTGGCACATGCCTTAATCCCATTTCAGAGGTGGAGGCAGGAGGATCTGAGTTCAAGGTCAACCAAGGAAGTCTGAGGCCAAGCAAAGCTCAAAAAACAAAATAAAACACAAAACCAAAAACCAATATTTTACTCCATTTGTAAAGTACTGGGCAATTCCCAGTTGTCTTAAAGAAACACTATAATGACTATAATCCATTCATAAAAATATTCACTTCAACAAAAAGTTTTTTAAGTTCTATTTTATTTGTGTGCATTTGAGGCATCCCTGGGAGCCAGAAGAAGATGTCTTGTCTTGGGAGCTGGAATAGCACGGGGTCTTGAGCCACCCAACGTGGATGCTGGAAGCTGAACTTTGGTCCTGTGAAAAGTAGAGAGCACTCTCAGAGGCTGGGCCTTTCCTCCTGCCTCGGGAGAACGTTTTTTTCAAGCAGCACATGCCTCTGTGCTCTTGGGGCAGGCTGCTCACACACATGCAGCATGAACAGTGGGAGCTGTGGCTGTCCCTGCGGATCCTCAGAAAACTCAGTGTGGGGCCTTTTTTTTCCTGACTACTTTATTGACCAGAATGGCTGGCCTTTCTCCGCTTAATAGAAACTATTCTTTTTTTTTTTTTTTTTTTGGCTCTCTTGGGACTAGGTCAACATCATTAAAAGGAGGGGCACTAGAAAGTAGGCTCAGCAGTTAAGAATAATTGTTCCTCATGAAGAGGACCTGGGTTCAATACCCAGCATCCACAAGGTGTCTCAGAATCATGTGTAACATCAATCCCAGAGAATCAACATGCTCTTCTGACATCTGTGGTGCCCATACACACAGGCAGACAAAGCATTCATACACATAAAATAATAATAATAAAATCTAAAAATATAATAAAAATAAATGGTTGAAAATGTTTGTACTCTAATGAAAACTCCAAGAATTCCAATTCAATCCCCTAGTGTCTGAAGAGGGGGTTGGGAGGGAGAGGGAGAACTCACACTTTGAACAACTCCAGAAGTAAAGAACAGTGTCAAGATGAGGCAGCAAGACAGTATGTGGAGCTTGCTCGTGAGCATGTAGCCCCAGACACTGTGTCCATTTGGCTCTGTGCTCCACTTCCCACGTAACGTCTGATCCCACAATTCTAAGTTCTAGAGGGCTGAAAACATGAGGGGTTATTTATGCGTCATCTCAGAGATGGGGACAAGAGATCTGTATTTTGATAAACACACCAAC
This sequence comes from Cricetomys ansorgei, assembly GCA_026225945.1. Lineage (NCBI taxonomy): Eukaryota > Metazoa > Chordata > Mammalia > Rodentia > Nesomyidae > Cricetomys > Cricetomys ansorgei. The sequence goes on along the minus strand of JAMJFZ010001895.1, from coordinate 5,426,995 downwards.
TGATTTTACAATGAACGGGTCAGAGACCATAGTGGAGGAGCAAACACATGGACATTCCATATCTCGTGTTTCGTTATGGACTAAGATACATTTGTGTGAGGGTTTTTTGTTTGTTTGTTTTTTAGAGTAAATGTTTCCTTACCTAAAAAAGCAAGGGATGTTTATTAGGAGAAGACACAACTGGCTGAGCTGGAGCCAGCACCACTCGGAGCTGCCTACACCCTCTCCTAAGCACATCAACACACAATTTTTATGTTCAGGTCCAGACAGGCTCATGATCTTCCTGCTTCTGCCTCCCAAGTGATATTAGGACAGGAGAGTACAATCAAGGCCAGCTTACATATGAGTTTAGGTTTCTTTGTCTTATTTTAAAATCATTTCATTATTTCTTTATGTGTATACATGTTCTTTTCTACAAGTGTGTGCACCATATGCACGCCTGAAGCCTGCAGAGGGGCCAGAAAAGTTTGTTTTAATGTGTTTTTTGGGTGTTTTGCCTGCATGTATGTCTGTGCGCCACATGTGTGCCTGGTGCCACAGAGACCAGAAAGGGCACGAGGTCCCCTAGAACTGGAGTTACAGACAGTTTTAAGCCACCATGTGGGTGCTGAGAATCAGATCCAGATCCTCTGGAGGAGCAGCCAGGCTCTGAACCACTGAGCCGTCTCTCCAGCCTTCGGTTTATTCTCAGTGTTTTTGCAAAGACAGGATCATACAGTTTACACTTTGCTTCTTTCACTTAATGATACACATTTCCTACTAGCTCATCCTTAAAAAAAATTTCTTTTTGAGACAAAGTCTCCCTATGTAGCCCTGGCTAGCCTGGATCTCAAATATGTAGACGGGCTGGCCTGGAATTCACAGAGATCCGCCTGTCATGCAGCCTCAGCTTCACTATCTGTTTTGTGAGTTGTTTGTTGCTTTGGTTTGGTTTGGGGGGCAGGTCTCACTATGTCACTCTCATTATGTAATGCAGGCTGGCCTCAAGCGCATGAGGCTCCGCCTGTGTCTGCCTCCCGAGTGCAGGGACTAAAGCATGTGCCACCACACCCCTCCCTCTCTACTCTGTAACTCTGTCTTATCCATACTTCAGAAGCACTAACCACTCTAATGTTAACATCTTATGAAAACAGAAGTCATCAAGGCTGGAAAGCTACTAACTCGCCTATAAATCCTCACTCTTCCCCACTAATATCCTTCTTACCTGAATTCCATGTTTCACTCCCCCCAACTTGGTATAATCAAAATTTTTGGACATAACAGAAAAGTTTAAAGAATTCTGTAGTGGTGATCAGAACATCACCCGGAATCTACATCAATGACACACAAGCCGGGGCATAGTGGCACACCCCTTTAACCCCAGCACCGGGTAAGCAGAGGCAAGCAGATCCCCGTGAATTTAAGGCCAGCATGGTCTACATAGTAAGACCTGTCTCAAAACCAAACAAACAAACAAACAAAACCAATATGATATAGCAAAGCTTGGGGGTGTACCCCTGTAATCCCAGCACTTGAGAGGTGGAGGCAGGAAGATCAAGAGTCCAAGGCTAAGTTTAAGGCCAACCTGGGTTATAGCAGACCTGTCTCAAGGAGGGAAAAAAAAAAAAAAAAAAAAAAAAAAAAGACAGCAATATGTTTGTTACTGTGCTCTGCCCTTACGGAGTGCTAGCAATATGTTTGTTACTGTGCTCTGCCCTTACGGAGTGCTATTCTTTTTTTTTTTTTTTTTTTTTTTTGAGACAAGGTTTCTCTGTTGTAACTCTGGCTGTCCTGGAACTCACTCTGTAGACCAGGATGGCCTCGAACTCACAGAGATCTGTCTGCCTCTGCCTCCCAAGTGCTTGGAATAAAGGTGTGCGCCACCAGAGTACTATGCTTTAATAAATTAAATAATTTTCAAAAGTCATGGTCCGTTTTTATTTGATGCATGATTTTTTCTGTCCTCTCACTTCTAATCTCTCAGCCATGAAAGCGCCCAGAGCTTTCCAGTGACTGCCTTTTCAGTGACTTCAGGTGTTGCTCTTGAACTTTCATAAGTTTCAGTGGAGAACAGTTTAGGTCTCTACTTGAAAACTGTGATGTGATGTGGATTTGCCTACTTAGTCAGCCAAATCCCTGAGACAGACTATCACGCTACACACCACAGTAACATATTCTATATCAACTGCATTAACCTCGCTTTCCCACAGTCTTAATAGGGAACTACTGATCAGCAGTTTAGGAAGGTGTAGTCACAAAACCAACAAGATGCAAACTTCCTTTTCATTCAAAACCGTGAAGGTGGCCCCAACCAAGTGTCACAGGATGACTTTGAACACAAAAATGCTGTGTTTGGTTTTGGCTACCAAAGAAATTCACCCAAGAAACCAATTCCTCTATTGGTCTACTAATGACTCCGCAAGCTCTCCTGGCAGTAAGTGCACAGGACCCACGTCACAACTATGTGGCATCACACATACTGTTGCCCTTTCCTGAAATATTTAATTAAGCAATTATCCAATTAAGCAATTCTCTATTAACATAACAGGTAACAAGAATGTGAAAACAGCCTATCTCAGCAAGGCAAACAAAGGCATGCACATCTTACTTCATGCCATCCAGGCTCCATTTCTCTTTCTTCTTTGGGTTTGGGTTTTGACTCAGCACCACTCTGACTCTACAAACTATGTGCACTGCTCAGCTGACAAACAAAACGCACACAATTCCAGACCCTATGAGAGGACACTTCCCTTCTCAGCAGGCTGAAACACTACCCAGTCACACTATGATGCTAAGAGACCGCCCTGCAGAAGATGGGCTGCTTTCAGTGACAAAGGCTTCTTGACTAAGACCAACTTAGGTGGAGCTAAGATGGGGAAAGCAGACAGTCATCTCTTCCCTCCAGTGAGTGGGAAGCAATGACTAACGGTTAGAACCACTCCATTCAGACAGGCCCTTCCTCCACACACACTTCCTGACTCTCATCAAGGACTCATAGTAACACAGCTCACAAACAAAAACTACTTTCAAAGAGGTAATTCTGAAATGCCCTGTCCATGAAGCATATGCTCAGAGAGGCAAGTACCAAGCCTGCTGAGACAGGATTTTAAAATACTACATATAATTGTGCATGCTCGCGTGCACCAGCACACATGCGCGCGTGCGCGCACACACACACTCACACACACACTCACACACACACACATGCTTTTCCCCCAAAGAAACATTTACAAGTGCTAGTTTTCCAGATTTTTTTTTAAATTTAGACATTTCTTTTTCCCAATTATTAACAAAGGCAATGGAACCAAAATATTCTTCATCCCCATTTCACACACAAGAAATTAAAACCCTAAGATGGTCTTCAAGTTGAGAAACTCCAAGTTATCTTTCTGTTTCCCACTGAAATAATCAACCTTAAAGCTACTGATGTGAGAACTCAGACAAATTACAAGAGTTGTTAAGAAAAGATATGTTGAAGTTCCTAGGATATAAAGCTCATCTGTAGCTGCAGAAACAGTTAATTCTGTAAGCCAGTTAGTTACGTGCAGAGTCCAGCCACTGTGCTGGCTTGTACTGGAGATGCAGTCGCTAGAAGGAAGCTATTCCTCAATAGTAACCATGAGACATTTTCTCCGGCTTATCCAGAAATGCAGACACCCTATTTAAGGAGAACAAATGGCACAAAATAAAAAGTCACAGTGTATGTCTCCTGGTTTTACTTTCCATGTTATTAAAATAAAGACATGTAGGAACTGATGAAAATCTACTCAGAAGCTAACTGAACAAGATGTCATTGGCTTCATCCTGCCCTGCCAAACTCTGGAGCCTGACTACCCTCAGACACCCCAAGAGCAATGAGTAGCCAAGGTTAAACCAGCCAGCTGAATTACTTGCTTAGGCTTTTATCCAAGTCTAAGGTGGTTTAAGTCATGGCACTGGAATCTAGTCACGACAATAGTGTGTTCTCATGGTCAAAGTCAGACAGAGATTCAGACTCACAATATACCAAGTTCAGAACACGGGGCTTTCCCCACACCCTGTTCCGTCCTCCTCCTTCCGAGAGCTCTGCTCTCCCTCACCTGTCACCTCTCAGGCCACCGTACGCATCCCTCACCACTTGAGCCACATCCTTCAATACCACCAAGTCCTTTTTGAGTAAGTTTTTCTCCATGGTTCTGCTTCTTTTGACTCACTCCCTGTGTGCTGTTAGATCCTGGGCTTTAGCTGGGCGTGGCGGTTCCTGCCTGTAACCCCAGTTCTTCAGAAGCAAAGCAGGAAAGCTAACGATCTGAGGACTGCCTGCTCTTTTTAAGGAGACCCTGTCTCAAACAACCAGACAACCAGATAGACAAAGGGCCATGCTCCAAACTTCAGCAAAGTGTAAAGCAAAGATAGAACAACAGATAATTCTTTGAGAAACGATTCATGGACCAGTGAGACGGCCCCATAGGTGAAAGCACTTGCTCTTAAGCCTGACAATTGGAGTTCCATGCCCAGTACCCACATAAGAGAACCAACTCCGTAAGTTGCCCTCTGACCTCCACTGTGTTGTGTGTTGTGTGCATCCCCTACCCCGCCACATACACCACAAACACACATTAAAAAACCGCAATAAGAAAGTGTAATAAAAATAAGCAATTCACACCTGATCGCCTGACATCAGTAGAATAGCCAAGTTTATAATTCTCAGCCTGGCCCTTCATACAAAGATTCCTTTCTGCTAAGTAGTAATCTGTAAAGAACGCACAGCTCCATAACTGAGTAGGAAGTCAAAAGTTCAGCGAGAGGATTTAGTGACTAGCTTCTAACAAGATACAGAAAGGGGGATTTACAGCGGATAAACCTGCAGTCTGGACCAAGTGGCCGAGACTGATGGGTAGTGGGTCAGGGAATGCACTCAGGTGCATGTAACTCACAATGCATTGCTCACAATGTAATAAGAAGGACATCACAGCATTCTTTAAAGTCTGCAACCCCAAAGGTGTGTGGCTCATGCCTTTAATCCCAGCCCTCAGGAGGCAGAGGCAGACAGAGCTCTGTGAGTTTGAGGCCGGCCTGGTCTACAGAGTGAGACCCCCATCAAAAAAATTTCTTAATTAAAAATCTGTAACTCAGACTTTTAAACAGTTCATAGGAAAACAGTATCTACAACTAGGTGTGTGTGGGTTTAGACAAGTTGCTTTGCCCTACCAAGCCTCCATTTCCTTATGAAGAAAGCATGCAGTAAGAAGACACCTGATACCTGAGATATTAAAGTGTGTATTGCTCGAGATCTGGTAAGAAGGGCCAGTGAGAAGGCTCACTGGGCAAAGTCACCATGCCGAACCTGATGCCCTGAGTTCAATCCCCAAGACCCACTTGAAGGAAAAAGCTCCCAAAGGTCTAATGTCTTCTTGCATACAGAATGCGGTATACACAAAATAAATTAATACATTTTATTAAAAATTATTAAAAGCAACACCCAAGTTTTCCCCATTGGAAATAATTGGGAGTGGAGGAAGTATCTGCTATTTAATGTTATGAAGAACAACATAATCTAAATTTCATGATATACTTCATTTGCTGTGCTATTTTTATATAGTGAAGCAACTTTGCTGCGAAATAAAAAACAACTCATAAAAATACTCCCCAGGGTCTGGAGAGACGGCTGGGCAGAAGAGCTCGCACCGTCCTGCAGGGCTAGGGTGTGGTTCTCAGCAATACAGGCTGGCTCACAACCGCCTGTAACTTCAGAACCTGGGGACTGACACCCTCTTCTGGCTCCATGGCTCCTGCACACACGTGGCACACATAAACGCACACAAGCAAACACACATACACAAACACAAATTAAAATTCATTAATTAAAAAGAGTGAGTAGACACTATGGCTGAGGACTGTCACCCACAGTTCACGTGTGAGCTCCGCCCTCTAAGGAGGAAAAGCATGCGACTGACTTCTGTGTAGTCAGCTCCTATTTCACTTGCTCATGGACGTTCAGGCCTGAACTAGAGAGGGAAACAAGTGTGCCAACCCAAGGATGCTGTTTACATGCTACCTGCTAGACTCTGGGACCCAGAAGCCTTAGCTTTTATAGCCTTTAGTAGAATTATTTCATTAAAATTTACTCTGTCTTTAAAAGTAGAAAACACACTGGTTGTGGTGGTACATGTAATCCCAGCATTCAGAATGCAGAGGCAGAGGGGTCACAAGTTCAAGGCCTGAGTGGTACAAAAAAAAAAAAAAAAAAAAAAAAAAAGGCAGAAAAATCAACCCGAATTTTCTTTGAAATGTAACACCAATAAGTACTGTTTCCTGTAAGGGACCACAATGGCAACAGGAAAAAGGGGTGAGAGTGTACTCGGTTTCTGTTTGTTTCAAAGCATTTCGAGGAAATCCCTACAACCCCAGTGCTTTAGAGCTGGTCTGCTGAACACCACAGCAGCCCCCTACTCTCAACAGCACACTTTCCAGTCAGAGAAGCTTCTATAGAGTGTCTGCACTGGACTTTCCACTTTCCCCTTTGCATCACAGAGCCCTCTCCCCACCCCCACCCCGTGTTTGCACCACAGCTCTGCGTGTGTGGGGCGGGGGGGGGGGGGGGGGGGGGGGGGGAAGGAGAGGGAGAGGGAGAGAGACAAGGTCCTGCTATGCAGCCTGTCTGGCCTGGAACTTACTAGGTAGAACAAGTTGGTCTTGAACTTGTAGCAATCCTTCTGATTTAATAACCCAAGTGTGATACCAAGGACCTTGCTTCTGGTCTCCTACTGACTTGACAGAGGACATCCCAGACAAGTCATTATAAATGTCTCTGAATACCAGTGTCCCCATCAGTAGAACAAGATTTACAGCCCCTGCTTATCTTACAGGGAAACTGAGATCAAATAAAAATGCTTTGAAAGGCATACCACAAAAATACAGGCTCTCATGAGTGATCAACAGGGACGACAATATCCTCAGTGACAAACTCTACTTGCACGCATGGACAGCCACGCTTTGTTCTTTCATTATTCTCTTCCATAACGCCACCCTGAGGACACTGTACACTTGTGCGAATACTTACACACACACACACACACACACACACACACACTGAAAATAATAAAAATAAACATTAAAAAAGAATATGAAAATGAAATAAAAGTGATTAAAAATCTCCTATCTATCCCAGAGCATTTGGAGTAAATGTAATTAGAATATCCTTTACTTTGTTGTGACCCCAGATAGAGAGTGTATGTTTTCCCCATACTGGAATTCAGCCTCTGAAGTTGAGCAAATCTCCAACAGAGACATAAATTCTAACCTGTGCCAGGTGAACTGGCGCACCCCTTTAGTCCCAACACTCAGAAGTCTGAGGCAGGCAGATCTCTGTGAGTTCCAGGCTAGCCAGAACTACATGGTAAGAAACCCTGTTTCAAAAGAGAGGGAAAGAAAATATTGTCTTAGTTGGGGAAACAACCCTAACTCACCCCTCCTCTCTGTCCCCCAGGTACTGGCAGCCATGGATCTGTTTCCTAGCCTCACAGTTCAACTCTCTGCAGATGACAAGACATTCTTTCCAGTGTTTAAATAGCCAAAGGCCCCATTTGCTGGGCACAGAGCACAGTGCATTAAGCTGCCAGGGGTGCATTAGGAGAATGTCTCGTGAGTAGAAGGCAGAGAATTCCCTACAGCCTGGGATGGCTCTGCATGCTCCACTGAAAGCAGCACACTTTCAGTAAGATGTGAAGCAGCAGAAATCCCAGACAAAGTCCTACAGGCTGTCCTACAGACAGTGGAGCAGCTGATCCCAGACAAAAGCCCCTACAGGATGTCCTATAGACAGCCTGGTGTCTTCTCCCATGATGGTGCCCTTGACATGGTTGAGTGCCCAGTCCTTTTAGATAAACTTTGACATTAAAAGAAAACATGAACGTGGTGCACAACTGTAATTCCAGCCCTAGGGAGATTGAGGCAGATCAGCAAATGAAGGTAAGCCTTGGCTACATGAAATCCTGTCTTCAAACAAACAAATAAAACAAGCAAAAACTTGAAGAAAACATCAATTACTGTAGCTAGCTAGAAGTTAATACAGATTATATTCCTCCCCCCCCTTTTTTTAAACAGGATCTTTCTACATAGCCAGGGCTGTCCTAGAACTCACTGCTGTAGACCAGGATGGCCTTGAACACACAGGGATCCTGTGAGCCTCTGCCTCCCCTCCCTACTGTTAGGATTAAGGGAAGTCACCATCACACACAGCCTCAGATTGAATTCTGCTACACTCAGAAGCCCGAGTTTCTGTGGAATGCTCTCCCCTGTGATTTGGTGTGATGCCACTCTACCTTATTTTGTGGCTAGTGAAATACTGAATTATCTCACCAAACTCTGCAAAAACCACCTGCGTGTTCTGCACAACTTTGGGTTAACACAAAACAAAGCTCAAAAAGCATAAGAGTATGAAAGAGAGACGAAGAAGAAATTTGTGGATAGACTAAACCTAGGGCAAACTGCACATTACTTTCTATTAATAACACAGCAGAAAAAGACAGGGAGTGCGGTTACTACAAATGTCAAGCAAAGCTGGGCGGAGGTGGCACACGCCTGTAATCCCAGCACTCAAGAGGCAGAGGCAGGCGGGTCTCTGTGAGTTCCAGGTCTACAGGCAGCCAGAGTTACAACGGATAAGCAAAATCTTACAGAAGGAAAATCCTTGTCCTGTACTTTGGAAGTCTCAACTATATTGTTTATTCATTCATCAATCTAGTCAATAAAACTATGTATGGTTTGTATTTGAAAACAGATGCATGTAGGTTAACTCATTTTTGAGATGAAGCTTGGAGAACATAAAAAATGTGAAGTTAAGCAGTGTTTCTCAGCTCCCAACCACACAGACCCGAATGCTGAAGACCCGAGCCTGAAGAAGGCCTCGAAGTCGTCGCATCTGCTCCCACCCACATGCCCGGTTTCTGCCAAAAGACAGTACAGGGCTTTAACAAATCTAAGGAGAATCAACCCACAGTGGGAGACCGGGGAGGAAATGGTCACAGACCTGTGTGAAGAGAAAAGACTGAGTGAGACTCTAGAGCTCGGAGACTAGCTGGAGTCAGACTCAGAAGTGGCTCAAGGTAGCTTCTGCCTGCACATGGTGGTGTGTGACTGTAATCCTAGTGCTTGGGGGTCTGAGGCAGGAGGAGCACTGAGCTAAAAGCTAGCCAGTCTGTATACCAAGACTGTCTCAGAACAAAACTCCAGTGGTTTCTGCAGATGGGATTTGGAGGGGGATTACCCACCAGCCAGATAGCAAAGAGGGTCCACTGGGGGGAGGCAGGGTGTGATACATGGTCCCTGGCATTCTGTGAACTTTTCTGCAAGGTGAAGGAGACAGGAGCCATTTAATGCACTGGCTTGGTTTGATGTCTCTGGAACAGGAGGTACAGGAGAGACGGTTTTAGCAAGACTGTAGACTGGATGGTGGTCATTAGAAGCCATCAACGCATCGAAAGAGAAAATGACACCCTCAGATGTGGCAATCAACAATGTAAAGTCAACTCTAATGGCCAGAAAGCCTTCTCTGGCAACACTGAAACACAATCATAGCCTGCAGGCACAAGACAGTATTTAAGAACAGCACAATTTAGGCTGGACACCTGTAATCCCTGAGCCTGGGAAGTTAGGGCAGGAGTTCAGGGCCACCCTAAGCTATACAAGGAGATCCTGGCTCAAAAAACAAAACAAGACAAACATCAAAGACAGGCTGGGGATGCAGCTCAATTAACTGGAAGAATGCTCACATGGCTTGCAAGACACAGCATAAAATTACGGACTTGTGGTGCATAGCTGTAATCTGAGCTCTTGCGCGTGGAAGCAGGAGGATCAGGAGTTCAAGTGAGTTGTAGGCCAGCTGAAGGTACAAGAGACAGACAGACAGGGGAGCGGAGTGAAAGGAGAAAGGCTGAAGAGTTAAACACAGGCTGGCCTCTCAGTGAAGACGCGTCTGCTATGTGAGGACCGTGGTAGGAATGGAGTGAACTCCTGAGTGGAGATGTCTGGGTATATTTACTAGAAAACCATGAACCCCAGACCACTAGATTTATTGGGGGTCACTTCCTCTCCCTGAAAATGGAGAAACCTGCCCTTACCCTTCTCCCTTTTACTTAACAACTACACAGTAAGCATAACACTTGATAAGGCAATGCTTACCCTACAGACCTGCCCCCATTTGCCCTTCTGGCCACTGCATTATAACCAGGCTCAAATATCAGTAAAAGAGGAGGGTTTTTTATGTCAGAGGTGTTGAGGGACATGAATAATACATTCCCTGGCAGGCCCTGGAGGACTGGGAAATGTGATGAGTCTTTTGGAGGAAGTGTTCAAAAGTCTCTACACAAAGGAGCAGCATACTAGAACAAGCCTGATTTACAAGTCAGGAGAACGCACTAGCTAGCTAGATCCTTTGGGAGGGCCCAGAAGATGCTCTAGAGCCACAGCCTAGATTCTACCTCTCTGATTGGCTATCAACATAGATCCACTTCTCCATGCATCAGTGCACTCTTCACTCCTACTGAGACCTGGGGTCTCACTTGTACAACTGGTCATCTGCATTAATTCCCACACCTCCACAACTCACATCAGAGTTCTTTCAGAGTGTATATTAGTTGATCTCCAATTAAATAGCCACTGGTCAGGAGCTGAAGAGATGGCTCAGCTGAGAAGAGCTTTTGTTCTCACAGGGGACCTGGGTTTGGTTCCCAGTACTCACATGATGGCTCACAACTGTCTGTAACTCCAGTGCCAGGAGATCCACCACTGTCTTCTGGCCTCTGAGAACACTTCATACATGTTGTGTACACACATACTTACAGGAAAAGCATTCATACATGCAAAATAAAAATGTCTTCAAAGAAAAAAATATTGATAGGTTTCTAGGTCCACAGGATAGAAGCCTAAAAACTCATAGGAGAGCAGGGCAGGCTCCTGTCCGGCCTGGCTAGACACCTTGTCTCTCCCCTTGCTCCCCTCCCAGACATTGTGCTGGATCACCTGGAGCAGCGGCCTTCTCTTGCTCTGATGGCGCCTGTGCGTGTCTGACCCTCCTCTGGTGTGGCCATGTCCTAACTGCAGGACAAGCAGCCTGTGAGGGACTGTATTTTTTGCTCCACATCTCTAGAACCTAATCAGCCTAGAGTACCAGAAGTTCGGTGGAATATTAGAAAATGAGGGAGTGGATGAGGCCACTAGATGGTGAATCGTGTAAGGGGTGGGGGGGATCGACAGGTGGCCAGGTGTAATGATTATGAAAGGAAATTATCTTCTCAACCAGTAAAAAACTAGGAACAGAACAGAGGTTAGAAAAATGGCTCAGCATTTTAAGTGTTTACTGCTCTTCTAAGGACCTGAGTTTGGCTTCCAGCACAAACATGAAGCAGCTCACAGCTACTTGTAACTCCAGCTGATAGGGATCTGATGTCCTCTTCTGCCCCACGGGCATCTCCTGAGCGCATATACTCATACAGACACACACACACATATAATTAAAAATAATAAAAATGAATGTTGAAAACAAAGAACAGAACCTGGGTGGCACAAGCCTTTAATCCCAGCACTCGGGAGGCAGAGGCAGGTGGATCTCTGCGAGTTCAAGGTCAGCCTGGTCTACAGAGTGAGTTCCAGGACAGCTAGAGTTATAAGAGAGAAACCCTGTCTCAAAACAAGAAGAGGAGGAGGAGGAGGAGAGAGAAGGCAGGAAGTATAGTTTAGTGGTAGAGAGCTTGCCTAACATCCAAGAGTTCTGGGTTTAATGCCCAGCACTGCAACTATAAAAAGAAAAATCAGAGACAATATTTTCTTCTTTTTTCCTTCTTTTAGTGAGTATAATATGTTTATAATTCAAAGTGGTTTTGAAATTCCTACCCAGCCAATGCAATGCACTACGTTTATACCTAGTGTACACACATCGTGTTCCTCACTCACCCCAGTAACTCGTTTTCAGAGTTTCTTCCCTTTCATAAATCCAAGCCCCACTGCAACCTCTTTCTGTCAGTCTAATTCATAAAACTAAACCCTGAAGTCTAGTCCAGAACAATAAAACTACACTCATGACTGATGTCTTAAAGCAGGCAAGTTCCTACTTCATTAACCTCAGTCAACCAGAACATGCGTGCGTGCATGTATGTGTGTGTGTGTGTGTATATGTGTGTATGTATGTGTGTATATGTGTGTATGTGTGTGTATATGTGTGTATGTGTGTGTATATGTGTGTATGTGTGTGTGCGTATGTGTGTGCGTATGTGTGTGTGTGTGTTTTGTTTACTTGTTTATTTGTTTTTTGAGACAATCTCACTCTGTAGCTCATGCAGGCCTCTTAACTCACAGCAATCTTCCTGTTCTGGCTGTCTGTGTGCTAGGATTATAAGAGTGAGCCACTTTCAAAGGTCCAACCAATCTGTGGATCTCTGTCTGGTTCACGGTTCACCAGAAAATACATCTAGACATCCCCATCTCAAGTCTAGGATTAGTGTGTCACCAGATCTAGCTTTAAAAACAAACAAAACCAAAATAAATTACTTGCTGCCTTCTGACAGGCGATGGTGACTGACCATCACCCTCATCTACTGGCAAAGCCAGTCAGAAGCAAAGCACACTTGAGCAGTATTCACAGCCCTTCAAACATGGGCCCAGCATCCCACAGTCCAAGCCCAACAGACTGCTCAGCTCTGGAAGCCCCAATGCACACCACTACTGCTCTGTGCTTCTTCCTGCTGCTGTTAATTCCACCTCCGATGCCTTCCCAGATCTCCCTCTCTGGGCTCTTGCTCAAGCCCCTAGATGGAGGCTCTCAGGTGCCCTTGCTCTAGAAAACAGGCCCCCACTCTGGGCCAGGGCTTGCGGTCTTCTCTCCCGTAGCACTTACTCAGCACCTCACGGACAGGGTAAGTCTGCTTACTCCACTCTGCTTTCTACAGGAATATCGAACAGCACCACAGCTGACAGAAAATCCTATTTCTCTCTCCCAGCATTCCAACTCACTCCCACAAAGTTATGTGCAAAACCTCACTTCACAAATTAATATACTGGTAAGTTCCTTTAAACAACTTGGTCTGACACGGGCATTCTAGTAAAATCCAATAATTTTAGCTACTTAGAAAACTGAGGCAGGATTAAAAGACCAGCTCAGGCAACATAGAAAGACTACAAGCACAAGTCTGATGACCCAAATTTAATCCCTGGGACCCACAGTGGAAGGAGAGAACCAACTCCTGAAAATTACCCTCTGACCTTCATATGTGTGCATGGCATTCTGGCAAAAAAAAAAAAAAAAAAAAAAGTTTTTTAAAAAAAGAAAGGAAAAGAGAGAGAGAGAGAGAGAAAGAGAAAGGGTCTACAGAGGTGGCTCAGTGGTTCTAGAAGTCCTCAGTTCAATTCTCAGCAACCACATGTGGCTCACAACCATCTGTAAGGGGATCTGATGCCCCCTTCTGGCACGCAGGTGTATATGCAGATAGAGCACTCAAACATAAAATACATAAATAAAAGTTTTTTAAAAAAATTAAATAGAGATAGAAACCTTGTCTCTAGCTGGGCAAGGTGGCACAGCTATAAAACCAGCACTTGGAAGGTAGAGGCAAAGATCAGGAGTTCAAGGTCAGCCTCAGCTACATAGAAAGTTTGAAGACAGCCTGGGCTATATGAGACGATCTTTAAAACAATAATAATACTAACAACAACAACAATGACCACCTTGCTCTTGTTCTAGAGGTGTACTTCAGTGGCAGAACATTTTCCGGGCATGGCCTTGGCTTCCAGTCTCAGACTACCAAACTAGGAAAAAGGATGCGTTCCTCCACACACGTGCCAACCCCAGCATACAGCTGTACCACCTTAGTACAGCTCTGGGCACGTGTCTAGAAGACAGTGAAGCAACACACATGCCTCTTAGTTCTCAGTGCTGCAGAGAACATGGGGGGTAGTCCTCACACTGACCTCTTCAGAGCACAGGACACCATGCAAACTGTCGGGCTGGCCTGAAATGAAGCAGCTTTCACGTAGGAGGCATGCCATGTGATGTTATGCGGAGTCCTGGCTACAGACAGTGGAGAGAAGGAAGGTGCTGCAGATGACTATCCCCACTGCCTAGGGAACTCAGAGCTGTAACAGTTTTCCTCAGCAAACAGAATCTGAGTAAGGGAACAAAAAGAACCAACTGCTCCGCCTGCACTGTCCAGGGCAGGGAGGTCTTCACTGTGCGTTTCTCCTTCGTGGCTCCAGGAGGCCTTCAGAAGCCCAGGGCCACATAAGGCAGCACTGAAGACCCTGGATCTTTGGAGGTAATCTTTGGATCTTGCAGTTGAGACCAGCCTGGGCTACATAGGAAGTCCCTGGCAGAAACAAACAACAAACAAAAACACAAAAATCAACCAGTACCTAAACCTAACATATGTTGGAAGAGTGCAGCTCAACGGCAGATGACTTGCTTCACATGCATGCCATGTTTGACACACAGCACTGTAAAGATCAGCCAACAATGAAGTAAAATACAGTGGATGGTGCATCCACCCACAAGGAGCAGCACTGAAGAAATAACTGGCTGAAAGGTTGGCAAATGTCACTGCCACAGTTCCAGGCTGCTTTTCATCCAGCAACTCCAGGATCTTCCCAGCATTACATGCCTCTAAAGTCAGAACCATCCCCACTTTGTATGGGGTTAATCTGAGACCTACCACGTCACAGAGTTTAATGGCAAGATAAAAATAAGACTTTAAATCTGAACCCTACTCTCCTCAGCCACTTTTCTGTACATATATTCTCTCGCTCACTCAAATCCAACCCTGAGGATCTGATTAACAATTTGCCTTGATGCAGTATACTAAGTAGTGGATCCCTGGCACTCCAAAGGGAAGGCTTTTCAGCTGTCCATCAGAAATGACAGGAAATACCTGTTAAAGCCTACAAATCCAGGAGCCAGGAGGTCTGTGGCATTTTTACTTCAATATGACAATTCATTTCAAACACGTTTCTCTGCCTGTTCTCCTCCCCTGTGTCGTCCCCCAACCCCCTTTCTCTTTCTGAGTGGCTCTGGCCCACTGCTGCTGAAGAGCTTTAAAAGGCTGTCCTTTCTGCTCTGTAACCTGATGCTCACTCTCTGACACCCAGCTCTGTCACTTGAGAGTAGAAGTCAATTCTTCAGGACTGAAGCTTCATGTCTCCTCTCAGTTTCAGGATGTCCCCTAATCAAACATAAAGAGCATCCACAGCAAAGCCCAGAGGTCAGCTCGGCAGATGGAATTACATGCCACATGCTTACTCTCCGAGGGAATGTGCTAGGAAGCACTCCAGGAGGTCATGGCAATTCTTAGGTCCTTTTAGATCTCAGCCAAACCCACAAATGCTCTTGGTGATTCAATCCACAGAAACGGTTCAAACGGTTCATGGCCAGGATGTGGAAAAGATTGGGTATGCCTGACCTTTTGACAGAAACAGCAGAGCTGAGGCTCTGCAGTACACAGTGGGGTTCAGATTCTGGCTGGCTCCCTCATAGCCTTGGCAACTTTAAGCGCTGTGCCTGTGCTCACCTGTCAAATGAGTGCCTTTCTCATTAGGCTGAAGACAGAGTGAGACAACACACATGTAGTACTTTAGACAACAGGCTGACAGACTAGGAAGGGTTCAATACGCTTTGGCCATTGTTAGCAAATACCACGTAGGGAGAGAGAAACACATGCAACAATTATCCTGTATACTGCTTTTGTTTTTATTTTGTTTTATTTTTGAGACAGTGTCTCATACTGTAGCCCAGTCTGGCCTCACAACAATTCTCCTGCCTCAGCATCCCAAGTGCTGGAGTGATAGGAATAAACCACAACAGCTGGCCTGTTCTAGATTTGAAACAGTGTCTCCACATGTAGCCCAGACTGGCCTCAAACCTGACACCCTCCCCACTCGGCCTCCTAAGTGCCAGGTTACAGGCAGGACCCACACCCTATTCACTGTGATTAAAACATTTCTGTTCAGCGTTAAACATAGTTAATGACTGCTACAAAAACATACCAACAAGAACACCACTATCAACATTCCCCCAGGGAAAAGCCTCAAACTTAAGGTAAAGGGCGCTACCTAGTAATTCAGGAGGAGCTCAGTTATCCAGGGGCCTCCATGGAGGTGTAAACAAGGTGACTCACCTTTGGGAAAGTGTGCCATTATGCAAAAACCTCTATATGAAAGAAGTTTTGCTTATCCTTAAGTCATCTTTATTTCCAGAAGAGACCATTTAAATGCATGAGTGCACACACACACACACTCACACACGCACACACCCCTACCTCACATCTCAGGAAAGAAAGAAAGAAGCCGATGCAGACATCAAGACCATTTTCTAAACTGATTTGGTGAGTGAGAAATGACCCTCATCTGGCCCTTAGAGACAAAGGAAGTACTCCTCCTCTAACTGCTAAGGTAGTAAGAGCAAAATCAAGGCAGACATTTGATAAATATTACTTGGCATAACCTAATTTGAAGCAGAAGATGTGTGTGTGTGTGCGTGAGTGTGTGTGTGTGTGTGTGTGTGTGTGTGTGTGTTTCTTATGTAGGACAGACTGGCCTAGAACTTGCCATTCAGCCCAAACTGACCTTGAGTTCATGGAAACCTTCTAAATACTGTGATGAAAGACATGCACCAACACTGCTGACTGCACCTTTACTTTGAAAATAGTACTACAAAGTAGACTATGTTAGAAGAAGGGTCACCCGAGATAGAAAGAATGAAATTAAAGAATTAAAATTAAAGCTCAAGACAGAAGTCCATCACCAGGTCAAGCTTCCTAAAAAACATAATTTCTCCAAGTCACTAACCAACCCAAACTCTCTACCCTCTTCCCCACAGCTGAGACCCCACTACTTCTCAGGCAGTGCAGCCACTCGCCTTTCTCTCCTTACTCTGCCAGGCCAGATGGCCCCTTAATTTGTTTCAGGAGGAATAAACAAGGTCGCGTCAGCCCTGTGTCACTAAATGTTTGCCAAGTCTACAAATGCAGATGCTTTTAGACCTGCACTCTGCCTCACTCCCGTGAGAGCCTTTTTTCTGGTGAGAGAACAGTCAGTTCTCAAAACCCCACCCAAGTCCCTCTGCACAGCACCTGAGCAATCTGACCACAGCCTTCTCTCCCACCCTCAATTCCTACAGCCCTCCAGGCCTTCGCTTTTATCTAGCCATTTCCTGTCAGTATGTTCTGTCCGCCCCACTAGCGTGGCAGTTTTGTGAAGAGAGAATATTCAGAGTCAACAGGAGACAATGGAAAGAACTGGTTTTCAGCAAGGCAGATCTAGTTATCAGACGGTATGAGAAATTTTTGTGAGAAATTTTTGTAAAACATCTTGAAAGAAGTCCCAAAATAAAAAAAAAAAAAAAGGAAGAGGAGGAAGAGGAAAAGGAAAGAAAAAGCTGGGTGTGGTAGTCCACGCCTTTAATCCCAACACTTGGGTGGCAGAGGCACAGGCAGGCAGATCTCTGAGTTTAAGTCAAGCCTGGTCTACAGAGAGAGTTCCAGGATAGCCAGAGTACAACTGAGAAACCTTGTCTGAAAACAAAACAAAATAAAATAAACAAATAAAGAATTAAATTTGAAGAGCCACTTTCAGTAGTCCGTACCTACGGTCCTAGTGGCTCAGGACTCTGAGGGAGGGCTATAAAGGTTTGAGGAAAGAGCTGAACAAAGAGCTAAGAAAGGTGTATCTATTTTGTTTGTTTTGTGTTGAGACAGGCCCTTACTATGTAGCCTAAGCTGGCCTGTAACTCACAGCAATCCTCTTGCCTCAGCCTCCCAACTGATGGCATTACTTGTGTGCAGCTCAAGAACCAGGGAAACTCCACTCACTTGGTAAATATTTGCCAAGGATTATCATTTTCCGCAGGTTTTGTACTAGGTCTAGCACAGGACAGCAAACATAGTCCTTCCTTTCTAAAAGAGGAAGGCAGATGATAAACAGAGAAAGCGACAAACAGGACCTGGTGCTAAGTGCTATGAGGGAGATGCAAGGGGGGGCAGCAAGGGTGCTGGTCAGGGCTGTTTAAGGGGTTGTGTGAATCCTCAGGAAACTCAAGCTCTGAAACCCGCTCCACCCCTCCCCTACCTCCAGACTGCCCCCTCCCTCCACCCCCAGACTGCAACAACTTATCTTGGGTTTCCTCCAACCTGGCTGCACCAGGACCCCTGGCCCCTAGAGTCCCCTGCTGCCCCACACACTTGTTCTCCACAGGGCTGTTTGAACTGGCTGCTTGAGCCCTGAGTCCCACAGCCAGGAAAAAAGATTATACCCCTACCGCCACTGGCCTGTTTCCCAGGAAGTTCAGGTCGCTGTTCTCGCCAAACAGGTAACCTTCCGGATGTGTGGAGTCAAACTTCTCTCCTCCCATGATGAAGTGGCTGGCAAAATAGCTGCCTGGAGAGTGATAAACAAGAAGAATCAGAAAGCAGAGTAATGTCAGCCTGGATGGAACAAAAAATGCCACGTGAAAAAGAAGAGGTTAAGACTTCAAACAAAGAATAGGATCAACTTCTGATCAGGATCAACCCTGGCACAAAATAAACAAAACCAGAGTCGACAACCCAAAACAACAAACAAAGGAGACCACTGTTCTTGTAACAGGTTTGAGTCCTTATTGTAATAATTCTTTACACGCTTGAAGGTGATGGACGGAGTTTAGGGACATGGGTGCTGGCGAGTTTTAGCAAAGGTTTATTTCTTATGGGTGAGGGTGAGGGATGCTCAGTCTGGGATGGAACATAACCCTGTAGACACAGAGAAAGGGGTGGAGGGAGAGGAGACAGGACAGAGGGGTGAGAGACCAAGAAGAGAGAGAGAACTGTGGCAGAGAGGGATTATATGGGGGTCAGAGGGTCCCTGTTGATGACTAAGACAGGTGGCCTGAAGCAGGCACAGCTCAGGTACAAGGTGGAGACAGTTCTACAACACTTATCCTGATCTAAAATACCATTAACCAAAAGGCAAGAAAACCCATGAATGCCCACTAACGAACCTATTTGTATTTTGGTATTGATCATTGTGTGAGGGGACAGGGACACATGAATGCCGGAGGTCAATATCACTGGGACCTGCACCTCACCGACTAGATTAAGCTGGCTGGACAGTGAGCCCCAGAAATTCACGTGTTTCTACCTTCCCATGGCTGGGTCCACAAGCAGATCACACCCAGTTTTTTACATGGGTTCAAGAGATTAAATTAAGTGTTCTCATGCTTCACAGCAAGCACTTAACCAACTGAGCTATCTCCCCAGGCCTGCTTGTTTGTTTTGAGACAGACTACTCTGTGTAGCCCAGGAAGGCCTAGAACTACCTATGTCAACCAGGCTGGTTTTGAACTCACAGGATCTACCTGCCTCCTAAGTATTGGGGCTAAAAGCTTGCACCGACCCCAGTTTGTTTCTGAGACAGGGCTCCACCCTGTGTAGCCCATACAGGCTTAGAACCCATATCTTCCAGCCTTAGCCTCCCCAGTGCTGGTCCTGATTTTTTCATTTGAACTTGAGGTGGTTCCTGAGCATTTGAGAATCTTAACTACAGGTATCAGAATATTTATACACACAAGTCATCTTCGTCTGGATTTTTTTTTAATGTAGCTCATGCCCACACACAGAAGTCTCAGCACCTTCCTATCAGCTCTTCTTTATCTCCATAATCCTTCCAATGAAGGCTCTTCAAACTAACCTGCTGCAGAACAAGGGAGGCAGCCAGGCATGATGGTGTGTACCTGTAATCCTACCACTGGGGAAACTAAGGCACTAGGATCCAAAGTTCCAGGCCAGCCTGAGGTACAAACTGAGACTATGTCAACAACCAACAAAACAAGAAACTCAGGGACACTGGCAATTATCTGGAGGTATATTTTAACTTTGATTCTTCTTACTCCAAAATTCTTTGTTTGTTTTTGGTTGTTTTTGAAACAAGGTCTTATGTAGCCTAAGCTGGCTTCAGATTTGCTTAAGTAGTTGAGGCTGGCCTTGAACTGAACTCCTGCCTCTACTTCCCGAGTGCTAAGAATGTAGCCATGTGGCACATTCCCTCAAATTTCTCTGATTTGACGACTCTAAGATAGACTATCCAAAGAAAGGATCCATACCTTAGAAAGCGCTGTCAATACTCTTATGCACCCCACTCTCAAATCAACACAAAGACCTTACGAAGCTGCGGAGCCTTATGTTTAATACACTTAGGGAAGTCTAAACTCCTAGGCAGCTGTCATTTGAGATTTTTCAGCAAGCTGAAAAACTGAGTTTTAGCATTTCAGCTACAGAGAAGCCACAGAAGGGAGAGAGAGAAGACGGCTGGAACAGAAAAACAGAACTGGACATTCAGATTTTACTTTCTAAACATGGAGCTTTAGTCCAGAAACCCCTGCTAAACTCAACCGTGTGGCTAAAATCATTC
Source organism: Cricetomys ansorgei (assembly GCA_026225945.1). Lineage (NCBI taxonomy): Eukaryota > Metazoa > Chordata > Mammalia > Rodentia > Nesomyidae > Cricetomys > Cricetomys ansorgei. The sequence continues at coordinate 5,406,616 of JAMJFZ010001895.1, read as the reverse complement.
ACTAAAGAGATGCAGTTCGTAAACAATCCGGAGAACATCTGCAGAGACTCCAAGCTGCTCCTTGAAGCCAGCTGAACCCAGGAATGCAGCAGCTGGCTGTGGTGCGTGGCGTGCAGCGCGCCCCAACAGCACCACTCGCCATTATTCACGCTGCACACCTGCTGGCCCTATTGATTGAGGGGAGCTGCCGGGTTGCCTTCAGTAGAAAGCAGTCTTCTCAAATAAACAGAGCCATTACTGTTGACTCAGGGATATGCATTTCCTACACATCAGGGATTCTATGTTTATTGGACATTGGGTGAAATTAGAAGATTTAGCTGTGTGCAGTGGTGTGTGCCTGTAGCTATAGGCTGAGCTACATACTGAGATCCAGTCTCAAGACAAAAACACAAAATTAACAGGCAAAACCAACCTCAAAGCTGAGCATAGCTCAGTGCTAAGCTTCTTCCTAACATACCCACAAGGCCCTCAGCACTGCAGAGAGAACACATGATGAGCTTTTTCTTTCTTTCTTTTTTTTTAAATTTAACATGAAGGGTGGCTTGCCCCAGAAGGAATAGGGAATGTTAAAAAGCCAGAAACGGGCATGGAGGCACACTTACACCTTGAATCCCAGCACTTGGGAGGCAGAGACAGGTGGATCTATGGTAGGTGTTGGCCAACCTAGTTTACAAAGCAGGTTTCAGAACAGCCAGGGCTGTTATACACAGAGAAAGCCAGCTTGGTATCTAGAGTTGTGATCGTGAGCTCAGTGTGGGACCCAGCAGCAGGCAAGCAGACATGTGGGGGAGGAGGTCATGGGGATGGACTGGCTTACAGAGGACAGTGATTTAACCCAGCAAGCAAGGAACACTAATGACTGGAGGCATCGGAGCAAGCATAAGCAGGTGGCAGGGTTCTACTACAAATGCCTTTTCTTTTCTTTCTTTTGAGACAGGCTCTCAGATGACTTGCTGACCTGAAATTCATTAGGTAGCTGAGGCTGACCTCGAACTGCTGACCCTTGGGCCTCTGAAGTGCTGAGATTACAGGCCTCTACCACTATGCCTGGTCAATCTTACCAATTTTTATTTAAAAAAAAAAAAAAAGAGGAGGAGGAGAAGGGGCTGATTATGGTGGTGGCACCCCTTTAATCCCAGCACTCAGGAGGCGAGGGCAGGTGGATTCCTGTGAGTTTGAGGCCAGTCTCCTCAGAGTAGGGAGTTCCAGGCTAACCAGGGCTAAATACTGAGATCCTGTCTCAAAAAGATGCATAAAGCTAAATGCAGTTTTTTTCTTGAATTAAAATCAAGACAGCCAAGTCTGGTGGTACACACCTGAGAAAGAGGGATTGTCAGTTCAAGACCAGTTCAGCCTACGTATTGATATCCATCAAAAAACAAAAACCCAAAACTAGCTGGGAGGTAGTGGCACACGCCTTTAATCCCAGTGCTCAGGGAGGCAGAGGCAGGTGGATCTCTGTGTGTTCCAGGCCAGTCTAGTCTACAGAGTGATTTCTGGGACATCCAGAGTTACAACAGGGAAAGCCTGTCTCAAAAAATCAAAACAAAACCAAACACCAAAACTACCTATAGCACAGAAGAATCATGTCTGTAGTCCCAGATATACAGGGAGCTGATTCAGGAAGATTACTTGAGTCCAGGAGCACAAAGACCGTATATCTTTCCCTACCCCAAAATCAAGTTTTTTTGTTTTTGTTTTGTTTTTTTGTTTTTTCAAGACAGGGTGTCTCTGTTGTAACTCTGGCTGTCCTAGAACTCACACTGTAGACCAGGCTGGGCTCAAACTGACAAAGATCTGCCTGCCTCTGAGAGCTGGGATTAAAGGCGTACGCAACCACCCGGCCCAAAATCAAATCTTGATACACAAAATTTTAAATCAGAGACGATAACACAGATTTAAAAAAGGATTTTCATTTCAGCAGAAGAGTTAATGCAATGCCAGCCTGTGCTACAGAGTTAGTTACTGTCTCAAAAGCCAAAATAAATAGACAAACATAAGTTAGCTTGAATTCATGTTCAATCACTATGTTAATAACTCTTTGGCAATATTCTTTTCTAAACTTTCAAGAAGACATATGAATGTATAATATTCATTTCATCCTTGAAACCGTCATCAGTCAAAAGGAAAAGTTGATTTGCTTTGTAGGCTGAAGAGACGGCTCGGCAGTATGTACTACTCGTGAAGAGGACCTGTGTATGGTTCCCAGTACCAACATCAGGTGACCTGCAACTGCCTGTGACTCCAGCTCCAGGGAATCTGACACCCTCTTCTGAACTCCCTGTACTCATTTGCTCAGACCTCGCAGATACACATATAGTTTTACATATATTTATACACATATAATTTTTTATTTGCTTTTTCCTTTTCTTCTTTCCTTGCTTAGACTAGCGAGAGAGATCAACCATTTGCAGTCTGAATAGAGCTTGCCATCTACCTGTCTGGCCTTAGACAAGTCAGTGCACTTGCCACTGAGCTATTCCCCTCGCCCAATGAGCCCTGAGTTCTTAAAAGAAAAAAAAACAACTCACTTTCATTATTCTTAGTTATGTGTAGGTACTTATCTGCATCTGGGTATGTGCATGTGAGTGCAGGTGGAGCTGGAGGCACAGGCAGTTGTGAGCTGTCTCATGTAGATGCTGGTAACCAAACTCAGGTCCTCTGGATAAGCAGGAAGTGCTCATAACTGCTGAGCCAACTCTCCAACCCCCAACTATGATATATATTACATCATACTCAAGCCAGTCGCACTGGTGAACACTTGTGATGCCGCACTTAGGAGACAGAGGCCAGAGGACTGTTAGGAGTTCAAGGCCACCCAGAGGTCTACAACAAATTCCAGTCCAGTCAGGGCTACACAGCAAGACCCTACCTCAAAAACCAACAATAGGGTGACAGGAATGCAGCTCAGTCAGGAGGATGCTTTCCCAGCATGCACGAAACCCTCGGCTCTATTGCCAGCACTATGTAAATTAGGATGGTTGGCATGCGTCTGGGGTCTCTACCCTTGGGAGGTGGAGGCAAGAGGATGAGGTTTTAAAGTTATTCAAAGCTACAAAGTGTACTGAAGGGATACCTGGGTTACATGAGACCTGCCTCATACAAAAACAAAAATAAAACACATAGCCAAGAATTAAAATTAGAAACATCAATAAAAGGCTGGGTTATATTTTTACAAAATCTCCTAGCTCTCTCCTCTAAAAAAGCCTAGGAATGGTGATTGACAAAGTGCATCAAAAATTCTAGCACCCAGACCATGGTCTCCAGCTAGCATTTCCTACCAATAGGATCTAGAGTGCAGTGAAAGTCACATTCCATGTCTCGGGAAGAAAATGCACAAGCTGGGCTAGAAGATCCTGTCTATATCAAACAGCAAGGACCTCTCAAAGCCTTCTGGAACCATGACCAAAGCACTCAAAAGAACTGGGGGTCCAACTCAGGGATCGAACATGGTCTAGCATAACGGAATACCCTGGGTTCAAGCCCTAGCACACATGCACACAAATAAATTCTGAAATAATTAATTGCTAGATAGAATAACTTGGATATCCGTTAATATTTTAACAGTCCAGATTCGGAGGGGCCAGCATGAGCTACAAAGCCTATTTCTTTTCTTTTTTTTCCCCCTTCCTTCTTCTTCTTCTTCCTCCTCTTTTTTGTTTTTTTTTTTTTTCAAGACCAGGGTTTCTCTGTGTAGCCCTGGCTGTCCCTTGAATTTGTTCAGTAGCCAGGCTGGCCTTGAACACAGACATCTGCCTGCTTCTGCCTCCTGAGTGCTGAAATTAAAGGCACCATAGCCCGACACAAAGCCTATTTCTAAAAAAAAAAGAAAAAAATTATTTGTGGAGATTCCCATCAACCAAAGATGGAATTCAATGTTACCTGCTAGAGTGATGGCACTTCTGCCTTGTTCCCTATGAAGACCCTGTGGATGGAGAGCTCAGTGATGGAAGAGAGCAGCAGAACAAAGAGAGGCAATGTGCAAACCCAAATCCCTGTCCCAAACTCAACTCCTCTGACAATCTGAGCTGGACAGGAGCAGTGTGGGAGGATGAAAACCACCCCCACTCTGCACAGATACATGCACACAATCTTAGCTGCACTATTTCATATGCACATATGGAAGAGAGGCCATTGTTGGAGGCCTCAGGACACGAAGCTATCTGGCTTTCCTTTTCCTGTACTGCTATGGAAAAGAGGGACAAGGCCTGCGATGATAAGGTGCTCACACTGATAAAGCCCAGGGGAGGTTTCCTTTATGGCAGAGGCAAACAAGAATTCTAAGTCAGACCATTTAGTCTCCAAAACATTCTGTTTCCTATACCAGCCTGCTATCTTCTGTCTTACTTATCTAGTGGAGTCAGTAAGTTCAGCACACACTGCCCCATCCAGAGTAAAATAGGAAACGAGACAGAACTGAAGACTGCACTGCCCTTTATAACTTTACAAACAACACCCTAAGACTTCCAAGGCTAGACAGAAAATTTGGACCATGTGATGTTTTCAAGCCGGGCAGTGGTGGTGCACGCCTTTATCCCCAGCACTTGGGAGGCAGAGGCAGGCGGATCTCCATGAGTTTGAGGCCAGCCTGGTCTACAGCGAGAGTTCCAGGACAGCCAGAGTTACAACAGAGAGACCTTTTCTCAAAAAGAGAGAGAGAGAGAGAGAGATGTTTTCAAAACACAATGACTTTGTAGCGTGCCAAAGAACAAAACACGTTTAGGCCTCCAAGTAATAGTGATTTACTTATTGTGGTGAAACTCCAAACCAAAACCTTCAAATGTTTTCAAGTCATCAAAATTTTATATTGCACAGGACAGGCATGAAAATGATTTTATATTTTAGCCACTCTCTCATGCTAATAGTCCTTGCTGGAAAGCCTTCTCTCTGCGTATTTTTCCCTTATTAAGATCACAGTATAAACAAACACCCTGCCTGTAAGTGGAAAATATTAATCTTGCACTATTTACTTTCAGAGTAATGGAGTTATATACTTGATTACTGCAATAAATAGAACACTCTTTAAAAATAACTTTTTATTTAATGGAGCTCAACAACAAAGCTCAATAAATTTAATTTAGTCACACAGTTGGTAGATGCCAGCATTGGGATAAAATGTAGTTCTGTTTTAATCTGAAGCCTGTATTTTGATGACCTTATTGCAAAATAAATACAGAATCAAAACTAAACCAAAAAAAAAAAAAAAAAAAAAGTCGGGGCTGGAGAGATGGCTCCACGGTGAAGAGCACTGGCTGCTCCTCCAGAGGGCCTGGGTTCAGTTCCCAGCGCCCACATGTGGCTCACAGCTGTCTATAATGGGGTCTGGTGCCTCTGCTTTCACACGACAAATGTTCTTCATTTTAGTAAACGACAAAGGAAGGACAGTTGATGAGGTCTCAGAGGCGATGGAGCCAGGGGGTTTGAAAAGGGACGTGGAGCTAACCCTGAGACGGAGGGAAGTAGAGTGTGGCTGCACGTGCCTTTAGGCAGAGAGGCGGATCTCTGAATTCAAGAAAAGTCAAATGAGCTAAGCCAGATGTGGCGCACACACACCTGCAATCTCAACCCTCAGACTACAAGGGCAGAAGGGTCAACACAAGTTCCCAGCCGGGCAGCCGGGCCACATAGAGACCTGTTCTGAAAAGGATTAAAAAGGGAATGTGCGCACACAACCACACGTCACTGTCTACCCACAGGCTAGAGGCGTCACTCCACGTCTGCGCTTGCTGCTGGACCTAGGGGTGTCTGAGTCCTCTCTGAAGGCTGCTCCGTACCAACAGTACCCATGGGTTATGCCTGCAAGTCCTATAAAGACACCACCATTTCTGTATGGGAGAAACCAGTGCACGGGGAGGCTAGAGATCTGTGACTGGTCACAGGAGGATCCAGCGGCAGGCCCCAAGTCCATCTATTTTATCTCAGAGCTGTGCGTTTAACACTACATTTATTCTCAATGACTACCCAGATTCCATCACCTATTTCCCCACGGAAAACATTCTCTACATGTCTACTCCTTCTAGTTTATGTTTTCCTTTCCTATTTAATTATTTTTACATCTGGAATGTGTGTATGTAGACTGTCAGATGAGGATTTAATTCCCCCAACAGAAAATTTTATTAAAGCCATTATCAGTCAAATATTCTGTTTCCCCAGGCAGTTTGAAATGCCACGTCATGATGTCATATATACCTAGTTTTGGCTGCTGTCGCACCCTACACCGCAACGGCAGTGTTGTCAAGTCCAGCTTCTGTGTTTACACAAGGCCACACCAAACGACCCGCACGCTCCCCACGCTCTGCAGCCCAGCCGAAGCACTGCTTTAGGACCCTGGGCGCCAGCAAACACTTGTCCACTGTTAACCTTTCTATATCAGTCTCCCATTCTCAAGGAGACAGTCCTACTTCCCATCTCGAAGCTAGCTCTACTTCGTTTTCAGGCCCCACTGGCTCCATGGCCTCTGCAACCTCATCAGCCATCGTTCTTTCTCTGTTATTTACTAAGGTGAGCAACATTCACTGAGTGACGTCAGCTGAGCAGGAGCTGCAGCAGCTAACAACTGCCCTCTTCCATTTTGGGGGTGTGTGTATGTATGTAATTTTATTTATTTAATATGCAGTAAGGTCAACAAAATAAAGGCTTCAGCTAAAACAGAGGTAGACTTTATCCCAATGCTGGCATCTACCAGCTGTGTGATCAAATTAAATTTAGTGAGCTTTGTTGTTGAGTTACATTATCAACAGAAGGACCAGCTGGTGTGGTTGTGCATGCCTTTAATCCCAGAACTCAGGAGGCAGAGACAAATCCATCTCTGTGAATTTTAGGCCAGCCAGTGCTAAAACCCTGTTTCAAACAAAACAAACAAAACCCTGGTGGACCACGGACCACTGCCAAGTCTCATAGCACCCAGCTATAATCCAAGTACTTGGGAGGCAGAGGCAAGAGAATTGCTATAAATCAAGGCTAAGTAAGGCTACAGAGTGAGATCATGTGTCAAAATAGATGAATAAGAAAGATTGTCCTTTCCAAGCTTGATTACATATATCATCATGCAATGAGTTCCTAGTCACTTCTCCCAACCACTATATCTTTCCTGAAGAGACACTATTTTTAGATTGAGAGAGTTCATCTAAGGGCTGGAGAGATGGCTCAAATGGTAAAGTGCTTCCCATGAAACCATGAGGACCTGAGTTCAACTCCCAGCACCCGTGTAAAAAGCTGAGAATGGGTGTGCACACTTGCAATCCCAGCACTGGGAAGACAGAGCAGGTGGATTCCTGGAGCTCACCGACCCAGCCAGCCTAGCTGAACTGGTAAGCTTCAGGTTCAATGAGAGACCCTGTCTCAAAAACTACGGTGGGAAGCAATCTGGCCCTCACAAGAAAGCACACATAAGGCAAGGTAGTGGTGGCGCACACCTTTAATACTAACACTTGGGAGGCAGAGGCAGGTGGATCTCCATGAGTTCAAGGCCATCCTGGTCTACAGAGTGAGTTCCAGGACAGCCAGAGTTATAACAGAGAAACCCTGCCTCAAAACAACAACAAAGAAAAAAGAAAGCACACATAAGTACATGCACACGCATGAGCACATACACCTCACACATAGTAAATGACATATGTAAAAATGAAAATACACGTATACTCAAAACATATGCAGATGCTCATAGTATCGTAGTTTTTTAATTTGCATTTAAAAATTTAATTTTATGTGTATGAATGCCTGCGTGTATGTATGTGTATCACATGTGTGCCTAGTACCCATAGGGACCAGAAGAGGGCGCTGGAACTCCAGGAACTGGAGTTACAGACAGTTGTAATCTGGCAAATGAACACAGGTCCTCTGGAAGAGCAGCAGGAGCTACTAACCACAAGACACCTCTCTAGCCCTGCATTGTTGCTTTTCACAATAAGTAACATGGGAAGAGTCCAAAAGACATTTCATCAGTAAATGAATAAGCAAAATATGGTAGGTTTTTTTTTTTCTTTTTAAACATTTATCATTTTTGCCACGCTGAGAATCAAGCTTAGGGACCCACAGATGTCAGTGGAGAAAGTCTACTATGGAACTACATTCCCAACTCTAATTTTTAAGTTTTTGAAATGTGTTATATTCCTACAACACAACATATCCGGGGACTTAAAGGAATGAATTTCTGACACATGCCACAGAACATGTCTAAACTTTCCAAATAAGTTCTGTGAAAGAAGCCAGATGCAAGGCTGTGCAATGTGTTTCTATGAGATGGCTAGCAAAAGCAAATACAGACTGAGCAGAGACAAGAGAGCAGGAAGAGAGTGAGCAGAGACAAGAGAGCAGGAGAGAGTGAGCAGAGAGAGAGAGCAGGAGACAGTGAGCAGAGACAAGAGAGCAGGAGAGAGTGTGCAGAGAGAGAGAGCAGGAGAGAGTGAGCAGGAAAGAGTGAGCAGAGACAGAGTTCAGGAGACACTGTAGTGCCCAGAATGGCAGTAGGAGTTTTTGTTTTCTAAAATAAAGTCTTGCTAGATAGTCCTTAATAACCTGGCACTTAACTCTATGCCCCAAGTTAGCCTTGAAATTGGGAGCAATCCTCCTGCCTCAGCCCCTCAAGAGCTGAGATTACAGGTTGTGGTGCTTTGAATGAGAATGGCCACAACAAATTCATATATTTGAATGCTTAGTCATCAGTTGGTGGACTGTTTGGGAAGAACTAGGAGGCGTGGCTTTGAGCAGGAGGTGTGTCACTGGGAATGAGAGCTTTAAAAAAACCCACGCCAGGCCCAGTATCTCACTCTGCTTCTGTCTGGATCAGGATGTAAAGCTCCCAGCTACTGCCCCAGTGCCATACCTGCCTGTTTCCCACCATGCTGATAATGAACTACCCTCTGAAACTGTAAGCAAGCCCTCACTTAAGTGCTTTATAAGAGTTGCCATGGTGTCTCTTCACAGCAGTAGAAGAGTAATAAGACAAGGGTGGTAGCCACCATGCCAGGCATGGTGGAACACTTCAGAGGGCTGGAAATGCTCTCCACTGGATCCCTGGTGATGGTTACCAGAATCACCACGCTGTGCAAGGCATGAATTTTGTGTTGGTGTGTTACTCTTCAGTAAGGCCATTAGAGATGACAGTTCAGGCTTAGTCTTTTTGAATAAAATAAAGATCTTTTTCTCTAAAAGGATGGAATCGTAGGGAGCAAATGGCATTGAGGGTAGACTTTAAAGGCCAGTTACAGAGTCTAATAGCCACTGTAGAGAATAGCATTCCCAGTGGCCTGGAGACTGGAAACCTCTTTGATAGAATAAGAGACTAATAACTTAGTTGGCAAAGTTGTCCTAGACTGGTTTTGAGGAATAAAACTTGGCAGGTGGGCAGCTGTGGGGCGTGGATGCATACACCTGTCACCCAGCACTTAATGGTGGTAATTGGAGGGTGGAGAGTTTGAGGCCAGCATGGGCTACTTACCAAGTTCAGAGCCATTTTGGATACACAGTGGCATCCTGTTTAAAAAACAAACAAAAATAAATGACATATATGGAGGGAGGAGCCAAGAGTAAGAGGAAGCTACTGAGTTAGAAAGATGTAATTTTACTATTGAAATCATCTTAAAATTCTAATTACATCCTATGTGTATATGTTGGGGATTGTGTGTGTGTGCGCGTGTGCATATGTGTGTCAGAGGTCAATCTGAGATCTTATGACTGAGGAGCCATCAATATTTTTGTTTGCCTCAACAGAAATCTTCAGGAAAAAAGTTAAAGATTTATTCAATCTGAACAGAAACCAGAACTTGGCCTTCTTTTTTGAGACTAGGTCTCTCACTGGCTTGGAATGCTCCACATGCTACACGGGTTGATCACTGAGTCACAGGGATCCACCTGCCTCTGCCTCCTCAGTGCTGGGATTACATATATCTCGGTGCCTGGCTTTTTATATAGGTACTGGGGATCTGAACTGGGTCCTTGGGCTTGCTTTGTGAGCACCTGAGCCACCTCCCCAATCCCTATTTTCATTTCTTTTGGGCCGATTTGCAGGAGCAGAATTGATAAATCATAAACTAAATTTATGTTTAACATTTAACTATTTTTAAATTTATTTATTATGTGTGTATGTGCGTGCATGCACACGTGCAAAAGCGCGCGCACATGCGCACGCGCGCACACACACACACACACACACACACACGTGTGCCATAGCTCACATGTGGATGTCAGAAGACAACTGGTGGGAATCAGTACTTTTTTTCTATTGTGTGGGTCCCTACGCTTGAACTCAAAATATCAGGTGTCTTTATTCACTAAGCCATCTTCCTAGCCCATGTTTAACATTTAAAAGACTGCCAGATTCTTTCCAAAGTGGCTGTACCATTTCACAATTTCCCTTAGCAATTCATAAGGATTCTAATTCTCTTCACTGCTAATATTTAATTATAGATGTATGGGTATGTGCATGTGCGTGCTGGAGTCCACAGAGGCCAGAAGAGGGCGTTGGATCCCCGGGAGCTGGAGTTACAGGGGATTTCAAGGTGTGGGTGCTGGGAACTGAACTTGGGTTCTATGGAAGAGCAGTGCTTTATCCACTGAGTCATTTCCCAGCCTCTCGCGCCCTCAGAAATGTGTGGGTTTTGTTTGTCTGTTTGCTTTTTTAACTTTAAAGGAATCCAATCCATCACTTTTGTGTAGGTTGTGCTTTTGAGAGCTGAGGACACAGCTGAGTGGCAGAGCACTTTTCTCACACTTGGAAGGCCCTGAGCTCAATCCCCCGCACTGAGACAACAAAAATGTCACACAATGTGCCTTTGGCATCATTTCTAACTTTCTGAATAATCCAAATCAAATATTTTCTCCTATTCTTCTAGAATTTTACATTTAACTCTGACCTTAGGTTTGAAATGTAACTTCCATACCATATAATTCCCCTAATTTAAACTGCACAATCCAGATATACTGACACATATTCATAATCCCTGCATTTGGGAGGCAGAAGATCTAGCCTCACCTATGTAGCAATTTCAGGGCCAGCCTGAGCTATATGGGGCCTCATCTCAAAGAAGATATAATTTGATCAGTTATACATATACACATATAAATACATAATCAGATATGTATCGTGTGGTCTGTAGTAGTATAATCAGGGCTGAGCACCATTGACCCTTATCTAATTTTAGAACATTTTCACTACCCTAAAACAAACCCATTAACAGAAATTTCCCTCTTCTATTCCAGTTTGTGGTGAATCTATTTTCTGTCTCTGGATTTCTTTCTCTATTACATTTCGTATAAATTACATAATATGTGACATTTTGAATCTTGTATCTTTCTTCTTTCTCTCTCTCTTTTTGTTTTTTCAAGACAAGAGTTTCTTTGTGAGCCCTGGCTGTCCTGGAATGGAACTCACAGAGATTCATTCATCAGCCTCTGCCTCCCGAGAGCTGGGATTGAAGGCAGCACCACCACGCCCAGCTGAATCTTCTGTCTTTCGCTTAGCATAACATTCTCAAGGGTCATTCATGTTGAAGCAAGTACCAGTGCTTCACTCCTTTCACTGCTCGGTAATATTCCGTTGTCTATGTTTATCACGTCTGCTTGTCAGTTGTTCCATTCATCATCTGAGTAATTTCTACCATTTCATGTTTCGCTATTATGAAAAAAGTGATATGTACATTCAAGTGCAAATTTTGTGTGGATTTATTTATTTATTTTTGGGCATACTCAAGAAGTGGTATGACTGCTGAGTCATACAATAACTAACCATTTGAGTAATTCTAAAATAGTTTAAACTGTTTTCCTTTTTCGTTTGATTTTGATGCTGTTCTCACACTGGCCTAGGCTGAGCCCAGGCTGCCCTCCAACTCAGTGTTCCTCTTCATTGCTGAGATTACCATGTAAGCCACCTGCCTTGTGGGTAAGGTTTCCATTTCTCCACATCCTTACCAATGCTTGTTACAATTTTATGTTTCAGTTAACAGCTGTCCTATTGGATGTGGCTTATTATCTAATTGTAGCTTTCTCTCTCCCCCCACCCCTTTTTTTTAATTGAGTTTTCTGAGATAGGGTCTCTCTGGCTGTCCTGGAACTCACTCTGTAAACTAGGCAGGCTGGCCTCAAACACACAGAGATCTGCCTGCCTCTACCTCCCAGTGCCGAGATTAAAAGCATGAACCACCACCATCCAGCTTTTTTTTTCCTAAGACAGGGTTTCATGATATAATCCTGACCCTAATCCTTACATTCACTGAGATCTGCCTGCATCTGCCTCCTAAGCACTAGATTAATGTGCAACCAAGACCAGTTAATTGGGCTGTTGTTCTATTACGGAGTGGTAAAGTTCTTTGTGTGTTCTAGATAAAAATCCTTTACTATATGATGTAGCAGGTTGCTACTGTGCTTTTTTACCCTCTAGCTCAGGAAAGAAAAAAGGATAGATAGAAAGAAAGAAAATCTTCACTACCCCTGTTGGAGGCATGGAAAGAAAAAAAGAAAGCAAGGAAGAAATATTCATAGCCCTTATTGGCTGCCCAAAGCTTGGAGAGCAGGAGCTGATAGTGAGCTAGCTGTACTAATTCCTCCAACCAAAGTCCCTGTAGGCAACAACTAACCAACCAACCAACCAACCAACAAAACAACAACCAACCAACCAACCTTGGCTCTCTGGGTCTCAATGCACAAACACAAATACACAAACACACACACACACACACACACACACACACACACACATATTCAACCAATATATACTCTGAGCAAAGTTCCCAGAAGTCTAAGCAGCACACAATCATAAGGATAAGCTACACATGGCAAAATAGTTGCAAGTAACCAAATCATAGCCACCAATAATGAATAACCGAAACCAGACTAATTATCATCCACTACACCTGGGATGGGAACAAACATTCCAAAAGCCATTCTGTGTTTTTAGAGAAACCAAGATCACAAAACTCCTTCAAAGAGTCTCTCTACAGTATGCATGACTTGCTAATTTTTTTTTTTCGTTCTGTGGGTTGTCTTCTTACAAAATTCCATTTTGAGTTATATTTTTGGTGATGCAAACAAAGAATCTGGGGTCCACATCCTGCTGGGGTTTCTGCCTGGATATTCTCACACACTAAGCAAGTATTCTGTCACCGAGCTACTCTCCCAGCTTATAAAAAAGGGTCTAAGCTCACCTTATTATTTGTTAATATAAAATCATCCCAGCACTATTTGTTAAAAAGACTGTCTCCGCTGCAATGTTTTCATCCCTCCCCAGAAACTGTTTTTAACAAACTCAGTAATCCCAATACTTCACAAGTAGAATGGAAAAATCAGGGATTAAAAGTCAGTATGTACTACATGAATACGTAAGACTTTCTTTCTCAAATAAAAAAAATTAAAAAAAAAAGTGAACTTATAATGTATTTATTCCTGGCTCAGAATTTTCTCCCATTGATTTAAATATGCTTTTGTTGCACCAATACTATATTGTCTTTTAAAAATATCTTTTAAAAATATTCAACTTTTTAAAAGCTTAGTGTGTGTGTGTAGCTGTGTGTGGGTGTGTGCATGTGAGTGCAGATACCCCATGAGTTCAAAAGAGAGTATTAGATCCTTTGTAGCTGAAGTACAGGCAGTAGTGAGATGCCCTGTGGGTGTTAGCAACTCAACTGGGTCCTCTGCAAGAGCAGTATAAGCTCCGAACCATTGAGCCATCTCTCCATTCCCCTCTATAGTCATTTTTAAGGTTTTAAAAAGATTTGGGGGAGCGGCTGAGAGATGACTCAGTGGTTAAGAGCTCACGTGCATGTCTGGTGCCTGACGAGGCCAGTTTCCAAGGCATCAGTTCCTCTGGAAATGGAATTAAGAGCGGTTGTTAGTCACCATATAGGTACTGGGAACTGAACAGAGTCCTCAGAAGAGCATCCAGTGCTTTTAGGTGCCAACCTATCTTTCCAGCTCTTCTTAATATTTATTTTTAAATCAAGAATTCCAGTCAGGTGGTGGTGGCATATACCTTTAATCCCAGCACTCAGGAGGCAGAGGCAGGAGGATCTCTGTAAATTAGAGGCCAGCTTGGTGGTCTACAAAGTGAGTTCCAGGACAAACTGAGTTACAACAGAGAAACCCTGTCTCGAAAAACCAAAAAATAAAAAATAAAATAAGGTTCCGGGTCATTCTCAGCTGCATCCCAGGCCAACCTGGGCTACAGAAGACCTTGTCAGAGTGTGTGTGTGTGTATGTGTGTGTGAGTGAGTGATGTGTCTAGTTGGTACAATGCTTGCCTCCCATCTCCCATACAAATAGTGCCCTGGATTTACTCCCATGCCTATAATACAAGTACCTGGGGTGTGGGGTGTATGCAGGAGGCCAGAGAGTTCAAAGTCATCCTCGGCTGCACAGTAAGTTCATAGTAAGTTACATAAGTTCAAAGTCAATTGGAAGTCATGAAACCCTGTCTTGGGAAAAAGGAAAATGAATGTCAAAAGCAGACACTCTTTCCTTGCTCCTGATTATCAGTAGGAATGTTCAGTATCACCATATACACGATGCTTATTTTCTGTGGATGTCCTTCATCAGCTTGAGGAAGTTCCTTTCTGGTCCGAATTTGGCAAGAGTTGTTTGTTCTCTGAGCACAGATGGGCGGGGGCTCTAACCAATGCTTTGTCTGAACCTACTGATACAATCACGTAGCTTCTGTAGTTTATTCTATTGGCATGGTATATTAACATTGACTGACCTCATACAGTGAACAGAGCTCACACTAATAGGACATTGCCTGCTCGGTTACCTTATATTCTGCATTCTTCTTTTTGTACATGTACATATCTTCGCTCTGACACTAAATGGTTAGCAGTGAACTTTTGGAAGAAGTGTAATTTTTAAATAGTGATTTTTGAAGACTGCATAGTTACTAATTTTTTTTGTGTTCTAGCACTCTTGCAACAACTAAAAATTCCAGCTTAGCAAGAATAATTAAAACAGCCAAGCACAATAGTACACCTGTAATCCTCATTACTTGAGGATTACAAATAAATCTCCCTGCCTAAAGCAGGGGGATTAAGAGTTCTGATCAATAATAATATCTTGTAATATTTTGACTCAAAAAAAAAAAAAAGAAAGAAGGAAGGAAAGAAAAAGATTATTAAAAGAGGAAGCCATGAACTGAAGAGAGATAGCTCACTGGTTAGCTTCCATTGCTCTTGCAGAGGACCCAAGTCCAGTTCCAGCACCCACACCAGGTAGCTTACAACGGCCTGTATGCCTGTAACTCTAGCTCCAGGGCATCAAATGCCTCTGCAGCCATGTGTGTGTTTATACTCACACATGAACACCCACACACATCCACATAAAAAATAAAATAAACCCTTTTTTTTTTTTAAAGAGGAAGCTCCCATGTTTACACGGAATATGTCAACTTGCCTGGGTGATAACATCCAATGGCCTGTCCAAACACTAAACGTTGCTGTGGAGGATTTGGGGGATGTGAAGTAAAGCACAAGGACACAGTGGACATTAAAATCAAGTAGACTATGCCAGGCGGTGCTGGCGCACGCCTTTAATCAGAGGACAGCCTGGCCTACAGAGTGAGTTACAGACAGCCAGAGATGCCCTGTCTCAAAAAAACCAAAAAAGAAAGAAAGAAAGAGAGAGAGAGAAAGAGAGAGAGAGATGTAGTGGACTAGAGCTGTCAGACAATGCAACTCACTAGTAGAGCACCCAGCTAGCACGCACAGGGTCCTGGGTTTGCCCTCCAGCACTTCCAAAACAGCAAGAAGTATTAGTCCAAAATCCCAGGTCTGGTGGCTCACACCTGTATCCTGAGGAAACTGGCAAAGGGTGGTACATGCCTGCAGTCTAAGAACTTGAGACGTGGAGGTAAGAGAATCACAAGTTCAAGGGTACTTGGCTACATAATATATTTAAGGCCAGCCTGGGCTAAAAGAGACCCTACCTAAGAGGGGGAAAAATAGGAAAAAACAGTTTTCTTAAGTCTGAGGCAGGATTGACAGTTTGAAGTCAGCCTAGGCTACAGAGAAAAAAAAAAATTAGAAAAACTAATCACAGCACTTGAGCAGAGACACACAGATCTCTGAGCTGGAGGCCAGCCTGGTCTACAGACTTCCAAGACAGCCAAGTCTACACAGGGAAACCCATTCTCTAAAAAACAAAAGAGAAAGAAATCTCGGGTTCGAACAGAACATACTCAGCTTGGTGGTGAATTCGCATTGTCCCAGTACTGGAGAGAACCAGAAGTTCAAGGTCATCCTTGGCTACTAAAGTCAGCCTGAGGTCAGCCTGTGCTAAATAAGACCCTGTTTCAAAATAACAACAAAAAGGAATAGACAAGAGAGTTATCACGTAAAACTTGTCAAAGCTTGGTAGAGTGAAGAGCATTATTTTGGATGGTTAAATACTGGATGTGGTAGCTGGGAAAGGCTTTGGACCCGGATGTTGAAGCTTGTTATTGTAATCCCAGCACTTGGGCTCCCTCCTTTGGGAACAGCCTTTCGGGCATCTACCATTGCTAATTCCCATATGTGGTGGAAGGGAAAATAGTCTCCCCAGGCAGCAAACTCTATTGCAAACTCCAAGCTCAGCAGAACGTGCTTGATATTCTGATCGATAAAAGCTGAGTGACTTAAGAGGGGGGGAAGAAAACACTGCTGCAGGTTTTTGTTTTTATGAAACAAACTGAGCACTTGGGAGGTAGAGGCTGGCAGATCTCTGTGAGTTCCAGGCCACCCTGGTCTACAGCGTGAATTCCAGGGCAGCCAGGGCTACACAGAAAAACCTTGTCTCAAAAAAAAAAAAAAGTCAGGTATAATGGTTCACATTTGCAATCCTACCGTTGCGGAGGCTAAATTAAGTCTGCCTTTTTGTTGTATTGGTTTTGTTTGAGACAGTTTCGCTGTGTAGCCCAGGCTGACCCAACACTTAACCTGCCTCGGCCTCCAAAGTGCAAAGATGCATTTTTAATAGATTAAAAACCATACAGTCATAATTAACAAAGGCTTTATCAGAACACTAACGACCCGCAGCTTTATCTCAGGCCTGTCTAAAGCCGGTCTTACTCATTTCTGCCCGGGCTCGGTCTCTGGCACAAACGCAGTGAGAAACAGAGCTGCAGGCTCCCTCTCCACAGGGAGGCAGGCTCATTGTCTGGTCCCAGCTTCCACCTGGCAGAAACGGGATGCGCTGCTGGGAAACCAGCTCGACTCATTAGCAGGTCTTTATTCCACCGAAGGGAGGATGGGATCCTCTCCAATTCTGACACCTCACGCTGCGGTCCTCAAAATCTCCATCAGGTCCTCAAGCCAGAGGGAGAAAGGTGGAAGACAAGAGTCCCCAGGGGTTGAGAACAGCAAGTGAAATAAATAAATAATAAATAGATACACACAGGACAGATTGCCAGGTCATTGGCCAGCAGCGCAGGCGGCCGCCCTCACTCCACTGACAGACCCGTCCTGCCCTCTCCTCGCCTGTCAAAAGTCTCCCGCGAGGCTGACGCTGAGGATGGAGGCATTTACCTTCTCAAGGGACCGTACGCGTCTGAAAAATACTTCTGCCCGGTGCCCGGCCACCCCCTTGCCAGAAACTAGCAAAGGGGCAACGCCAGCGCCCCTGCCCGACTCCCACACACTCCGGTTCACTCCGGAAAAGCTGCACTCCGGCTGCAGACCCAAGTTCGTCCCGCCCCTCCTCAGGCCGCCGAAACCCACGGCTAACGGTCCCCGAGGCCCGGACCAGGCTAACGGCCCCGGGCCGCCACCCCGCACGGGTGCCTGTCAGGGATGCGGCCCCAAACCCGCGGCCCCTGCCCCGCCGCATCCCGGGCGCATCCCGGATCCCCACCGACGCCGCTCCCGTCCTCGCCGCAGGCTGACCCGGTGACCCCGCAGGCACCTGACGCAGTGCTGCGTCGCCGGGGCCCGGGGTGGGGGTCAGGGATGCGGTCAGGGATGGGGTCACCCCATCCCCGAGGCCTCCCCCGCTCCGAGGCCGCCTCGGGCCGCCCTCCCGCCCGCCCGCCCGCGGCATCCGACGCGCGGCCTCCCCTCCGCCCGGCTCGCGGCGCGCGCCCGGCCCTCACCGGACTTGGGCGGGTAGCGGTACACGGAATTGGACGGTATGTCCACCTCCTCCACGCCCGCGTGCTGCCGGCTCGTCAGGGCCCCCATGGCCGCTGCGACCGCGGGCGGCTTCGCCCGGCTCCCGCGTCCGCGCCTCAGCGCGCCGGCCGGCCGCACGCCCGCAGCGGGGGTCGGCTGCCCACCGCGGCCCGCTCGGCGGACGCGCTGCGGCGGAGGCGGCGGGGAGCGGCCTGCACGGCGCGCACCATCCTCCGCCCGGCACGGCGGCGGCGCCTCTGCCTGAGGGGGCTGCGGGGCTGAGCCGGGGGGCGCCGCCGCCTCAGGCCGCGTGATGTCAGCGGCGGCCGGCGCGCGGGGGGACCGCGGCGCCCTCAGCCAATGGCGCGGCGGGGCGGGAGCGCCCGCGGGCCGGGCAGCCAATGGGAAGCGAGCTGCGGTGGGAGCCGGCGGCGCGTGCTTCGCGCGGAGGCTGCGGCGCCGATGCAACCCGGGGCTGAGCGGCGGCAGCAGCGACGGGCGAGGGGCCGCGTCTCGCGGGGCTGCCCCGCCACGGCTGCGAGGCCCCGGCTGCGTCGGGCGGACGGAGCGTGGTGCCCTCCACGCCCGAGCAGTGTCCGGCCTGTTCCCGCGCCGGGCGTGCCTCCCGCGCGGCTCCGGGCAGGCCTGCCTCGGGCTCGCCTGCCTTTGTCCCCGGATCCCCGCTCGCCCTGGCAGCCAGGGCCCCACCTCCTCCGCAGCTGTCAGACCCCATCTGGAAGCACCCACAGGCCTCGTGCCCTGCCGCCTGAACCCCAGGGGCTCTACCGTCCCCACGTCCCGGGTGCCAGAAAGACTTCACGAGGGTGCTAGGGTGACCCGCTACGCGGCCGTGCCCCTGTGCACGCTCAGGGAGCCTTCAGGGTTTGGATGGCTAGAACCTCCATCAACTAGAGATAGACACTTCCAGCCTGTGCCTTTTGGGAAGACCTACGTGTGGCCTATAAAAAGGGGCTCTGGTAGGGCGGACATAGGGCTTCCCCAGACAGACAGACAGACAGACACACACACACACACACACACACACACACACACACACACACGCACGCACGCACCAAACAGTGGGAAGCTCGGGCATGCAGCAGACGTCATCGCTCGGTTAATTACAGAGGTTTCTGTATTCGTGGGTTTGATGAGGTTTTGGGTTTTTTTGTTTTTGTTTTTCGCCCCCGGAGGGGAGACCAATCAGCAAGAATTTGAACTGTTTCAGCATGACTTCAGTTTGCAACAACATAGACAGTAGTTTCGGGGGTGACTGCTTCCCTCGTTGAGGTTTGTAACGCTGTTTTATAGATCTAGCCGTCTCCTGGTTGTCCTGTGTGCACGTTGGGGGTGTGAGTGTCGTTTGCAGGGGAGGGTGGTTGAAGTTTTGGTTTTGTTGTTGTTACATATTATTTGTGTGTGTGGAGGGGTGTCTCCCGCGCCATCAGATGATTTCAGAGGTGAAAGGACAACTCGCCAAGGTCTTTTCTCTCCTTCAATTGTGCGGGTTCTGAGGATAGAACTCAGTTATCAGGCTTGGCAGGCACATTTTACCCTGCCCTCCTCCCCTCATTTTGAGATCTCTAGTAGCTCACATTGACTCCGAACTCCTTGTTACTGAGGCTGGCCCTGAATTTCTGATTCTCCTTCCTCCATCCAAGTGTGTTTGACATTTTCATTCACCTTTTTAGTAGTAACCAACTGACTCTGTGCTAAAGTTACTTATGAACTACTCCTTGGTTTTTCTCCAAGGTCCCCTGGATGACAGGAACCCGTTCCTATCGTTCATACCAGCTGATCCTGAGGGAGGACTGCACAGTGAGCTCAAGGCTGGCTTAGGCTACATGAAACCTTGCCTCATACAAAACCACAAATGACAGACAAGAAAAAAAAGTGATATCTCGATTTTTATTTTGAGATGGGGGTGGGGTCTCACTGTGCTGCCCAGCTCAGTAGTGTTGGTTACAAGATCCTCTGTCTGGGGTTCTGGAAAGATGGCTCAGCGGTTAAGAGCTCTTCATGTTCTTGTAAAGGACTTAGGTTCAATTCCCAGCATCCACATGGTGTAACTCCAGTTCCAGGAGTTTTGATGCCCTCTTCCGACCTTGGGCACCAGGCACTGCACTCCTACATGGCTTTAACCTCAGCACTCGGGAGGCCGAGGCAGGTGGATCTCTGTGAGTGTGAGGCCAGCCTGGTCTACAGAGTGAGTTTCTGGACAGCCAGAGTTATACAGTGAGACCCTGTCTCAAAAGACCCACCAACCAATGAACGAAAAAACAACATTCATACACATAAATAAATCTAAAAAAGAAAAAGAATCCCTCATGACATGGAACCATTCCCATCGTCTGTAGTACTTCCCACCCTAGAAGTGGATCCTCCTTCTCGTGGAGAAATCACACCCACAGGCTTGAACGAGTAACGAGAACATCGGACACGGCAGCCGCAGCCAGAAGGCTCTGTGCCAGGCTTGTTGATTTGTTCGTTTGTTTAGAAAAAAGCACTTTTATTCAGATTGCATTTCAGGAGCCTGGCAGTTTACAGCGGCTGCTGTCGGCTTTTGCGAGGTTCTCCCTGCTGGACCATGTTACCACAGGGACGAGGAGGCAGCCCCTCCATGCCCTGTTTTAACCTTTCACACATCCACATACGGATGAAGTACGCACTATGAAGCCCTTAGACTCTTCATTTCAGTTTCTCTGCCCAAAAATACACCAGCCTTATAGCGTTTTATGCCTGTAATCCCAGCATTTGGCAGGCAGAGGCAAGAGGATCGGGTTTGATAGGCCAAGGTCTCCTGTAGCTTCTGCTATGTAGCTCAGGATGGCTTTGAACCCCTGATCCTCCTGCCTACACCTCCCAAGTGCTAGGTTTACAGGCGTGTACAGCTGTGTCCAGTTTATTCAGTGCTGAGGATCCTGGAGATTGAACCCAGGGCTCGTGCATGCTGGGTAAACACTCTAGCAAGGAACTGTATCTCCAGCCCCGAAAGACTCATTTTTCAAAAGTGATGGTCAGAGACACAGAGAAAGGATACCGCTACTTGACAGTTCTGGATCAATAAGACTCTCTGTGAATTGAGTTTGAATTCTGCTCTACAGTGTAATTGCTGCCTAGGTCTAGGACAAAGGTGAGGTAATCAATCAGCTAATCTCTCCAAGGAGCCTGGGCTGGAGCCACAGAGGCCTGCATTCCTCCCTGGACCTTTCTTAGCTCCATTCTGTTCTCTCCCTGGAGATCTGGGCCAGGGAGAGTGCCTGAGGGAGAAGACAACTCTGAGGAGAGGAAAATCCGGACCTGGCTGCTATCAAGAGAGCTATAAAAATGCTTTTAACCTGAAAACCTGGTCCAGGGAGGGTCACACACTGTGTAGGGAAATTCTGTATGAATACCGAGTACCCCAATTGTATAAACACCCATCCTGAACCACCCCTTGGGAGAATGCCCTCAGAGAACCCGGCTTCCCAGGACCTCAGGGTCCCTTTGAGCGTCTGCAGAAGACAGACATAAAAGCCCTTCTCAGTCATCATCTAGAGAAGAAAATAAGATGGGGGACACACAGGACAAATGAATTCTAGGGCAGCTAGTTCCCTTGAACTGTCCATGTTGTCCCTTTTGGCTGCCCTGGTTTCTACCCAGATGTGCATTTTCTGCCCTCACAACACATCTGTTGGGTGTCTACAAGATTTCCGTGTAATTCAAGGAAAGCCTGAGCTACATAGTTTTAGGCCAACCTTCTCTGCCAAATTGTACCCTGTCTCAACCAAAAAATGTGTGTGTGTGTGTGTGTGTGTGTGTGTGTGTGTGTTTCTATGGAGTGGGGTGTGGATAGAGAGATGTCTCAGCTGGTAAAGCCTAACAACCTAAGATTGAACTCTGAAACATGGTGGAAAGAGATAATCAACTTCTGAAAACTGTTCTCTGACCTCACATACATCACACACACACACACACACATACATACACAAACATATACACACACATACATATATACACATACACACACACATACATGTATACACATACACATACACACAAACACACACACACATACACACAAACACACAAATGAAAAAATAAAACGGAAGGGAAGCAAACAGAAATTCAGAGGTCGGTTCTGTTTTGCCTTACTGGTGTGACAGATGGTTTTGATCAAACACCAGACCTCGTAAGCTGGTTTTTGGACTTGTGTCCACTCCTGCCTTCGCTTTCCTCCTTGTTGGCGCTGTCTTCTTTTGGTTTGGGGCTTACCCCACCTGGGGCTCCACATCCTGCACAGTTAAGTCAATGAAAAAAGAATGTGCCACCAATGTTTCAGCTCAGCATCAACTCAGCTGCCTCCGCACTCTTGGAAGGGAAACAGACCAGGCAGGCATGGAGCCCAGCATCTGTCTCTTCTTACCCAGAGAAGCCGGCTCTGGGGGAGGCGGTGTGGTGACAGCATAGACCTCTAACAAAATAAATACTCAACTGCGGTTGGTCGCTTAGAAGATCAAAGGGAGAAAGTGAGAACAAATTCTCTCCCTTCTCCCAGGTGTGTTTCTGTACCCCCATCCATTGTTCTCTTCCTCTACTTCCCCCTCCCCAGGGCTGCATAGCTCCCCCCCTCCAAAACCTCTCCTAGAGTTTCTTCAAAATGCCTGTTATGGTTGGATCTTCTAACTTGGAAGAAACCCTAGAGAGGCAGCCAGGTGACAGCAGTGCCTTAGGATCCCGGAGTCCACCCACACGCACCCCCACTCCACAACCCCCCCCCCCCCCGCAGAGCCTTAGGACCCCGGAGTCCCACCTCCCTCCCCAGGTAGTGCATCAGGACCCTGGAGTACCCCACTCCCGCAGACATCAGGACCCCGGAGTACCCCCTCCTTCAGTGCATCAGGACCCTGGAGTACCCTCCCTTCCCCGCACCCGGCAGTGCCTCAGGACCCCGGAGCCCCCCTGCGCTGTGCCTCCCTGCTTTCCTTCCTTCCTCTTGCTTTGTTTTTCAGGCTGAGCCATGAGTCAACTCAAGGGAGGAGCTCAGAAACCCAACCCCAGTGTGTGTCTATGCCCAGCTGTCCTCATCCAAGTGCCAGTAAGCCCTGTACTCCACTCCCACGAACTTCCCGTGCCTGTGCTCAAATCGAAATAGGAAAACCACTCTTGGGGTTGGAGGGGTGGCCCAAGTAGCTAAGAGCACTTGCTGCAGAGGCGCCGGTTTGGTCTCCAGTGCCCACGTAAGGCAGCCCACAGCCACGCAGTAACTAGTTCCAGGAGATCTGACACTGACGGGCCTCCATGGGCACCTGCCTTCCTGTGGTGCACAGAACTTGTGAGGGCACACGCAATCACACAGATAAACATTTCTTTAGAAAGAAAGCCATGTTGCTTCAAGGTGTGGTGGTTCACACCTGTGATCCCAGAGCTGCATCAGGAGGATTTTGAGTTCAAAGCCAATCTGGGCTATATAGTGAGATCCTATCTCAAAAAAAAGAAGGAAGAAGAAGAGGAGGAGGAGGAAAGGGAGGAAGCAAAGTTGATTCAGAAGCAGAGGCAGAAGGATCAAAAGTTCAAGGTCATCCTTGGCTATAGCCTGGACTATATCATGAGACTTTGTCTGTAAAAAAAAAAAAAATGTGAGGGGGGAGCAGTCAGGAGACAGCTCAGGTGGAAAAGTGCTCCCTTAAAAGCATGAGGTCCTGACTTTGATCCCTGAACCCACATTTAAAAAGCCAGACATGGTAGTACAGGAGTGTAATCCCAGCGCGATGGAGGTGGAAACAGGCGAGTCCTGGGTCTGGCTAAGCAGCCAGCCAGCCTGGCCTAATCAGCAAGTACCAGGTCCCAGCGAGAGACTGTCTCAAAGAACAGGGTGGGTAGCACCTGAAAAAGGACAGCGGAGGGTGAGCATTAACTTGCAGGCTCACCTGCAGGCTCATACACATGCAAGCATGTACCTCACAGACAAACTCGGGAGACACAGGGGCAGGGGCCAGGAATTTCACGGCCTTCCTCTGAAAAGGGAGCAGAGGCCAGGGTTGCAGTAAGTGAACTCATTAACCCATCAGCCCAACCCTCACAGTATCCTAACGCTTCCCAGGCATAGTGAGCAAAGAGCAAAAGAGCAAAAAGAAAGAAGAGCGGGCACTGAGGGTGAGGACTTGAGGCAAGTTCCCCGTGAGTGAGTAACTGGCAGTCTGTCTCAGTAGAGTTCACTGCTGGCCGGCCAACAGTCATTACAGTGACACATTTACTCCTGAGCTAATTGTTTACATAAGTGATAACTGCTGTTCGGTTAGGGCCCTTCAAAGACTCGGCAGAGCCGGATGGGACGGTAAACAGAGCTAGTGTTTACAATCTACATGCTGTTGGAAGCCTTAGGCCCCTCCTATGCACCACGAGGCCTATAGTTATTATTCGCTTAGTCATCTGAGGTTACCTTTTATATTTCAAGATGGAATCTACGTATGAAAATAAGTCTGAGCAAGCCACGGCCCACACCGGGGCTGGAGGCTGGGAAAGCAGGATTCAAGGTCATCTTCTGCTGCATAGCGAGCCCCAGAACAGTGTGAACTGAGGCCCTCTCTCAAAAGAGAATCCCCAAAGCCTGGCATGGTGGTATACGCTTTAATGCACCTCCACACAAAGTAAATAACATAGTAAGAAATGTTTAAAGAGTCTTCTTAGGATAGTTTTCCCAACATGCCATTTGTATCTTTACCCAAGAGCTTTGCTGGCTCTCTTACTTTGTGGAAGATACTCATCCCCGGGCACCCCGTTTCCCCTGAACCCCAAATACAGCTTGGGGAAAACCCTTCCACGTGTGTCCTTTCCACACCTGTCTGTCAAGGTGAACCCCATCCCAGCTCAGATCCCACCTGCTCCATGACACCACCTCTGAGACCACAAACCGCAGCTGGCATTCTTTCCCAGAAGGCCTAGCGTCGGAATTATGTTCTGTATAACTCACGTGATACTTACATGTAGGCTCTCCCAAGCCCCCAAAGCAAAAGGAATAGGTAATGTGTTTACAATACTGTCCCCATTTCCCTTAGGAAGACACTGCAGCTCACCCAGCCACAGGAAGCAGGAAGTCACCTGTTTCAGGTGAGTGGACAGCCAGGTCTCCCTCACAGATGGCCAGTCCCGCCACCCTCCAAGGGAAAGCGCATCGTAGCAGTGCTCCGCTCTGGGGCAGCTCACCAGTGACTCAGGCCAACTCGCTGTGGCCTCATCCCCCTGTGACCGTTACCTTCCCTCTCTCTGTGTTCACTGTTGCTCCTCCTTCCTGTGGCAGGATCTGTTTTTGTTTTTACGATTTTTTTAAAAAATTTATGCGCGTGTAGGTATGCGCCCATGACTAGAATCGCATATGATCCTGAGCTGCCCAACATGAGTGCTAGGAACCGAGTTAGGCTCTTCTGGAAGCTCAAAAAGCTCTTAACCGAGCGGTCGTCTCCCCAGCCCCACCCCCACCCCCCAGACCGGCTCTTTCTAGGTAGCTTAGACGGGCTTCAAGCTCCTGGCTCAAGTCCTCCCTCTGCCTCAGCTTTCTCACTAAGTAGGTAGGACAGCAGAGCCAGCCAACACGTCAGGCTAGGCCTGGTAAATTTGTGGTTTTTTTCTTTGCTTGGTTTGCAGGCCTATGTTGTAGCTCAGGCTGACCTTGAACTCACAATGCTCCTGACTCAGCCTTCCAAGTGCTGGGATTGTAGGCTGTACAATACACCTGTTCTTCTCTTTCCTCTTATCCCACCTACGTGCTGCGTTCTTGTTTCTGTATTTGAATTTAGACCTCCCACACACACCTTTTCTTTTAACAAGTCACAGATTAAATATAGTGGGTCTCACTTGAAGTCCTAGCATTGCTGAGGTAAAGCAATAAAGAGTGTGAAATTTGAGATGAGTTGCGGTACACAGTGGGTTCCAGTCCAGCCTGGGGCGTAGAATGAAACTCCTTGAAAATAGCAACAACATACACAAACCAGAACACAAAGACAAAAGCAAGGACTCCTGACCTTTTTGCTTTTGCTGTTTGTTTGTTTCGTTGATTTTTGTCTTTGTCTTTTTTTGTTTGGTTGGTTTGGTTTTTTGAGACAGGGTTGTAACTCTGTTGTAACTCTGGTTGTCCTGGAACTCATTCTGTAGACCAGGCTGGCCTTGAACTCACAGAGATCTTCCTGCCTCTGGCTCCGGAGCGCTAGACTAAAGGTGTGCACTACACACCCAGCTTCCTCTCTGTTTTTGTTCTGAGACAGGACTCATGTAGTCCAGTGTCCGAGTTTGCTTTCTGTTGCTGTGTTAAAAACCATGGCAAGAGAGAGAGACAGAGACAGAGACACAGAGAGAGAGAGACAGAGAGAGACAGAGAGACAGAGAAGGAGAAAGAGAGAGACAGAGAGAGACAGAGAGGGAGAGAGAAGACATGACTAAAAGCAACTTGAGGAGGAAAGGATTTGTTTCAGTTTCCAGCTCACAGTTCATCATGGAGGGAAGTCAGGGCAGGAAGAGCTCAAGGCGGGAACCTGGAGGCAGGAACTGAAGCAGAGGCCATGGAGGAACATGGCTTACCTGGCTTGCTCCCCTGGCTTGCTCAGCCTACTTTCTTATACCACCCAGGACCACCTGCCCAGGGGTGACATCACTCAGTGGGCTAGGCCCGCCTCATGCATCTTCAATCACGACAGTGCCCCACATGCTTCCTACAAGCTGATCTGACGGGAACATTTTCATTTTCTCCATCGAGGGTCCTCTTCTCAGATGACTCTAGCTTGTGTCAAGTTGACAGAAAAACTAACCAACTGCCTAGGCTCGCCGTAGAGTAAAGCTGGCCTTGAACTCCTGACCTTCTGCTCCACCTCCCAGGTTCATGGCTTCATGGAAGGTCCCAGGTGCTAGGATCTCTCGGTCATGTGTCACCTCACCTGGCTTCCTGGGGGGCTGTTTTGTTTTGTCTGTGAAGGGTCTCAGTCTGCCTAGAATGTAAAATCGTCTTACCCCCATCTCCCAAGTGGTGGGATTCCCAGTATGCACCACCGCACGGGCTCCTTTGGTCTGAAGCCTTTCTCCAAGTGCTCTGGCAAAGAAGTAACGGAACTGGGTGCTGCAGGCCAAGCAGACGCCATATCCGATCACTCGGTTCTTTCCGTTTCGCTTTGGTTTGGGGTTTTTTTGGGTTGTTTTTGCTCTGTTCCTTCTGATGCTTGAGTTCCAATCACAACCCCGTCAGTGGCTCTGTACTAATTTAGAAGCTGCCTGCCAGAAGGCAGGGCGCAAGATTTTCTCTAGCTGCTCATGGGCTTCCGAGCGTGGCACACACGTGGACCTGACAAGGCACATCCTGGGGGTTCCCCAATTCTGATGTGCACACACACCCCTCCCCCCACCCCTGCCCCATGTGCCTGTGCACAGTACACACTTCCTTCCTCTTCTGGCCAAACACTGGCCCTGTGTTTATTAACAGCTTCACACTGGGCCTAGAGAATAATCAGTGAGGCCTGGTCTCCTGGCATCAGGAAACAACACTCCAGCGTTCACCGCCAGGTTCCGGTTCTTGAAGACAAGGAGAATCTATCGCTCCCAATTTGCAAAGCAAAACAATCAGGGCTTTGTTTTAAATAAGCTTCTGGTCCAGAATTTTCCTTTCTCTTTCTTCTCCTTTTTTGAGACATAGTTTTCCCTGTAGTCCAGGCTGGCCTGGAACATGCTGTACAACCCAGGCTCCTCTCGACCTCTCGGCAATCCTCCTGAGTGCTAGGATTACAGGTAAGAGCCGCCCGAATGACTTCCACTACTCATTTTCCCTCTCTCCCTTCTCCCCCTCCCCCTCCTCCTTTCCCCTCCCCGTCCCCAACCATGCTCCCCTTTCCACCACATGATGTCTGTTGTCCTTGAACGTTTCTGAAACCTTATTTATTGTCTTATGAGAAACTTCGTATCTCTTTAACATTTCTCTCTTTTCCACTGAGTCCTGGTCAGTTTAAATTCCCTTCATGGACCTGGCTGGCCCACAGTCCAAGACCACCTGACCAGGGGAGCTACCACCCACAATGGTGGTACTCAGTTGAGAAAGGCAGGAAAATCACTCCAAGTCTGAGGCCAGCCAGGACCACATAGGGAAACTTTGTAAAAAATAAAAAATACTAATTTAAAAAAAAATCAATAAAATAATACAAAACCCCTGGGCTCCACATGCATGTGCACACATAAGACCAGGCATGAATATGTGCATGCACACAAATAAAGTAGTAAAGTAAAAAAAAGTAAGACATTTAAAAAAATTCCCACAGGCCGGTGGTGGTAGCACACACCTTTAATCCCAGTACTCGGGAGGCAGAGGCAGGCGGATCTCCGTGAGTTCGAGGCCAGCCTGGTATAGAGTGAGTTCCAGGATAGCCAGGGCTACAAAGAGAAACCGTGTCTTGAAAAAGATCACAAAACAAAATTTCTTCTATAGGAGTGGAATGCATCTCGGCGACAGCGTGATGCCTGCCGTGAGCTGGGCTTGGTTTCTACCTAGTGTGGTGATTTGAATGAATGAGAATGGCCCCCCCAGGGTCATGCATTTGAATGCTTGGATCCCACCTGGTGGACTGATTAGGAGGGATTAGGAGGTGTGGCCTGGTTTAAAGGGTTGCCCACTTTGAGGTTTCAAAAGCCTATACCAAGCCCAGTCACGCTCTCTTTTTGCCTCCATCTTGTGGATAAAATGTCAGCTCTCAGCTACTGCTCCAGCACCAAGCTTGGCTGTCTGCTGTCATACTCCCTACCATGAACTCACCCTGTGAAGCTGTAAGCACTGTGAGCAACCCCCCAATTAAATGCTTTCTTTTATAAGCCGCCTTGGTCATGGTGTCTCTGCACAGCAATAGAACAGTAACTAAGGCACCTAGCATTGAAAAAAAAAAAAAAGTCAAATAACATAATAAACCTTATGACTATAATCCCAGAACCCATGAGACTGGGACAGGATTGCCCAAAAGTTCAAATCCAGTTTGGTCTACATAATGAGTTCCAGACCAGACTGGTCTAAAGATCGAGACTCTGTCT
Organism: Cricetomys ansorgei; assembly: GCA_026225945.1. Taxonomy (NCBI): domain Eukaryota; kingdom Metazoa; phylum Chordata; class Mammalia; order Rodentia; family Nesomyidae; genus Cricetomys; species Cricetomys ansorgei. The sequence goes on along the minus strand of JAMJFZ010001895.1, from coordinate 5,377,526 downwards.
CAAAAATACCTACATAAATAAAAATAAGTGAATTTGTAGCTGGTCGTAGTGGTGTATCTGCAATCCCAGCAGTTGGGAGGCAGAGGAAAGAGGATCAGAACTTCAAAAACACCCTTGGCTACACAGCAAAGTTCAAAGCAGGCCCAAACAACATAAGAAACTGTCTTAAATTAACTAGCTAGCTAACTAACTACCTAGCTAAATAAATAAATAATCAACTCCCAGATTCAGAGATAAGGGAGCCTGAGTTTTCACAATTGCCCAACAGCCGAGATGCCTGTGAAATCGGTGACAGATTTTGCTAATGTTCCCACACCCTTTCCTCCCCCGCTTCTGAGTATGGGGGAGGATCTAGAAGTTCAGAGAACTCATGTGACTCTTCTGGACCATGAACCGTGAACAGCACAGAGTATGCTACTTCTGAACTATAGTATTTAATTGTTCAGCTCCCAGCCCTCTCCCTGACATGGTTCAGATGGAGACCATCGAAGGCTTCTGTGGTCTGCGGAGCTAACTCAGCCTTAGCACCAAGAGTTGGGGACCACAAACAAGTGAAGCCTGCCGTGTTTCAATAAAACTTTATTTACAAAAACAGGCCCCAGGGCTTTAGCTTGCCAGCTTGGAAGCCACCACATAATGGGAGATTCCACAGTCTGGAAAATGATGTCACTGCCTTGAGGGCAGTTTTTCTCTCCCCCCCCCCCCCCCCCCCTGAACTTAGCAAGGGTGAGAAGTAAAACCGTAGGACTGAGTTACTGCAGTCTAGCTTAGTCTAACCTGCTGAGCCTGAGGACTCACCAGCACTGAACTGGCGTTTTTTCCCCAAGAAGGAAAGGACCAGCCTCATTCCTCCACATTCAGACCAGGTGCCTGCCAGCCCGGGTCCCCCAGCTCAGTCCTACCCCACCCCCACCCCCACCCCCTTCCCAGCACAAGCCTTAAATTGATCTTTCTGAGCACCATTCCCATTTGGTGGTTGTTGACTTTTTGTTTGTTTGTTTGTTTTGTCTTTTTTTAAATTTTGCTCATATGAGGGCTGGGGCTCAAACTCAGTGCCTCATGCCTGCGCGTCTAGTACTTTCGTATGTTCCACCCACCGAGAATAAGACCATCACCACAACTTTGAGCCAAATTTAAAGCAAGCTTTAATTAAATTAATTAAATACTGGCCCGGAAGATGGACCGACCAGGACCATTCTGAGGTTCCCCACTCCGGGGATCCCGAGAAATGGCGCCATGTCGCGTGGAACAGATGCTTATACAGGCAGAACCCATAAGGCTACGTACATCCCACTAGGTCCAATCAGGGGCAAGCATATATCCTGAGGTATTTCCCGTCTGGGCTATCTCCTGCCTACAGGTGACTCAGTATATCCGGTGCAGTGGGCTTGACTGAGTGGACTCTACACAGCCCCCTCCAACATCCCAGGAGTATCTGTCCTTGGTGTATAGTTCTCCTAGGCACAGTGATTACAATTAGAAACACGTCTTTTGCGCCTACATTTTACCAACTGAGCCATCTTGGCAGGCCCCACTTTGGCTTTGGTTGTCGGTGTTTCTACGGGTGTATACTGTACAAAGCCTCTCTCACCTTAACTCACCCCCTCCCCCACGGCCTCCCTCCATTTTCTTGTCCTCACCCCTGTCAGTCTCCTTGGTCCTCCATGGACAATTTTACTTCTACTTTCATCTCCGCGTGTATGAGTTTACCACTGTACAGAACTCTAGGAGCTGCACTAAGAGACAACACACAGAACCTGTCTTTCCGAGAGGGACTTACTTCACTTACGATGATTCTCTCCAGTGTCCTAAATGGGTCTTAGTGTGTGTGACCTTGCTTTGGTCTGTGCCATGCCTTCTCAGAGCCCAATCTCAGCCCCCTTATTCACCCGGATCTCTCTGGTCTCGGGTCTCCAAGCTCTAATGAGCCTCTCCGGGCTACTTCCTCACAATCTGTAACTGCTAGCTTGACAAGAATTGCCTCATGGAGTCATGGGAAAGAGGAAAAGCCAGCTCTTTCAAAGAGGTATCCACAGGGTTCAGGGAACCCCTACTAAGATCACCTATCAGGGGAGATACAGAAGAGTCTCACAGAGGCACAGGAAGGCCACACCCACCGTTGTTTCAGGAAGGTATGCATATGTGGTCAAGAGTGAAGAGCTGGAGAATGACTGGCGGGAATTTGAGCATCATGACTGGTGTAAAAAGCGGGCACGAATTTGGGAAGTGTGTGTGTGTGTGTGTGTGTGTGTGTGTGTGTGATGCACAAGCTTTGGGTCTTTGTTTCTCATTTATATTTTCTCTACTAAATGAAGAGATTCAAGAGCTAAACAGGGCTGGTTTGTAGTCTGTTCTCAGTAGACTGATATTCTCACTGGGGAATTGGAATGGCTAGCTCCAGCCCTCTCCGTTCCTTTCCTTAGGAGAGTCTGTGGTCAGAGCTGAAAGCTGTGGTCCCCACCCCAGGAGGAGGAGACCACACCGGAGGCTTTCCACGCTCCCTTTGTATCCCTTCCCCCCGTAGATTGTAAGACACACCTAGCAACCAGAGGTGGGGCTACCTTATCACCTGCCCCTAGGTACAGCACAGAGTGTCCGGAGCTGAGAGCAGCATTTGGGGAATGCCTTTAACCACGCTGGGAGTGGTCTGGCCTTTGTCCCTTGTGAGGCATGTGACAGTTTGTGGAAAACATAATCTGGTACAAACCAGCATGGACTCATCACTGGGGGATTAGCCTTGGCTTTTTTGTCTGCAGCAACACAGATGAAAGGCACTTCTCAGTCTGTCAGTATCTAGAGATTCCAGCAGGCACGCACACCTGTCCACATGTGAGAGCCAGGACAGCCAGGGCTGTGTAGAGAGACCCTGTCTCAAAAAAAGAAAAAGAAAAAAAAAGTATACACACATATACTCTCAGAGCCCAGGAGGCTGAAGCAAGAGATTCACGTGTTTGAGTCCAGCCTGGGCTCCAGACGGGGAGCCTGAGCCTCTGGTGTAGGCACTGGAGTGCGGACTCAAATCTCAGCTCTGAAGTCATCGATTTCCAGGCCAACCAGAGCTACATAGGAAGACCCTGTTTAAAACAACAACAACAACAAAAAAAAAAAAGTAGGGGGTTTTAGAGGAAGACAGGCAGGCAAGAAAAAGGGGAGGGAAGGAAGGGAAGGAAGATGGGAATAAAATGAACTTCCGGATACGCCCAACCTTGATGGTGTTCATTGCTACTGTAAAAGGAGGGGGTTGCTTCCTGACCTTGGTGGGTTTGAGTGTTCTGCAGGTTTTATGCTTATTAAGAATCTGAATCTGGCACCCTCAAATATTCTCTCTCTCTCTCTCTCTCTCTCTCTCTCACACACACACACACACACACACACACACACACACACACACACAGCTTCGCTGGATCTGTTTGGGTCTAGGGCATGAGACATAGAAAGGAGGAAGAGCCTGGTGTGGGCTTCTAACCCCAGCACTTGGATCAGGTGTTGAAGATCAGTGTTGGCTCCTTAATGAGTTCAAAGCCAGCCTGAGCTACATGAAGATGCCATCTCAGACAACGAAGTAAAATAATAATAAAAACAAATGAACAAACAACAAGCAAAAGAGGCAGAAAGGAGGAAAAAAGAATAGCCAGGAAAGCAGGGGTGCTGGAAGGGTTGAAGCTCTCTGCCCTTCTCTGTCATTACCCAGAATACCTGATACCCTTCCTTCTGCCCCTGGGGACCCACTCTAGCCCCTCCCCACCCCCAAGCGAATATCTCAGAGTCTCTGAAGAGGCTTGTCTTGCCTAGAAGAGGCCCTTTGTGTCCCATTGAGGTGACAACTGGTCGTAAGAGAGATAGCAGGGTGTGACACCACTTGTTACTACGTGATGCTGAGCAGAATCTTTTCCTCCTGTGTCCCTCAGCTGCCTCACCAGGGAAATGGGATCCCTGATGGTCCCCGGATGAAAATGGCATGTGTCTGGCTTCCGGGAAGTGCTCAGCACAGGGCCGCTTCTGTGTTGCAGCCTGGCAACTGTGAACCTGCTTTCGAGCTCACTCACAATGATCCTGTTATGCGTGCAGCGCACAGGGAGATGGAGACTCAGATTGTCTGTCTCAGTCGCTGCACATCGCCAGCCTTTCCACTGTTGATGCAACAAGGATTTTGTTCTCTCTGAGGCTCCCACTGGGTTTCATTTGTTATTAATGGGCATGTTTTTATTGTAGTGTTTCACTGGCCTTGTATTGTCCTCTCAGATTAAGATAATAACACCTTCAGTTAATAATACCTTGCACTTGATATGCTTTCATCTCAACAGCTCCAAGTCCTCTGCAAACATGACCTCATTCATTCTCCCTTGCTCCCAGGAGCCGGGCACTCCTTCCGCTCCCAGTCATTCATCTTCAACCAGATTTTCAGAAGCCTAAGTATTGATTAAGCCAAGCCACCTGTCAGGGCCACAGATCCCAGGCTTAGCTCTGCAGTTCTCTCTGCCTCCTCCTGGGATGACCTTCGACCACAGAAGATCACCTGAGCCCCAGCCTTCCGGCTTAGGAAGCTTGCTCGCCGCCGGTGCCCATCCCAGCTGTCCACAGCTGTGTCCTGCACTGGGTAAACATTAGATAATCCTTAGAGATAAGCTGCACTGGTGTTCAGGAAATAACAGAGTTGGCAGCTTCCAACTTTTATATTCCTTGAGAGCTGGATTTGGATTCTCTACATAGTCCAGGCTAGCCTTCTATTCCTGGTCCTTCTGCCCCAGCTTCTCAAATGCTAGGCCTTCATATACCACCATGGTGGGCGTGAGAACTTTTTAATTAAGACTGGAGGCTATAGGCACGTTCACTCTTAAAATGTCTGTACCCAAGCTAGACCTTGGTACTCACGGCCCTGGCACGTTTGACACCTGTATGTACTTGTGAAAACCTGGAGCCTACAGTGACAGTGCTTCCTCGTTCTGGGGCAACTCTTGGCCTGAGATCCCCGGCAGTACAGGCTGTGGGCTGATCCCTCTTATTTTCACCTTGCAAATAGCAGGGAGAGAAGAGCTGGAAAGCTGTAAGGGGTCCTTTTTGTCTGTGTGTCCACATCTGTGCATCCAGTCAACCTATGATCAAAAATATTCAGGCAGAAAATTGTGTCTGTACAGACTTCGTTTTCTTATTTTTTAAAACATGCACACACTTTTCTCATTATTTCTTGACCAGTATCGTACAACTATTTTAGTTGTGTTTATATTCTGTTAGGTATTATAGGGTATTTAAGAGATGATTTAAAATACGTGGGAGGCTGTGTAGGGATCACGTACAAATGCTATGCTATGTTATAAAGGAAGCCAAGTGTCTCAGATTTTGGTAGCTTTAGGGGACCCTGAAACAGGGCTGTTGAGGGATGACTACACGTGGCTTCCCAGGCACTCCTATGGCCTCAGCCCATGGGCATTTGGGGGTGTCCAAGCATAATTATAGTACTCTTACCTTCTCAAAACAAACAAACCAGAAGACAAACGAAACAAGATTAACTCACTCTAGTGCTGAAAGCTGTTTGTTGTCTTCTTGTGGTACGGGGGAGATCCAGGGCTCCCTGCACGCCAGGCAGACTCTCTGCCACCCAGCTTCTGTGTCAGCCCTGATCCCATCGCCACGCAGACGTTGTTTGCAACCTAATCCTTATGTCTATATTTCTGAAAACGGTCAGGTTCTCTCCCATCTGTTAGATGGAAAACGTAGTCCTTTCAGGTAAAACAAAAATCGGGCTGTCGAGATGGTTCAGTGAGTAAAGGCGTTTGCTGCCAAGGCTCTCCACCTGAGTTTGAATTTGCACACCCACACCTCGGAAAGAGGGGACCTGTAGACTCCCATGCACCTGCCTCCCACAGGCACATAAATAAACTTGCTTTCTTCACATTGTCCTTCTGTTCTGCACACCCCTAATTAGTTCAAATATTCTCCGTATTCAGTTCTTATGAAAAACATTGTAACAGAAGCCTGAAACTGAAGCCCTAACAGTAAATCCGTAATTCAGTCCTTTAGACCAGGGAGGGACTGGTTCCAGGCCCCCTCCCCACAGTACAGAAATCCTTGGATGTTTGAGGTTCTTACCTTACCATGTGTCATTTTCACCTGTACCCCAAGTTCATCATTCCATGTACCTTAAGTCATCTTTAGATCATTTGAATACCCAATACAATGTAGGTTCTAGATCGATAGATGTATCGATATACTGTTGACTGGGACTAGTGAATGACAAGGGGAAAAGTCTTCATGAAAAGTTTTCTGTTCTTTTCTTTTTAAAAAGCCCTGTGTTTTTAAACTCTGTGGTTGGCTCCTGCAAAGCATGCCCTGCCGGGTACCAGACCTTTTCTTTTATCCGTGTGTATGTGTTGTGTTGTTTTGTTTGTTTTGTTTTGTTTTTGAGACCAGTGTCTCTTGGTAATCTTGACTGTTCTGGAACTCATTAAGTAGGCAAGGCTGGCCTGGAACTCAGAGATATAGATACGCCTGCCTGTGCCTCCCGGTGAGCACTGAAATTAAAAGGGCGCGTTACTACACCCCTCTCTTTTGTTGTTGAGGGGTGGGTTTGTTTTTTTGTTGTTTTGTTTTTCCTTTTTTTTTTTTTTTTTTTGGTGCTGGGAATTGAACCCAGAACCTGACACTGTGCGTCTGTTTCAAAAGTTTTCTCTCTCTTTTTTTTTTTAAGTGAGACTGTTTGGAAGCTATTTAAAATTTAAATACTCTTGAGAGTCAAGAAGCTGCAAAGGTTCTGTGTGTTTTCTATTTCGATCATTCTGTTTCTCGACATGACCACATCTTTCACAGGAAATGAGTCAACGCCTCTCGGTCTTGCTTTTCCAGCTGAGCATGTTCAGTTTCAATGAAGTAATGAATGAACGCGGCCCGCACCACCCCCACGCCTACAACAGCAAACAGAGGGACCTCCGCCAATCAGCGCGCACGCAAGGCTTTCGAGTTGAGTTCAAACAGGCCTACGGTAGGCCAATCAACGCTCCAGGCCCCGCCCCCTGACACGGGTCCCAGCCAATCACCAACCGGGAGCAGCCAAAACACCGAGGCCGGCCAATGCCGGGGCGCCCCCGCGGCGCCGGCTCCGCCAATGGGCGCGGCCCGGCGAGAAGAGCAACAGAGCGGCCGGGCCCGCCGCAGGATTCGAATCGAACGTCCGTGTGGGAGCCGGCGGCCGGCCGGCGCGGGCCAATCAGCGGCGGCGGCTCGAGGCCCCCGAACGTTGGGCCCGGCAGCCCCGCCCCGCGCTGTTGTTTGCGGCGTCGGCGCGGCCGCGCGAGCCGGACCACAACATTCGCTGGGCGGCGGCGGCGGCGGCGGAGGTGCGAGCGCGAGCCCGGGGCGGCCGCCCAGCGCCATGTCGGTGAACACGGACGAGCTGCGGCACCAGGTCATGATCAACCAGTTCGTGCTGGCCGCGGGGTGCGCGGCCGACCAGGCGCAGCAGCTGCTGCAGGCGGCGCACTGGCAGTTCGAGGTGCGCGCGGGGCCCGGGCGGGGTGGCGCGGGGCGCGCGGGGGCCGCGGCGGGGGAGCGCGGGGCGCGCGGGGGCCGCGGCGGGGAGGCCGGGGTGGCCGGGCCTCGCTCACGCCGCCGCGCCCCGTGTTTGTCCCTAGACCGCCCTGAGCACGTTCTTCCAAGAAAGCAACATTCCCAACAGCCACCACCACCCGCAGATGGTAAGTGTCTCCCGGGGCCGCGGAGGGGGCGCCCGGTGCGGCGGGGTCGCTGTCAGCCTCGCCGGTGACAGCCATGTTGCCGGGGAGCGGCGCGCCGCGAATGTAAACAAAGAGCCAAAATGTCTTCCAGGAAAGAGCGCTCCCAGGCCGGCGCTGGCTCGCCCAACTTTGGGACCCGCCTCCAGGCTCCTGGATCTGGGCCTGAGGCCCTGCGCCGGGCGCTGTGCCCTGGGTGTAAGGGCCCTGGTGTTGGGGAGGTCGGGGGTAGAAGGAAGGAGAGACGGCCCGCAGCACAAGCAGGGACTTGGGGGGCTGGTGGCAGAGGATGGAGTGGGGGGTTCCCCAACCAGACCTCTGGGGAGCCCAGGGGAGGAGGGGACCCAGATTGGGATTTATGTGTTGATGCAGCGAGCAGACACACACAGCACCCCCCCATACACATAGCACCCCCCATACACACACAGACACACCAGCACCCCCCCACACAGACACACCAGCACCCCCCACACACACAGACACACCAGCACCCCTCCACATAAACATATAGCACCCTCCATACAGACACACCAGCACCCCCCCACCCACATATATACATAACACTCCCCATACACACACACCATCACCCCCCACGTACACACCCAGTGCTACAGGAAGCATGGAAGGGATAGATCCACCCTGGCTCCGGAAGCCCAGTTCTACCCACAAGGTAGGCTGGCCCTTTCAAAGCCTGGAGGAAACGTACCCTTTATGGAGGATATACAGATTTATATACCCAAGATAAGGCCAAAAGCCTCTGTTAATCTCGGTATGTCAAGAAACAGTCCAGGAAACAGAGGTGCCTCAAACTTGGATTTGTCTTCTCCTTCCAACTTGGCTCCAGGCTGGAGCCTTTGCCCTCCTGGCCAGCGAGTACTCTGCTTTCTTGAGGCCCAGGACATCCCTTCTCCACTCCAACTCCTAGTTATCTATTAGCTCCGATCATGTAGGAGGCCTGAGCCCAGTGGAGGGGTGGTAAAACATTATTTCCTAGGAGATCTGTTGTTGGACATTTTTGGCATTTTTTTTTTCCTTGGGTGCCCTTGTCCCTGGCTCTCCCCAGGGGACAGACTGCACATGGTTCGTCTGCTGTGTCTTGTTCTTGGCACTGTTTTCTTCCAGTGGATGAGGGTGAAAAAAAAAAAGAGAGAGAGAGAGAGAGGTCTGCCTTGGTTTAAACTACATTTTAGCATTTGGAGTAAAACAGAAACATGTATGGTGCTGGCTTCAGGCCCTGGCCACAGAGGCCAAGCCCTTAGGAAATTCAGGAGGGGTTCTTCTCCTGACCCCTCTCCTGCATCCAGCCATACAGACTTCTAGCCTCCTGGCCCTGGGAGGACTTTACCTTTGTCCTTACTCAATTTCTTCCTGCCCCAAGGCCACTCAGAAAAACACAGCCATGCCGAGGGGCCAGGAACAAGGAAGCAGCAGGCCCCAGCTTGAACTGGAGTCCTGTTTGGTTCCTTTCCCCCTCCTCCACCTCTATAAATCTGGGATCGGGGGGAGGCAGAAAGAGAAGGTAGGGGGGATCGCCTTTGGAAGCTTCACTTGGGGAGACAGCTGGTTTTGTAGCACAGACATTATAATCATTGTGGCCATCAGGCACACAGGCTGGGTGCTTCACCAGCACAGTGGGGAACACCAGCCTGTTCTGAGAGTCAGTACTGGGTTTGAGACAAAATAATGAGGAAACTTAAGAGCCCAGCCCCTTGGGAGGTTGAGGCAGGAGGATTGCTGTGAACTCCAGGTCAGGCTGGGCTATCTAGCAAGATCCTGACTTTGAAGACCACAAAGTGGCCATAAATGGTAAATGATTGTCCTGTAGATTGCCAGTCACAGTTGGAGGAAGCATCATAAATGATAAGGGTCCCCAGTTGATGGGGGAGGGGCAAGAAGGGCTGTCGTAGAGGAGAAGCAGGAGGACTTGAACCACAGAATTGAGATTACAGCAGGGGCTTTAGAAAAGGTAGTTCAAGCCCCTGCTTCCACTGAAGCAGAGAGGCCCAGAGACATGCCTGAGCTCACCCAGGCAGGTGGGCACAGGCCCTGTGAGCCTCCCAGGCTGCTCTCTGAAGTGGGCTAAGAAGCCTGGTCTCTGGCTCTGGACTGGGGAAGTCAGTCACGATGCTGTGATGCAACTGGCCTCCACTGCAGGCAACCCCCCATTCATTGTTTCCTGCTGCTGAAAGGGCATGGGGGTGGGCAGGGAGTCATGGGGAGGAGGGAAGTGTCTGGGTGGGGCCAGACCTGGCTGAGGCCTTTGGCCTTCCCTGTGGGGCTTTGGAGCAGACAATGGTCAGAGTCCCCTAGGAGCCATGTGGCACAGCCTCAGCGAACAGGGTGAAGTGGGGTCCTGCCACAGCGTCTGGCTTTGCTTTAACTAGAGAGATAAAGATCTAGCATCCTGTTGTGTGTCTCACTCCCAACCCCCCAGCGCCCTGTGCCCTGGGGAGGAGGCAGTGTTGCTAAAATTAGGAGAAGCTGAAAGGACTCCCTGGCCTCTGAGAAAGGGAGAAGAGGCTTTGAGATCAGAATCAGCTCATATAGGTCTTGGGCTCTGACCCACCTGTTCCCAGACCATGGGCTGGCCAGTGGCACTTGTTACCCAAGGAGTGTGCTCCTGGCATCTGGGACTGGCATGGCTGACTGCATGTTTGTGCTGGGAGCCCAGACCTGAAGTGGCACTTCACCCCGAATGCAGGGTGCAGCCAGGCAGAGGCTTCAGCCCTGGGCCTGTCCACCTGGAGCCCTGCAGGGTTTAACCTCCGTTTGCACCTGCTCTGGGTGCATGTTTAGTCCTGACTTGAACCTTGGGCTTTAGTTTCTTCATTTGTAATTCGAATAACTATAGTAAGAATTGTAATGAGTGTGTAATAATAATAATAGGAATAAGAACTGTAACGAGAATAACTAACTGTGCTAACCAGACCTACGTGTAGGAAGCATGAGTGGCAGGGCCAGGGTCTTAGGACCTGTTGGCCGAATGTGTGGAATGAGTGGAAACCCCAAGAAGGTGTGGCTGTCCGGGAGACCCTCCACCTGGCCTGCGCCCTGTGCCTTACCCTGGGGACAGCTGAGTGTGGGTTGTGAAGGAAGCCAGCCGGCTCCTGGGAGCCGGGCAGGGGTGTCCTAGGCTGCTCCTTGTCCCTTCAGGGGACACACCTTAGCTTTGAGTTGGAATTAGCTGTTGACATCTCAGCCCCCCCCCACACACACACACCGGGCAGCTCCTCCTTGTTTTATTCTGTTGACATTGCTGTGGGCTGGAGGTACCAGGATGCTGCAGGCAGCCCTCACCTACACCTATCTTTTTCTCCCCACAGATGTGTACGCCCAGCAACACCCCTGCCACACCACCCAACTTCCCTGATGCGCTGGCCATGTTCTCCAAGCTGCGAGCCTCCGAGGGCCTGCAGAACAGCAACAGCCCCATGACAGCTGTGGCCTGCTCACCCCCTGCAAACTTCAGCCCCTTCTGGGCCTCGTCCCCACCCAACCACCAGACGCCCTGGCTCCCGCCCTCTTCCCCCAACTCCTTCCGTCACCTCCACTGCCCGCAGCCCACTTGGCCTCCTGGAGCATCGCAGGGGGGCGCCCAGCAGAAAGCCATGGCAGCAGTGGATGGCCAGAGATGAGACTGGACGGCACTGGGCTGGAGCAGCGGGCAGTCCAGGGTTGTGGGGGACACAGGAGGGCTGGGGAGGGGGGACCGAAAGAGGGCAGGGGGTTTCTTGAAGATCGCACTGGAAGATTTTATAAGAGAATTTTTGTGGGTGGGGGGACAGTAAACGTCCTGAGCCACTTGGGTTCTTCAGGAGTTTCTCTTCGGGAAAGTTTTTTTCCTCTTTTTAATATATAACTATAATATATATGAATATAAATTTAGCTAACGTGTGTGAGAGTGGGGCTTGCACACCTCGGGTGTTGGAGTCAGAGGGGAAGGGTCAGAAAAATCTTGTCTCTGTCAGTACCTCTTCTGCCACTTGGGAACAAAGCTGTGTCCATGGTCAGATGGGGTGAGCTTGCAGCCAGGTGGCTGAGCTCCCTCCTTTAGAAGGCACACCAGCCATTAGGCAGCCCCCCCCCCCCCGCATGTCCCCCACGCCAGGGTGGTCCCAGAAGGGTCTCTTTGGAATCATGAACTTTTTTACCTCATCACTGGTGGACAGTTTCCATCTCTGCTGGTAGTGGCCTCAGTGACCCTGAAACCCTCAGCTGGGTGTGCAGAGCTTATAGGACTGAAGAGTTGGCTGGCCTCTGATGAGTGGATACTTGACTGTCCCACAGGTCCCTAGTCTCTGTGTGTGTCCAAGGTCAGAGGGGGACAACTCAGGAGAGCCTGCCTTTGGATTGAGTTCCTAAATTAAAATCACGTCTCACCAGGGTGCAATTTTAATTTAAAAACTTAAAAAGACTTTTCTAACTTCCCTAGTTTGTGGTGCTTTTATTTTGGTGGGAAAGGTCCGTGGGTTCTGCTGGGTCGACAGTGGTGGTGTCCTTGCTGCTGTGGTACTTCCTAGTGAGCATGCGTGGCCCCGGGGTGGCAGGTGGTAGGCAGGTCCTTACCTGGTTGTCGTACCCGCTTTCCTCAGCGTGGAAGCCATTTCTTCCTAGGGTTGTGTGCTTTCCCAACTGTCCCCGCCATCGGGCCCACCTCTACTGGTACTTCCCAGTAGAGCAGATGTCTTGGGAAGCCTGTTGAATATCCACCCATGACCCAAAGTCAGCCAAAGCTGTCTGTCCCAGTGCCACGAAGTTGGGATTCCTGAAGGGGTCTGGGTGGCGGTGACAAGTCTCTGAGCCAGCTCCTCTTACTGACCCCAGTGCAATTGGGACGTTAGGTGGGTGAGGCAGAGCCTGCTCACTGCTGGGGTTGCTCCTGGACCCCTGCCTGATCTAAACTCTTCCTGCCCCTCACCTCAGAGGGATCAAGAGCTAGAACGCAGAACTGAGTTGGGGGGCGGTAAGAGGCCCAAAGTGAAGTGAAACTTCTGAGGCCCTAGCCAGGCAGCTACCCTACCCTTGCTGGTGGTGACTCTTGAGGCACTTGTCCTTTGGGGGAGCAGAGCAGTGGACCCTAGCCAGGCAGCTACCTACCCTTGCCGCCAGTGAGTCTTTAGACACCCACGGTTTGGAGGAGCAGAGCCATGGACCCAGCTGCACGCCACACGCGGCCAGATTGGAAACTGGGTTTGTCCTTTTCAGTTTTGTTTCCTGGTTGGAACCCCCAAGGCTCACCCTGTTCCTGCCCACCCGTGCTTTCCCAGGCTGGGAGGGGAAGCCCCTGCTAGGCATGTGGGTGGTCAGGCTTGCCCCAGAGGCTCCTGGGACCTGGGCCAGGGTCCCTTCATGTGTGAGGCCAACTTAGAGAAAGGGTTGGGCAGCCATGCTCACTATGGAGTGGTGGGGGCTGGCCCATCTTGCATAGGGAGTGTGGCTCCTGTCCCACTGTGGCTGTGGGGTAAGGCCTGGGCAAGGAGGGTTTGCTGTGCTTTTGGCTTCTAGACCAGGGAAACTGAGACGACCTTCTGACATTTCACTGCTAGGGAGGGGCCAGGGCGAGAGAAACTGGAGCCGAGGGAGTGGGGCTGGCCCTGGCTCTGCCCCTTCCGAGACCAGACCTCCAGTGCCAGGGTCCCCGCGGGGGCCTCATTGGCCAGGCCACCTTCCCATCCAATCACAGTGCTGCACGATGATCATGCAAGGGAGGGGGAGCATTCTTCTCTGGGGGAGCCCTCCACTGCTCGGCACCCCCAGCCAAGCCCGCCAGCACCAGCAATGAGAAACCCGTTTCTTGGCCATTTCCTGCCACGCTTTCCTGTGTGATTTTGTCACCCCTCTTCTCACCTCCAAGTGAACATCTTGCCCCAGACGCCTTCCCATGTGAGGGAGTGATGGAAACTGGTGTGGGGGTGCCCGTCTTCCACTGAACACCTCATTCTGAGGTGGGAACACAAACTGCTTTATTTTTAGACATGTTCTTGCCACATAGCCCAGGCTGGCCTTGAGCTCCTTTGGAATGCTGGGATTACAGGTGTGCACCACCATGCTCAGCCAGAAACTGCTTCAAGGATTCAGGGTTTCTTGGACGCCAAGTTGAGTCAGTCTCTCTTGTGGACCCTTAAGGTCTGTCTGGAGGCCCCAGTTCAAGATCCAGCTGGTTGACAGTGGTACTGGGGACTCACATCTGCCCAGACCCCAAGCCCAAAAGAAAACCCAGATAGCTGTGGCCCCGGGTATGGAGTTGAGCACACTGGTTGAGTAGCCATCAGGAGCAGAACAAGGAATCAGCTCTTCACTCCCCTGCGCTGCATCTTCCTGGCTTAGGCAACCGTACTCCACCAGGGGGACATGCCATCTGCCATCTGCAGCAGCCCGTCCAGGGGACTGCAGAACATGGCTGATGGAAGCCTTCCCAGCAGTGTGGGTTTGTGCTTCTAGCCGGAGGCCATGTGCAGAGCCAGGAGCTACCCTGAGCCAGCAGCCAGGGAGCAGGGAAAGCTGCACCTCACCTCCAAGAACTGTGAACAGACACCGTGCGTCCCAGAGTGCTCCGGGCCTGTCTTTCAGACTAGAGTTAGCCACAGTCAGATAAGCACCGATAAGATGTGGACAGGCCCGGCCTCTCCCCAGGTTCCCAGAACCAGGTCTGGAGTCTGGCCCCGGCTCTCTTCCCTGCCCTGGCTCAGCATTCTGCCCTGAGTTCCTGTGTCCTCAGAACAGCTCATCTGGGCTTGAGTTCTAGCTCTCCAACCATAAACTGGACATGCTGTCTGGAATGGTCTACCCTTCAGACGTGCGGCGGCCTGAGAGCCCAGGGCTGCTTGGCCAACAGCAGGTACCTACTTCCTACTCATTCATCTACCTTCTTGAGGCAGGACAACAGAGAAGTCTCCTGGCACCCAAAGTCCTTTTTTAAATGTTTATTTATATCCCTGTTCAGTGAGCAGTGGTGGACCTCGGTCCGCGGGTGGGTTCCTCCAGCCCCTCCCCCGGAGACAGGTCCATGTGCACATTCAGCCCAGACCGGCTGCCCTGCAGATTTGCCATGTCTGGGGGTATATTCGACTGGGAGAGACGCCCCTCGGAGGAGACGGGTCTGTCTTTCTTTTGCCTTGAAGAGACTGCAAGACAGGAGGGGTTCAGTTTGCTTTGCCCGGTTCCTCATGCCCATCAGGGCTCAGCCTGGTGCCCACCAGGGTCCACTTCAGCTAGTCCATGTGTGCCCGTGTGGGAGCTCTTAGACATAAACCGCCTTCTGCAGGACCCCAGGAAGAACCCGCTCTTTGGTGACGCCTCCTGTTCTTTTAGAGGCTGTCTGGGCAACACTCACACAGGCCCAGGAATTTTCCTACATCACTCTCTCCGGCTTCCGTATGGTAAGTATTTTCTAAGTAGGAAGCGGAATGCCTGCGATAAGAAAGCCAAGGACCCATGAGAAAGTCACAGAAACGTACTCTCCCGGCCCAATCTCCTTGGTTACCGGTGTTGGCCCTTAGATCCCAGCTTGGCCACTTCCTGTTGACCTCTCAGTGCCCCTGGTACTTCCTGGGGCTAATGGTGGTTTTTACCTTTAGTTGTAGGTGTGTGAATTAAAACTGATTCATAGGCAAAAATCACCAAAACAGCCTGGCCAATGAGAAGCCCTAAAACTTTGAGCCTAATGGTGGCACTGTGCCTCAGGGGCCGAGCCGGCCATGTGGCCACAGGCTCTCACAGAATGCGGGAAGGATTTTACAGAGCTTGGAGGTCTTAACTGGTGGGCGGGGGTGGTGTGAGTATCAGGATCCTTGGGCTGCAAGTGGGAGAGAGGGAAAGACTGGCCCAGTCCCCTGGCTGTGCGGGTTCTAGTCACATTCTACCAAGGACCACAGGCCTTGTGCAGTGAGTCCAGAGGCCCCTTGGTCTTCTGTCTCATCTCATTTCTCAGCGGAAACCAAGAACTCTAAGGGCTTTCCAGGCCTGGAGGCTGAGAGGGACGCCTACAGGTTAGTGTCAGACTGGTGGGGGGCTTGGGGGATCATGCCCAGGGCCCACAGCCTGGCTCTTAGAGCGTCTGTTTGTTTGAGCAGGGAAGACCTTGGGCCTGTTGCCAGAGAGCCGGGTGCATCTCTGTTCCCGTCTTCTTGTGTGGAGTAGGGTATTACCAGTGTTCACTGCACAGACCTGGCGCATACCAAGCATTCAGCAGCTGGGTTTTCTTGGTTCTCCCTCCCATTCCACCCTTTGGTTCCCTGGCCCTTGCCGTCTCTCTCCAGCCTGGGCCGGAAAGGAGGAAGGAAGAAAGGAAAGGCTTGGAGCCAGTTCAGGCTGCCTAGAAGGAAGCTACCTGGATCGTTGTCAGCCAGCATCTGTGCGCTCTGAGGCCTAGAGAGCGGCAGGCTGCCCACGGACATCTGCCTGGGGATGTTGGGCCGGGCATGCTGTGCCTGCTGCAGCTGCTGCAGCTGCTGGAGTTGCTGGAGCTGTTGCAGCTGCTGCAACTGCTGGAGCTGCTGGAGCTGCTTGGTCTTGTGCTTTGCCATTCCTAGGTCTGAGAAGGGCAGGAGAAGGGGGGGGTCAGCACCAAGTGAGAGCTTTGGGGGCTCCCGTGGAGATGAGCACAGCTGGCCATGAGCAGCTGAGCCGGCCTGGGGTGGGATCCTCTACAGTCCGAATGTCTGCCTATGCCCCTTAGATATCACCCACATGTCTACCCACCCACCAGTCTATCCATCCACTCACCCACCCACTCAGATTCTCTGAGGACCCGTACACACCAGCCTTATGCAAGGACTGAGTGAGAGTTCCGGCCTAGGCTTGTGGCTCAGGAAGGAGACAACAAGGAAGGCACAAGGCATGATGGGAAGTAATGAGCCATACACTTCCCGGATGTATGAACTGGAAGTGGGCCTTCGGGAGCCTGGGAGATTGCCTGCTGCTGGAATCAGATAATGGCCCTTTGCTGCCCTTTGAAAAGTTAGGGCTTGACTGCACTGGTACAGGGAACTGAGGTGGAGGCAGGAAAGCTCAGCAGTTGGCGGTGTGAGGGTGAAGGCCAGGAAGAAAGGCCAGGACTACAACTGGGTCATAGATCGGCTGCTGCTCTCCGCCAGAAAGCAGCCACCTGGCTTCGGGGAGAAGAAAGAAAGCACTCAGGGCCCAGGGGGCTGAGACATGCCCATACCAGGTTTTTTGGAACCCAAGCGAGAGCCCTGAAGGAAGTCAAGGCCACCGACACTCGACACTCACTCTCTTTCGATCCGATACCCGGCAGCCTCGTATTCATCCGTCCCTTGTAGATGTGTCCATCGAGGCCCAGGATGTCAACCTCATCATGCTATAGAGGGACACACGTGTCCGTTATCTTTGTGACATCCTGAGCGTCCTCCGGGGAGGCCCGGAGGGCAGACACTGCCAGCACCAGGGCTGGGAACCCTCCCTGGGGGCACTTGCCTGTAATCCTAGCTCTTAGGAGACTGAGGCAGCAGGCCCTCCACTCAGTTCAAGGCCAGTCTGAGTTATATAGCTAGTAAGTAACAAGGCCCAGTCTCAAAAGAGAAAGACTCCCACTAACAGCCTGTGGTGGAGGGTTGCAGCGTGGTGTCTGGTAGACAGGTGGGACGCTGGCATTGTACCCAGCTAGAGCCTGCACCTTGATTTGGATCTGGCTGAGGAACCGCCTCAAGTGCCAGGCGTGGTTGATCCAAGACCTGTCCGTCCCAGCTACCTTGGGAGGCTGAGGCAGAAGGATCATGGGTTTGAGGTCTGCCTGAGCAGCTTCGGGAGACGACCATGTCTCAGAAACACACAGTGAGAAGAGGCTGTGGTGGCTAGGAAGCCCTCGGCCCTGGTTCAGCCCCTAGGACACCAAGGCGGGGGAGGAAGGCAAGGGGACGAGACAGGGCTATCCTCTCATGGCTCCCGTCAGACCTTCATGGCAATCTGGATCTCCTCCAGTGGGGACAGGTGCTGCGGGCGGTTTCGGCGGTAGGGGTAGGTGAGGGTGTGGCTGCCCCCACATCGTCGGGGCACGGTTGAGTAGGTGTAATCTGCCGAATCTGCCCCCCTGGGATGCAGACACAGGCTTTGAGCCACCAGGAGTGTTACCTGGCAGGTGAGTAAGCTTGAGCCACACACACCACACGCACTCGTGTGTGTTACTCGCTCTCTCTCACACACATACACACATAAACACACACACATACATTCTCACACACACTCTCACACATACACACACAACACACACTGTCACACATACACTATACACACACACTTGCACACACTCACTCACAGAACTCACACATATACAACACATTCACACACACACACAACACACACACTCACACCTCACACACACTCTCACCCTTCATTTCTACCCTCCCCCACCCCCACTACCCACACAGTGGGGCGAGGCATTTGCTCTAACGCCCCGGGTGGGCGCGCAGAGGCCAAGCCTGGTCACGGTGGGGTAGGGGCGGAGAGGGGCGGGGAGGGGGCCCACTGTGGATCCCTGCCGGGCCGCCTACCGTTTGTAGCAGGGGTGGCTGAGGCACTGGGCCTGCAGCAGCTCTCGGATCATCTGGCTGCTGGCCTTCACGGAGCCTCCGAAGTGGATCTGCACCTTCTCGATGTCCATCAGCATCTTGGAGTGCATACTGCGCAGGCGCCCCACGCTCCTCTCCATCTGCGACAGGTCGCTCCGAGGGAAGGTGCTGCCCAGCTTCAGGCTGTGAGGCCCGGCGGAGGGAAAGCGCTCAAGCCCCTGGGGCAGAGCCCTGGAAGCCCCTTCCTTTGCTTCCACGCTTCCTTTGGCTCCAGGCCCCTGTTCTGTAAGACTCTGTGTGAACTGAACCAGCACTTAAGAAGGGCTAGAGGCCAACACGGGGGGGGGGCCTTGACTGAGGGCTGAGAGTCACTGGGCAGCTCAGCACCCCTCAGAGACCTGTGACTCAAAAGCCCCCTTCCCCAACAAATTAAATACATAAAATGTTACCAAAAAATTAGATACAAAAACAAAAGAAAAAAAATACAAAATGAAAAACGAAGTCCACTTAGTAGCCGCCATCCTGACCCTGGTCAGGGACCTTCTGCAGTACGTCCAGGTGCCCTCTGGAGCCATCTTGGTCCCCCCATCCCAAGCCACCCCGCCCTTGCCCAGGATCCCGCTGTTCCGTACTTGCGGCTCTGCTGCCGGACCTGCTCAAGCTCAAACACAGTGTAAGGCCGGATAGAACGGTGCCCGGGCATGCTGGGGATTACGGGGGTCATGGTGATGACCCTGGGCGGGGACAGAGAGAAGGGAGGGGAGGGGCGTGAGAAAGCCCACTGCTCGGCAATACCAGCCGCCCACTGCCATCTTCCTGGGAAGGCCCAGGAGCCAGGGGCGGGGCAAGAAGTGAGCTGAGTGGGGAGGCACACCCCCTGCCGTGCCGCCTTCTCCCTGCCACCGGATGCTGCGGGCGAGGCGTGGGCACTTACTGTCCAGTCACGGTTGTCTCCAGGGGACGGTCACACGACAGGCAGTGGAAATGGGCCAGGAGCTGCCTGTCGGGAATGAGATACAGCGCGTGAGAGCCAGAGAGGTTGATCCCCGCCCCGACCCCGCCGCAGAACGCGCCTGCTGGCGGCCCTGTCCAAAAGGTGGCAGATCCCTGTCCTGCTTCCTGGGAATTCACCTGGTCCTAACCATCCCTCCCAGGCGCACGCCCTGGACCAGCCGTCCAACTCGGTACCTTGTGTGTCTCTGGTGCCCCCGGGTGGCCAAGAGTGGTATTTTCCTTAGCCAGGTTCCTAAGGGGCATCTGGGTCATCTCTCTGCCCCAGAAATCCAGTGTACCGCAATCCAACCTCGAGAGCCTTGGGACTCCCAACTCCCTTTCTCCATTATCTGAAGGATCTGGCCAAGACGTTCAACTCTAGAATGCAGCTCCTCCACCTAATGGACTGTTCTGGGGAGAACCGGCTATGCACTGCTCATCTGGGACTACCCAGCCTACTACCGTCGGGTCCTCTCTGTCCTCACCTCCGCATGGCAGCTGCCTCGTCTGCCTGGTAGAGTGGAGAGCGCTCTTTGAGCTGCTGCCGCAGCGATTTCCAGCGTTCCTCCAGCATCTGCTTCAGTGGGTCGAGCTCCAGGCGGTCCAGCTGGGAGGTGGGTACCAAATGAGCTTAAGGCAGCAGAGAGATGGGGGAAGGGATCCAGCCTTGGAGGAAGTGGTGGCGTCCTGACCGCAGAGCCTTGCGTGGAGAGCAGCCCAGTCCGCCACGCATCTTCTCCCTTCTCCTTCCCGAGGTGAGGGTAGCCCTCACCTTGCTGTCCATCTCTGCCAGGAGCTTGTCCAGAAGCTTCTGCCAGTCCTGCTCTTGTCCGCTCATCTTGGCCACCAGTTCCTGCATCATGTGGTTCAGCTGCTCTGTGGTGGCGTCAAACTGGATCCGGCTCACTTTGGATGCCAGAGCACTCTTGTCGGCTTTCTGCATGAGAGAGCAGCACAGGGTGGGGCTGTTCCTCCAACGAGTCTGCTCCATCCCATCCCTCTGGCTGGCGCCTCAGCCCCAACTCCTGCACCGACTTGGGAGATGACAGGCTCCTGGGGTCTGGTGCTCACCACATCGATCTCCATTTCCAGGTGATCTCTGTCAGCCTTTTCCTTCTCCAACCTCTCTATGCCCTGGTACAGCACCTGGGGACCCACCGAACAGAGAGTGTGAAGAGCGGGCAGGGGCCGGCAGGGGGATGAGCCTCGTCTTCCTCCCAGGCGCCCTGTGGCTGCTCACTTCTATGTCTTTCTGCTTCTGCCGATGGTCCTCAATGAGGTTGCTGGTAGTGATGTTGAGCTTCTCACAGTCGCCCTGGACTTGCAGGATGGCGCTCTGCACGTGGCCCAGAAGCTCCTCATCCTGCAGCACGACAGGGAGGCTCTTGAGGGGATGCGGGGCTAGCCTGTAAGCAGTCTCCTAGTAGGCTGCTTTTAGGACTGAGAATGCCAGGTGCGGTAGTGCTGGCCTGTAATGCCAGCACTCAGGGAGCTGACTGAGACAGTGAAGTCTGGCCTACACAGTGAATCCTGCCTGACGAACAATACAAAAGCCGGGGAGAAGCTCCACACCGAAAGGCACTTGTTACCACACCTGGCGACCCGGTCTTCAACCCGACTCCCCCACCCCGACCTGTATGTTGGAAAGGAAGGACTGCCTCCTGCAGGTTGCCCTTTGACTCCTGCCAGTGTGCCGTGAGCTGCACATACACACATACACACACACACACTATTGTTAGAAACAAAACCATCACCCAACACATGCGCTCACTTCAAACCCATCCTGGCTTTCTCAGTGGCACTCACGGACAACTGTTCCCTTAGCTGGATATAGTCACCAGTTCCCCCACACGCTGGTAGACTGGCGTCATGGCCTGTGGAGTCATCAGATGACCGAGGCTCAGATGTGCTATGCTGTCCCATGGGCCCAGAGAGGTCAGATTGGAGGCCACTAATCTGAACCAAATCTGAACTGCTGCATCCAAGAGCAGACACCAAGTTCTGGTGGTCACCCTGACCCCAGCAGCAAGCCTTCCCTCTGTGGGAAGGGGGACCTAGAAAGTGCTGGAAACACTGGCAGTCCAAGGAGCCGCGTCCTGCAGTTGTGCCTGCGTTCCTTCGCCCCGTCATGGGCGCAGATCCACCTACTAAGCCCACCCTTCCCACACTCTTTCTCCAAAACCAGCTCTGCTGCTGCTTTCACTGTGACCTGTGTGAGGGCCGGGCCGTGGGTTCTGCTGACGGGCTCCACCGTGGAAATCCAACCTCGAGCTCTGGCACCCCTCTCTGTAGACTGCTGTCAGCCATGGCCTCTCTTGGCCTCAGGGAAGGCAGCGCTCCACCAGGGACCACCCCCAGCGGCCCCACGAGGGAGCTGAGCGGAGACGCACCTGACTCTGCAGCTTGGCCTTCTTGGACGGCCTGGAGGCGGCCAGGCTGCTGACCATGTCCTGAAGCTGCTCGTAGCGCTGGACCAGCAGGCTCACTTGGTGGCCCACATCCAGACTGCAGGCTGGACAGGTGGCTTCAGGGTCAAGCTGGCCGGGTAGCAGGGTTCTGGGTGACTTCTGTGGGCTTATGCTCATGGACAGCAGAGTGGAGGAAGAGCTCAGCATGCTCTCGATGATGGTCCTGAGCTTGTCCAGCTGGATGCAGGACAGACATGAGGGGCAGGGCAGAGAGGCAGGTCAAGGCCACGTCTAACCACGCGTGTGGCATATCCTGCCACACTCTCTCCTGCCGTGAGACAGGACAGCCACGGCTGCCTCAGTACCAACACAGAGGATGCTGCACACAAGAAACAGTAGATCTCTCTCGGTCACGTAGATTTGCGAATACCTCTTCAGCCAGCAGGCAGCATTCATGACAATAAAGCATCTGTGTGTGTGTGCGTGGCGGGGGTGGGGGGTGGGGAGTGGGGGGGTGGGGGGGTGTTCCCCAGCCAGACTACGGGTCCAGTCTAAGGACATGGCTCCTGTATCTAAACCCTAAAGGGGTGTTCTCCCGGGGCTCTTGCAGTACTGTGGGTGTGAATAGTGGGCTTGCATATGCTCTCTCTCGCTCTGGATAAAGGGACGTGGGGAGTGTGAATACAGCTGCTCAGCCTGGTCCTCCCGCGCCCCTCTTCTCCCCATGACCTCAGCTGGTTACTACCAATGATTGGTCCAGGGTAGCCACCTGGATTCAAGAGCAACCAACCCAGACCTGCTGAGGATGCTGCCCGGCTCCAAAAGGGGGCGTGGTCACACAGCATCATCCCCTTCCTCGTGGGCCCCGACACCAAATGCACCGCGCAGGGCTGGAGGAATGGATCCTAACGGCTCAAAGGCGGAAGCAATCCAGCTGCCCAGCTGGTGAGTGGATGTGGGAGCGCGCTGCTGCCACAGATGGGATATTTTTGAGTCACAGGAAAAGCGGATCCCGGGGCTGGAAGGACGGCTCAGCGGTTACGGTTACGAGCATTTATTGCTCTAGGCGGAGGCTCAGCACGCACATGATGGTGCCCAACCATCTGTAACTCCAGTTCCAGGGGACCCTGCTGCCCTCTTCTGGACTCTGAGGGGACTGCACGCATGGAGCGTACGTACGTACGTACATACATGAGGACTAAAGACCCAAAACGTACAATAAAAATAAATTTATAAAGATTAAAAAATAAATAAAATGAAGGCCTGGAGATACGGCCCAGTGGGTAAGAACACGTATGACTCATCCGGAGGACCCGAGTTTAATTTCCAGCACCCACATCGGGTGGCTAAGATACCCGTAACTACAGTCCCAGGGGTCCAGTGCCTCTGTGCTCCCCACACACACGGCATGGGCTCGCTAGATATAATTTTAGAAAAAGGGCTGACACCACTGAGCACGCTAACGTGGACAGGGAGGGCTCTCGGGGCCTCAGCCTTAGACAGAGGACTGTGGGCAGCTAAGGTGTACTGAGAGCATAGCAAAGCATAGCACACCAATACAGTACCAAATGCCCACACTGTACGGGCTGAGTAGCTTGTCCTTCTATATTTACAAATACACACACACACACACACACACACACACACACACACAATGGTGGGAGAAAAAGAGGCCGTGGATTTGAAAGAGAACAAGGGAAGGTTATGGAAGAGCTTAAGGGAGGGAAGAAGGAGAAAATGACATAATTACATTGCAATCTCAAAAGAATAAAAAAATTATTAAAAGTAACAGGTATAAAGGTATGTTTTTGATACGCGTGTGTGCAAGGAGGGGGGGGCGCTGTGTCTCAGCTCCTGCACGGATTGATGCCCGTGTCCTTGAACTTTGACCTCAGACCCAGCTTTGCCCTAGCCAGTCACTCCGCCACACACCCCCCCCCCCCGCACTTCCACGTTTTGGGTGGCAAGTGCCCCCATCGGCTCATGCATTTCAACAGGCCCACAGCTGCTGATTCCTTTGTGCAGATGGACACGTCACCTGCCAGCTTCCTGCTCTAGCCGCCCTGCTCTCCCTGCCTGCCACCAGACAGCAGACTCCAGCCTTCTAGAACTGCGAGCCAAAATCAACCCTGTTCTTCTCTAAGTTGCTTCTGGTCATGGTATTCTGTCACAGCAACAGAAAAGCAGCTCTACACACAGCCCGGACGCGGGCTGCCCTCCCTCCGCCCCTGACTCTGGGAGGGGCCCTCGGGCCTCTCCATAGACTGTTCACCTGATCCTGCAGGTAGAGAGAGGCTTCGGAGACTGAATTCTCCATGGCAGCCTTGCCTCGTTCTTGGCTGGCTCTCAGCTCAGACAGCTCCTTCTCTATGTCAGACACGGTGACTCTGCAATGTTCGAAGAACAGTTAGTCCTACCACCGACCCAGGGACCCGAGCTAAGTGGGGGAGGAGGGTGTCTAGCTGCTGGAGATGCAGCAGGATGGGCGCATCAGGACCCTCTGTCTTGGGGTCCAAAGAGGGCCTGTGGTGGGACATGGCCCAAGGAAGGACAGTGAAAGAAACATCTCCATGCTCCTCCCAGACCTGGTGCCAAAGTGTGGGGAGTGTGGGGGAGCTTTCTACCAGATCCTGAAAAGACAAGGGCAACCCCAAGAGCATGTACAGTCCAGATGAGGCACAGTGGTCAGTGCAGGGCATGGGGAGACAGTATGCTGCCTCCTACTGCCTGTGCCTTAACCGTGATGCCAGCCAGGACTGCCAGCCAGGACACCAGCTGCAGAGAGAGGGTGTCACCTGAGGATGCCCAGCTGCAAGCCCAGCTGGGTAGGCTTCTCTTCCTTCCCTGAATACATTTCACCTTCCAGAGCCTTCTGTATCTTGTCCAGCTACAAGCACAAGGGAAGCAAAGTGTCGGGTAGGCCTGAGTGTCTACTTCCTGAAGGTGGCCCTCTGGATATCCAGCAACTCCCCCCTTCCTCCCCCTCCCCATCTCATGGATGGGGCTGCTAGCAATGGACACCCACCAGCAGCCTCTTGCAAGGGCCTCTCTCTCTAGAGAGTCCCTGCTAGGGCTCCAAGGCTGTCACGTGTGGTGTGAGGCGCCAACGTGGCTAACTGGTCCATCTCTGGGTACCCATCTGCGTGACTGATACCAGGTTGTGTTTTCTGTGTGACTGTGAGAGGATGCACAGCGTAGCGCGTGCGTGTGTGCGTGTACGCTTGCGCAGGCGCAGGCGCGAGCGCGTGCTGGGGGAGGGCTATGGCGTCCAGCCTATCAGAAGCGCTACAGAGTTTGCGTGCGTACTTTTGCCTTCTCATGCCGGATTTCTCTGCTCAAGATCTTTATGGTCTTCAGCTGCTCCTCCAGGTCCTGCGGTATGTTCTTTTTGACTGGAATATGGAGGAACCGTTAGAGAGTTAGATTCCTACTGGGCTCCCGGACTCTGTTTCCAGTCTCTCCCCACCCCCATCCCCCCATAATGATTTGACCCCAGAGATTATCATCCCTAGTGACTGGGCAAAGAAGTAGGAAACCGGGGAGAGGACCAGCGTTGTCCACAAAACCTCACCTGCAACTCCCTCCCCACTCCACCCCCCTGCGCACACCCGCCCACCTCCCTCTCCCTTAGTCCGCACTCCCCTACCCCCCCCACCACCACAAGGGCCTAAAAGTTTGCTTGGCCCCCTCTCTGGAATCTGCCCCAACCCTGCTGGCTTAGTTTCACACTTCACTACCAATTCATTAGGCCTCTCCATGAGCTGCTGCTGCTGCTGCTGCTCTGTGCGTGGAGTCAGGTGTGGGTAGAAGGGTGCTTTGCTGGGGGGTGGGGGGTGGGGATATATGACACTGAGCAAAGGCTCATTTCCCTCGGGGCAAATGACACTCACTCATGTTTGAGATCAGACGCTGGAATTTCTCCAAGTCAGTCTGGCTGGCTTGTTCCTCTTCTAGGTCCATATTTATGTGATCCTTCAGAGCCACATAAAGGCTAACAATCTCGCCCATCAGACGAAATGTTTCCACGGCCACTGGGAAGTTTGGAGCAAGTCTCTCCAGTGACTCCTGCCGCTCACTAGTGCTCTCACTTCCTAGTGAGACTCGATTAGAGGAGTCTAGAGTCCTGAGGTCAGCCATGTCTTGGGCAGTCCGGGTAGCCGATCCAAACTGGCTCCTGCTTGGATCCCAAATGTCCCGGCCAGATTCATCAAATGGGCCACGGTAGTCCAGTGTTTGAGCTAGGTATGTCGGGACTTGATCTGATTCCTGATGGTCCATGACAGGATGTATCCCGGCTTGATATGGGTGACGCCCTGTCTCTGCCTGGAATGTTGGGAAGCCATGAAACTTTATACTTGGTGTTAGGAAGCTTGGCTGACTTGGCTGTCGTAAACCTACTTGAGATGCACCAGGTTGAATGAAGCCAGGTTGAGCGAAGCCACGAGCAAAAGCAAGAGGTTGTATAAAATCAGACGTTTGTGCACCAAGTTGAGTCCAGCTAGGTGTGTCCACAGCAGGCCGAACCAAACCAGGAGGGCCTGCGCCAGGCCGAACCAAACCAGGAGGGCCTGCGCCAGGCCGAACCAAACCAGGAGGGCCTGCGCCAGGCCGAACCAAACCAGGAGGGCCTGCGCCAGGCCGAACAAAACCAGGAGGGCCTGCGCCAGGCCGAACAAAACCAGGAGGGCCTGCGCCAGGCCGAACCAAACGAGGAGGGCCTGCGCCAGGCCGAACCAAACGAGGAGGGCCTGCGCCAGGTCGAACCAAACCAGGAGGGCCTGCGCCAGGCTGAACCATCCCAGGCTGCATCATACCAAACCCAGCTGTCCCAGGCTGCACTGAACCAGGCTGATCTGCTCCAGGCTGCACTGAACCAGGCTGATCTGCTCCAGGCTGCACTGAACCAGGCTGATCTGTTCCAGGCTGCACTGAACCAGGCTGATCTGCTCCAGGCTGCACTGAACCAGGCTGATCTGCTCCAGGCTGATCTGCTCCAGGTTGCAGTGGGCTACGCCGACCCATGCCAGGCCGCAGTGATTCAGGGCTTTCTTCCCCAAGCTGCAGAAAGCCAGGCTGATCCATGCCAGGCTGCACCGGGCCACGCTGAACTGCACCAGGCTGCATCAAGCCAAGATGATCTGTGACAGGCTGCATGGCGGGACCCTGAACTGCTTCTGCCTGCATCAGGGCACGCTGATCTATAACAGATGGCACCAGCCCGGACGGGACTACCCTAGGCTGCATAAGGCTACGATAAATTGTAGTAGGATCCATAAAACCATACTGAAACATTCTAGGCTGTGCCAAGCCTTGCTGGCTTATGCCAAGTTGCACCGAGCCAGGTTGAGGTGCTCCAGGTTGTGCCAAGCCAGGTAGTACCAAGCCACGTTGTGCCAAGCTAGGTAGTGCCATGCCAGGTTGTGCCAAGATAGGTTGTGCTAAGCCAGGTAGTGCCATGCCAGGTAGTGCCAAGCCAGGTTGTGCCATGCCAGGTAGTGCCAAGCCAGGTTGTGCCATGCCAGGTAGTACCAAGCCAGGTTGTGCCATGCCAGGTAGTGCCAAGCCAGGTTGTGCCATGCCAGGTAGTGCCAAACCAGGTTGTGCTAAGCCAGGTTGTACCAAGCCAGGTTGTGCCAAGCCAGGTTGTGCCAAGCCAGGTAGTGCCATGCCAGGTTGTGCCAAGCCAGGTAGTGTCATGCCAGCTTGTGCCATGCCAGCTTGTGCCAAGCCAGGTTGTGCCAAGCCAGGTAGTGCCATGCCAGCTTGTGCCATGCCAGCTTGTGCCATGCCAGCTTGTGCCAAACCCTGTTGAGCTCTGCCAGGCTGTACCAAGCGCTGCTGACTGATTCCAGCTTGGGCCAAGCTACTCTTACCTGCATCAGGTTGTATTATAGCACGGTGATCCCTTATAGGCTGTAACCAATCAGCTTGACCCATGACAGTTTGCACCAAACTCTGCTGTGTAACACTTGGCTGCATCAAACCATACTGGCTTATAACAGGTGGGAGCAAACCAGGTAGATATGCATCAGGCTGCACCCAATCACTAGGAAATGCACCAGGCTGCACCATGCCTGGCTGAACCTCACCTGGCTGCAACACACCAGGCTGGACTGCACCTGGCTGCACTAGGCTAGGCTGGACTGCACCTGGCTGCAACACACCAGGCTGGACTGCACCTGGCTGCACTAGGCTAGGCTGGACTGCACCTGGTTGCAACATGCCAGGCTGGACTGCACCTGGCTGCAACATGCCAGGCTGGACTGCACCTGGCTGCAACATGCCAGGCTGGACTGCACCTGGCTGCACTAGGCTAGGCTGGACTGCACCTGGCTGCAACATGCCAGGCTGGACTGCACCTGGCTGCACTAGGCTAGGCTGGACTGCACCTGGCTGCAACATGCCAGGCTGGACTGCACCTGGCTGCAACATGCCAGGCTGGACTGCACCTGGCTGCACTAGGCTAGGCTGGACTGCACCTGGCTGCAACATGCCAGGCTGGACTGCACCTGGCTGCACTAGGCTAGGCTGGACTGCACCTGGCTGCAACATGCCAGGCTGGACTGCACCTGGCTGCAACATGCCAGGTTGGATTGCACCTGGCTGCAACATGCCAGGCTGGACTGCACCTGGCTGCACTAGGCTAGGCTGGACTGCACCTGGCTGCAACACACCAGGCTGGACTGCACCTGGCTGCAACATGCCAGGTTGGATTGCACCTGGCTGCAACATGCCAGGTTGGACTGCACCTGGCTGCACTAGGCTAGGCTGGACTGCACCTGGCTGCAACACACCAGGCTGGACTGCACCTGGCTGCACTAGGTTAGGCTGAACTGCACCTGGCTGCAACATGCCAGGTTGGATTGCACCTGGCTGCAACATGCCAGGCTGGACTGCACCTGGCTGCACTAGGCTAGGCTGGACTCCTAGCTGCAACACGCCAGGCTGGACTGCACCTGGCTGCACCGCGCCAGGCTGAACTGCACCTGGTCGCGCCACGCCTGGTTGCACCACGCCAGGCTGAACTGCACCTGGTCGCGCCACGCCTGGTTGCACCACGCCAGGCTGAACTGCACCTGGTTGCGCCACGCCTGGTTGCACCACGCCAGGCTGAACTACAACAGGTCGCGCCACGCCTGGTTGCACCACACCAGGCTGAACTGCACCTGGTCGCGCCACGCCTGGCTGTACCATGCCAGGCTGAAGTGCACCTAGTTGCACCATGCCTGGTTGCACCACGCCAGCCTGAACTACACTTGGCTGTGCCACAGGAAGGTGATCTACACCAGGCTGCACAAAAGCACGCTGATCCATTCTAGGTTGTCCCAAACCATCCTGAATTGCACCAAATTGCGTCAATCCAGGTGCATATGCACCTGGTTGTACCAGTCTATGGTGATCCATTCCAAGTTGTACTAAACCATGTTGATCTACACTAGGTTGTACCAAACCGGGCAGATATGCACCAGGCTGCACCCAGCCTTGCTGGTCTGTGGTTGGTTGAACCCCACCAGGCTGACCTGCATCAGGTTGTACCAAACTAGGTGGGTATACACCAGGTTGAATCATGCCAGGCTGGCCTGTACCAGGAGGTACCAAATGTTGGTCTGTGCCAGGCTGTACTAAACCACTCCAATCTGTGCTAGGTTGACCTGTTGCCGGCTGTGCTAAATCTTGCCGTGTTGCCCCAGACTGCACCAGATCCTGCTGTTCTGTCCCAATGGGCATTGAACTACGCCCATCTACACCGGACCGCACCAAGCCAGGCTGCACATCGGCATGCTGATCTACACCGGACCGCATCACACCGTGCTGATCTGCTTCAGGCTGCCTCAGATCACGCTGCTCTGTATCAGGTTGTGTGAAGCCAGGTGCTTGTAAGCTGGGATATCCAAGACCTTGTTGATCTGCACTAACTTGCATCAAAGCAGGTGATACCAAGCCATATTGATCTGGAAGAGATGGAGGGAATGCAAGCTGATCTATGCCAGGCCTTACCAATCCCTGCTGATCTACACCAGGGGGGATCGGTCCTTGCTGACCTGGGCCTAGTATCACAGATCCACGCTGATCTACGCCAACTGGTACCAACCCTTGCTGCTCTGTGCCAGGAGGCATCATCTCTTGCTGACGTGTGCTGAATGGAACAGCAACCTGGGTTGTAGTAGGTTTTTCCAGTTCTTGTCGGTCCCTGTCAGGTGCCGACGGTGGCCGCATGCTACTCTGATCCACACCAAGAGCTGTGGATCCCTGGTCGTCCATTTCTGGTGGTAATACACCTAGCTGAGGCATAGTGTGGGGTATCACAGCATGAGGGTGAGGACCAGAATGCGGCATTGCAGGCTGATCCACGCCAGGTGGTCCAAACTCATGCTGGTCTGACCTCGGGAAGACTTGACTCTGATGAATGAGCATACTCTGGTCTCTGACTGGGGCTAAGTCCTGCTCACTTGCACCAGGCTGTTGTTCATCTACTCTTGGTTGTTCGGAAGGTACTGGCTCCCTAGTCCTCCTGTGCTCGGTCTCTAATGTGTCCTGGAATGGCTCACGGGTCTGTGGGTGCTGGTCTTGAACTCCAGAACCAGATCTCTGGTCTTTGCTAGTGACATGTTCAGGGGAGTGCCCGGCACCAGGGGTTAAGGGTTGTTTTGGACCACTCATGGATGCCAGAGGCTGGTCAGCAGCTGAGGTCTTGCGGAGCGTTCCACTCGGAAGGAGGTCGCTCGATGTCATCTTGCGTCTGCCAAATGTTGATGCTGATGAATCTGAGCTCTGAGCGAAGAAGAGGAAGAGGGAAATTGGGAGCTGAAGGGAAAGCCGTCTTGGGTATTTGACTGGGATCATTTAAGGCCCTTGCAGAAGAGAAACTGTGTGTGTGTGAGAGAGAGAGAGTGTGTTATGTTTGTGTAAGTGCGTTTGTGTGTTATGTTTGTGTAGGTGTGTGTAAGTGTATTTGTGTGTGTGGTGTTTGTGTGTGGTGTTTATGCGTGTGTCTGTGTGTGTTGCCCATGTATGGGTGTGAGAGTATGTGTAGATGTGTGTGTTATATTAAGGATTAAGCCTGGGTCTTGTGAATGCTAGGCAAGTCTTCTACCACTAAACCATATTGTTAACCTTTTGTTTTACTTTTTAGATTGAGGCAAGGTCTCCACAGATAGTCCTGGCTAGCCTTGAACTCACTCTGTGGCCTCTCTGCCTCAGCAGTTGGGATTACAGGCCTGCTAGGTTTTTGTTATTTGTTTCAAGACAAGAACTTGAATTCCCTATGTAGCTGAGGGTAACTTCTCACCTTCTGCTTAAGCCTCTAGGGTGCTGGTATTACTGCGCACCACGGTACAGTTTGTCAGCGCTTGGGGGGACTGGTCTCGGCATCGTGTGCATGCTGAGTGTTCTACCAACGGGACTACAGCCCCAGCTCCAGGTCTGGCTTCTTAAGACAGCCGCCAGGTCAGCCTTGAACTCACAACCCTCCTTCCGTACCTACTGGGATTCCAACCACTCTCAGTCCCAATCCGCTTACAAAGACCTTTGTGATGACGTCTTATCTGCAAGATCCAGAGAACTCTCACTCGAGAATCTTAACTTCACCAAACCTGCAAAGTCCTTTTGTCATTTGGAGGTCATAATGGAAGTTTTTAGGGAAACAATGCGGTAGATGTTCTTGGGGTCTAACAACTCACTACAGCTACTAAAGACACATTCTGTTGAAATCCTAGAAAAATGGACACAGCAGCTACAGCAGTTGTGGAAAAACAGAGCCCTAGAGAAAAGGCGCTGTTTTATTGAGGGCGTCAGATGAGAGTCCCTAACAGATGAACAGAGCTGGTTCTAGGACCAATGTAACTTGGTTCTGAATTATTCACTGACTCAGTGGACGAAGACATCTGCACCAAGCCTGATCTGAGTTCAACCCCCGGACCCACATGGTGGGAGAAGGAAGTCGTCTCTTTAGGGTTGTTCTCGGACCTCCACACAGGTATCCTGGAATGCACACTCCTACACACATACACAGAGTCAAAAAAAAAAGATTTCTATTACTTAGTTATTTTTGAGATAGGGTCTCACTATGTAGTCATGGCTGGACTGGAACTCTTGATGCGGACCAGGGAGTCCTGCCTAAGAAGGGTCATGTGAAAATAACTCGGGCTTGCCAAGGACGTGGTGATCGTGTCCAACCACCTCAGGACGGACAGACACCTTAGCAAGGGGCCTCTTTGCTAAACCCTGTTTCCAGTTCTGGTCACCCTAGCCTGTGAGTGCTGAGGGATGCATGCCTTTTAGGATGGAAGAGGAAGCTCGAGAAGCTACAGAAGCATCATTCCTCTCCCCCGCCCCCCACCCCGGTGCCCTGGAAAAGCTCAACAGCGTGGGCACCCACGCTGTCTAGGTGGAAGGAAGCTCAGAGAGCAAGTAAGTTCTCTCCATGTCACTGTTTGGCCTCTAAGCTGGGGTAACAAACAACAGGTAGACAAAGCATGAAGGCACGCACCCCCAGGCGTTCCTCTGGCTCACTCATGCCAGAGTCATCTTGGAAGAAATGTCTTAAATATCCACACTATAGAATTACAGAATAAATTACGAGCACCCAAATGCCAGCATATTTGACAGTGGTAAATATGAAAGCTGTTCTGGGGGGACCACCCCCCAACCAGTGCGCCTGCTCGGGACCCCTGTGATTACCCCTCTCGAGCTCTTCCAGCCATCAGTGATTGCTTGTTCCAGTTCTTCCCAGGTGACCATGGTGATTTCTTCTCCACCCGGAGAGAGATTCAGTTTTCGGCTTAAATTATCCTGTCAGTGACAGATGAACACACATACACACACACACACACACGTGTAAGCATGAGAGCTTGTACACAGACACCCAGCAGACCTGGACCAACAGAGTCGAGTGGGAGCTACCAACAGCTTCCAGCCCCAGGAAGATTGGCCTTCAGTGACTGGCCGACTGCTTCTTTGTCTCACGTGGACCCCGAATAGAGTCCTGAGCAGAGATAGCAAGGACTGGCCCTCTGTCCAGGAGTGGTACCGCCTACTGGCAGAGGACGTATACCCCCTATTCCCAAAGGATACAGATACACAAGGGGACATTGTGATAAGCACTAGAGAGAAGCCAGGCCGAGGAGAAGCCCTCTCTCTCCCGGAGCTAGCCCATATTACCAGGTATTCTTCTCGGCTTTTGACTATCTTCTCGAGATCGTTAATGCGCTGAAGGAGTTCCTGGAAACAGAGTTTGAAAATGGACCATCACTCAGCCTTCTTCCTACGGGCACACGCGTGCACACGTATGTTCACGCACACATACATGCACATGGACCCTGTCTTGGTGCGAGGGAGAGAAGTAAATGAGGTGTGTCCAGCCTAGTGAAGGAAGGGACCATTTCTAGTTTCTACCTAGGTTTACCTGGCGGGTAATGCCAAGTTCCCAGTTCTTTTCCTGGTCAACAGGAAGGAGGGAAGTGGATTGCAGTGGAGAGAGTAGAACGGGGGTCCCCTGTGCCCAGTCAGGGGTGCAGCTGCCGGACCTGACTGAACCTCAACCTAGCCCTCCAGCACGAGGCCCACCTTGTCTCTTCAAAAACAAGTGCCAGGCATCTCCGCGGTGCCTGGAGTCTGAGCCATAAATGGGGAAAAACCTTCGCGGGTCCGGGCAAGCCGCCCAGTACCCCAGTGGTTCTCTACAACTTGCTCTGACCTTAGACTCTGATCCAGAGTCTAAGACTGGATTCCAGACCCTCCAAACTTAGAAGTCCGGAAATAGCCGGAGGAGGTGCTGTATACGGGTCATTACGGTCCTCGGGAGGTGGCTAGAAGGGTCAGGAGGACAAGGTCAGCCTTGGCTAACATAGCTAACTTCAAGGTCAAAGGTCAGCTGGAATACAAGGAGATCCTGTTCCAAAAAAAAAAAAAAAAAAAAAATTTCCAAAAAAACAACTGAGAAAATGAAGTCTCCTTCCCAGAGCGAAGCCGAGGGGCGTGAGGATCCCTGGGCCTGCCCAATATCCGGGTTGGGACAAAAGCTGGAGATCCACCCCAGGGCTTGGCCTCCTGTGGCCTGTCTGGAATCACTTCCTCCTTTTGTGCCTCTCTCCACCGTTTCTTCCCGATTGTCCCGTCCTTCCTACAGGGCTACCTCGTCCTTCCTACAGGGCTACCTGTAGCCCCCTGACCTGATCTGCGTTAGAAGACAAGCCTGCATCTGTTCGACTTGAGCTGCCTCGCTTTGTGTGTCTACACACAGGACAGCGTGTGTGAGGAGCCGTTGGGGCAGACTTCTTCCTCGGGTCAATCCTAGGCAAGGTGAAAGCACCCCCAGCCTTCCGGCGTGCGCATCTGTAACCACGGGGCGCTGGTGTCCGACTCTCCATCCCAACCCCCCAGTGTCGTTGGGTCTCACTATACACCCCTGATTTCTCTATTTTCACCTGTCAGAAGCCCTAAGTAAGTGGCATCCTGAGTGGATGTGCACAGTTGACGTGGGCACAGGGGACCCCAGAGCTGCAGAACCACAGAGGAACGTCGAAGCAACACACACACACACACACACACACACACACACACACACACACCCCGCCAGGCTCAGGGGAAATGGTAAAGCCTTCCTCTGGTCCAGTGTGGATGCTGACAGAAAACATCCACCACAGCACTCCTCCACTTCCCAGAAATTTACAAATGGAAGGCTGCTCCCCCCTAGAGATGGTGGCTCCTGCTGGGATTAGCTGAGCCTGCCTCCTGGGTCAGCTGTGCGTAATAAACACACTCAGTGTGGGGCTGTCCTAGAGCTGTGAGTGAGTCAAAGCGGGCCTTGAGCCCCAGGTTTCTCACCCTGAGAACAGCGGGAGTTCGGTTGCTCCCCACTTTTTTAGCCCTGGCCAGAACCCAACTAAATATTAATTACTGCCTGCTTCACAGAAGGTCGAAGTTAGCAAAGGAATGTGGCTTGTTTGGTGCTTATCTGCGCTGGAGCTGGAAGCCTAGGGCTTCCCATTTACTGATAGGGTGTGTCTTCCTCTTTCCCCTCTGGGACCACACCTTATGCAGAAGGTGCCCTCGCAGGACTTAGACTTGAGCTCCACATGCAAATGAGGCTACTCCAGTATCCTTGTCTTGACCAATGGCTCCCGTCACTGGGTACCAAAGACCCTCCCCTGCCTTTATCCTGCATATGTAACAGCCCTTGCTTTAATAAGCCGGGAGATATTTCACATAGGTCTCCAATCAAGGACACGGTGGGTGCGAGGTGACCGCCAGGTCCCCCTTGGCTTCCCGCCTGGGAGCCTCTGCCGGAGCCACCTGGCAGAACCAGGATGTTTTATGTATTCTACAACAACTGGGGTGTGGAGATTTCTCCATCCAAGAGCCTGGACCATTCAACCCACCCCCACACACACACACCTGCCCCCCATCCCCACTGAGGTGGTGTGTTTTCTTCATTCCTTTGCCGCCCCCTGGCTGTCGGAGGCTGAGCAAGCCCTCAGCGCTCCTCTACCCCCAGACTGGCCTACAGCCTGCTGTAGCGACTGGCCTGCCCAGGTGCCACTGCGGTCCCAGGCGAGGACCACCATTCCTTATTTAAGAGGCGTGGCCTTGTTGGAGGAAGTGTGGCACGGGGGGGGGGGGTTGCGGGGGAGGGTAGGGGTGGGGGGCTGGGGGGTGGACTTTGAGGTTTCAAAAGCTCAAGCCAGCCCCAGCTCTCTCTTTTCTCCTCTGCCCGAGGATCTGGAGAAAGAGCGCTCAGTTACTTCTCCAGCACCATGGTTGCCTGTGTGTGCCTTTCTCCCCGCCACGATGGAATAATAACCCTCTGAAACTGGAAGAGAGCCTCAGTGAAATGCTTTCTTTTCTAGGAGTTACCCTGGTCATGGTGCCTCTTCACAGCAATAGAACGAGTAAGATACGTGTGTAGCCCTGGCTGGCCTGGAATTGGCTATGCAGACCACGCTGGCTTGAAAGAGATCCTTCTGCCTCTGCCCCCTGAGTGCTGGGATTAAACGAAGCACCCACGCCAGGATGGTCTCAATATTGTCAGCTACCCGCTAGTCAGTTTGGGTTTGATTGGTATCTTGATGAGTTATTAACGACTCTAGGAAGCAGGAGATGGGGCTGGAGAGATGGCTCCGTAGGTAGGAACACTCACTGCTCTTCCAGAGGACCCAGGTGTAGAGTTCCTTGCACTTACACGGCGGCTCACAATTATCTGTAGCTTCAGCTACTTCCAGGGGATCTGACGCCCTCTTCTGGACTCCTCAGACACTGCATGCATGTGGGGCATAGGCACACATGCAAGCAAAACACTCGCACACGAAAATAAAAACCAAACAAGTCATAAAAAGAAATGAAAACGAGCTAAGGGAGGAGAGTTGGGGTGAAGGGTCGCCCCACTTGCGAGGTGTGATTCCTGCGGTGTCCTCACCTCGGTATTCAGCTCTGGGGACTCTTGCTCCTTGCGGTGGGCTTCTTTCAGGACATGCACATCTTCTATGAGTTCTTGGAGCATATTTATGGACTGCAAGACAGGGTAGGAGTTGTGTGAAGCCAGCCTTGGGGCTCCTTGTTTTTTGTTGTTGTGTTTTGTTTGTTTTTTGTTTTGTTTTGTTTTGAGACAGGGTTTCTCTGTGTAACCCTGGCTGGCCCTCGAACTCTCTCTGTAGACCAGGCTGGCCTCGAACTTACAGAGATCCGCCTGCCTCTGTCTCCAGTGTTGGGATTAAAGAGGTGCACCATCACCACCCCACTACCCCTTGTTTTGGGGAGCAGTTCAGGGGTTGGAAGGTAGCCTGGTCAGTGTACCCACCTTGGATGGGCTGATGGTTTCTTTCTGAGTCTTTGAGGGCTTTTGTGACACTTGGAGGGACGTCCCGACTGGGGACCCAGGCTTCTCCGGCACCTCCACAGTTTCATAGATCTTGGTGGACCTTGCCGGGGATATCTGCGGCGACGAGGATATGTGTAGGGACAACGACCCCGGCAGAGACATCTCCTCTCCTAACCTGAACTCGGGGTAGAGGTCAGTGATTGTGGACATGTGCTCGACATGGGAGGCGATGCCCTGCACTTTGGTATCCATGTTCTTCATCTGCTTGGTGAGATCCAGCAACTGGTTGCCCAGGTTCTGCACCTGGCTGCCCAGGTCCTTCACCTGGCTGTCCACCGCCAGCTGAACCTGGGGCAGCCTCACCATACTCCGGCGCTTCTCCTTCTCTTTGCCTGACACATGCTGGGTGCTGCTAGAGCTTCGGATCGACTCGCTTGAGGAGCTAAGGTCACTCGATGGGTAGTGGAAGTCGATAAGAACCTCTTGGAGGTTGAGGCTTTTGAGCATGGCCACTATAAGTGTGTGCAGGGCGGTGAAGTTCACCGCGCCCACCTCTGGGGTGCCGATTGCCAGGTCGGCCAGCTCCCGGAGGGAGACCCTGTTGTTGGCTGTCATCGGCGGCATCCTGCGCCCTGTTGGGAGCCACGGGGGGCACAGGGAGGAAGGGCAACCAAGCCCCTCTCGTTCCTTGCAGGCCTATGGGTCCAGCAGGGGTCTCAGGAGGTGGCCCTGCCTGCGGGTTTGTGGTCTCCAAGCTGGAGCCCTGGGCTCCGCTCTCCTTGCCCGGCTCTCAGCCGGTGGACGTTTGGAACGAGGGCGCACGGTTTGCTGCCGGGTTGCTGAGGCGCGGGACCTCGGAGATTCTAAGAACGTAAGCTGGTGCCAGCTCGTAGAGGGACCCTAACTTAAAAACTAGGGCGGAGGCTTTGGCCACACCCCAAGGCATTGCCGGTTTTTCAGTAATGCTTCCGACGAAAGGGCCGATGGGGCTGGGCCGAGCGTTTGCATTACCGACAGGTGGGTCGGCTTTGGAGGAAAGGCTGCAGTGGCCTTCTGTGGGTCCCCTGGACTCCAGCCCTCAACCGAGAGCCAGACCCACTAGCTCTTGAAGGCCACCAGGGACATGAGGGGCGTCGTGGGGACCTGCATTTCGGCAGGCAGGTCTGAGGAATAGAGCCTACGGGGGTGGGAGGGCTTTGCTCTTAGGGCCAGTTGCTAAATAATTGTGTTCGCTCAAGAGGTAGGCAAGGCTGCCCTAACCTCGTTTAGCTCAAAACAGGACTCGGGGCTCTCAGCAACTGAAGTATACTGCAGAAACAACAAACAGAAGTAACAGCAGAAAAGCTAAGAAAAGGGAATCTACGAAATTTAGATTTGTAGTTTAGTCTGAATGGGGATCAGTTCACTTTTCTATCTGCATTACCCAGCTCCAGCAGACCAAAAGGCCTGGTTCCTACTCCTCTAGGGCCTGGCTTAAAACTAGGCTGCAGGTGAGCCTCAAGCTCAAGCATTGAGCACAGCCAGGAAGCAGGCTTATTTTTTAATAATATTTTCTGGGGCAGGAGAGTTGGCTCAGTGATTATGAGTTCTTTTTGATCTTCCAGAGGACTCAGGGTTCAATTCCCAGCACCCACATGACATCTCACGACCGTTTATAACTCCAGTCCCAGGGGCTCCGATGCCCTCTTCTGACTTCCAAAGGTGCATATACATGCAATCTTAAAAAAAAACCAAAAAACTCAGTATTGTGCCTGCATGTCTCTACATGTGTCCACAGAAGCCAGAGAGGGCCCTCATCCTCTAGTAACTACCACACAGGTGTGGGGAACCAAACCCTGGTTCCCTGGAAAGGCAGGAAGGCCTAGCTGCCACCTCCAGCTTCCTTCAGGTCCCATGGCAGACACAGGGACGACAGAGTCATCTTCCACACCTCCGAGGCTTCTCTAGCTTTGACCTTTTGCTGTTGCTGAGCATCAAACCTGAGAGCTAGCACATGCTACTAGGACTCAACAGCCTGGAGCTTAGTTACCCTTGTCAAGCACATCAGGAATCACAAAAACCAACAGCAGGTGGCACTTCCTAGCTCAGGAACTGTCTGTTCTACTAGTGTTACACACATCCAGAAGAGGAAAATATAAGCTGGAAATATAAAATTTTATTTATTATTTTTTGTTTTTCAAAACAGGGTTTCTTTGTTGTAACTGGCTGTCCTGGAACTCACTCTGTAGACCAGGCTGGCCTCCAACTCACAGAGATCCACCTGCCTGGGCCTCCCGAGGGCTGAGATTGAAAAGGTGCACCACCACCACCTGGCTAAAAGGAATTGAGAAGGACCTGAGTTTTCATCTCTGTGTGTGCCTATCGGAGGTCAATCTCATGACCTCAGAAGCCATCCATCCTGCATTTACGACAGGGTCTCTTGGGACCTGCAGTGTGCCCATCAGTCAAGCTCCATCCAGCCCTTCTCCACCTTCCCACGACAAGTGTGTGCTCCCATGTCTGGCCTTGTATGTAGTGCTAGTGATGGAACTCAGCCCTCCCGATTCTGAGACTCTACAGAATTAACTCCCCAGCCCACGCCTGCAGACAGACCTAGAAAGGACTAGTTATCTACCTGACCACTTAAGAATGAGCCTCATGAAGTTGGGGGATGGCTCACAGTTAAAGCACCTGCCATGCAAGCACAAGAACCTGACCCTGAATCCTCACACTCCCCCCCCCTCCCAAAAAAAAAAAGCTAAGCATGGCTACACGTCTGGAACCCTAGCACTGGGGGCAGAAAGTAGATCCTGGGAGCTCACAGGCCGACTAGCCCCAGATCTAGTACATGAAGAGAATTAAGCACTGGACACCCACGTTTACATCCCCCTCCCGTGTGTTCTCTCCTGCCCACTAGGTTACAGCTCTTCATTTACCACCATGCTAATTATCTAAATGACTGAGTTCTTAGCTCAATTTTCTCTCCGTGGATCATTAACAGAAGTAACTTGTTTGTGTGCTTGAAAAGACCAGTGTGCACAGTCTTAATTGTGGGCTGGGAACCTTTGTCATTAAGGGATAGAAGACTGGAGAAAACTACCCAGTAGTGAAGTACAATTATACAAATGAGACTCCTTCCTGTCTAGTGGAGCCTGTACTTAAGTCCACTTCCCTTCCTGACATGGCCCTCCTCTGTTTGGCTCTGAACTGGAGCAGCTCAAAGACATACAGAACTCTGCTGTGTCTGCAGGTCTCCTGTCAGGGTGCAGACCGGAACTGTGACAGCAAGAGCAGTCTCTTCGCAGTGCAAGCAACAGCGCCACCGTTCCCAGAGAAGGGGACAGCGCATCTGTTTAGGAGCACATGGCCTAGCACATAGTAGGACCGTGGTTCAATCTCCAGAATCGCCTACATCACAAACCAGATGTACACAGATTTGCCCTCAATGCTCAGGGAAGGGGGTGGAGTCTGCAGGAGACTCTGAGCACATCCCAGTGTGGACCCTGACCATCCTGCCCTGTACCCACCATTTCCTGCACAGCCCAGACAGGGCTCTGTCAATCGAGGACAGCGGTGAGCCCCACAGTAGATGGAAGACACTAGAGACAAAGAACTTTTATTTGCATCTGCAGAGCAACACAGCTGCTGAGGAAGGGCGCTCTTCTCTAGCCCAGCAAGCTCAGTGAGAGACCCACACGAATGCTCCAGTGTTCAACGGCCGCAGGCACAGCAATTTGTGAAAGAAAATGATTCTCTATAAAAGACTTACGTCCCCCAGGGGGAGGACAACTGCACACAACAGAGCCACTCAGCTCCGAGTCCAAGCCCTCCCTCCCCTGCCTTCCCCAGAGCAGATACTCCTGAATGAAATTAGCATGGCGATCTGCCTTTTGTTCTCTCCGCCTGGGTAAGAAGTTCAGTGTCCGCTCAGGACTAAGGACCAGGGCCGATGGCAGACGTGACTGTCACGCCCCTTCTCCACTAGCTGTCTTCTATTTTAATCCTCCTCCTCACCAGCCCTGTAGTCACTTCCTAACTGCAGCCTCTGCCAGGCCCACACCCTGCCATGCAGGCCCTCCTCTGCAGGTCCAGGTCAGGGCAGCTCCGAGCTAGTCGTCCACTGTGATGTTCCGGAAGAGGTAGGCCATGGACTCGCCATTGTGGATCCTCCGAATTGCCTCGGAAAGAATCAAGCTAATGTCCACGGTCTTTATTTTCGGACACTGCAATTTCTGGAGCTCGTGAGGGACAGTGTTCGTCACCACCACCTAGTTACAAAACAACAAGGAATACAGTTTCTCACGTGCGCCACGGAGTGACTAGCAGAAAAGCATGTATTTTTTTAAAATAACTTAATTTTGTGTGCATTGGTGTGAGGCTGTCAGATCCCTTGGAACTAGAGTTACAGACAGTTATGAGCTGCCATGTGGGTGCTGGGAATTGAAGCCGGGTCCTCTTAACTGTTGAGCCATCTCTCCAGCCCCCAGAAAAGAATATTTAACATTTAACTGAATGCCCTCAGCTCAAGCTCCAAAACACATTCCGCTCGAGCGGGGTTCTTTAGTGGCTCTGGGGGCTGAACACTTCACACATGCGAGGTGAGTATGCCTTGACACGTAACCAAATGGGGCTCAACTGTAATTCATTTCTTAAGTCCTGGGATTGTAAGCTTAAAACCACATCCGGCCAAAGTACAGATTTTACAAACTGAGCATCTATGGCTCAGAACTGTCAATATGAAGACCTGAAACAAACCTTTATGCAAATCCCAATCCCTACACATCAGCCTGAACAAGGCTGCTAGCAAAAAAGTACCAGCAGATGGGTATGCACCTGGCCAGAGACTGCAGCAGCGACCTGGACTCACTCAGTGTCCTAGCCCTTCAAAGGCGACTAACCTCGTCAACCGAGGACTCCTCAATCAGACGGGGGGCTTCAGCAGACAGGATGCCGTGTGTGGCCATGACGTAGATCTTGTAAGCACCTCTCTCTTTCAGGATCTCTGCAGCAGCCACGAAACTCTCCACATCATCAATGATGTCATCCTGTAAGGAGAGACAGTTTCAACCACCCTCTACCCACTCGTCTCTGTTCTGGTTTCAGTATCATTAGAACACACGCCTGGGCCAAGACCCAAGCACCCTGGGATGGAGGGACTTCTGCCGGGCGAGTGTCAGCCTAAGGAGCAGGAGGCGCTCTAGTCAGGCACGTGTGGTAACTGACTGTCAGGGTAGCTTCCCTTTTTCAAACTCCCGACTCACTGCAGAGAGCCAGCATGAAAGGAACAGAGAAAAGGGAGCTGCTGCCAATGTGAGGGGGACACCCGTTCCCAGCGGTGACAGCGGGAAAGGCTCATCTTCAGCCCTGGGATGTTAAGGTGAGCAAGAAGCCGGTCTGAGGGGATCCAGAATCCCTAGGACGAAGGCCGTGGAGCTACATCTTCTGTGGGGAGGTACGAGGCTTTTGCATTCATAGGCTACGTGTTAATTTCCATTCAGTTACGTAAACAATTCTGTTTCTTCCTTCAAGGGGACCGAGAGAGGAAGGCTCCGCCGTCACGCGGAGACCCACACCGACCGAGCCGGCAGTGCCACCTCTGCATGATCGCTAACGCGCCATACCACGATGATTGCGATGCGTCCTCCGACGTCTCCAACCACGGTTATCGGCGGCTTCTCCTTGGCCATCATCACTAGCAAAACAAATCACGAGACCCGGTTAGTCAGGTGACCACAGCCTGGGGGCAAGCTACAGCGCAGACTAGCGCAGCCACACACAGGTCACTGCGAGTCAGAGCTGGAGGGAGCAGTGCTGCTCACAGGGACAGGAGGCTGGGCGGAAACTGATTTTAAGCTCTCCAGTAGGCACGTAAGTTCAGAGAAGGCAGGAGCAAGACTGACTCAGCCAACGGCAGCCTTTGCTCTTGCGGAGGACCTGGCTTTCACCCCAAGCACCCAGGAGACCCTACTCCCTCTTTTGACCTGTGCAAGCCCCAGGCACGCACGTGGTGCACATACGGATGTTGGCAGAACACTCATGCACATGCAATTTAAAACTGTGATAAAGTAAATTTGACATTTCATAAGGTGCACTTCTAACTGCCCCGTCCCTATCGCCACCGTGAGAATGCTTTGGCAAGGCGCTTTTCTTTTCATGGCAGCCATCCTATACGGCGTCATTCTGAACACCCACCCGCCTCTTCTCTCGGGTCAGACTGGGTAATCACGTGTGCCAAAGGTCACCAGAGTGCAGAGCGCAGGTGGGAAGATGGGCGCAGAGGTGAGCCCCCGCCCAGAGGCGCTGCCTTGGCAGTGTCCCTGGCCAGGCTGACAGAGAAATGTAGACACGCCAGCTGCCCTGCTAAAACCCGCGTGAACAGGTGATCCAGTCCAGGCGTGGCTGGCTCACTTTCTGAGAACCCGGTTCCGATACTGCAACTTGTTATTAGGTGTCTGCTCCACACATTTCCTGGGAGACCAGAACTTGAAAATGTAACTACAGGCCACCATCTTCTCCTTTACTGTACAGCAGAGGCTCCTTGGCCTAAGGGCTGCAGCCTGAG
Source organism: Cricetomys ansorgei (assembly GCA_026225945.1). NCBI lineage: Eukaryota > Metazoa > Chordata > Mammalia > Rodentia > Nesomyidae > Cricetomys > Cricetomys ansorgei. The sequence goes on along the minus strand of JAMJFZ010001895.1, from coordinate 5,334,519 downwards.
AGAAGCAGGAAGCCAGCCACGGAGGGAAAGCTCAATCTGAACCCAAGCTGGTGCCTCAACTTCCCTGTTTCTGCCTGTCGGTGTGAGAACCCAATCTGATGATGTGTACTTTCTCCCCCCTCCACCCCCCCCCACCGCTCGTTCTTTGCTCTTTTACTTGGATGAGGCACCGGAGAGGTCTCTGCTGTGCCCCAGACTCTCCTCCATGGGGAACAGCTGGACTCTCCTTTTGATCATCTATCTACCAATTGCTATTTATTACTGAAAACTCGGCTCTCAGAGACCATTCTCTGGACAACAGAGCAAACCAACCAGGGCTGGCGATGCAGCTCGCTTGCCTGGCATGCCCGACATCCTCGGTCTGACTCCTCAGCACTACATAAAACTAGGCATGGCAGCACAAACACCATCCTGATTCCAGTACTCAGAAGATGAGGCAGGAGGATAAGAGGTTCAAGGTCATCTTCAATTATGTAGGTAGTTTGAGGCTAGCCTGGCTACCCGAGACCCTGTCTCAAACAACAAATAACAGAACACCCCCCGCCAAAAAAAAAAAAAAAAAAAAAAAAAAAAAAAAAAAAAAAAAACTAGCTAAGTTCTCCGCTCTTCCTGAAGCCTTCACTAGCGGGAAGTCTTCTTTATCTTACGTGCATTGGTGTGAGGGTGTCAGACCCCTTGGAACTGGAGTCATAGACAGTTGTGAGCTCCAGGTGGCAGCTGGGTGAGTGGGTGCTAGGAATTGAACCTGGGTCCTCTGGAAGAGCAGCAGTGCTCTTGATCACTGAGCCATCCCTTCAGCCCGGGAAGTACTTCTTAGACTAGTAGTGGGAGAAAGGAGACATGCAACTCCAGGTAATTTTCGGCTCAGCGATTAACATGCAGTTCCACGGAGCCCACCTGCAGGCACCAGCGTCTGCTCTGAGTAGTCAGCTGAGCCGCGGTCCTGGGTCACGTTCTGGTCAGATTTTAATAGGTATTCATTTCCTATCATTACTAGGGCCATTTCTTCAATTTGGAAGTCACGGATGGCAGCCTGCCATGGTGAAGATGATAATCCCAGCACCCAAGAGGCTGAGGCAGGAGGATTGAGAATTTAGGCCAGCCTGGGCACTCATCAAGACCCTGTCTCAACAGAACTCAGCTCCAGTTTGGCTGTAAGTGGGCATGGAATGAACTTGCAGTTGTGTGGGAGGAAACTGTACTACTTCAGCTTCAAAGTTCGAGACCAGGTGGACAACACATTAAGATACCATCTTTAAAAGGGAGTGGGGTGTCGGGGTGCCTGGAGAGATGGCTCAGTAGCTAAGAATGCTTGCTGCTCAGTCATGAGGACCGGAGCTCGGATCCCAGCACCCATATCAGAGGGCTCACAGATGCCTGCAACTTCAGCAACAAGGGATCTGACACCCTCTTTTGGCCTCTGCAAGCACATCCAGGCGACTGCACACCCCCCTGCTCCCCCTCTCCAGGGGAAAAGGAGGCAAGGCACAGTGGTGTATGCTAGCACTTGTTAAGGCCGCTCAAGCGGGAGGATTTCAAGCCCAGCCCAGGCTGCAAAGCAAGACGGTCTCAAAAGATAGCAACCACAGAGAAGAGCATCTGTCAATAACCATGACCACAAAAACAGTCAGGTGAGAACTACCAACAGACACGAAGCCTGACGACAAGTGGATACTCAGAGAACACCACTAACCAAGAGGAAAAGAGCAGCTTTCCGAGTAGGAAGCCTGCCAGACAACATCTTAACCAAGAAGCCAGAATTGGTCTCTCCAGCAGTGGGACACACCACGTGCTTCCTGTGGCATTACCCCAAACACTCACAATTTCACTCTAAGCACGAGGACATAAACAAGTCCCAGTTAAGGGATAGTCTATGAAATAACTGGCCCGCGCTGCTTGCGTTATCAAGGTCATCAGAGACAAAGAATGCATTAAATGAGACCGCAGAATCGCCAACTGAGTGCAGTGAGCAGCCACAGATCAGGCCCGAGGCCAAAAAAAGGACAAAGGCTTTCTTCTTGTTCCACAGGTCACCGGTGAAGCCACAGGCCTGTGGGTGAAGTAACAGTCCAGCAGGGCGGTCCCGAGGGAGAATTGCACTGCTCCACTTGTACTCTGAGTCCTTAGGAGTAAAGGGGTCGCAGACTCAGGCTCAAATCACACACACAAAACACACAAGCCGGGTGGTGGCGGCGCACACCTTTAATCCCAGCACTCAGGAGGCAGAGGCAGGAGGATCGCTGTGAGTTTGAGGCCATCCTGGTCTACAGAGTGAGTTCTAGGACAGCCAGGGTTACACAGAGAAACCCTGTCTCAAAAAAACAAACGAACAAAAATGAAAACAATAAAAAAAGGAGACAGAAAACAAAACCCTACAACAGTTTTAGCTCTGGAGACTCTGTTTTTTTTTTTTTTTAAAATACAGTGTCCAGAACCAAAAATATAAAATTATGAAACCCTCAAAAAGCAAAAGAAGAAAATTAAAAGCATATTACTCTTTCTATGTAATAATACCCAAAACCAGAAAGTGAACTACAGAAAATTAACAGGCTGTGGAGAGCACCTACACTCCAGCCAGGGCCCCAAACCAACCAGCTCGGGCCAGCACCTGTGATGTCTTCGCCCTGCCAATCTCCGGACATGTCTGTGGCAGAGGAACGTGAGAACACCCCACGCCCGTGCGCAGAGCATGGTGCTCATGGGAGCCGCTCGCTGTCCGTGGAAGTGAACTGCTTGCACGTTTGGAGTAAGCGGAGCCGACTGGCCGGGTATCGGGTCAAAGGCCCCCTACCAAACCAAGCGGCAGAGGTGCCTGACGGTCCAGCCTGTCACTTCTGAAGTACAACTGGAGGCTTTGGGCTCCGCAGTCTCTACAGCTGGAGGTTATTTAACACTCACAACTCTGTCCTACGTACACTGCAAATGTGCGCTGGAACACCCAACTCTCCTTTTGTGAAAGGGGAAGTCGAGGCACCACTACTCAATTATTCTTAGCTATTCACTGTTCAGAATCTTCCTCAGTTTACACGTGAAGGCAGAGCGAGTCTTACAGGGCAGCTCCAGGCCCGGGTGCACGGTGGCGTTCTTGACCATGGGGGGCGAGTGTCGGCCGTCGTCCATGTCCAGCTCGGTGCACTGAGCTTCTCCGTGGATCACAGCCAGCCCCAGGCGCAGTCTCTCAGCGTAGGACTGGGCCCTGAGAGGAAGACAGTGGTCAGCAACAGTGACACTAATGGGAAAAGCACCCTAGTAAGCACAAGACAAGACCGCATTCCATCTTTGAGGGAGACACAAAGAACCATGTCTAAACCGGGCCAGAAGACAAAGGACTCCAGGGCTGCTGCCGGATTCTAGGTATTCTCCCCCCTCCCTAAGACACTATAAAGTCATTTCCAGAACTTTGTTCAAAATTGGCCAGGCTGGAGACATGGCTTACGCATGAGGCCCTGGGTTTGGACCCCAGCACTGTAAGACAAGGGGACACTCGCATGTCACTGTAGCATTTGAGAGGCAGGGGGCGAAAGATCAGAATTTCAACGTCATCCTTAGCTACAAACGGAGTCACAAAAAATAGCAAGACCCCTGCCTTAAAGTACAGCCGGTTTCCCTGAAAACTTGAAGGAAGAATTCCACTTCCTCCCAGAGGGAAACTGAGTAGCAGAGCGAGCAATGCACCCACTGTCTGGAACAGAAGAAGCTGCTGAGCGGACTGACAAGGGGGCGGGGGAGGGGACTAGAACCCACGACGGCCGTGGGCCCCAAACTAATTCTGACTTGAGAAGCAGCTACAGGGGGATTAGAAATGACCGGCATATTTACCTTTTTGCAGCATCAGGAGACTTAGCTACAATGACTGCATTTCTGTAATTTGGAATCTAGATTTGGAGGGAAAATAAAGAAACACTGAAACATTATTAAAAACAAAACGCCTGGTGTGGTAGTGTAAGACTTTCCTAGCGATCCAGGCTAGCAACCACGTGTGCCAGATCATGCTGACAGATCCTTCTTTATCAACTCATGGCTGCAAAGCACTGCTACGCCAACGTAACAACCCAAAGCCTTCACTTGGAAGGAAATGCCTTTTAACTTCTCTGGGAACACGTGACTAGATGCTGAGCCCGCCTGGCTGCGGCAGGCACCCAGCCTCAGCTGCAATCTGCTGCCGGGGGGGAAAAACTAGAGAGCATCTGAGGACAGGGGGGTGCTGGCGCTCCTCACTTCTTCCTGGATATACTGAAGCAGGAAAGGTGAGGCTCTAAGGTTGTCCACGGGGAAGCTGAAAAAGCCTTGTATTTCCTTTTGGTGAAGATCCATAGTGATAATGTGAGTTAAACCTGAAATTTTAAAACAAAGAATTACAAAGTTCCCCTGCAAGTACATGGCCACAGTGGACGCTAACTGGACGCTCAACTCCTGCTCCTAGCAGACACTGAGGGCACTGTGAGCCAGGGCCACAGCTGTTGGTTTCAATGAACCAGCCCAATGCCAAGGCCCGGATGAAGAGCTAAGGTGAGGGGGCGTGCTTTCTGCACGATCGTCAGTGCAGTCAAGAGTGAGGGAAGAAAAGTCAGACAGTCAAAATATGAATGCAGAGTAAATATGAAGCGGGAGTCGGAACAGAAGAGGAAGACCGCCATCAGACAGACTATGGCTACCTCAGAAAACAAACGAACAAAAAACAGAAGCAAAGCCATGTCAGAAAAGAGACTCAGTACAAGCGTGAGACACTGAAGCACCAGCGAGCCCTGTGTGAAGAACGGGGAGAGCGCTCTCAGAACAGAGGGGCCAGAGGTCCCCGGTCTCCAGAGCGGAGAGCCAGCACGCCTATTTATTTATTTATTTATTTATTTATCTTAGAGACAGGGTTTCTCTGGGTAGCCTTGGCTGTCCTGGAACTCACTCTGTAGACCAGGCTGGCCTCGAACTCACAGAGATCCCCCTGCCTCTGCTTCCAGAGTGCTGGGATTAAAGGCGTGCACCATCACTATCCAGCAGAACCAGTATGCTTAACAGATGTTGACTTTACAGGCCAGGGAGAGCGCACGGTGCCACACAGGGAGCCAAGTGAGAGCAGGGAGGGAGGAAACACGAAGACGGAAACTTTGATCAACTGACTCTTTGAACATAAAGCTTCTGAGGTCACAAGAACAACAAGCTGCCCGCTAAAATACAGACAAGGCGATGGCAAATAACAGAACAACAGAAAAAGCTGAAGCAGTTCCCGTTGCGGACAGGGAATGCTGGGAGTACTGCCTCAGCTCATGCACCCTTCCAACAGTGTAAAAGCAAACAAGTTCCATGTCACCAGTGAACAACGTGCAGAGAAACAGGTCAGAACCAGATGCTGAGGTGAACCTCATCTGCACAGGGAGAAGATACTGCTAGTGCTGGGACCCCAGGGCTCTGCTCACACTCACCAGCTTTTGCCAGCATGGACGCCAGGAGCTTGCACACGATGGAGCCCCTCTTCCTCATCTTGCTCTGCTTGCTGTAGGGGAAGTAGGGGATGACGCCAATGATATTCCTGGCACAGGCGGTCTTCAGTGCATACGCCATGATCAGTAACTCCATCACAGCTGTGTTCACGTCTCTAAAGCAGGAAAAACTCACAGTGAGCCTACACAGTACCAGCCTACGTGTAAACCTACATGTTACCAGCTTATGTTGTAAGCCTATGTGTAAACCTACACGTTACCAGCCTACGTGTAAACCTACGTGTTACCAGCCTACACGGTACCAGCCTATACGTAAACCTACACGTTACCAGCCTATGTGTAAACCTACACGTTACCAGCCTACATGCTAACAACCAGCAGAGCCCTCAACCTCAGCCACTTGGCAGGACTGCACCGTCAGACAGGGCAGGCATTCACCACCGCACGGCGTGGTCCCTCGCAAACACACGGAAAGCGCAGCAACTACTCTCTCTAGCTGAGTCAGGTCTAGCTGTCAGTTGTGGTCACTCAAATCCACAGCAGTGACCCTCCCTCATCTTGGCCTGTCTCTTCAGTGCCAGCAACCACAGTTACTCAATACCTGCTGGCATTGCGCCGGGGATTCAGACATAGGCCATGGTTGTCATTAACAGAAAGCATTTGTCTTTCTCAGGGGGATGGTGGAAGGGAGCCGGGAAGCCCTTAAACTTTTAACAAACCCTTCTTTCCCCAAAACAGGCCTGACAAGAGCCTATGCAGACGAGAGGAAACGCGACCCTGAAGGGCACCCAAGGAAGGCTGGTCCCCGGAAACTGACGCACTTTGCAGGGCGATGGACCTTTCTGGGGTCTCTGGCTCTGGCCCCACCTCTCCAGCAGCTAGCTGCCCCACTCATTCTCAAACACCTTGTTCCCTGGGGCGGCAGGTGCTCCAGATGCAGTTCTAGTGCAGGCAGGTAGGAGCCAGGCTGCCCACGCTAAAGAAAAAGTGAATACCGCCATCACCCAGCAGGACCAACTGCCAGACCTGACTGCAGGGCAGTCAAGCCGTCCCTCCATTTCCCCTACGAGACAGGGTTTCTCTACATTGCTAGGCAGGCGTGGAACCACTGTGCACCAGGCTGGCCGCCTCTCTTAAAGACAGTTTATCTGGGATTGACAGGGCTTCCTCTTACTGACAGTTTTATTCTTCAAGTTAAACTCGTGAAACTCCCAGACTCAAAGCACTCTCTCTGTATCTGTTAGAAAAAAAATAATCAACTAGGTGCTGGTGGCCCATGCCTTTAATCCCCGCACTCTAGAGGCAGAGGCCGCCTAGTCGAGCAAGGAGGACTTTGGAGCCCCTGATTTTAGGATTTACCAATTTCCCACATGAAGGTTTTCCTTCCTATAGGCCTACACCAAATGAATCAGCATCCACCGCTGAGCACGGTGATACCTGCTTTTGCTCCCAGCTCTCAGGAGGCAGAGGCAGGGGTTTCTGTGGGGTTGAGGGCAGCCTGGTCTAAGGAGACCTCATTTCAGAAACAGAACAAAAAGAATTTAACGTCCTCCAGCCCTCAGGAAGGTGACAATGGGCCTTTATCAGGCAGACTCTACCCTCTGTCGCGGTATCAGGCAAACTGGACTCGGGCAACTGTTTTGTGGCTGGTGGGGTTTAGAGGTCTTGGCTGGCAGCCTCTGCTCCAAGTTCATCCTGCTGGCTCTTGTAGTCATTGGTATAGGTAGGACAAGATTAACTATTTCACCAACAGTTCTTTCTTTCTTTAGTGTAATTGTACTCTGCATTAGACTTAGCTGACTGCTCTATCATTTTCAATAATCAAAAATTAATGTGGGGCAGAGAAGTAAGACACATATACATATGCTGCTCGGACTGCGGAACATGGCGATGTCATCAATCAAGCACCAGGACACAGTAATGGGGGAAGATTTACCCCACCAACTCCAGCTACTGATTATCTACTGCAAATAAGCCTACATGGGTTCCACTTAATTTTTATTAATTTTAATTAATTAATTTTAAGTATATTTGTGTGTGTGTGTGTGTGTATGCATGCAGACACACATGTGTCGTGACACACATGTAGACACTCACTATGCAGGTTGCAGAGATTGCTGTCAGGTTTGGTGGAAGGCTCCGTTTACCCTCTGAACCATTTTGGCCCTCCATCTGGTATTTTTTTAAAGACTCTATGTGCATGAGTATTTGTTTGCATGTATGCATACCCACCACCTGTGTGCCTGGTGACCACGGAGGTCAGAGGAGGGGTCAGATCCCCCAGAACTAGTTGGTTGTCAGCCACCATGTGGGTGCTGGGAACCAAACTGGTCCTCTGCCAGAGCAACAAGTGTTCTTAATCCCCGAGCCAGCTCTCCAGCCCCGTGTTTGCCAGGGCAGGCCTCTCACTGCCCCGTCCCCACCTACTAGGTGTGGGGCTTCCCAGGCAGCCCACACGACCACATGCCCGTTCTCACCTCTCTGGATGCTTCCCTCCTCTTCTATCATCTTAAAAACTATTCCAGGAAGTGGGCGCCAGGGAGATGGCTGAGTGGGTAACAGATAGGTGCAGATGCTAAACCTGAGGGCCAGACTTCGATCTCCAGGACCACACACAGAAAAGAAAGACAAGCCCAAAGCTGTTTTCTAACCTCACACGTGCGCTGTGGTGTGCGCTTGTACTCAAATTTAAAAATGCAATTTAAAAGACTTGGGTGTTGGGGAGACACTGGAAATACCTGGAAAGGTTGGGTGTGGCCTTGACACCGCCTAACAAACACCGGGAGAGAGCTGTCTTTTAAGTCCCAAACTCAACGAGGGAAGCCATGTCCTCACTCAGGCACGCGTCTGCACCCAAGCTGCTCCTTCAAGAACAGAGGGCCTTCCGTGGCGAAGACCAGTACACACAATTCTCGTGACCCCTAGGTGTGGCAGGACATGCCTATTAATCCCGTCACTATAAAGCCGAGGAGGGAAGATGAGGGTTCAAGGCTAGCCTGGGCTACACACGGAGACCCTGTGTTTCAGTCTCCGCTCCAACTGCTTCACCATTTGATGCTTTCCGATACTCCAAGCACAGGCTGAAAAACTTCAGATGCCCCTCCTAGCTGCTAGCAGGCCCGCCTGCTGTGTCAACTGTGCCTCCCCTGGAACACACCTGCACATGGCTGGCCCTTCCGTCACTGCCCAGGGTCACTCTGCGCTGTGGGCTCAAATACCTGTTCTGAGCACTCTTGCTTCCATGAGATGCTGAGCCCACATATTACAAGAAGAGCAAACCTCCAATCTCAAAGGGTATCGGCAGCACGCTGCCCCCATGCTAAGAACGTCTGGATGGAAAAATACAAGGAAAGGGATGGAGGAAGGACATACAGTGCAGTTCAGGAGATTCTGCCTGTCATGTACAAAGGGAAATAAAATATTGGGTTTTTTCTTTTTTGTTTGTTTTGGCTGACAGAGGACTGTGACTTCCATACTGACACTAAGAACAGCATGAGCAACAGAAAGAATTTCAGCGGCTGGAGAGATGGCACGGAGAGAGGGATTCAGTGGCTAAGACCATTGGCTCCAAAAGGGAGCTGGAACACCAGACATATACAAAACATACACAGGAAGAGGCCTCCTTAAAAATGGACAATGCAGCATCAAAACCCAGGGGTCAGGAGACAGATAATACAAGGCACTGCACACAGAAAGGGACATAGCTAAGATGGCCATGGGCCCATCACATCTAGAAATGTCCAGTAAGACTGCAAAGTGCTTCCCCTGCTCCTAAATGAAGGTCCCTTGCCCAGTGCTGGCCAATGAGGGATGCAGAGAAGCACAATACCCACTTCCCCGTGAGTTCTTGGCAAGCCCCCTCCGATTCTCTCTTTCTGGTTTTTCAATACAGGGTTTCTTTGTGTAGCCCTGGCTGTCCTGGAACATGCTCTGTAGACCAGGCTGGCCTGATCCACCTGCCTCTGCCTCCTGAGCACTGGGATTAAAGGCATGTGCCACCAAGCCTGACAATTTCTTTACTTTTTGAGGTAGGTATCACTAAGTTGCCCAGTCTGGCCTTAAACTGCTACTGCAGCCTAAGCAGGTGTCCAACCTATCCCTCTGCCTCAAGCCAAGCACAAATTTATAATTTAAACAAAACAGCAAAAATCAACCCTGGATTGTTGGTCACATGAAAAGACAAAGTTTCTCAGAGGAAAGCAGACAGATAAAGTGGTGCTAAGTCTTACCTGGGTATGGTCTGTATAATGAAAATATCTTGGCCACGAACAGACTCTTTGATCTCAACTCTTGTTTCTGAAGAAGGAGAAAAAAAAGTGTTCAAGTTTTAAGAAAAGAGTTCATGGTACAGTAAACTGACCACAGCTGGGATAAAGAAGAATCTACACAGTCCCATCTGGGGTACCCCAAGCCTCAACTAACATACAGAGTGGTCAGGCTGAGGATAAAAGACAAAAACCAACAGAGATGCATCAAACACTCTCATGGTCCAGAAATCCCAAAAGCCGTCCCCAAATGAAGACAGGAGCAAGACACGTAAGAAAGGATCTGCAGCAAATAAAGAGTCTGAAGGTTAACATCCTCGTTGGCCTTTCAACACACGCAGAGGCGCGTGGTTGAACGTTGCTGCTGTGGCTCACCAAGAGAGACAGGAGGCATTCTCAGACATGCAAACTCTGCCAGACCTCAGGAGGGAACTACTGTCCTGGCCGCTATACTCGATTGACAGTGGAACCCCGCGAATCTGAGCTCAGGTGTTTTTATTGATTCAGAACTCCTCAGGCGATCTACTGAAAGCGCGTGCAGGTCGTAAGCAATTAGACAACCCTCACAGAAATCCAACACCTGCAGACAATACAAAACGCCAAGACCCGACAGTGCATAAAACATCTTAAACATTAACTTTAAAATAAGCTTCCACAACAGAGGCGTCCTGTGACAAGCCCTCTGCTGGGTCTTGGAGGACCTGGACTAGCAGGATGAAGGCGGATCTCGCCTGACCCAGCGTGCCACAGTCTGTAGAACAGGGCAAGAACAGCAGCCTCACAGGAAGCCGGCAGCACAGTGAGGGAGGGGAGCACTGGAAGATGTGGGGGCTGTTTGCCAAGCAGTCACGGTCACTCAGAACACGCGGGAAGCAGAGAGATTGTGAGGGCCAACCACACAGAGCTCTGGGTCTTCTTAGATATGACAGGAAAGCAAAGCCGAGGGTGGGGGCAGGTGAGCTTTAAAAGAGTGGCTGGCTACTGTGAGGAGAAAACTGGGGCAGCCCGGGAGCAGAGCCTGGAGACAGCGGAGCACTTAAGTTGCAATGCCAAGTCAGGGAGCTCAAGATGTGATGGAGGACTCAAGGTGTGTGTTATGTGTGTGTGTGTACACGCATGTGTGCAGAACCAGATCCCAAAGGAACACAGTCTGACTGCTAAGCATCTTAATCTAATTCTGAAATCCTAAATATCCCCAAACCTGAGACCGCTGAGGTGCTGAGGACACTCAACGCTCTGGAGTCTGGAGCATTTCAGATTTGAAATGCATAGGCAACAGTCTATGCAAATGCAAATGTTCCTGAATCCAGAACACTTCTAATCCCAGCTTTTCAGGGTGGCCGTTCAACCTGCAGGAGGTGGGGGCAACCTCAGGTAAAGAATATTTGCATTCAGTGGGCTTGGTAGTAGCTCAGTAATGAACTTTCCCCTGGTATGCACAAGGTCTGAGACCCTGGATTCCACCCCCAGTACCCCCCAAAAGACGGAAAAATATTTTCACAGGAGTAAGTGAACAGAGTAGGCTGGACGGAAGGCGGTTGATGCTCGGGATGCCTCAGTTTGAGACAGAGATAGCGAGGCTGTAGCAGCTGAAGCAGTGCCTACAGCAGGGAGAGCCTCCTTGTCATTTCCTGCTCTAGCACTCAGGCCCCAGCCCCCTCACTGGGCAGCCAGGGGCCTGATGCCCTTTCCGGGCCTCTTTGGGCACCCCACACGTGACGCACACTCACGTAAAAATGAATGAAAAATGCTAAGGTTGGGAGATGGCTGAAGGACACATGATGCTAATTAAAACATGACTTTCACTCTCTGTCAGCCTGCATTCCTTCAGTGTCCTTCAGTCCTTCACCGCCCTGTCCTTGGGCCTGAGTCCTTTCAGATCCCCAATCGCTATGACACTGGGCTTCTTTGGTTTTCGTTTGTAAGGCAGGATCTTGCCAGGTGAGCCTGGCTATCTGTTTCTCCCAGTGCAGCCCAGAATGGGCTCAAACTCATGGCAATCTTCCTGCTTCGGCCTTCTGAGTGCTGAGATCACAGGCATGCACCACCACACCTGGCTCCTCATTGCCTGCATCTGCCCTCCGGCACTGAGGTCAGAGCCGCACAGCAAGCGCTAGCCATCACTCCCCCCAGTACAGTACAGACTGTCCGTGCTACCACCCGACGGCCTGGTAAGTATACAACACAATCAACGTGGACAAAGGAGGTGAAGAGCAAGAACGCAGACCTCTGACGCCTGAAAGAAACCGTGTCTGAGTTAAATTCACGAATCAGGACGCCAGGGGGTAAAAGCACTCGCTACGCAAACCCGTGCGCAACCCTCCAAGCACAGGGCGCTGCCGTGCACGCAGAGCAGCAGAGTTAAGAACCAACTCCAGAGGTGCTGCTCTGACCCCCACACACCACACACATAAAACACAAGTTAGGGAACTCTCTTCGTGTTAAGTACGCCAGCTCTTGCGATGGTGCACATGGCTAAGGCAGGCAGGTCCCAAGTTCCAGGCCAAGGTGCTGAGTTCTCGTGTGGTCAAGGACACAAAGCAAAAGCTTGTTTTTTGTTTTGTTTAAAAAAAAAAAAAAAAAGCAAGCCATAAAGCGGGCATGATATCCACAATCTCAGGACACAGAATTAATCAAAATCATCCTCAGCTACCAGCAGGTTCCATTGGGTAAAGGCACTTGGTACCAAGCCTGGCGACCTGAGTTCAATCCCTTGTAGCCCACACAGTGGAAGGCCGGAACCGACGCCCATGTGGTATTACTGGAGAGGCAGAAGTAGGTGGTCACCAGTTTGAAGCCTGGATGGGTATTACAGTGAATGCCTACCTTAAAAAAAAAGAAAATAAAGGAGAGGCAAAGGAAGGCTAGGCCAGATGAGATGCCACCTCAAAGAGCAAAACGACTTTTAACTTACCTCCATTGGTCTCCTGGTACACAACAGACTTCCCCAATTCAGCACCAAGACGCCTATTACACAAGAAAGGGGGAGGGGGGCACAATTAATTAACTCAGCATTCCGGAAGCTGAGGCAGAAGGATTGCTATAAGGTTTAGTCTGAGTACCAGGCCAGCCAGCACTATATAGTAAGACTTTGACTCTTTAGAGAGAACAGAGTCAGATAAAAGTACCATAAACTCAACATATGAAATATACATAGCATTCATAGGGATTTATTCTTATAGGAACTTCACAGCTTTCTGGAGAACTAGCCTCATAACAAAAAATTTAAAAAAGCACAACCACCAATTTTTAAAGTGTCCTCCCTCCCCTGGGCTTTCTCAAGGCAAGGTCATGTGTGATAAATTCGACCCAATATAAACAAACTCTAACTTCATGTTTAAAGTTTGCCTCGACAAGAAAGACAAATAAGCAGGGTTAGAAATAGAAACCAGGCAGCAGAGTGCAGAACTGTTTCCCCGGACTCTCCTAAACCCACTTCAAAGTCCAACTGGTAATAAAACAGGTGGAGCTAAGAGATTCTGAAATATGAAAATGACTTTGAATGTACAAAGTCAGCCGTTTCAGCCGGGAGTCCAGGTGTACACCTGCAATTCGAGCCTCGGAGGCTCGCCTGGGCCTGGGAGATCTTATCTCAGAAAACAAGGCCTTGGGCCTGGGAGATCTCATCTCAGAAAACAAGGCCTGGGCCAGGGAGATCTTATCTCGGAAAACAAAACAGGAGGAAGGGTGTGGTGTCATAGGTTTTTAATCCCATTATTCCCCAGAGGCAGAGGCAGAGGCAGACACTGAGTTCAAGGCCAGGCTGGTCTGCTTAATGAGGCCAGCCCCGGCTACAGTGAAACCTTGCCTCACAGAAAGAGAGAACAAAGCCAAAGAATAATAAGCAACATACACATACGTTTTAGAGACGAGGGCAAATCGTGCATTTTGTTACGTATTTCTAAAAAGTATATTTTTCTCCAAGAGAGAAAAAAAGGCCTCTGAGTAGACAGGGGTGACCAGCGGGTCACCGGGAGGCTCTGCTCTGCAGGACTCATCTCCATTATTTCCCACCAAGCCTGAGCTCACACTCTCATCCCGAGGTTCAAAAAAAAAAAAAAACAAATCACGTCCCTCACGCAGCGTCAGAGGCTGGAACAACAGGCGAGCCTGGACGACACCCCAGGGCCCCAAAAGTCCCCCATGGTCAGGCTAGCAGGCACGCACCCTAGGCACAGGCTGACTTTCTACCACGGAGCCGCCAGACCCTGGCGCCCCCTCCCAGCCCACTCTCCTTGGGGGTTCCTTCCCACGCCTAGGGTCTGAGGCTAGCCCCACATCGCCTGTCCCATCGGGGACGGCTGGAAATGGCGATGGCCAGACACAGAGGGCAGCGGCAACCGCGGGCCGCCCCTGGGGTTCAGGATGCTGCACGCGCGGCCCCGACGGCAGCGGGAAGAGCGAGGCCCGGGGCTGCGAGCGCTTCCCCTTCCGCTCCCTGCGCGGCGGCGGCGGAGGGTGCAGGGGCGCCAGGCCCGGGGCGACCCCGCTTACTCGGTGATGCGCTTGGCCAGCTCGGTGCAGGCGGCCGTGGAGTTGGCCGAGAAGACCCGGTAGCCGGTGCGGGCGGCGTTCATGGCCGGCGGGGCTGCGGGGCGGGCCCGCGGGACGCGGAGAGCCGAGAGCGCGGACGGCGGGGCCAGCAGCGGCAGCCTCCTGGGCATCCTCCGGCCCGCGGCGCGGGGACGGCCGTGGGCGCCGAGCCGGGCCGGGCGCGGCTGTGACGACAGCAGCGACGGGCAGGGGCGCCAGGGGCCGCGGAGCCCGCACAGGTCCCCGCCGGCGGCCTCCTCGGAACCCGACGCCAGGCCGCGCCCCTCTCGGGACCGAGTCGCGCGGCTAGAGCGTCCACATCGCCGCCATCTCGGAAGAGGGCAGGGAGGCGGGCGTCGCCTCGAGAGCCCGTTCTCACAGAAGCGCCTCTGCTTCGCGCGGCCGCTTGATTTCGAGTCTCCCAGGACAGGTGGTTTTTACGCTCACGATCTCGGGTGGTGCGGGCACGTTTCGTAGTGTTCCCAGACGGTCTCCACTTTCTGCCAGGAGCCAAGATGTCCGCCGCAGGGAACGTCTAGCCTCGCGCCTCTATGGTAGGCGCTCTGGCGCCCCCTCTACGCGTGCGCACGCTGGGATTTATTCGGAAAGCGACCGACCGGGTTGTTTCCGGCAATAATACTCAAATGCTCCCGAGCCTGGAAGTCACGGCGACGTCCCCAGACTCTATCCTTGTGTCTGCGTGCGAGGCGAGGCGGCACGAGCGTGCAGAGGCTTGCACGCCGGCGCTTGTTCTCAGCTGTCAATCACAGCGGCCCCTCAGAGACACCCCACCCGCACCGGGCCGCCCCGACCTCAGCCCGCCGCCGCCCGCGGGACTCCGCCGCGTGTGTTGCCATTTACCTCCGCGTGGACAGGAGACGAAGCCGTTCTAGAGAGACATTCGTGTCTCTCGGTCTAAAGACTGTGCGAAAAACTGACCCCAGAGAAATGGCGATTTCCCCCAGGAATGCCATGCTGGGGGACGGACAGGCACCGGCGAGGGAGAACGTGTCTCCCAGAAGACATTGCACAGTTCCAGAGACTCGTCAGAGCGCCCTCGGGATGAGACCGTGCCTGGGGCGGCTGAGCGGGCAAGTCCGCGGAAGCCAGACCTGCGGGGGTCACCGGATCCCACGGTCCCGCTTCCCGATGTGTCCACATCGAATCCATCTCCTTTTCCTGCTGCTTTTTAAACGCGCGTGGGTGTTGCACGCCGCCTGTGCACCCTGCGTGTGTAGTGCCCACAGAGACCGGAAGAGGACAGCAGATCCCTGGAACTGGAGCTACAGGTGCTGGGAACCGAACCTGAATCCTCCGGAGAGGCAGCCTGTTGCTCTTAACTTGCTGAGTCATCTCTCCAGCCCTTAATTTGGTGATTTTAATTGGCATAGTGAGGAAGGGAGGCCAGGCCCGACTTGGGGCACAGGTTGTGACTCTCAAAGTTGATTACACTTGTAAACTTGTCTCCCAGAAACAAAGATGGAAGCCCTAGTCAGGAACCACCAGAAGAAAAGGGCCCACAAGTTCTCTGGCCTTAGCCCATAGCCTGTCTCCTGCTATGGCGTGAGGCTAGTCCTTTCTTCCCTTCCCACTCTTCAACGGTGCGTGTATGTATCCCTCTCTGCCCTGTTCTTTCAGTGTTATCCAGGGACCACACAGGGTGAAGCTCCAGTGTCTGCAAGGATAAACGGATGGCTGATACATACCTCATGCAAGGAAGAGACTTAAAACACCACATTCTTGACGCAGCAACCACGTGAAAGCTTGCCCCACCCCTTGTTTCTGTGAAGCATAGCCTCTGTTACCAGTAATGTTGCCCCTCTCCTGTGGTGACCCACCCGCCCTTCTCCCACTGAAGTTTATCCTGTGTATGTGTGTGTTTGAGACAGGCTCTCCCCATGTAGCCACGTGGCATCAAACTCAGTCTCTACCTCAGCCTACCGGCTGCTGGGATTGCTGGGATCACCGGTGTGAACCATGACACCCTACAGCCAGGGCTCATTTCAGTTGTCGCATAGTGTGTTTGATGTCATGCCGTCATGACAAATCCCAGAGGAAAACAAAGGGAGGAGTCATGTGTCTGAGCTCCTGGTTTCTCCAGTTGCAATCCAGGTTGACTGAATCCATTGCTTTGGGCTTGAGCCGGAATGTACCGTCTTCATAGGGGAAGTGAGGGCTCTTCCAAACTCCTTCTCCCGTTGGCAAGTCTCCAGAGAGGCTACCAGGAGCTCCTTCCTGGAGCCGTGCACAGTGACCTCCCTTGCCTCAGACCTCCACTCTTACCGCTGGGAGCATCCCGTGTGGATCCAGGACTGACGCAGCAGGCGTGATCTCCACACATCAGCCAGCCCCAAGTGTGAGCTCTGCACATGTGGGACTGACCAGAACCCCCGCCTCAAAGATAAATCAGCAGCCCTCCATGGCTTTTAGAATAAAAACAAACTTTCAAACAGAAAAAGCCGAACGGTTTTCCTTTACTCTCAGGCCACAATCTATACAGATTTCTGTGACCTCAAAAGAGGTGTGGGACTCCCCTCAGCAGTGCTGCAAAACACCCACTCAGTGTCTTTTTTTCTTTTCTGGGGGGAGCTGGGGAAGAAGGTATCATGTAGCCCAGGCTGGCCCACTCACTACGTAGCTGAGGATGACCTTGAACTCTGATCTTCCTGCCTGCGTATCCAAGTGCTGCAATCACAGGCTACACCAGTTTATGCTATGCTGAGGCTGAATCCGGGGCTTTGTCCACACCAGGCAAACATGCTACCACCTGAGCTACGTGCCCTGTCTCCCTCCCCGCCCGCTCTCCTCTTACCTCGTTTGTAATAAAGTAATTTGGAAGCCTTAGTCTTGTCAGAGAAAGCAAAGAGTAAGCTGCTGCAGACAGGTCCATGCTGCAGGAAGGGTTTTCAGAACGAATGCACGACTGTGACTGAAAGCCCGTTCTCTACCCGACTGCTCCTGAGACAGATCCTGACTTGTAACTGACTCCCGCTGCGCCTCTTACCCTCTATCTCTAAAAAGAGACAGGAAAGATAGAAAGAATTCTTCACCACTCTTGCGGGCAGCCTTTTAAGATAGAGAGGAAGAAAGAAAAATTCACTGCCCTTTTTTTGGCTGTCCTTACTTTGGATAACAGGAGCTGCAGAGAGAATTAGCCTGAACCGAACTAGCATCTTTCAAACTATTCCACCAAAAGCCAACTCTCTCCTTTGTTTTTTTAAACATTTATTTATTTGGGTGTTGGTATTTTTTTGGTTATTTTTTGAGACAGGGTGTCTCTATTGTAACTGTGGCTGTCCTGGAACTCACTCTGTAGACCAGGCTGGCCTTGAACTCACAGAGATCTGCCTGCCTCTGCCTCCCGAGTGCTGGGATTAAACATGCACACCCAGCTAATACTCTCCTTTACAACCTAAGCAAAGTTCCCAGAAGTCCAAGCGACACGTATTAAGGAGAGCTACATGGGGCAAAAAACTTGGCAAAGCATCCTGCTTCACATGACACTTTTTTCTTGTGGTGAGCAAGGAAGTGAGCTCTCATAGTCATACAGGCATCCAGTGGGTAGATGACTTCACCATCCTCAGTTCCTGATTGGGAAATATTCCTACTACCCTCCTCCCCTTCCCCTTCCACAGGGAGAAATGGGGAGAAGTCACCAAGGTGACCCTCCTTGACATTCCATTAACAAAACTCCATCCAGGGTCAGCCTAGCTGCAAAGGAAGCATCTGTCATCTCTGCTGTAGCCACACAATTCCCTGGAAGAAGGGAAAGCAGTTAGTTGGTCACCCCATAATTCCCCCTACCAGGATTGGCCTTGTGGCAGCCCCCAAATGCCTCTGGCTGGCTGGTGGTCATTGTCATGGACTGAAGGCCTTTATCCTCAAGTTCAGAGGTTGAAGCCTGACCCCCAAGGCAATGACTTTAGGCTTTGGGAAGTAATTGGAGACAGATGAGGGTGGAGCCCCAGCAAGAGGGCGTCGCTGAGGAGGAAGACTCCAGAGTGTCCCCCTTCTTCTGCATGTGGGGACACAGTGAGTGGGCGGCTGCCCTCGACTGAGGGCCCTCACCAGGACCAATTGCTGGCTCCCATGGGACTTCTAGTCTCGAGAACTATGGAAGATGGCCAAGCATGGCGGCACACACCTTTAATGGCAGCACTCGGGAGGCAGAGGCGGGCGGATCTCTGTGAGTTCAAGGCCACCCTGGACTACAGCGTGAAACCCTGTCTTTAAAAAAAATGGGGGTCGGGAGACAACTTATAGGAGCGATTTCTTTTCTTCTACCATCCGAGTCCTGGGGGTTGAACTCAGGTTGTCAGCCGTGGCAGAAAGTGCTTTCACCAGCTGTGCATCTCACCGCCGTGGCAGAAAGTGCTTTCACCAGCTGTGCCATCTCACCGGCCCTAAAACCACTCTTCCGTAGCTGAGCTGTGCAGTCCCCGCCCCTCCCAGCACCACCTCTCACATGGCAACACTACAAGGTCTTCCCTGGGAGGAGAAGTAACTGAACAGCTTGTATCTTAATGCGCAGATAGGGTTCCAGGCCCGAGGAGCATCTGCTCAATTCAGCCATTGAAGAATTTAGAGGCAGCTCCGAATGCCCCAAGAGAACAGGATCGCTAGATAAATGAATAATGATCCGTTCAGATCCCGGGTCACTTGGCAGCCATCAAAGTGTCCTTTTTAAAGGATTGTGGGAGACTCTTGGGACATGAGTGTGATATAATGCTGCATAAACAAAAGGCAAAATGACCTTAAACAGAAAGAAGCTGAGTCTCATTTTCCTATGTGTCGCCTTAAGACAAAGAGGGCACAGGGGGACATGCCCAGGGACCTGAGAGTCCCTTGGGGGGGTTTATTATTGAATCGAGGCCTAACTTTGCAAAGGTGAGACGCTGGGGTGTCCCTGAGTGCCCCAGTCCTGGGGAGAGGGAAGTCTTTCCAGGCTGTGGGAATAGTGCAGACTGGCAGGCCGGTTTCATAGCCATTGCCTGGAGTCTTTTGACAAGGTGGACAACAGGGGGGCCATGCTTGAGGCTCAGGAAAGGGGAGCCCTGAGAAAGCATGCAAGGAGCTTCAAAAGAGGCCAATTTACAAAATAACTCAGCAGTGAACAGGAGGAGGCACTGTTCAGCCTCCTGCTTTAAACTTAGGAAGAAAGTGGCTTTGACATGATTAAGAGCACACGCCTTTAATCCCAGCACTCTGGAGACAGAGGCTGGTGGATCTCTGAGTTCGAGGCCAGCCTGGTCTGCAGAGTGAGTTCCGGGACAGCAGCTGGGCTACACAGGAAACCTTGTCACAACAACAAAGACAAAGAAAGAAAGAACTGACTTGCTTTGCTTCCTTTGATCCTTTTCTGTCCATAAAGTCGAACTCCTCTCTGCTCAGTGGGTGTCTTGATGTGCTCTTGTCTCTGTCCCTCTGGTTTTTGTTTTTCTGAGAAATGGTCTTGCTTTTATAACCCTGGCTGTCCTAGTACTCAGTGATCGTTCTGTCTCAGCCACCTTAAATGCTAGGATTACAGGCAGAAAATGCCTTATCTGGCTCTTTCTGTTGCTCAGACTAGCCCTGAATTAGTTAAACAGCCCAGGCTGGCCTCAAACTCCAAATCCTCCTGTCTTTGCCTCCTGAGAGTTAGGATTAAAGGTGTGCAACCAGCAGGCCAGCCCAGCGCTTTCTGTTTCATAGATGGGATGCTCCCAAACTGTGAGTCACTAATTATAGCCAATTAGATTTGGAAGAAATAAGCAAAGTTTGTTCTTGGCAATCCGAATGTCCTGCAAGGAAGTGGTTCTGGGAGAAAACCATGCCTGTTACAGGACTGTTTCTCTTTGTAGTGTGTGTGAGTGTATGGGGGTATGGAATCCAGGCCCTTGAACATATTAGACGGGTACTGTAGCAGTATGTTGCTGTGGCGGCTCACCAAAGAAGACAAGGAGGCATTTTTCATAGGTGCAAACTCTGCCAGACCTCTGCAGAGGGAGCTACTATCATGGCAGGCGTCATATTGGACAGTGGAACCCTGAGCATCTGAGCTCAGGTGTTTTATTGACTCAGAACTCCTCAGCTGTTCTACTGGTAGCACGTGCAGATCATGAGCAATCAAACACCTCCCACAGAAACCCAACACCTGCAAACAGTACAAAATGCCAATGCTTATGTGGCCCCCTTACCCAACAGTGCACAAAACGATATTTTAAGCATAACTAAAAATAGACTTCTACAACAAGGTACCCTTTCTCCCACCTGCAGCCTCTCTGATCGTCCTTCACCCCTAGTTTTGTTTGGAACATAACAAATCCCTCATTTACACACTGCATATGACTAGGTTCAGTTGGCGTCAGCAGAGTTGAGTAATGGTAACAGAGCCTGTCTGGCCCACAGACACTAAGATATTTATCATCTGTTTTTGTTTTCTTCTATTGTATACACAGGTGTTTTGCTTGCATGTCTGTATATCAGAGTGTGCCTGGTATCCTTGGAGGCCAAAGAGGTGTCAGACCCCCTGAAACTGGAGTTATAGCAGCTGTGAGCTGCTATGTGGGTGCTGGGAATTGAACCCAGTTCCTCTGGAAGTGCAGCCAGTGCTCTTAACTGCTGAGCCATCTCTCCAGCTTCTACTGTCTGATTCTTTTCTTTGGTTTTGAGATAGTCTCACTATGTATCCCTAGCTGGCCTGGAACTTTCTATATGGACCAGGCTGGCCTTCAACTCACAGAGATTTTCTGCCTCTGCCTCCTAAGTGCTGGGATTGGAGCTACTATGTCCACTACTGTCTGAGTCTCCATAGAAAAGTTTTGTTGATCCCTAATATAGACCATCAGTCCCAAGTATGCAACAGTGAAGGCTCTGGAATGGTTAGTTGTAATTGTAAAGTACCGTCTTTTACCTTCAACTTAGGGAAAGAGAAAAGAAGGGTGGAAAGAGATTTTCACCACTTTTACAAGTGGCCTCAATATAGAATGAGAGAAAGGTAGAATCTTCACAGCCTCTTTTAGGCTGTCCTGAGCTTGGAGAGGACTGGCTGACAGCGAGTCAGACTAGCGTCTCAGCTCACGGTCTGTAAACTCAGTATCTCTAACCTTTGTAAAAATCAACACACTAACAACAACAACCCAACCAACAAACCACCAACTAACAGACACCCCCGCTCTCGGGGCTTCAGGACCTTTTATACCCTATGCAAAAGTTCCCATAAACCCATGGGGCACACAAATTCCCCCAAACAAGCCACACGTGCCAGAGCGACTGCACCCAACCACATTATAGCCACCTGCATCAAGCATTCCAAACCCTCATAAACATCTCAGGAACGCACACCTAATCCAAACGCCGTTTTGCGTTTTTAAAGAAACAGTAACAACAACAAAACCTTCCAAGTGTTCCACTACAGTTAGTGTTGTTATGGTGACAGGGTCCACACGCCCCTAGGAAATGCGCCTTCGAGCATGCCTGTGAGGGGTCATCTCAATTACTTCACTTGGTGTAGAAAGGTTCATCTTTCTTTGAAAATTGTGTGTGCGTGCGTGTGCACATCCTTTTCCTAATTATTTTAAGCTTTTCTACGTGTGGGTATTTTGCACACCTGTAAGCCTATACATTCCTGAGGAAGCTGGAAGAGGGCATAGATGCCGTAGGGCTCAAACCCTGGTCCTCTGTAAGAGCGGCCGGTGCTGCTGACCTCTGGCCATCTCCGCTCAGAGGCCAGTGTTCAGGAGTTGACTCTCGCCTCCCACCAAGTGGGTTCTGAGGATCAAACTCAAGTCATTGAGCCTGGCAGCAAGCACCTTATTCACTGAGCCATCTCGTAGGCCCGTAAGACCCAGCTTAACTGTGGTAGGACCATTCCCTACCCAGGGGATCCCGGACTGTAACAGTGGAGAAGGAGAAAGGCGTGCGTCCATCTGCCGGCTGCTATTTCTTTACTGTGGACGCAGTGCAAGCCTCAGTTTCCTGCTTCTGTGGCTTCCTCCACTGTGATGGAGATGACCTTGAGTCTGCGCTGACGTTGCTGTGGCACCTCGTGGAACAGTCAAACAATGCACTGCTGGTTGTGGGTGCTGAGTCGCTGTTTGCTTTCAGACTGAACAAGAGCACGGCCCCTCCGCCCTGCGTTGAACAGACCCAGGTTCCCTGCCCAAGTCCCAACACCCTCGAGAGGGCCAGCACAGCTGGCCTACCCACCAGAACGCCTGCCCCGTCCACCTACACATCTGGCCCACTCATCAGCACATCAGGCCCGTCCACCAGAGCATCTGACCTGTCCACCTGCACACCTGACTCATCTACCAACACATCTGGCCCCAGTTCCAATTTCATCTTCCAGAAATTTGCCTTCACCAGTTCTTTGGAAATCTCCTACAAACCCAACGGTAAACGAATCCCTAGTGAACAACTGTACCCGTGCCCAAGACTCTGACTGCTCCCTGATACATTCTGGTCCTGAATTACCTATCTCCAGGCTGGGGTCCGCCTGGATAGGAATTGTGAGTGGCCTGGGTGAAGCTCATCCTTTGCTGGCAACCACAGACCCTTGGGTGCCTAGGACCTTCAGGCTGGACTACCAGGCTCCGAGGTGATAGCCCCAAGCCCTGTATCTGGGCACCCTGTTGCAGATGTTAGAAGCCAGAGGCTTCTGGAGGCTCATCTGGCTTCAACCACCGGTGACCCTGGCACGTGGCAGCTATCCTAATCCTCGGCTTTCAGCGTCAGTGTGTGGCAGCAGCCGGCAGCACCTTCTCTTGTTACCGCTCTGGGAGCTAGGGTGTCGGGCAGGACCCTGGACCTCCGTCAGGAACTCGGAGCACACAGTTCTTGTCCCTGATTATTCCCAGCATCCTTTCTTTCTTCAGCTGGGACCCTGCCCTCTCTCACTCTCCTGTCTGCATAGGCGCTTGTGCCCACGTGGGAAGGCGGCGGCCAGAGGAGGATACAGTGTCTTGTTCCATCACTCCCTCTCGTGCTCCCTTGAGACAGGGTCTCTCATTGAACCCGGAGCTGGGCTGGCAGCCAGCAGGCCCCAGCAATCCTCCTGCCTGCACCTCTCCCACAGCAGAGGGGTCACAGGCGCATGTGTGGCCACGTCCAGCATCACGTGGAATCTAGGGATTTGAAGTCAGATCTGCGGCGCACGGTGCAGCGTCTAGCAAGTACTCTCCCTCTCTGTCCCCCGCACCGTCTCTTTCTCTCTCTTCTGGCCTTCCGCTGTCACCTCTGCCACCTCTGCCTCCTGTTGTTTCTGCCCAGCCACCGTCCAGCCCTTCAGCTCTCCCCTGCCCGCTATTTCCTCCGTGTTGCCAGCTCAGCACATTTCAGTAAGTAAAACAACGAAAACTGGGTAAGGAAAGACAGGCATGGTAGCTGGTGCCTGTAATCGAAGCCCTTGGGTGGCTGAGGCAGTAGGATTGCTGTGAGTTTGAGGCCAGCCTAGGCTAAACAGCTCCTGCCTAATGCTCCTCCCACACCATCAAAACGAGTGAAAAAGACCACTTGAGGGGAACCTTTTTCAGCACTTGAGAGGCAGAGGCAAGTGGATCTCTGGGAGTTCAAGGCTAGCCTGGTCTACAGACTGAGTTCCAGGGCAGCAGGCCCTCCATCCATGCAACCAGCACTAAATAGCGAGATCCTGCCTCGAATAAAATAGACAAATTGTATCTTTAAATCCTGGAACACCAGGGGGCGACAGAGGACGCAGCTCTGAACCAACCAGTTGCTTGTGTCCCCCAAAGAGGCCTGAGAGAGTGCAGTTGCAGCAAAACAACCCCTAAAGCAAGTAAAGGCTGTGCCTGCCGGGATCAAAAGACTTATGTGGGGGGCCTCGGGGAGGGGGTACCTGTGCTCAGCCAGCAGAGAGTTCACAAAGGCTCCTGATTGCAAGAGACCAGACCAAGCTTTTGGAAAAGGTATGCGGTGCCTTCTACCCAAGGGCTACAGCTGTGGCAGCAGAGCTGCCTCCTCCAGCATCTGTGGAGCTGGAGTGTTCCAGTCGGCCACTGTTGGGATCAGGGAAGCCTGACTGGAGCCCAAAAAAGGGGGTACTTGACAGCAGAACAAGGTCGCAGAGCAACCGGGGAGTCAAATTGCCCTGGGGCCAAACATCTTATTTAATAGAAAATCAACAATTAAAGGCGTGCTTAAAATAAAAGCCTGCCTTGCACGCGAACAGAGCTTCCGTAACACTCCGAGTCAGCCCATGTATCCACGGAGACCGGAGGTCCATCCTACTGTTCTTACTGTGTCTCGTTCGCAGATTGTCTTCCTGCAAAAGCAGATTTCCTTCTTCTTTTGTGTTTTGGGACAGGTTCTCATGTAGCCCGGATTGAACTCCCTGTGTAGCCAAGGATGACCCTGAACTTCCGGTTCTCTGCCTCTGCCTCCCAAGTTCAAGTTCGGGGGTTGCATGAATGCCCTATCACACTCAATTAGTGGGGTTCCTAGGGCTCTAACCCAAGGCTTCATATACGCTAGACAGGCACACTCAAGCGGCTGAGCCATCCACAGACACCCCCCCTCCGTTATTTTTTTCTGAGACAAAGTCTCTGTATGTAGTCCTGGCTGTCCTGGAACTTGTTATGTAGACCAGGCTGGCCCAGAGAGCTGCCTGTCTCTGGCTCCTGAGTGCCAGGATTAAAGATGTACAGTACCAGCCAGGTGCGGCAGCTCATGATTTTGGTGCCAGCACTCGGGAGGCAGAGGCAGTTGGGTCTTTGAGTTTGAGGCCAGCCTGGTCTACAGAGTGGGTTTCAAGACAGCCAGAGTTACAACAGAGAAACCGTGTCACCATGGAGCCCAGGCTGGCCTCAAACCCATGGCAATCCTCCTGCCTTAGCCTCCCTGAGTCCCCTCTCTCTCTCGTATTTTCTTAAATTCGTGTTAGGTTTACCCATTTTACCTCATGCGCGGTTATTTTGCCGGCACGTACTGCGCATCACACCTGTGCTTGGTGTCCATGAAGGTCAGAAGAGAGCGCCGGACCCCCTGGAACTGGAGTTACGGATAGCCGTGCCACCACGTGGGTGCTGAGTACTGAACCCAGGTCCTCTGCAGGAGCAACAAGTGCTCTCAACCACCGAGCCGTCTCTGCCGCCTCTCTCCTCTTTTAAAAAAGTTTATTTTTATTTATTTATTTATTTTAAGTTAGAGGGTGGGGCGTGTGCCACTGCGGACAGCGCCTGTGGAGGTCGGAGGACTACTTCCTGAGTTCGTTCTACCTTTCCAGGATCTGGGGCTGGGACCCTCTGCCAGGCTCCTGCAGGAAGTGCCTTTCCCGGCTGGCGCTCTCACAGGTCGTGCTTCCCTGCTGACGGCCTGTCTTCCTTCACCTTATCATGGAGCAAAAGGACTTTGGCAAATCTCAGGGAGTTTTGCCCTGAGCACCACAGAGCAACTGGGGGTTCCCTTTGAACCCTATGACCCTGGCCTGAGCAAGGCCCCTGGCTCCTGGAGGCCGGGTGCTCTTAGGGAGGCAGAAGTGCCTGAGCGCTTCTGCTGGCTGAGACACTCGCTGGCTGGGCCGGGCTCCCTGGAGAGAGGCTGTCCAGAGCTGCCCCTGCTGCCCCTGCTGTGCTGCCCCTGCTGTGCTGCCCACTGCTGCCCCTGCTGCCCCTGCTGTGCTGCCCCTGCTGTGCTGCCCCTGCTGCCCCTGCTGCCCACTGCTGCTCACTGCTGCCCACTGCTGCCCCTCCTGCCCACTGCTGCCCCCTGCTGCCCCTGCTGCTCACTGCTGCCCCTGCTGCCCCTGATGCTCTTGCTCCAACTGCTGCCCACTGCTGCCCCTGCTGCCCCTGCTGCCCCTGCTGCCCACCTGGGTGTGGATGGAGGGGTAAGTCAGGCTTCCCTGCTCTCTCTGGTCTCGGGGCTTCCTGGCGTCACTTAGATTTTTATAGTTTTATTTTGCTGTGTATGGGTGTTCCGCCTGCATGCGTGTCTGTGTGCCACATGCATACAGCACCCACCAGAGACAATAGAGGGTGTCTTGTCCCCGGGACTAGAGGTGCAGATGGTTGTGAGCTGCAATTTGGGTTCTGGGAATGGAATCCAGGTCCTCATGAGTGCTCTTAACCTCTGAGCCATCTCTGCAGCTGTTTCGCTTCCCAGATAAACTACTTCTGACAGTTTCCTCTGGGAATCTGCTCCTGGGGATGCAGTCTAAGACAAGGCTGTGCCTTGGTGGGTTTTGCTGATTTGGCTTTTCTAATGTAATATATTCCTTCTCTCTTTCTCTCTCTCTCCCTCCTTCCTCTTCTCTCTCCCCTCCTCCCACTCCCTCCCTCCCTCTTTCTTCTTTCTCTCCCTCTCTCTGCCTCTCTCTCCTCCCTCTCTCTGCCCTCCCCCCTCCCCCCTTCCATCTCCCATTACCTCCCTCCCCTTTTCTCTCTGGTCAAGGGCTTCATGTATGTCAGGCAATGGGCTTATATCTTTAACTTCCTTTTAACTTTTTATTTCAAGACAGTGGGGCCGTTGACCCGTTGTCAATTTGACTACACCTGGAATCAACTAAAACCCAAGCAGCTAGGCATACCTGTGAGGGATTTCTCTTGTTTAGATCATTTGACCTAGCCTGGCGATGGTGGCGCACACAGAGGCAGACAGATCTCTGTGAGTTGGAGGCCAGCCTGGTCCACAGAGTGAGTTCCAGGACAGCCAGAGTTAGGACAGGGAAACCCTGTCTCCTTTGACCGTGTGATAACAGTCCTCCCAAGGACATGGAAGAAGAAAGCGTTCGTGTTTTTGCTTTTTACCTGCACTCTCACTCTGGAAAGTTCGTCTGTCCTGTTGCTGAGAGATTACTTCGCTGGTGTTAGAACCTACTTCTTCAGAATTCCAACACAGACTGAGGATTGGAGCTCCAGCCTAGGACTAGTGAGACTGCCCGAACCGGACTGAACTACAGGTCCCAGGCCTTCCTTCAGGAGACAGCCATTGTCAGATCCCTCAGACGACAGCTTGAAAGCTATTCTATTCTGTGTGTGTGTGTGTTTGTGTGTGTGTGTGTGTGTGGGTCTGTGTGAGTGTGTGTGTGTATATGTGTGTTCATGTGTGTATGTCTGTGTGTGTGTGTATATGTGTGTTCATGTGTGTATGTCTGTGTGTGTGTGGGTGGGTCTGTGTGAGTGTGTGTGTGTGTATATGTGTGTTCATGTGTGTATGTCTGTGTGTGTGTGTTTGTGGGTCTGTGTGAGTGTGTGTGTGGGTCTGTGTGTGTGTATGTTGTCTGCATGTGTGTATGTCTCTGTGTGTGTGTGTGTACTGTAGCCCACAAAGACCTTGGACATGCAGCCCCCTACCTCAGTCTCCTGAGTGACTAGAACCACAGCCCTGCACTGTCAGGTCTAGCTCTTTTCTTGCTCTTTTTAAGACAAGGTATCATTGTGTCAGCCAGGCTGACTTTGAACTTACTATGTAGCCCAGGCTGGTCTTGAACTCGTGAGCCCTCTGCCTCAGCCTCCAGAGTGTGGGGGTGTCAGGCATGTGTCATCATGCCCAGCCTTCTTTGTGTAAGTTACGAGGAGTCTGTGAGTGTTAATTCATGTGTTAGGTTAGCTGGGTCATGTTTTGATACTTGCATAAACCAGATGCTAGATGTTTTCTGTGGTGGCGTTCTTAAGTATTTTAATCTTTAGATCAGTGGATTTTAAATAAAGCAGGTCACACACCAAAATGTGGGTGGACCTTACCTAGCCGGTTGAGGATCTGAATAGTACAAAACATTCTCTCAGGAGCATAAGGAACTCTGCCACGGACATCTTGCAGGCTCAGACTGTGACCTCACACAGCCTGTGGGCCTTACAGACTTTGGGCTTGACAGGATGCACAGTCAAATGTGGGAGTTCCTCCCTGAAACCCTTTCTGGTTTTCATGAGAAAGAAGCTCCACTGGGACAGAAACTTCTGTCTGTCTTGAAACAGAAAGAAGAAGAAGGAGGAGGAGGAGGAGGAGGAGAAGAAGGCTTTTTTGAGATTTTGTTTGGCCATTTATTTTTTATTATTATTATTTTTTAATTTATTTTTTTATTTTTTGGGTTTTCAAGTCAGGGTTTCTCTTTCGAAACTCTGTCTTCTGGAACACACTCCGTAAACCTCGAACTCTCAGAGATCCGCCTGCTGCTGCCTCCCGAGCGCTGGGAACAAAAGCGTGCGCCACCACTGCCCCGCAATTATTATTATTTTTAAATTCTCTTTACAAAGCCAGGTTGAGGGCTGGCAAGATGGCTCAGTCAGTAAAGTGCTTGCTGTGTAAGCATGAGGACCTTAGTTCGATCCCGAGAACCCACATAAAAAAACCAGCTGTGGTGGAGTAAACTTATAAGCCCCGCTCTGGGGAAGCGGAGGTAAGGGGCGCTCACTAGCCAGCCAGTCTAACCTACTCAGCAAGTTCAAGATCAATGGGAGACCCTGTCTCAAACCACAGAATGGGGCTGGAGAGACGGCCCCAGTGGTGAAGAGCAGAGGACCCAAGTTCAATTCCCAGCACCCTCAGGGTGGCTCACAACCATCTGTAACTTCAGTTCCAGGGGATCTGATGCCTTCTCCTGGCCTCTGTGGGCTCCGGGCAGGATATGGTGCACAGACATATATGCCACACCCAAAGTTGTACTTGGTGTCTACACACACACAAGCATATGCATGCACCAACACGTGCACCCATGTGAGCGTGCACCTGAACATATGTACACATACACAAGCAAAAATAAGTCAATGCATTAATTAATTAAAATAACACACAGGCTGTTCCTTGGGGCTCCAGGCTTGCAGGACCTCTCCAAGCTCTGCCAGCTACAAGGTGACATTTTCCACAGACAACCTTTTCTTTTTTCCCAGTTTTTAAGAGGGGGTTAAAATGGTCCTGTTGTTTTGTGAACTAGGCAGCAGCTTTGGCTTGATTATGGAAAGCCCTTTTTCTCTGTTTCTCATGTTTCTCTGATGGAGCAAGCCAAGAGGGGAAGTCCCACCCCCAAGGTGGACTGTCATGGAGACCTTTTCAAGCCGCGATTCCACTGCAGTGCCGGGATGGAGCCCAGGGTCCCATGTGCACGCTAGGGTCCAAGCCGCCCCAGCCCGATACATCGGAGACCTTTGCCTCACTCCAACTTGAACTTTAGAAAAACAGGGTACCCTCCCCCTCTTCATCCTCTGAGCAGGTCTCTGAAAGCTGAGGGCTGATGATCTTTATTTCTAAAAATAACACCAACTTGGATCTGTAAGCTGATTCTCTCTACAGGATACCAAAAGCCCCGCTGGGGCTGAGGGCCGAACCTGCGCCCCAGCCAAGCGCGCTGGGGGTGACCCTTCCAGCTTCGGCAAGGACAGCGACGGCGGGCAGCTGGCTCGGAACTGCAAGTCCAGCGACCTTGGGAGGACAGAGGACACACAGCGACCTTGGGAGGACACACTCTTGTGTGTGGGGGTTAGTCCTCTTGTGGGGGGTTTGCAGTCATTTCAGTGAGCTCCAAATACCTGCACATCCTTGAACCTTCTAGAGCCTTCTCTGTGCGTACCGCAGACGCTCCTGTTTCCATGACACGTGGCTACATGTGTGGCAGCACTGGTTAGACGGGATGAGAGGGAATGAACGGGGGTCCGGGGAGGGCCAGGCCTACCGCGGCGATGCGGGAGGTAAGCCATGATAAGGCATAAAGCAAACAAGACAGAAAGCCACAAAGCTCTTTGCCCAAGTGCGCCAGCTGCGCCAGGATCAAGGAAATAATGTGACAATGGAAACCTCCCAACGACACAATGTCAACGGTATCTCTGGGCCATCTGTCGTGGTGGCCAGGGGGTAACGCCTGACAGCCACCAGTGGCCTGAGGAGGTCCCTTCCCACTCAAGACCTTCATTCATCCAGTGAAAGCCTCTCTCTCTCTCTCTCTCTCTCTCTCTCTCTACCTCATGTATGTGACTGTCAGAAAAACAACAACAACAAAAAAAAACAAGGCTCTAGGCTTCATCACAAGTGAGGACCCCAAAACTGGCAGCCCAGGGAAGGGTGGCGTCCCTCACATGTGACATCTGGCTGGGCATGAGGGCGCTGGCATCCTACGCAAGGCGACTTTTGGGAAAACAGACCGAGGTTTCTGTCAGGAGGATTTAGTTGTTTTTGTCTTGAAACCAGGTGAGGGGTTTGGAGACTTGGGGACACAGGGAGTCATTGTGAAGGGTGTGGGGGAACAGGGAAGAAGGGCTTGTGTTCCAGTTGGCCGTCCATTTGGTCAAATACCAGCTGATCTGTCCCGGGGCTAAACTAAGTTTGCAAAGTACCCGAAGATAGGGTAGTGACTGGTTAGCCAAGGGGCGCAGTGCCAGGGTAATCCAGCCCCTGGGGGAGGACGGTGTGGCCACAGGTCCCAGAGGTCTAACACGGAACAGAAGAGTAGCTTCCAGAATGGCGGTTGGGGTCCCCCTCAGAGCAACACGGCACAGGCCACCTCCTAGAATTAGGAAGGTCATGGAAGCCAGTCCCTTAGGAGGCCTGTGAGGCCCACACTTGCTCCTGACAAGAGTGGTTGGTCTCAATCAGGACACTGGAAAGAGTCCGGAGACCATTTTGAGCGTCGCACTTGGGGTGACAGATCCCAGTATCTAGCGGTAGAGGCTAGTCCGCAGCTGATACCGCATGGGTCAAGTCTCGCCAGAAAGCATGCGCCGGCCCCAGGAATGAGCTGGGTCAGCAAAGAATCCTAGCCCCACCACAGCTCGGGAACACCACTGCCAACCAAGCGTGGCGGGAAGCACATGTTTTCCATTTCTGTCCCTCCCGCCTCAGCCCCATAGGAGAGCACAGAACAGGGTGGGGGATGGGCAGGCTGCAGGAGTCCCCTGCTCCAGCCCCCTCGGGTTTGGCAGTGCTGGGAAAGACGGGGGCGTGTGGGACAAGTCTGAAATTTGAGAAAGTAGATATCCTGAAGTTTAGACCCAGACTGAAGCTGCACCCAAGGAACCTGAGGCCTGCTGGGAAAGGGGTTTTGAGCAAGCACATCTGGCGGGAGTTACTGGAAAGAAAGCGTTTTCTCCATGTGCGCTACAAGATGCTATCCCTGGGAAGCTGACCATGTGAGTGTGTATGTGTGTGTGTGTGTGTATTTGTGTGAATGTGTATGTGTATGTGTGTGAGTGTGTGTCTGTATGTGTATGTGTGTGTGTCTGTGTGAATGTGTATGTGTGTGTGTGTGAGTGTGTGTGTCTCTGTGTGTGTCTGTATGTCTCTGTGTGAGTGTATGCATCTCTGTGTGTGTGTGTGTGTGTCTCTGTGTGTGTCTGTATGTGTCTCTGTGTGAGTGTATGCATGTGTGTGTGTGTGTGTGTGTCTCTGTGTGTGTCTGTATGTGTCTCTGTGTGAGTGTGTGTGTGTGTGAGTGTGTGTGTCTCTGTGTGTGTGTGTATGTATGTGTCTCTGTGTGAGTGTATGCATCTGTGTGTGTGTGTGTGTGTGTGTGTGTGTGCTGAGCACAGTGCTAGGCAGAAAACCAGAGTCCCAAAAATGGCAATATTAATATTGAGAGAGGCATTTGGTCACCACACTGCCTGCCAGGCAAGCATGAGCACCTGAGCTGGATCCTCCTGGAAGTGTGTATGTGTGTGTGTGTGTGTGTGTGAGAGAGAGAGACAGAGAGAGAGAGAGAAAGAGAGGGAAGGAGACAGGAGAGCTGTGTGTCTGTGACCCAGTGCTGGGGAGGCAGCACTTGCTCAGCCAGTGCACCCAAAACTGCACGTTCCAGGTTCAGTGAGAGAACCGATCCAAAACATCACCCTCTGGCCTCTGCACACATGCACGCACACACACACACACACACACGAATACATATACAAATACACACACACAATTACACACACCTATGAATACACACACACAGGATTACACACATGCGTGAATACACACATGGATACACACACGTAATTACACACATATGAACACACACTCACAAATGAATAAACGAAGAGACGTGGGCTGGGAGTGCTAGTTTGCTTCCTGCTCCACGCCCAGCAGCAGCTGGGGAGGAGAAGTTTTATTTGGTTCACACTTCTACATCACAGTCCATCATTGAGGGGACATCAGAGCGAGACACAGATATCTCTACACCTACTGTGGTGGCTCCCCAAGGAAGACACGGAGACATTTTTATAGATGTAATCCCTGCCAGACCTCAGCAGAGGGAACCACGGTCATGGCAAGCGCCATACCGGACAGTGGAGCCCTGAGTGTCGCAGCTCAGGTGTTTTATTGACACAGAACTCCTCAGGTGTTCTACTGACAGCACGTGCAGATCATGAGCAATCAAACATCCCCACAGAAATCCAACAGCTGCAGACAAGACAAAATGCCAAGGCCTAGACAGCCCTTTCCCCAACAGTGCACAAAGCAATTATTTTATAGATAACTAAAAACAAAAACTTCCACCACACTCAGGCGTAGAGAAAAGCTCAGGCTCGCTGCCAGGCTCATGTTCAGCTTATGTTCTTATACCGCCGAGTCCCTGCACAGGGGTGGCACCACCACCATGGGCCAGGCCCTCCCACAGACTGGCCAATCTGATGCAGGCATCTTCTCAGTTGAGATTCCCTTTTCCCAGATGACCCTAGCTTGAATCAAGTTGACAGAAAAATGAACCGGCTACATGGTGAGACCTGTCTCAAACAAAACAACGGAATGGAAAGTCAGCTAGTGAGAGATGGGTTATGGGTAAATATTGCCCTGTGAGATAGATCTCAGCTGTAGCACTAAGACCAAGAGGGCTGGGCACTGGTCACCACAGCAGTGTCCTGGAGACACCATAACCTACGGATCAGTTCCCTATAGTCGCCCCGTGAAGGTGGACAACCTCCAAAGGCAGGCACCCCAATCCCTGCATTCTGCTCTGCCCCTCACGGCAGGAGAGCCTGTTTTATGTCCCTAGACTCTGATGACCTCATTCCCTTGACCGAACAGTGTAGCGTGGCAGACGAGATGTCCAGGGGGACACGAGGCGGGGGCAGGAGAAGTCTCATGACTTCCGGCTCGGCCTCTTGGCATCCATTGTGGAAGCCTCGGTGTCACAGGGAACGACCATACTCACTCAACTACCAGCTGCCAGTCAGGATCTACGATGAACGTGTCCCGGAGCCATATCAGATGTTCAGGCCCAGGGACACAACAACCACAGGACACCCCGAAGTAAGGGCACCCAGCTGTGCCCTGCCAACCCACAGCCCATTGGGGGGAGATGAGCAACCATTGTTCTCGGCCACAACACTTAAGGGTGGCCGCTTGCTCACTGATCATCAGAGCACCCCCTAGGGAGCCCAGCGCCTTCTGAAACACCCTCCTCTCCGGGGGGCAAGCCATCCTTGCAGTGACCACTCTAGTCTTCTTTCTGTAATACCATGTCTAAAAGTAACCCGGGGAGGAAAGGGTTTATTTCAGTTTGTAATTCTAGTAATGGCCTGTCACCTAGGGACGTTAGGGTAGGAATTCGAGGCAGGAACCTGGAGCAGAGTCCACGGAGGAACGCTGCTTACTGGCTTGCTCCCCAACACATAGTCGGCCTTTTTTGGGGGGGTTCAAGACAGGGTTTCTCTGTTGCAACTCTGGCTGTCCTGAACTCACTCTGTAGACCAGGCTGGCCTCGAACTCACAGAGCTCCACCTGCCTCTGCCTCCTGAGTCCTGGGATTAAAGGCGTGCGCCATCACCGCCTGGCTTGTTCAGGCTTCTTATACAGCCCAGGCCCACCTGCCTCCAGATGGTGGCAGCAGACTGGGCCCCCTGAATCAGGATATGTCCCACGGACATATCCACAGGCCACTGTGGTGGAGGCAATGTCTCAGTTGAGAGTCCCTCTTCCCAGGTGTGTCAAACTGACAGCCAAGATTAGCTGTCACGGGTTCCCAGGACGAGGGATCCTGGCCGGTGGATAGAGACAAGTCAACCATCAGCACAGGTTCAGGCTGTTTTATGTTTTGAGTTTTGAGATAGGGTCTCACTATGTAGACCAGGCTGGCCTCAAACTCACAGATCTGCCTGCTTCTTCCTCTTACGTGCTGGGATCAAGACACAACCATGCCTGGCTCTAGGTTCAAGTTCTAAGTTGCGCACAGTAGGTGCGCACAGTACTGACTCGTCCAGTTCCCACCTGCCCTTGCTTCTCTCTCCCCACCCTCCTCCTCCTGTGACTCTCTGCCACCTCAAAACAGCCACCATGGAAACGGAGCCTGAAGCCAGGCTCTTTTATGTTGTTGGTGTGGGTTTTGTTTGTTTTTGTTTAGTTTTTTGAGACCGGGTCTCTCTGTGTAACTCTGGCCGTCCAGGAACTCACTTTGTAGACCAGCGGGCCTCAAACTCATAACGTTCTGCCTGCCTCTGCTGGGAGTAAAAGTGTGCGCCACCATCTCCGGGCGTGCAGCCAGATCCTTAAAGAGCTCACTGGAAGGCTGTTGGCGACCCTCAGGTGTCAGGGCGCTAGCATGCCCGAGCCTCCAGAAGGCAGGATCCTGAGGCTGGAGGATCGGAACGGGAAATTCAAGGTCGTCCTCGGCTGCATAGCGAGACCCCAAGCAGCCCCGGCTACAGAAGGTCTGGCTTCGCAGGAGTGACGACCTGACTTCCAGGGCCCGGAATGCACCTGTAATCCCGTGTGAGGTGGGGTGGGTGGAGATAGGCGGGGCCTTGCGAGTCTGCCTCAAACAAAAACTTACAGGGCACCTGGGGACTTACACAGGCATGCCGTGCACCCACAAACTTGCGCCCACATACCAGTGCAAGTGGGACTGTCCTAGAGCTAAGAGTGGGTCGAAGCTGGCTTGGAACCCCGTGTCATCCCGGGAGATGTGAGCAGAGGGCGTTCGGCTGCTCCGCACCTTAGTCCTGGCCAGAACCCAGCTAGATTATTCAATTATTATCAGACACTAAATATGTCTGCTTCACAGAAGCAAAGGAACATGGCTTGGCTGGTGCCTTTGTCTGCCATGCAGTTGGAAGCACATATTCGCCACATGCAGATGAAACTATTCCCAGTATCCTGGCCTCAACCAATGGATCCCATTCTTGGGGTCAATGACTCCTTCCCTGCCCACCCTCTAAAAGGCACCCCAAAACCTGTGTTAAAGTTGAGACCGCCCACGACGTGTTTCTCCCGAGTTTGTACACTTCTCGAGTAACTGGGTCACATCAAAGTCAGGATTCGAATGCAGTGAGAAGCACGCCCTCCACGCCAGGTTCCCACGGGCACACAAAGAAATCTGACCATATCACACAAACATGGCGTGGGAAGGAGAAAAGCAGGACGATTTATAGTTAACATAATTTATGGCTCTTAGTCGGAGCCAGGTCTCATGTGGGGAAGGTACGGTTTCATTTCTCACACAAGGGTGAGCAGGATCCCTTAGTAATTAAATACCAATTAGATATTAAGAAAGAGCTTGTTCTAAAATCATATCACCGTTCAACAGGGAAATAGGGGTAATTTGGCTTCGTTAATTTGTGGAAGCTTCTGGGGCTGACGTGGTCTAGCAGAAGCGAATGAGTGTTAAGAAGCCCAGAACCAGAACCACTCGGCCCCTTGTTTTGGGGTGTGGGTGACGCTCCCATTTTCTTGGAGCAGGGAGGAGCACCCCCCTTTTTTTTCCAGTGTAGGTGGCAGCCGGCTTTGTTATCGTGCCTGTGTTCCCGCGCTGGTGTCTGGGAGGAAGTGGGAGAAATTACACTAGCATGTGTCATTTCTGTGCTGTGCCTGGTTTGTTTCCAGAGCCGATTACAGTTTACGATGGCGCTTCTGTGCGCCAGTTAGAGCAGAGGCTGTGTGCCCCCGGGTTTCAGTTTCTCCCTCCGCGCCCACAGGTGGTTCAGTCTTCATGTTGGAATCTCACGATAAAACACTGCTCTTGAGACTGAGAGACCACAGAAATAAGACTTATTGGGCTGTTAAAAATGCCAACCAGGGCTACAGAGATGGCTCAGTAGTTAAGAGCACTGGCTGATCTTCCAGAGGACTGGGGTTCAATCCCCAGAACCCACATGGTGGCCTGCAGCCACCTGTAACTCCAGGTCCAGGGTGTCCGTCTCCCTTTCTGGCGTCTATGAGCTCAAGGCTCGAATGGGATTTACAGACAGACACTAGGACATATAGATGTGCACAACATAAAATAAAAAGTAAATTTTAAAAAAATGAACACAGAAATGTAATTCTTTTAAAAGTCAGCCGGGGTCCAGCAAGATGGCTTAGTGGGTGAAGTTGCTTGCTGCCAAACCTGGCAATGCGAGTTTAAACAGCAGGACCCACATGATTGGGGGAGAGAACTGGCTTCCTGAAAATTGTCCTCTGATCCTTACAAACTCCCTATGGCATGCACCCAAACACACACAAGAAATAAATAAAATGGGTTTTTTTTATCTTTGGGGAGAAGGCCCAGTCGATAGATAACCTGCTTGTTCAGTGAGCCTGAGTTCAGATGCCAGGACCCACAGAAAACCTCAGGACGGCAGTATGTGGCAGTCCCAGCGCTGGGGAGGCAGAGACAACCGGATATCTGGGGTTTGCTGGCCAGTTAGTCTTGCCGATTGGTGAGTTCCAGGTTCGGTGAGAGACCCCTTCTCTAAATAAATAAATATTAAAAACTTACAGTGAGAGAGACGCTCAGTAGCTAAGGGCACTTGCTGCTAGTTCAGAGGACCTGAGCTCAGCTCTCGGCTCCTGCGTCAGGTGGCGCCCAACTGCCTGTAATTCCAGCTTCAGGAGATCTGACGCTCTCCTCGGGCCTCCTGGGACGTCTGTGTTCACGTGCGTGCACACACACTCGAGCACACGCACGCAGATGCAAACACACGCACACACACACATATATAATAAAGCACAAAAAGGTGCAGAAACAATTGAGGAAGACCCCCAGTGCTGGCCTCTGGACTACACACACATACACGAATAAACAGACGGACAAACAACTGTCTGCCAGCCGGGCGGGGCCATGATGCCTATCGTCTGAGGATCTATAGGCAGTTCGTGGCTGCTGGGATAAGGGGGACCATTTTCTTCAGTGGGGCAGCTACTTGGAAGTTGGTCATCCCCTTATGGATTTTTGTTTGTTTGTTTGTTTTTCCAAACAGGGTTTCTCTGTTGTAGCTCTGGATGTCCTGGAACTCACGCTATAGACCAGGCTGGCCTCGAACTCACAGAGATCCACCTGCTTCTGTCTCCCAAGTGCTGGGATTAAAGGTGTGTACCACCACCACTCGGCTCCTATATACCCTTGTGAACAAACCCTCACCCTGTTTCTGTAAGCAGCCCTAATTAAACTCAGTGTCACACACACACATACACACACATACTCACACGGCATGCACACTCACACACACACACACACAAACACAGGAAGGGAAGGGGAGAGGAAGGGACCATAGGAAGTAAGGACAAGGAAGGGTAACAGGGGTGAATATGACCCAAATACATTATATTCCTGCATGAGAAGAGTATAATGAAATCCATTGTTAAGCATAATTAATACAAGCTCATTAAAAGGCTAGCCAGGAAAGGCCTCAGGCCTCAGGCCGGTGTGATCCCTCCCTCACCCCACAGCAGTGCGGCTGGGTGGAAGTTGGGATGCTGCCTACTGGACCAGAGAGAATGACATTTTTATAGGCAGCCTAAGTTGTCTCCGTGCATCTGTGCTGGCTATGAAAAGCGGGATTAGGCCAAGCAGAGAGCTTGGGGCAGGGAGACCCCAGATTCCGGAGCTGCGGAGCCTCCAGCAGGAGTAAGCGCGCGGAAGCCGGAGTGGGTCCTAGGATCACAGACCACGTCAGCGTGGCGTTCCACCCACCTGCTGCACCGCCTGTCATTACCTGTGTTCTGACTCACCCTCCTTTAAAGTGAGGATATCTCTGTTTTTGTTTTTGTGGTCTTTTTCCCCTCTTATCACTGGTGACCTCTGAGGGGGGGGGGGAATTGGAAGGTGGAACCCAGCCAAGTGCAGCACTTCAGCTGTTGGGACGGAGGCAGCCAGCCGCCCCCGCCAGGGAGCAGCTCCCTTGGGACAGGCAAACACACCTGTGGACTTAGCCTTTGGGTAAGACCTCCTCAAACAAAGACGGCCTCCTTCCCTTCCCCCCCACCCCTGCCATTATCAACAGTAGGAATGAAAGAACAGAATAATGGATCAGAACCAGCATCAGGCATTCCAGGCACCTGCTCTGCCACTGAGCTACAGCCCAGCTCAAGGCAGGATTTCCAACTTTTTAAGATTTATTTTTACTTTTTAAAATGTGTGTGTGTGGCGGGGGTTGCGTTGTCTATGGAGGCCGGAAGAAGTTGGAGCCCCTGGAACTGGAGTTATAGGAAGTTCTGAGCTGTCTGATGTGGGTGCTGGGAACCAAACTGAGGTCGTTTATATAAGAGCAGCAAGCATTCTCAACTGCTGAGCCATGTCCCTGGCCCCAACACGTCCATCTTTAATGCATTTTACTTTGCCTTTAAAGAATGAGTTACACTATTTATTGCGTGTGTGTGTGTGTGTGTGTGTGTGTGTGTGCGCGCGCGCGCGCGCCCACGCATGCACTCAGGGAGTGGGTGTGGGTAGGTGGGTGTGCTGTGGGAGTCAGAAACGACTTCCTGGAATTGTTTTGATCATATGGGTCCTGAGAATTGAACTTGGGTCGTCAGGCTTGGCAGCAAGCCCCTTTACCCTCTGAGCCGTCTCACCAGCCCTACTTAGCTTTTTAAAAATAGCCTTTGTCACTTGGGCAGTGGTGGCGCACACTTTTAATCCCAGCACTTGGGAGGCAGAGGCTAGCTGATTTCTGAGTTCGAGGCCAGCCTGGTCTGCAGAGCCAGTTCCAGGGGCAGCCAGGGCTACATTGTCTCAATAATAAACAAATAAAAATAAAAACCTCTTCTCTCAAGCGAGGAAAGCCTGCTGAGAACACAGGGGGCTTCTTTTACTACTATGAACAGAGTCGGCTCTCAAAGGAGGGCGGGCAGTGCGGGTTGGTGAGTGAGCGCCACGCTAACCTGGCAACCTGAGCTCTAGTCCCAGGACCCAGCCAGCAAGTTGTCCTCTGACTGCCACGGTGGGCTGTGGTGCACCCCCTCTGCCACCACGCTCACCGGTACATTATCTATTTACCTAGATCATTTAGCTCTTCTGGGTACGTGTGCGCATGCGCCTGCCGCAGTGCACGCGTGGAGGTCAGAGGACAGCCCGTGGGGGCCGCGTCTCCTTCCGACCAAGTCGGGCCTTGAGATTGAGTTTAAGTCGTCAGGTCAGGCTTGGCGGCAGATGCTTCACTCTGAACCATCTGACTGGTTCGTTGCTGATACATTTTAATATTGTCATCCTCATCATCGTCATCGTCCTCATCGTCCTCATCATCGTCATCGTCCTCATCGTCCTCATCTTTATTTGTATGGGTGCCACGGCTGCATATATGTCTGCGCACCATGTATGGATCCGGTGCCCTCGGAGGCCCTAGGACATTGGATTACCTAGAATGGAGTTACAGATGTTTGTGGGTGCTGGAAATCAAACCCCGGACCTCTGGAAGAGCAGCCAGTGCTCCTAACCACTGAGCCGTCTCTCCAGCCCTGCTAATACATTCAAAAAATAAAAACAATGAGCTGTGGGCCGTGGCGGTGCACATCTCTAATCCCAGCACTCGGGAGGCAGAGGCAGGCGGATCTCTGTGAGTTCCAGGCCAGCCTGGTCTACAGCGTGAGTTCCAGGACAGCCAGCTCTCTACACAGAGACGGTCTGTCTCAAAAAACAACAAAAAATAAATAAATAAATAAAAACAAAATAAAAAAATTGAAAAACAAAAATAAAAACAAACAGTCATGGGTTGCTGTCGTTAGCTAGTGTGAGAACAAAGGTTGGGGAGACTTGAGCTTCGGACAGCCTAAAAAGAGGCCGTGAGGATGTCTACCTTTCTCCCTTTCTATATTAAGGCCACCTGTAAAAGCGGAGAAGATTTCTCTCTCCTTTCTGCTTCCCTAAATCGAGGGCAAAAGATTGTATCGTACTGCTCCAGGGTTGGGTGTAGCTCGTTGGCTACACCCTGGTTTCCACCCCCGATATTGCATAAGCCAAGCATGGCGGCACACACCTGTAAGCCCAGCTCTTGGGACGGAGGTGGACTCAGGAGGATCAGGAGTTCTAGGTCATCTCATCTACACAGGAAGTTCGAGGCCAGCCCAGGCTACATGACACTACATTTTAGACAAAATTAAGTTCCTCCAAATCCTGTCTGCTATGGGGTAAGGTTCTGCTGCAGGAAGCAAAGCCCCTGGGCTCCAAGGACTCCGTGAGAGAGAGGCTGGCTGGAGCAGTCGGGGCTCTGCACACTCCCACCCGGTCAGAGCCGCAGCCTGCGCTCGGCTTCCCACCCGGCCCCTCCACAGCTCTCCTGAGCAATACTGAGTCTGGAGCTTCTCCCTTCCCTCTCTGCCCCTAGTCAGGTCGAATCCCTGGAGCCCGCATCCGAGCACGGTCTCGAAGTTTACCATCGAGTTGGCCTGTGGGCAACTGTTCTCCTCAGGTGTTCTCCAGCCCTCCTCTGTGTTAAACTTTAAAACATTTTTTTTTCTCTCAAGTAGGACATGAGGATGTTCGTAGTCCTGTGCTGGGGTCGGGTCCTGCTCTCGTCCGCAGGGTTCCTCAGTCTCCATGAAGGAGGATAAACAACGAAAGTTATGACAAGGGACTGCAGTATTTCATTTTAATCTTTTATTAATAAAAATAAGGAAATTACAACTTAGAAAAATTAAGAATTAGAGAAATCAAAAATAACAATGTGCACATTGGGGAAAAATTACAAGGCTCCCCGCCCCCAACCAAAGACTTTGCTCTAGTTAAAATAGCAAAAACTTCAGGCTTTCTTATCTGCAGGCCTCTGATCTTCAAGGTTAATTTTAGCGAGTAGTCTTAACACAATAGTTTATTAATGAATAGCTGATTTTTGGTCTGCATACTTACTGTTAAAGGAGGCAGGCATTCAGGGGAGAATTATCTATTTGTTTTTTCAAGCTTGCTGGCCTACTGTCTAGACTCTCCATTTCTGATCTCAACTATGGCTCTGTTTCCACGGGAAGGTCAGTGTAATCAAGAATAAGTTTTTATGATATGTCTACAGAAAGCACGAATAGTTATCACGTGCCGAGACTTGAAGGTTCATTTGTAATGACTTTGGGCTGAGGTGGCAGTGCCCCTCTCCCAGCCAGCCCAGGAATTGATTGAGTTTTCGCTATTAGGCCAAAATAGACATTATTGATGAGAGGCTTTTGTCACCGCACAGTAAAGATGAGAGAGGGGCAGAGCAGTTGGTGGGCTTCAGACTCCCAGCAGAGGGAAACACCAGGGTCTTTGTCACGCTGATTATGCCCACTGCTTGGGTATCATCGGCCCTCAACAGTCCTGGCTCTCAGGAGGCTGAGGAAGGAGTTCTAGACCACCCTGGGAAAAATTCTGTCTCAAAAACAAGGCAAGTGGTTGGGGATTTAGCACAATGGTAGACTGTTGTTGGGGTCGGGTGGGGGAGGTGGAACGGAAGGGGAAGCAGGCAAAATGAAACAAAGAAACTTTCCTCGAGTGCTTGGTAACCCCAGATCCGGTTTCTGTGTCTATTTTTTGGTGTGTGTGCACAGGTGTACGCGCCCACAGAAGCCGGGGGAGGGCAGCGGGCGGCCTGCTCTGGCATTCTCTACCTCTTGAAACAAGGTCTCTCACTGAACCTGAGTCTCAGTCTGGGCTGGTCAGGAAGCTCCTGGATCCGCCCATGTCTACACCCCAACCCTGGGCTTTCTGGGCACACACAGCAATGCTCGGCTTTCTCTGTGGGGACCAGGGATTCAAACTCAGCCCTCATGCTTGACAGCAAGTGCTCTTACCTTCGAGACATTTTTTTCCTGTCCTACACACACTTTCATGGTGGACCGCTAGCCACTATTGAACGCACAAATGCAGGGTCCCAGTACAGAGTGGACGTTAGATTCCTGCTCTTCAGGTACTTGGAGCACACATTAAACATTCCCCAAAGAGACCGGCACAGCCTTCAACATCCCGGGGTTCGCTGTGGCTCCTGGCTTCTGCTCCATCCTTCCCAACCCCAGTACCTCTGCAGGGTTCAAAAGGGATGGACATCGATTTCCTTGTGAGGGCTCAGCATGCCAAGAGTCCAAAGGAGGCAGAGGGGACAGACCTCGTGCTAATCATCCCTGGCAGTTACAAAGTGTCCCCCCCTGCTCTAGAGCCCCCCTCTGTTTCTTTCTTTCTTATTTATTTAT
This sequence comes from Cricetomys ansorgei, assembly GCA_026225945.1. NCBI lineage: Eukaryota > Metazoa > Chordata > Mammalia > Rodentia > Nesomyidae > Cricetomys > Cricetomys ansorgei. The sequence goes on along the minus strand of JAMJFZ010001895.1, from coordinate 5,292,047 downwards.
TTATTTATTTATTTATTTATTTATTTATTTATCTATTCATTTATTGAGACAGGGTTTCTCTGTGTAGTCTCATCTGCTCTGGAACTCTGTAGACCAGGCTGGCCTTGAACGCAGAGATCCACATGTCTCTGCCTCCCGAGTGCTGGGATTAAAGGCATGGGCCACCATGCCCAGTTTAGAGCCTGGTTCTCAACCTACAATGCATGGTGCTTACTTGCAAATGTCAGGCTCTGATGTAGGGAGTTTTCTAGCCATGCTAAGTCAGGAAAACTGATGTGCCTTTGTAACTGCGCACCAGGATCATCTACCCCTGTGGGACCCCCAGCCTGTGAAGCCCAGCCAGGGGAAGGCAGTGGGAAGGAGTCCCTCCTGAGTGCCTACAACTGTCTCTACGAGGACTTGGTATCCAGATGTGCTCCTTCCCCTGGGCTCTGCTGCGTCTGCCCGAGGGATGTGAAACAGGAGAAGTCAGGCTTCCGTTGCTATTTGAAGAAACTCTCTGGCGAGTTTTAAGGAGGAGACAAAAAAGAGAGGAATGTGCCATTTGCCTGGGTCTCCTTTCTTATGGCTGGGCATAGAAATCCTCTGCCAAGAGCAATTTGAGGAGGACAGGGCTTGCAGCTCAGAGTTCAAGGTCACACAGTCCAGGGAGAAGCCGCTGCGGCAGGAGCTTGAGACAGCTAGCTCCTGAGAGCAGAGGACAGCCGGATGCTTCTCAGCTCCCTCTCTCCACTCACACTGTGCGGGACTCAGCCAGGGAATGGCGCCACCCACAGTGGACAGGTAAGCGAGGCTATGGGGACCATCCTTGCAGGCATGCTCAGAGGCTCATCTCTCTAGTAATTCTAGATTTTGCCAAGTTGACAATGCTGCCTCTAAGCTCCTCTGCATCTTAGGGCACTCTCTACATTTTTTAAAAATATTTACAATATACGTATTTTTAGCTCGGTGGTAGAGTGCTTGCCTAGCATTCACTATCGAAGACCAACCTCCAGCATGCAAAAAAAAAAAAAAAAAAAAAAAAAAAAAAAAAACTCATGCTTTTATTTTAAAGGTATATTACTAACCAATCAATTTACAAGCCTTAAAATAAGAGATAGTTAGAATCCAAATTCCAGCCAGGAGTGGTGACGCATGTCTGTAATCTCAACACTCTGGAGACAGAGGCCGGTAGGTTTCTGAGTCTGAGGATAGTCTGTCCTACATAGTGAGTTCCAGGCCAGCCAAGGCTGCTTAGCTCCCTTTCTCAATAAACAAGTAAATAAATTAATTAAAATTAAAATTCCAGTTGTTCGTGGTGGTGTATGCTTGACTTCAGCACTTGGGAGGTAGGGGAAGGTAAAGCGTTCTGAGTCATCCTTTTGAGTTTGAGGACAGCCTGGGCTACATGAGACCCCTGCCTCAAAACAAAGGGGCTGGAGAAGAGACTCAGAGCGTAAAATACTTACTTTGCAAACAGGAGAACCTGAGTTTGGATCCCACAGAAAAGCTCGGTGTCCTGGTGGGTACCTGTGACCCCGGAGCTGGAAGGACAGAGGCAGGCTGATTCTGAGACTCTGGCCAGCAGTTTAGTCAAAATAGTGAACTCTAGGTTCAGCAGGGATCCCTGCCTCAAAGAATAAGGTGTCAACCTCTGGCCTCCATGAGCATTGCCTCGCTGGGCACACCCACCCACACACGAGCCATGCACACTACACACACACTGAAACCTGGGGGCACATGCTTGTGATCCTAACAGGAGGGGCAAGAGGGTCAGAAATTCATGGTTGTCCTGGGCTATAGGTGACCTCGTCTCAAAAAGGAAAAAAAAAGTGAAAAGTAATAAAGTTTTTAAAGGAGGGAGAAAGAAAGAAAGAAAGGGAAAAGAAGAGAAAAATACGCCAGGAAGAAAGAGAGAAAGAAAGGAAGGAAGAAAGAAAGAGAAAAAATAAGCCAGGAAGCAGAAAGCCAACGGCTCAGCACCTGGATGGACGCTCCCTTGATGCCCACACTGGGTTCTGAATGGAGGCCAGAGGAAGCTGCCAGGATCAGCCCACAGTGCCTTGAAGAAGAAATGACATCCCGGCTTATGCTCAGATGCCCGTCACGTGGCTCTGGCCGCTCCTTCAGGGCAATGAGCGAAGGGAGCGAGGGACTCCACTCTTGGAGGCTGGCTCTCCGGTCACGTCCCTGGCGCTCAGTGCACGCGGGCTTCCTCGGCTGATGTGGGCTGAGGTGAAGGCGTCGCTGGTCCAGAGCCCCAGCTGTCCAGCTCGCTCTGTTATAATCATTACTTAAATCACTAGGCTTGTGTCTGCTGAGGGTTTGACCTTCAGGATCTGAGCCTCCAGGGAAGGGGACGTTCTATTTTGGGGTGTGGATAATGAGTGGGCAGGCCTGCTCCTGGCTTTGTGTCGTTCCCATCTTGGTGAATCAGGGCATCTGCCTCCCTCTCCCTCCTTTGCTCCTACTCCCCAATAATTGGCTTCAATTGAGGAAGCCCGAGTAGGTGCACGTTTAGGGGGAAGGGGTACACCTCTAGAGCAGTCGGTTGTCTGCGGCCACCCTTAGGTAGGTGGACGCAGCCCCAGACCACTAGCACAAAGGCTCTCTCTGGCCAGGCCCAGGCCAGCCCGCTGTCCGTCTGTTTGCTTTGGGAAATACCCAAGGACACATTTTGAGAAACTCGAAAGTAGAAAGCATTTCAAAACAAAAGCACGGGGAAAACCGCACACACACCCATCCCTCGGCGCCCAGCTCTTCACTGCGTTGCTGGGGCATAAAAACAGCCACGCTATTCTACCCCCTGACTGCCCAGGTGCCGGGTCCCGCTTCCTGCCCCCCACTTCTCTTTCTAGGACCTGCCCAGGTCAGGTGGTTTGACATAGCTTCTCTTCCTCAGGAGGTAAGGTCAACTGAAATTCCTGAGCAAACCGGGAAACATCCATCCAGGATGTGGGGCTGGGCAAAGGCCAGGCCACAGCCCACTTCAGGCCCAAATGGAAGATGAGCCCAAAGAATGTTTCCACTGACTGACTGTGGCTATCAGAATGATTGGCCTGGTCCAGCCTGGTCACAGAATAGCAGCAGCTGGGCTTCCAGGTCACATGACAGGAGGCGGCAAAGCCGCAGAGTTTTGTTGGTGCCCGGGGGCCAGGGCCCATAGGTGAAGCCTTTCTGCAAAGCAGCGTGGGGGAATTGTGTCAGGCTGAAATGGGATTAGCTGCGCTGCTTCCAACCCTTCCTCAGCTGACAAGCTGCAGTTCTGCAACCCTGTCAGATGTCAATTTCTCCCTCTTGGGTAATCTTCAGATATAGAAACCGGTTTCTCTCTGGGCCGGATGAGCTGACAACCACACAGGCTGCAGGATCCCATCTCCGCCCCAGCAAGGTTGATTCCGTAAATGCTTATTTTGGGAAAAGCAAGGCTCTGTTTTGGGTTGGTCTGAGTAAAGCCAGAGAAGGGAAGAGTTGGTAAACAAGGTTCCAGAGCTGAGTGAGGACAGAGTTACCACGCCATTTCCATCCGTGGTTAGAGGAATCATGGCCCCTAAAGATGTTCCCATCCCACTCCCTGGAGCTGTGAATGAGTATGTTATGTTACGTGCAGAAGGGGCTGAAGATGTGATTAGGAATCTGGAGGTGGCCGGGTGTAGGCGCACGCCTTTGATCCCAGCACTCGGGACGCGGAGGATCTGTGTGTGTTTGAGGCCAGTCTGGTCTATAAATCGGATTCCAGGACAGCCAGAGTTGCACAGAGAGAATCTGGATATGGAGGGAGGCGGGGTGTGCTCCGTTGGAGATCCTTATGTAGCATGAAGGAAGCCCTGGGTCTGTCTATCCTTAGCACCCTGTAAACTGGCGTGATGTCACGTGCCTGTATTCCAGTACCTGAGAAGTGGATGCAGGAGGGTCGGGAATGCTAGGCTATCCTTGAGACCAGTTTGGGAGAGGTGAGAAGATAGAGGCAGAGTTAGAGGAGGGGGAAGGGGGGAGGGGTCAGGAGGAGGAGGGGGGGGAGGAGAAGGTGGAGAAGGAGGGGGGAGGAGGAAAAGGAGAAGGAAGGGAAGGAGGAGGAGGGGGAGGAGGGGAGTCTGGAGATGAATTTATCTAGGGGCACCTGGCTGGAGCCCACATCCTAGGGAGCTTCTGAGAAGGAGGAGAAGGAAGGAGGAGGCGTGGCTATTGAAATAAAATCCAGCAATACATACATCTGAAGATGTATCCACTGCCGGCTTTGGACACGAAGGGTCCTTGGACCAAGGAATGCAGGTGGCCTCTAAAAGCCAAAACAGGAAGGATGCACAGCCCACAGCTCCACTCTGGACTTTGGCTTCCAGAACTGTACAGATAAATTTGTGTTAAGTCTGAGCAGCAGCAAAGAACATAACATCCAACACAAAACTCAGCTCTGCTCCTCCAGGGACTGGGGAGCAAACCCATCTGCTCAGGAAGCTGAAGATGCCATAAGCCAAGGCGGAGGGCAGGCTCTGAAGGTCAACGTAGCCAAAATAACACGGGAGCCTGGCTGTCAGCAGGTGTAAGCCATAGACTGCACGCTGGCCACGCTTCAGAAGAGGTCGGGTGCCTTTCTCCTGTACCCACAGGCACCATTCACACTGGGTCCCTCTTCAAATGCCAGTGTCGTTAGCTCTAACCACTAGTGCATAAAACATTGCTTCATGATGGTCCCGTTTGCTCACTGGTTTTCCCTCCCCGTCCTTCGAGCTTGAGGAAGAACATTTCTATGCGAGGTAATGAGGACACATCTAAGCCCAACCAACGCATCTTGGGCTCGGGGTGTAGCTCAGAGGTTCAGCATTCACAAGGGCCAGGATTGAATCTCTAGTACCACGTAGACATCTTATTATAGGAAACATGGTTCAGGGGTTGGGGTTCAGCGGGGGGAGCGCTTGCTGCACAAGCATGGGGTCTTGAGTTCAGATCTCTGGCATCCAGGTGAGACTCGTCCGAGGGCACATGCCTGAAACCCCAAGTCTGGAGTGGGAGTGGCGATTGAAAAGCAGATCCCAGAGATGTGCTGGTTCACTTAGCAAGTTCCAGGCTCAAAAAGAGATGCCTCAAATATAAGTACAGCTGGGTATGATGGCAGTGTATGTCTTTAACTCCAGTATTCAGAAGGCAGAGACAGGTGACACTCCCTGAGTTCAAAGCCAGCCTGGTCTACATAGCAAGTTCCAGGCCAGCCTGAACTACAGTGAGACACTATCTCAAAAACAAAACAGATGGAGGTTGATAGAAGACACCAGAACTGACCTTGGGCTTTCACATATGCAGGCACAGGTGAGGACCCCTAACCTCAAGAACGTTCATGTGTAATCCTATATAAACAAATCTCAGCCAACAGAGACGACACTAAGTGGAGAGGAGGCAGGGTCAGCGTGCTCACAAACAGGTCAAGGAACACCAAAGACTGTAGGCCAAGCCGCAGAAGCCAGGAGAGACCTCAGATCTCCTCTCCCCCAAGCCCCAGAAGACACCAGGCCTGCTGACATGGTGAGCCACACTTCTGTCGTCTGAGCCACCAGGAAACTAATGCAAGATGCGGGGCAGGTGGCTGAAGTCAGCAAAGTGGTGTGCCTGTGGGTTTTCACGTTCAGAGTGTTCTGTAATCCTAATGACCCTGAGCTGTAGCATGGGGTCAACAAGGCCTAGAGGTGAGGGTGTATGGGAGGCAGTGTCCAAAGCCCGTGGGACCTGGTCCTCAGCCTCAGCCAAGAGGACAAAGAGAGAACCTAAGAGTGCCTGGGCCAGTGTTCTGTTGCTGTGAAGAGACACCATGACCACAGCAACTCTTAGAAAGGAAAGCATTTAATTGGGGCTGGCTTACAGTTCAGAGGTTTAGTCCATTATTGGTGTGGCGGGAAGCATGGCGGCACGCAGGCAGAGGGAAGCATGGCGCAGACATAGTGCTGGAGAGGGAGCTGAGAGCTCTACATCTGGATCTTCAGACAGCAGGAAGAGAGAGAGAGAGACAGGAATGACTTGGGATTTCAAACCCCAAAGCCCACCCCCTGTGACACACTTCCTCCATCAAGGCCACGCCTCCTCATGCCACCCCCTAAGCATTCAGATATCAGAGCCTATGGGGGCCATTCTTCTCAGCACCGGAGGTGGAGCCGGGGTGGCCCCCACACAGCTATGGTAGTGAAAGCATCTCACAGAAGAGGAAACCCAAAGTCTACACTCCAACATGCAGCCAGGGATCCTGTGGAGTCCTGCTGTGCCTCCACATCTCCCTGTGTGGCACATGGTACCCCAAAGCCAATGCGTGGCACGGCCATCCTGCGAAGGTATCTAGCAATGCTCAGAGTAGAAAGCCACATCCCAGACAGTCTGGGATCACAAGTCTTAACTTTTTGCAGAGGTACACAATCCCCTCTCTTGCAACCTCCCTGGCAGTAACACATTGTAAGACCAAAGGATTTGAGGTCCAGGAGGCCTGCACTTGGGGAGTTGAACTTACGAGGTAAACTGGGCATGGTGGAACCTGTGATCCCAGCACTCAGGAGGCTGAGACAGGAGGATTACATCTGAGGCTCGACCCGGGTCGGTTCCCAGTAGCCACATGGCAGCTCACCACAATATGTAACTTCAGTTCCAGGAGAACCAGTGCCCTTTTCTGACCTCACAGGTGACATGCATGTATATAGTACACATGCATATATGCAGGGACAACACCCACACACAGAGAATAAGCTAAATGCACCTAGAAACATTTTTTAAAAATTATAGAACAAAACAACTTTCAAGGGCTGGGACGTGGCTCAGTTGGTATCCTGCTGGCTTCTCATGCTCAAAGCCCTAGACTTGATCCCTGTACTGCTTAGACCTGCTGTGGCAGGGGTAAGCCTGTGGTCCTAGCACAGGAAGGTGGGGGCAGGAAGATCGGGAGCTCAAGGGTTTCCTCTCTTAGGTAGCAAGTTCAGGGACAGCGTAGGATACACAAGATCGAATCTTACCTAATGAAAACGACCAGGGCCAGTTAGACGGCCTGACCACCTGAGTTCAAGCCCTGGGATTGTCATAATGGAGTCAAGAACGGCCTCCAGGAGGTAGCCCTCTGACCTCTCCACTCAGACGATGCCACACATGCACACACACACACACAACAACAGCAACAACATTTAACATTTGGCCACTTGGCAGTTTTGAGTTTCTGGGGTACAGAGGCCAGGCCTCATGAATAGCTGCTCACTTCTTCTCTGGCATGAGAGGTATGAGAGAGAGAGGGAGTGGGGTAGGGGGAGGGAGTGCTCTAAGGTGTTTTTCACTGGGAAAGCTGCCCACGGAGCCTGGAACCAAAAACAATTTCTTTCACCTGTAAGACAGGTGTTGTTGTCTGGGAACAGAGGCTGGGTTGATGATCCAATCAGAACTCCAGAGTGGCCCGAAGCCAAGGCCAGGTGGGCCTTGCTGGACACACCCAGGCCTTGCTAGACACACGCGGGTTAGTGTGTATGTGTGCCTGTGCGTGTCTGGGGCTACCTGCTGCTTTTTTCTCCTGGAGACTCTCAGGCCCCTGGGTTCCTGGAGTGACTGTGGAGGTGACAATCCACCAGGCCAACAGATATCCAGAGTAAGCTCTTGGGATATGGCCTCCCCGCCTGGGGGAAGGCCTTGTTGGGAATTAGTTGACGGCTCCAGCAAGAGGTTCCGTTCAAGGTTCAGTTCCTCCAGGCTTCACAAAAGCAAACCAACATCTGTTCTTGTCTGGTCCTGGCTCCAGGGTCTGGGGTGCAGCCCAACGGTGTCTGGAGTTAGGATAAAGTTCTTTAGAAAGGGTCTGGAAAGGCTGCCCAGGATGGGGGAGGCAAACAAGACAGGCAGAGGCCAAAGAGGTGAGGAGGCCAGGGGGTGAGGCGGCAGGGAGCACAGAGGAGCCACTGTGCGGCCTGGGCCCCGGGCCAGAGGGCTTTACTCTTCATTCCCTCCCACTGGGTCTTTCCTGGTCAGGAAGGAACTGGGCCTGAGGCTCAGGGATAAAGAGACCTGCAGGCGGCCTCTGCTTCTTTCACCAACCGAGTTTCCAGCCAACTCCCCGCCACACCCCCCAGAGCCTGCAGAGTCTGAGAGGTTCCAGGCCCAAAGAAAAGTGGGACCCTGCTTCGGGTGGGCCTTTTGAGCCTGGTTTTCCCTTCCCCGTGCCTCAGTTTCCCCTCTTCAGTAGCTAACGACTGTTTTTTCAGGCTTGATAGACTGGACACTCCCTCCCCAAAACGGGAGAGCAGAAGTGGAGTGTTCCCTGCGGGTCTGGGCAGCCAGCCCCCTATAAGCTCGAACTAGGGAGAACAGCCTCCTACCTGCGTCTTCTAAATGCCAAAGCCAGGCCTGGACTCTAGGTCTCCGGGAAGGGGAGGGCCAGGGCGGACAGATCTGGCTCGGCGCAGAGCCCCCTCCTCCCGCGCGGCTCGCGTCCTGTAGCGCGCGCGTGACCGCGGCACTGCGGCTGCAGAGCTGCGGGATTCCTGGGGTGTGGGGTGGGGAGCCGCGGATGGCGGTGGGGGGCAGGGCCCGATCTTGGTGCCCACGCGCGGCGGCACCGGGGGGTGGGTAATGACGCCCTGGCTCCCTCCAACTCCTCTGGCTATTGTTGTTTCCGGGAGTTTCTCCACCCGTGAGCGTGTCGCTGAGTCACCTTCTCGGAAGGCACTCGGGGCGTTCACGCTCGGGTCAGGCTGTCCCGGGGTGGCGCAGAGCCAAGACACGAGTGGCGGAGACGCGTGCAGAACCGCAGGTCCGGTCTGCGGGCCCTGGCCGGGCCGGGGACCCCTAGAATAGTGAGGAACTCGGCCAGGGTCTCCGAGGTCCTCTGGGAGAGGGGGAAGCCACCTTCAAGGCGTGACCCAGTTCTCCGCGACGCCTGGCTATCCGGTTCCGCGGCCCTCGTGGACTCGCCTCTTGCGGACTTGACGAAGCGATGCAGAGAGAGAGGTGTGTGGGGTCGCGCGGGGGCCGGTGAGGGCGCACGGGCCCCCCGCAGCTGGGTTTGGTGTCCGTTTTGGTCCTACCTGGGTAGGTCACCAAGCCCAATTTGGCGGCTTCATTTTTTTCCCAGTCTCCACCAATAATCTGCCAGGAACTTAACTCGGATTAGTCACACACACCCTCGGGTCATTTGCCGTGAAATATATCACTTACACAAGGACTCATGACCCCAGTTTGTCTCGGCCGAAGCGCATACTCCCGGGCGCGTGTGCATCTTCACCCCGGGGGGGTGGGGAGCGGCGGGACCACGCCCCCCACGCTTGCCTCTCCAATCCCGGCGAGATCCCCCTTGCCCTGTCCACACTGCTGGGTTCCTCCAGTCGGTGAGGACCGTGGATCCGGGGCATCCGCCTCAGGAAGCTTCCCAGGCCTCGATAGTGTTCCCTGGGGGAAAGGATCCAACGTTGGAAGCTGCTGACGAGGCTCCCTCTCCCCGACTCCGCGCTCCACTTGGGAGTCTCCAAACCGGTTCAGCTTTCTCCCGGAAGGCGTGCCAGACTGCTTGGGGTTCGGCGGCTGAGTGGTCCAGCGGCTGCATCCGGAAGCTAAAAGTAAACCCACCACGGAAGAGCAGGGGAGAAAGAGGCGCTCCGGGTGGCGGGCGACACGACCCGGCCCGAGGCAGGACAGCAGGAGGGTCTGGGTGTGGGGTTCTGGTCAGGCCGGGGGCTAGGCGACCCCAAAGAGAGGCTGCCTCCCTCCTGTGCGCAGGGGCTTCGGGTGCAGCCTGAGGTCCTCAGCGGGCGCAGAGCCACGCGCACCCGAGGCCCGCTCGGATGCTGGGCGCGGGGACCCTCGTGCCCTCCCCTTCGCGCTGCGGGGACGCGCTGCTGCAAGCCGGGCTCAGACCTCCGCTCCTCGCCGACTTCCCTAGCCGGTCCTCCGGCCGGTCCGCCAAGGGATGCGCGATCACGTCCGGGGATCCAGTGCCCCATCTTCCCGTGGCCGAGCCGTGGGTGGCGGCGACCGTGTTGGGGGCGGGTGGGGGACCAGGTCGGCACGCGGCGCTGGTTCCACCCAGGAGAGCCGGAGGCACGCGGGGCGTGGCCAGGCGGGCGCGGAGGCTGAGCGCCCTCCCCGGCGGAGTTGAGCGAAAAGTTTGAGGCTGGAGGGGAGCGATCCCTGGGAGTCGGTGCCAACCCGGCGCTTCGGTTGTCCCCCGGTCGCGGGGCTGAGCCCGAGGCGAGCTGCTTTCCGGACAGACGGACTGGGTAGGGACCCCACCCCCACCCCTCCGCCGCGCGCCTTCCCGGGGTTGGTGGCGCCTTCCCGGGCCCGCGGGGGAGACGGCCCCACGCCGCGGCCTCAGTGCACACTCGCGCTCGGGCAGGACCGACGGCGGCTGTGGGTCCGTCCAGCTCCAGCTCCAGCTCCTGAGGGTCCTGGGCGCTGCTCCCACGATCGCGGCGCGCCTCCCTCCTGGAGACTCGGCGCCTTCGGAGTCCAGGCCGGGGACGCGGCGGCTGGGCGGGCTGGGACGCGGTTCTTCGTCCCAGAGTGAGCGCCTCGCAATGCCCGTTCTAGGAACTTTATGCAACTGGACTGTCCACCAACCCCAAGGGGCGAAGAGCTGGCCCGTCGGAGAGAGCCATGGGTCACTGACTCATGTGTCTGACCGGAATCCAGGGTCCCCTGGAACAGAACGTTCGCTTTGTGGGGTGGGAGCTGTCTGGAAAGCACGGGGCTTTGGTGATTCAGCGGCATGCAACTCCCTCCGCGAGGCCCCGGGGGCTCTGGCTCGGCACCCTGTCCACGTGCATAGAGCCCAGGCCGCGGACCCCACCAACACTCTCTTCCTGTCCCTCAGATCTGGCCGCCTCGGGGAATGACGGGGGCGCTCTCACAGCCCAGGGAGGTGGAGAGGGCGAGCCCCACAGCCAGTCGCCAGACACCCTCCTGGGCAACACCGATAAGGAGCTGAAGGCAGGAGCCGCCGTTACCCCTAGCGGCGCCGGGACAGCACGGGTGGCCCCTTGTCAGCGGGAGCCCCGGGACCTGGCTATGGAACCAGGTTTGTGGGGTACCCTGTCTGGGAAAGGCTATTCCCCAAGAAATGATGGACCGTAGGAAGAAGCCTAGGGGCGCTCGAGAGAAACATTCTATCCCGAGGCCAGAAGTCGTCTGGCCCTGAGCCAAGGAAAGAGGTTTCGGGCATCCCTCTCCTGGACGACTTGTGGGCGGCCGCTTCCTCCAGCAGAATCGTGTGGGTCAGTTTCCCAAGTACCGGGTTCCTCCACCCGTGTCCCTGCAGCTCTCCTCGGCCCTCTAGTGGCTAGTTGGGGACATTGCCATCCGGCTTTTGTCTTAAAAGTTTATTTTTATGTATATGAGTGTTTTGACAGCAAAGATGGATGTCTGTGCGCCACGTGTGTGCTTGGTGCCCTTGAAGGCCAGAAGAGGGTGTAGGATCCCCTGGAACTGGAGTTTAGGACCACTGTGAACCAACACCCGGGTGCTGGAACTGGACCTGGATCCTCTGACTGCTGAGCCCTCTCTCCAGCCCGGTCTGTTTTGTTTTTTTTTGTAGCGGGCTGCCTCCAGGCACTGCTCCCGAGGCCTTGCAGGGTCCTGGTGCTGCTGAACCCCCGCAGCGGCAAGGGCAAGGCTCTGCAGCTCTTCCAGAGCTGCGTGCAGCCCCTTCTGGAGGAGGCTGAGGTGTCCTTCAAGCTGATGCTCACTGGTGAGTACTGTCCCCAGGGGGTAAAGGGGGCATTTCCTGCCAGAAAACCAGCTCTGAGAACATCAAACTTTCCCTCAGAACGGCAGAACCATGCCAGGGAGCTGATGCGCGCAGAGGAACTGAGCCGCTGGGACGCCCTGGTGGTCATGTCGGGTGATGGTCTGATGCATGAGGTAAGGGCCGAGCTAGAGGACTACCCGGAGAGGTTGGTGACTGGTTGGTGACCGTGTTTCCTGGGCTCAGGCCGCTCTGCTTTAACAGGTGGTGAACGGGCTCATGGAACGGCCTGACTGGAAGACTGCCACCCAGAAGCCCCTGTGTAGCCTCCCTGCAGGCTCTGGCAATGCGCTGGCCGCTTCCTTGAACTACTACTCTGGGTGAGAGCTGAGGGTCAGAGTGGGCGTCATGTCCCCTACACCAGGTTTTCTAAGTTCCCACAGGAAGCTCTACTTCCTTCTGGAGCCTCATCCTCAGTTCCCTGCCCGCTCCCCCCACCCCCAGCCATTACTGGTTCCCCTAACTCCCTAGGGATCACATGTTGCTTTGCTGGTCCCCACTCCCCAAAAGGAGTAAAAAAGAGGATGCGTGGCTCATGCCCTGTCCCACCTGACCTTTAACCCTGCAGGTATGAGCAGGTGACTAACGAAGACCTCCTGACCAACTGCACGCTGCTCTTATGCCGCCGGCACCTGTCTCCCATGAACCTGCTGTCGCTGCACACCGCCTCTGGACGCCGTCTGTACTCGGTGCTCAGCCTGTCCTGGGGCTTCATTGCGGATGTGGACCTGGAGAGTGAGAAGTACAGGTACTTGGGGGACATCCGCTTCACGGTGGGAACCTTTTGTCGCCTAGCAACCCTGCGTATCTACCAGGGCCAACTGGCCTACCTTCCTGCCTTGAAGACGCCTGCCTCTCCTGCACTGGTGGACACGTACCTCGTGCCCCTGGAGGAGCCAGTGCCCTCTCACTGGACTGTGGTGCCAGAACAGGACTTCGTTTTGGTGCTGGTACTGCTACACACCCACCTGAGCATGGAGATGTTTGCGGCGCCCATGGGCCGCTGCCAGGCTGGTGTCATGCATCTGTTCTACGTGCGTGCGGGGGTGTCAAGGGCCATGCTGCTGCGCCTCTTTCTGGCCATGCAGAAGGGCAAGCATATGGAATGCGACTGCCCATATTTGGTGCATGTGCCTGTGGTTGCCTTCCGCCTGGAGCCCAAGAGCCAAATGGGCAAGTTTTCTGTGGATGGAGAGCCGATGGAGTGTGAGGCCGTGCAGGGCCAAGTGCACCCTGACAACATCTGGATGGTCTGTGGCAGCAGAGATGCCCCGCCCAACTGAGTCCACCTCCAGAAGAACCATTGTGATTTCCTGGCTCTCTGTGCCTTTGCACTGAGACGGAACGTCTGCCCATTGGTGTGGGAGGGTATTTCCAAAGTTCATGTGGAGGCGGTGGGACCTCTGTAGAGAAAGCGGGAAGGTGGGGCTGTTTCCAAAAAGGCTCTGCTGTCCAGAGGCTGAGGTGGCCCTGGGTAGGAGCCCCACTAGTTGGGACAGCTGCATACAGAAGACACTCCCTGTTGCTAGTAGAGCTCTCCCCTGAGAACCAAATTCAAATAAAGTGACTTTTCCAGTCTGCTGATCCTGTCCTGGGGATTGAGAATGGGGTTTTACACCAGCAACGGCTACAGAATTGTGCTATTGGGGGTTGAACTTGGGGTCTCTGGCATGCTAGGTAAGCACACCATTTAGTAAAATTCCCATGCAGTTATGTTGGCATTGTGCACATCAACTCCCTAGGGACTGATAATCAGACTCCCTTCAGCTGCAGAGGCCCTCAGAGCTTCTGCGCCATCCCACACAGGGGAAGACTGAGGCTCTGTGATCCACCTCTGACCTCAAATGCAGTGGGCTCCCTGAGTGGACAGAGTCAGGGAGACTGGCAAGGATCCAGACGCAGTTCCTGTTGACCCTGGACGTTGGATCAGCTGTGCCTGCTTACTAGGTACTGCCAACTGCTTCTGTTTCCCTAGAGGAACTGGAAACTCCCCAGCCATTTACAATTCTGCCCTAACTTCCAGTGGTCTCGAGAAGCACTAGAGCATATGACCAGGTGAGGGGGGGGCACAAGGAAGCCATCATCCATACCGGGTGGCCTTGCTAGTATTTGCTTTGGAGTCCCCTATGCTCCTGCAAGAAATCCCTCTCCATGCCCTGCATCGAAGCCCAGTGAGCTCACTGGTTCCCCAGGGGCAACTCTGGCGGACCTGTACTTTGTTGTTGGGACCTTACGAGGTGAAGGCTAGCTTACATGTCCCCAGGGATTCTGACAAGATTTCAAACTGAAAAATGACAAGCAGCAGTCCCTTATAAAAACAAGTTGGGTCACACCCATGGCGCCTCCTCCAGCTCCCCAGAACACCCCAGCCCTTCCCCACGTGTAACAGGAGTGCTAGGCAGGAAGGACAGAAGCAGCATGGCTAGATGCTGTGACGTGGATCTCGGAGAATCCGTAAGGAGCTGTTGGGGGCCAGTTCCAGGGCACACTAGTGTTCGCCACCGAGCCCAATGCTGAGCGCTGACAGCCGTATGGATAGCCCCCCTCCCCTCCTTGGATCCCATGACTGGAGGTGAAGGTGCTCAGTGGAGGCCAGGACACACCGCCACAGTCCCCTTGGGGAATGGAATGGGAGGGACGGGTCGGGCACACAGACGGCAACAGAGCCAGAATGAACGGCAGAGGCAGGTTTAATGGTGTCACTTTGTCTTGTTAATGAGCCAGCCCCCCCCAAAAATGCAAGTAAAAAAAAAGTTTAATCACACAGCACTTTATACAGGTTTTGTAAGCAGTAGGCATTCACATCTCCACATGAATGATGCCCTGGGATGCACAGACACCAGGCCCACGATGTCCTACAGGAAGCGACTGGCTCCTGGTGAGCGCTTCAGTGTCTGGCTCTGTCCTTCCCAGGGCTCTGCCGCCCCGTGGTCCCGGCACAGGACAGTGTGGAGCCCACTTAAGGCTGACAAGACTCATCATGCTTTGGCTTTTTTTTTGTCTGTTTTGTTTTTTTGTCTTTTTTTTCTAGTAAGAGTTAGTATCTTTGCTTTTGAGATTTCTTCCAACCTTAAATATTACATACATACACCGGAAATGACATAGCTGCAATGTGCTCAACGGCCTCCTCTCTACCTGGAGCTTCACATTATCAAAAACTTAGAAACTTGTAAACCTCTGGGCCTGGGGTGGGGTGGGGCTGCAGCCTTCCAGCCTCCCTCCCACAGACTGCGCTTGCAGAGTCTGTAAGCCAAGGCTGGCAGGAGAGGCTGAGACACTGGGGGGAGAGGCCCCTGCTGCTGGCCTGGTTTGTGCAGACGCTCCTGCCCTCAGTAGGCATAAAATGAGGCCGGGAGGAGCAGGTGTCAGAAGAGCCCACACAAGCAGGTCTGGGCAGAGCTGCCAGTGTCACTGCCAGCTTGGACTGGAAGAGCAAGGCACCTACAGCCATTTCTTCATAGCAGCACCCTGTCCAATTCCATGTTGACATATGAGGACAATCACCTCTCCGGGGTGTCACTCTGAACCTCAGCTTAGTCCCAACCTCTCTTAGAGAGTAAGTTCTCCAGGCCTAAGGGCTATAATGCAGACAGGCCAGAACCGGTCACAGCAGCCACAGTGCCAAGAGATGGAGGTAATGGGGACTAGAGGACCCGGAGCAGAGCAGGAGGCTCTGGGATGTGGGGAGGCTACAGTCAAGCTGAAGAGGAAAGGGACCGGGAGCATTGCAGGAGCAGCCACACTTCATGCAAGGCACGTCCACCCTCCTGCCATCCGTAGGTTCCTCAACACCCACCTCTGACCTGAGAAGGGACAGCTAGGGACCGAGTACCAGAACATTCTGCCTGGGGCAAGAGGAACATCGGTGGGGTTCCCAGTGCCTCAGGGACCTGCCTTCGGAACATCACTGAGGGATAGAACGCAGCATCTCGGGGACACTTGTCGCACTTCAGCATCAAACTTGCCGCAGGGAGGAGAGGGCGAGGGTGATTGAAGGCTCCAACTGGGACAGGAAGGGGCAGGGTCTCAGGGAGGGAGGGAGCAGGCTGCGGCTCGCCTCTCCCACCATGACACTCCTTCAGATGCTGGCAGCTACTTGTCCTCTGTGCTCTCGGGCATGCCGGCTTCCAGCAGGGCGGCACGGAACTGCGTCAGGACCCCTCGGATGCTCTTGATGAAGCCCTTGGAGAGCGGGAAGAGGGGGAAGCCGATGTCGGGGTAGCCACTCTTCTCGGGCAGGAAGCTGCGGTAGCTCTTCCTCCTCCTCTTTGGTCTAACGCTGGGCGGTGCTGACGCATCAGGGGCTGCATCAGTCTGCTCTGTGTGGTCCCTGCTGGCTGAGGCCGGGCCCTGGGCACCACCCTCTGAGTCTGAGCCCTGGGAGGCCTCCCCGGGGGCCATCCCAACATCCTCAGGCTCTTCACGGCCGGAGTCTGAGAGTTCAGCTGCAGCCAGGGGCTCTGAAGAGCTGCTGTCTTTAGGAACCCCGTTGGGCAGCGCCTGGGCCCTCTCCAGCACTGCATGGGTTTCCAGCCAGGACTCAATGCGGTTTACCAGTCGCCAGCCACCCACACTGAAGTGCTGCCGGATCTCCTGCTCGAAGACCTCGGGAGGCCGCCGCACCAACTGGGCCATGGACTGCACCACACGGATTAACGCCATCTCGTTGTAGCATCGACTGTTCTCGTACCCTTCCTGCAGGCCCCGGTCACTATCAAAGCCAGCTTCGTTGTAGTACGGTTCATTTACCAGGATCAGACCTACCAGGAAGAGTCCCTCAGTTAAGTGGGGGAGGCCCACAGGGCAGGCTTGCCCAGGACCCTCAAGGGAACAGCCTGACAGTGTGCCCTCCCGAGGGCCTATCATACCTTGAATGGAGATGAGCACCTGGAGAAGACTGGATTTGCTCGTCCACCTCTCCGTCCCCTGAAACACACGCAGAACCTTCAGGTCTGTCCCAGGCGGACACCAGCCCCACCGTGCCTCCATCTCCACTGGGGAACAGGGGCCATCCTCACCTTTCCAATCCAGGTACCCAGGAGGCTGACGCACACCTTCCCATTGTCATACAGGTTGGGGTTCAGGCGGCCACTGCACTGGGAGAGGTAGCAGAAGTGGGGGGGCACAGCTGGGTAGATGTTGGGTAGCTGGATGTCAAATAGGTAGAGGCCATCTTCATAGGGAGTTCGAGTGGGGCCCTTGATTAGTGCTGAGAAGAGGTCCTGGAAGGGAACACAGAGGAGGGTAGCACCTGCAATCTGGCCTTCTCTACAGCACTGGGCAGGGGGAGGGAGAGAAAAAGGCAGACTCCAGGGCCGCAGCCATGGAGATATCTTATCCAAGCATCCTCATTTGCTCCTGGGGTAGGGGTGTAGTCGCACAGCTGGAAGGAAGGTACTGAGGGTCTGAGCTCAAAGGCAAAGACTGGCAGAGGCCAGAGGAACTATGATACCCAGGATGTATGTGCATGTGGGCACCCTGCAGGCAGCAGAGGAGAACAGAGGAGCCGGGAAGATGGGAAAAAGAAGTAATAACTGGACAGCAGGAGCCTCCCGCGGGGTCCGGGTGCCCTGGGGAGAGATGTCTTGAAGACATGGGGACAAAGATTAACAAAACAAAAAGTAGGTACTCTCTTACTCCCTCAGCAGGGCTGTGCCAGGCTGGCAGTTTCTAAAAGTTCCCTCCCTCAAATGCAAGTGACACAGGTGTCCCTGAGGACCTGAAGCAAGGCGAGATGTGGCAACTTCCGCCTGTGACACAGCCACTGGGAGAGGGAGCCAGGAGGTGGCTGTGGGTTCCTGACACCAACCTATAGGGGAGGCTGTGCTTGAGGACAAACCAAACAAAGAGCCATGGGGTGTGGTGACACTGAGAGACAAGGGCCTCTGGCAGGAGCCCACAGAGAGTGAGTAACGGTCAGGGAGGGATAGATAAGGGGAGCCCAAGCTCCTCCTACTGGGCTCCAATTTTTCAGAGAGAAGAGCGGACTTAGAATTACATGGATGCAAAGTTACTTTTGAAAAAAAGGACCACCTGGCCCCGACAAGTGTGTCCAAGACCTCAGCTGCCTGAGCCGGCATCTCTGGATTCATGGCAAGGTGGAGCTGCTGCCCCTCAGTGCCTGTGGCATGCCCGCACCTGCCTCCCGGTTCCCACCAGCCCACTTGCCATTCTGTCCTCGAAAGTCTTGACCATGATGCCATCAGGCAGTGAGGTGGCCAGCAGAGCCATCTCCTTCCGCACTGTGCTGAAGAACTTCTTGGCTTCCGGAGGCTGGAACTCAATCTTCTTGAAGGAGTGGTTTGCTGCAGGGAAGAGACAGCAGTCAGGTCCTGACGACGGGCCCTGGCTCAGCCGCAGACCCTGGCTGCCCTGGAGCGTGGCCTGGGAGATTCCAGGTGGTGAGGGAGCCCAGGCGCCCCCCACTATTGTCCCCTGGCTCAGGGAGTGGAGAAGCCACGAGGCCTCCAGGTGTATTTGCAGAAATGGGGATTGGGGGGTGGGAGTGGTGAGGAAGGATGACACCACTCAAGAGCTGACTCACAGGGTGCAAACTCCAGCACTGAGAACACCTCGCCCTTGGCGCTGGTAAAGGTGACACCAGGTTTGCCACCACACTGTTGGCAGAGCACAGGAGTCTCACTGGGCCACTCAGCCTTCACTGGCGACTGCACCTCGGGCTTCTCGTCCTTGCGCTCTGTGTCAGGCACTGCTTCCATCTTCTCCTCCTCAGCGATGGCCACATTGTCCAGGGTCTTCTTGAGGTTCTCCTGTAGCTTCTTGATGTCATCCAAAAACTTCTTCTCCCGGGTTGGCTTCTCAGGCTCCACGGTGGGTGAGGTGGGGGAGCCTGTGAGCAGCTGCTCCACGGTCATGTTCTTGAGGCTCTCCAGGATCTTGATGGCCTCTTTCAGCTCCCGGAAGCTCTTGGGAGGTCCATCCTTACCAGCTTTCTCCATCAGCCCTGCCACGGGGGCAGCCATGGCCACGGCTCCCTGGATGGCAGCCGTGGCCGCCTCTTCACTGATTACCACTCCCTTGTCCTCCTCGGGGGTGGCCGGCTGCTCGGTGGGGAGGATGGCGAGGTCTTCTATCTTGGGGTGCTCATCGTCCACCAGGCCGTTGTCCGTCTCCCAGCTGTCACTGTCATCCTCCCACTCATCTGAAGACGCCCCACTGGTGCTGCCTTCCACCGAATCGTAGTCTGACTCCTCAATCTCGGACTCGATGTTGTACAAGTGCTGGGGCAGAAGGCAGCAATGCAGACAGAACTCAGCCACTGAGGAGCTCTGAGCCCCACCCTGCCTGTGGGTGACTAACCGAGGCCTCGCAATCCCTTGTCCCCTCTCTGCTCTCAGAGTTGCATACGAAGCCCTTGTCTAGGCTGCAAGGGGCCCTTTGCCAACTTCCAAGCATACTCAGTTAACGCCTGTACACCTCTGCCCAGCAGGCGTGAGTGGGGCATAGGGGAACCTCAGCAAAGCCACCTGGGTGGTCAGGTGTTTGTGGGCTACACCAGAAGCGAGTGGGGAACCTTACCACCAGGCAAAGCAGGTACACTAGAGTTAGTCACACTGTGCCCCGCTCTCCCCTAGAATGGCTGCCAAGGTAGTGGGTAAGCCATTCTCTGTCCATTTGGCCAGCCCTCTTGTGTGTACTAAGAAAGCAAAGTTGGACTCTGTGGTCAGCTCAAATATGGGAGAGGGAAGGGGACCGGCTAGGGGCAGCTGTAACTGGGGTCAGCCTTTTCTTACTCTTCCTTATTTGTCAGTAACTGTCCTAGAAACTTGTGGCAGGAAATACCCTGTTCTTAGCACAGTGTGTGGAGAATCTAGAGCAATTGAGAATTCTGGGAACCTCACACACCTGTGAGATCTAGAAAACCTGTCTCCTGTCCTTGGGGATTGTGTGCAAAGGCTAGGGAGCTACCTCTATGCACATGTACTGGTCCAGGCAGCCAGGGCTCTCCATGGCTGGTGTCTTGCCAGGATTACCTGTGGCAGGATGATGGTCTTTGAGTTGTCAGCCCACACCACTTCTACCTTGCTGCTGACATCTACTCGAGCCACCTGGCCCACTGATGGCTGAAAGGCAAAGAGGGCAAGTCAAATGGGTAGCAAGGGATGAAGCTGTGAGCAGTGAAGCTCCCACCCAATCACCTCCCAGGCTCCTGTCCACGATGCCTCTCCCCTGGGCTGGCAGCAAACACTAAGCAGCTTCCACATCGCACTGTAGTCCTGAAGGTACCTCCCTGGGCTGCCTATCTCTGGGACAGACTTGAAAAGAATTTCAGGTCTTGGCTCCTGAAGCCACCTGGTGGCAGTGTCAGGGACTGCAGCCACTGCCCAGAGAGGGAGCAGCTGTCCAGAGTATGTTTGGTAAGAGTACACCTACCTCATCCTCCTTGGGTAGAGCCCCATCCTCGGTGTTGCCAATGCGGATGACGATATCAGTTGTGCGGAAGCGAAAGTCAGGGTGGTCAGCAATGTCATAGACACTCACATCCTCCTCTTCTCCGATGAGCTACGGCACAAACCAGGCTGGCATCACCGAGGGCCTCACTCTCCCCAGAGCCCACCCGAGAAGCAGGACAGCACGCTCACCTCCACATCATCCCCACTAGGCCGCAACTTGAACCACTTCACCATGCATGTTCGGCCAACATGGTCCCCAGACTGCACTACACCGTAGACAGCAGGGTCTGGGCAGCTCTGGACTAGGGAAACCAGAAGGGACGTGACTGGCTGTAGCTGAAGAGCCACGAGGGCCCTGCCTGCAGCCACATTTCAAACACACTCGCCTCCCCTGGCTGTTACAGAAAGTCCTAGACCCAAGTCCCATCCCCACTGACCCAAGGCCTCTTTCAGTCCCACTGGCCACCCTGAGGCCAGCACTACCTCGCTTGTCCACCACGAAGTCTCCGGGGCAGAACTCGTTGTTGTCCAGGTGGTGCACGGGAAAGAGGTCGTTGGAGCGGATGTTGCACTCCACAGAGCCGTCCTGCCACATCACATCAGCTGAGGTCATCGTGGTCACGACCTCCACGGCCACCCTGCCAAGTACAGGTCCATGAGCCAGGCCACACAAATGTGCTCAGAGATGGAGGAGCTGACCGCCCAGCCCCTCCAGGCCTACTGGAGTCTTGAGTGGGCAGGGCAGGAGGGTCTAGGATGTGTGAAGCTCATCTGTGCCCCAATTGTGAAACATTCTCTGGGGCCAGGACCCGAAAGGCAGACCTCGGCTACTGTGGTTCCAGAAAGCCACGTCAGGGCTAGCCACCATCTTAATACCAATCCTCTCCCATCTACCAAGGCCTACCCTGGCCACCATCACCGGGGGACACGAGTGTCATGAGCTCTTTCCAAGGCATGCAGAGCCTGAAAGCTACCACACACGTGAGCCCCATGCGCTTTCCTGGTCCTGGGCTGAGCTCTGCACGCTGAGGAACATGCTTGGAATTACCTGTCTCCAGGCTTGAAGTCACGGGTTATCTTATTCTTCTTCCGCTTGTGTTTGCGCTTCAAGTTTTTGATGGACAAGGGAATACTCTTTTTCCGACTCGTGCCACTGCCGCTCTGGGAGGAGGTGGTAGAGCTGGCGGACGAGGTCACTGAGCTGGTATCGTCTGTGTCGTCAGCAGCCTCGTCATCTGCATCCTGCTCTGCTGAGTGCAGCCCATCGTCACCACCCTCCTTCAACAGGAAGGGTGGCAACGGCTCGCCTGTCTCCTGAGGCTCCTCTGGCCCTTCGTCCTGCATCTCCACTGGGCTGGCTGATCCGTCTGCTTGCTCCTCGGGGCTAGTGGATCCTACTTCGCTCCTGGCTCTGGCTTCCCCTTTCTTATCTGGGTCTTCCATGGAATGGTCCCTAGGACACTGGGTATCTGGGGTGCAGGACATGATCCTCACAACCTGTTTCTTCAATAGGCGCTTCACCTACAAGAGGAGAGAGGGAGTTGGGGAGAGAGGCAGGCAGGGGCCTGCCCTGGCCCAAGGCCTTTCTGTCTTGGGGACTCAAGCTATACACACCTAAGTGGCCAGCAAGGGTCCTCAGGGCTACCCCCCAAGGCCTGAAGCCCAGACCCACCTTGCTGGCTGTGGAAATGGCTCACGGCCAGTTCCTTGAGTGCCCACACCCGCCCACCTCAAGGACATACCTTCTTGGCCATAGAGCCCTCCCCCTGGGCGCAGTTTTTTTTCTGGACATTCCCAGGCAATCTTGGCCGGCTCTACCTTGGCTGGGAAGACATACAGACAGCGCTCTCCAAGCTGCCGCTGAGCATGGTCAAAGCATCCGAGACGCTTCACCCTGAGGAAAGACAATGAGAGCTCTGGCTGGACTTCTGAGAGGCCAGTAGGATGTTTGGCCCTCCCGAGATATGTCCAGGATGAGTCTCTGAGGTTTTTTGGTAGGCCATGCTCACCTGCCTAGGTTTTCCTGAGTTATGACAGAAGGTGGGGGGCTGACGCTGTCCGTGCCCCCAGGGCAGAAACTTTTGGTAATCCACGTGACTTTCAACTCTACAACCTGCACCTAGGGACAGTGGGTGGAACAGGGGTGTGGTCAGAGGTAGGTCTAAAGCATTCTCTGTAACTAGATGCCAGAAGTTCCCACCCCCCAAAAAATCAGGAAGTAGACTTTCAAGGTCTGCAGGACCACGGAGATACACTGCAGCCACCCACCCATTAGGGCTCTGAGCAGGGCATAGTGGAGGACCTCTGCCAACTAGCCACCCATGACTACAGCCTGGGCTGCCCTGATGCTCAAAGCCCTTTCAGGTCCTCAGGGTCTGGGTACTGGGGAGCAGGCTGGAGGCAGAGCAGCTCAGCTTCAGGGCCTGGAGGTTACAGCTCTGCTCTCACCCCCTCTTTACCTCCTCCACCACCACACGGAACTTGCTCTTGGTGCTGAGTACAGGCTTGACCCCTGAGAGCCACTGGACACTGGAGAAGATCTTGGCAGGGCCGATAAGCACTTGGCCTGGGTAGAAGCCGTAGGAGTCATCAAAGAAGAGACCCTGCAGGGTTTAAGGGCAGAGGAAAGTGTGTATGATGAGGCCTCCTTGGCCAGCAGTGCTCTGGCTTGCCTTGTGGCAGAGCCCCACTGACATGGCCTTCAGGCTCTGCAGCACAGTCTACAGAGAATATACTTTCCAAGCCTGGTGCAAACCAAGTATGCAGCTGCTGCCCGTTCCAGGCCCTAACAGGCTCTCATGCAATGCAATGCTGGTAGGCAGGGGTCGCACACTCAGGAGCAAAGTTCCAGAGAGCAGTGGCACACACCTGTGTAACCACACCCCTGGTACAAACACCTCCCTGTGCTACACCCTGGTACACCCTGCTGGACCAAGTGACCATGTACCTGAGGGTGCAGGAAAGGCAGACAGAGTGGCCGCATGCCTGCAGACCTAGAACTTACGAGCAGGATTTTGTGTTGGATGTTAGTCTGAGCTACAGAAAAAACAAGGGCCTGGAGAGGTTAAGAGCACTCCTGTTCTCCCAGAGGCCCCAAGTCTGATTAGCTCACAAGTGCCTCTAATTCTAATCCCTGGAGACCTGACATCCTCTTCATGACTCCACATGCTCCTGCAACACCTGGTGCCCATTTTCTTTCTCTCTGATTCTCTCATAATAAATCTTCAAACACCCCCACCAGTCTACTATCCAAATAAGCCTACTGATACAACTCAAATGAAGTGTTAATGTCTTCTGGGGCCGCCCAAGCCTCCGAGGGCTCTGGGCATACCCGCCCCTTGCCTCATAACCCATTTTGCCTCAGATAGTTCTCTTGCCTAAGCAGCCGAGGAACATTAGAGAAGGGTGACTCCCTTCTGGTAGAGCATACATACCGAGTCGCTGACGTGAGGGCAGACATCATAGAGTTTGGCACCATCTTCTGTGTTCATGGAGCACCTGAAACAGTAGACACAGGCTTGGTCTCCACCAGGGCACATCAGCACCAAACAGTGGTGATCAGAGGCACCAAGACTGAAACATGCCCTAAAACACACCATTTACCTTCTACCTAGAGCTCAGCCGCTGCCATGGGACAGGAACCCCAGCCCCATGTAAGTGCCTGCCAACATTAACACGTGCAGAATAGAGCACCAGTTCTCAGACAACAAAATGAAGACATTTTACCAAGCTCAGAAAGCCCAAAAACTGAGCCATAGCAGGAGACCACAGAGTTAGCCCTGGGATACAGGTGCTGAATGCCAGAAGCACCAGTCACCCTCTTGGACCACATCTGGACTCAGAGCCCCAGGAGGAACTCCCTGGCAGCCGTCCCCAAGCTGACACTTACCTGGCACCATTAGACAACTTGAGGATGATCTGGTTCTTCAAGTCATAGACCTTCCCCAGCCAGCAGTCATAGGCAATATAGTCTCCATACATGAAGGGCTGCAGACCAAGGACACAGGGCAGTGAGCAAGGGCAGACACCACAGGGCCTGGGATCTCTTTACTACACTAAGATGTAGAAGGATGGTTCGAGACAATCTATCTGCACTGCATCCCAAGCCCCTTCCCAATGAGTGGACAGCAGTAGTGTGTGTGGGCTGCCGAGTCGGTGGAAGTGTCCCAAAGCGGCAGAGGAGGGCAGAGCTGGGAGACTGGCATGGCTGGGAGGTGGGCTTGTGGACAGGAAGACCTTGAATAAATAGGTTAATTTGCCATGGACACTGGACAGCACTCTCACTGTTGAAAAAAGTGCTCAGCAAACAGAAGCCAGCCCAAAGCAGCTTCCTAGTTTGGGACAATTTTAAGCAAAATATATGACGAGGGTATTAGATTATAAGCAGTTGAATAAAACAGAATTCGCGTGTGTACTCACATAAAATTAAATGAATGAACAAAAAGGGCAGGAGACACACACAGCTCTTCCACACTGAAGAATGCCAACTGACACAAATGAGGCACTGTCAGAGCGGTGGCCCATTCAGGTGGCAATGTTCCCAAGGCTAAGGCTTACAGATGACTGACAAGGATGCTCACTATCCGGGGACTCTCCTCTATGAAATATAAACTTGCTAGGGGAAAGGGACGGTTTTACAGTGGAGAGGGCTGTGGAGACCAACATGACCCTAGTGTGACTGAGTCCTCCCAGCAGCAGTGTGGCCCACAGGACATAAAGCCCAGGAACAGCCTGGACAGGGCAATGGGCATTCTGGGAGTGAGTTTGTCCATGGGACAGCATGCACGAGCCGTTGAAGGTGAGGGTCACAGTACCAAAAGCATCATTGTCCAGGATGTGGAAGAGGAACAGACTGGAGAAACACCTCAGACGGGAAAGAAAAGGAAAAACTGACAAGTAAATGAGGGCGTATTCCTGAATGGGCTTGTGGCTAGCAAAGGGAAGGGATGCTGTTGGGACAAGTGAACAGTCTGAGGCTTAGACAGGTATCACCACTGACTCCGTGTGAAGATGGCAGGTGGAGAGGTTAACAGCTGAACGCGAACCTTACTTTCTGATACGTTTACAGTCATTTACAAAAACAAAGTTCTGTTGTTGTGTGCCTCGTGCTCTCAGAGGCCAAAGGATAGTGTTGGATCCTCTGGAAACATAAGTCCTCAGCAAGAGCAAGTGTCCTTACCTGCTGAGCCATCTCTTCAGACCTTTTGTTTTAAAAGTTAAGGGTTAGAAGGAGCTGGAGAGACGGCTTAGCAGTTAAGACCAAGTGCTGTTCTTGCTGAGGACCTGGGTTCAACTCCCAGCACCACGTGGCAGCTCACCACCATTTGTAACTCCAGTTCCAGGGAATCCAACTCCCTCCTTCTGGTACCAGACATGCAAGTAGTATGTAGATGACATATGCAGGTAAAACACCCTTACACATCAAACGAACAAACGAATGAATAAACAGGCCTCAGTGTTAGGTGAGAAAACAAGTAAAGCAAGCACCTTCATCAGTGATTTGTGCTGATGCAGAGGAAGAGCACACCCTGACCTTGTGCCTAGTAGCTCACTTGCAAGAGCAACAGCGAGGCTGCCAGAGCAGGCTGGCCACAGTGACCAAGCATGTATACTTGGCAGGAGCAGAACAGATGTCATACAGACAAGAGGCCACTCACCCAGATGTGCTGGAGGTCCTTGCTGTTGACAGGGTAGATGATGCAGTTGGTGCCTATGAGCTTGACGGCACAGTCAATGTTGACGTCGATCACTGTACCACACTGACTGTCCTAGGGAAGGGAGGAAATATCTCACAAGGCTGCCACGGCAGACTCCACACAGATAGTCCCAAGTGCCCCACACCCCCACCCCGCATCCATCCAGACAGCTCTCCTTCAAACAAGAGTGGCAGCCGATAGGCTCAAGACCCAGATAGGATGGGGACAAGAGACTCACGGTTGAACGCATATGGCGGACCACATCCCGGGGCACCACGGAACGGTCCTCTAGTTTCAGCTGTAAGGAGAGCATGAATGAGAAGCATGGAAGCAGATGTGAAGGCAGGATGCATGCCACTCAGGTACCTCTCGGTGCTCCTGTGGCCATCCTCCCATCAAAGGCAAACTAAGTGGACTTTCTCTCCCCCACCCCATTCCTTTTTCCATGCTGGAGATATCCTTGTGCATTGGAAAGCAGAGCTAGCCCACACAGGGTCTCACTCTAGCACAGGGCACAGCTCATTCTACAAGAGCAAACATCTTGAGTTAAATGCTTCTCCCATGTCCGCCCTCTGACCCTGGCTGGTCAGTGCTCAGGAGTGGGTAGGGGAATGGCATGGCACTGGGCTGTGTCCAGTCACCCTGAAGCCAGCTATCACTGGACTACCCTTCTAATCTGGGTTATCCTGCCCACCCAGCTAGCTTGCTCCTTATCTGTGTTGTTGCAGAGCCTGAGTTCCGTGCCTCTCATGCTGGCTGCAGAGTCTTTCCTGATCCATGTGAACCTCAGCAACTGTCACCTACTGCCACCAAGCTGCTGAGTGGCCTCCAACAGCCCAGGCAGAGCAGGTTCTCTGCCAGGCTAGTTTGTCTTCTCTGTTCTTGCCTTTCCAAATATGGGCTGCTCCTCTGCTATTCTTTTGCAACCCATAAGCAATGGAGAGCTCTGCATCTCCACTACTCAGAGGCTGGCAACACCAGGAAGAGCTATCCCCTCAAACTCCACCCAACCAATACCCTCAGCAAAGGCTCTCAACTGTGAAAGGTGACCACCAGAAGAACAATGAAGAAATGCTGAAAAGGAATATTACAGTAAAGGTCACTGAAGCTTTGCCAAGGACAAGTAAACCCACCCCCCCAGGCAGGATGTGACTAAAAGAGAGGCAATGAACCCCACCACCAAGCAAGAATGCAGAAACTCCCACAGCGACGCAGGACCTGTTCCAGATGACAACAGTCTTGTGACTGGTACTAAGAAACATCAGCCTGCTGGTCACATGTACACATCTCTCAGCAGCCAACTCTGGGTACCTCTGACAGGACCCATGAGGCCACAAATAAAGCACTGGCTGGCACATGTACACACAGTCTCTGCAACCACCCATCGCTGCCTGGCTCCCAGGCCCTAGCAACACAGGCTGAAGTTCGGGAAGGCTCTTCCTCTGCTTCAAGGCTGTGAGGGGTTATGCAGAGAGACCAGTGCCCTAGCTGTAAAGACAATTTGCGCTGACCCACCCTACCTCAACTGCCCCCTTAGCTTAGACTTCAAAAAGCCACCAGCACTTAGAGGCCTAAGTCACCATGGAAACGACATTGCATGTGGGAAATTCAAGGGGTCTGGGTCCTTGAGGAGAGCCTTGAGTTGAGTCTGCAGATCATGTCCCTGGTGGCCTTTGTCAGGTCCAGGCACTGCCAGGAGGGGAGGACCACACACGTACTACACACCTCGACTGGCACGGCCTCCTATGGGCACATGAAGTGGAGCCCAGCTCTAGGGCTGAAGCAGGAGACACTGCATCAGGAGGGTCCGACAGAGTGCACCTCCTCCTCTGCCTCTTGGCACAGGGTGCGGCTCTCCACCTGGACGCCGTCTCCAGGGGCTCTCCCCATCCATCTCCCCAGAGACAGGGAGGAGGGATGGGGGTTACTGTGCGGCACTCCCCAGCCTTGCCAGTCTTGAAGGGAAAAAGGCAAGACTCTCCATCAACTTTTGTGGCTCTCCTCACACTCCCTTGCCTCTCCAGCACTTTTAAATATGCCTGTGCTCTGCAGCTTGAGTGCCGCCACACTGCACAGCTCTACCTCAGTGTCCCTTCCTTTCTTCCCTTGCCCCAGTACGGGCTGTCTGCTTCTCAACACTTCCATCTTGTCAGGACCTGCTGTGGTGGGGAGCCTCCTCTGCTCCCTCACTATAGGTCCAAGGCTGGTTTCTGAATACTCCACGTGTCACCTTTGAGGTGGCCCACAACTCCACAAAGAATGAGTTACCACCATCCTGACTGTCAGCAACATTTTTACAGTTAAGCAGACAGAGAAAGCTACTTGTTCAAAGTCACATAGTTCACAGGACCAACAGACCTGGCCCTGAACTCCAAAGCCTGGCTGGCTCTTGTTGGGTCCGACTGCAGACATCACACACTCCCCTAAGGCTCTATCCCGGGGCCACAGGCAGTGTGCTTGCTCTCCAATTCCTCTTCTATCTAGAAAGGTCTCGAACTTAAGTCACAGGTGCCAGACATCATCAGGAAGCGAGCACCAGAGGCCACTGTGCCTGCTAGAGTCAAGAGAGAGAGATCTACCTCAAAACTAAAGCCATGAAGTAAAAACCAAAACCCTAGCTCCAAGGAGTACCCTGCGTGTCACTATCACAACACTGTCACCAGAGCTCAAAAGGAATGCATAGATTTAATGGTCATGATAGTCTCAGAGCTGGCCAGCTAATGCCTAGCATTTCCTGGAAAGCATCAGTGAACACAAGTTCTGAAACAGCAGGAGAGAAGCTGTGACACCAAACGCTAGGCTGTGTGGGAGGAGTCATAGATGCTGTGAAATAAACATGGTCACTCTGGAACAGAATGGGCAAGGAGAAGTCTCTGTTGCTTCCCCAGGCCACAACTCGGACCATGCTGTGGAGGAGGGGAAAAGTGCTTTAGGGCGTCCACTGTCCAGACAACACTGATGCTCAGACCCATGTCCAGCCTCTGCTCTGTCTAGCTCCAGCTCTAGGGCAGTGAGGGAAGCAGAGCTGACACAGGCAGGCTGTGTTCAGAGCCACAAAAAATGCAATGTGGGGGTTTCCAGGGGCCACTCCGTGGTGACGTCTGACCACCACAGACCTGGGTGAGGAAAGCAGACATAAGAACAGACTTATCGATGCTAGGCAGTGTCTGGAAGTTGGCAGGGCTTAAAGAGGCAGACAGGTTTATTCAGGCTGAGAGCCCATCCTAGGAAAAGGTAGAAGTCCCTATGGGCCCTGAGCCAACGTAAGGCACCGGGACCATCTGCCTGTTGGCAAATGAAGGAACTGATTCTGTGATTTTCAATCTGGGGACACTCTGTACAGTCCTCACCCCAGGGACATTTGGAAATGGCTGTGACATTTCAGACTGTCACACATGACAGAGGCTATTGAGGCCAAGGTGTTGTTGAACATCTTACAATGCACAGACAGCTCCTGTCACATAGAATGATCTGGCCAGCACATCAGCAGTGTCCAGGCTTAGAACCCCACCCCCACCCCAGGTAGCTCAGGGCACTGGGAAATAAGGTGGGCCAAAGGTCACCTCCACTACCTCTACCACTTCCCACATCTTGCCCTCTTCCCCCTTTAAGACAGGGATCTCATTGTGTAGCTCTTGCTGGCCTGGAACTCAGGTCCCCCTCCCTCTCCTCCCGAGTGCTGGGTTTAAAGCTATGTGCTACCATGCCAATTATTTCTTTCCTTTGTAAAAAAAATTAATTTTAAATTTTGATTTTAATTTAGTATCTTTATTTTATGTACATTGGTGTCTTGTCTACATCTATATCTGTATGAGGGTGTGGGATCCCCTGAATCAGGAGTTAAGACAGCTGTGAGTTGCCACATGGGTGCTGGGAACTGAACCTCGGTCCTCTAGAAGAGCAGCCAGTGCTCTTAACCACTGAGCCCTCTCTCCAGCCCCCCTTTCTTTCTTTTTTAAATTGACACATAAAAGCTGTCAGCTGGGTTGAGGAGATGGTACAGTGGGTAAGGAAAGTGCTTTCTGTGCAAACATGAGGGCCTAAGTCCAGATCCTCAGTACCCACGTAAAGCAGGTGAACAGCATGTCTGTAACCCTAGTCCCGGATGGGAGTCAGGGGCAGAGGCGAGTGGATCCTCAGACTCCTTGGCCAATTGCCCTAGACACAGTGTAAATGAACTCTAGATTCAGTGAGACTGTTTTAAAAAATGAACAAACAAAAAAACATGGAGGTGCTGACAAGACAGCTTGGTGGGTAGGGCGCTTGTCACCCTGACAACCAAGCTCAACTCCCAGATTGTACGAGGTAGAGAACCGACGCTCCAAAGGTGTCCTACTGCCACACGAGCGCCATGGCATATGTGTTCCCCAACCCACGGAGTACACATAAGCTGGCTAAACAAATACAAACAAAGAAGGAAGAGAGCCAGTGATAATGGCACTTGCCATCAAGCCTGACAAGCTGATTGGAAGTCAGAAATTGAAGAGAACTGACTCCCAGAGGTACCCTCTGACCTCTACACGTCCATCATGGTACATAAGCACCCATACACAGAATAAAAAAGTTAGGAGTTTAAGAATTTAAGGGTATCTGTGTTCCTGTGCACACGCATGCAGTACACATGCAGGCCAGAAGAGGGTGTTCAATCACTTGGAACTGGAGTTACAGGCAGCTGTGAGCTGCCTGACACAGGTGCAGGAACCAACTTTGGGTCCTCTGGAAGAGCAGTCAGCACTCTTAACAGCTGAGCCATCTGTCCAGCTTATTTTGTAACAGAGGCCCGGGCCTTTAGGCCTGAGACCTGAGCACAACTGACTCCATGATGGAAATGTATTCATGCTGTGAGACCCGGCACTTAGCACCACCTGCCAAAACTATAACAAAGGCCTAATCCAGCAAAGCCCATATAGTTCTGGAAAAGTCTCAAAAGGTACTAACCTTGCCTTTTAGCTTCTATAGTTCCGCTTCTGGCTAAGTGTTCTTGTTAACCGAAGTATGTCAACCCAGGACGTGTTTTTTTTGTGCTTAAGAGAAAGAGGCTCAGGGCTACACTGGGATCCTGAATACCCAGTGTATTCATTAGCCAGTGAATATAAACTTTCTATTGGTATAAACCCATGTCTTAGCAGTCTTCTCTGGTAAATACCTTACAACACATTTTACTTAAAAAACCAATTAAAAATAATTCACAGGGCTCTCCCAGCACCCACATGGCAGCTTACAACCATCTTTAATTGAAGTCCCAGAGGGATCTGACATCATCTCTGGCTTCCATGGGCAAGGTACTATATATAAGTGTGCATATATACATGTATACACACACACACTTACACATACATATATACCAATATACTCAAAATGATAAAAAGTAAAATGGAGAATGACATAAGAGGCCATCTGATCCTGATCCCTGGCCTCACAGGCAGGAGTGAGTGTACCCACATCCACACACAACTGTACAACCTACTAAGGAGAGAGAGGCAGAGGGCAGCAGTCCCAGAAGGTGCTGCTGTAGAGTGAGCAGGAACCTCAGTCCTCCCTGATTTGGGCTTCCAGAGGCCTGTCTGCCCAAGAGGCCACCTCCTCCAACCAGCTCCCTGGGCTGCACTTTGAGCCTGGGCTGTCCTGCTACCAGTCTGCAAGCTCATTCATAAATCTGACCTTGGTCGACCAGGTGTAATAAAAATTCCTGTATAAAATTTCCAAGACTAAGCGACCGTGCAGTGAGAAATTTAGTGAGCTATTATGTCTCATCCACACCAGAGCGATGGGACTGTGTCTAGGCACACCTGGGCCTTGAGGAAACCTTTGTAAAAAGACCAGTGCTCGTTTCAGCAAGATTTACTAAGCTGTTTTCCTGGAGGAGCCATAGCCTTCAATGACTTCAGATGCGCTTGGCAAACCAGGAAGTCCTGCATTATTATGCACTGTAAACGGTGAGTGGGGGGGGGGGTGTTCCTTCAGGCAGCACATAGTTCAGATCAAGGGTTCCAGGACAGCTTTTCTGTGACAATTAATAAACAGGGTTCTGAAAGGCTGCTGGAGGGCCAGTCCTTTGAGGCTGTTCCCCTGATCTTTCTCTCTTCTGAAAACAGAAGAAGCTAAAATAATACAGTTCTGACTAATGGGGCTCCTCACTCAAGGTGGAGCTGCCACACAGGAAGGGTGATTTAAAATCTTTATTTTTAATTACGTGCATATGAATGAGTGCATCTGTGCGCGGGTGTGTGGATGAGTTCAGGTGTCCAGAGTCCCTGGAGCTGGAGTTACAGGCTGGCATCAAGGCTGGGAGCCAAACTTGGGTCCTCTGCAAGAGTCCTCTCTCCCATTCCCCACAGAAAGGGTTTGTCTCAAGAACACAAGTCGCCAGCCACACCACTGCCACTCACCTCCAGTCAAAATGGAGACACGGCAGTGCTTTGATCTCAGAGCAGGAAGTGCTCTGTATTTCCTGGGAGCAGTGGTGTGACTGGGGCCAGGTCTTTTGCTTATTTGGGTGCAGAAACACCCAGCACTAGCCAGGCCTCACACGCACCACAGCTCGATGATCAAGAGTTCAAGGATAAGCTGCCTGCCAGTCCCTCACTGCATCCCTGGTGAGTGGAGAAACAGGAACAATTTATAGTGGACCCCATCTTGGGCTTGTGTTCAGAGTAAGGTTCCTACTGCTGACAGAGCAAGGCCACACAGAGGGATTGGAGCTATTCACCCACCCACAACTCCAGTCAGATCCCTCAAGAGACACTATGTCAGACTAGCATGAAAATTTTAGTCCCAATTTGCTACTTCCCAAGGAAGTAAATTAGCCACCCACCCACTTGCCCTTCACAGTCTGAGCTGGGTCTGAGCCCCAGACATATTGATGGAGAGAGAAATAAGGACTAGGGATGTAGTCTAAAGGTAGAATGCCTGCCTAGCATCTCAAGGTTCTGGGTTCCCTCCCTAGCATTCTGTCCCCCCAAAGTGAAATAAGACAGTAGTCAACTGAGGGTGTAGAGGAGGTCTTGCTCAGGTTCTTCTAGCTCTGCTGTCCCTGAAGGGCCTCCTGCTGCTGCCTATCTGTAGCCTACTCCACAGCACACTGTCTGCCTCACTGCAAGGGCTGGTCCCACCCAGCCCTCATCTAGGTGGCCCGGGAAGCTCCTCACGCTAGGGTCACTGAAAGTGTCCCAGTACAGTACAGTACTAGGTCTTCAAACCATGGGTCATGACCACGGGCCAAAGGATCAACTTAGTGGGTCACAGCCAGCACTGGAAAGAGAGAAAGTACCTGTGTGCATTTCATACATGCGAGAAGGATCAGTGCTGTTTTGAGGAAGTCGGTTTACTGTGGGTCACTGTCAAAAGTTCGGGATGCTTGAGAAGTTTGAGTCAGTTTCCACCCAAGCCTCTGTCCAGTGCCACAGCCGCTCAGCAGGGGAGAGACAAGCCTCTCACCAGCAACAGAGCACCCACAAGTGCAGCATCTGGGTGTCCACACCTTTGGTGGAGACACAGTTCCAGCCTTCCTTGAAATGTCCCTCCATCGGCTAGAGTGGTAAATTCTGGGGTGATAGAAACAGGGCTTCCTGTTTGCTGGGAGTAGGCCTCTCTTCCAGTGTCTTCCTAACTCCACGCTAGAATGCGCACATGATGAGTCAGGGATTCTAGTTTGTGCCAGAGTAAGGACTTTCTCAGAGCAGTTGTCACCATGTGGCTGAGCTGTCAGGAACTCAGCCATCAGCACCTGGCGGCTGGAGGATGGAAGACCTGGCTAGCAAAACATACTTGGCCACAGGGCCTCAAATGTGTCGGGGAGGGGAAGAAGGAAAGAAAAGAAATGCTAGCCAGGTTTGGCAGCATGTACCTTTAATCTGGCACATGGGAGGCAGAAGCAGGATTTCTCTGAGTTTGGGGCCAGCATGGTCTATATTTTGAGTTCCAGGACAGCAGACACTACATAATGGGACCCTTTCTCAAAAAAAAAAATTTAAAAAGCATTTGAAGAATTACTATTATTATTATTATTAATGTCGGAATCTTTGGCCAGAACATTCCAAATGTACACTCTAAGAATCACCCCATAGAAGCTCTGTGAAGACACGTGTTGGGGTCCATGGAATCAGTCAATAGTTCTAAGTGTTTCCTATAGATTCAGGCTGATGCAGGATAAATGGGGTGGGGCACTGGCAGTAGTAGACCCTAGCATGCACAGGCCCTGAGTTTGATCCCTGTACAAGGAACAAAGGACAGAAGGCAGAAAGGATGGATCTAATGGGAAACAATGAAACTGTCCCTGACTATTTCTTCAGGACTGAACTTGCTGATAAGCTGGATAACATGACATTACCGTTCCTGCTGGCAGGAGGAGCTAGGATGCACAGGACTTGCATCCCTGAGATATGGGAACTCCTCCAGGGAAGTCCCTTCCCTAGAGACCTCTGTTCTAATAATACTTGAAGACAGGCAGCCGGCAGTCAAGGGTTGTACAGTAGACTGTGTCACGGGACATGTGTCATCGCAGCCTGGGATCTGCCGGAATTAGTTACCAGCTTGGCTAGGATGACCTAGGGGTACAGCCTGTTAAGGGGACAGCCAGCTGCCTGCTCAGTGAGGAGGAAGGATAGGAAGAGGTGAGCCTGGTCTTTACGATGCAGGGTTGGAAATGAAGAATGTGCAATGGGGAGGAGCAGGCTCTCCTGCAGAGGTAAAACGAAAGGTTGAAAAGGCATGGCGGCGTGCGCCTGCCATCTCAAACTCAGGAGGCTGAGACAGGGACTGAGTGAGGGCTAGGGTGCACTGCACAGGAAGCCTGTGTTTAAAAACAAAAAAGAAAAGAAACTGTAGGGGGGGGATAACTGAAAGGAGCGCACCCCCTGCAGCTATGTCCCCAGGAGAGGGAACTAGAGGGCCAGGTTGAGTCCCAAGGCATCCCAAGGCAGCAACTGGTGTGCAGACACCAGAGCCAACCAAAATGGCTTCTGAGGGGTGACATCATTGCTTGGGTGGGTCACTAAGTCCAAAGACTTCAAACATCCACCTTTCCACCTCTATTTCTTTCAGGGCATGGCAGCAACAGGGTCTCAGGACAGGAACCAAAAGCATCAACTGACAAGTACTCGGCACCCCTGGGAGTGAGATCTGTCTATTCCTCAGGTACAGTGAGACAAGACCACAGCTGGTCACAAGGAGGCCAAATGCTGCTGACAGTGGGGCTCTAGGTGGGGGGCACACAAGAGCCAGTCTTACTGGGACATGGCACTGCCACTCCTTGGTGGGTGCCAAGGTTCCTGGGAAGCAAACGTCTCCCCAGGGACAGAGCAGCACCAGAACTTATGTTCCACAAAGTCTCCAGGAACCTGAGTCCACCTGCCTAGCACTTCTTCCCTTCAACCGTGCTCTGCTCTCAGCACATGGTGGCCTGGTGGGGGGAATGCACCCCTCCAGATCCCCAAAGCAAATCAGCGGAGAGGAAAAGCCCCGTCAGCATGGCTCTCTGGGACTGGAGCACCAAGGCAGTCTCCTGAGGAGCTAATAGCTCAGCTGGAGAAGTCAAATGCACATTTAATAACATTTACAGAGCTGGAACAACATTCAAAAACTAACAGTTGTATCATGACTTCAATGCACTATTAAATTATTTTAGGTCTATCAGGGGAAGCTCATGGAGAAACTCCACAATAAGTTGTGTAGTATTAATAACCTTTGAGCTTATGAGGTCAGCAGTTTCTACCCACCTCTTTTATGAGCTGGGATACTCCCATCCTAGTGATGGGTTATGGCTGGAGGCAGAATCCAAACACATCAGAATGCACACAGAGAGTTGGTGTGTACCTCAGCTGTGTTACAGAGGGCTCTTGGCTACAGTAAGGAACAGCACACTCAAGCTCTACGACAGGAAACTGGTGATATTTCAGATCCAGCAGAGGTAGTTAGAGGGAAGAGGACCAAGTGGCTTTGCAGCTGGGCACCTCAAGGGGAGATCTAATCCCACTCAGACACAGGAGATGCAGGGTTGGGCTCAGTCACACTGGAGTAAGCCTCACACATAGCCCCACCCCAGGGACAGGACAGCAGCCTGTGAGATCCTGTCATAGGCCTGGGACAATGTGGAGCATACAGACAAAGACACCAAGACCAGACCAAGGATGGTGCTTCCTACACAATTACACACGAAACTCCCTTCCCCTGGAAGTGCACAACCTTTAAAGGACTCTGTGGTCTCTTCAAGATGCTGCACACACTCAGCAACCACAAGGTGGTGGGGGCTGGCCACGTACTGAGTGCTTTTGAGGGGCAACTGGTAGACATCAACAAAGAACCCCTTAAAATCAGGAAGAGCTCGTGCATTGAACTGCTATGCCACAACAGCAGGATGCTGAAGCAGTTGAAAATGAAGGCAGCCAGCGGGGCTCTCGGGGCTCTGGGAAGGAAGAGGCTGTTTAGGGTGGCTACTGATCCAAACCCCTCGGGAGTGCTGTGAAATAGCTCTGCACCAATCCAGCCGCAATCTGTCCTGCCTGCATAATACATTAGGGAAATGGTGGCAAGGGGCTTGTGGGATTAATCAACCGATATCTGATTTTACTTAAGGCCTACTCCATGACATGGAACCCATACCTGACATTGCTTGGGTGACCAAGAACCAGAGACTAGATAGACAGCCCAGAGACCTAGGGTAAAACCAAATATTACTGGTCTTTAAAAAAAAAAAAAAAAAGTAAAAGTAAAATGACTCCTAATGACATCGTGCTGTATTCATAGCTCAGTGCCTTATTCAGCCGTCAGAGAAGAGTCCTCCCGCAGCAGATAGGACACATATAGAGACCCACAGTCAGACGTTAAACAGTGAGACCTTGGAACACACAACTCTAAGTGAGATGTCTCCATCAAATCCCTCTCCTCAGAGCTAAAGGGAACCCTGTGGAAGAGGGGGTGGAAGAGGGGTAGCCAGAGGAGATGAAGGATACCAGGAGAACGGGGCCTCTAAATCAGAGCAAAGCTCCTATGAACTTACAGAAATGAAGCAGCAGCAAGCATATGGCCTACACGGTTCTGCACCAGGGCCTGTGTGTATACTTTATAGCTTTCTGTTTGGTATTTTATGGGACTCCCGAGTGTGTGAACGAGTAGGTGTCTGATTCCCGTGCCTTCTCTTGGGGCGCTTTTCCTTCTGCTGGTTTGCCTTGTCTAACTCTGAAGTGATGGTTTTTGTTTTCTCTTATATTTCATTTGCTATGCTCTGTTGTTATCTTAGAAGCCTCTTCTTTCCTAATGAGAGACAGAAGGGGAGTGGATCCAGACAGGAGAAGTAGGGGGAACTGGGAGGAGTAGATGGAGGGGAAAATGTAACCAGGATATACTGTATGAGAAAATAATTTCTCTTTTTCTTCCGATAGGGTTTCTCTGTGTAGCCCCGGCTGTGCTGGAACTCGCTCTGAGACCTGGCTGGCCTAGAACGCAGAGATTCACCTGCCTCTGCTTCCCAGGTATCAGGATTAAAGGAGTGAGCCACTACCTCCTAGCAAGAACCTATTTTTAATAAAGGAGGAAAAGAGAGTTATGGGGATAGAGATATAGCTCGGTGGTTAGGAGCACTGGCTGCTCTTCCAGAGGACCAGGGTTCAGTTCCCAGCACCCACATAGTAACTGACAGCAGTCTGTAACTCCAGCCCCAGTGGATCCAACACCCTCTTCAGGCCTCCTTGGACAACAGACACATATATGGTGTAAGCAAAGCCACCCATACACATAAAAACTAAAACAAAAAATTCTAATTAAAAAAAGAAAAGAAAGAAATTCTAATAAAAAATAGAGTTCTGATTTTTCACTTTAAATCTACTGAATAAATACATGGATAAAGAGAGCAATGTTTTGTTTGTTTTTTTCCCCCAGGAACTGAACTCAGGGCCTCATGCCTGCCAGACAAGTACTCTACCACTGACATACAAACTAGGAATCCATTTATTTTGTCTCTTTCTTTCAGGCCTCACTACATAGCACAGGCTGACCTTGAACTCATGA
Organism: Cricetomys ansorgei; assembly: GCA_026225945.1. NCBI lineage: Eukaryota > Metazoa > Chordata > Mammalia > Rodentia > Nesomyidae > Cricetomys > Cricetomys ansorgei. The sequence goes on along the minus strand of JAMJFZ010001895.1, from coordinate 5,254,209 downwards.
TCTTCCTGCCTCAGGATCCTGAGTGCTAGGATCATAGGTGTGTGCTATCACACTCCACTGGAACATTTGTTTTTAATAGCTTGACCTGTGAAAACATGGTAGCTTAAAATAATCAACACCACGCACTGTTCAGAATTTCCTGACAACCCTTTCTGTGGTTCAGCCCTGGGGACAGACACACTGGCACCAAGTCCTTTAAAAAAGTAGGAGGGTGTTCCGCTTTGAGACTGCTTAGGTGGGCCAGACCCCAGCTTGGCCAGTGCTGGGGAGATGGAGAGTGCTGAGAAAGACAGGCAAGGACCAGACCTAGCCAGCTGTTGCCATAGAAGCAAAGATCGGATTCTGCCAGCACGCAGAGGAACGGCCCTAAGGACTCCAGCTCCTGCACAGGAGCACAGTTTAAAGGCAGGCTCCTGGTCATGAGTAAGCTAAGAAAAAGCACACAGAAGAAGCAGTGTGCCCTGGGAGGAGGGTGCTGGTCCCCACTCTGGGACAGTCCTCAGGACCACATCTTGCAGGTCTCTCCTGTTTCTTTGTCCACACGGATAATGTGACCTTTAGGCATGTGGGGCTATCACCTCCCACCCCAAGAGTTTTGGAAAGCAAGGAGTCTCAGCCAGGCAGGGCAGTGGCTTCCTGTGGCCACGCTCCCCAAAGCTGCACACGCCCAGCTAATCAATAGCCACTCTACAAAATGCATTATCCTGCCATGCTAGGCAGACTCGCCCAAGAAAGGATTCAGTCAGCACTGCTATTTTTAAAAATGCAAATATGGTAGGAAAAGGCAGTAATCTGTGAGAGCCTTGATCTGAGGCTGTGGGGGCCAGAGGCAGGTTCCCACTGAAGAGTGAGGTGCTGACCTTCAATGGCAGTCTCATTTCCCAAGTGCTTCTGGATCATTCTGGTGGCCAAGGAAGACCACACTAGAACTTTCCAGTGGCAAGCAGCTGAGCAAACTCACACACAGGCAGGAGAGCCCACCTGGGAAAACAGGCAGCTGCTGTGACTGCCAGAACAGCAGAATGACTGTGTAACAGTACTGCCACTCCACACCCAGTGGCCTCCTAGTCTACAAGCAAGAGCTTGGGAAAGGCGTGGGAAGCCAAGGGTGACACGTAAGATCCTGGGGTTGAGAGAAGGATGGTGACAGTCCCAACAGTATGTTCTCTGCCCCAGACAGGCTGACCTTGCTGAGCCTGGCCACCAGTCTCCTGTGCTCTCAACATTAACCTCTCTAGCCTTGTGCCTTCCCTTCCTCCAGCTCCTCACACCACTGAAATTGATCAGAACCAACAAGTACCTTCTAAATCATTGGTTCTCAACCTGTGGGTTGTGACTCCTTTGGGGAGGGCGTCAAACAACCCTTTCATAGGGGTTGCCTAAGACTATGTGCATATCAGATATTTACATGATAATTCATAACAGTGGCAAAATTACAGTTATGAAGCAGTAACAAAAATAATTTTATGGTTGGGGTCACCACCACATGAGGAGCTGTATTAAAGGGTCGAAGCATTGGGTAGGCTGAGGACCACTGCGCTAAGCCAAGCTTTCCAACAAATCATATGCAAATGTGCAGCAATCTGTGGTGACTGGCAAGGCTGGAAGTGTAAGAACTGGTCACCACCCAGAGGGGATTCCCATGGGTGCTGTGGACTTTCTCTAGCAGGCCCTTTGTCCCTGACAGAAAATGGGAACTGCCACAGCTGAGCCAACCACAGACAACACTAAGAAGAATGGCAGTCTGAGCTCACGGCTGTCTTCCTCATTGGCTACCAGCATCCAGGCTTGAGTGCCCACTTTCTAATCTCACAGGCTAGAGTCAACCTCACTGGAAGGGTGTAACTCATTACAACCGCCATGGGGTCTCAAACCCCTGAAAGGAAGGTAGGTTCCTTCTTTCAAAGAGTAAATGCCTTGGGCATCCTTTATCATACCTGAGCTGTTCTATCTCCCTCACTCCTGGGCCCTGAGAGGAGGGGGTGTTGTGTGTGTGTGTATGTGTGTGAGTGTGTGTGTGTACGCACACCTGTGAGTTCATGTGTTCACACAGCAGGCCTGGAAACTGAAGAAGACAGCACCAGACTGTCTCTACAATGCCCTTTCACCCAAGGGCTACAAATTCCTGAACAAGAGGATGAGAAGAGGACATCTCAAGGGCATCTTCTGTCTGTCTTTCAAGGGAGGCTGACAGTCCAGCTTGCAGCTCTGTCTGCTACGCTAAGTCAAGCACTGCCATAAGCAGAGATTCCCTCTCTTGCTCTCCCACATGCCCACCCCTTTCCGAGCATCTCAGTGTGAACTGCCCTGGAAGGCAGATAATATGCAAAAGCCCAACTTGCACCAAGGAACAGGGACAGGGCATGAGCAAGAGGCATTTAATATTAACCTGGTATTCTCCAAGTCTGAGCTCCAAGCTCACCTCTCCTCCTTAAGAGCTGGGCAGAAACGCAGCTACCCAACAAGGAAGTCTAGGTTCCCACTGGCTTGCTTTCTCTCATTTATTATGCTACTTAATTGCTCTATGGCAGACTGTCCATTCAATCAATCAATCAATCAGCAAAGTACTGGGTGTCTATGGGTCAACAGACCCTGTCCCAGAGGCTAACGGAATATGGAGACTAATACAGGTAAGTGCAGGGTAGGGGACAGTGACGCTCCACATGGCCACACCAATCTCTGGCTCAGATGTCACCTTGTCAGAAGGGCTCCTCTGATCACCCTATCTGGAAGCATTCACATGGAGGCCCTGCCCTTGCTTTCCCTTTCTACACAGCACTTTATGGCCTCTGCCTGCCTGCTATGGGCCCAAGTGTGAATCCCATATGGGCAGGCACTGTTTCCCATAGCACGCTCAAGCAAATTCCCCCGACAAATGGAGAGGTTCCTAAGAGGCTGCAGGGGAAGCGCTGGGACAGAGAACAAGTGTCAAGAGGGGCGAGCAGTGCCGGAGCTGCTGAGACCCAGTGTCACAGAAAGCAGGCACTCGACCCAGCACTAGGACCCCACAGGGTGGCAGGGGCCGAAGCCTCACTGGAGAACCCAGGAAAGAGGGACGGATGGGGTCGTGCTCCTTGGAGGACTATAGCCAAAGGAGTGAGGAAAGGAGGAGGATGTAGTCGAGGAATGCAGGCTGAGGAAGGTCCTATGCAAGAACTAAAAATAAGGCGAGGGGCTGCAAAGGTGGCTCTCTGGTTGAGGGCAAGAGAATCATATCCTGCAGCGGACATGAGTTCAGTTCCCAGAATCCGCACTGAGTGACTCACAACTGCCTACAGCTCCGGCTTCAGGAGATCCAATGTGCTCTTCAGACTCTGGGCACCTGCACTCACGCAGAGACACACGGACACACATAATTAGAAGTAAATTTTTTTTAAAAAGGGAAAAACGTGGGCTGCCAGGATTCCCACGGCCAAATAAGGCTGAGGCCTGCTCAGTACCTGCTGCTGTCATGCAAAGAGGCCATGGAGGCTGTGAGCCCCTAAAAGTCCCCCTTGCAGCTTCCCTTGTGCTACATGGGCTCCCTCTCAAGGAGGCCAGCACTCCTCAGGGAGGGCAATGTCTAAAGGCTGGCACACTGCAGGCACATGAACCTTCTACACAACAGCGCTGGCCACTATCCTGGCCCGGTTGCCTGTCTTCTGAATTAGTCACTTTCCGTTGCTGTGACAAAACACTGCGACCAAGCAACGTATAGAAATGTCTGATTAGGCTCATGGTTTCCAAGGGTTGGAGTCCATGATGGCAAAGCAAAGGTGTGTCCACAGGAACAGCTGAGAGCTCACATCTGAGTCCTTTGAAATCTCAAAGCCCTCCCACAGTGATACCCCTCCTCTAATAAGGCCACACCTCTTAATCCTTCCCAAACAGTTCTACTAACTGGGGGCCAAATACACAAACATAGGAGCTTACGGAGGCCATTCTCATCCAAACCATCACATCTTCCAATCCCACACTGGCTACTTATTGAACTAATGTGGCCATATGACCAGTGTTCATGGTGTGGACCCTGCAGATGGAGATGTGCTCAGACCATTAAAACAATGATTTAAATGTAAGGGTTGAATCCAAGAATCTATGTAAAATTCCAGTTTAAATTCTAAGAGTCAACCATGATTCCTATCAGGGTCAGTGTTAAATGTGCAAAGCCAAGAGATTCATTACTGCTTCAGGAGGCCTGTATCGTCTCTGGATGGCCTGTGTGTCTATCCACTGCCAGAGTAACACACATCCCACTCTAGTGGACAGGTGGGCCAGCTGAGCACTCCAGCAAGGTAAGGGCTGAACACTCATGGGGGCTGGAGAAGATCTACAGAGGGACAGGAAATACAGCACTTAGGAAAACGAAGAATGCAAACGATCTTATTAGTATTCTTACCTTCACCACATTGTTTACATTTGTGGGAGGGGAAGGTAATGTGTGCCCATGTGTGGACATGCATGTGTATACATGTGTGTGGAGGGCAAGGCTAACCTTGAGAGTTACTCCTCAGGAGCTGTCCACCTTGGTTTTTGAAAGAGGTCTCTCACTGGGGCAAGGCCAGCTAGCCAACAAAGTACTAAGGATCCTCTTGTCTCTACCACTGTATTGCTGGGGTTCCAGGTACTCACCCACACATGGGACTTTAGGGGGGGTGTCCTAGAAAACTCAAACACTGTCCAAGAAGACCCAGGGAAGGTGTGCAGATCAAGATTTATAACTAGAACTCTGTTGCTAGGAAGACTTGGGACTTAATGCTTTCAGTTGCTAAGGGTCTCAAATCCTCAACAGTATGTATAAATAGAAACCAGGTTTCACTACCAAAATGAACAAGATACCTGCACACAAGCAGTCAGACTCAAAAGATGGATACGATCCAACCCAAAGCCCAGCAGGCAGAACAACAAATAAACTAATACAAAAACAGACAAATGAAGGGAGCTGGAGAGATGGCTCAGTGGTTAAGAGCACTACTGGCTGCTCTTGCAGAGGGTTCAGTTCCTAGCACCCACATGATGGCTCACAACCACCTGTAAGTCTAGTTCCAGGGGATCCAACACACTATTCTGGTTTACACAGGTTATCAGCATACATATAATGCAAGGCATACATGCAGGGAAACACTCATACAAAAAATAAAAATTAACTTAAAAAAATAACAAGAAGAAAAAGCCAGGGGCTGGAAAGATGGCTGAGTTTAGGAGCACTGACTATTCTTCCAACGGTCCTGAGTTCAATTCCCAGCAACTACATGGTGGCTCACAGCCATCTATAATGGATCAAATGTCCTCTTCTGGCATGCAGATGGAGCACTCATATAAATAAAATAAATCTTAAGAAAAAAAAAAAAAAAAGGTGGTGGCATACACCTTGAATCTAACACCAGAGAGGGAAGCAGATCTCTAAGTTTGAGGCCAGCCTGCTCTACAAATCAAGTTCACAGAGAAACTCCGTCTCAAAAAACAAAAACAAAGTCCAAAACAATCTACTTAAATTAAATAGTCTTGTCTCCAACAAAGATACACAAATGGGCAATGAACAACAGAACCACTCAGGACTAAGGAAATGCAGATCTATCACAGTATGTGGGCTGTGGTCGTAGAGGCCCTCGCCACTCAAGCCTGGCAACCTGAGTGTTATGCTCAGAACCCATGTAAAGGTAGAGGGAAAACCAACTGAACAATTCTGACAGGGGCAAAATGCCAAAAGTAGGGCTCGAAGTATCAGGGAATTGATAGAAATATTTGGTCCCTAAAGCTTTTTCCATTCCCCTGTTCTGATTCAAACAGCCCTACAGCCCTGACTCCCACCTGTCCTACCACAGGCTACTGAGAAAACACCCCAAGAGGGATTCCAGGGCTCACTGAACAAAGGGCCAGCCTCTTCCCTGAGGTGGCACTAAACTGGATCCAGCTCAACAGACTGGCAAAAAGGACATTTCAGAAAGGAAAGGAAGGAAGTGACATGCCTAAATGCTCTAAGGGACAGGATATGTGAAGCAGATGGGAATCACCAAAGAACCACTGAAAAGAGCCGTCTGAGTGGACTCAGATGTATCTAGACCCAAAGTGGTGAACTGGAGTGTAGACAGCCACACAGAACCATGAGCTAAAGTGTAGACAGCCACACAGAACATGAGCTGGAGTGTAGACAGCCACACAGAACATGAGCTGGAGTGTAGACAGCCACACAGAACCATGAGCTAAAGTGTAGACAGCCACACAGAACATGAGCTGGAGTGTAGACAGCCACACAGAACATGAGCTGGAGTGTAGACAGCCACACAGAACATGAACTGGAGTGTAGACAGCCACACAGAACCATGAACTGGAGTGTAGACAGCCACACAGAACATGAGCTGGAGTGTAGACAGCCACACAGAACATGAACTGGAGTGTAGACAGCCACACAGAACCATGAGCTGGAGTGTAGACAGCCACACAGAACATGAGCTGGAGTGTAGACAGCCACACAGAACATGAGCTGGAGTGTAGACAGCCACACAGAACATGAGCTGGAGTGTAGACAGCCACACAGAACCATGAGCTGGAGTATAGACAGCAACACAGAAGGCTTTGAGAATAGAGAAGTGAACACAAGAGATACACAGTGCTGTGGGCCAAGTCCGGCTACTTGGGAGGCTGAGGCAGGAGGATTATTTGTGAGTAGAAATCCAAGAACACACCGAGCACAAGGAGACTATGAGGCTAGGGCAAACGGATCTGAGAATTCGAACCCAGCACAGCTGACATAGTGAGTTCCAGGACAGCCAGGCTACATAGAGAGAGCCTGTTTTAGAACAAACAGAAACATGGATATAGTGGTACACAGTTGCAATTTCAGCACTTATGAAGCTGAGAAAGGGCAGTTGTGGTAAGTTCAATACTAGACCTGAAAAAGGAAAAAAGACAAAACCAAAAAAAAAAATACAGGAAGGGGGGATGGCTAGAATATGGCTCTACTGGTAGGTAGAGTCATGCCAGAGCCCTGAGTTTGATTCTCAAAACTACATAAACCAGGCACGATGGCACATAACTGTATCTCAGCACTAGGAGATGGGAGCAGGAGGATCAGAGGTTCAAGTTCATCCTCAGCTACATACATGAAACCATATAAAACAAGAACAAACCCAGACTCCACACCAGAATAAGATGAAAAGCAGAAACGGGTCACAGAGCCCGTCTCTGGTGATAAGATACTGGACCATGACAAGCCTGCTCTTCTTGCCATTTGCATATATCTACCCAGATACAGTAACACTTGAAGTCAGCCTTAGGACTAGAGTCAACCGTGTATTCTGCATATTAAAAAAAAGCTGGAGGCGAGATTTTCAATGGTTTCCACCATGATGAAGTATCAACAGGGTTTCAGGGGTAGCTCAGTGGTAGAGCATTTGACTAACATGTAAAGGCTGTGGGACTGATCTTCAGCTCAGCCAAAAAATGTTTTAAGGGGCAAACTAACTAGCAGTAGTCTCCCCTAAACCTTCAATCATACTAAGTGGGCTTCCACCCACAGTGGAGAGAGGCAAACAGAGTTAACTGTCCCATAAGGTCAGGTGCCCTGCTCAGCACCTCAGAAAGGAGCTTGTCCAATCCTCAGGGAGCAGAATCTGCCACTCCTTATTTATGGCCACGGCAGTAACAGCTCTGCGTGTGCTCCTCCTGGCTCATTCCACCCCTGGTCCAATCATATGAATGGGTCTGCATCATCCCTCAAAGCACCACAGACCAGCCTGTCCTGTAGGGCAGCCCCAGCACCAGGGTGCAGAAGACAGTTAAGCAACTGAGTCCCTCTAGATCTTGCTAATGAGCTCGGGGCCTAGCACATCACCCCAAATCCTCACCGCCATGCTAGGCAACAGGTAACCCCTGCTGGGAGGGCAGGTATGAACCAAAGGTCTTTAAACATGGCCAGTAATTCCATGCCGGAATTTATCCTCAGCAAATTAAGACATAAAGATGTAAACAAAACAAAAGAGTCCCCCATCCCTTAAACTGTGACAACTGAACAGGTCCAAGGAGACACCAGAGAGTCAGTCCCTCTCTAGGGCATTCTGTGTATTTGGCAGAAGTTCTGTCAAGCTGCTTTTCTAGGGGCTGGGTGGCTCAGTAGTGTGCTTACCAGATAAGCATGAGACTGGAGTTCACACTCCATAGCTCACTGGCCCACCAACCTAGCTCAATCAGCGAGAGACCGGTCTTAGAACATAAGGTAGAGAACGATTCAGGAAGACACGAGACGACCTTTGATTCTACATGCACATGCTCGTGGGTGCGTATACATACACATACATATGGGAAAAGAAGGACCCAAGGGAGATCCTGAAAAAGAGCAGAGTCACTTCATTTTCTAACCTGGGCCAAGTGCTTGGTTTGCATATTTGAGAATCACTGAGCCCACTGTACACGATTAGAACAAAGGTCCCATGCAATGCAACTGGCCTTCAGAAGGGAATATGATCATGAATGCCACCAAATATTACTGTAAGAAGCAAGCAGCGAGGACACCAGGGGTACTTCAGAACATGCAGGATGTCTGACTGACAGTCCAACAGCAGGAAGGTTACACGGGTGGAATCACTGCAACAGTCAAGGAAGGACCGTTGACAGGAAGCTGAACTCTAGTCTGCAATGTCATCCATGGCAGTGAACTGCACAAGGCAAACCTGTCAGTGCAGGTGAGGCAGTGTGTTCTAGAACATTCGAAGAGAAGGCTAAGTGATTTTCAAGTTTCCACGGATGGACAGATGTGCATACGGGTGCAACAAACCTGAGTCCCTCCCAGCACAGGCTAATAGTACTTTGGAACCTGACCCCTTTGTACAGCTTAAGTGGTAAGGACTGACAAGATTAGAGACAGCTTGACAGATTTTTCTAAACAGATACTTATATTATAAAAGATTAATACAAATACCCACTGAAATAAAATAGAAAGCAGTTGGTACAGTTTGGGCATCCCTACTCCAAAACAAAATGCTCTAAAGTCTGAAACAAACATTTCCTCAAAAAGCTTTGGATTCAGGACTGGTGAGATGGGTCAGCAGTTAAGAGCACTGGCTGCTCTTTTGGAGGCCCTGAGTTTAATCCCCAGCACCCACATGGTGGTTCACAACCCTCTGTAACTCTAGTCCCAGGAGATCTGGTGCCCTCTTCTAATATATGCAGGCACCATGCACACACACAGTGCACAGACATAAATGCAATCAAAACACACATACACATAAAATAAAAAATATTTTAATTGAAAATATATACATATATAAAATTATGCTGCTATTAATTAATCCCAGCATCTGGGAGGCACAGGCAGGCAGGTTTTTATGAGTTTGAGGCTAGTCTGGTTTACAGAGAGTTACAAGCCAGCGCTAGGGTTACATAGAGACCTTGTTTCAAAAAAGGGTGGGAGGGGTAGAGTGATGAAGAAAAACATCCAATGGGGACCTCTAGGCTCCCCATGCATGTGGCACACCCAAACAGCCACACGTACATATACACCGCACATGTGAGCACGCGCGAGTGCACACACACACATGCATACATGCATATACATCACACACATACACACACGTATACACATATATACACACACGCATACATTCATATACATCACACACAAACACACGCATATACACCACACATACACACACACACAAACACAAACATCCACACGTGCATATACACCGCACATGTGAGCACGCGCGAGTGCACACACACACATGCATACATGCATATACATCACACACAAACACACGCATATACACCACACATACACACATACACACACACACAAACACAAACATCCACACGTGCATATACACCACACGGATACACACACAAATAAAAAGTAAGAGGGCTTGAATTAGACAGCAATAAGAGTAAGAGAGACTAGCACCCAGCTGAACGCCCTTTTCCAAGGCAGTTACCAGCAATCCTGGGACACTCCTGGGCATCTCACTCATAGTCACCTAGCTCAGACTCTCCCACACTGCTCCTCTGGAGGAACAAGCACACCAGAGCCTAGGTCCCTGCCACTCTTCCTGATCCTCATGGCAGGGACCACGTCTACAACGAACATTCATTTGAAGGATTATATGTTTTTTAGATTTATTATTCACATGGGAGGGTACACACAGACCAGAAGAGGGCATTAGATTGCTTGGAGCTAGAGTCACAGGCTAAAACCTACTTTTATTAAAGGTTTCTCTAAAAGTTAAGAAAGAAAGAAAGAAAGAAAAACCTGAGAGGTTTAGGGAGTTTGATGGAGACCAGGTCCCAAAGGAGAGGATGAAAAGGCTCTGAGACGGAGAGTGCCGGCTGAGTTACTCCGATGCACACAGTGCTCTGCTTACCTCTAGGTGGCCCAAGTAGTGAATTTTGTTGCATATGTACCATAACTAGAACAGAACAAATGGCATCTCGTCACTCCTATACCCTGAGAGCCTGGCATAACTATGACCACTGTTCTGCTCTGTGCCCCATCTCCCAGCACACCAGCCTCCGCTGTGTGCCAGGCAGGGAATGCCTGTTATTCCCCAAATGCCCTTCATGCCTTGGCACTCCATCTGACAAACCTTCCAGTTGCCCTGTCTTCCTCTCCACCACTGCTCACCCTCATTCAAAGCTTTACTGCTGTCTTAGGTTCTCACTGGGGAGTCAGGCCTAAAGCAAAGCATCAGCAAAGTTAACCTGGGAATGTCTTTCCAGTCTATCGCTAAGTCCAACATGGCCCCCCTCCACGGTTCCTGATGAAGTTGTTGGTTCACAGTTGGGGTCATTTTTTTAAAATCCAGCACATTAAACACTCTGTGCCCGTGAAATGCCCTAAGAGTGCATCCCCACCGCTTGAGTTTCCTGTCTGCGAATCTCCAGCCAGCTACCAATTCACAGTGAGCCGCTGTCAAGCCCTTCTGCCCTTCTGCAGTGACTCTTCACCCAAAGCTCTGCATGCACAGAGCAAGCACGCTGCAAAGTCTTCTAAGGGACAGCTGGTGAGTTGCTTGGGGACACGGCCCAGATTTAACTTGAGTTCTTCCAGGTTAGGCTCTTGACCTTGAGCAGGGCCCCAGACCTGTCCTCATCTGTAAAATAACACCATCTACTTCACTGGGCTCAGCCGAGAAGTCTTAAGAAAGTGAATGTGGACCTGGAGAGATGGCTCTGTGGTTAAAAGCGCTTGGTTCTCCTCTAGAGGAGCCCAGTTTGATTCCCAGCACCCACACTGTGGCTCACAGCCATCTCTAACTCCAGTTCCAGGGGATCTGACCTCTGAGAGCACCAGGTACACACTTGGTACACAGACCTTTCCACTCCTGTCTTCTCACAGACCCACACATGATGAACTGCTCTTATGGCTGATACCCTTGTATTCTAAAATTTCATGCCAAAGCATGACTATACCAAAGCATATATATTTTATGCCTTTTTATTTTATATTAATATTTTATATATTTATTTATATTTATATGTTTATATATATTATATGTATATATATATATATATATATAAAAGCATAATAGATGCAACTCATGTAAATGAAACCCCGCTGAGATTCACAATAATTTTTAGGAGAGAGGAATTTTGATGCCTACGTTTTGTTTTTTGAGATAGGATCTGGCTAAGTAGCCCGAGCTGGCCTCTGCTCTCCATTCCCCTGCTCGGGCTCCCAAGTGCTGGGGTTATAAGCACATGCCATCATACTCAGCCCTAAGTTTGGGACAGATAGGGCGAACCATTTCCAGCATCCCACATGCACTCCTGCTCCAGCTGCCCTTCCAGCTGCCCCTGCAGACCTCCCTGAGCCAGTGATATGTAGTGAGACCTTCTCTCAAACGAATAAACTTACTGGGACTCAGCCTGACCATTCATTTGACCATTATCTCTAAGTACTTATGTGCAGAATTGAGAGAGGCGATGGAGACAGTGAAGCCCATACGCCTAAAACATTTATCATCAGCCCTTCTAGAAAGCTTGTTGGTCTAGAGGGTGGCGTGTCTTCTCTGGCAGAATCTGGCCAAGAGCAAGAGAAGTTAGCTAATGTCATCAACTCTGCACTTTGCACAAACAGGCCTGGGTTCAAATCTGAACTCTGCCTTGGGCTAGCTATCTGGCCTTGGGCAAGTTACGAACACTCTTGTGTTTCACTCTCCATCTCTAAAATGGGGGGCACCAGCCACTTTGGGGGAGTGAGGTGGCATGTAGAAAGCATGGGTCCCTCAGCAGCTGCTGACTGAGCCAGGCTCCACAAAAGAGCAAGTCCAGTAAGACAATGAACCACCATTCCCTCTGGGAATGCTCGGGTCACACTCAGAAACCTATTTTCACCCTAAAAGAGCAAGCTGTATGCACCAATAACCACCAACAGCGGCAAAGCAGAGGGAAGAGAAGGCGTGGTAGTCGTCAGGTCCACCTAGACAACGGCCGAGTTTTGGTGGCCACCTTTTGATGGTTTCTGGTTTAAACACTTGCTCAGAGGGAAAAAGAAATACCAAAGTCAACTGCATACTAAAACATGAGGTAGAGGGGTCAGAAAGTGAAGACCCACATGTTACCAGTATGATTGATTCAGACGGCAGTCCTGGCTAGCAGAGCATGACTGGAGCTTGTCAGACCTGCACAATCTCCATCCAGCCAACACCTGTGGGCAGGAGCGGCCGCCTAGAGCTAGCCTACGACGTGTCCATTCACGCTTCCCTCCCTCCCTCCACAGACACCCTGGTGAGTGGGGTGGTTATATCCATTCTTAACAGTTTTAAATCTCCCAAGTGGCAAGCCTGCCACAATCACTGCTACCACAGGCTGTGCTCCGGGACTCCTCCCCAGAACATTCATGCAGGCAGCACACAAGGCCTGAGCTGTCAACAAAGAAGCCACACTGATGATCACCAAGGAGTAAACAGACTCGAGCAACTCTGCCAAGAGCTTTTAAACTTAGTTAGTACAGGCGTAAGAGCCACAGGGGTATAAAGGGCCAGGTGCTTTGCCCACATCTCTCTGAGCAGCACCGCTGAGGTCTGGAAGGTGACTCAGAGCAGGACAACAGGCAACTTTTCCCTGGATACAGCATCCTCAGATCTCACCCAGACCATCCTGGGCAGCCTTGTGGCCAGAAATGCCCATTTCTGACAGGACATAACTAGCCGAAGCATAGGACATAACTAATCTACACACATGCTTTGCCTGCAAGCCTTGTGATGGAAGTTGCCAGAATAGTAAACGACACTATGGTGTCTTATGACTGATTAATCTGCTCCTTGTATTAGGATATTTATGTAGGCTGGTCCTGGAGTAGTTCTTCATAGTGCCTTCATAGGAGCCCTGCTTAGGCAATAAATGACACGGTACAACCTGCCAACCGAGAGTGGAGAAGGGCCCACAGCTCCAGCACCTCGAGGCATATGAAGATGGAGGGCATTTGCAGAGATAGTTCAGCAGTAGAGTTTTTTGTTTTTAAAAGGCCCTGGGTTGAATTCCCAATACCACAAAGAGAGAAAGAAAATAAGATGACGAATACTGGAAGACTCCTTCATGAGTAAGTTGGAAAGGGCAAACACTGGTCAGCATGTTTCAAGGACCTGCATACCCAGCTTGGGATTTGCTACCCTTGTTTCACAAGAAGAAATGCTAGTGAGCCATGGGTCATTGGAGGTACTTGTGAATTGGGGGAAAGCTGTCAGACTGGCTGTAGACAACTGAGAAGACAGGACAGGCAGGACAGCCTAGGGCAGGGAAAAGGCTGGGTCTGAGAGTCACCTGCAGGTCAGCCTGAAGCTGTCTAGGCTGGAGGTAGGCCTGAAGACAGAAAGACACAGAAGTTCTAGCCCAGGCAAAGAACAAGCCAAGGCTGTAGGAAGAACTGAGCAAGGAGCCGGGCCTGGTGGTGCAGGTCTATAGTACCAACCACTCTAGAAACTGAGCAAGCACAGGGGCAGATTCTCTAGTCAGCTCAAGGCAAACCAGGGCTACTTAGTAAGATCGTCTCAGAATCCAAAGTAAACAGGGATGTAGCTCAGTGAGAGGGCACTCACCTAACATGCATGAGGCCATGGGTTCAATCCCAAGTAAACAAGGAAGGGGAAGAAAAAGAAAAGCACAGGAAATAAAGGATGGCTCAACTAGATATTGATGCCACAGGGCTAAGAACCAGGGTGGAAGCGGACCTTCTAATGGTGGCAGTGTTCGGACTGCTTTCGCACTGGAAGTGCACCGCTGTAGTGTCTGTGCCTAACTCAGAAGTGGCTCCCATTGAAGCATTTCACACACACCGATGAAGCCAGATGGCAGAGTGACAGCAGCTGCTGACTCATGGTGGCTGGCAATTAGTAATCAGTGGTCTAGTCTTTCAACTCTCCGAATGTCTGAAATGTTTTCATATTAAAAAGCTGGGTGATGTTTTTAACCCCACAGACTTGGGGGAGGGGAGGGCAGTCATATCACAAGACTTCACATCCACAAAGTGTGAGGTGCTAGGAGACTGACAGGGCTGTTCAGCAGGCAGACGAGAAGGGGATGCAGACGTGGTACTCATCTAGATGCAGGTACCAGATGCACTCAAAATCCATGAAGGGAGGGAGAGAGGAGAGGAGGAGGAGAGGCTAGGTTGAGGGAGGCCTCTGGGGAAGAAAAGAAAAAGAAAAAAGAAAAAACTTTGGTACAGTCAGACATAATGTGAGCCCACAGAAGTCTCCAAGGGCATGGCCAGGGGCTGCTGAGATGGCTCAAGGGGCAAAGGTGCTTGCTGCCAAGTCTGGCAACCTTGGGTTTGATCCCTGGGACCCACATGGTAGAGGAAAAACCAATTTCTCAAGTTGTCCTCTGACTTCCAAATGTGTTCCATGGCTCAAGTGCCCATATACAACACAGACACAGACAGACAGACAGACAGAGACAGAGACAGACACAGACACCCCAAATATAATAAGAGGGCATGGTCAGGTAAAAGTACCTGCTGCAGTCTCTAGAACCCACATGATGAAGAGAGGAAACCAACTCCAGAAGCCGTTCTCTAACCTCCACAGGGTGCCACAGCACTCAGGTGCCCACACACATCTAAACACAAAGTAAATGGCAAAAATAAGTGAGCTGAGTTGACCACATAAACAACACCAACCGGGGTACAGGAACCAATGACTGAGACAGTCAGCAAATGTGGGGCACAGGGATTCCCTAGTCACCTGTGACCCGGGAGCCATCACATCCAGTGTGACGCGTCAGAGGGAGGCTAAAGGTGGGAGGCCATAAGGAAATGAGAGGCCAATTCCACCAGCACAGGACTGGGATGCCCAAAATCAGGGAGAGGTTTTCTTCCTGGCTAGAAGATGATGTCATCAACCTTCAGGGTCCCTCAAAGTCCCTTAAGTTATTAAGCAGAAGCAGACAAATACGGATGCTTCCAGCAGCACAAAAGCCAAGCCTGGTCTAGGAGAGGCATGATAGTGCCTGTATCTCCCACCTGCCTTCAGCGACTGCACATCCCAGCAGTGGCTCTCACAGACAGGCAGAAAGACTGCCAGAGCAGTATGCAAATGAAAGACGCTCTCTTTGAGGGAGCCTGCAGGAAATCTGTCAGTGCTAGCAGAGTTTCCATCTTCTGGGCTGGCTGGGTAGGGTTGACTGGCTCTCCCAGCCGCCCAGCATGACTCAGTATCTTAATTTTTCCTTAAACCTTTAAATTGCCATAGTCAGACTGCTTCCCAGATGTGGCTGTGTTATCAGGTTGAACCAAAAATGACACAGCAAGTGTCAAACGCTGCTGCTGCTGCAGTCTTTCAAAACAGGCAAACAAACTGAAAAAATGCCCCAATCATATATGTAACCAGCCAGACTTAACCCCTAAATGATAGCCACTCGTATTGCTGCTGACTGGGTCCTTGTGTGGGGTGTAGCGTTTGCCCACTGTGTGTGAGAGCCCAGATGGAAGGCCAAAGTTACGAGGGCCATTAAATCATAGAAACTTGCTTCAAATCATCCTCCCCTGGAAGTCCACTGCACGCTTGTATCTAGGACTCTCGGCAACCTGGACACACGTGACCAAGGCTTCATTGCACAGTCACCCCGAGCCAAAGGGAAATAACCTTGGAACAGATAAATTCAGATAGGCATTAATGTGATTCAATTTTATTCTGAGTTACAAAAAATTCCAGCAAGTACTTGGCTCTTCCCTGCCTATAACCACACATGAGGTGGTTCCTAACAGACCCCTGGGGCTGGCTGGGATGTCAGGTACAGAGGCTTCTGTATGGGCACTCCTGCTCAGCGAGGGGCTCCAGGGCTGCTGCAGCACTGCTGCCTATCTGGTCCCCGCTCTGCACCAGTAAGCAGAGCCACAGGCACGCCTCCTGGGTACGGATGGTGACAGTGCCCCTTAAGCTGGAGAGCTCCTTCTAAACCTTCCTAAGTGCTGCTTGCCCCACGTTGTCAAGCTCGGTGGTCCCACCTCACCCAAGAAACAGGCTAGTCATGGGGCAGGGAGACTCTCAAAGCTTCTATGGACTCAAACAGCTCAGACCACGCTGTCCTGGATGACACCCACTGCAACTGCCCTGACCGCCACTCGGAGGGGACCCTGGGCAGCTGACACTCATCACACGCCGGTGGTCATTCACAATATACATGGTAACTGCACTTGTTTTTTAAAATGTGGGCCCCAAACAGGTTCCAGGGGATTCCATGAGGCCCTTTGGTGTGTAAATAGTAAAAGACAAAGTTCTTTTTGATCAAACAGGAAAATGGAAAAGAAACAAGCAAGGACATCAGTACAGCAAGGAAGGCCCAGAAAGAGCAGGTGCAGGGCAGAAGGGAGAGGGGCCGAGGCAGAACTCAGCCCCTCCGAGGAACCCTTCCTGGCCCTGACTCGTGAGTCAGCATTCCCAGGAGCAACAGGCACAGCAGATCAGGCCGGAGGTCAGCTGTTGATGCTTTTTAGGGGATTTGGAGGTGCCAACTACCCAGTGTCTGCCCTCCTGCTCTCTCTAGGAGGTGAAGGTGGCACTCAGTGCTGGCCTGAGTCAGGCTAGTGCTATATTCATTCAACATTCTAGGGAAATCAAAGGTTCCCCAGAAATACAATGTATTTTTGATGGGTCAGAGGATGACTAAGAGGTCAAGGATGAATCGGTGTGCTCACCACAGCATACTGGCTGGCCCCGTTCCCCTGGAGCCACTCCCTCTCCCACCAAGGCTTTCCATATCAGCAATAGACAGCTGTGCCAACCCCAGTTTGTGGTTCTGGTACGTAAAGAAAGGATGGATGAACCCTGAACCTTTACAGTCTCAAGTGAGAACAAATGACATCTCCTTCGGCCTGTTTTCAGGTCCCTCCACTTAGGTAGTGTGATGCTGGCCACAGTGGCTGCTTGGCCTGTTTCTCGGGTCTCTCCTCTAAAGCATGGAGTCAGTGCCAGCATCTCATTTGGATGGTAGGCAGCCGTGAGCACTACGTAAAAGAGTGTCTAATGCACAACAAGCAGGTAGGTTTGAGCTGTGATAAGACAAACGTCACCCTGATCCTTGGGATTCACCCTACCTCCTATCTTTTGGGAATTCAATAGTGACCCTCCAGTATGGCGGAGCACACCTTTCATGGCAGCATTTGCGGGGCAGAAGCAGGTGAGGTGGAAGCCAGTCTGGCTACGCAGTTACACAAAGTGAGACCATGCCTCAAAAAATACTGCTGCTGCTGCTGACAATGATGGTGAGGGTCATGTCCTCCAGATCTGGAGAACCACAACAGATTTGTTCTCCCTGCTCCTGGAAGCTGCTGGTTGGTGCTACTGTAATTGTGCATGACTGAATTTCTTATCACGTCACAAGGTTATGAGATGTCATGAGCACTGCTGGAAAAAGCTCCCAAAGCCAACCCTATCATGAGATTCACAAGCACTGCAGGAAACAGCTCTCAAAGTCATACCCCCACCCTACCACACAGGAATTGGGAGTTCCCAAGCTTTCCAAGCCTCTTTGCTGTAGCACTACCCTGTGACCCAGAGAAGTGATACTTTATGCATCAGGATAGTGTCTAAATGATCAAGTGGCAGTCCCGGCACAAGCAGGGCTATGCTTCTGACCATTCCCCCAGTGCAGGCTCATTTGGGGGACTAAAGAGACACATCTCACCCTCCACTGAAGAGAGATGAGGCAATGACTTAGCCAAGGTCAACACTCAGAGCAGGTGCCAGCCAGAGGAGCACCCAAGGGTTTTGACTTCCAACTGCAATACACACACACATCCCTCATCTGGTCAAAGTGCCCTTGAGTCAGGCAATTACCACACAGAAACACAACTGCAGCCTGGAGGCCAAGGAGTTAGAAGAGAGAAAAATCAAGGGACAAAATAAAATCACAGGACAGCTGTTAAGAGTCTCCAAGCTGTGATTCTATCTGAATAAAATGCAATTTAGAAGCACTTAGTCCTGTATCTTGCTTAACCTTACATAACTCCTTCCATTACATCACTGAGAACAATTCCCTTTAATGGGCCCCCGCACCTGGACAAGTGAGACAACTTCTTGGGCTGTGATGCTACACCTAAATAGCTTTCCCCATGGAAATGCTGGCCTGAGTAGGAACCAAAAATAAACTGCAAAGCCAATTCCGGAGGGACCTGTCATCAGGGAGCTACACACACACACACACACACACACACACACACACACACACACCCACACACCCCACACACAGCCTCACAAAAGCAGAGTGATCGCAGGCAGCTTGAATTTAGAGACACCATGCCTCAAATCCAGGAGAGGCTAAGTGTTGCGGCAACTTACAAGACAGCACACAGAGGTGGGAAAGCAACAGTGGGCGCGTGGCACACACTCGCCCGCATGCCCAGCACTTGGGGGGTGGGTGCAGAAGGATCACGAGCACGAGGCTGTCCTCTTGAGTTTGGGGCCAGCATGGGTGACGTGAAACCGTACTGAGGGATGCAGGGACAGAGGATAGATGGATAGATGGATGGATGGATGGATGGATGGATGGATGGAGAAGAGAAATGAAAAAGCCAAAACAAGCACCATGAGAAGGAATCTTGAACTTGAACTGATTGACAGTCAGCAATCCGACTCTTCTCATAGGACTGCTGTCCAGAGTTAAGGAATGAGCCACTGGGTTGAAGTCAGGAAGCTGGGGAGAAGAGAGGTCCCATGGCTGCTGGGACCTTCAGGAACACAACCAGAAATTCTGTGCTTTGTGGAAGACACTTCATTTCTGCTGCTTCTTTACACAGAAGAGACAGGAAGAGAGTAGGTCTTGCTGCCCTTCTCATCTTTCTTTATAAATCTGTTCACTAAAAACTTACACTTAGAGACAGGTATCAGGGCTGGAGAGACAGCTTAGCAGTCAAGAGCACTTGCTGTTCTTCCTAGGGACCCAAGTTCAATTCCCAGCGCCCATATCAGGCAGCTCACAACTGCCTGTAACTGCAACTCCCATGTCCTTTTCTGGCTTCTGCAGTCCAATGTACTCATATATGTGTACGTGCACGTGTGTGTAAAATATATCCACACATATTATTAAAAATAAACAAATCTTTTTAAAGAGAGGGAAGTATTGTGTGAAGCATGGACGTACACTGAAATCCCAGTTATTGAGGAGCCCAAGGCAGGAGGCTGATGTAGCCGGCATGGCTACAATACAGATCTCAGGCAGCCTGAGTGACTGTGAGATCCAGGGGAGGACACTGTATTAAGCCTTCATTCATATTCTCCAAATGAACACGGAAACTACAAAAATACTCAGGGTGTAAGGAATTCTTCAAATAGACAGTTGAAACTATTCCAATAACTGTCAACTTAAAAATAAAAAAATAAACAGGCAGTGGTGGCTCACGCCTTTAACCCCAGCACTCAAGAGGCAGAGGCAAGTGGATCTCTGTGAGTTCAAGGCCAGCCTGGTCTACAGAGTGAGTTCCAGGACAGTTACAGTTGCAACAGAGAAACCCTGTCTCAGGGAGGGGGGGGGATTCCAATTGGAGAGTCCTCCAATCTCATAACCAGATTCATGGTGAGCAAGAATTAGACACTAGCCACTCAAACCCTTTCTTTCAGCACACTGTCATCTGATGTTAGAGTAGATGGGGGGGGTGTCTCTAAACAAGGTGCTGCTTTGTCCCAGGACCCACCTGTGTCATCTGTGTTCACAGCTGCTGCCTACAAATGTACACGCCCCCCAACACATCTACTCTCTAGCCCTGTCGCCTGCAGTGGGCACTCACAGCCCACCAGTCCTTGGGACCCCTTTGCTGGAAGCTACACAAGTGGCAGTAGTATAGGGGACACCGCCAGAGCCACAGAATGGGCTCTGGTGCACTCAGACCAGTTACAGGGACTCTTCAAAAATACCGAACAGCGGCCTTGTTTTCTATGTGAACTCCAAAGTAGGCCTTTCAGGTCAAATTTTGGTCAAATTTTATTACATGTGGTAGGGGAGGCAGAGAAGCATAGCTGTCGACAAAGTTAGCCACCAAGGTCAAGATGAACAGAACAAGTGACCAAACTGACAGTGTCCGGTGGCAGAGCGAGGCCCACCTCCCTGAGCCGGGGCAGGAGTCACAGCCTCCAGAGAAGATGGGTGACGGCATGTGCTTTCTGAACCTCACAGAAAACCGCTGGCAACACGATGCAAACACAGAACAGAGAGCAATAACACTTTTCCCTCACAAAACACTGATTTTTTTTCCCCCCTTTTTTGAGATAAGGTTTCTACGTTTTGATTCTGGCTGTCCTGGAACTCACTCTGTAGACCAGGCTGGCCTCAAACTCACAGAAATCCACTCGCCTCTGCCTCCCGAGTGCTGGGGTTAAAGGCCTGTGCCGCCACCACCCTGCAAACATTGATCTGTTTAATAAGCATTCTGCTGCAATATGGAACATTTTCTAAATACTTTTGCAAATGAACTCAGTTTTCTTAAGAATCAGAGAAGCAAGCCGGGCGGTGGTGGCACACGCCTTCAATCCCAGCAGAGGCAGGCGATCTGAGTTCCAGGCCAGCCTGGTCTACAGAGTCCAGGAAGGCAAGGGCTACACAGAGAATTCTTGTCTTGTGTGTGTGGATTTACGCCTGTGGACGCACGCTCCTCAATGAAAAAGAGATGGTGGTATCAGCAACCACTCCTCCACAAGAACTAGATCCCAGCTCAGGACCGGGGCTTTTCCTACCTGGTCTCCTGCCGCCCTCCACCCGCAGTGTCTCCCTTCTTAGTGTGGCACCAAGCCATATTCCTCTGCCGTCTTTTTCTCCCAGTGTGAGAAGCCCAGATTAACCTCCTTTTTTGTTTTCTTGTTTTGGGTTTTTTGTTGTTGTTGAGACAGGGTCTCTCAATGTGGCCCTGGCTGTCCTGGAACTCACTCTGTAGACCAGGCAGGCCTCGAACTCAGAGATCCTCCTGTCTCTGCCTCCCTGGTGCTGGGATTAAAGGCGTGCACTGTGGAATATTAAATTCTAGGCAAGCCCGAACAACTCGGCAAGATTTTACTCTCAAAATAAAGTAAAGCGGGTTGAGGATACAGCGCTGCGGAAAGCAGCGTAAAAATCAATGCCTCAAAGTCAGACCTCTCACCTTCCAGGTGAGGCAGGCCGGATTCACGCTTAAAAATGTTTCCTGATGAGGAAGAGCAGCGGGATAAGGATACGTGTGAGAGAGAGAGAGAGGCTCCGCTGACAGAAATCACACACTCAGGAAAACAAGCCTCCACACCGACCCGAGCCGGTTTAAGGTTTACGATGACAGACCTCTTTTGTAGAACTGCTCCATTCAGTCCAACACAGCGGGAGAGTGTGGTGTTTCCTCAGCAGCTCCAGGATAAGAAAAAACCCACAGCTTTTCCCGCTGCTCCCTCTCTACCCGCGGGCGTCTGCGACACCCCAGCCCGAGAAGTCCAAAGACACTCAGGCAGCAGCTACCACCATCTCCCCGGTACTGTTATGAATATCACGGCCCTGGACCGTCCGCCGTTTTCCTCACAAAGTTCCCCGCAGCGATTCAAAGGACGCAGCGGGGTTAGGAGAAGAAAAAAAAAAAAAAAAAAAGATGCCGGGCGGGCCGCTTCCCCACCGTGCATTCCGTCAGCATCTGCTCAACTCCTCGGGCTTTTTCACCTCTATCTTTGTTTTGGAACGGCCGCAGCCAAGCCCTCCCCGGCACGGCCTTCCCTTCTGGCAGCACAATGCAGCATGGAGCTGGGGGGGGGGGCATCGTGTGTCGCCAACCGCGCCTCGGAGCTGAGGAGGTCCCCGCGGGCGGGCGTCCGTGCGCGCCTTCCACCCCGAGGCCCACGCCACAGCCGAGCATCGCTCCCGAGCCCCTCCCCTCGCCCCGAGCCCGGAGCCGGGAGCCGGGAGCCGGGAGCCGGGAGCCGGGAGCCGGGAGCCGGGAGCCGCGCCGGCGTGCGCGCCCAGGCCGGGGCGATGACGGTGCAGCGGCGCTGAGGTAGCGCCCCGCCGCCGGCCTCCGGGCCGCCCGACCCGCCTCACCTTGGTCTCCTTGACGTGCTGCTTGACGCCCTCCGGGTACCACTGGACGCGCACGTAGCCGCGCCGCAGCGGGCTGGCCCGGCCCTCCTCGTGGCCCGCGCCCCCGGCCTCGGAGCAGCCCGAGCTGCCGCGGCCGTCCTCCTCGCCCTCCGAGTCCGAGTCCTCGCCGTGGATGAGGCGCACCAGCCCGAAGTGCACCGAGCCGCGGTAACGGCCCGACACCAGGTCGTGAGAGAACAGCAGGCGCTGCGAGCCCGCTTCGGGGCCGGAGTCGGAGGACGGCCCGGAGGCCGAGTCCGTGGCGAGCGCGGGCGGCGGGGCGGCGGCGGGGGCTGCGGCCGGGGTCGGGGCGGCGGCGGCGGCCGGGGCCTGGGAGGGAGCGGGAGCGGGCGCGGGCGCGGGCGCGGGCGCGGGTGCTGCGGGATCCGCCATAACTGCTGTGCGCGAGTCTCGGGCGGCAGCGGCGGCGGCGGCGGCGATATCGGCGGCGGCAGCCTAGGCGCGGGGAGGCGGGGCCAGCGGCGCGGGGGCGTGGCCAAGCGCGCTGACGTGGGCCTGCGTGCCGCCGTCGTTAGGGCGCCGGGGATGCTGTTGCTAGGAGCCGCCGCCCGGTCGCTAGGGGACGCTGAAGATGTTTAGGGTGGGGGCGGAAGGACTGCGGTGAGGCGTGGCAGAGCGGTCGGAATTTAGGGGCAGGGGCCGGGGCCCAGTGAATCGCTTGATATGATGGCGGACGCCTTGAATCCCAGCTCTCGGGAGGCGGAGGCAGGCAGATCTCTGAGTTCGAGGTCAGTCTGGTCTACAGAACGAGTTCCAGGACAGCCAGGGCTACAAAGAGAAACCCTGTCTCGGAGAAAAAAGAAAAAAAAAAAAAAAACCCAAACAAAAATGAAAGAAAGAAAATTATTAATTATGAATGTCTGATGGATGTGACATGCTCATGTGTTCAGCAGTGACGTGTAAGAGGTCAGAATACAACTTAGTGGAGTTGGTTCTCCCTTTCCACCTTCTAGGGATTGAATTAAGGTTATTAGGCTTGTGTGGCAAATGCTTTGGCTACTGAGCCTGCTCAGCAGACCCCAACGTGGAATTCTCTGAGACCCACCTGCCTGTGTACCGAGTGTTGGGGTTAAAGTGGACCTCCACACTTGGCTAAACTTATTGTTTTTAAAGACACAGTCTTACCCTGTAGCCCTGGCTGGCCTGGAACTCCTGTAAATCAGGCTGGACTCAAACTCAGAGATCTGCCTGTCACTGCCTCCACTCCTAGTCGGTCAGCAAGTTTTAACAAGCTCCCTTTGGCATCCCAGTCTGCTTGTAGCCCTGCAGAGTGACACCATCTTTATCCTTTAAGTGCCCACATTTCTCTGTAGTACACTGTGTCCTCATCTATCAAATACACACACATAATATTTTTTAAATGTTGTTGTCAGCCGGGTATTGTGGTGCGTGCCTTTAACGTGTGCCTAGAGGGGAGTATAATTGGGCACGTGACCAAAACAGTCATTAAATTGCTGAAAAGGCAGCTCTACGGCAGCTTGTAAGCAAGGCTGTAATAGATAGCTATATAGTACGTAGAGTCCCAAGCAAAACGTGGAAGGTCATGACCCCTTAGGGACTGGTCTAGAAGTTGTGATCGAAACCCAGAAGAAAATAAGAAAGGGAGGCAAGTCAGAAGCACCCATGGTTTGCCTTTTAAACCCCTTTTGGTGAATCCAGAGCTCAGTGAGGCCTCCTATTCATAGCAAGAGGAGGAATTGGGAGCGATTAAAAGTAGGAACCAGGCCTGGCAGTGGTGGCCCACGCCTTCATTCCCAGTGCTCAGGAGGCAGAGGTAGTTGGATATCTATGAGTTCGAGGCCAGCTTGGTCTGAGTTCCAGGACAGCCAGAGCTATAAAGGGAAATCCCTATCCTGAAAAAAAAAAAAAAAAAAAAAGTGGGATGGGGAAAACTAGGCAGATCTCTTTGAGTTCAAAGCCAGTCTTATTTACATGGAGAGTTCCAAGACAGCCAGGGCTATATAGTAAGACCCTGTCTTGAAAAACAAAACTACCACAAAATAGTAGGAACCATGGTTCCAGAGGTTGGCTGTTTATTGCTGATATAAAGACAAGCAACTGAGTGTCTTTCTTCTTAAAACAATCATTTTGGGGAGAAGGACAATGAAGGAGCCGTGGCACACATCCGGGAGTCAAAGGACTACTTGGAGAAGCTGTTCTCTCCTGCTATTAGTTGGGTTCTAGGGATCGAATCAGGTCATCAGGCTTGACAGCAAGTACCTTCACCCTCTGAGCCTTCTTGCCAGTCCTTTTCTTAATTAAAAATTTTACTCCATTTGTTCTTTATTTGGTGTGTGGTGTGTGTGTGCGTGCACGCACGTGCCTGTGCATGCCACAACTCTCCTATAGAAGCCAAAGGACAAATTGAGGGAGTGAGCCAGTTGGGTTTAACTTCTTTTCACCTCCAGTTTTTGTTTGTAAAATAGGGTTGATAATAGCAATACCTGAATCATAGTGGGACTGAGCTTAAATGATGCAGAGCGGTGCCTGGCATACAGCTCTCGCAGCAAGGTTTAATCATTACTGTAATACTTCAAAACCCCCCACCTCCAGACTAGACTGCATACTGGCGGGACTGTTATTCAGCTACCCTATGGTCAGCTCCTTATTACCATTGTAAATTATATACAGTAATTCTATTAATTTGGTGTGTCACCTTGGTAAGTTCCTGACGATTTAGAGGCATTCTCAAATGAAGTATTTCTAATGGGTTGTTTAAAAGAAATTAAGAACACTCAAGATCGGCCCCTAACCTTTCCCAATCAAAAGCGTTTTTCACATATTTCTCCTTAAGACCATCGATGACAATTAAGTGGCTTGTTATTACAGTACTTAGACTCTTCAAGGGGGGGCAGAGCCCTGTACTTTGGGTAATTTTCAGGCTACCGGGGATATAGAACTGCACTCAGGGAAAGATTAGCATTCACAGGGGCTGGAGAGATGGTTCAGCAGTTAAGAGCACTGACTGCTCTTCCAGAGGACCCAGGTTCAATTCCCAGCAACCAGGTAGGGGCTCACAACTCCAGTTCCAGGGGATCCCATGCTATCTTCTGGTCTTCTCGAGCGCTGCATACATGTAGTACCACAGACGTACCTGCAAGCTCACCCAGCCACACCCATGTGTGCCCACGCGTAGGTGAGCACGCATCCCCAGGAACGCACATAACACCACATACAAAATCCAAGTGAGTTTTGCATTTTACACCAGCGTCTGTCCGTGTGTGTTACTTTAACATGAACAGGGAGTTTCCCTCCCTTCGTAATCATTGAGTAAAACTGGCACTCCAGGAAGACGTGGCCCATTTATTCCATGGCTTCTGGTAATAATGGCTAATAATAGCCAGACTCATTGAGGTGTAACTTCTTGCCCAGTTCCATACACAGTGCTTTGCGTAGATCACCCAGAACCTGCCGGGTTGGAGGTGAGAGTGTCTGATGTTAATGCTGACCTCACCCTCCCTAGACAGAACTCTGGACACTGTGCCTCATGTGTGTTTAACCCTGGTGCCTAGTGTGGCGCCCAGCAGCAGCACTGGAGTTTGCTAATGTGTCACATGGGTAGATGCAAAAAGATCTGACATTCCTGAACTTACCTTTGGTGAACTTCCTGTGCCTCCACATGCACCTCATGCATCGAAGCCAGGGAGGAGGAGAGCTCTTCAGGCCTATGCAGCCCCTCCTCCCCACCCCTTACCACCACCACCACCTGCCAGTTTGAGCTGCTCTGGAGCCACTGTGGAGACAGCCTCTGGAAGTTCCTTACCATCTTTTGGTGTCTTTCAGGGACATCACCACCAGATCCCAGATGCTCTGAAGCCTTGAGGTGTGAGTCCTTTCTGGACCCTGAACTGCAGCTACCTGGTGGCTCACAACCATCTGTAACTCCAGTTCCAGGGAATCTGACGCCCTCTTCTGCCCTCCACAGGCATTGCAACGTGTAGAACATAGACCTATATTCATGCAAAACATCCAAACATATAAAATAAAAATACGTCTTAAAAAAAAAAGGCTTCCACCAGGGATGAAAGTGGGGATGGACTACTAATGGAGGGAAACGCAGCAAGGGGTACCGGGTCTCTCGGGCTGGAGAGGTGTCAGGGGCACAGTAACCAGGACCGCAGAGTTGGCCACAGTGGGAACAGCAGAGACAGAGGAAGGCTCTGGGTGCTGAGTAAATGGATAATTGAAAGCAAAATAGAAAAGTTAGAGGGTCTCCATGGAGGCATATAAGAAATTGATCTGAAGACAGGGAGCAGAGGGATGCTGAGGACCTGGCTTAATGGTGTGCTAGTACACACCTTTAATCCCAGCGCTGGGGAGGCAGAGGCAGGAGGATCTCTGTGAGTTCAAAGTGAACCTGGGCTACCTGGTGAGTTCAGGACAGTCCGGGCTGTGTAGAGAGATCCTGTCTCAAAAAAAAAAAAAGCAAGTGGTAGCCCACGTCATTAATCCCAGCACTCGGGAGGCAGAGGCAGGCAGATGTCTGAGTTCAAGACCAACTTGACCTATAGAGCGAGTTCCAGAACAGCCAGGACAACACACAGAAACCCTGTCTCAAAAAAAAAATTTTTTTTATAGTGGCAAGGAGTGGGGACCCCAAGACACCCGGGGATCTGGGTCGCTGCACTTGCCAACCCTGAAGTGGAGGCTGGGGAGACAGCTCAACAGATACAGAGGCTGCTGCACAAGTGTGAGGGCCGAGGACTCAGACCCCACAACCCACATACAAACCAGGCAGCCTGAGGCAAGATCCCTGGGGCAAGCCGTGAGCCAGACTAGCTAGAGTCGGTGAGTTTAATAAATACCAGTGGGGGAGATCAGCACTGCACTCACACACACAGGTGTGCAAGCACACACACATACACACAGGCACACACATACACAGGTGTGCAAGCACACACTCATACACAGGTGTGTAAGCACAGACACACACACAGGCACACACATACACAAGTGTGCAAGCACACACACATACACAGGCACACACATACACAGGTGTGCAAGCACACACACACAGGCACACACATACACAGGTGTGCAGGCACACACATACACAGGTGTATAAGCACACACACATACACACAGACACACACACAGGTGTACAAGCACATACAGACACACACACATGCACAGGTGTGCAAGCATGTGCCACTACGTCCAGCTTCTTGAGCCTTTTGGATCTACAGACGTCTGGCTCCCTCCTTGCCTAAGCAAACAAGAGGTGCCCCTCCCGATCCCTGGACTGTATCCCACCTCTCCTCCTTTGCACAGGTTCATCACCAGCTTTAAATCCCAAGATAGTCTGTTAGTAAGGTTCTAGGCTGAGCGAAGGAAGAGCCCAGACATCTGGGAGCCCAGATGGTGTCTGTGGACCAGGAGACTGAGCCTGGCATGGAAGGATGCTGGGTAAGGACAGTGTGTGGGTTCTGGGGGGCTTTCTGTGCATTGCAGGGTTTATTACTCCAGCAAGGGCTCCAGAAGGTGTATGAACCTGCTGCTAACGAGGCTGTTGGAAGCTTGCAGAAAGTCACCCAAAGTCACCAGTCCTTGTCCGGCTGGTCCCATGCTCCCAGCTCCCAGCTGTGCCCTTGTCTGAAGAGATCTACTTCACCCAGGGAAAGCCCAGAACAACAAAGGCCTGGCCTTAAATGTGTCCAGTGTAAGACCGTGCCCCCGCCCCGCCCACCCACAGGCCAGAGACCCAGCAAGTCGGCACTGTCCAGATGTACCTCCTTTGATGTCCAGCTGGGGCGCTCCCGAGAGAGTGCCCCAGTACCTGTGCAGCACCTGCTTCTCAGCCCAGGGCCATTCCCCTAGGAACCTGCAGGTGGCACAAAGGTGAAGAAGAAATCAATCAAAATGGCACAGTGCATGGCCTGCGAGGCCGACTTCTAGTGCAGGAGCAGAGCAAGCGTGGCCCCTCACTAGAAGCTTCCTTGGCCCAGGGTCCTGTGTCCTGTCGCAGGTCTGCGGTCTAGGCGGATGCTCAAGGCTGTTGCAGCACCGGGCTCACCAGGCAGTCAGTCAGCTGCTGCAGCCTGAGGCCTAGAGATGGGGTGGGACTGGATGGATGAATCTTCTCCAGCCCTAGCCATGTTAGTGAGTCAGCATGCCTTTAGCCAATGGCCTCCCCCACCACCTCTGCCTTGACACCATCCCTCTCCCGGAGAAGGAATCTTTTATTTTTATTTTTCAGAGAGAAAGGGAAGGTGCAAATGTGTTTGCATGTGTGTGGGCACGTGTGGGAGGGGCCTGTTTATGTGTATGTGTCTGTGTGTGCGTGCATGTACATATTTGTATGTGTGTGTGTACATGTGTGTGTATGTATGTGTGCATTTGCATGTGTGTGTGCATGTGTGTGTGTGTGTGTGCATGTGTGCGTGTACATATTTGTATGTGTGTGTGTGTGCATGTGTGTGCATGTGGGAGGCCCAAGGTTGATGCTGAGAACCATTCTCCGTCATGTTTCTACACTATTCATTGAGCCAGGGTTTGCCAGTATGGCTTGTTTTGCTAGCCAGCTTGCCCTGAGGAAACCTCGACTCTGCCTTCTGCAGTAGAGTCACAGACGGATTGCCATGAACCCAGCCTTGACCTGGGTTCGGGGGATAAACTCCGGTCTTCGTGCTTGGGTGGCAAGCACTATCAACCACCAAGTCACCTCCCCATCCTTCTGTGTAAGATCATCAGAGCCTAGCCTAGTGGGTGGCTCGTGCCTGTAACCCAGCACTCAGAAGGCTGTAGCAGGGTGGTTACAGTGAGTCTAAGCCAGCCTGGGCTACAGTGTGAGACCAAGGTCCAGGCCAGCCTGGGCTACAGTGTGAGACTCTACTTCAAACACATATGCACAAAGTGGGGCAGAGGACATCAGGATTGACCTTTTTACAGAATCTGAGATCCGTTGCTCCTGGTGGCGTCTGATGCTGTTGGCTACTGTGTCCTGATTGTCCCCACCTCATGACCTCATCATCCTTCCTAGTAATGGCTCTTACCCCAATGGTGCACACCCCGAGGCCCTGCCTCAGGGGCTTAACATGCCCTCTACACTGTGCACCCCAACAGTGCACACTCCTGAACCCCCGCCCTCTACACTGTGCACCCCAACAGTGCACACTCCTGAACCCCCGCTCTCTACACTGTGCACCCAACAGTGCACACTCCTGAACCCCCGCCCTCCACACTGTGCACCCCAACAGTGCACACCTGAAGCCCCGCCCTCCACACTGTGCACCCCAACAGTGCACACTCCTGAACCCCCGCCCTCCACACTGTGCACCCCAACAGTGCACACCCTGAACCCCCGCCCTCCACACTGTGCACCCCAACAGTGCACACCCTGAAGCCCCGCCCTCAGCACCCTTATCGCGCCCTCCCCACCGTGCACTGGTTCTTTCACAGTGTCTTTCAGGGTTCACGGGAGCTGGACCGTCTTTCTGCGTTCCTCTCAGTGGCCGAGCAGCCCCCGTCCTGTGCACAGACAAGCTGTCCGCACATCCCTGCGAGGAGAGTAGCTTTCTTAAAGGCTTTATTATTCGTGGCAGTTTTCAGGTCACAGCAAAACGGAGTAGAAGGACTCCCCGCGGTCTCCTTCGAGACAACGCTCCGCCAGAGGGGCTCGGCTGTTACAGTCCTCGAACAGGAACACGGTCATCCAAAGCCATATTGACGTTTGCTCTTCTCGTTACACCTTCTGAGGGTTTGGACACTTATAGAATGGAATCACGGTGCTGTGTGAGTGGCCCTGGCTGCCTCTGTGCTCGGGGGTGTCAGCTTTAAAGGACGGACAGGAGAGGAATCTGGGCCTGGAATACAGCTCAGTGATGGAACACTTGCCTGGCATGCTTGAGGCCTTAGTTCCAGTTCCCAGCAGGGGTTGGGGGACAGAGGAAGGAAGGGAGGGAGGGAGGGAGGGAGGGAGGGAGGGAGGGAAGAAGGAAGGGAAGGAAGAAAGGAGGGAGGGAAGGAGGGAGGAAAGGGAGAAGGGAAGGGAAGAAGGGAGGGAAGGGAGAAGGAAAGGGAGGGAGGGAGGGAAGGAAGGGAGGGAGGGGAGGAGGGAGGAAAGGGAGAAGGGAAGGGAGGGAGGGAAGGAGGGAGGAAGGGAGAAGGGAAGGAAGAGAGGGAGAGAGGGAGGAACGAAGTCAAGAAGCCTGGGATCACAGACAGGCCGTGAGGAAGAACCAGGAGAGGATGGAGTTGAGAGAGAGAGAGAGAGAGAGGGGTGTGGTCAGTGCTGCCCAGGGCCCTGCAGACCGGTTACACCCTGGCTGGAGGACTTTACAGTCCCAGCCTATAGTGTCCCTCCCTGTGAGAACTGGGTGGCTCCATTGATTTAGCCATTGAGGAGTGAGAGGTTCGGGACGGCTAGGCGGTGTATTAGTCCATTGTCCACGCTATGATGAAATGCCTCGTGCTGTACAGTTTTGGAGGATGAAAGTCGGAGCGAGCCCTCAGAGCCCCGAGTGCTCAGTTTCTGGAAAGGCCTTGTGACACATGACACCACATTAGAGTGGGAGCATGTGTGTGAAGCCCTGTCACATGTCAAGATAGCAAGCCCGAGAGAAATTACCAGACGTGCTCTTCACGTCAACCCTCCTGAGAGAAATAACCAGGGTCCCACGAGAATGACATCAACGCAGTGTGCAGTGCCTTCCTGTGAGAACCCACCCCTTAAAGGGCCACGCCCCCTCCTCCCAACACTGAAGACCAGGCTCTCAGTCCATGTACTCCCGAGGGACCCACTCCAGACACAGCCAAGCCACCCGATCGCAGTTGAAGCCGAAGGAGCAGGGCGGCATCAAGAACAGAGGCCGCAGGGCTCCCACGCAGATCGAACCTCACTACAAGGCCAGTGCTTTTCCCTCCATCCCCTGGGGCTGGGCTGAAGGTCAGCACACTGTTCTAAACAGCCATAGGCAGGCAGAGCAGAAGAAACCGGTGCTGTAACCAGAAAGAGATGGTATCCCCAGGGGAAAGCGGGGTGCAGGGTGCTGTCAGGTTCGGTGCGGGGTTCCATCTCTGTGGCATCTGTTTCTTTTCGGGGCTCCTCATCTCCTCCCACCCCATTCTCAGCAGGCCTTCTGGCCAGTGGGGGTCTGAGGCACTGACTCCCCACAAGGACGACAGACAGGAGTAACACCGCCAGGGTCAGAAAGCCGTGGAAAGAGCACAAAGAGCAGTGGCCTCAGCTCAGGCTGAGCTGTTGGAGCCAGGGGACTGCCTCGGCGTCCCTGGTCCTGGTCTAGAATGCTAAGATCAGTGTCTCTAAGTGTCAGAATCTTTATTTTTACCTCATGTGTATGGGTGTTTTGCCTGCATGTTTGGTCTGTGTGCCACATATATGTCTGCTGCCCACAGACGTTAGGAGAGGCTGATGGAGCCTCTGGAACTGGAGTTTTAGATGGCCGTGAGCCACTAGTGGGAATTGAACCCAGGTCCTCTGGAAGAGCAGTCAGTGCTCTTAAAGGCTGAGTCATCTCTCCAGCTCCTCATCTCCTCCCCGTGCCCAAATAACAGGTGCTTCCTGTGTACATCCAGGAATGAGAACCACGGGCTTGGAGTAGAATAGATGGGTCCTTGAACGACAGGGCACAGGACACTTTACAGGTATGTGGAGACCAAGAGCTCAAGGCCTTCCGCAGCTCTGACCACGGTGTGATGAGGAGCTCCCCTGGCTCCTGCGGGCCCCTGTCAAGGTGGTGAAGCTGGGCCGACTTCTGGATAAGCAGTAAGGGTATACTCTACATATGCCCCGCATAGTGAAGGGGCTCCTGGGCCGGTTGGTTTTGTCAACCCACATCTGGAAAGAGGACATCTCAGTTGAGGAATTGCCTTTATGACACTCCCCGTGAGCATATCTGCGGGCATTTTCTCGATTATGATTGCTGTGGGAGGGTCTCATCCACTTTGGGCAGTGCCACCCCTGGACAGGTGGTTTGGGCTGTATAAGGAAGCAAGCTAAACAAGCCATAAAGAACACGCCAGCGAGAGGCACTCCTCCACAGCCTGCTTCAGTTCCTGCCTCCAGGTTCCTGCCTTGAGCTCCTGCTCTGACTTCCCTTCAGGACGAGCTGTGAGCTGTAAGGTGAAACAAACCCTTCCTCCCCAAGTTGCTTTTGTCGTGGTGTGTGTCACAGCGACAGAAATCGAACTAGAGCAGCTGCTTCTGTTTAAAAGATTGTTCACGGGCTGGAGAGATGGCCCAGTGGTTAAGAGCATCTGCTCCTCTAGAGAGCCCTGACTAACACACTGTTCCTTCAGAGGATCTGAGTTCCATTCCTGGCTTCCACGTCAGGTGACTCACAACCACCTGCAACTTTGTCTCTAGGGGATCTGACACACTCCTGTCCTGAGCAAGCACCTGCTCTCCCATGCACATCCCCTTACACACACACCACACACACACCAGACACACCAGACACACACACACACCAGATACACCAGACACACACATACCACACACCAGACACACCAGACACACACACACACCACACACCAGACACACACACACCAGACCACACACACCACACACCAGACACACCAGACACACACCACACACCAGACACACACACACCACACACCAGACACACCAGACACACACACATACACACACCAGATACACACCAGACACACACACCAGATACACACACACATCACACCAGACACACACCACACACCAGACACACACACACACACACCACACACACACCCCAGATACACACACCACACACCAGACACACACACACCAGATACACACACACACACCACACACACACCAGACATACACACACACCAGACACACACACACACCAGATACACACACACACACCACACACACACCAGACACACGCACACACACCAGATACACACACACATACCACACACACACCAGACATACACACACACCAGACACACACACACCACACACCAGACACACACACACACACCACACACACCAGACACACACACACCAGACACACACACACCAGACATACACACACCATACACCAGACACACACACACACCACACACACACACCAGACACACACACACAGACACATACACACACCAGACATACACACACAATTTAAAAAATAAAAATAAATACAAATAGAACGATTGAAAAAGATTGTTGCTTATTTGATATTTAAATTTTTCTGGGCACTTGTATTTGTATTTGCTAAATCTGAAAGTTTAGCAGGTAGGCGTGGTGGTCCCTGGAATCCTAGCAGGAGGAGGATCCAGGAAAATCCAAAGTTGAAGGCCAAAGTTCAGTACAAAAGAAAGGAGAGGACCAGGCATGGTAGCACACGCCTTTAATCCCAGCACTTGGGAGGCAGAGGCAGGCAGATCTCTGTGAGTTCTAGGCCAGTCTGGTCTACAGAGTGTGTGCCAGGACAGCCAGAGTTACAAGAGAGAAACCTTGTCTCAAAAAAAAATAAAATAAATAAATAAATAAATAAATAAATAAATAAATGGAAAAAGAAACCAAATAATGAACTGGAAAGATGGCTTAATGGTAAGATCACGCTGGCCTGGAACTCAGAGATCTGCCTGCCTCTGCCTCCCAAGTGCTGGGATTAAAGGTGTGTACTACTACTGCCTGGTTTGTACTCTCCTCTTGATATTGAGAGCTTTGATGTATCATTTCTGAACATCCTGATTTTTTATCATTGGACCCATCAGTCCTTCAGCTTTCCCCTCTCCCATTTTCTTTCTCATCAGGCTCCCTTCCTTCCTCTCTTCTTCCCTCCCTCCCTCCCTCTCTCTGGCAGGATATGTTATAACTAAGACTGGCCTTAAACTCTATGTAGCTGAAGATGACCTTGAACTCCTGATCCTGCCTCACACCCGGCATATACATCGCTGGGGTCAGAGGCCAAGGCCTTGTGCAGGCTGGCTAAGCATTCTATCGCTGGACCACACCCCCAGTTCAGTGGAGTGTTTTCTTCCTGTTGGCCCGCAAAGACCGAGCATCTCCTTCCTCCCCTTCACTTCCGTCTCTTGCCTGGGGCGGGGTTGGCTTCCCAGCTCAGCCGTGTCTAATATATTGCCCTTTCCTGTTCTCGGAGGCTCACCATGTTTGGAGGTGTTTTCCAGAAGGCACCCGGCCATGAGGGTCGTCACGCAGACCCATCTCGGAGCTGTGGGCATCAACGATGGCTGCGATTGGACACCAGGGGGCGCAATGGAGCCAGCAACTAAGAAGGGACACAGCCGCCTTTGGAAAGCCTGGATGTAGGCAGTATGTGTGCTTGGCTGAGGTCCTGAATGTGTTCCCCAGCCAGGCCCAAGGGCTAAGAGAGCTTCCTGATCAACCAGGAGAAGGCTGTTGAGGGTCTCCTGCAGGGGAAAGTCGGAAGTGGCCGGGGAGCAGGCAGTTGAAAAAACAGTGGGACCCCCACCCCCCGGGTACCAGGCAGCAGAGCGGGGCGCTGGGAGAAGACCCCACAGATAGCAGAATGTGTGGTGGGGTGTCTGCACTGGTGTCCCCAAGGGTCAAGGTTGGAACCGCGGTCCCTCTGCGAGGATCGTGGGTGCTAGCAGGTGCGCCCTCTGCTGGTGGCTCGGGGGACTACACCTCCTGGCTGAGCGCGTTGAGCCCTGGTGGCGCAGGGGGCACAGGCGAGAGGAAGGGCAGGCGCTGGCCGGGAGGAGCTAAGGGAAGCAGGGTGAGGTGAGACGAGAAGAGAGGAGGGAAGCAGCTGTGTGAGGGGGGTGGGGGGAGCCTGCAGGCGTTGGCGGTCCTACAGATGGGAGCTGAAGTGAATGGTGGTCGGAGCTCCTCGGAGTTTGAGAAAACGTCCATCCTAGCAAA
The DNA here is from genome assembly GCA_026225945.1 of Cricetomys ansorgei. Lineage (NCBI taxonomy): Eukaryota > Metazoa > Chordata > Mammalia > Rodentia > Nesomyidae > Cricetomys > Cricetomys ansorgei. The sequence continues at coordinate 5,218,886 of JAMJFZ010001895.1, read as the reverse complement.
CACATACACGTTTGCAGGAATCGGCAGTATTAACGGAACAGTCACCCAGCCAGTGTTCCTAAGGTCAGCCCCGAGGGCCGCCACAGCCCGGTCCTAACACCTGGTCTAGGTGTTAGACTAGAAACCACCGTGTTTTCTGGCTTGTCACCAGTGTGTTGGTGTCCTCGGGGGCGCTGCACGGCTCGGTATAGACCCACAGTCCCCTCTGGCTGACGGCATTTGGGTGTTTCTGCACCGAAGAGCTTATGGAGACCGCTTCTGGGGACCTTCCTGCTGTCGTGCCTGACTGGGTGCATGAGGTTACGGAGCAGAGCCCAGGTTCCTGCTTACACTCATCTGGCAGGATGCCCTGTGGATGGTAGAAACCGCCACCCCAGGTATGTGACTCTTCCGTGGTGGCAGGCTGCCTGACCAGGAAGGACCCTCAGAGGCGTAAGCAAACTGGCCTCTGGGGGACAGAAGGTGATTGCTGCTGCCCAGTCAGCTGGGGACAGAGCAGGGATTACAGCTACCCCCTCCCCCCACCAGGCTTAGCCCATGCTCTTCCCATAGCCCAGCGCCTGAGACGTCTACTAGTAATTCCTCCTGCGTCCTCTGTGCGGCTGCTGACGCCTGCCCTCAGCAGGACGGAGCCAGGGCCTGACTGCCAAGTCCTGCTGGCATCATACTGCCCGGTGTCACGTGGGAGGCGGGGCCAGGGGGATAAGAAATCTCTGCCTACATCGCAGGCTGCCGGACAGATACGTGCTACAACCGCCTTGCAGACAGGAGCCTCGGGCTCTTCTGCGCCTGGTGACAGACAGCCCCGGGGTGACTGGCTCTGCGGTGGGGACACTTGGTCTCCTTGCAGTTCCGGTAAGTGGCCCCCATCCTGGTTCTCTCTCTCTCTCTCTCTCTCTCTCTCTTTCTGCGTGTGTAGGCCAGAGGTCCCCTTTGGGTGTCATTCCACAGAACTGTCTACTTCATCTTTTGGGGTAGGGTCTCTCGCTGGTCTGAAGCTCACCATTAGGCTAGGCTGGCTCGCCAGCGAGCCCCAGGGACTTGCCCATCCCTGTCCCTCCTGTGCTGGGGTTCTAGGGGAGGGGGGAGGGGCGCTGCATCGGGTTTTCACGTCTTTTGAGGGCTGCACTTAGATCCACAGTTCACTAAAAGTTTTTTATTCCATTTCTTTTCTTTAGTGTGCATGTGTGGGTGAGCACGTGGGGGTCAGAGGACAACCTGTGTCCTCTCCTGTCCTGTGGGTACCTGGGAGCCAACTCAGGTTCTCAGGCGTGGTGGCAAGTCCCTGCCGAGCCGCCTCACCTGAACCCCACAGCCCTTTTAGAAGGCAGAGGATGAAAGGCAACTCTAAGAACCACCGCCTTGTGGGGTATCATAGGGAAGACGGTACCCACACAGGCATGTTCTTCTGACCTGGGCTGGAGGTCAGCCATGTTCTCCTGAGTGTCCTCCATACCTGACCCTCCCCGGCCTCAGACTCTGCAGTCTGACTCTTGAACTGTCTAATCCCCCGCCTCCTGAGCGCGACCGGGTCTGACGTCATTGGGGGAATGTGGAGCTCAGGCTCCTATTAATTAAAGTGCTTTTGCTCCCGGACTAAGGCCTGTGGTGATCTGAAAAGCTCCTAGGCTGGAGGGTGGAGATGGCTCAGAGATTAAGAGGGTGTATTACTCTCCCTGCGGACCTGAGTTCGGTTCCCAGCACCCACAGGGGCTGCGCACAACCACCTGTGGTTCCTGCTCCAGGAGATCCGATGCCTCTGGCTTCTGTGGACTCATGCGCACATGTGCACACAGACACACACAGACACACAAATTCCCTTTAAAAAGAAAAACTAAAAAAACTCGCTGGTCACACTGTCTCACCCAGAAGACTAGAAGTCTCCCTCTGGGTGAGACGAATCACGTGACTGGCGGTCAGTGGCCTGGGTGCCTTCCCACCCCACAGATTCAGTAGAAGATGCTGGAGGCTCATGCACCCCTGCTCTCCTGACCCCCTGAGCGGCAGTGTTGAGGGTACCCACAATCTCCCAAGGCTCAGGTACCTGGAGGACAGTGAAATCAGAGTCCAGAGCTTTGGACAGTTGCTCTGAGGGACCTCTAGCTCCTGAGTGAAAGCAGGATAACACTAACATTCCAAGTTTCTGGAATTTGCCCTGAGGTCCAGGCACCTGGAGACCGGCTCTACTCTCAGAAGCCGCACACACCTGCCTGAGTTGCTTCCTTGCAGATACAGGCCGGACTCCCTCTCCTCTCTGACAGGTGCTAAGGGACCTCTTCTGAAGCTGGGGAATCCCAGTGAGGGTTCAGCACCAGCCAGATGCCTACGCTGAGCATCCAGACTCTGAAACCCGAGACCCTGCACCTGCCACCTGGGACCTCGGAGTTCCTGGGCTGCCAGCGGCGCCACACGCTCCCTGCCAGCGAGTTCCGCTGCCTCACCCCCGAGGATGCCGTCAGCGTGTTTGAGATCGAGCGTGAAGGTGAATGGCGCTTGGGAGGGAGGGTGCTCTGAGCTGGCTGCAGTTTTCTCCTGAGGCAGATTTAACCCTTTGAGAGTTAAATCTGAGATCACGGAAGGAGGAGGGAGGAGGCGGGGACAGAAGAGAGGAGGGGGGAGGGGGAGAGAGAGAGAGAGAGAATGGGATATGTGCTTTAGAGTAGGGGAGGGGGAGAGGGAGAGGGGTAGAGGGAGAGGTGTTTTCCTGCCTTGGCGGCTGCGGGGAGGGGCATCTGACTACTATGTACACAGTGTATACAGCAAGCTCACCCTCGCCTTCTGCCACAGCCTTCATCTCTGTCTCAGGAGCCTGCCCCCTCTACCTGGAGGAGATCCGGCACTTCCTAACCCTGTGTCCCGAGCTTTCACTGGGCTGGTTCGAGGAGGGCCGTCTTGTGGCCTTCATCATTGGCTCACTTTGGGACAAGGAGCGGCTTACTCAGGTGAGGGCAGGGGAACTCCTGAGACAGAAGTCTCCTTCAAAAGCAGAGAGTAAGGCCAAGCAGCAGGACCCCTCCCAAGAAAGAGCCCCCCAGCCCCGGCCCACCCCGCAGTCTCGGAGACCTCTGCGGCTGTCTGCAGGACGGTAGACTTGTCCCACAGTGGGTCCCTGTGTGGGGAGGCAGTCCCGTCGACTCCGGTACTCAGGACACCCTTCCTTTCGGTTCGGGTTGGGTTCTGAGGAGCAGGTGTAACCTGGACACCCACCCCTTCCGTCCCCAGGAGTCGCTGACACTGCACAGGCCCGGCGGCCGCACGGCCCACCTGCACGTACTGGCGGTGCACCAAACCTCCCGGCAGCAAGGCAAGGGCTCGGTGCTGCTGTGGCGGTACCTGCACCACCTGGGCCGCCTGCCGGCCGTGCGCCGGGCCGTGCTCATGTGCGAGGACGCACTGGTGCCTTTCTATGAGAAGTTTGGTTTCCAGGCTGTGGGCCCATGCGCCGTCACCGTGGGCTCCCTCGCCTTCACGGAGCTACAGTGTTCCTTACGGAGCCATGCCTCCCTGCGCAGGAACAGTGGCTGCTGACCCAAGCCGCCCACTCGGCCACAGAAAGGGTGAGGGCGGCAGGCTGGGGGCTCCTGTCCAACTCCCATGTCGACTGCCTAGAGCCCACCCAGGTAGAGCACGAAGGGAGACAGCAGTTCCCGACTGGAGTAGAGAGATAAGGGTTACTGGAGAGGAGGAGGTGACTGCACCCCAGCACAGGCTGCTGTCCCCGGAGGACCTCTTGCATTCTAAACTGCGCACAGAGCCAAGACCAGGGAAAACGGGGTGGGGGGGGAAGAGGGGATGTTGGTTCTCACGGTCTCCGTGCCCCCCCCCCCCCCGCAATGGTCTGTTTCTGTGCACCAGGGCAGTGCCCTGATCTTTGGGAGTCCTTGCCCTCCCAGGGCTGACACCCCTTCCTGGCTCCTAGCTCTGGAAATGGCCTGGCACTGATTCAAGAAAGGCCGGGACCTGTGAATGGTGACACCATTGGGCACCAATGTGCCTGCCCACCTGCCTGCCTGCCCCCGGTTCCCCTTCTATCCTAGTCCCCCAACTCTCCAGTACTAGCTTCTCTGCCATTAATAAAGCAGCAATGTCCCCCGTGGCTGTGGCTCGTGAGTGTGTGAGGGGCTTCTGAGTGAGTTGACCGGAGGAACAAACACCTGACCTGTTCCCCCCACGACCACCTGTGCCAGGACAGGCCACTCCTGCAGGTGGTCAGCCCCGGGCTGCCCTGAAGCAAAGGCAGAGCGGATGGGGGTTGAGATTTCAGGCTCTACACGCAACCCGGGCCTCTCAGGGCCCTTGGGTCTTCACTGGGACCTCATCTCGTTTTTGATTGAACAGCAGAGAAATCCCAAGTTTTTCAATCTGCTGCAGCCTCATGTCTGCTGCTCTCACACGTTGTTAATTTCATTTTAATTAATTAATTAATTTATTTATTTTGGAGAAAGTATCTTACTATGTAGTTCAGGCTGGCCTGGAACTCACTATGTAGACCAGGCTGCCCTCAAACTCAGAGCTATATGCCTCTGCCTCTCAAGTGCTAGGATTAAAAGCACGTGCTACCACACCTGGCTTTTTAAATTGCAAATGTTTTTTAAAGCTGGGTGGTGGTGGCGGCACACACCTTTAATCCCATCACTTGGGAGGCAGAGGGAGGTAGATCTCTGTGAGTTCGAGGCCAGCCTGGTCTAGAGTGAGTTCCAGGACAGCCAGGGCTACCCCAGGGAAACTCTGTCTCAAGAAACAAAGCAAAAACAATTTTTAAAAAATGTTACATATATGTGCCTGCATGTATGTCTGCTTACCAGACATGGATCCAGGTGCCTGTGGAGGCTAGATGAAGTTGGAGCCTCTGGACCTAGAGTTACAGGTGGTTGTGAGCTGCCACGTGGGTTCTGAGAACTGAACCCAGATCTTCTGGAAAAGCCATCAGTGCTTTTAATCTTTCCAGTCCTGAGGGTTACTCTTTCTTAAATACTCATTTTTATTTACGTGTACTTGTGTGTGTCTGTGTGAGAGGGTGCTCAGAGATCAGAAGAGGGCATTAGATCCCAGCAGCTGGGGTTAGAGGTAGTCGTGAGCCACCTGACACTGAACTCAGGTCCTCGGCAAGGACAGAGAGTGACCCATCTCTCTAGCTCCAGGCTCTGGCTTTCCCTCTCCTAGAGGTCCGAGGCTAAAAGCAGTATTTTTATAGAGAATGCCATTTAATAAACTTGAGATATCATCATACAAAGTTAGAGTTACTTTAAAAAATTAGGACCATATTATAGACAGAAAAAACAAACAAAACACCAGGCCTGGCTGAGTCTCAAACAGCCCCTGGGAGCCAGTCCTGAGGGTGGCTCAGCGCCCATGGCCACACGGGCAGGACTGAGGCAGAGGTGGTGGGAGCACTGGAGCCTACCTGTAGGCCAACCAAACACAGGTGCGGCACCTAGGGCCGCGCTGGTGGGCTTAGGAGATTAGATAAAAGCCCTTAGCACCCTGTGAAGCCATCTCTCCTTGCTTGTCACAGTCCCTAGACAATGGCCAAAGCCTTTCCCACAGCATTATGTCCAGAAGCCTTGCAGCAGGCTCAGGAGTCCATGGACAGATGCGGGAAGGGCCTGTCGGGAGGAGAGGAGAAACAGGAGAGGGTTATAGCAGCATGGTGGGGACCTCAACCCTGGGGACAACTGAGGAAGCAGCTGTGTGCCTGGCGAGGTCACGGTCACAGTGACAACGGGAAGGCGGCACCTGCAGAGGCCAGAGCCCAGAGCCCTGGGAAGAAAGCTATCATCCCTACAGGGGAAGAGAGGCAGGCAGGACCTGGGACCCAAGCCCCAGAGAAGCAGGCGTCCTGGATGTCCCCCAAACTTGGGTCAGAACATTCAGGCCTGAGAGAGGGAGGTCTCATCTCCTCGGGGAACCTGCCTTTACTCCCGTCCGTCCGTCTGTCCGTCTCATATGGAGTCAGCCTCGCCTGCGGAGGGAGCCCGGGCTTGGGACCCATCCATCTGCAAGTCTCTCCAGACACACGGCCCGGGGCAGACACAATCTCTGTGCGTTAGTGTAGCACCTGGTCCAGCTCGTACTTCTCACAGAAGCGGCTGGTGAAGGGGAAGCAGGTGAGGTACTCGATCCAGGGCCAGTTGATGGGATAGAAGTAGAGCCACAGCACCAGGGAGGCGAAGAGCCCGGCGAAAACCAGCAGCGACACCAGGATGAGCGCCCGCTTGCGGTACTTGTCGCTCGTGCCGAAGGTGATGTAAGGCAGAAAGGCGAAGGCCAGCAGCATGCCGCTGAGGAAACCAAAGATGTGGGCGATGTTGTCTATCCAGGGCAGGAGGCCGCAGATGAACAGGAAGAGCACAATGGCCGACAGGTTGAAGAAGGCCTTCCACGGTCGCTCCAGCAGCTGCCAGCTCTGGAAAAGCTCCACAAAGAGGCAGGCGAGGAGGCCGAACTGCGACCCAGCTGGGCCCACCTGGGGTTGGGGGGGAGGGGGAGAGATGTGGCATATTGCTTGGGTACCAGCCCGGGGCACGCCTCCCACTCAGAGGATGCGGCAGGAGCTGCTGGGCTTGCTCGGCCCATCCTTGTAGCAAAACACGGGGTGTGGGACCCACGTGCTCGGCACAAGCCAGCCTGCTCCTAGGAGATCACAGGCAGTGCAGAGAGCACAGGCCAGAAGGAGCAACAAACTCAAGGTGAATGGATCAAAAGGCCTCTCCCAGCTGAGGGCGGAGAGCAGTCACTGAGCAAGGAGTAGGGCTGGATCCCTGTTCCCTCCTGCCAAGAATTCAGGGACCAGTCAGTAAGTTCCAGCTTAGCTGTCCATCTGTAGTTAAGCTTAACACAACAGGGACTCTGTGCCCTCGTTGCAGATTCTGGGGAGGGACCAGAGCAAGAAACAGCAGGGTTGGTTCACCCCCACGCCCACATGCCACAACGCTTTGGGCCCCAAAGGCAGGGCTCAAACCACCCTCTTTACCCCTTGTCTCCCAAGTCCCCACCTCTGCCCGATAGGGGAGGAAGATGGCGCTGGCCAGGTTGCCCGTGATGCCGCTCAGGATGAAGATGATGGAGATTCGGTGCCAGCCGGCCAGCTTCTCCAGGTCCCTCAGGATGGTCATTTGGAAGACCACAGACACAAGGCAGTGCACTATGCTGGAGGGACAGACACGCGCGTCAGCCCTCCACGGCGCCCTGGCCACCAGCCGGGCGCACCACAGGTGCAGGCAGTGCTGGCAGCTGAGCCAGCCGTGCTTGGCCCAGAAGCCCGTTTTCTGGCATGAGAGGGAAGGCGCCGCTCACCCAGCATGCAGGAACAGAGAGAGCCAGATCCGGTAGAACTGGTCCGGGACCTCGGGGTTGAGGAAAGGCAGCAGGCCGCAGACCTTGTCTAAGCAGTGTACCTGGGTGGGGACACAGGGCTGTTAGTGCTGCCCTGGGGGGGGCGGGGCAGAGCAGGCCCGAGGCTTCCAAGTGGAAAGGATCCAGGGATCCCTAGGACCCCTACAGCTTCCTCTACCCAGACAGCCTCCGCCTACCTGGGAACAGAGCGTTGCCTCCTCGTGGAAATAGCCATGCATGAACTCACAATATTCCCGAGTGGTGATCTCACAGCTGTGGACAGGAAGCAGACTGGGCATCAGTGTTCTAAAGGGCCCCTGCCCACCTAGGCTGGAGCCCTGCACCTGGCCACGGCAGGCAGGATGGAAGCAGGCTCCTTTCCCATCTCATACCCCTCCTCCCCTGCCTCCTTCATCACCCGAGAGCAGAGAAGGAAGGACAGTTACAGAAGCCCGTCAGCCCGCCAGGGGTGGGGGCGCCGGCTCACCTGCCCTTGGTGCCGATGCAGCAGGGGCGGCCTTTGATCTTACAGTCTATGTGCAATAATCCCGTGTGGTTGCTCTGGGCCTGCTCCGTGCAGATCTAAGAGAGAGGGCACGGATGGCGGTGGGCCCGAGTGACGGGAAGCCAAATGTCCCCATCCGCACCCGACAGCGCGCGTCACACACTCACCGGCCACTTGGTAATGTCATCGGGCCAGATGTGGGCGCCACTGGAGGCTGGCTCCTCACAAGTCCTGGAGGCAGTGGTCAGATTGGGAAAAATGAAGAGCTGGGACACCCCAGTCCACCATACCCACCCACCAGTGTCCCAGAAGGCAGCTCAGACCGCTAGGTGCCACTATGGACCTGTAGGTGGCTCTGGACTGTACCTGGGGTCTTGGTGGCACACCACTGCCAATGGCTGCTTCTGGCTCAGATCCAACTTGTCTGAGGGACCCGTATCATTCTGCCACTTCATAAAAGTGGCCAGAGTCTCCTAGAGGGTGGAGAGGAGGTCAGGTGACATCACACAGACGGTGTGGGCTGGAGTCCTCCCGGACAAGGCTACTCCCATTTCCCCGGGGCTCAGGCACTTCCTAGGAACCACTCCGTCCAACTCCCCAAGCCTGGCTTTGGGCTTGCCTGTTGGGTTGGGGAGGTAAGGAGCAATGGGGCAGGACTCTGGCGGGGCTGGCGGCATCAGGGGGCTGAACCTACCGAGCAGTCCTTCTTCTGGGTCTGGATGCAGCCTGAGCGGTCATTCTGGACACAGCAGCCTGAGGTGCGCTCAACGTCACGCTCCCTCCGCACCAGCTGCTCAATTTGCTGGTCTTTCCGGATGCAGGGTGAGAACTTCGCTCCCAGGTGGATCAGGTCAATCTGGAGTTGGGCAAGAGACTGGTGAGAGCCAGCGCCCCAGACACAGAAGGGGCGGGGCACCATCCACGGTGGAGCCACCCCTGATGAAGAGACAGCAGGTGGGCCAACTGCCCATCTGCCCGGGCCTCACCGAGCTGGGACCAATCCAGAAGTTCTCCTGCTGGATGTACTTCACGCTCTCATACACACCTCTGTTCTTCAGCACCTGTCATGGAGGCAGTTTGAGGCACTCGAGGGTGTGAGAGGAGACGGGCTGGGTGGCACCCCCAGAATAGAGCCTCTGGAAAGACTCGGGCTACGTGAGCCTCAAGCATCTCCAGCTCGGGCCAGGGCGTCGTGGTGGGAGATGTTTGGTGCCAACCGTGCTGAAGCCCCTTGGGAGAGGCTGGGACACACACACACACACACACACCCCTCCTTCACCCCCCAGGAGAGGTCCCACTCACCAGCTGGGTGGTGACATGCTGGGCAAAGCCCACAGGTGCGATGCCGTAGGTACAGATCACCAGCAAGGTGATGATCACGTGGACAAAGGTCAGCCAGTAGGTGAAGTAGGGCCTGCGGGCAGAGGCCTCTGGTCAACCTGGCAGAGCCACGCCCTGCTCTTCACTGAACACTCCAGGCTTCCCTGGGCTCTTTGGTCACTCCAGCTCAGCCTCCGCCACAGAAACTTTGAAGATGCCCCTCCAAGTGTCTCCCTCTGTTTAAAACCCCGGATGGCTTCCCTGCCCGTTGCTGACAGGCGTGGCTGACTGGCAAGCTTTGCCGAGCTTACTGGCCCTTCCCTCTCTCCTCCACTTATGCCTCCCGGAACAGCCCTCGCCCCCGAAGCCCCGGGGCCTCCGTGCACACGTTGCACCAGCCAGGAAATCTCTACCCACTCTCCTGACGGCACCCCTCCACCCTGCCACGCACCCGCCGCATCTGTCATTTCTTACTCTGAATACCTCGTTCTTTAACCTGCAGCTGTCCCTAACACCTCTGTGCCCAGCTTCCCCCAGAATCCCTCACTGTAGGCGCGAAACTCCTTTTGTTCTGTTTTAACCTCTTTTGTTTTGAGATAATGTCTTTCCGTGAAGCATTAGCTAGAGCTTCGACGTAGATCAGGCTGGCTTTGAACTCACACAGCTGTCTGCCTCTGCCTCCTGAATACTGGGATTAAAAGCGTGTACAACCATGCTGGGCTTACACTTTAGTTTTGTTTTGTTTTTTAACTTATAATTAGTGTGTGTGCATGATGTGTATGGGGGGGGGGGGTTGACACACGACATGACCCGTATGTGGAGGTCAGAGGACAACTTTGTGAAGTCAGTGCTCTCCTTCCACCTTTGCATGGGTTCCAGGGTCAAACTCAGGTCACCAGGCTCCAGTTTCTACTGTCCTTCTGACCTAGCCTGTTACCCACAATGCCCTTCAATCAGGGGCTGTGCCCTAGAGCCTGTCAATGTTGACTGACTGACTGCTGTTGGGAGCCTCGGCGGGATCTGTGTGGCGTGCCCAGGAGCTTGTCATAATGTCCCAGACCTGAAGGAGGCGCTCTTGAAACATTTACTGCATGAGAAGAGCCACGTTTGGGGTGAGGGCCCTGAGAGGTTTGGAATCTCTGGAAACTTAGTCCTTCGCTCAGGCCGGCTCCCGAGGGCTCACCGGTGGCTGTCAAAGCTCTCCAGCTGCCTCTGCACGGTGCTGCTGATGCTGCGGCGGTAGCTGCGGTTCAGCCAGTTGCCCACCACGCCCAGGCCGTAGTGCCGCTTCTTCCGGTCAAAGGCGAAGTGCTTGACTTTGGAGGCAATGCGCTTGCCGCGCTTGGTCCCGGGAGCCGGGGGTCGGCCGCTGCACTCTTTTCTGGTGATGACAAAGGCTCTCAGCCTGAAGCTCTGCCAGGGCTCAGCAGAGGCCGGAGCCTGGCAGAGGGCAGGGCTGGGCCCTGGAGAGTTCCCACCCTGTACTCACAGAGGGATTTGCACTCCATCGGGGGAGACCGGGGAGGCGGAGCGTGGGACTGCTCGGAAGTAGCTAGCAGAGAGTGGGGGAGACTCAAACACGTCGTCAGGCATGGAGCTCATTTCTTCCTGGAGTAGAGGGCACCAAAAACAGTGTAAGCCACCATCCCCAGCACCGCCCCTACAAGACAAAGCTGTCTCCTCAGGACGGAAGGGAAGCCACATGCTTGTCATCCAGGGGTTCTTCCCACACTCCACATCTCCCTCTATGGGATCCCAGCCCAATGGCTTAAAAGGGACATGCCCCATTCTGCTTTTCAGGGACCCTGGCGGGACACAATCAAGGCCAAGGTCACTTCTCCAGCAACCAGGCCACCCCATCCCCTGCCCAGAGAGTCCACACCCCATGCTTGCCTTACTAAAAAAGGAGGAGTCAAAGGTGTCTGCTCCGTCGACCGCATCCTCCTCCAGGAAGCTGGGGTAGGCGAAGCTGCGTTTGACATTCCGGCAGCGCTGCCCCGTGGCGTCTAGCACTGAGCGCCCCTGGGCACGGGACAGAAGCACATCATCAATGTCAAGGAGGACCCAGAACCCCAGGACTGGGGCAGCATGCAGGTCGGCAAGGCTGGAGCGTGATGAGCGGACAGCTGAAGGAACTGTTGGGAGCAGAGGCTGGGACAGGGCTCCCGCTGCCCCTGGCCCTCCACAGCCTCTCCCTCCAAGATTTCGGATCAGCTCTTCCCTCATAACCTCTTGCCTGCTAACGTGAGGAGTCAGCACGCCAATGCACAAGGCATCCACTTTCCAGGCCGGCATGCTCCAGCTGGGGCCGTGGCCCCGCACAGCCGCCGCCTGGCCCAGCACGCCGGGCCCTTGGCCCCGTGTGAACCTTTCTCTCCTGCCATTCATTCTATAACTGTAGAAAGTGGCTACCTAAACAGAGGGGCTCACAAGGGGGCTGGGGCCTGAAGCACACAGGTATCAGGGTTCGAGTGCAGCTCTGTCACAGAGGGTGGACACCCAGGTGAGTGGAGTGGCTGCCATGGATGGGGACATACACCCTTCAGCATGGGCCTTACCTTGAGGAGGGCAGCGGCTGCCTGAAAGCTCATATGGGCAACGGATATCCTTTTGCGGCGGGGCAGATGGGAGTAGCCAGAGCGGACGCTGGTGAAGGAAGTGAGGGACAGGACCCCCGGAGTCTGAGGTGGGTGGGGAGCATGAGGCCGGTCCACCTCATCTGGGTGGCGGAAGGCCCGACCCCGGGCCAGAGGATCCACGATCTGCAAGAGACAGTGAGTGAGCAAAGGTGCCCAGGCCCTGGAGCGCCGCTCACCTCCCCTCACCTCCAGGGAGCCCACCTTGGGCATCTTGCAGGGTCTGGGAGACTCAGTGCCCTGGAAGGATGGCACCTCCTGGCTGGGCAGCTCCAGTTCTCTCTGGCACGAGGCCTTGAGCCGGCCATAGTGCACGCTGCAGTGGTGCAGGCTGCGGCGCTGCCAGTTCAGCCGCTTGCCCTCCCAGTCGCTGCTGACCCCGAACCACTGGGCCGTGCCCCTGTAGGACAGACAGTGTGGGTGGAGACCTGTGCACGCACTTCCGGAAAGGGTCCTGGAGCATGTGTATGTTCAGGGGACATGGGGTGATGGTGTGCACAGGGATGTGGGGTGATGGTACACAGGGACGTGGGGTAATGGTGTGCACAGGGATGTGGGGTGATGTGCACGTGTGCACAGGGACGTGGGGTGATGTGCACGTGTGCACAGGGACATGGGGTGACGGTGTGCACAGGGTCGTGGGGTGATGTGCACGTGTGCACAGGGATGTGGGGTGATGGTGCACAAGGACGTGGGGTAATGGTGTGCACAGGGACGTGGGGTGATGTGCACGTGTGCACAGGGACGTGGGGTGACGGTGTGCACAGGGTCATGGGGTGATGTGCACGTGTGCACAGGGATGTGGGGTGATGGTGCACAGGGACGTGGGGTAATGGTGTGCACAGGGACGTGGGGTGATGGTGTGCACAGGGATGTGGGGTGATGGTGCACAGGGACGTGGGGTAATGGTGTGCACAGGGACGTGGGGTGACGGTGTGCACAGGGTCGTGGGGTGATGTGCACGTGTGCACAGGGATGTGGGGTGATGTGCACGTGTGCACAGGGATGTGGGGTGATGGTGCACAGGGACGTGGGGTAATGGTGTGCACAGGGACGTGGGGTGATGTGCACGTGTGCACAGGGACGTGGGGTGACGGTGTGCACAGGGTCGTGGGGTGATGTGCACGTGTGCACAGGGATGTGGGGTGATGGTGCACAGGGACGTGGGGTAATGGTGTGCACAGGGACGTGGGGTGATGGTGCACAGGGACATGGGGTAATGGTGTGCACAGGGACGTGGGGTGACGGTGTGCACAGGGTCGTGGGGTGATGTGCACGTGTGCACAGGGATGTGGGGTGATGGTGCACAGGGACGTGGGGTAATGGTGTGCACAGGGACGTGGGGTGATGGTGTGCACAGGGATGTGGGGTGATGGTGTGCACAGGGATGTGGGGTGATGGTGTACACAGGGATGTGGGGTGATGGTGCACAGGGACGTGGGGTAATGGTGTGCACAGGGACGTGGGGTGACAGTGTGCACAGGGACGTGGGGTGACGGTGTGCACAGGGACGTGGGGTGATGGTGCACAGGGACGTGGGGTGATGTGCACGTGTGCACAGGGATGTGGAGTGACGGTGTGCACAGGGATGTGGGGTGACGGTGTGCACAGGGACGTGGGGTGATGGTGTGCACGTGTGCACAGGAAAGGTGATGTGTGGGTTGAGGGTGCATGTATGAGGTGATGGGAGGCAATGGTGCAGTTTAGGGAAGGTGGCATAGGGGTCGTGCATGTGTGTGGGTGTATACGTGTGGTGTGTGTATGTATGTGTGTGTGCACGTGTGCGTGCATTTGTGTGGTGTGTGTATGTGTGTGTGCATGTGTATGTATGTGTGATGTGTGTATGCATGTATATGTGTGTACGTGTGTGGTGTGTGTGGTGCGTGTGCATGTGTGTGTGTGTGTGTGTGTATGTGTCTGTGTGCAGGGGTGACTGGAGGATGATGGTGTGCTCCTGTGTGTATACAAGGTACCTGCTGTACCATGTACATTCGGGTCCTGGGGAATCAGCCTTCCCTGCGCCCCCTGCTGAATCCCCAGCTGCAGCCAGTGACTGGGTGTAACAGGAAGGCTGCCCCACAGGAGGGGGAGAGAAGGCCTCCAGAGCCCCTCCACGCATGCTGTGAGGCTTCCTGCCGGGTGCACACCCGAGCCCCCGCCCCCCTCCACACCATCACCTCCGCAGGGAGCTGCCACTCACTGACTTCCATACCTGCTGGAAAGGGGACGCAGGGCTCAGGCCCTGTGAAAGATCAGGTGCCCAGAATATGCAGGCCCTGGGGTGCCCAGGCGGGGCACAGGGACTCACTTGCGGATGCTCTGGGACAGGGAGGCCTGGCGGCGGAAGCCAGGGCGCTTCTCTGTGCCGTCCTGCCATCGTCCCCGGGGTTCCTGGAGGCTGACACTCTTCAGGTAGGCTGGGTTCTTGGGCCTCTGTGGGGAGGCGAGGAGGACGTGTGCTGAGTGTGCAGCCCATTCACCTGCTAGCTGCTTTTTGTTGCAGTGCTGAGACAGAACCAGACCCTTTAACATGTAGGCCTCTTTAACACTAGACCGCTGAGCTGCACCCCCACGATTTTCTCGTGTTTTCTAGCCCTTGCAGCCCAAGTTGGTAGACTGCCTGCCCGGCATGCATAAAGCCCTGGGTTCGAGCCCAGCACTCCATGCAGCAGGAGTGACCCCAGCACTCAGGAAGTAGAGGCAGGATCAGAAGAAGTTCAATTTCCTTGTTGACTACATAACAAGCTGGAGGCTAACCTGGGCTACAGGAGACGCTGTCTCAACAAACAAACAAAACACATGATGATTTCCAGTGAACCCCAGCAAATCCTCCTTATACACGAACTGCCCGTGACTGGGGACGGGCTTGCCTCTATTTACATGTCCTGCAGAGCTCTCAGGGTGAGTGGGCGGCCCTAACATAGCTCTGCTTTATGTCTCAAGCTGTGTGCAAAGCCTACGCTACTTGGGGCCTGCGCTCAATGAGCTCTTTATGGGACAGGAGTCCAGATGGATAGAAACGCTGGCCCATCCCCCCAAGAGCCAGGCGCTGCAGGGGTGGGCTGCTGGCACCGTGGGACCCTGTGCCCACTCGGGCTACCATAGATGGCCCACGCCCCCTCAGAAGAGACCAGTCAGGGCCTCAGGGAGGAGAAATGTAAACAGCCAGAGCCTGAGCTTGCCAACAAGCCCTTTTCTCAAGGACAGTGTTCTTTGTCCCTTGGCCACTAGGCGACAGAGTTCGAGACCCACTCCCTGCAAGGCTTCAGGCCTATGCTTAGGCTGCAGGGCTGCCAGTGGACCGTGATGGATGGGTGTGTCTGGGCAGGCACACCGGCTGCCTGTGGCGGGGCAGCAGGCCTCCAGCCTCTCACCTCAGGAAGCATGCTCTCCTGCTCGCCGGAGGCCTGGGTGTCCGGTGGTGGGATAGTGATGGATAGGTTGGGTGGCTTCCGGCTCTGCAGGCGGCTCCCAGACGCAGATGAGACATTGCTGCCACTCTTGTCAGCTGCGGCCATGGTGGGCACAGTGCTAGAAGGGAGATGGGGAGACAGCACAGGGGTGTAGAGAACGGCAGGACCCGAGGGTGGTGGGGATTGTGGCAGCCCAGGGCCTGTATCAACCTGCCCCATGAGGCCCCAGACCAAGCTCCAGAGAGCTGCAGCTAGACCACACCTGGGCTGGGTGGAGGAGCCCTGCGTCTATTTCTGACTCTCATTTGCATTTCAGGCCGGCAGGGTGAGGAAGACCTCGACTTCTGCCTCAGTCCCTTTCTGTTCTTCTCTGCTTCAGTGAGAACGAAACCAGGAACGAGCAGAAAGATACAGAGTGCACGTGCTGAGAGCAGGTCAGGGGTCATAGGGTGGGCACGGACAATCGGCCCTCTGGGGGAAGGCTCAACGGAAAGAACGTTCCAGATAACCAGACACACTAAACTGCCAATTAGGTGCTCTCGGGATTGCTGGGCAGGCGCCGGCTGCTGTGACCAGGGGTCAGCTATGCAGGGCAGGTGCTTCTCTGGGGAAAGCAGGCCGTGAGTTATGCACGGGAAACACAGCTCAGCCTAATTCCTCGAGGGAAGAGAAACACACCATACAGGTCTCTGTCCCCCAAGGCTGCCTAGTTCCCTAAGTGAAAGCTGTGCACTGTGGCTCGAACCTATAATGTGCTCGGGTTACAGGCATGAGCCGTCGCGTCTGGCGTATGTGGGCGCTAGGGACGGCATACAGGGCGTCCGTGCGTGCAAGGCAAGTACTCCCCCAAATGAGCCAGCCCTGGCACCTCCCTTTTCACAGTGACAAAGTATTCTACCAGTAAAGGTGATTCATGCTCACTGAACAAAAAAGGCTGAGCGTGGCAGAGCAGAAAATGAACACGGGCAGTCCCTCGGGGCAGCCTCCCTGATTCTGGAAACAGCAATGGGTTCTTAAAACAGCCTGGGTCCGCTGGTCTGGTGTGGACAGCTTTCCCTTGGGACACACAGACCGATGCTGTCTCCGCCTTCTTAAATGGCAGAACAGGCCTCATCAAATGGAACACAGGAGACTCAACTCCTGACGGATGGTTACACAGGATGTCTAAAGTGTCGATCATACCGTGCAGGTGTTAAAGTACTAAAGACGAAGTTCTAGAAGTAGGAGGCTGGGGTGAAGAAGGAAGAAGGCTGTGGAGAATTTCAATGATCTGGACGGATGGTCTCACAAAGAGGAGGCGGCTTGGGCCACTGAACCCTGTTCCCTCTAGGTGTCTCCAAGATGAGGTATCCGCAGTCTGTTCCTGTCCCTGCAGCTCTGGGAAGCTCAGTCAGAAGCAACCACGGCCAAAGTTCAGGCAGGCAGCGCCGGACAGCCACACACGGAGCCCCGATTTCTACCTCTCAGTAGGTTTTAATTTTTTTTTTTTTAGATGTATTTATTTTATGTGTGAGTGTTTTGCTTGCACATGCGTTAGTGCACCATGCACATGCCTGGGGCGGTGGAGGCCAGAAGGAGGCAGGGGATCCCCTGGAACCGGAGTCACCACCTGGGTGCTAGGCATCACACCCAGGTCCTCTGTAAGAAAAGTGCTCTTAACCTCCGAGTCATCTTTACCCTTCTCCAGGGCCAGCCTGCTCTCCCGTGAAGGAGCTCCCACCTCCTCGGCTACCTCCCTCCAGCCCCTTCCAATAGATCTTTCTTAGATGAAAAAGTCATGCCTGTCTGTCAATTCTAAGATTCTTCAAGACCAGGCTCCTCCACGAGGCTTCCAGGCCCCATGCGCTGCACCCCCCCAGCTTTGTCCTGACTGTGCCCACTGGAGCCCCTCAGCTGGAGGTGGGCGCCCCCCACAAGCGGTCTTGGCTTGCCTGGAGAACACTGAACTCCCTCACCCAGGCTCTCACTTAAGTGAGAGGGGAACAACACATTCTCCCTACAAAGGACCCCAGGGCAACTGCAAAACATCCCTGGGGCGCTGTCCTCGGATGCTCTGTTCGGCAGGAGTGTTCCCAGCAGAGCATCCGCCACAGCTAAAGGTGACAACCACCAGCGGTCCAGCAACGCCCTCATCTGGGCATCTACTCAACATACACATACACATACGAAGGTGTGACCTAGGCCGTGACCCCGAGAGCATGACCTAACTGAAGATGTCACACTCAAAAGACCACCAGTGGGCCACATCTGTGATCCCAGCACTCGGCAGGCAGAGGCAGGAGGATTGTGAGTTGGCAGCCAAAGCTGGTAAGAAGGCTCAGAGGGTAAAGGCCCTTGCCACCGAACTTGACCACCTGAGTTTGAGCTCTAGAACCTACAAGGTGGAAGGAGAGAACCCTCTCTCAGAAATTGTCCTTTGACCTCCATAGGTACATTGTGGTATGTGTGGCACAGAAATACACGCACAGAATAAATCTGAAAAGTGGTGTTAAAAAAAAAAAAAAAAAACAGTTAAAAGCCAGGTGGTAGTGGATAGTGGCGCACGCCTTTAATCCCAGCACTCGGGAGGCAGTGGCAGGCGGATCTCTGTGAGTTCGAGGCCAGCCTGGTCTCCAGAGTGAGTTCCAGGACAGCCGGAGTTATATAGAGAGACCCTGTCTCGAAGAAAAAAAGAAAGAAAGAAAGAAAGAATAACAAAAACCCACCCAAAACAACAGAAGAGAGCTGGAGGCCAGTCTCAGCTACAGGAAGAGGAGGGGGAGGGGGAGAGGGAGAGGGAGACGGAGAGAGCCCAGACAGATAGCTCAGTGGTTCAGTGCTATTCTTCCAGAGGACTGAGTTCAGTTCCCAGCACCAACCACATCAGGTGGCTCACGAGAGCCTGAACTCCAGTTCCAGGTGATCTGACGCCCTCTCCTGACCTCCACAGACACCTGCACACACGTGGGACACACACAGACACAAACACATCATAAAAAACAAACAAACAAACAAAAAAAGCCCCGGCATGGTGGCATATGTCTGTAATCCCAGCCTTCGGGAGGCTGAGACAGGAGGATTGCTGTGAGTTCAAGGCTAGCCAGGACTACATAGTAAAGTCCTATCTTAAACATTAAAAGAAAACCAGACAGAAGCTAGAGATACAGTTCAGAGGTCAGGGTATCGAGCTACGTGCGAGCTCCTGGGTTCTCTCTGTGGCAGGTGCTCCGCAGATGCTGGGCCTGTGCTTGGACAGGTCGCTCTGATCCCTGGCCGTCGCGCCAGATAGAACCTTTTGGCGTCAGCTGGGATGCCACGTCCTCAGAAGGTCTGTCCCCGGCTACCTGAGCAGTCTCCGGTGCCCTCTCTGGGCATGTGTTTGTCTCTGAGGCTGAGCTAATTGTCCTCTAAACCAATAAACAAGTCCAAGGCGGTGCTTGAGACCACCCACCCGGCCACCAGCCTCCTACCGTGAGATGAGATGTGCGCTGGGCCTGGGCTTCCTGTGCCTATCGGAGGGCGGCTACGACATGCTCCATGGAGGCTCTTGGGGTTGAGGCGGACAGATGGGTTGACAGATGGCTGCAGGTCAAGTGGGGCCCGCCGGAGCACGCCAACCTGTGAGAACAGAAGGCGGTTAGAGGGGGCGGCCGACTGCCGAATCTTCCCACTTTCCCGATCTCCGTCCCCCCATCCACCCCTCTCCCCCAGGAGGAGGAGGAGAGCCAGAGGGAGGGCCCCTCATAGTGCTGACCCAGGCAAGCTCCAGGTGGCCAGCGAGCCTGGGTACTGACCTGCCGTCACTCACAGATGAGGTTCTGGCCCAGGTCTTGACTGGAGCCAGGCATGACGGCCTGCCTTATCCTGTTTCCACTATTACTTTAAAGAGTGCTTTAGCCTTAGAGATAAGGTCTCACCAAGTCTAGGCTGTTCTCGACACTAAGCAGCTGAGGGCGACCTTGAACTCTTGATCTTTCTGCTCTGCCTCCTAAGTGGTGGGATCATAGGTGTGTGGCACTACCCCAAGCTCACTGTTACTTTAATAAAAATATTCAATTTATAAATCCAGGAATTGTTCTGTTTTTCGGGCTTTTTTTTTTTAATAATTTAATTTCTCCTTCCATTGTGGGCGCCAGGAATCAACTTAGGCCAGCAGGCTTGTGCGGTAAGCACTTCTGAAAAGAATACGTATGGGTGTTTTGCCTGCAAGTGTGTCTGTGTGTGCATGCCTGGCCAGAAGAGGGCGTTGGGTGCCCTGGATCTGGAGTTACAGATGGCTGTGAGCCGCCATGTGGGTGCTGGGAATCAAACACCGAGCCGTTTCTCCAGCTCGGACAGTGATCTCACCAGCGGATCCGCCTATCTAACCCTGCCTTCTGACTAAGATTTACTTTCTGGATCTGAGGAGATGGGCTCAGTTCTAAAAGAGCTTTCTGTAAAAGCATGAAGACCTGAGGGTGATACTCAGTGCCACGTTTAAAAAAAAAAAAGAGAGCTGGGCTTGGTAGCATGGGCTTGTAATCCCAGCCCTGACCCATGGAGCCCGCTTGGCCAGCCAGCCAAGTCCCAAGGCAGAGAGAAATCTCATCTAAAATCAAAAAAGGTATATGGTCCCTGAGGAATGACACCAGAGGTTGTCCTTTGGCAGGCGCATGTGTACACGCACCCTCCCCCACGCTCTCCCCCCCCACGTGCACACACACATGCACACATACACCACACACGCCCAAGCCCACACATGCACAGCTGCGCGTGCGTGCGTGCACACACACACACACACACACACACACGGGGGCTGAGTGACTTAACAGACATGTACTTGTCATGCAAGCATGAAGAACTCACGTAGAACCAACAGCAGCACCCGTGATCCCTGCACTCCTTCAGCGAGACAGGAGGCAGAGGACCTTCAGAAGTCTGAGGGCTAGCCTGGTGTACATGCAGCAGACAACCGAGAGGCCCTGTCTCAAACAAGGCAGACGACGGTGAGAACTGACATCTCAGGCTGTTTTCTGGCCTCCACAGATGACGGACACTCCCTCGGAACACACCCCTCGGGCATAGCACATACAGAAAGGGGCCGAGGCTGTAACTCAGGGGTATGGCGCCTCCATATGAGCAGGAGACCTTGGCTAAGACCCCTGGCACAACGGAAACAAAAACAGATTTGTTTTCCATTAGTCAGCCTGATGCTGGAGCACTGCTCGAGCAATGGGAGCCGTTCTGCCGTTTTTTAATTAATAATTTATTGATGCAAAGCCCACACAACATAACATTAACCACTTAAAGAGAACACCATGGTGTGCCTGTGTTTTGTGAAGTCCTGTGCCGGCATACATAATAAACAAGGCAGAGCACAGCGAACCTGCCCTCTTTGGAGTGAGCCCGGGAGCCACCGGGAAGCTGACAGTGTCTGGTCAAGATTCGCCACACGTGTCAGACCTGGCTCAGCCCTACACACGCACTGTTCCTCAAAACGCCTTCCGAGAGAGACATCATCATGTTTCTGATTTGTAGGGAGGCAATGGAGGCTCAGAGGGGTTCGTTAACTTACTCAAGCTCACACAGCAGGGAAGGGGTACAGCTTGAATTCAAGCAATCTGACAGTAGGTTTGAGGCTCCTTTTCTAAATCCAGGGTACATTCGGGGCTGGAAGACCCTTGTCGGGGTCCGGGGAGTCACCCGGAGAGGAAGCCGTGGTCTAGCATTTTAGTGATTCTCAAAGCATGATTGGCAGAGGTCTGGCTGCCCAGAGGCTACCATGGGCGGACTGGAAGCAGGGGCTGGTGTAGACTCCTCGCCGATCGCACCCACAGGGCCCTTCTGTGCCTGACATTCTGTCTTGAGGCCTGTGGTGGCTAAAGTCTCCATACCACAGGTGCGGAGCATGGGGGGGGGGGAGAATGGCTTTGAAGAACAACTGAGGCAGAGCTGGCCCAGGACACTACTGCTTCTCTAAGTTGGACCAGTGACCTCAATTATGGCGCTATCACCCCAAAGCGTCAGGAATCCTGTCCCACAATCCTCTGGGGGCTGAGCTGGCAAGCTCTGAAGAGCACTGGTTGTCACATGGGGACACCGCTTGGGGATAACTCCAGGACTACAGCCTCCGCTGGGGCCTCCGCCAAGAAGGTCCCCAACTTGACAGTCATCTGGGACCAGGGTGCAGGGAGAGGGCAGCAGGCGGGCATTACCCTGGGAAACCGGCGCCAAGGGGGAGGGGCAAGCAGCAAGCCAGAGAGGTACAAAGGTGGCCATCAGCAGAGAAGGGTCCAGATCTGTGAGGCTGCGCCCTGAGAGCAGTACGTGGCTCTCTAGCTAACAGCAAGACCGTTCTGGAATGAAGAGCTGAGGTACCTCCCAGGAGGCCGCACTGAAGGCTCAGCTGCCCTGTTCTGCAAGCCAGACCGTGAGGTCTGAATGAGAGCAGCCACACAGGCTCAGGTTCGAAAGCTTGGTTCTGAGTTGATGAACTGTTTGGGGAAGGATTAGGAGGGGTGGCCTCAGTGAAGGAGGGGTGTTGCTGGGAGTGGCCTTGAGGTTTCAAAAGCCCATACCAGGCTCCTCTCTACCTCCCCCCCCCCGTCCCCCACCATAATGATCATGGACTGAAACTGTAAGCCCCCAGTTAAATGCGTTCTTCTATAAGCTGCCTTGGTCATGGGTCTCTTCACAGCAACAGAACAGTAACTAAGACACAGCTGTCTCCCTGCTCCTCCGCCAGGCTCCCACCTCCTGTATCTGAGGCCCTGCACCCGCAGACCTGGCCAAGCCCTACTGGACTGCCACCTCCGGGAAGCCTGCCGTGTCACCGCCCTGCTCCCACAGCTGCCCTCGGGGCCAAGCCACTTCAGCTGGAGACACTCGCTCCATCCTATATTCCCAGGAGCCCCACCCCACCTCCCCACCCCCGTACCGCTATCTGTGCCAATCTCAGATGGAAGAAGCAGACACGACCTATGCTCAGGGACAGGTGAAGTTAACAATCTCTGGGGCGATCTGGGGTATCAGAGAAAGCAGTCTGATGGCAGGGGTGGGGCGGGGCTGGTGAGCAGTCACATGCCCGGGATGTCTCTACCACCCGCCTGCAAAGTCAGCATGGAGCCTTGAGTATGATGGCCCACACACAGCTGCTGCCCGTGCCTCAGCTTCCCTTTCCGTTCCCTGGTAGTTGGACAAGGCGGTGGCTCAGACCTGACCACAGGCGGCCCAGGGTGATGAAGGTTTTCTCCACCACTTTCTCCCAGAACTCCTCCTGACCCCTCTGCCTCAACCTGTGCAGACATGGGCCCAAAGCCCAACCCTTCTCAGGACTGGGTGTGCGTGGCTCCTGTGTGACCACATCCATGACAGGCCACAGAAGCTAGACACAAAGAAGACAACAACAAAAAATAAAAAGCAGGAGCCGCCCGACCTGCCACTTATCTCCCGCCCCCAGAAGTGCTTGCTCAGTACAGAGGAAATTGTGACATCCTGGGAGCAGGCTTCCTCTTGCCCACAGTCATATCCGCTGAGCTCTCCAGGACCCCAGGCTTGCCTCCCAGCTGTGGGTGGGGATGGAAGTGCCAAGGCTAGGGCTATGGCCTCTGCCACCTGTCCAAGATGAATCCTGGTCTAATTTCTAGGGAGAAGCCTTCCCCACAAAAGTCTACAGCCAGAGCCCTGGAGGTGGGCTTGGATTAAACTGTCAGGGCTGAGGGTGGGTGACTATTTCCTCTTCCTTTAGGGTGGTGTCCAGCAAGGGCTGGAGGGGGGGCAGGGCAGACATAGAGGAAGAATACAGTGTCCACACTGATGTTCCCCCACGTGGCCTTGGCAGATCCTCCACAGGGTCAGCGTGCTCTCTGGAGGGCCTTCGGACAGCACCACCCAGGCTGTGGTGGCCCAGATTAGGCACACAGAAACACAGACTCAGAAACTGCCTTGAGTGCCTAGAGAATCCGGTTTCCCCACAGAGGGTGGGGCTCAGCCACTCCCAAATGAGGCAAGTCCAACCCAGGCATGGTAGCATGGTAGGCAAGGTCACCCCCAGGGAGCGCTCCCCTGGTGCCAGCCACACTAGGCAGCGTCCCTCCCTGGCCATGCAGGTGGCATACGCCCGGATTCCTGCTCGGTGCCACTGTCCTCCCCTTGTATCCGGAGGTCTGACCCGAGTCCCTTCCCCATGTTGCCTGCCCACCAACAATCCACTCCTGCTAGCAGGATTCTGGAGGCCCCGTGTTCTTACTAATAACTCCCTACTCCCTTAAGCTCTGTAGACTTGAGGAACCAAGGCATTAGGGTGGCCTGACAGTCATATCCCCAAATAAGCAGGAGCCTGATGTAGGAGCCAAGTCACATATGGCCAGAAATGGGGCCAGAGGGAGGGGCCCACGGACAAGAAGTGAGTGGCCCTCTCTCCTCCAGGGAAAGGGGGAAGACCATTATTCCCCACTGGATATGACCAAAGGGGAGAGTTACAAGTCACCTAACAGAGAGAGGACTTAGAGTAAACCACACCTGGCCCAGAAGCCACGTCCTGGAGCAGGAGGAGAGTGGGCAGGGGAGGAGGGGGTGGTGGCAGACAACCACACCATGGCCCTGCTGAGTCACAGGATGAGGACGGGCGTGGGCAGGGGGCAAGGAAGAGACTTCTCTCCCCGGCTTCCCTGCCACAGAAACCAAAACTGCATCTTCCCTCGAGTGGCTCTGCTGGGAACCTCTGACTTTTTAGAAAGCTACAAAGAGGAAGTGGAACCCTCAACCGCTGCAATCCCGTGTTAAAAAGAGAGAAAGAGCTGCTGCTGACCTCTCCGAGTTCTCCAGCCCTGATGGTCCTGGAAGGAAAGCCCTGTAAGAGAGAGCCGTCATCTAAGGAGTCTCCACATTGGTCCTCCACGGCCAGTGACTCATGCTGAGCGCCTCCTGGTCCTAGTCAGAGCAGTGATGATGGGGAGGAAAGCTGACAGGGGGTCTGGGGACAGGACCTGGGAAGGCGCTGCAAGGACCACAGGGAAAGGAGAGGAATCTCTGCTCAGTCCCCTGTGCGTTCCTCCTCAGAGGCACAGAGGCACTGAGGAGCGGCAGGTGGTTAACCCAAAGTCAGCATGAGCCACTAGCCTGCGCCTGGTGGCCACACACAGAAGAAGAAGAAGAAGAAGAAGAAGAAGAAGAAACGACATGTGGGTTCACACCCTGCACAGACCTCACAAGCAGCAGGCCTTCCCGACAGCGCCCCCACTTCTCCCCTCCCCCCTTCCCTTCCCAGGGCTTGTGTCAAACTCATTTCATAAGACCAGACTCGCAGGGACAGGTTCAAGGACTTGGCAACCTGCTGACTCCTTTGGGGTTTCCCCATTAAGACCCCAGGCTCTGGCTCCCTGTGACCCAATTAGAGCAGCTTGGGCGTCACAGCCCACCACAGACACGGGAAGCGGGTACTAGGTTCCAGGGAGCTGCCAACGGCAGGATGTAAGTGTGAGGGTGCCAGTGTGAGTGTGCGGCTCTGCCCCTAGAGAGGACCGGCCTCTATGCCCCTCCACCCCTAGAGAGGACCAGCCTCTACGCCCCTCTGCCCCCATCTATCTAGACTTTCTCTGGACCACTAGATAGCCAGACTGGCAGAGATGTGAACACCTTCCTCCTCTGCTGGGGACTCTAGTCCCGGGAGCAGGCTGGGAGAGGGTGGGGGTGGGGGCAAGTTCTGAATCCCTAAAGCTCAAGATGCAGCAATTGGGCATGAGTGTACCTCAGTGGTAGAAAGTTTGCTTGGCATCACAAGGCCCTGGATTCCATCACAGCAACACACACACACACCACACTCATGTGCTGACGTACTGGGAAATGGAGATTAGACAGGAGTTCCCAGATCAAAGCTCCTCTAGAAGCTGCAGGGCCTCTCCAGCCACAGAGCAGAGACCTTGAGCAGAAGCCGGGACAGAGACCTCTCACACGCCAGGCCAGCAGCAGCAGGTCACAGGCTGCAGGATGCTCACCACAGCCTTAGGGCCAGTACAGAGGGCAAACACCCTAGGATGTTTGCCCAGCAGTCTGGGTCCTGAGAAGACTACATCCTACCCCACTTCTGCTGCCCCTCCCCGGGCAAATGAGCTTGCTCCAGTGTGGAAGATCTGCCTGTCACAGGAACACTGGCTACTGGGAATTGGGTTTTCACTGGTCTTCAGAACCAGAAGAGTACATGCTCAGTGGCTGGGGCAGGATGGGTGCTGCCTGAGGGCAAGGGTGGGGTAAATGGTATACTTCGTTGCCCTAGGGGCTCTGTGACACCAAGTGTGGCCACCGCATGCGCACAGCTAGGATGCATGCTGCACACAGACAGTCAAAACACACAGTTCTCTCTGATACTTGCAAGCCCACCGCTCACTCAATTTCCACCTGCCATCCTGGACTTGGCTGCAGATCCAGCAACTGACTGACTAGGAGAGGCAGGGTCCCGGGCCCAGCTCTGTCGTGTGATCCTGAGCAAGCCGTTTAACATCTCTGGACTTCATCTGCTGTTGACGTAGGCTCTCTCAAGTCTGAGAAGCCGTTGTCTCAGGTCTCACCTGTCACCCAGCATGCTCCACTAAGGGACAAAGTCTCACCCTATCCTGCAGAGCCCTTGTCAGGGCCATCAAGCCAGAAAGAGGCGGTGACAGGAGGCAGGTGGCCAGGTGTGAACACTTAAAGGCGCCAAAGGACAGGCTGCAGGTTGTCCTAGGTGACTGTCCTCAGCACACTCAGGACTTGGCTCTCTGGGCATCCTGCCCAGATCTGCCTGTGTAGGCCCGGAGCCCCTCAGCAGGGAGGGAATTCGCCAGTCCGACACTTTTCAGCTTGTAAACGGTCATTAAGAAGCTAATAAACTTGATTTCCCAGAACTCTGCCCTGGGGCACCCTACTTCCCCAGGAAGAGGCTGGGCCCAGCCACAGTGGGTGCCAGGGGTTTAAGGCACCTGGACACGGGGGCCATCCAAGCCGTGCCCACAGCAGGCGAAACTTCGGTGCCGCGCCCCCACCGTTCTCCACCTGACTTTGGAGCAGTGCGAGACTCTCATACCGAAGAATGGGGTGTGCTGGGAGCCAGAGTCAGGGCTCACATGCAGCCTGGCTACCTGTCACGTTTCCTCTGCTATGAGACGGGTGCCCCACACTGGAGAACGGCAGACCCTGTGTGTACGATGTCTGATGCCGTCAGTAGCTAACTAATGGCTTTTCCCACCTTGGCTGAGCTTGCTACCCTGACCCGGGTGTCCTGTGAGCCGATAGCCACGTGACAGGACTCTCCTCAACAGGTAGGGAAAAAAGTCCAAGATCCCAGACAGGAAGTGGTGGGTGCACAGGACTGCAGCCTGCTAGGGTCCTGGGCGTTCTATTTTTTAAAGATATACTTTTATTGTTTTGTTTTTCCTGCGTGTATATGGGTGTTTAACCTGCATGTATGTCTGTACACCATGTACCTGCAGTGCCCGTGGGGGTCAGGGGAGGGTGTTGGGTCTCCTGGAAATAGCATACAGATGACTGGAAGCCACCGAGGGGATGCTGGGAATTGAATCCAAGTCTTCTGCCAGAGCAGACAGTGCTCTTAATGGCTGAGCCACCTCGCCACCTGCTCTACCCACAGCGGCCAAAGCACCCGTCTGGGGCGGCAGCTCCCTCTAAGTAGTCTGGGCGCGGAGACCTTTAGCTCAGGAGCCCCTCCTCCACCAGCCCAGGTGCCTGTGAGTGGCAGCTCCTCTCAGCTTATCAAAGTGCTCCCACAACCATTATCTCATTAACTGCGGCTGGGCGGAGGCAACCGTCATCATGCAGCCTGGCTGACAAAGAGCCGAAGGGCTCAGCTGAGCCTTCACCGTCCTGCTTCTACCCAGAGAGGGAAAAGGGGCGCTGTGCCAGGGACCAGAAGCGGGAAGCTCCGTACACCTGCCGGGATACTGTGGACATGGATTCAGCGGCCTCCTCCGGAGGCAGAGGGGTCTCTGCCCCAGACACAGCTTCTGTTAGAGTTCAGATGATCTGGACGACAGCTTTTCATCCGATGCCCCAGCAGCCTACGAGGCAGGGTCTCTGCCGTGATCCAAGTCCGTGCTGTGCACAGTGGCCCTGCTCCACATACTAGTGATCCCAGGGCTGGGGTGACGGCTCACTCTAGTGTCCCCACCATAGCCACACCCAGGACAAAGATATCCGCAGGTCACCGTTAGAATCCGTACCTCATAGTCCTCCGCTGTACAGCTGGAGAAACTGAGGCAAAGACTACCTCCCACCCTAACCGAGCACTCTCACACACCCGAGGCTGCTGGCCCCAAGGTCTTGCCTCCTGGCCCTTGAGTTTGGAATCACCTGCCCTCCTGGCCTGCCATGGTGTCTAACCCACACCCTGCCAGAACTCACTTGGCTCAAACCACTATGGCAGAGGGGCCAGGGCAGTAGAGCTGAAACTGCTTTGGAGCAGCTTCTGAACTCCAAATGCTTGCATCTGGTGAAGGAGGGTGGTACCCTGCAACTGTCCATCACTCTCTGAAGACAGGTTTTCCTTATGTCGGTCTGCTGCCTGGGGAAGCCAGGGATACTTCGGGGCAGTCCCGGAAAAGACTTCATTCTTCCCAACAGCACGGCAGGCGTGACCAGATCCTCTTGTGTGCCAAGAGCTGCCTGGCCTGGCCGCGTCCCTGTCCCAGGGCCATGCTGGCCGCTGAGGTCAGCCAGCACTCGAGAGCGCTGAGTCCTATCACTCCTCCCCCAGCCTGTCTGAGCTGGATAGGAAACTAGGAGCTGCTCCCAAGAGCGCAGATGGTGAGGTCACTTTGGAAATCCCCTCAGGCCATGGGGCAATACCTAGGCGGGATCTCATGAGTGCCAAGGGACATGTTGGGTGGTGGGGTGGTGGGCGAGCTGCTTGGGTGAACGCACAGCTCCTGTGTGCAGTGTGAGGGGGGACCCAGGCCCGAAGGACAGCCTCAAGCCACCTGAGCACAAGTGTGCACACTTGCAGCCTCCTAACTTCTTCCCGCTCTCATCCAGTGCCCGTCTGGGACACAGTTTATACAAGTAATGGGGCTGGAGAGTCGGCTCAGCAGTTCAGAGCACTGGCTGCTCTTCCAGAGGATCCAGGTTGATTCCCAGCCCCACGTGGCGGCTCACGACCACCTGAGACTCCAGTTACAGGGGATCCGATACCTCTGGCCTCAGCAAGCATCAAGCACATACATACATACATCAACACATACACACAGGCACACACACAGGCAAACCCCAACAGGCAATCACTCCCACATACACACAGGCAATCCCCCCAACAGGCAACACCCCCCCCCCCCCCCGCCACACACACACACAAACAAGTAGGGACTGTCCAGAGCTCAGGTCACAGGAAAAGCATTACTGAGCCCAGAGCGGGACTGAGACTCAGTGGCCCTCCAGCGCTTGCCTGCTGTGATCTATCTCTGCCTTTCCAGAAGCCTCCTCCCCGGGCAGAGGGTACCAAGGTGTGGTGTGGCGGGAGGGGACCTATCAGAATGAACAAGTGAACGAGGTCAGAGGCACACACAGTGGGGGGAACTATACAGTGTACATCCAGTTGATAAGGTCTGTGGTTTGGCTGATTTTCTGAGACAGCCCAGCCTGGGTGACAAACTCCGATTCTCCTGCCAACGCCAGGATTTCGAGGCATGCACCATCAGACCTGGCTCCACAACAGATTTTTATGGTAAAAAAACTAAAATCAACCAACCAACCTGAGACTCCCAACTCCCTTCTCACCCCGCCAGAGCTCCCAAGCAAGAAGTCCCAGAACAGACAGGACAAGGGGGATGGGAAATGTTAGCTGCTGGGAATGGAGAGTTGGCTGTCTCTTCTGGCCCTGTTCTACCTAGCCAGTAACACCCTCCACCTACACTCCCAGGAAGCTAGAACAGCCCAAGAGCCCAACTCAACAGGTTCTAGTCATCCTTCGGAGCTCTGTAGGAGGGTTTTAACACCTTTCATCCCTCCGGTCACTCAGCTAAGGCCACAACAGAGCTTGAGCCAACCTGACCAGGATCCCCACCACCACAGGGGCAATCCGTCCTTTTAGAGTGGGAGCCACAGGGAATTAGGAGATCCGTTATTCCCTGGATGTTATTTTCCTAGTGTAAATAACTAGAAGAGTTAGTTCTGTGTTCAGAAGGAAAATTCCAGTTGGTCACATGGCAGCCCCATGCATGAGGCCTCAGCCTGGCCAGCTTTGGGAAAGGGTATGAGAACAGAGCTTGGTCCTGCCCTTCCTCCATCCCCAGGAATACATGAGCTCAAGGGCTACTCCGGCTCACCCTGGGCTTACCCTGTGTGTGAAGCCATCCTGGATGAAGAACCGCAAGCCTTGTGCTGTCAGAGGGCCCCTGTCCCCAGCTCCTCCTCTACAAGGCCAGTGGCCAGCAGCAAAAGATAGACTTGTGGCATCAATGTAGGACACGTGCCGGGGCAAAACCGTCCTCACGCCCCCTTCCCTCTCGTCTCATTTAGATTCATCCTGGTCCCTCCCACAGCCCTTGGAGAAGCCGCTGCAGGGAGAGGAACCCCTGACCAGGTTACTGCATGGTTTCTCAATATTGATATTTTAGGGTCCCCCAAATGTGTTGTGGGGCTGACCTGTGCATTGTAGGGGCAACCTGGGTCTCACCCACAATATACTAGTAACAACATCTGCTACCCGAACAATCACAGCCAAATGCCTTCCCCTCATTGCATACATCCTTAGCAGGCAAAAGCGCCCCTAAGCTGAGAACCACTGCTCAAAACCAAGTTTCATTTTCTTCTCCCTCACCTACCGAGTCACAACAGCACAACACAGACGCTGGGGACACTATCCCACCAGCAGACACACTGGAACCCTCAGCCTACCCTTTGAGAAACAGCAGCCACTCCACCTGTGGGCCAACTCCTCAGACACACCTCACCTTCCCTAAGTCCCAACCCTATAGACTCCTCTCAGTGTTTCCTGGAACTGGGTCAAGGCATGGACCAGGGGCTCCTTCTCTGTCTTAGGGTGGGGGTAGAGGCCTGGGCCCTACAGATCCTACAGATGCCTAACCTTTAACCCAGTGCAGAAACATCAGCTGGGGGGCCCAACTCCTCAACTCCCTCGGTCCATAATAAGCTCGGCTACTGAATACAATTCCTGAGCTCCAGTCCACTCTGGCGGGGTGAGCCCCCTACCCCCCACCCCCACGCCTGTTTTCACCTCGGCAAGGTTCCACGCACGAACTTCAGCCCCGGGGCTCTGGGAGTTCACCCGGGAGAAAGGGGAGTAGAGTCTTAGGAAGGGATTTCTGGGAGGAAGGCGGGGCCGCACGATCCAACCCCGGGCAGCGCCCTCGCTTCCTCCCTGGGCTTTTAAACTTCTGCGCGAACCACGCGTCCGGACATCTGGTGACTGTGCCCCGGGAACCCACGGGCGTCCCGGTGCCGGCAGAGGCCAGGGATCTGCGGGTGGATCCAGCGGCCCCGCGGGCACAGTCGGGGTCCACCCCGGCCTCCAGCGCGCCCCGCAGGGCACGCACCCGGGACCCTCCCCGCGCCGTCCCGGGCAGCCCCGTGACTCCGCAGACACCCGCGGCCTAGCGGACCCGAGCTCACCTCTCAGACGCCCCACGTCCCGCGAAGTAGCCGCAAACGGCGCGGGCACCGGCGGGGCGGCGGC
This sequence comes from Cricetomys ansorgei, assembly GCA_026225945.1. Taxonomy (NCBI): domain Eukaryota; kingdom Metazoa; phylum Chordata; class Mammalia; order Rodentia; family Nesomyidae; genus Cricetomys; species Cricetomys ansorgei. The sequence goes on along the minus strand of JAMJFZ010001895.1, from coordinate 5,188,040 downwards.
TCCACCGAGGCTGGGCACCCGGGCTCCGCCTCTTCCCTACCTGCGCGAGGGCGCAGGGCGGGCCGCGAGTGGGCGGGGCCTAGTAGGGGCGGGGCTTCTTAGTGCTGGGGGCGGTGCCCGGAGGGGCGTGGCCAGCTCGCGGCTCCGGCCTCAGAGCGCCTCCTGGGCTCCGTCAGGCTCTGGCTGCTCCATTTAAGGCCGCGTGGAAGCACTTGGCTAGCGTGCAGGTTTCAGGTTCGATCCCTAGGAACACACACACGCACACGCACGCACACACCCACCACCCCCAAACAACCAAACAAAAATACCCAGTCTCCCCTTCCCTTCCCCATGCAACCTCTGGCCCACCTTCGATCCAGGAGTCCTTCCCATCCTCTCCAGGAAGCCTTTGGTCTTCTCTACCCGCTCCTCTCTGGGTCAGAATGACCTCTCCTCAGCCTTGGCGTGCTTTCTAGGCCAGGCGGGTCTGGCTGGAAGCTGAGCCTTGTCCTCCATAGCGTCCCAGCGGTAGACAGAGCCGAGGGAAAGGGGGGCTGAGGTGTGCAGACGGTTAGCCGTCGGAGGGAGTCCTGCCTGGTGCCCCAGGCTGGCAGCTAGTTCTTAGGAATCTACCTTAGGGAAAGTGGGTGTTGCCCTGCACCCCTGGACACAGCGACAGGAGCCTGCAGCAGACACAAGATAGGCCCCCCAGTTTTGGAGTGGTGAGTGGCTTCCTGGGCAGTGTGTGGCCCAGGGCCAGGCTTTAGGCCCTCTAGCCCAGAGCTTTATTGGCTGTAACAAGAAATAACTATAAATGATTCAAGCCAACAGGGTACCCTCGGGAGCTGGGGGTTCAAATCCTGACCCTAACATTGACTGCCTCTGTGGACAAATCCCCCAAGCCTCCTGGGCTTCAGCCTCCGCCTCTCTGAGGAGGGCTAGTAACAGGAAGCCCTGTGGGACATGGGTCTAACCAGCAGCTGCTGTTATCTTTGCTATTATTAGTGTTGAGGGCAGGACCTCCCTCAATTTTGGGCCAAGGGCTTTTGCCACACAGCCTACATCTCTGGCCACATGGGCCATAAGAGCTGGGCTGTGCTTGTCTCCCTCCTGGACCCGGGAGCCCTTCCCCTTTCCATGCTCCTACTCAATTTCAGGTAGGACGCCACTCTTCATTTTCAGGCCCCTGGCCCTGCGGTAAGGCCCATATTTATGACACTGTCCAACACTCCTATGCGCCCGCCCAGAAGTACACACAGGACCTGCCCGGCTCCCAACCCAGAGCTGCAGGCAGGAGAAGGGCAGGGGTGTCCCTTTCTTCAGACTCCAAGAGCCTGGCTCCACCTGGGATTTGCTGTGGGGACGGAACGGAAACAGGAAAGGAACGGAATTGGGAAGAACCGAACCTGTACCCCAAGGTCTGGAGTCCCCGTCCCCAGCCTCCACCTTTTCCCCTGGAGATCTGGCTCAGCCAGAGAAGCATGCTGGGGTTGGGGAGACTCACCAGGGAGAGCTACAAGGTGCTGGTCTCAGAGGTGGCTCCAGCAGTGCTGTTAATCGCTCCCCCACCCCACCCAGCCCACTGCACCCCCACTCCCGGCCTACCACTCCCATGTTTGTTACAAACTTGGGTTGGGTAGAGAGTGAGGAAACGGGGGAAGGCTGTCAATGCACAGTGCACACCTGTAATCCCAGCACTCGGGAGGCAGAGGCAGGTGGATCTCTGGGAGTTCAAGGCCAGCCTGGTCAGCCTGGTCTATACTAAGAAACCTGTTCTCAAAAATCCCCAAATAAAGAATCCAGACAAACAAACAGACAAACGAGAGAGAGAGAGAGAGAGAAAGAAAGAAAAGAGTTTCTGACTTTGGGCTGCTGCTGGCCGCTATCTTTGGCTGCTCTGTTCTGACGTCTGTGCCCAGGTCCACTCCGAGTCGCCTTGGGAACAAACAGTTCAGAGCCCTGGACAGCATCACTGGTCTCACTTCCTGCTTCCTGTGTGTCTTCCTGGCTGGGTGGGTCCTGTCCCACCCGGAGAGCCACCAGAAGCAGCGAAGGGAGCTGGGCCTCCCTCCTCCCTCCTCCAGATCTTGCCAGCCATCTTGATTTGTTTTATTTATCTACTCGATTTTTTTCTTTTTTCTTTTCTTTCTTTCTTTTTGTTTTGCTCTCAGGACAGGGTTTCTCTGTTGTAATTCTGGCTGGCCTCGAACTCACAGAGATCCTCCTGCCTCTGCCTCCTAAGGGCTGGGATCAGAGACGTGCGCCACCGCCTCCTGACTCGTCAATCAGTTTCTAAAACGCGGGGCTAGAGAAATGGTTCGACGGTTGGAAGCACTTGCGGCTCTTGCAGAGACCCGGGTTCAGTTCTCCGCACCCACATGGGGCACGCAGACATCTGAAATCTAGTTCCAGGGGCTCTGATACCCATCTCCTTCCGCAGGCACGCACGTACACACAGGCAGGCAAGCACTCACACACGTGAAAATGAACAGGTTAAGAATGCTAAGACAGGTGCGTGTGTCTGCGTGCTGCCCTGAGTTTATGTGCACCTCGTGCTCGGAGGAGGACACGAGAGCCCTCGGAGCTTGACTTAGTTCATATTAGCCAGGACGACAAATCTGTCCTCTCTAGAACACAGCCACGGAAAGGCATGGCTGGAGCGAAGGGGGATAATAACCCCGAACCCCAGGGGCTGTTTTTTTGGAAGCAAACGCAGGGGGCCTTTACTGGGCACTCAGCACCCCCTGGGGATCGTGCAGACAGCAGAAGAACCAGCCCTTGGGGCTAGGGATGCAGGCCGGTGGCTGAGGGCCTGCTGGGCACACATGTGAGTTCCACGATGTGAGTACCAGTCTGTCTGTCCCACGGTAGGAAGGAGCATCTGGCAGAGGGAGGCGTGGGTGGGGCAGCTAGGACTGCACCCAGCCACAATCTGACTCCCCAGTGACATCAGAGATTTGCCATGCTGCCCCAGCCCTGGAGGTACAGAGGTGCTGACCACAACCGCAGCAAGCCACCAGTCCTGCGTGCTGTGGGAGAGTGAGGGACGGGTCAGGGCCTAACGTGGGGTAATGTCGTGTTGCAGCTGTAAAAGGCAACGAGAGGGCTCTGTGTGTTGGTAAGGAATTGTCTCCAAGATGCGCTGAGTGGAAAAACAAGAAAGCAGATGCATACACTACATTTCATAACTTAAAAAAAAAAACTAGCAAAAATTGAGATATTACCTTGCTCTGTAGAGCAGACTGGCCTTGAATTTTGTTTCTTTGTTTTGTCTTGAGACAAACTTATTATGTAGCACTGGCTGGCCTAGAACTTGCTAGGTAGACCAGGCTGGTCTCAAACTCACAGAGATCCACCTGCCTCTGCCTCCCGTGAGCTGGGATTAGAGGTGAGTGGGAGCGCCACCATGTCCGGTCGGCCTTCGATTCTCTTTTTTTTTAATTCATTATTTTTATCTTATATGTATGGGTGGTTTGCCCACATGCACGTCTGTGCACTGTTTGCATGCCTGGTGTCTGCAGAGGTCAAAAGAGGGCATCGGATCCCGTGGACCTGGAGGTGCAGATGGCTGTGAGCCGTCATGTGGGTGCTGGGAATCAAACCCAGGTCCTCTGGATGTGCAGCCGGTGCTCTGAACTGCTGAGCTGTCTCCTCAGGGCTTGAATTCCTGCCCCTCCTGCCTTAGCCTCTCAGGTGCTGGGATTGCAGAGTACTGTATCGCTATGCCTGAATAAAAACTTTTTATTGTTGTTGGGATTTGATCTGTTTGATGTTTGAGACGGGATCCCGGCTGGTCTGGAAGTCACGCCATAACCCAGCCTGGCCTCAAACTCCTCAATCCTCCTGCCTCAACTTCTTGAGTTGCTGGGATTATAAATTTGCACCACCAGGCCAAGTGTTGCCAGTTTTAAACCAGGATGTCTTGGTGCTCTGTAATCAAGGCTGGGGCATGCTCCCAGCTGGGCACCCGAGTCCCGCACACCCTGACACCCCGCCCCAAGCCTTGCCTGGCAACTCTGAAAACATTTGGGTAAAAGGATCTTGAAATTAATTTGATAGCAACATTAACATTTTACTCTTTTTGCTACAAACTGAGATTTTGTGTGCATGTGTGCACAGGTGTGCGTGAATTCATGTGTGTGTGTGAATGCATGTGTATGTGCATGTATGAGTGTGTGTGTGTGTGTGTGTGTGTGTGTGTGTAAACTGGAGGACAATCTCAGGTGTTGTCTCTCGGGCTGGGCCCTCTTTATTTTGACATGGCACCTCTCACTAGCCTGGGACTTACCACTTAGGCTGGCCAGCCGGTGAACCCCAGAGACCCACCCGTCTCCACTTCCCCACTGCTGGGGTTAAATGACCATGACTGGCTTTTTCTTTTTTAAATGTGGTCTCTGGTTTAGTCTGGAGAAATTCAGGGCTGTGATCAGGAATGACGTCCACAGAGACTGGGCAGGGCCTGGCACGGAGGCCATGTTCCTTCCAGCCATTGTGGTGAAGTTTTTGTGCTTCAGAAGGTGGGTCTGGCCGTGCTCAGGACACACGTGGTTGAGAAGGGGGGGGGGGCAGCTGCAAGAGTCCAGGAGAGAGGGAGTTAGGAAGGACCCCAGGACTGCAAGATACAGGAAGGATGATAAAGATGTCCCTTCTCCTTAGAATGTGGCCGAGCAGGCCCCAAGTGTACTACGGGGTCGGCCTCACCTCACACAGGAAGCAAGATATGGGTGTAGTGGACCCGGTGAGGTTAAACTTCAGAGTAAGAAAGGGACTAAGATGGGGGCGGGCAGGGTGGGGTGGGGGACAGGGTGGGGTGGGGGGGGCAACAGCAGCTGGTATTAATGGTGCAGCGTCTCCATCTAGTGGCCGTATCCAGAACTGCATGGAGGGAATCCCTGTATTTCTCACACACCCCGCGCCCCCCCCCCCCAAAAAAAAACCTGACAGTCCCACCTCAAGGTCAAAGATGTAAAGAAGGGCACAGGCCAACCCCTAAGAGGCTTGTCAGAGGTTGGGGAGATGTCAAACCCTAGGTAAACCTAAACGTTTCCTTGAAAGAACATCGTGTCTGGGAAGGGGACCAGTGTCCATGTCCGGACCTGCCTGCCTCTCAAAGCAAAATCTAGAGTCTCAGCACCCGGGGAATCAGGCAGTAAACCATTGTGGCCAGAATCTCTCCTCTGTCCCCTCCCTCCTGGAGCCTGGCTTCCCTCCCGGTGGTACCAAGCTCCTTGCTCATACAGTTCCCACCGTTATCCGGGCCACACTCCTCTCAGCCACGCACAGGCAATCCAGCTGGCTTTGGGAAGGGATGGACTCTGTTATTTCAGGGCCCTCATCACCTACAATTTCCCAGCTGGTTACAGACTCCCCCAGGACCACACACTCCTCGGAGCCCCTCTTTTCTACCTCCTTGGAGGCAGTAGTCACCATCGTGGTCTGAGGGAACCTCTCTGGGGCACACGAAACATCAGGCATACCTGTCTTTCTACTACCAGCTTGTGATGTTAGGCAAATAACCTAGCCTTGGGGTGCTGGGCCTCCCTAAAAAGACACATTACCAGTTACCCAGAAACCATCGCTAAAAGACATCACACTCAACAACATAAAAGCTTCAAGTACACGTCTTTAATCCCAGCACTCACAAGGCAGAGGCAGGTGGATCTCTGCAAGTTCGAGGCCAGCCTGGTCTATGCAGTGAGACCCTGTCTCAAACAAACACACACTTCTGTTCTATGAGTACTGTGAACAAAATAAAAGGCTCACAAGTATTTTTACTTGTGAGAAAATATTTTTTTAAAATAATTTATTTATTTGTATTTTATGTGCATCAATTTTTGCCTGCCTGCATGTCTGTGTGAGGGCATCAGACCCTCAGAACTGGAGTTACAGATAGTTGTGAACTGCCATGTGGGAGCTGGGAATTGAACCCAGGTCCTCTGGAAGAGCTGCCCATGCTCTTAACTGCTGAGCCGTCTCTCCAGCCCCGAAGAAAGCATTTTCAATAAATGTAACTAATACAGAACCAACACCCAAAAGTATACAAGGGGTCTCACTAACCCCCTAAAAATTACCCGCTACTCAGGTAGGATGTTGGAGAGAGGAGAGCAGGCAACTTACAGAGGAAAGTGTGAGTGGTCACATTGTTCTTTGTGTGTTAAGGTGACAAAATACTTGACAAGAAGCAGGCTGGTCTTGGCTCAGAGCCTGGGGTACCATCTGCCTGGGGTACCGTCCACCTGGGGTACCGTCCACCGCGACAGGGAAGGCCCCGCAGCAGGACTGTGAGGCGGCTGTCACATCGCAGGCAGGGGCAGGAAGCGGGGAGATGAATGCTGGTGCTCAGCTGGCTCTCTCCATTTTCTGCAGTCCGAGAGCCCCGCTGGTGGGATGGTGTGGCCAGCACCAGGGCGGGTCTTCCTGCTGCGTGCAGTTACGTGCATGCCTAGGGGTTGACTACCAGGCCGTTCTAGATCCCATCAAGCTGACAATGTTGGATCATCACAGCAACTGGATGAGAAGATGCCAGCCTCATCAGTCATTAGGAAAATGAAATTCGGAACCATGGGGACCACAGCATTCACGTTTCTGTGAATAGTGGGTGTCCCAGGAGGAACTGGGGCTCCCTGAAGAAATGCCTGCTTCAGGCTTGGGACAAGGCAGGCACACGCCAAATGAGACTGCTTGTCTGCAGCAGAGCAGTGGCCACAGGTGACTAAGATACATGACAGTCGAGAGATGCCTGGGAAGCTCAAATTCGAGGAACACAGAGACAACCTGAGACTTTAAATTGTTTTCTATTAAAGTGTATTCATTAATAAAAGAATAAAATTAAAATAAATAAATCTTTTTAAAAGTTTTTTTTTTTTTAATGGAGTCTGGAGAGATGGCTCAGAGGTTAAGGGCACTGGCTGCTTTTCCAGAAGACCTCGCTTCAATTCTCAGCACCCACATGGCGGCTCAGAACTGTCCGTAACTCCAGCTCCATCCGACATCCTCACACAGATATACACACTGGCAAATACCACTGCACATTTTTTAAAGATTGTATTTGTGTGCATGTGCCTCACGGCACACCCGTGGCAGTCGGAGGACAACTTGTGAATATCCGTTCTTTTTCTCCAGCGTGTGGGTCCCAGGAATTGAACTCAGGTCTTTGGGCTTCAAAGCAATCACCTTTACCCTGTCTCTAACCCTAACCCTAACCCTAACCCTAACCCTGGTGACAAGCCTCCTCTGGCGAGGCCACAATTCCTAGATCTGTCAAAACAGTGCCTCCACGTAGGAACCAAGGGTTCAAAAGCCTGAGACCATGGTGAGCATTCCTCGCTCAAGTCTCCGCTTCGGGCTAGCCATGTTTCCACAGGAGAGTCTGTTTCTCTCGCTGCCACAGTCTGCTTTCGGAAGGGCCTGGGATGGAGCCCAGCTCCGTGTATGGAGGGCAAGCAACCCAGCTTGGAGACTGTACTGCGGTGACCTCGGGTGTAACGTACAGCGAAGCTCAGGGCAGCCACCGGCTCCCCGGAGAGCTGTAAAATGAAGAGGTGAAACAGAATAGGCCGAGCTGGTCCTGTGCAGGGTTCCGCTGCTCCAGGGAGAACGATACGGGCCACGGTCCAAGTCCGAGGTGGGAAACGCCAGCTGTGTAACCGCGCCGGTTCTGTGCGTGGACTCTTTGGTTTGTATGCTGCTTGCGCCGCCCGAGTTTAACACGTGGTAGAAAAAGAGAGTTAATTCCTGAAAATTGTCCTCTTACCTTCATCGTAAAAAATATTTTAAGATTATGAAAAAAATGAGGGTGAACATTATACTTTCCACTGTTAATTTGATTTCCTTTCTTTCTTTTCATATTTATATTTTTTTTTGGCAGGGGCATGCCATGGGGCACATGTGGAGGTCATAAGGCAGAAGACAACTTTCAGGAGCCAACTCTCCTTCTACCGCGCAGGTTCCGGACGCGGACTCAGGCTGTCAGGCCTGGTCTTGACAGCCTACGTCTTATTTCCTTTATAATCTCATTAATCAGGAGCTGCGTTTGTGGCTAATTGTAAACGCCTACCTAGTACACGTGAAATTCCGGATTCAGTTCTTCCATCTCTACTGCGTATCGATCACTGGGCAGGGTGGCCCATCCAGCGATCCTAGGCTCAGGATGAAGACAGGAGGATTAGAAGTTCAAGGTCATCCTCGACAACATAGTGAGTTTGAGACCAGCATGGTATACATGCTACCCTGTCTCAACAAACAAACAGAAAATGGCAGGGAAAAAAAAAAGAAATTAAAATTATTTTTATTTTTTTTATTTTTTTTAAGACAGGGTCTCTCTTCAGAACCCTGGCTGTCCTGAACTTCCTCTGTAGACCAAGCTGATCTTGAACTCACAGAGATCGGCCTGCCTCTGCCTCCCTGAGTGTTGGGATTAAAGGCTTGGGCCACCACACCTGGCCTAAGAAAAACATCTCAACTGAGACACTGAAGGGAAAAAGTTTATGTTTCAGGGCTGGAGAGGTGGCCCAGTGGTTAGGTCCTCTTACAGAGGACCTGGGTTTACTTCCCAGAATGCACATGATGGCTGACAACTGTCAGTAACACCAGGGGGATCTTTACCCTCCTGCCTCAGCCCCTCTAGTGCAGGGTTTACAGATGGGAACCACTAAGCTGCCAGCTAGCTGATTCCTTATGCAAACAAATCCTCTTGGCCCTCCCAGCATCTCCTGCCCAGGTAGCTAATAGCACATTTTCATATCCTGTTGACAGATGGAGCCTCTACTTTTGAGCACGGCCTGAGCAGTTTAGTTCCTGCCCTGCTTTGAACCAGCCTCTGCATAGCAACCAGGACCACCACTCAGGCCACAGCCCCTGGGAAGGGGGCTCTCCTCCGCCAGTCCCCATGGCTAGCTCCTTTCAGTGGCTAGCTTTTTTATTTCTGTTGAGAGAGGGTCTCGCTGTGTATACCTTGTTGATTGGCCTGGGACTCTCTGTGTAAGCCAGACTGGCCTTGAACGTGCAGAGCTCTGCCCATCCCTACCAAGTGCTGGGAATAAAGGTGTGTACCACCACGCCTAGCCTTTTTCTTTAAATAGGATCTCACTCCAATTCCCTGGCTGGCCTGGAATTCATTTCAGCCCAGGCTGATCTTGGCAATCCTCCTGCCACCACACAGTGCTGCGGTGGAATCCCACACCGGGGTTGTTTTGTGGGTTTTTTGGGGTGTGTGTGTGTGTGTGTGTGTGTGTGTGTGTGTTTATTTTTCTATTGCCATAATAAAACACCACGACCAGGGCAACTTAAGGAAGACAAGGCTATTTGGGCTTACGGTTCCAGAGAGAAGAGTCCACGGCGGCAACAGAGTGACTGAGAGCTCACGTCCTTTATGGTAAACGTGAAGCAGAGAGAGCACCTGGGAATGGTGAATGCTGGAGTCTTTTAACTCTCAAAACTCATCTCCAGTGACACATTTCTTCCAACAAGGTCTAAGCCTCCCCACACAGCACCGCCAACTGGGGACCGAGTGTTCCAACGTAGGAGCCTGTGGAGGACATTCTCACTCAAACTACCACAGTAGGACTGTGCGTTGGGGTTAGAGGTCAATATCTACCATTTTCTCCAATCTCTGTCCATCTTATTTTTGAGACAAGGGTTCTCCCTGAACTCGGAGTTTGCCAGTGCCACTCGACTGGCTGGCCAGCAAGCCCCAGGGATGTCTTTGCCTCTCCAGCGCTGGGGTTACAAGCCTGTGCTACCGCACTCAGTATTTGCATTGGTGCTGAGCTCAAACTTGGGTCCTCAGGCTTGTGTGGCTACCAACGGAGCCATCTCCCCAGCCCCCGCCCACGGTTACCATCCCCGTGTACCCCGAATGTAAAGCCACTCACTGCGCAGCCCCGGGAGGCGTCTCTGGAGAGAGTCTCAGTAAAGTCAGTAGGTCTGAGGTGATGGCCTATGCACAGTGTAAGTGCGTAGCTTAATGCTGTGGGGAAGGCTTCTTCACTAGCCGCTTCTGGGGCAGAGGCTCCACCGTGTTTTCCGCTGCCCTGGCCCCGCCCACTCCGGCGCTGCAGGCTGGAGGTCTGCTTCTTGGACGTGATCCTCTTGCGAAGCCTCCTTTCTCCTAGATTTCCCGTAACGATCCAATCACACCTTTGACATCCTGCCCGAGCCTGCTAAAGCCTCCATGACTCAGCAGTTAGCACTGGCTGCTCTTGCGGAGGACCGGGGTTCAGTTCTCCGCACCCATGTCCGACTCCCTCTTCTGACCTCCTAGGGCACCAGGCACACACACAGTACACAGTCACACATGCAGGCAAAATAGTCATACACATTTAAAAAATTTTTTTGCATGTGTTTGTTTTTCCAGACAGGGTTTCTCTGTTGTAGCTCTGACTGTCCTGGAACTCACTCTGTAGACCAGGCTGGCCTGGAACTCACAGAGATCCGCCTGCCTCTGCCTCCCGAGTGCTGGGACTAAAGGCTTAGGCAACTACTGCCCAGCTAGACAAATATTTTTTTTTTTTTAAGGATAAGGTTTTGCTATATAGCCCAGCCTGTCCTGGAACTCTATGTATCCTAGGTTGGCCTTGAACCTTTGACAATCCTCTCACCCAAGCGAAACCAGGTGCAGGGATTGTGGACATGAGCCATCGTGCTGGGCAGGTTGGGCCGCTTATAAAAGAGACCTTAAAGCCAGGCATGCCTGCCTGCAATTGAAGAACTTGAGAAGTAGAATCGGGAGGATCAGGAGTTCAAGGTTACCCTCAGCTACATAGTGAGTCCAAGGCCAGCCTGGAACTTTGCCTAAAAACCAACCAAGAAAAAAGAGACTCCGGTCAGACTCTCCCCTTCCACCAAAGGAGCACAGAGAAGGGGCTCTAAGAACAGAAAGTGCCCTCACTGGACGCACCAAATGGTTGGCACCTTGATCTTGGGCTTCCTTGTCTCCCAAACGGTGAGAGATAAATGTCTGTTGCTGACAAGCATCTGGTACTTGGTAAATTGTTACCAATGCCCAGATGGGCAGGGTACCCCTCTTCTGTTTCCTTGTGGACTTCCCCTTACCGTCTGCCTCACTGAGTCCTCTCGACCCCTCTCCGGATCGGGGCTCCTCTCTCATGGCTGCAGCTGTCTCCTGCCCCCGTGTGTTCTTGGACTTGTCCCTCCCCCCTCCAAGCGGGCTTCCCTCTCCTCCAAAGCAGCTTGGTCAGGTCCCCAGGCCCACCTTGCCCTCTGCTCTCAAAGTGCTGGCACAGCCGGCTACTTCCTGCAGGGAAGCAGGGCTTCAGCCCTCTCCCTGGTCCTCCTCCCTCCTCTCCCCACCAGCGCTGAGCTGGGGGCTCTGTTTCCCACACTCTCCTCACTGATCTCATCGGGTCCTGAGATGAAGTCCCAGCCACGGCCCCTCTGGGACGCGCGTGGTTGGCTACCCAACTGCCTCTGCCCACCGACTGCTTGACACACTCAACAGAACTCGGGTCAGACCTGTTCTCGCTGGCTACTCCCCTTGGAAATGGTCACCTCTACTGTCTCCCCCATCCCCCGTATCCCATCAGGCAATCATGTTGGATTCAAAATTCAGTCTTAAAGCTGAGTGTCCTGGTGGGTATGTGTGATCTTATCATTTTGGGATCTAAGGGAGAAGGGTCATATGTTCAAGTCTAGCCTGGGCTACACAGCGAGAACCTTCTCAAAAAAAAAAAAAAAGTCACTCTTGGATGTGCCGCCTCTGTCTCTCCACCATTACTCCTCTGTCATGGCGTTGGCCTTCCCCCCCCCCCATGTTCCAGAGCCTGGTCACATGACCGTCGAACAGTAAACCCCACTGCCAAAAGTGATGCATTAGGAAGGCCTTCAGGGGTGGGCTTTTCTCCCAAACCTCCCAAGGTCTGTCCGCAGCAGCATTTACTAAGGCTTGCAACACCCAAAGAAGAAAGGCGGTCAAGGAAGATTCTGGAAAGGAGACCAGAGCAGCCTGAGAGAAACAGCACCGTTTCCGTTGCCCTGTGGTGGGGAGAGAGCCGAGGCTGGAGACCGCCAGACTGTGAAGGATGGCAGCCTCGGTGGGATTGGTGAGGTGGGGGCCTCCATGGCTGGGGAGACTGTGAGCCTGTGTTCCAGCCCACAAAAGCCCCTGAGTTGGGACTGGAGAAGTTCCGTGGCTGTTCTTGCAAAGAACCACAGTTCGGCTCTCAGTGGGGCTCACGACCTGGTCTGTAATTCCAGTTCCAGGGGATCTGACACCCTCTTTCAGCAATCCTTGGGCACTGCATGGGGCATGGGACAACAGGGCTGGCCTGCTTTGCTATTGGCATTAGCGACTTTGCATGGCTGTTGTGTCTCCATTAGGAAAGCAAACATTTAGTCGAGGCCTGCCTGCATTCCCCCCTTCCTTCCTTCCTTCCTTCCTTCCTTCCTTCCTTCCTTCCTTCCTTCCTTCCTTCTTCACTTCCTTCCTCCCTTCCTTTTTCCTTCCTTCCTTTCTTCCTCCTTCCTTCCTCCTCCCTTCCTCTCTTTTTTCCTTCACTCCACTCTCTGTGAAATGCATTTCATGGTATCTAGGCACGGGACAGAGGATGCATGAGGCTGGGTGTGGAGGATGAAGCGCTGGACTGGCCTTTCCCGGAGGACAGACAAACCTGGGCTCCATGGGAGGTCCTGGCAGATAGGCCAGCGTGCAGCCCAGGCTGCCGGACAGCACCCTAAGTTCTTGGCAAAGTCTGAGGGTCGTGGCCACTGGGTGTGGCTACCTGAGTGCCTGCTGGCCACGGGCTTTGCCTCTGGGCCTGCTCAAAGCTGTTGAGAGAGAGGCACAAGTGCCTTTCACCTTGACAGGTGCCGAGGCCAGGCAGCTAGGCCTGAAGCTTGCTGTTGCTGTTGCTGCCTGTCTTCTTAAATTCTCCATCTTAACTGGTTGTATTGAATTGGGCCCTTTGGCCAAGCCCACAGCAGTAGAACCCCTTCTCTCCCTACCCTGAGGCAAGCCTGGGGCACAGCAGATCCCCTCTTGTTGCCAGGGAAAGGGGGAACAAAATGGTGTCCTGGTGGCCAGCCCATAAGGGGAGGCCAACTGTCCTAGTTTACTCTCTGTGATAAACACCACGACTAAAAGTGACCTGGGGAGCAAAGGGTTAATTTCAACCGCTCAGGAGCGGTGCCGAACACTGCTTTTGGCCTGCTCCAGGCTGCACAGCCTGCTTCTCATACAGCCCAGTGCCAAGGGAGACACTCACATCAGTCATTGATCAGGAAAACGCCCCACAGGCTTGCCGTCAGCAGCCTCACGGAGGCCTTTCCTCTTCCCAGATGAGCCTATCTGTATCAAGCTGACAAAAAAAAGAAAAAGAGAAAAAAAGAAAAAGAGAAAAAAAGAAAAACCAAAAACCAAACAAACAAAAAAAAAAACCCAGCATGCCCCCATGAGTGTCCGCGGCCCCAAGAGCGTCCACGCCCGTCCTCCACCTTGTTTCTTTGTATGCATGTGGAGGCCAGAGGCCAGCCTCAGTGGAGAGAGGGTCTTCCACTGGGATCTGGGGTTCACCGAGAGGGTTGCCGCCCCAGCGCCGAGACTCTGAGCATGCGTCCGCCACTTCCAGCTTTTACCTGGGACCTCGGTATTGGCCTGGTGGTCTTCAGCTGGCGAGGCAAGCGCTCAGAGACTGAGCGGTCAGAGAAAGGTCAGCCCATGTAACCCTGGCTGGCCTGGAACTCACTACGCAACCAAGGTTGGCTCTAAACTCAGGATCCTCCTGCCTCAGCTCCCCAAGCGCTGTGGTTATAGACTACAGAGGTGTATCATCTGGGGCTAACACCTTCCTTTATTAATCTTGGTAATTGGAGGAAGATATTTTCTGTAGTTTAGGCATGTACACTTTTGGTTTTGTCTCAGGCTTCAAGAAGGCTGTGTCCCTTTTGGAGTAAGGTGGAGTCAATGTGCCCCCTCCCGCAGATTCCCCCATCCCCTCCAGCCCCCCTACTCCCACCCTCTCCCACTGCAGGGGAAGCTGGATAGAGCCGGTTGCTGTCTTGGGTGAAGTTCCCACTGCAGCCAGCAGGGGTCACCGCGAGGCTGTCCTGCTGGTCTCTTTGTCAGAGGCTTCAGCCTCCTGGCAATGCTGCCCCCCCTCTCTGCCCACACCCCATGGCTCTCAGCTTGAGCTCACCAGGGGGAGCTGACCCAGTTGCTCTGCTTTTCAATAAGAAGGCTGACTGCACGTGGAGCACAGAACAAAAGCCCAGACACTGTCCCTGCCCCTGGCCTTAAACCCAGAGTCACCAGCTCTCTGCCCTGTTCCTTAGGCAACCCTAGTGGGTGTGGGGTGATGGCCCACATCCTCTGTAGAAGGTAGCGAGCTCGGGAGAGTTCCAGGATGGCTCCGGTTTCCACCTACACCGTTCTCAAGAGCACTGTGGGGTTGTCTTCTCAGGGACATCCCTTGAGGTCATGATTCTCTGATACCCCACCAACCAGCTCTGGCCCGGGGATCGAAATCCGCCAGATCCGGAGGTTCAGGGTGTCCCTGCTTTTCCTTGTTGCCGTGGTTCACCTTCACCTCTCTCCACCACTTCCCAACTTCTCTCACAGGATTCCTGCTCAGGAGCTAAGCAGCCCTCCCTCCCCCTGGCTCCCAGCGTGCAGCCTGCCCTCGCTGTTGGGAACAGCTTTCCTGTTCTCCACTGTGCTCCTCCTCGTCGCCTCTCAGGATAGACTTTTGCTTGATGAGGTCACTATTTTTCTTTCTGAGACAGTGTCTTGTAGTGTAGTCCAGGCTGGTCACCGACTCTCCGTCTTCTTTCCTTAACCTCCCAGGAGCCAGGAGCAGCACCACGCCATGCTCCCTATTTTAAAATCGAGGCTCTGAAAGCCTCAGCGTCTTCCCCAGGGTCACACAGCAGTTTGGGTGTGAGCTGAGAGGCCAGCAGCCTGGCACACTCCTTCTCGGGGAAGCTGGCGCTGCCCTGCCGGCGCACTGCACCCTCCTTCAGTTCACGGCTCCTTCTTGGCCTGCGAGCTGGACTTGCTTTCTAAGACTGCTATTTATTTATTCTTTGGATTTCCAATGTGTATTCTGCTGTGCCAGGCCCAGAAAATAAAGGCAGGCTCGGCCTACATTCAAGTGCACGGGCTGGGAGACGGGACTTTTTCCAGTGTCAGCTGAGTCCTCCCAGACAGCCTGAAGCCCTCTCCAGGGGCTGGAGCTGTTTCCTGTTTCTCCTGTGCCCCCTCCCTGTGGTGACCTTCTTGATCCCTCCTCTGGGATTTGATGATGCTGTTGCTGCCATTACGTGGGGGATGGACAAGCCTGGCCCAGCAGGGCTTGGGAAGGGGTCTGGAGCTGAGAGCTTAGGGTCGAAGGCTAATTCCGGCAGGCTCCCTTTCTGCAGTACCCAGGGGCTGATCCCTGAGGCATTGGGACCTGCGTTCAGCTCCCTGTGTGGAATGTCCAGTCCAGCGTGCAGGCCTAGAGGAAGGTCAAGGTTTAATCTTTGGCCCTGTGACTAGTGCACACAAACAGGGCCCTTCTGCATGAACATCTAGACAGGACCCCCCACCCCACGCCTTCCCTTCTTCCCTCCCTCCCCCTTTTTTGAGGCAGGGGCTCATCATGTAGCCCAGGCTGCCCTCCAAATGACAGGTGTGTGCCACCGAGCCCAGCTATGACAGAACTCCCTTCATTCCACACTGACCCTATCCTGGTCAGATTTCCAGGACAAAATTCAGAAGGCATTGACTTCCCCCCCCGCCCCCCCCCCCCTCGCCGTGGTGGTGTTTGGAGATTAACCCTAGAGCCTGGTGAATACCAGGCCAGTGCTCTTCCACTGAACTCTCTCACGCCTTCTTTATTTTTTGATACAAGGTCTTACTAAGTTGTCCAGGCTGGCTTTAAACTTGCAACACCCCAGCCCCCACCTGACCCCCGTGCCTCCACCTCCTGAGTAGCTGGGACAAGACAGTTCTAAACCACCAGGTAGGTCCAGCTTCTCCCACCCCATTCCCGTTGTAGGAGTTTATTTTCAGTTATGTTTAGAATAATTGCTTTGTGTATTGTTGGGAAAAGGGCTGCCTAGGCCTTGGCGTTGTATTGTCTATAGGTATTGGCTTTGTGTAAAAGATGTTTGATTGCTCACGATCTGCGTGTGGTATCAATAGAACACCCGAGGAGCTCACGTATCAAAAAACAAAAAAAGAAAAAAAAACAAACAAAAACCCTGAGATGAGATGCTCAGGGTTCCACTGTCCAGTATGGCGCTTGTCACGATAGTGGTTCCCTCTGCTGAGGTCTGGCCGGGTTGACACCTATGATTGTGCCCTCTTGTCCTTTGGTGAGCTGCCATAGTGGTGTACTGATGATATAAGTGGCACCCAATGTGGGGGTACACCCAATGTACACTACAATCTTTTACCCTCAATTTAGGGAAAGAGAAAGGAAGGATAGAAAGAGATCTTCACTGCTCTTGCTGGCAGTCTTGATAGAGAAAGAGAGAAAGGTAGAAACCTTCACAGCTTTTAGACTGTCCAAAGCTTGGAGAGGATTAGCCGATAGTGAGTCAGACTAGCGTCTCAGCTCACTATCTGCAAACTCGGTCTCTCCAACCAATGTTCTTCTATGCAAGAATCAACAAGCCAACGACAGACAAACCCATCCCAGTTCTCGGGGGTTTATATACTCTAAACAGAAGTTCCTATAAATCCAAGTGGCATGAATTACAGCCACCGGCATTGAGCATTCCAAATCAAACTCATAATCATCCATCACACCTGGTTTGGGAACAGAGTCCTAGTCCAAAAGTCATTTTGCATTTTTAAATAAACCAAAATAACAAAAACTTCTTCCAAGTGTCCTGCTACATATCCCCTACTCCTATAAAACCCAGCTCTGGCTTCCTGCTTACTCACTGAACAATCTTCAGTCCCAACCAGAGAATGTGTCCCAGGAGCAGCTAGGGCTGGCACGGGGGATGGGGACCCTCAGTGGAGCTGTTTCCAGAAAGTGCCCTTATCTAGAACCACTGAGGGGAGACAGAGGTGAAGACAGGTCTTGCGGGGAGGGAGACACAGAAGCCAGATACAGGAAGAACGGACCTGTTTAATGACACAGCTGGATCTGGTTACAAACATCAGAAACTACAAAAAGACAGGCAGTTACAGGAAGGCTGCGTGAGGATGGGGGGATGGGGGGTGCAGGCGCGATAGCCCCAGCAGCAAGACTTCCTCCAGGACAGTACACGTGACCAAGGGGTACACACAGGGTCCCCAGCAACGTTGAGGAGACTGACTAGGGGGAGAGGTTGGGCCGGTGGCCTGGAGGAGGGCAGGAAGGGTAAGTGTGGCCCTGGTCCCGTGGCCCGGCTGCTGTCTGACGTGAGCAGTGAGACTGACATTCTAGGGCCCTTTACTGAGGCTGCCCCTCTCCCCCCCACACACATACACCAGCAGCCACCCCATCGGAATCTCCTGAGCTCTTGGTGTGCTCTGGTCCTTGCCCTTTCTGGGGCAAGTCAGTCAGTCAAACCCTTGGTGGGGTGGAGGTGGGAGAAGAGGCAGATCTTCCTGTTTTATTTGAGACAGGGTATCTCTGTGTAGCCCAGGCTAGCCTGAAACTCACTGCCATGGAGCCCAGGTATAGTCCACCTGACCTCAGACTTGCAGTGTTTCTCCTTCCTCTGCCTCCCAAGCTCTGGGATTCCAGGTGTGCTCCACGACACTTGGCAAACCAGATTTTCTCTTTTGTGTGTGTGGAGAGTGGGGGGGGGGCGGTGGGCAGGAATGCAGAGCACTGATCAGAGAGGGCCGAGCTGCGGGGGCCGAGCGGAGTAACCCCAACTCTCCCGCCTGGCCCCATCCTCTTACGATGTAGGATTCCTTCCTGCTCCCCATAGAGCTGCCCGGAAGCATGACCAGGACTCCTCCTGGTCTCCCACAGCTGGCAAGACCGAGGCTTCTGGGCCTGCAGGTACACGCGATAGATATGTACGTATATATATTTATATAGGTTGTATATAGAATATATCTGTATATATGGTAGACGTGTGCGTGATAGTCTAGAGATGGTGAGGTGGACCTGCATGCTGGCGGGCAGGATGAGGCGGGGCTGGTTCCTTTCTGAAGTGACCCGTAGGCTTGTCTCCGCTTCCCGCCAGCCTCTCTAACAGTTAAGTAGAGAAGCTGAGACGAGGGCGCCCCCTGCCGGGAGACAGAAGGGTCCCCTCTGCTGGGTTCGGCATCCAGGTAGCCAGCCCCACCTCCCAGCAGCCTGGGGGACCACGGCCATGATGAAGGCCTTCCTTGAGGAAGTCAGTCGGGATTCCTCCAGCTTCCTTGGCACCCAGAAACGGAAGGTTAAGGAGCGTCTTCGGAACTCAGCCTTCTGCCCAATGTGCTGCCAGGCAGGGGTAGCTGGGAGGGCTCCTATGGCCCGGAAGAGGGCAGCGTGGCCGGTGGGCTGTGGATGAGACGGGAGATGAAGGTAACAGGTTACAGGGGTCGATATGGGGGAGGCGGATGGGATACCTGGGGCACGGGGAGAAGAGAATGAGGGTTGTGAGAAGGGGTACTTTCTGCTGAGAGACTCAACACCCGAGCAGGTGCATGGTCTTCCGTCGCCTCTAACCCACTGTGCTACCTCAAGCTGGCCGGGTGGCCCAGGAGAGTCCCGGGTCTGCCCCTGTAAAGCGTGGCTGGCTTCTGATTCGCTTGCCCGCGTGAGAATCGGAGCATTTTACGAACGCCAAGACACCACGCAGACTGTCAACTTGTTTCTGTTCATTTGGGATGGCAGAGTGCTCCCTGGCTTCCGTGGTGTCTCCATCCATGGGACTCCTTTTAGCTCACTGGCTGCCACGTCCCGTTGCCCCAAAGCCCCTCCACCCACACGGAGCCACACACCCTGAAGCAGAGACAGTTCAATAAACAGTGGTGTCTGGCTCACTGTGTTTCCCTGATAAGAGGAGCTGGACAGAAGTCAGCCGCGAGACTCCGTAACCACCCGTGAGGCAAGGGGGTCCTGGCAATAGGTTGAGTCTCTCAGGCCTTGGCCCTTGCCCAAGCCACCAGGAGGCCAGAGATGGGGGATGGAGATTGTGAAGGGATGAGGGTGTGACCCCACAATGTGACAGCTGGGGAAGCCCAGTGTGGAGGCTCAGGCCCAGGTAGAGGAGGCTAGCCCCTGGGTTGTCTGTCCTCTGCATCATCGACCCCCATTCAGCCCACTAGGATGAGGGAGGGGAGGGATGATGTTTGAGGTTTGGCTAGCACTAAGTCCCTGGGGTCCAGCTGGGGCAGGAGAGGGGAAGACTCTGGCCATGTGTTTCTGATTCATTGGGGCTCCTTGGCCAGCTCTGCCTGCAGTCCCTTTAGGGCCTGTAAAAAGCTCTTTTCTCGAAAAGCAGGAAGTCTTGCGTCCGTGGCTGTAAACAAACTCATCTTGGGCGGCAGAGCCTGCCTGGGGAGGCGAGCGGGAAGGGGGGTGAGCCTCTCCTCTGCCCCCCCCCCACCATGGTCTCCTCCCTGGTCCCTCTCAGTGGCAGCTGGAGGTAATCCCAGTTTTCTAAGCTTAGCCAATGCCCTCCTCTGACAGGTAAAAGTCTCCTTGCCTCTCATTTGCTCCAGGGTCTGGGGCAGGCCAGGTCCAGCTGGACACATCTGGACACATCTGGAGCTGACCTGGCCACAGCTAGCGATTCCTGAGAACCCTGCTCTGCTCTCCTGGGGAGCTGCTGATGGCGGGGGAGAGGCATAGCTTGACTGGTCGGCCAGTGGCAGGAAGGGCAGCATGCCTGGCCTCTCCCTGCCCTTAGGGACCTCTTCTGCAGAGCTGGGTGGGGAGGACCATAAACAGGAGGTGGTACAGGGGCCTTGGAAGAGCCTGAGGAGACATTGCCTTTTCCATGGGAAACTGCTGGGAATGTTGCTCCACAACACGTGTCCCAAGCCGCTGGCTGACCCCTGGTTCCCGTTCCCGCCTCCGCTCCTCTCCTTCCTATTTCAGCCCTGCCTCTGCCCTTCCATTCAGCTCTCAGAGTCAGCTGCCTCTTGGGGGTCTAGTGGGGTCTGAGTGTTCCCAGCCGTCGCATCGGAAGGCCGGCCCTTGCTGTGCTCCCCGCCAGCCGGAGTCACTGAGTCCGGCCACCCTGTCGAAGCCCAGAAGCGGGAGCGTCTGCTGGTCAGACTGGAAGTAAACATCTCTGGTTCTGTCCATGTGAGTGACACCCATGTGGGTCCCTTGTGGGCCTGGGCATGCGTATGTGTCCTCGTGACCTTCCTGGCTCCTGCTCTGCCGAGGCAGAGGGGGATGGAAACATTGATCAGTGTGAGAGGAAGGACAGTCCTAGAGGCTTGGTACCAGGGAGGAATCGGGAGAGCTGGCCCGAGCTGCTCTGAGCCCCGCCAAGAGACTATCATAGCCTTGGGTGATCTGAGCCCTCCCTGCCTGCTCCAGACAAGGGAGCACTAGCCAGACAGATCTACTCTGGGTTCACGGTTCTGTGCATCGGAGAGCAGGGGCTGGATAGGAGCTGGCCTGAGGTCAGAAGGGCCCTTTGTGTTGTGCCTGCTCTTAAACATGTCCCCGTGCCTGAAGGGTTCTTGCCACAACAATCAGTCCCTGGCCTAGAGGGCAAGAGAGGACACAGCAGGAAGGCTGCCCGGCCCACCCGCACCCCCTCCTCACGTGCTGGTGTTGGGGACCTGCTGTACCCAGCCCACTTCCTTGTAGGCAGCGGTCACGTGGCTGTAGATGAGACCACGCAGCTTGGCCCAGGCTTTCTGCGTCTCAGGAGGGAAGTCATTGGCAAACTCTTCAGCGATCACCTCCAGAATGACCCCAGAGAGAATCTGGGGGCAGAGGAAGGAAGGAGGAGTAAACGCCTGGGCACCCTACCTCCCACCGTCCCCAGGATCCCTGCTAGCCTGGACTGGGCTGGGTGATGGTTACTGGGGCCCGTGCTCTCAAGACAGGGAGCCACCTTTCTCTCCTGCTGCCATGCTGCCCTTCCCGTCACAACCCCTCCAGGGGGACAGGCTGGCAGCCAGTGGCCATCTGTGCTATTCGGGGAGCCCTCCCAGAGCCACAGCTGTAGGGAGCTATGGCCCTGGAGGCCTGGGGGCACTGGACATGACATACCTTGAAGTACACAGGCTCCACCTTGTGCTTGAGGGCGTGGGCCTTGCCGACCAGGGCGAGCACAGAGGACACCTTGTCTGGGTCGTGCAGGTTCTCTATGACAGTGTTGAGGGCCCCCATGACCCGGCAGGCATGCTTCCGCAGCTGGGGACTTCTCTCCATCTCCAGGGGGTCCTCCATGTGTCTAAACTGGCTGAAGTACTGCTTGGCTGACGGGAAGTTCACAAAGAACCTGGTAGGAGGAGGGGATGGGCACTGAAGCAGGGGGCTGCCTCTAAGTCCCTCTGGAGTGGTCAAGATGGAGGCGGGGCTGGAGAAGCAGACATGTTCCCACACCAGTCATGGCTGTCATTCTCACACAGAGCTGTCCCTCTGTCCAGGTCCTGCGGGGACCACCTGCTGAACTTGTTGGGGCTGGCAGCCTCTTGTGCCAGGCTGCCAGGTCGCCAGGCCACCGTCTGCCTTGCTCCTTGGGTGCTTTCTGAGCCCACACCCATTGAGGCCTGCTCTGGTCATAGAGAGAGATTCGGGATTCATGGAACAATTGTTTCAGTTTTTAATTAAAGGCTCATCCTGTTGCCTAGAATGGCCCTGAACTCCTGGGCTCAAGCAATCCTCCTGCCCCAGCTCCCCGAGCAGGCCCACTGTCCCCTCCTTTACTTCTTCCGCCTCTGTCCATGGAGCGTTCTTAGGAGAAAGCGAGAGCCCTCCTTGTGAACGAAGTGAGGTGAGTGTATGTTTGTGTGCACGTGTGTTAGTGTGCACACGTGTGTGTGTTTGAGTGTGTGCGTGTGTTGGGGGGGCTGTGCTCATTCAGCCAATGGAGAGACAGACGAGAGAAGCTCCTCTCCCAGCTCGGTCTCTCCTCTCGCAGCAAGTACTGACTGAGCGATCCAACTTAAACAACTGATTTCCACCTCTGTGGTGTGGTTTGTGATTGCTCGTCTGTGAGGTCCTGACTTAGACGTCCCCTGCCTCGGCCTCGGCCTCTCAGCGATGGGACTGGAGGCACGCGCCGCCGCACCCGACCCTTGAAGCAGAATTTGGACGTTCCTAGCGCAGGCCCCTCTCTCGCCTTCTTCCGTGGCATCGCTCCCTAGTTTTACACCCGAGTCAGAAGCCACAGACTTCCTACGCAGGGTCCCCTCCACTTCTCCAGCGCCATGTCTACCCTGACCTGCCCAGACTCCTTTCCATTGCAGCCCGAAGCTGCGCTTACCATTGGCCCGCCTTCCTTTCCACAAAGTGGGGTGCCTGACATTCCCCACGTCAGACCTGCCCCTCCCTGGACACCCAGGCTGGCTGTCCCACTGTGGCCATTAGCGCCACTGGGTAGTCTTCCCTGCTACCCTTTCAGGCCAGACCCCCAAACCATAAGTGGAGGCGGGGCCTCACAAATGCTCTGACCCACCATGGGGTCGGGGGAGGCTAGGGCCCCCCTAGCTGGGACTCAGTGAGAAACTATTTCATTTAATGGTTCTTTGGAAAGTGTGTCAAGTGTCCTGACCCGTGTCCTTGGGTGTCACCACCCTCTGGCTGTCCCTCTGAGGCACCAGAGGAAGCTCACAGCTTGTGGCCCAGGCCTGAGAGTCTGACTTGAGGGAGACAGACACAGAACATCCAGCTGGGCAGCTCTTCCGGGGCTGCAACCGCTTTTGGTGGGGAGGTTCTGACAGCGGCCGGGGTCCCCGTCCGTCTGTGTGGAGAGGAGAAGGGGAGGGACCCGCTCGGGTGCTCGGTGTGGTCTTGGGCAAACGCTTTATGACCTTCTTCCTCTTGTCTGCTACAGTTTGAGGGAAGCTTCGCAGTTGGCTTCTTCAGAGGTGCATGGGTGTGGACCACGGTGGCACTGGGCCTGAGGACACGCAGGCCTTCTCTGGGAAGCTCTGTAATGAGGGATGAGTGAGGAACAGCACCTCGGGGGCCGGGAAGACGAGTTGGTGGGTGGAACCACTCAGCGCGCAAGCCTGGCAAGCAACTTTGATGCCCAGAATGTGTGAAAACCAAAAGGCGGGCGGTCACGGCACACGGGTAACCCCAGCAGTCTTGGCAGAGACAGGGTCCCTCGGACACAGCACAGCGGCAGAACCAGGAGCGAGGACTGAGTCCGGACAGTCGTCCTCTGATTTCTGAGTGCATGCCGTGACACCTGAGCATGCCCCTAACCCCTACACAGAATAATAAACACCCCAGGTTTTGGGGTTTTTCATGACTGGAATAAAAATGATTGTTTTTTGCCTGGTATGCTGTCATCTGCAAGATACCTCTTCAGCTGCTGCAGCCCAGAAGCTGTCGTATCCCCTCCCCAAGGAGGATGCCCCAGGGAGCACTCACTGAGCACTTACTGAGTACTGCTTTGCTTCTCACCTTGTGGACCAGGAGCTGTCTGGCCCCCAACGCAGCCCGAGAGGCAGCAACATCCAGGCTTCAGCGCTGCTGCCGGGCAGGGACTGTCCTGAGCACAGGTGAGTCTGTGCCCAAGCCAGTGGCCCCGGGGGACAGCCTTCCCAGGGAGCAGGGGCTTTGAGCTCTGCTGTCATCCTGGCTTCCTCCTCAGCCTGTGTCTCCTCCCAACCCTCCCTGGCTGGCTTGAGCTGCCAGGGAGAAGCCTCAGCAGCCAGTCTTGGGGAGTTTCTCAGCTCTCAGAGGCATCTGGGCTTCCAAGAGCCTGAAATAGGCTTGTCTGAGTGTGAGGGGGAAGGTGTCAGCGTTACAACCATCAGGGAGGGGGGTGTTCCCTTCTCAGGCTCCTCTCTGACAGGGAGTAGAAGCATGGGGTCCGCCTCAGAGCCTCAGACCCTAAGGCAGCTAGCTCCTCCCCCACTACACCATCTCTGCCAGGAACTCCCGCTGGTGCCAGTCTCCTCCCTGTTCCCTATCCCACAGGCAGAGTGGGTGGTGGGGACAGAGGGGGGGGTGGTCAGAGGGTCTGATCCCATGCATGGTGTCGAGCTTGGGTTTGTGAGCAGGATCTGTGGACGGGTCCTGTGAGGCTGTGAGAAGCTGAGGGGTCTTGCCTTTCCCCTTTCCAGTGCCCAGGCCTGGGGTGGAGAGCAACAGAGGAGTCAGGGGCAGCTGGAGCCATAGGGAGTGTCTGATGGAGTGTTGGCCCAGGTTTGTCAGGTTGGCCCCGGTCAATACGGGTGTGGATTTAGGTGAAGTGTGTGTTGGGAAGGTGGACAGGCCAGATGGGATCGCCATGTTAGATCTTCTTGGACTCACTGTGGGCCTTTGAGCACCCAGTCTATCAGTAATGTCTCCTCCAGCCAGGTCTGGCCCCTTGGGGATCAGGGGGTGTACAGAAGAAGAAAGGGCCCACAGGATGCGGAACAAGTCCTACTCTCAGACCCTATCCTTCCTCACCTCCCCCCCCAATTCCTGGGGAAGCAACTCAGTGACAAATAGCAAGGCCTGCACAGAACGTCTCCAGGTCCTATGGGCCTGGCCTCATTTCCTCTTGGTACCCTACATGTGCGCTGTGGGACTTGGGGTGCGACACACGGCCAGGAACAGCCCTCTGGGGATGCAGACTGGCGCATCTGCGGCTCTGCTCCCCACTGTGTGCGTGTGTGTGGGTGCCCACGCTGCCGATCTGTGTCTCTGAGTGTCTGCAGCTTCAGGACCCCAGGAGCCATCCTCGGTTCCCGCCGCCTG
The DNA here is from genome assembly GCA_026225945.1 of Cricetomys ansorgei. Lineage (NCBI taxonomy): Eukaryota > Metazoa > Chordata > Mammalia > Rodentia > Nesomyidae > Cricetomys > Cricetomys ansorgei. The sequence goes on along the minus strand of JAMJFZ010001895.1, from coordinate 5,163,297 downwards.
GGCAGGATGGCTGGGCCTGAGGACTCTGAAATAGCCGCTCCTTACTCTTCTACGGGGAGTAGAAGTATGGGGAGTACAGGGACCTCCCCCTAACTCCTCCAAAGTGTGGCTGCTCTTTTCCTCGGGAACAGCTTCTGAGTTGGAATCCGGCAGGGAGCTGGGTCGGTCCCAGGCTGGCAGGAGGCAGAGGCAGAGAGGGGGAGAAGAGCAGCCAGGGAAGGGGCTGGGGCTGGGGAACAGACACGCACCACAGCCTTCCCTCCACCCCCAGGCTTCACCCTGCTCTGTTCTAGATCTGACAGTCTCCCCCTGCCAAGAATGGGGGCTGCACCCCTGGGTCCAGCATGTGTGGGAAGAATCTAGATTTGATCTGAAGCTAGAGTCAGGCTCTAGCCCGTGGGGCTTAGGGTAGAGCATCACTTTGGGTGGGGGGTCTTCAGAGATACTGCAGCCAGACATACTTCCTACCTGGCTGGGGGGGTCCAGAGTGGGGGGCCCTGTCTCCTGAAAGCCATCCCTCCAAAAAACCAAAACCAAAACCAATCTCAACCAGGATTGCAGCCGAGGAGCCTGCCGACTTCACTCACCTGTCTCACCTGCAGCTCTTGCTGGCTCACTTTCGGGGGGGCCGAGAGGGGCAGCTGGGCCTCTTGACCTCTAACCCCACCCCCACCCCACCTCTTTGTCGTGGTGTTCTTCCAAAGGGCCGAGCTGGACAGGACGTTCTGTTTCCTCTTTAAATCCTTTCCTGCTTGAACCTCAGTTTCTCTGCCTGTCTCTAAGACGGGGAGCCCCTACCGGTTCCTTCGAGGGGCTGCCGGATGCCCGAGCTAGCGTACATCTTAGTTGGGTCGCTAGGGTCCCTCGCGAGGAAGAGTGCCCGGGATGGGTGAGTTCTGAGGCCAAGCGCCCTCCTGGGTCTAGTTCTGGGGCCCCGCGCCCCGAGCCGGGCGGGAAGCAGCCACGGTTTCCATCACCCCCGGGCGCCCGGCCGCCGCGACCCGGTGTCCAGCCGCGGAGGAGGTGGTGCCGGAGCTCGCACCCCGCCGAGCACGCCTCTGCCCGGGGCCGCTGCCGCCCTCCCTGTCCTGGGCTCCGCCAAGCCGGGAGGACACCTACCTCACCAGGATGGCCACCCCCACGTCCTCGCAGTTGGCATACAGCCGGGCCCACGTCGCCTGCACCGCCTTCCTCTCCGCCTCGGACAGCTCCTCGCTCCGCTCCCGGCGCTCGATCTCCATGTCGCCCGGCACTTTCTCCATGAGCAGCTCCGAGCCCAGCGCGGCTTGGCTCGGCGGCGGGCGCGGGGAGCCGAGGCCGGTGCGTGCGCGGCGGGCGGGCGGGCGGGCGGGGAGGAGGGCGCCGGAGGGAGGGAGCGTGTCTGCGCGCCGGGCGTGTGTGTGTGTGTGTGTGTGTGTGTGTGTGCGCGCGCGCGCGTGCGTGTGTGCAGGGTATATGTGCCGGGGGGCGGGGGGCGGGGGGCAGGGGGCGGGGGACCGCGAGCTGGGGGCGGGGACGTGGTCTGCTGGGGGAAAAAAAATGTTAAAAAAAAAAAAAAAAAAAAAGAATCCGCTCCAAACCTCAGTCGTGTGTCGGAGAGCCAGTTCTGGCAAGGTGAACGCTGGGCGGGATGGGGGCGTCGCGGCCGGCGTCTGCCCGCTGCTCACCCACCCTCCGGCAAGGCCACCGTGGTCCCCGCTGGGAGAGGTAGGTGGGGCCGATGTGCAGAGGGGCTCGGAGGACCTGGGGGAGGGGGCAGCGGCGCTCGGCAGCGCGGGCTGCACCGGAGCGCACCCCAGGCCCGTGCAGGGCTGGGGGCGCGGGGACCTGGCTCTGGACGCGCCGCGTCTGGACCTGTGCGTTTGTGTACCTTTCACGCGGTGGGGGACCCACTCAAAGTCAAACACGCCCAGGCGTCTCCTGCCCGTCTCCTGGTGGACAGAACGAACTTGCAGACCAAGCTGGGCTTCCCCTGTGGCCCCGCTGCTCCTGAGCCTGAGACTAGGCTGAGGCACCATTCTCGGACCCGGGGACCCCAAGTTCTGGCAGGTTTAGGGCTATGGGTAGTCTGTCTTCCCATCTGCCGTTCCTACTGGCTCTCTGAGATTGAACACATGTCCAGACCGGGGAGCCAGAGGCCTGTGCTGTGTCCCGCTTTCCTCCCCACCCGAGCCACCTCATGCGGGCAAGCAGGAAGGACGTCCTGAGTGGCTAATTAATGACAGGCAGATAAGAACCAGACACTGTCCTGAATTCTGGCCCTGGCCTTGGTGAAGTTTCATAGCGAGGCAGTGGGAGCCAGACAGACATCCCCAGTAAGGCACAGGATAGTGGAGACATCTCTCAAGAATTCAACCTGAGAACCAAAAGACAAATCCTTCATCTCGGTAGAAGCACAGGGAGAGGTGAGACTGATGGGTGTGCGTGCGCTGTCTTGAGAGACGCAGTTGCTCGGGTCTGGGCATAGACAGCAGGAACCCTGAGACCTCAGAGGGCCTGTGGTACCTGATACAGACAAGCGAGGTATCTCTGGTTCTCCCAGAGGCTCCATTAGCCTTGCCCCTGCTCAGCACGGGAAGTCCCACCAGCTCTCCTGTTCTGCTTGGGTTCCTGTTGACTTACATCTTTAAAGACGCTTGCTCTAAAGCCTTGCTGACCTGAGTTCTATCCCCCGAACCGACTTGGTGGAAGGGGAGGACTGACTGCTGCAAGTTGTCCTCTGATCTCCACACACATGCATGTGCGTGCACACACACACACACACACAACCTTTCCAGGCCCACCAGGGCTCTGCCTGGAGCTCAGAGTTGGGGCGCCCTATGGGGCTCCTGGGCAGGAAGCATCCATTACCTTCTGTCTTGGTTAGTGAAGGACAGCTGCCCGGGAGGTCCGGGTGGGACGTGCAAATGTTTTCACCTCCTCCAATTGTCACGGTTTACAACACAGGAATATAGTGGTACGGTAGTCCAGTACACAACTGATAAGGTTGTAGTTTATACCTAAATTATGTAAGATAGTTATATAAGATAGAATTTATAGCTCACATCTGTGAGTACACACCTCGACTCTGCCTTTCACTGACAGGGGAAGGGAGCATGATGGGAAAAGTTCAGAGGGTTGTCAGAGGGAGCCAGGTTCTCACACTGCACGCTCTGCTGCTCTGCTCTGCTCTCCGGGCCTTTCTGGTTCCGTCGTCCGTCCCTCTTCCCTTCTCCTCTCCGAGGCCTCTTCTGTGACAGTGCAGCTCCTCTGCCTGCAGCCTTGGTCACTGAAGGGTGCAGCTTTCATGTCCGCAGCACGGCAGAGCTGGTTGCAGGCCCATCCGTCTCCGCACCCGCAGGTTCAGACACCTCACTTTCTTTCTCTCTTGTTGTGGTGGAGATTGAACTTAGGGCCTTGGAATTTGAGGTAAGCACTCGGTCACTGTGCTCTCTCGTCAGCTGCTTTGAGACACTTAGTAGCTTTCCCAGGCTGGCCTCCAACTCTCTCTGTAGCTCAGCCAGGCTTTGAACTTGAGAAGCCCCTTCCCTCCCCAGTGGCTTGCAGGTCCTTGTCACTGGGCCAGGCCCCGGATCCTCTGCGAAGCTTTTCTTGATGCCAGCAACACCGAGTGCTCCTCGGGTGCCGTCAGCACTGTATGCAAGTGACTCCCGGAACTTGATTGCAGGACCTGCCCTCGAGGCGGAGGTTTAGGTAGTACTGGGTCCGCTCAGGGCTGCCATGGGTGTCTTGAAGGAGGTTGGTGTACTCTGCCGCTCGAGGGGAGGTCCTGGGCCTGTGAGTTTAATCTCTTCACAAGGTCAGGTCTGCTGACCCCACTAATCAGCTTGGACCTAATCCACAGCCGGCAGGACCTTCAGGAAAAACAGCAGGGCTTGTGAGAGCTGCCGGGCCACTGAAGGCCCCCTTGCCTGTGGCCTTCTTCTGCAGACTTGGTCTTCGGAGAGGGGGATGGGGCAACTGAGCCATGTGCACCACCCTCTTCCTGCTCAGCTTGGCCATGCTGTGGCGCCGCAGATTTACCAACCGTGTGGAACCGTGAGAAACTGACGGGGCTGTGGACCAGCGTTTCGGGTGGGAGGAACTACTAGGGAGGGCAACAGATGGGCTGGGGGCGAACAATGGCCGCCTGGGCCTCTAGCTGGTCTGGGAGGAGATGTGAAGGACGCCCCGAAAGGGTCACTGTCAGAGCAGGTGGTGCTGGGTTGGAGCAGCCAGCCCATTAGTCCTGTGCTCTGGACTGTAGAAGGGGGGTGGACAGAGGCTGAGCGCTGCCTACAGCTTTTCTTGCTTGCTCTTCCCTTCCAGAGAACCCTGCAGCGTGGATGGGGCAGCTGTGGGCAACAGCTCGGACGCAGACCTTCAGCCCTCGGGCAGGTGAAGGAGAGTCAGGGGTGGGCAATGTGCTGCCAAGGAAAGCACTGGGGTGTGTGTGTGCGTGCGCGCGTGTGTGCACGCAGGTACCGTGTTGTAACCCTCTCCATAGTCACTCCTGTGTGGTGGGCAGGTTAGGTGGGAGAGGGAGTCTTCGCCCCTCTTCTGGACCAATGAGGTGTTGCTCTGCTTCTGCACTGTTAGTGTGGGCAGTCCCCAGGAGGTCCCCAGGAGGAGGAGAGGGGAGCAGAGGGGGAGGCAGGAGCCCCTCTGGGTTGATTTGCTCTCTTGCCCTTGTCCCTTCCTCCCTCCTCCTCCTTCCTCTGTCACCGTTGGGCTCTGCATCTCCGTTGCCTGAACCTCCAGCAGGATTCGCTGTCCAGTCCCCAATAGAAGGCGCAGAAGGAGCATGACATCATCAGCACCGAGTGTCATTGGCTAGGCAGCCCCTGCGGGCAGGACGCTGTCTCCAGTGGCCAGAAAGTTAACTCTTCCCTAGGTTGAAGCCTTGTGGCCTTTGGGGGGACAAAGTTGTGTGTTCTTCTAGACTTTTCCTCCCCTTGCTTACCAGAGTCTTTATGACAATAAGGGGCCTCTCTGTCCTCAAAACACTAAAAAAGTGAACCAGTATCTATTTAGTGTCTGTGTGTGAGACATTATGTGACCGTGGACTCCCTAGGGACACACCTCAAGATCAACTCTCACTCCTAGTGAAGACGGCAAAAAAGACTTCCTGGGGCTCTGAGATTCAGGGCCCACCGGAAGGAGGGTGTCCTCACCAACATGTCCTCAGTGTGGAAGGGCGAACACACGCAGTGACCCCTGAAGCTGGGGTTGGGAAGCGTGGTGGAGCTTACCTGCTGGGCTGGTACGAGCCTGCGCATGTGATGCACAGACCCTGGGTTCTTTATGCTTCCCTAGACCTTTTTTTTCTCTCTCCCTCTTTTATTTATTTTATTTTATTTTGTTTGTTTGTTTTGAGACAGGATCTCACTACTTTGCCCTGGTTTGTTGGCCTGGAACTTGCTATGTAGACCGGGCTGGCTTCAAACTCTCAGAGATACACCTGCCTCTGCCTTTCGAGTGCTGGGATTAAAGGCGTGTGTTAGCACTCCCAGCTCCCAAACCTTTCTTAGGCAATAATTCTCAACAACCTTAGGCTGCATAGGATAAGGTGGCTTGTTTATAATCACATGATTTTGGATGAGAAGACTGAGCAACAGGAAGATTTGAATGGGGGACCATCTGACTTCCAAGAAGCTGTCTTGCCTGCTTAAAAAAAAAAAAAAAAAAGGACCTAGATTCCCTTGTGGGAGAGAAAAGGCCAAATCTGAGGACCATCTGGCTAGGCCTGGTCTGATAGGCCTGGCCAGAAGGAAGCAGTTACCTCTTAACTCCTTGGCACCCAGTCTCACAACAAAGAACCAGTCACCGATGGAGCTGCCATCGGGCTGGCTGGGGTTGCACAGGGGTAATGGCTGAGGGTGGAAGTAGGGGAAGAAGGAAAGCCCCAAACATGACAAGTTCAACCGTCCTTCTCTGACTCCAGTGTTTCCCTCTGTTCAGGGAGAAAGGACCTGTGAAGTAGGCTCCTTGCGTCAGACCCTCCGGCCCAGACAGGTAACTGCAAGACCAGGAGCCCGGCGGGGGGGCAGGGGGGAGAGCAGAGGACCGAGGGCAGGGCTGAGGTCCAGCCACGCAGTCTTTAGCGCTCGTGGTCACTGGTGAAGATTGAGTTTGCTACTTGTGCCTCAGGTCACGGGGCACAGGCTGGTATGAGGAGAACCGAGGGTCCTGAGCATGTTTTCTAGGCTCTGGGGTGGTAGCTAAGCACTGTCCTCAGGGCGATGCTGCAGACTTCTGAGGGAGAGGCAGGTCTGGGATGGGCTACCCTGAAACACACATCCCACCTCTGGGCATGTTTCGGCTTCCTGTTCTAGCTGGAGTCGCTGTTCACCCGGTATCCCAGGAGGGTGCTGTGGGGCTGGAAGCATCACCTGGAGGGAGGACCGGAGAAGCAGCCATGCGGAAGGTAGGCTCTTTCGCCTCGGCCCCCATGTCTGCTCCTAGGCAGGCATGACTACGGGGCTCTTGAGCAAGGCTAGCAGGAAGAACACGGATGCCCCTGCTTCCTGGGCTCCCATCCCTGAGTCCCTGCTCTGAGGGACTGCCAAGCTGGAGAAGGCAAGAGAGAGGGACTTCCCAGCGTCCTCCAGGTTAACTGTAGGGAACCCCAGCATCCCAGGTGAGGACCAGATGCAAGCAGAGAGCGACTCCAGACCGTGGGAAGGATAAATGATAGCATGGGCTTAGTTATCAAAGGCTCTTCAACTCATTCTCTAATCCAACCCTGACCATAATCCACAAACGGTAGCCCTGGTGTCCACAGTACACAGGTGAGGAGACACAGAGAGGCCTCTTGCTACCAGGCTATTAGGTGGCAAATCCCAGCTCACCCCCCTACTCAACTTTGCGGCTGCTTGGTGAAAGGGGGTTCTATTAGCCTGAGCATCTGCCAGCTCAGGAGCTGTTCTGTTAAAGCCTGTGGTCTAGGGCTGGGTTGTATCGCTTTGCTATAGTGATGCTCACTCCGGTGGCATCTGCCTCTCTTCAGTCCCCAGAACTCACCCTGCCGTTGGCTGCACTCCTGAAATTATCATAAGAAAGGCCAGCTGGATCTGTGGCACGTCTGCCCGAAGCCGATCAGAGCAGACACCAGCTTGTGCTCTGAATGTGCTTTGTGTCTGTGTGTGCTTTAAGTGGGTTGCAGCTTGCGCGAAGGGACAAGCTTGGCACCTGTTTTTATCAGTGTGCTGACTGCTCGGTAACTCGGCGGCTGCCTCCCGTGCCCCTCAGCTGCTCTGCCGTTTTTCTCCTCACTGTCCCGCCTGATCTAGAGCAGGGATAAAAGCACATTTCCGCTCCTGCTCCCAGACCCAGGCTCACCCGGCAGGCAGCTGCTCCCGACTGTCTGGGAGCCATTCATCTTCAAAGGCACCCCCACCTGTGCATCTCTCTTCCCCGTCCAGCTCCCCGCTGCCAGCCCAGCAGCAATGCCTCTGTCTGGGCAGCCTCTGCCCTTGACTCTCAGGTGGCAGAAGACAGTCCTCTAGACAGCAGGACCCCAGAGCTGTTCCACTTCAGTGGAGGGAGGGAAAGGGTGAGGGACCCACTGTTGAGGGAGCTACCTACTGGGAGGGGTGGCTGGTACTGCAGGAGCCTGGCTCGGGCGGGCGTGTACATAGGAAGTTCGTGCAACCTGCTGGAGCAGTACAGGGAGGGGTGTGTGTGTGTGTGTGTGTGTGTGTGATACGAGGGGAAGAACCTGCTGCTGAGTGCCCACCTGACTCAGCTCCCGGGAGGTGTGAGGTCCCAGTGACAGGACTGACAGGCTGACGGCCTGGGGACCCGCCTGTGGTCTGTGTCCTCTGTTCTCTAATGTATTCACCGTGTTCCTGTCACATCATCCTTGTCTCTGCCCTCTGCCATTTCCAAGTTGCCTGCCTCCTTCTAATGATCCAAGAAGCTGTGAGGCCAAGGTCACAGAGTGGTACCAGGGCTGGCTCCCAGCCCAGACCCACTTCCCACAGGACAGCACCTCTCTGCAGCACTGTCTGTGAACCTCCCCTAAGGGTCTGTTCCAGATGAAGGGCAGGGGCTTGCTGGCAGTAGGGGGGGGTGTGTGACTCCCTGGGGCCTGGCAGCTGGGGTGCCATGTGGGCTGGGAGGGAGGGGCCTCACCCCCAGGGAGCAGGCTGGCTTTGGTGGGAGCAGACTGTGTTTACACCCTCCCCGCACACTCTGCCCACGCTCTCGGCTTATTCCCAGGGCCTCTCCCACCCCGGGCTCTCTGTGCAATCTGCACATTTGCAGCTCTTGCTACAGAGAGTCCCTTCCCTCAGCCCGGAATGCCTCTACGGGAGGCTCCCACCACTCAGGTCAAGTGTGAAGGGGTGTCAGTTCCTGTCGTGGACAGACGCTGTTCTCACAGAGGCTAAGTCCCTTCCTTCCCTGTTTCCTTAGAAGTAGCTGCAGTTTGGAAATAGGCAAAGGAAGTTCAGGTGCTTGGTAGACAGGAAGCTAAGGACAGCGGGAGAGACAGCTGAGGCGAAGAGCTGGGTAGCTGCCGGTGCAGGGTGCTGGTTCTGATGGGGTAATAGTCAGGGGGCCAAAGGGCAAAGGGGCTGGAGCCAGGGCCTGTGGATCTGCTGCCAGTTCCTTCCTCTGTGACTCTGGGTGGGTTACAGCATGTCTCTGTGACTCTGTGCCTCCATTTCCTATGAGACGGAGTTGGATGCTGTGAGGTAGATGATGCGTGCAGTGCTCAGCACAGTAGCGAGTGTTGCAGGCCTGCCAGTCTGTGGATGTGAGTACTGTCCAGCTGTCGCATTCCTCTCTCCACCACCACAGCTGGGTGACGGGCAAATGAGAAGATGCGGGGGGGGGGGGGGGCGGGGAGGGAGAGGGGTGGGTGAGAACACCATCAGGGCGCTCTGTGTGCAGAAGGCTCTCTCAGCCTAGACACCTGCCTGTGACAGGCTTTGCAGGCTGCCCTGGTGTGCCCCCCATGCTAATCTCTCTGCCGGTGAGAGCCTGAGTGACAGGGGGAAGGCTGCTCTGGGCTGCAGGGTGGCCAAGGGCAGCAGCCCAAGCAGGGCAGTCCTGTCTGCTGCTTCTGTGGCTGACACTAGGCGGGCTGCCAGTCTCTCCCGGGGATTCGTGACCAGAGAAGGGGTGAGGTGATGCGGAAGGGGCAAGGCAGTGTCTTTAGCAGCTTCAGCAAGAGCAGACAGAGCACTTCACTTTTCTGACCCCATGGGCAGCTGGTGCTCTCTGCAGGGGCTTCACTGTTGGGGAGAAGCTGAGCCTTGAGCTGGAGGGCAGTGCTGTTTGTGTGCCAGAAAATAAGGAGGACGGCACAGTGGCCATGCTGCGGCTTACAGTAACAGGACGCTAACGACACCAATAATACTGTTAATAATGGCTAGCAAGGATCAAACACTTATTATATTATGTGCTAGGCACTGTGCCAGCGCCTTAGTATACGCACGGTCTCATTGATGAGGCAGGAACTGTTGTCACCCTCATTTACTCAACAAGGAAAGTGAAGTTCACAGAATTTGTTCAAGGTCACAGCTGGCGGCGATGCCAGATCCTGTGTCTGGGACTCTGATGCCAAAGCTATGAGAGAGGTCTTGAGTCTGGAGATGGGGACTGTGAAGGAATCCAGGGTGTGACCTACCTAGAAGGACACAAGGCCTGGAGCTCTGGACCTGCGTGCTAAGTCTGTCTGTGCAGGTGGGCCCGGGTTTCTGGGTGATTCCTCCTGTTTTCTCTTCAGGCCTATGTCAGTCAAAGGCAGGCCAGACCCTGGGATCTGAGAGGCTAGTCCTTGCTTGCCAGCTGAGGAGAGGAAGGAGAACCTGTCTCCTCAGGATCCATAGGTGCCCTGGAGCAGGGAGTGGGGGCCCAGGGTGACAGATGGCAGGGCCATCCCTCACAGTTGCTGTCGCTTGTCACTTGTCTCCTTCACCTAGGGCCAGGACCCTAGGGAGAGGGTGACAGGCAGCAGCCCAGCTGCAGAGGAGGGCTGGGGAAGGGGACAGTGTGGTTTGTTTGCGTGGAAGGGGGATGGTGTGGGACACGGACCGGGAGAAGGTGGCTTCAAGGATCCTCAGACTCTCTGTGTGATACATATGTGCTCCTGGTTGGGGTTAAGACCAAAGGGTGGCTACGAAAATTCAAACGAACACTAAGGGTTTAATGACAGACGCTGAGCGTATGAGCCAGCATCAAGGTGCTAGTCTTGTTCCCATGTCAACACACACACACACACACACACACACACACACACAATCACATGCACAGGCAAAAAAACCCACATGAATTAAGCACCAAAGATGTCAAATGTATTCATCCTACGGTTTATTTGCAAGCATGCAATGGGAGGCCATGATGCACAAACAGCAAGAGCTGCTGGGAGTGACTGTTGCAGCCACGTTAGGGATTTCCCTGCTCTGTTGCTTAGGGCCATGGGAGATCCTGTGGAGGAAGCCTGGTTCTGCTAGCTCAGCTCTGCCGACTCAAATGACTCCTTGTTCTCCAGACCTCAGTTTCCCCACTCGGCGAGCGTGTTAAATCTGCATGGCCTGGTGCTGCGATGTGAAGAACTAACGGCCTCCTCAGGAAACGAGCTGTCGAGAAAAATGAAGTGAGCAGCTGGTCTCCAGGGACCCCACAGATTACCCCGCTGAAAGAGACTATGATGGACAGCGTCCGGAGGCGCTGAGGAGACGTGCCCTCATGACGGACACTTATGCGGTGCCTGTACGCCACAATACACAAACGGGTCAGAGCACCCGTCACAGCCACGCAGAGACTGGACAAGATGTAAGAAACGGGCTGACAGCGGTGACACAAGGCAGTGACCCTGTGACGGCTCGGCCTCTGCTCAGGGACAGTCCCTTGTCTGGGGCTCAGGGAAAGGAAACCAGGACAGCAGAGGAGACAGCATGACGTTCATGGTGACACACAGAAACAGAAGCGGCGATGACAATTCAACAGGGTACAGAAAACACGAAAGAAAAAACCTGCACTGAACAACAGCAGGCTCTCACAGTGTCAAAGACTCAGAGGGAACACAAGCCAAGACAAATGGTGGGTGTGTGCTTCACTGGCGGGGGCTGGACTAGCATGTGCAAAGCCCTGGCTTCAGCCCGCAGCACCACACACACCTAACAGATCCCCAACACGCTGGGCATTATGGTGCACGCCTTTCCTTCCGGCACTTGGAGGCAGACAGGTGGATCCCTGTGAGTCTGAGGCCAGCCCAGTCTACATAGTGAGACCCTGTCTCAAAAGCAAAACATATCTGAGAAAGACTTGTATCTAGAATAGAGATGGCTCAGAGGTAAAGAGCACTTGCTCTCTCGCGAGGACCAGGTTCCAGTCCCAGCACCTAACTCCGGTTTCACGGGGTCCGATGCCCTCTTCTGGACTTGGAAGGTTCCCACATGTTACAGTGCACATAAGCTCACGCAGGCACAACACACACACATATAAAAGTAAAGAAACAAGTTGACTTAAAAAGTAGAATGAGGAACTTTAACAATTCAGGGGCTGGAGAACTGGCTCAGGAATTATGAGCTGCTCTTCCGGGAGATCAGAGCTCTGTTCCCAGTACCCACAGCTCACAGCTACCTGCACCTCCAGTGCCAGCGGATCTAACTCCTCTTCTGGCTCTGGGCCCTGAACTAATATGAACATGCTCACCCCCATATGCACACAGAAGCAGTATTTCTAAGAGAATTTAAAAACAACAGCAGCAACAACTGAAGCAGGCTGCTGGAGACACACACCTTTGATCTCGCACCTGGGAGGCAGAGGCAGGTAGAGTCCTGACAGTTTGAAGACAGCCTGGTCTACGTAGCAAGTTCTAGGTCAAGCAGGGTAACATAGTGACATAGTGAGACCCTGTCTTGAAAAACCAAAAAAAAAAAATCAACCTCACAACCACTTTTTACAATTCAACAATTAGTACAATTTTTAAAATGGGGGAAGGGAAGGTTTTAATAACCTCTCTGCCAAAAAATGCGCATATGGCCAATAAGCTGGAGACCAGCAGCGTGGTGAGGCGCCACTCACTGCATACCTATCGTGAGGAGTGCATATAGGGTATCTGAAATCCTACAGCGTGACCACTTGGGAGATTAGTGCGGGAGGGTCTTACAAAGTAATTCAAGAACGGTTAAAACTTACGTCCACCAAAAGATTTTACAAAAGTGCTGACGGCAAGTAATAGCTAGTAATAGCTCCACACTGAAAATAACCCAGATGTCTATTCAAGAGGCGCTGAAGGGTAAACTGAGGTATGTTTGCACAGTGGAATAATACTCAAAAGGGAAATGAGATATTTAGACAGGGACAACACAGGAAACTTAGGAAAGCAGACGAAGAAGAAGACCTCATCTGTGATCATCTTTATGAAACGCTAAGACTAGACCAGATTAATTGACACTGAGAGAATGCAGAGCAGTGGCCGACTCAGGCCAGGGCTGCATGTCGGGACTGATTGAGAAAAAATTAAAAGAGGCACCTGGGCGCTCAGGGTGGCAAAAAAGTGTTTTGAATCTTGATTGGGATTGTGCTTACATGCATGTGTTTGTTTACTGGACCCTAACAGTACATTTTGAACATATTTTATTCCGTGTATTTTATACCTCAATAAAGATGGCTTACAGAGTTAAAAGCAAAACAAGAATGAAGACCCAATCATTATTTGCTCACAGTCCAGCAAAAAAGCAAGATATGAATGCAAATATAACACAGGCCTCTGATCCAGATACCAGAGAAGCTGATTACAAGTTCAAAGCCAGACTGTGCAATTTTAGTGAGATCCCATCCCCCGACCCAAGAAAGGTAAAAAAAGGGGAGGGCACTTGCCTTGCATGCATAAGCCCTGGGTTCAGTGCCTGAAGTGAGGGGAGGGAGGGAGGGACTTATGATGAAAAGTGGGGGGCGGGGGGAGATGCTCAACAGTTAACAGGATGCTGCTCCTGCAGAGGATCCAGGTTCAGTTTCCAGCGCCCACAGCAGGTGGTTCCCAACCACCTGCAACTCCTGCTCAGGGATCTGATCTACCGCCTCCATAGGCACCTGCACTCACGGTGCACACAAACTCAAGGGGTGCGCACACATGCACACACATAAAAGATGATGAGTGTTAGAAGAGACTGAAGTACCAAGAGCTCCCATCTGTGGCAGACTTATTTTGTGCCAGGCACTATGTAAGTGCTTTGGATATACAGTCTTAAAAGGATCCTGAGATTCATATCCTCCTCCTCTCCTCCTCCTCCTCTCCCTCCCCCTCCAGTATTGTAAAGATGAAGATAGGAGGGAAGCCTTGGATCCCAGCACTTGCGAGGGGGAGGCAGGCAGATCTGTGTGTGGTCTACAGGTCTACAGTGGTCTAGTTCTGTGGTCTGCAGAGTGAGTTCTGGGACAGCCAGGGAAACGAAGTGAGACCTTGTCTCAAAAACAAAACAAAAACAACAACAGAAAGAGACGAGGACAGACAGGTGAAGTAGTCTGTCTAAGGGTATTTAGCTAGGATCCATTGAGCTGGGATCTTCCTCCAGGCTGGTCTGATGGAGGTGAAGGTGTCACGAGGAAAAGCTGGGGGACTGCTGCTGCAGAACTGCAAGAGGAGGGGTTTCCTAGCAGAGGAGAGGATGAGAGGCCGTGAAGTCAAGCAAAGGGACACGCACCACCACAAAGTTTACGCAACACAGAGAAGGCAGGATTTCCGGGAATGGCAGACATGTCCAGGAAACAGCATATGAGGTCCAGGCAATATTACATATCCTTCAAATTTATTTTTAAAAATTGTTTTTAAGGAACAAATTTATTAGAGGAAATGGCTTTGTAGATAAGGTGAGTGAAGGCATGGCTTTTCTTCCTGTGTTTTGGTTTTTAATTTGTTGAGGCAGAATCTCATTGTGTGGCTCTGTGTGACCTAGAACTCACAGAGACCCACCTGCCTCTGCCTCCTGAGTGCTGGGGTTAAAGGCGTGCGCCGTGCCCAGACTCTTCCAGGGGATTCTCTATGAAGGTATGAGAAATGTCACTACCATTGAGGATGAGTAGGACTCTCAACAGAACCCCCAACTTGAAATGACTTAAACCAGTGGTTCTCAACCTTCCTAATGCTGTGACCCTCTAAAAGAGTTTCTCACATTGTGCTGACCCCCAACCATAGAATTATTTTTGTTGCTACTTCATAACTGTAATTTTGCTACTGGTGTGAGTTGTACTGTAAATATCTGATATGCAGATGGTCTTTGGTGATCCCCTGTGAAAGGGTCCTTCAACCCAAAGTGGGTCGAGACCCATAGGTTGAGAAACACGGACAATGGCATTTCTTTCTTGCATCTCACATTGCGGGTTTCGCTGAAACGTTTAAGGCATGTCCTAGATAAGCAGCAAACTGACACCGTGTCTCTAAACCGACAAAGATGAGCGCCAAGGCTGTCAGGGCTGGCTATCTCGGCAGCTCAAGGACTCCTTTCTTCTTTCCAACCCATCTTCAGAGGCACTTGGCTCTTGCCTTGAAGGAAGCCTCACAGACTCCAGATGGCTACAGCAAGCCCAGGCACCACTTCTCCACAGTCCCAGAGCCAGAAGAGGAGCTGCTGTTTTTAAGGCAAGAAGAATTCCCCATACTTGGCTTGAATCATACTGTAGACAAGATAGAGGAAGAGCAGCTGCCAGGCCGGCCACCAACATGCCTGCCTGCAGACAGACGTACTTCCTGTGAAATCACTGGCGCAGTGGCTAAAAGTGTAAGCAGCCAGCTGCTTGGAGGTACCACCAGCCCCTTCATGATCTTATTAATAAAATCAAAGATTCCCTTTGGAATTAAGAAGGAAACTTCAATATTGTAAAGACTGCTTTCTTATTATGGGTTTCAGACACCATGTCTTTCTTAAATCCTGTTCGTGACTGCCTCGATGCAGCAAGCCAGACGGTTAGATTTTCCCTGTGCACTCTGAGGTTGGGTCTCTCACAGCTCTGGGATGATATTCAGCTTGTCCATTTCTGACACTTAGCACTGGACTGCAGTTCTTTACACGACAATAGTGATCTGCACGTCTTGCAGAATGGCTAGCTATAGGGTTCTACTGTGCGCAAGAATCAGATGCGCTAGATCTTAGCAATGAGTGCAAATGAGATCACAGTAATGTTAACACTCCATTCTGAGCAGCTCTGTCCTTGGCTGCTCATTCAGGAATTCTGATGCAGTCTTTGAAGCTCCTCCAGTTATTTCTGGATTGCCTACACAGTTGTGCTTCATGTGTGCTCAGGCACAAGGCCTCTTGGAGTTTGCTCCAGCCTCTTGGCCACTGCCCAGCTGCTGGTGGCATCCCCATTGGTTGTGTGCCTGCAGCTGTTCCACAATCCACGACTGAGCTGTGCAGGAGAAACTGTGCCTTCAGGTGTGAAATCCACTCAGAGACCTACGTGCAGAGCTCGGAGCTAGGAATAGAGGCCCTTACTGCACACGGGGTGACAATTAACCTGGGGCCCTGAGACAGCACCGCTGGGGCCCTGAGACCACCCCTGGGCCCCGAGACAGCATTGTTGGGGCCCCGAGACAGCACCACTGGGGCCCCGAGACAACCCTGTTAGATCCCAAAGCCTCACAGTCTTCCAGGAATTGGCTCCTACAAGTTCATCCTCACTCTGCCACCATGTGGCTCAAAACAATGAAGCAGGTGCTTAGGATCTTATGGCCACATTTTTATCAGTCTCCAACCATCTCAGGAAATGTGCAGCTGGGGAGACGGTTCAGTAACGTGCTTGCTGCACAAACAGGGACATGAGCCCGGATCCCCAGCACTTTCGTAAGAAGCTGGGTACAGGGGCTGGAGAAATGGCCCAGTGGTTAAGAGCATCTGTTCTTCCAGAGGACCCAAGTTCTACTCTCAGAAACCAAGAGGCACTTCACAACTGTAACTCCAGTTCCAGGGGTAATCTGACATCCTCTCTGGCCTCCGTGGGCACCAGGCACACACGTGGTACACAGACGTTCATGCAAGCAACACGCCCTCCCCCCGCCGCACATGTATATATATAAACAAAACGGAAGAAGCTTTGTGCGGTGGCACCTGCCCGTGACCCCAGCTCTGGGGAAGTGGCGACAGGGATCCCTGGAGCTCCCTGGCCAGTCAGTCTTGCCAAATCCACAACAAGCTCTAGGTTTAGTGAGACTTTGCCTCAAAAAATAAGTGGAGAGTGATTGAGAAAGACAGAGTTGATCTCTGGCCTCCACATTCATGCGCCCACATACTCACGCATGGGCACCCGCACACATACCCGCACACATACCCACACACGTGTTCCCTTGCCTCTAAAAGGAAAGTCCTAACGTATCAGATTAACACACCCATGGTACAGAGCATAAACTCCACAGGCTGAGGTCCAACCAAGTCTGCCAGACACTAGTGTGACTTTAAACAGTCTCGCAATGCCTGTTTCTTCACCTGTCAAATGGAATAACGAATGTGCCTCACAGACCTCGAGGATGAAAGGACCCAAGGCAAAAACGGCCGCGCCTCGTAAATGCCGCAAAGTATTAATTTCCGTTATTATCTTGCCTGCAGACGAGTTTCACAAACAGCTTTGGGCAAATTCTTTAGAATTCCCTGTGCGAGTCCCAAACCAAAGAACTTCGTGCGCTGTGAGAAAAACACATTCTTCCTTTCAGCAAACAAAATGATCTGTCACCGGGGGTGAGACAGACAAATTCGAGGGGCCTGAGTTCTTGCTGAATAAATTAATGATTATTCCCTCGGAACGTTCTGTGAGCAGACGCAGCCAAACACTAAACCCGGCACGGGAGAGGAGAAAATATTAGCAGACACGCCCCTGTTCTTGAAGCGCTCACAATCAAATTAAAGGAGATGAAAACACGCAAACATGGTCGTTAAGAATCTGTCTCAGCGGCAGATTTCCACATTAGGAAAGCGACCCAGACTACACGCTACAGAGCCCTATTCGAGGAGAGGGCGGGGGTTCTCAACACCAGGCTCCTTCCTGGCCCTGCAAATTGAAACTCGTGTCTAAGTAGGTGTGCGTTCTGGCTCTTGCCTTGCCATTTTGCCCGATTTAAAAATGAAGCCAACACAGCGTCTGAAAAACGGCTCTCCAAACGAGGAGGCCGGATGGAAAGGCATGGGGGATTTCGGGGACAGCAGCAGGCCGACGGGAGGCCCGAGGACGCCGGAGCCACCGCCGGCCGCTTCGGGCCCTTCCCTCTTCTCCGCGACTCTCCGCGGCCGGCCGCCTTCACGAGGGGGAGCACGCGACCCCCCACGCCACCCCTCGGGGCTCGGGACTCCCGGAACCGCCACCCCCGGACTTCCCTCGTGCGGAGCGGAGCGAGAGCGCGGGAAACCCGGAGGTCTCCTAGCAACCGTCAGAGACGCAGCGCCGCGGAGCTAGCCGCAGCTCTCTCGAGCCCGTTCCCACACCCGGCTCTGCCCTTCCTTCTCCCGATCCTCACCCTAACCCTATGTTAAAACGATCTCCATCTTATCCTGACTGGCCCTGAAATGCCTCCCAGCACCGAGCCGCCGCGGCCACTCGGACCCGGTGACCATGGAGGAGGAGGAGGCGTGGAACTGGGGCTCTCCGAGAAGGGCTTCATTAACGACCCAAGCCAAGCGACGCCTCTGCACCCCGGGTAAAACCCGCGGGGCTGCTCCTAACGAGCCTCAGTTTCCTCATCGGTCCCCAGCCTCAGTCAGGGACCTGCGAGGTTCTCCGCAGACCAAGCTTCCCGCCTCCGGCCCGCTGCTGCCCCTGCTGGCGGCCACCATCTTACCCCTTCTCCTCGCTCACGCTGAGGCGAGCCGGCCGGCAAGGGTCGGTTGAGAACTACATTTCCCATCAGGCTGTTCTCGACATCGCGAGAGTTCCGGCGACACTTGGCGGGAGGAAGAAGGCGCGCAGGCGCGCTCTCGTTCTTTCCGAGGTCGGCCGCGTGTGGGTGAGTTATGGCCGCTGCGCTTCTTGGTGCGCTCATCGCAAAGCCCCAGGCTTTGGGTGTTGGTAAGACGCGAGATGACGATGGGGTTTTCTTCCGCGTGCCGTCGACATGCTCGGCCTCTTCTTCAGAGGCGAAGTGGCGACGATAAGCCCTGCTCTCCTACCACAGGCGGAGGAGGCCTGCGAGTCCGGGTAAGGAAATGCTTTCCGGACTGCGAGGGGTTTTATGTGGACGGGTTGAAGCCGTTCGGGGCTTCGAACTCCCGTCTCAGGGGTCCGGCCCGCGCAGCGCCCTGTGCCTCCCAGCCAGCCCTGTGCGCCCCATGCTGGCCCCAGGCCTCGGGCCCTTATTCTCTAAAGGCTGCCGCTGAAGGCGCACAGTTTTAACACGGCGTATTTTCTCCTTCCCCGAAGGCACCTCCGAGAAGCTAAGCTGCCGTTTCCATCTCAGAGGTAATGGCTGGATCCCTGAGAATAAACGGACCCGATGTGGTCACCAGAGAGGAGGAGGAGATAGATGGCGGGCATCTGCCTCATGCTCAGTTCTGGAGTTCGGCTGTAAGAATGCCTGTTGGTCCCTGAGCCCACCTCGGTAAGAGTTCTACCCAGAGTCTGTACCGGTGTCATTCGGAACCAGCAAGTGTCACTCCCGAAATCAACATGGGTACCAGACCCGGAATGTACAGGGGTGAAAGGGTGAGAGAGACTGGGGAGTGAGTTTGGGTTGGCCGGGCTTAGGGAGGTGATTGTTGGTTGAGCCGAGGATGATTTGAAGTTATCCCTGTCTGAAATGGCATCTCTCGTGAAGAGTTGTGGTTCACTGAGGCTCAGCTTGTCCATACCTGCTTGAGAACCAACTCCTTGAGGTTGCTTCTGTTGGGGTGAAATGTGTTGGCTTTATTACTTGTAGGGTGGAGGTGTCGGCTCCTGAAGACATCATCGGAAGATCCGGAGCGGAAGGATCTTAATGGGATTGTGTGTGTGGTAAGAGCTGCTGCATAGACTTGCAGGGTTGTTGCTGCGTGGAAGAACTGGTCTTTTAGATTTGGGGTTGCAGGATTGAGGTTGTACAGATGAGGCAGGAAAGGCCGATGTTTCTGCTCCCCTATGTGATTAGTGCTCTCATAAGCTGTATTATTCCCACTCTGCTGCCAAGTAAACTGAGGCTTAGGGGATTCTACTCAAAACTGCATAAGCAGCTATTGGCTTCCAGAGGATATCTAACCAATGCTGGACTAATATCCTTCAAGGCACAGGATAGCCATTATAAGGACTTAACCCAAAATGTCAGTAGAGCTAAGGTTGAGAAATCCCTAGAAACTGCCTTTCATACAGTTCTTTTAATTTTAGTTTTGGTGGTGGTGGTACAGAAGGAACCTAACCTTAAGCCTCGTGCAGCACACTTAATTATTTCTTTTGTGTGTGTTTGTCAGTCGGGATAACTGAGTTTGTTCTCTTCCCTCGCCTGCTGAGCCTTCCTACTGGCCCAGAAATCATGTTTTAGGTTAAAGATTTGGGCCTGCTTACCTCATAGTGGCACAGAGCCTTGTGTCTCTGTAAAGCAGAATTAGTGGTTTCCAAAGCTAGGTGTATCTCGGATACCTAAAGTGTTGAACACATTTCTTGGGTCCACCTCTGCCTGTGGGTAGGAGTGGTTCTGGGATGGAATCAAGAATCTTTTGGGTAGTGTGAGATCAGGTATGTAGAGACAGTTCAGTGATCTGTTCTACTTTGAGTTTAGGGAGTGTCTTACAGCAAGATTAGAGTGTTAGCTATGTTTAAGTGATTCTTGGGGTAGATTTCTCTAGTCCTCAGTTACAAAGAACTGAAAATCACATGCCTGTGGTCTTTGCTCTTGAATGTGTAGGTGGGGGTAGGAGAAACTGCTTTCTGTAATGTCATCTCTTGGTAGCAGGTGTGATAGATGGTCAGCCTTCAGTAGCCAGCTGAAGTGGTGGGTGACCTATGCCATCTCATTTTGTTGATAGGCTAGAAGGGCTTGCCAGAGACTCTGGCTCAGCTATAGACACACTCCTGGGAGTGACCTTTCCACCCACTAGAGTCCTACCATGCAGCCTGGTAGACTTAAAGTTTGCTATGTGGCACAGATTGGGTTCAGACACAATTCTGCCTTGGTTTCTTTGATGTTAGTGACTGTCTTAAGAGGACAGGAGTGGCTAGAGAAATGGCTTGGGGTTAGGAGCACCTGCTGCTCTTTCAGAGGACCAGGGTGCAGTCCTACCACGCACTCTAGATAGCCCTATTGCCTGTGACTCCAATTCTAGAGGATCCGATGAACCAGGCACACACAGGGTGCACATATGTATATGCAGTCAAAATACAAAGATAGAGAAGTCTTTTTAAAAAATTCTCATGCACAAAGGCAGGCAGTGCTGTGGGAGCTGAGTCCATGATGATGTAAAGTTATCCCTGTCTGAAGGTCAAGAGGCCTTTCTCTGTGGAATGTGGATATCTGAAACTCAGCTTCCTAGGCTTGCCAGGCAGACTCTAGGCGTGATCTTCAAGAGAGTTGCTTTTGAGTGACCTTGTGTGTGTTTCCTTATCACCAGGTGCAGACTGAGCCTTGGTTTCCAGGCCTAAAGGGTTGCTGTAGCAGCCACACCAGTAACCATCCTGCGCCTGGACTCAGAATACAATAACTGGTACTTGTAAGCAGAAGAGCTTCTGTGCACAGCTGGGTAGGGAGCATCAGTACTTTTGATCCCCCTGTTCCTGCTGAGGGCTGCAGGGAGATTTCACCATGGGTTGTTCCCCCCCCCCCCCCCCCCGCCTTTGCCCGGTTATGCAGGGTAAAGCTGCTCCCTTGTAACAAAATGAAGCAATTGCTCTCTCTGTAAACTCTTCACCTACTCCTTGATATAGGGTCTTACTGGATAACCCTAGCTGGCTGGGGACTTGCTTTTGCCTTTCAAGTGCTGGGATTAGGGGTGCATCACCATAATTCTTGGTAATTTTTATGTTCCCATTTTGTATGTGTTCAATAAACTCCATAAGCCTATGATGGCTAGTTATCCCTGTCTGAATATTTCAACTGAGGGAAAATAATCTATTCTGAGGCTTAGGGGTGTGGTTCCATGCTTGAAGAAATTCGAGCTTTATAAGGGATCAGGTTGAGTGAACTCCATAGCGAGCTTGTGCCCTGCTGAGACCTGGTGTGGTGTATCAGCCTTCCAAAAACTGGTTACCCTGCTAATCCTCTCCCTTGAGTGATGACTGAGTTAACAGAAATGGGCGAGTCGCCAGGACCCATTAGCTGCTCCTATTGTGCAGTGAAAGGGTGCTTGTCACATATTTCTAGAAGTGAATGTGCTCTTTTGACGGGGACAGGAATGTAAGACTCGTGCCAGCCCGTGGCCATGAGAACACTTAATGACTCTGTCCTTGCCTCTGCAGCAGTCCTGACATTTGGGAGGGAAGGTGCCATGACCCTGGCAGCCTCCACAGAACAGCTTGGTCTGAATGTCATGGCTGCATGATGGGCAAAAGAGGAGCAAGAAAGAACTAAGTGGGGTGGTCCCTGTCTTGTTAGTTCCTGTCTCAGTGGCCAGCTTGAAGTGTGCGCGGTTGTCCTTTTCTGTGGAAACTGGGGTGTGTACAGGCTTTTTATACTTAGGCCGCATTTTGTTTCATGGCTAAAGTAGCTGCATTTGGGGAGAGATTGCTGAGTCCTGCTGCCCACAGCCTGCAGAAAAGCAGAGTGAAGGCACAGGTCTGCTCAGCTTCGCTCCTGAATGCACTCAGGTTTATGTTCAGAAGGAGTTAGTTGAACATAAATATTCCTGATGCTTCATGGGACTTTTTTTGGCCATTTACCAGAAACTTCTCCCAGCTCCTTAAAAATCTAGGTTTTGGCTAGGGACTTTAGTGTTGGGACTTTGATGGTGTCCACTGTGCTGCAGTGTACATACTGCCTGGTAAATGACAGAGTGGGGATCCCAGGCTGGTTGTGCTTGTTCCTAGATTTTTCAGGTTTGAGTCACTTAGTTGCCTGTTTGCTTCAAATTTTTTGTTTCCAGGTGACTGCCGTGTAGTGCTGGAGAACTGGACAGTCCTGTTGCCACCGCCTTTATCATCACAGGAACGGGGAGTTTGATCTGCAAAAGCAGCCAGCAACGTCACATGGCTGCAGTCATCTTGCAAACTATTGGCAGCTAGTGAATGTCCTCTGTAGGGAGGGACTGGGAAGATGCTGAGCCTAGAAAAGCATTTCTCACCGTGATTTCCTGGGAAGTCAGTGTTTGGATTTGTGTTTTGAAGCAAAATAAACTTTTTAAAAATTGACTCGCTGGCATTATGGATGCGAGACTGAGGCAAGACAGTTCTGGTTCTTCCAGACAGGGTTTCTCTGTTGTTCCTCGGGCTTCCTGGAACTCTGTAGATCAGGATGGTCTGGAATCTAGAAGCAGTCTCCTGAGTGCTGGGATTAAAGGCATGTCCCATCACCACCTGGTTTAGAAAACACTTAAGGAGTGTTCTAGAATGACACTAGAACCTAACTGCAAAGAATTAGACGTTTTCTCTTGAGCCATTTAAATTGACTTTGTACTTCAAGTCAGGTTCCCACTTAACATTACCTAACACTTCAGAGACCCAGTGAGGGCGGGCTGGGGAGATAGCTCAGGGTTTAAGAGCGCTGCCTGTTCTCCCAGAACACCCGGGTTCAAGTCCCAATACCCATGTGGTGGCTTCCAACCATCTGTAGTCCTAGTCTGGGAGTCCTGTACACCCGTATCTTAAAGGTCAATGGTGTGTAGGTAAAAGTACTGCTAATGTGTCTGCACATTTGATGGGGAGAATAAAAGGGAGCCAGGAGAATGTGGGTTGCCAGGGCAGTGGGTTCGAGTAGTCAGCACAGCTCCTGGAAGGAACTGGTGGTTTGGAGAACTGATCGGCTTTCCTGGACATAGAACTATCTAATGATGGCAGGATTCATCCTGAAAGTCTTACAGTCAACCCCACTATAACTCCTGCTCTCGGGGCAGGAAAAGGCTGTGACTAAGGCTGGCTGGCTTAGTAGACCAGGCTGGACCTTCTACCTCTGCCCTCGGCTGGGAATAAAGGTATGCACCACCAATCCCAGGTGTCTTGAGGTTTTTTTAAGGGGTCAATAGTGACGAGTTTTTCCAAACCATGGAATCAGCTCAGCCCTCAGCCTTGGGGAGTTGGCCAGTGTGGGTGTGCTGCTTCGGGGTGTCTGGCCAGCAGTCCCTAGAGATACCCACCCCCAGCTTTGTGCTGTCCTGGGGGCTGTCCTGTTTTGATCGGATGAGACAAAACGGCGTTCAAGAAAGCTCATGAAACGGCAACTGCCTCAGTAGATGTTTATTGAAGCTGTGGCATAAGGATGAGGGTCCGTCACTCAGTAGTATCCTGTTGGTGACAAAGGAGTGCTACATCTCCAGTGGGACTTCTCAGTGGCAGCGACTTGCCAGTACCTCCCAAACTTTGGTGCTGGGTGTGCGAAAAACTTGGGCCTTGGTGCATGTTTGCTAGTCACTGTCCTGATACGCACCACACCCCTTCCTTCAAAATAAGCAACCTTGCAGTTTGTGTCTTCTACTTTACCAACACAAAAAAAGAATGGTCATCCGTCACTTACCCTATTATCTAGCCTCAAATTACATCCTGCCTTTGGTTCTCGCCCTCTATCACGAGGCATAAGTGTCATGTTCTCAGAAAGGAGCTTAAGGTGTCCTCACAGGTCGGTGGCTTTGGCATTTGGGACTTGACATGCCACTGGTCTCAGCTGGGCACGGGCCTCGTCACCAGATAGCCCTTAGTGGCTACCATATAGCCCCGAGTGGCTCTGTTAGTGTTCCCGTTGCTCAGGACCAGGTGTTGGCTTCGAACTACTTAGCTCTGAGGTGTGCCTGCCTCTTCACTGGTGAGGATCACTGTCTTATTTTGGGGGTGTTAACGTTCAATTTTAAAACAAATCTGCAAAGCAGTCTACTCTCCCCTGGCTAGGACTCAAGAGTTTTCCTGAGTCAAGATGGTGTGCATTGAACAGGCTCTGGCGATGTCATGAGTCTGTCCCAGTGCCCTCTGTCGGGAAGTCAAGGATCAAGGGGAGTGATGCCTCTTCCAAAGGTTGAAAGGTCAAAGAAAAGGGCACTTGAAGCAATGAAATCGGTATTTTGGTGTCAACGTTGGTATAGCCAAAGGATGCCGGCGTTGTGTAGGTCCCTCCATAGTGCAGCTTCCAGGGATAAATCGTGGTTCGCGTAGAATATCAGTGGTTTCTTTTCTTGATCGAAATAGTGGTCTGAGTACTCCCAGTAGTTGCTTGTGATGAATCCATAGGCGCTGACCTGGGCAAGGAAGGTTGCAGTTGGTGTGTACTGAGCACAGGCTGCAGGGAAGCAGAGCTCCCAAGCAGGTGCCCTTTGAAGAGGGCGCAGATAAACAGCTCAACACGGGCACGGTACCCTGTGTGCACTCTTGGGAGTCTGATGCCACCGAACAAAAGGGCAATTAGTAATTACAAGTACCCTGTTCAAACTGAGTGGCAGAGCTGGGTTTGGATGCAGTGTAACTCAGACATGATCTTCAAGGATGGACGCATCACCCAGAATTACCATGACTGCACCAAGAGACACCTGTATTAGGGTAGGGGAAATGTACAGGGCAGGCCAGTGTCTTACTCCGTCCCTCACGCTTGCTTCATCTGAAGTCCATAGCCTGCCTGGGAAAACTGCTACTCCACTGTCTGCCTTCTTAGCACTTCGCCAGGAACACCCTACCAGGAACCTTTTACCAGAGAGTTTCACATACTTTGCATGTGGAAGTCTGAACCTGCTGTCCTGCTGGCTCTGGGCCCCATTAAAGGATGTTCCCAGCCAGTTGTACTGAGATTTAGCTTCCAGAAGAGTTTGACCAGTTGTACCTTAAACACCACACAAAGTACAGAGGAAGCAGGGCAGACAGTTGGGGCAAGGCTGACCCAGAACCAGCCCTCCTGAGGGTAGATGGGTGCTCTTGCCACTGGGGAATTGGTTGCTGAGTCCCACTCCTGGGTTGGCTAGCCTTGAGGGGGACTCCAGTGACTCTGTTGACAGCCATGCTCTGTCGCCATGGCCCCTGGAAGCAAAGACCACATACCTGATCACAGGTGTGCAAAGCTGTTAGTAGCATGAGAGCTCCTGTGCTAGGCATATACATGTCTCCAAAACGTGTGTTGATCAACTTGGATTTCAGAAACCTGCAAGCACATTAGAACCGTTAAAATCCGGGAGGGGGCTTGAGAGAGTCAGTGAGTGAAGCCCTTGACACAAGCTTCAATTTACACCTTACTCACTACCCTGATGGAGGTGGCGATACAATAGAGTCGGCACAAAATAAAACTGTTGAGAACCCATGTTTAGTTCCTTCAGGCGCTTTCTGTTGAGATGCTGGTCTCTGCGGCATACAGTGGGTTTCACAACTGGAGGGTGGCTAGCACTGAGCGGCACTGCTGGGCCTGTGCACTGATGGGTGCTCGGCAGATCCTTGGCTTCTACCTCCCCGACACCCACCCCCCCACAGGACCAAGCACCCATCCTACCCTCCCCAGGGCTGAGAGGGAAGAAGGCCTGGAGGCAGGAGGGTGGAGTGAGGTCGGCCTGTCTGCTGCCCTCAGTGGTTTTTGGTGGGCTGGGTTTTGGAGCCAGAAGTAAGGACACTAGACTTTAGCGCCCAACGCCGATGGGCACGCATCTGGCTTTGAAGGTTCGCAGAACTAATCTTGCTTGGGTTCTCGAAAGTTTCTTGTATATTTCGCGCTGCGCTGACCCTACTGTTTCACCACCTCCATCCGGGTAGTAAATAAGAAAATGAAATAAGTTTAGCTCACTGACGGGCACTCGGTACGAGGGCCCTTGCTGTGTGTGTGGTGAATAAGGTCCGCGAAGGCACTATGGGATAGGCGTGGGAAGGGAGAAGAGGGATGGCCGTCCTCCCATCTCTCCCCATCCCCATCGCCCCGCATCCCCATCCCCCCCATCCCCCGTACCTCTCTGTCAAGTAGCTGATGAAGCCTGGATGCAGGAACTTGAATTTACTGGCAGAGGTTTCTGGTCCAAAATAGGTGTGAGGCCTAGGTCCCACGATAGAAGTGGACAGAGCGTCCGGCCCCGTCGTATTGGAGGGAGAGTGAGGGGAGCGTTAAGCGCCGGTGGTAGCGGTAGGGCCGGGGCTGGGCGTAGAAGCGGGAGAAGGGCGTGTAGAAGGTGGCGGGGAGCACGGAGGGCACCACGTGCGGCTTCCCCTTCAGCAGGACCTCGGTCGGCGGCGTGTAGGACAGGGAGGACGGCGGCGTGAAGAGCGCCGGGGGCGTGGGGTAGGAGCAGTGCACCTGGGGCAGGTGGGGGGGCGGCGGGAGCAGGGGCAGGTAGAGGGAGTCAGGGGGGCGGCGGCACCGGCCGTCTGGTTTCCTGGGCCTGGCACGGGAACGCGCAGGGAAAGCACCGATTTTGCGGAAGAGGTACCGTGGGGGGCTGGAAATAGGGGGGCTCTTTCATGAACCGAGGCACGTAGGGGGCAATGTAGGAAGGGATGTTGCGGATCGGCCCGATGTAGGAGGCCGAGGTGACGGGGCTGTGGGAAGGGGACCTGGTCAGAGGCACCGAGGGCGTCAGGGAAGGGTTTCGGGAGAGGGCTTTTAACCCAGTCTGGGAGGGAGATTTGGAGGCCGGAGGAGTTGGGACTTGAGCAGACCCTCGAGGCACATGTTGGACGTGCGGACTAGGGGACTGGGAAGAAGCCCGGGAGGAGGGTTGAGAGGCGGCTGGGGTGGGGTTATGAGAGGTTGGGCGGGAAGCGGTCCCCCGGGTGGGGGAGGGGGAAGGGGCTGAGCCTCCAGAGCTAGGAAGGGGCTGCTGGTTGATCGAATTATCAGCGTGGTTAGACCGGGACTGGGATGGGGATTGGGTTGGGGATGGATTAGGGGTGTGGGAGGGGGAGCTCATTGGTGTTAGGGAGGCTTATGTCCACCCGGGGTCTCTGAGGCGGTTCCCCCAAGAGCCAATTCCCAGTATGTCACAGAACCTATCCTCGGTTCTCAGGACCAATAGCAACACCAGGGGGCAATTGTTAGGTAATCAAAGGGTGGGGGTGGGGCACCCAGCAGGGGCCAGCCTGGTTTTCTGTCATTTCACCCATAAAGACCACCCTCAAAGCTGCTCTTTGAGAGAGTGGGTCACATGTCCCAAGAGCCGTGAGAACAGTTTGCTCATCTGGCCACAGCAGTAGTGTAGGGTTTTCTAAGGCACAGGGCACCGAGGAGGCAGGGCAGGTTCAGGCCGGCCAGGGAGGGCTCTGACATGGATCAAAAGAGTTGGCCTTGGGCCTGACATTCGGGATGGTGGGGAGAAGACAGCACCTTTTGTTTCTACCTCTCTGCACTGAGCCTGGAAACCCAGTGTCCCTGGCTCCCAGGCAGAGCCCTGGGGAGGATTAATGACATGGACACTGGCCCCAGCTCTTAGTTTCTAGAGCAGGGTGCTGAGTGGGCCAGCTGCCCACTGAGGAGAAGCCTCTTGTCCCCGCTGCCTGCCTGTCTTCCAGCAGGAGAGCTGGCACAGCAGCCTCCAGCTGAGGGGCCAGGTCTGCTCACTCCTCTAGAAAACACTGTCTCATCCAGCAGGGAGCCAGTAGGGCTACCTGGGCCCTGAGTCATCTGAAAGAATGGGAAGCCCTTGCCAAATCTGCCTTTAGCTTTAATGGCTCCAGTCGAGGTGCCCAGGCACTATCTCTCCATCCAGTGGACAGAGTTCTGAGCCCTGGCTCACCCCACCCAAGGGTCCTCAGAAGATGATACCCACTGTTGGAGCACAGTCCCCAGTGTTAAATTATGCTGAATAATTAGGGATTATTGAATTTTGGAGAGAGATTCTCTTCACACACCACAGCTAAGACTGAAGAGCCATCAGCCAGCTTCTCTATCCAACCAGGGGTCCTCAGAACAAGGGGAGATGCTCACAGTGTCCTCCACCCCCGTGTCACAGGCTCACACACCAGTCAGCTGCTCACCTGTCCCCTTTATCAGGGCCCTCTGGGACAGGCACACCCAGAACGGCAGATCTCAGCATCAGGTATTCACGGATGCTCGAGGGAATAAAGATGTACCGCAGGCCCTGGTAGGGTATCAGACAAGGCCACGTTCAGGTGCAGAGAAAACAATCCTCCATCTCATCTTACCGCCTCAGCTGCTGGGGACTTCCTTCTGAGGCTGCATTCCCACTCAGAAACCACTTGGGTGGTTTCATTGTAGGCTCACAGGTCCTTTGCTGTTCCTCCCCACCCAGGTGAGGCATGATTGCTGTTCCCTCGAGGACTGGCTAGACTTTGTGACTAATACATAAAATCTTCTTTGGGTTTTTGTTAATGTTTTTGAGACAGAGTCTCATGTAGTTCAGGCTGGTCTCAAACTCCCTATGCAGCCAAGGAACCTCTGACCCTTCTGCCTCCTGATCTTCCTGCCAGACTCTAAAACTAGAAAATAGCTGGGCAGGAGAGATGGCTCAGTGGCTACGAGAGCACTTGGTCCTCTTCCAGAGAATCTAGATTTGGTTCCTAGCTCCCACTTAGTGGTTCATAATCATCCATAACTCGAACTCCAGGGGATCCAATGACCTCTTCTGGCCTCTGCGAACACCAAGCACACACATGGTGTACAGACATCCGTGCAGGCAAAATACACACAAAATCTTGAAGACTGGGTCATAAAATGCATTTGGCTTCCTTGCTCTCTCAGGATCGCTCAATCTGGAGTTCATGTCATGAGGACTCTCTCGGGATCTCCAGAAGGGCCCAGGTGAACCGGACCTGTAACGTGGCCATCCTGAACGCAGCCCTCCTGCCTTCAGATGAAAGCAGCCCACTGTTTGAGAGAACCTGAGCGAGAACCACTTGCTAAGCCACTCCCAAATTCCTGACCCCTGACTTGATGAGATGGTAAAGCCACCTAAAGTGGGGTGACAGACTCCCTCAGAGGTGCTGTGGCTGCATTTCCTTCTCTCATCAACTAACAGCTTCTTACAGTGGGGACTCTGCATAGACACTGTGCCTAGGACATTCCTGAATGTCCTGATCAGAGGCAGAAACTTCTAGAAACATGGCCCATCCCCTTCCAGGCCTATAGAACCCCTTACCCAAAGTCTCTCTCACCCTACATGTGGCACCCAGAATGCTCAAGGCAGAAAGGACATTATGGCAAGCCAGCGTGGAGGGAAGGCCCAGGGAAGAGGGTTCCAAGGCTGGCTGCAGCACTAGCTGGGACCCGGGTTCAGTCTCTATGAACCTCAGTTTCCTATACAGAGCTCTGATGAGAGTTCAAAAGGTCGCACATCATTCTTTGGTGGGCAGTGTGGGAGATGGGAACACCTCCAGGGGCCAGAATCTGGGGAACTCCAGCTGAATGTCTTTGGACGCATTCCCAAACCTCTCAGCATTTTTCCTCCCAAAGACAAAGTCTCACTGTATAGACCTGGCTGACCTGGAGCTTGCTATGTAGACTAGGAAGGCCTCAAAAATCACATAGATCTCTCTGCTTCTGTCTCCCAAGTGCTGGGATTAAAGGTGTGTACTACCATGCCCGGCAGCCTCTCATGCCCGTAACTCTGCCATCTGGAAACAGGTATGATGAAGCCACAGGGAGGAACTGTGGCTCTCATGTCCGTGCCCTGTAGCACTCTGGGAATAGAGGAGGTACTCAATAAATGCCCTCGTATTGTGCATAGATAAGGGAACCCTGGGGCGGGTAGTCTAGGTTTGTTTGAACCCTGGGCCTTCTGCTGACTTGCTGCATGGAAGGGCACCGGGCTTCTGTCTCCTCCCCTGTGATGTGGGGTTCACGAGGTGTCTATCTGCATTCAGTACTATTAGCCCTCCCCTTCCACGCTTGAGAGGCCTCCCCAAGCCACTGAAAGAGTGGGGAATCCCCAGCAGATCTGCCTTTAGCTCTAATGGCTCTGCCTCAGGTGGCCAAGATCTCTGTTTTGTTTTGTTTTTTGAGACAGGCTCTTTCTATGTAGCCCAGGCTATTCATGGAGATCCGCCTGCCTCTGCCTTGGGAGTGCTGGGATTAAAGGCGTGTGCTACCGCACCTGGTGGGTGGCCGAGATCTCAACACCATCTCCCCATCCACTGGACGGAGAGTCTAAAGCCCAAGGCCCATCCACACAGAGGTTCCCAAGAAGACAGTACCCGCTGTCAGCCACCATGATTTACTGGTGCTGGCCTCACCTGCCCTTGTGGCACAGAGGTGAAGCCCAGCTTCGAGTAGGAGATGAGGGAATTCTTCAGGGTGTTCACGGTGAAACCGTAGAAGGAGGTCTTGGTGCCCACGTCTCGCTCGAAGCCTCTTGTCACCGCTCCATTGAGTCTGGCCCCAGCAGAAGCCCACGGGTGTCTTTGTGGCTTATGCCCTGCTGCCTGGTTTACTTCCCTCTCCAGGGCTCTGCCCCACCCTTCCCCACACTTCTTGTTTGCACCACCCCTTGCCCATGAGAATACTTGTTTGGGGGCTAGCCTGATCTTTACTTCTCTTTGGGGGCTAGCCTGAGCGTCACTTCTCAGGTCCTCAAGGGATGCTCTCTGAATGGGCAAATCTGACCCTGGGATCCTTCCTCCCAGGTTCCCCTACACTGGTCACCTATGCTGTCGCCAGGGTTAGCCAACCCTGATCCTCCGTCTAGACCAGCGGTTCTCAACCTTCCTAAGGCCTCGACCCTTTAACGCAGTTCCTCCCGTTGTGGTGACCCCCCCCCCAGCCATAAAATTATTTTTGTTGTTACGTCATAACAGTAATTTTGCTACTATAATTATGTGATATGCAGATGGTCTTAGGCGACCCCTGTGAGATGGTCATGTGACCCCCCCGCAAAGGGGTCTCGACCCACAGGTTGAGAGACACTGGGCTAGAACGTCCGCCCGTCACAAACTGCTGAGTTGCCTTAGGCTGGCAACTGCCTTGGTTCTGGCCTTGGGATGGATGTTCCCACAGGGCTGACAAAACAGGGTCTGTCCATCCAGCTCTCTGGCCCCTGTCCCCATTACCTGAACACATAGTCATGAGCATCGATTTTCTGGCCCTGACGGGACCCGTTCAGAATGCCTCCGTTACCCACCACAGCACACCGAATACAGCTTAGCGGTTGCTCCCTGGGGGCACCAAACAACTCTGTGCTCTCTGAGTTGTTCAGAAGGCTCAGGGCAGAGACGATGACTGTGGGCGAGGATGAGGGGGAGCCATGAGGAGCGGGTGGTTTCCAGGCTTCCCCAGACTGTCTGACTTGGGATCTATGTTATGAGACCATCCCAGGAAGTACAGAGGAATCGGAGGGGGCGGGAGTCGGTGTGTGTAGGGGGCGATGAAGAGAAGGATGGGGAGCTTGGCCGGCCCAAATAACTAGAATATCTAGTTCTCTGAGACTGTACACTTCAAAAGAAAAGAATACAAGGCACGGGTGGGCCTGAGTGTGGTGTCTTATGCAATAAGCAGCCATGATGGTTCTGTGAAAGCCCTTGAACCTCTGACCTCAGACTACCGTTAAACACTGGACATTTTCTATGCCAGGGAGACCCCAAGATAGTGAGAGCCATGAAACAAGGGAATCTCAGCCTAGTCTTGGGTGCTTAGATGAAGGGGAGAGAGAGGCGGGGGAGGCAGGAGTCAAGCAGAGAAGAGTCCAAGAGGATGCTTATCATTGATGGTGTGAAGGCAGCCAGAGCCAGGGCTGGGTCACAGTAGGGCCAACAGTGGGAAGAAGGGGCTGGTACACAGTAGGGCCAACAGTGGGAAGAAGGGGCTGGCTGAGGCAGAAGGCAGGGAGAGGTGGTAGGTAGCAGGTTACCTTTGCGGGAAAGCCCCTGCCACCCATAGGGGCCTTTGTGTTGGCTCAGATTATTCCAGAGCTCTTGAGTGAAGAGGCCACCCGACAGCAACACTGGGGTGGAGAAATCAAACAGGCCCTGGAAGTGGTGGTCCTTCTGAATGGCCCGGGAAAGTGGGCGTTGGCAGAGCTGGCCCTGTGAATGAGAAGAGGAGAGGGCTAAGCTGGCAGGCGGGGGTCAGGAGGCTGTCTCCCCAGGAGAATTCAGAAAGATGAGCTTCCTTTATCCCTCCAGATCCAGGGGGCTATTCCTGGATCTTTCAGCTGAGATAGCCTGTGATCAGCAGCCTGGATGTTGGTCACCGCGACATGTTTTGGGGGCAATCTCTTGTCCCTGCGTTCTCTCAGCCTGCTTGCTGGCTGCCATATTGTAAATGACTCCTTTTGACCATCTACAGTCTCCCAGGATGCTCTGCTCCCAGTGTCCACCGACGGAAACCAAGAGCCTACATAAGCTTTTCTCCTCTTGAAATTGTTTTCTCACAACAGAAAAGCCAAAGCAGTGATGTTGCTTGGGGAGAAGGTATTTGTGAACGTCATCAGAACGAGGTCTTATGGGTGTAGGCTAGCCCAAATCCAACAACCAGTGTCCTTGTAAGACCTTGTGAAAAACAGAGGCGGTTTGATGTTGGATGCTGAGATTGGAGTGATACAGAGCCGAGCCAAGAAGTCCTGGACATGCCAGAAGACAGAGGCAACGGGGGTGGGGGGAGGGAGAGTACGGCCCCTGGTTGGATATTGGTCCTCCGGCATTCAGAACCAGTGGAGAGTTGATTTCTGTTTCTTAAAAACGATGCGTATGTGTGTGTTTATACATGTGAGAGGAGCTGTAACAGAGACAGCCAGACATCAGAGCCCCCTAGATATAGGTGCTGGAGACCAAGCTTGCGACCTCTGCAAAAGCAGAACATGCTTTTGACTACTGAGCAATCTCTCCAGCCCCAGCCTCTATTAAGTCACCTAGCCTGGCCCAGAGTTCTGGGAGCCTCGGAAATCAAGACCTCACCTCTGCAGTCAGGGGCCTTAGGGAGAGTGAGGTTCTTACCCTTCTCCCCCTCCCATTGTAGTCCGTTGCTTTCCCACAGAGCTGAGTCTCACAGGGCCTTGGCCTGGAGAGGGCTCTGTTACTTTTGAATAAGGTTCTTTGTTAAGCTGTTGATCAAAGGGCAGAGCAGGAAATAGCGGTACAGTCGTTTCTGCTGTCATGCAACATATGAGCATCCCACACTATGCAAAAAAATCCAAACCACAGGGAGACAGGAAGAGTGGCATACACTCAAAACGTTGTCAATGGTGCGTTAAACCACCGACAGACAGGAACGTAAGAAAGGCAGACTCGTGTCCCACGCCAAGAAATACATGACTTCTGCCCTAAACCACGGCTCCTTTCCTTGGAAAGACTGCGGGCTTGCTTGTGGACGCTGGTGTCTGAAGGGTGAGTGGTTAGTAAGGCTCAGCAAAAATGGCAGAAAGGGGATTGTGGGAGATCGGAAGGGAGGTTGTAACGGTAGGTGTGACTGGGTGAGCCACTCCCAGGAGTAAAGTCATGGGGATGGTTCTGTATGAGCCTGAGTGGTTCAGTCCAGTTGGTTCTATTTCTGCATTTATCTTCACCAACAGACAGACCCACCTGAGTCTTTCCTTAAGATAAACCGGGCGCAGTCCAGCTAGGATAAAGTCGGTTTTGTTCTAAGCTGTAAACAAATCCCTCTTTCTGGTCCCAAGTGTTGGACTCCAACTGGCCTTGGTGATTCTCAGTACCACGCTTCCGTCAACACCACTTTTCCCCAATAAAAGATACTCCGTGCGACCTTAGGTCTGCCTGCCTCTCTTTCTTGGCCTCTGGGCATCTCGTACATTAGGATGGCATTGTCCCCATCAGAGAGCACCTTGCTACATGGGTTCAGAAGTCATGGCAATGCTTGTTTTAAATTAGTTGGCTGTATGCATCAGTTAACTGTTGGAAACTTAAAAAGGACCTGATC
This sequence comes from Cricetomys ansorgei, assembly GCA_026225945.1. Classification (NCBI taxonomy): domain Eukaryota; kingdom Metazoa; phylum Chordata; class Mammalia; order Rodentia; family Nesomyidae; genus Cricetomys; species Cricetomys ansorgei. Next base: position 5,129,498 of record JAMJFZ010001895.1, on the reverse strand, counting down.
CGAGCACTCACGATGCTCACAGCCCTTCAGCCCATGACCTGTTCCGCACACAGGTTCCCCTCGTCACCGGCCCAGAACCACTTGCGCTGTCTCTGAGGTGTGGGTTACCACTAAACTCTTGGACACGCACAGGGACGTTTTTTTCTCCTTGAGCCCTCCCCAAAGCTCAGTTAACAAGTCCAAGTCCAGTCTCTTGGTTACTGAAAACAACACTTAAGCTTGTATTAATCCTTAAAGGACACAAACATCGCCCAGTCCACTCAGTATGAGGAGCTGTGGTCGCAGGAGGGAGGCCGTATGCCGCCCAGTGTGCGGCCAGTCCTGGGGTCAGACTAGGGCTGCCATCCAATGGCACCAATTACTGCTGTGCGGACCTGGGCAAAGCACTTAACTGCTCCTTGCCTCAGTCTACCCCTCTGGAATAGCTCTCCTTACTGCTACCTGAAGCCTGAGAAGGAAGTGCTGGGTGGGGCATCAGGTACCAGGCTATTTCTTAGGGTTATGGACTGGAGTCCCAAGGCTAAGACCCTTGGCAAACACAGAGCGTTTCTCCGGAGCAAATGACCTCTGCCTTATCATAAGTAGATATTTAGAGGACTAGAGTACAGAATCCATTCAACACAAGATACAATTTGAAGGGGCTGGAGAGACGGCTGGGTGGTTAAAGAGCATGTATTGCTCTCACAGAGGACCAGGGTTTGACTCCCTGCACCCACACTGGGTGGCTCACAGCTGCCCGTGAGCTCAGCTCTGGGGGACCCTCTGCTATCTGGGTATGTGCACACACGTGGCACACAGACATAAACACAGGCAAACACACACATCACTACTAATAAGTACATATTAAAAATAAATAAAATTAACTTGAAAAGAGACAATTTGAAGGGACTGGAGAGATGACTCCGTGATGAAGAGCACAGGCTGCCTCTGCAGAGGACGTGAGTTCAGTTCCCCGCACCCATGCCTGCCTTAACTCCAACTCCGGGGCTTCCACTGCCTGTATCCTCTGGGGCACCTGGACTCTCTCTCTCCCTCTCTCTCTCTCACGCACACACACAAACACACACACTCAGACACCTAGTTAAAAATAATAAATCTTTTTAAAGGATACAATTTTGAGACTTTCAAGAACCTCCCAGCTGGCCACACCCAGCGGTACTAACCTATCCATCCATCACTTGCTGCTGGGATACAGGAAACACTGTGGCCAGGGCCAGACGCCTTGAGAGGATGGGTGTTTATCTCTGGGCAGATGGCGGTCCCAACAGATTAGACCTGGAGCTTTGAGAGGGCGCTCCAGTTTGTTTCCTTCTCTTCGCCCCTCCTCTCCCAACTAGAAGACGCTCAAACCGCCCCAGGGTGCTGGACCACTGTACCTTTCTGTTTTCGGAATTCGATGCCTTGGGTTCAGAGAATGCTCGAGGTGACATGACGCCCCTGTGGGGAGAAGGCAGAAGTAAAGCGGGGTCAGCTAGCTCCTCAGAAGCTTCTAGACGGATGCCTTCCGCTATGAGGCTCACAAAGTGCCAGGGTCCCCAGGATGTTTATTCCTTTGATCCTTCTTCCACACTTCGGACCATGACTCCCTCCGTAGAGGCGCAAACTGCCATTACTCAGTTACATTCTGCCCAGCCACACAAAGAAACGAAGAGAGTCTCTCCTCGAGGGCCGAAGTGGCCTTTATAGGAATGAGGCTAACTATGAAACGTATTTCATATATAATTTCATAAATATTAAATATAGGTTAAATATGAAAATATGAGACAGGAAAGACGGCCAACCCTTGGATTGTGACTACCTGAGAGGTCTCCTGCCAAAGCCCTGGGGGAGAATGTGGCAGGCCGTGCCCATAATCCCAGTATTAGGAGACTGAAGCAGAAGGAGCAAGAGTTCAAGGCCACCCTCTACTACAGATTTGAAGCCACGTGGAGGCTGGTGCCTCAGTCTCAAAACACAGAAGCCAAACAACACAACAAAGCCTCCGGGGAGGGGAGTTAGGCCAGAGGTGAGGGGGTGCCTTGCTCTTCCAGGGGGATGCCCACAGCTCTGCACTCCGTCCTGGTGAGGGACTCAGTGTGGCGGGTGACTCTTAGGGTTTGCAGGCATCCCTCTCGCTTCTCAGCTGCCCATTGGCTCCCGAGACCTGAGCCTCTCTACAATCCGGTATTTGGCTCACCGGATTGTCGAAGGAGCCCAAGGGAACGGCTAAATTACCCCCAGTGAAAGTCCCTCCTAATGCCAGCCATTGTCCCTGAGGCAGAAAGTCAGAGGGATCTCTTACTTCTTTATCAGTCTCTTCTAAAGGAAGGCAAAAAGGTGCTTACAGCTCTCATGCACTACGAGGCCCCAGGGTGGAGGGAAAGAATGGAGGAAGCTTGGCCCATTCAGAGGATGGCGGCCAGGGCGCTGCTCCTTCGTTACCCACGGCCCAGCTGCATCAGGGAAGCCGGTGGGGAGGCCTAGGGGCTGGCAGTTTTGCCTGGGAAACAAGGTCTCCTGCAGGTGCAGAGCCAGTGTGGTGTTTGTGATCTGTGATGCCCGTAGTTTCTAGAGAGACCCCCGAAGGGACATGAGCTGGGCTGATCCTCCCCCTCCTCCTCTCCCCCTCCACCGGCCAGATGTCCACTCCATAATCCTCCCTCAGCTAAGGAGCCTGGGACCCTGTGGGCTAAGCCCAGGCTACGAGGAAGGAACTTGGCAAGCATCCACATCCTGCTCTCCTGAGATTCTGAACAATTCCAGGCTCACCTCTCCACCCCGCCCCCGCCCTCTGTAACTCTATCAGGCACTCTGGACCCAAAGGGGAACGGCCAGATTCACAGACTTGGGACAGCAAGGCGACCGTGACCGAGATGGGTGATGACGGCCAGGACCATCCTGCCTCATCCCTCACCCAGGTCTGACTACTTCCCAGCTTCCCCAGGTTTCACACACACACACACACACACACACACACACACACACACACACACACACACGCACACCATTCTCAGTAATCCAAGTCCTGATACCTAGGGCTCCTTAAAAGGTAGTCACCCACATCCCTCTGTGAAGAATTTGCAGCCTGAGAAATAAGCACCAAAATGTACATTTTTCATAAAACTAAATGTATTCACCAGGTATGGTAGCATCTGCTATAATTCCAGCACTCAAAAAAGCAGAGAATCGGGAGTTCAAGCCTCCGCTTCAGAGCAAGTTTGAGGCCAGTTTGAGTTTTATGAGATCCTGTCATGAAACAGTAAAACTAAATATATTCAACTCACTCTTTAAGATGTGTGTATGTATACACACGTGTGTGATATGCGTGCATTCATCTGTGTGCGCGTGCACATGTACCGTGAAGCACATGTGGAAATCATCGCAGAACTGAGGAAAGACTGCAAGAACCTGCTGACGGATGTGTGTGTGGTGACACTGTCTTCTGGGCGTGGCATGGTCGTTGTAATCATGAAGCTGCAGCAAGCTGCCTGCCCTGGGCCTGCACAAGACTGGGCCTGTCAGCAGTCCCTTGTGGGTAGAGGAGGGGCTCCTGGAGGACTGTTGAATATGGATGGATCCTGGGAACTGGGGAGCTGTTGTCTTCAGCTGTGTGCCCACTGGAGTCCACCGAGTTTCCATAGACATTTCCACGTTCACGCTCACACTGGCCCCTGGTGAAACTCAGGGAGTCATTTCAAAGCAAACATGCAGAGGGGCTTACTTGTGGGGTGCTGGTAGTGTGGGGGAGACAAGGGAGGTGGAGGGTGAGAATCATTAGAATATATTATATACACACATGGGTTTCTCTGTGTAGCCCTGGAACTCTGGAGACCAGGCTGGCCTCTAACTCACAGAGATCCCCCTGCTTCTGCATCCCGAGTGCTGGGATTAAAGGTATGTGTCACCACCACTGGGCTGGAATTTGCAACGAACAATTTTTTAAAACTTTTTAAAAAAGATTTATTCATTTATGTATAGGAGTGCTCTCTCTGCAGGAACACCTGTATGCCGTCTACCTCCTGAACTGCCTCCTACAGCCAGGCAGAGTCCTAACCTTCCCCTTCCTCACCATGTCCAGGTTTTACTGCAACAAAAAAAAAACATGGGCAGGACTGGCTCTTGGTTCTTACCAGATTTTGTCCTTTTTGGTTTTAGTTGTAGCACTGGGGACCAAACCCCAAGATTTCATGCGTGGGAAGCATGCTACACCCCAGTCCTTAGATCAGATTTTAAAAGAAAGAAAGATCTCTTGAAAAGGAAAAATGTTTTCCTAGAGTGTACGGGGGAGAGACCACGAGGCCTCAACCTACACAAAGGACTACAGGCAACCAGGGGATCCGGGTGCTGGAGAGACAGTCCTCCCTAGGAAAGTGTCCACTGACCGGTTAGTCCAGAAAACACAGACTTGTCACATTATACAGGCTGAGCAGGTTCTATTTAGGAATGCTTATGTATGTACATACATACACACACACACGCATGTAACAGCAATTAATGAAAAAAACAGGCCGTGAATTTGGAAAAGCAAGGAGGGGGATGTGGGGGGGCTAGTCTCAAAATAAAATAATTTTTTTTTACCAAAAGGAAAGCTGCGGGGCTGTGGTGGTGCACACCTTCAGTAGCAGCACTCGGGAGGCAGAGGCAGATGGATCTCTGTGAATTCGAGGCCAGCTTGGGCTACAGAGTGAGTTCCAGGACCGCCAGAGAGAGTTACAACAGGGAAACCTTATCTCGAAAACAAAAACAAACAAAACACAACAAAAGCTTCATGGAGGTGTGATCCAGGTATGTCCAACCTTCCGCAGGAAGCCATGTTAGGCCCTTTGCAGGATGTTACCCGCTTCAGTGCTGCTTGCTGAGGGGACTGGACTCAACTGTTTGCAAGCGATTTTCATGTCATTTCGCAACTGAGGTGTGTCGTTTAGCCCGACACCAGATACTCATCGTTTCCATCTCGGCAAGGTTTGCTGAAGGTGTGCAGAAGCAAAGGGCGAGGAGGACAAAGGCTGGTTGTGAGACCTCTGCGAGCTGCTGTGTGGGCTTTTCCGGGCGCCTTACCCAAGCCCAGATTCCAGGGATGGCTCGGTCTGCCTTCCAGAAATAAAGCTAAATCCTCTTGAGGCTCCTTCGGTTAAGCGGAACTGTAGCCTACGGAAGGGAAATCTCAGGCTCCTGGAGGGCAGGAGGAGCGGCGTGGGAGGCTCGGACGGGTCCAGACTCGGCCTGGGTGCCGTTCCAGATGGAGTTTGCCTTTTCGCAGGGCCGTGCCCAGACCGCGCTTATCAGAATAAACAGTTAAACAAACAGGCTCAGATAAAAAGGAGCGGGACGCGGTCAGGCCCAGGGCTCAGAGCCGGGAGCGAGCGGAGCCGGGGACTGACCACCTCCTCGCTGGAGCAGGCTGAAGATGGGGAGCAGGGGACCTGGGTCCCTACCCGGAGGAAAAGTGGGTCCAGGAAGAAAAGTGACCAGGCCTGGTGGCCGGTGCGCTCGGGGCGGACAGAGGCCGCGGTGGGTCCCGGTGGCAGCACGAGACCAAGGTGGCAAAAAGCGCCGCCGCCGCCGCAGGGTGTGCGCGGGAGTGCGCAGACCGTGAGCGCGCCCCGCGCCCCGCGCCCCGGTGCAGCGCTTACCTGGCCGCCGCCGGTGGGTACCGGGGCCGCTGCCTCGCCGAGGAGTACAGCGTGAGGAGGATCGCCGAGCTGGTGGCGGCGAGCAGCAGCATCCGGAAGAGCCAGCGGCGCGGGAGGTCCATGCGAGCCCGGCCCGGGTGCGCCCCGTCTGCGGCGCGGTGCGCTGAGCTCGGGCCAGGCCGGGCGGGGCGCGCGGAGGCGGCGGCCCGGCCCAGCCCAGCCCAGCCCAGCCCAGCCCACCGCGGGTCGCCCGGCGCTTCCGGGTCCCGCAGCTCCCGCTGTGTCCCCGCCAGGCCCGAGGTCGCCGCACGAAGCGTCCCACCGAAAGGCCGACGGGCAGCTACTGAGGGCCGGAGCCGCGATCCCGGGTTCCCGGGCTGGAGCTGACCATCCCTCCCCAACTCCGACCCCGGACTTCGATGGCGATCACCCGGGACGCAACTCTCCGGCCAGAGCCACACCCCGGACACACCTGGCCCAGAGTTGGGCAGGGATGTTCGGTCTGCGCAGTCCAGGGCCGGCTTAAGGACCGGAAGGGCAAGGGGAGGTGAGGGGGGGCGGGGGGAGACGGGGACGAGGTCGCCTGCTGCGCTGGCTGAGCGCTGTGCGTTTTGGGATGCCAGCCCCAGGTTTCTGGACGTCAGAAGCTTGTGGATGGCAGCTGTGAAGCAACCTGGCAGGCTCCCCTCGCTAGGACCCTGAGACTTGATGCGTTAGGCCCTGGTACCTTGTGCTTGCATGAGAGCAAAGAGGGACTTTCACCAAAGGATGGAAGGAAACCCCTTAATTCAGATTTGGAGTGGGAGGTGGAAGGGCGGTGCTCTGTGGAGCTACTACTCATTGGGATGGAGGGGCGTCAGGGAGGGAGCCCACGGGCATGGTCACTGCTTTATTTGGCGATGGTGCAGAAAGTCAGCCCTCTCCTCTGTTCTATTTACAAATGGGGGCCAACTGAGCCTGAAAGGCTGGGAGAGACTGCCCGGGAGAGATGGAGCAGGAGGGCCTGGGGAACCTGGATGACGTTCTTTTACAGCTGACCCCTTCCTGTCTGCGAACTGTCAGTGAGCTGCTGTGTTCTCCAGTGAGCAGTGTCTTAGACCCCAGAACCCTGTGGGATAGATGGTGAACCCAAACTGCTCCCAGACTTCCTTAACCTGTGCTGCACAGCTGAAGACATCAGGGTGCCCAGTGTCAGGCTTCCTGGGCCCTGGGTCTGTGGTCAGGAGTGGCCTGTTCACAGTCTTCTACTTTGTCTGGTGTGGACCAGGGCAGGGCCCCTGGAGCGTAGCCCTTGAGCCATGGTGGCCTTTGTCCCAAAGCTGCCGAGATCCTGTCCCGCTGGTGGTCGCCACTAAGAATGCGGGGTTTGGAGTTTTGTTTTATTTTACTTATTTATATGAATGTTGGGGTGCAAATGTGGAGGCCGGAGGACATTTTGTAGAAGGACGAGTCTCTCCTACCGCGTTTTTCCCAGGAATCAACTCAATTCGTTAGGCCAGAAGGCAAGCATCTTTATTTGCTGAACCACCTTGCTGGCGCTGCCTTTGTCAGAGCTCCTGTAGCCGTTATTCACCGCCACCACTGGGACCTTCTCTGTGGTTAATGAGACCTCAGTCCCGCCTCTGCACCTCGAAACCCCCGTTCCCACTGGCGCTCAAACAGGCGCCACCGACTTCATGGAGAGAAGTTGTATCTTCAGCGTGTCACCTGAGCCGTACAGGGTTGCCTTCCTCCTCTGTGGGAATTAGCACCCATCTGTGGACCTGCATCATGGCAACACTTCCCCAGACCAAAGTGCCCTGTCCGTCCCCCGAGTTCTTCCCCCTCTCACCCCCAGTCTCTCCTGGCACCTCAAGTCTCTCGGGAGCTTCCTTTCTCATCCAGCCTGGGTCTGCAGGTTGTAATCCATTGTCTCATCAGTAGCGCAGACCCACTGTGGGCTTGGCCTTCTGCCCTGCCAAACTCCAATACAGATTCACGCTTGGCTCTGCCCTGCAGAGTTCCCTCCCTGTGTACCCAGTCATTCCAAAGCAGAATGGACCCACCAAGAACACAGCCCCAGCTGACCTCCCCTTGCCAGCCATTACTGGTTCGGTCCTGTTCTGCTTTCCAGGGACTAGAACATCACATCGAATCTTCTCTTAGCTCTGCCATTCTTTTGAGAAAAGGGAGAGCTTTGGGGCTGGGGATATGGCTCAGGTGGTGGCATGCTTGCCTTGCACCAATAAATCAGGTACCATAACACACACCTACACTCCAGGCAAGTAATGGCAAGAGGATTAGAAGTTCAAGATCATCCTTGCCTACTTAGAGAGTTCAAGGCCAGCCTGGGACACAAAAGACTCCACCTGACGGTTACTTTTAATTGTCAGCTTGACACAATGGGAAGAGGGTCTCAAGGGGGATTGCCTGGATCAGGTTGGCTTGTGGCATTTCCTTTTCCTTTTCTCTCTCGCTTTCTTTCTTTTTTATTATTTTTCCATTTCTTATTTTTCGGAGGCAAGGACTCCCCATCTAGCCCTGGCTTGCCTGGAACTTGCTGTATAGAGCAGTCTGACCTTGATTAGGGACAAAAGAGTTAACGCTCTTCACTGCTGTGTGACTTCAGGTCCCTTGCCTGCTCTGCAGGGACGGGACAGTAACCAGGGGATGTCCGCACGGTGGATGCACGCTTTCTGCCTTTGTCAGGGTACTTTATCATAGCAAGAGAAACAAAACCAAGATGCCCTGTCTCAAAAAACAAGCAAATAAAGACCAAAAAGTCTGTTGTGGTGTACGCCTTTAATCCCAGAGCTGCGAGGCAGAGACAGGCAGATACCCTGAGTTCCAGGCCAGTCTGGTCAACGTAGTGAGTTCCAGGACAGCTAGGGCCGCAAAGTGAGACCCTGTCACAAAACCTCAAAAGAGTTGTAACTTGCATGCCCCTAAGTACTGTGGGAACTGGGAAAGCTGAGACGTTTCCCACTCATTAGCTGACAGGTCAGCCTGGCACAGTTTAGAGATCTGTGTTGAAAAAACCAGAGACCCTATTTTGTGTATGTGTCAAGGTCTCGACCTGGACCTGACCTTGCAGGCTTGTTAACCCCCCCCCCCCACCCAGGGCAATCACTCTCATCTGGCCAGGCCCTAAAGATCATAAAATTATCTCATCCGGCCAGATAGTCCTGAAGGCCATAAAAACAGATGTCTAACCCTAATGACTATTTTTCGTGGTATCACCCAAGAATGTAGACAGTCAGCCACTCGGGCACTTGTAACTGCATCTCTGTTCACCAATTAGAAACCAGACTACCTCGTCTGTATGGAAACCCCCTTTTTCTCTCAATAAAAGAACCTTTAATTCTCTGTTCGTGGTCAAGCCATCTTCCATGGTGTCTGACCCCAGCATGCTGGCTCTTCCTTTACTCTGCAGAATAAAGTGCCTTTGCTTTTTGCATACGTGGTCTCTGGCCCCTTGGGAGGCAAATTTCGGACTCAACCGTGTCAAGAAGACACAGACTCCTGGGTCAGACAGTGTCACTGTGAGAGAGTGACATTGGCAGGTTCTCATCCTGCAAGCCCACGGGGATGAGGCAGAGGTCAAGAGGCTGCATAGCCGAAGACCTCTGCGTAGACGAAGTGATGGCCAGTTTGTATGGACCAGCTGCAAGCACGCCTTCTCTGGCTAGAGACAGAACTTAATTACCCTTGGTTGGACATAACGTATCCTCTGCTCCAGAGGAAGATGACATCTTTTTCTTCTGAGGCTATTTGCTTAATTAGCTCACACCTGTGACCTGTAATAAATAATAAATAATAAACGTCTTCAAATGTCTCATCCTCTAACGCAAAAAGCCAAATGATGGGCCTTTAGCTGGTCCTTCTCAGCTGCTCTGCTTCATCCCAGGGTCCCCTCTGTCTCGGAAGCTGTCTTCTGTGGCTGCAGTGACTGTGTCACTCAAGCCATTAGAGGCTGGATCCTAGTGGAATCCTACGTTCTCCGTGCGTCCTCTGAGCTGGACCCTGAGCTCCTCATAATCTCTGTTTGGAATTCTCTTCTCTCCGTTTGAACAGCCAGCTCTTTGTGGCCCTGAGGCTGTCTGTCTCCAGCTCTGTTCTTCTGTCTCCTGCTCAGCTTCGAAGGGGCGCCCCAGAGACCTGAGAAACTGCTGCTGCTGCTGCTCCTTCTTTTCTTCCTCCTCCTCCTTCTTGGTTTTTTAAGACAGGGTCTCCCTGTATAGTCCTGGCTGTCCTGGAACTCAGTCAGTAGACCAGGTTGGCCTCGAACTCACAAAGAAATGTAGAGTGAAGCTTTGCCAGGGAAAAGCCCCTCCCCCGTGTGGTTGTATGCCGCTTGGACTTCTGGGAACAGTTGGAGGGGATAAAAGAGGACAGTGGAAGTCAGTTACAACAGTGAGAGAAATGGGAAGCTAAGAATCAGAGCTAAGAGTTGCTGCATAGAGAAGCAGGCAGAAATAAGGACAGATAAAACGAACTAGCTGGTTTTTTTTTCTAAATTAGATCTTCTCAGTAACTGCCGCGCTGGGAGAAGCTAAACCAGAGTGGGAGTTAGTTCAGAGCTAGTTCAGTTCCCCAGACATAGGGAGATCCAGACAGCCAAGAGAAAAGGGCTGTAAAGGTTTCTCATTCCTTCCTATCCTTTCCTTTCCTCCCTAACCCTGTGAGCCAACTGAAGTTTTAAAGGTTACAAGTTAGAAATCTAGAAGCCAGGAACAGAGGGGCAGAGTCAAGTAGCCAGAGAGAGAGAAACTGTTCTGTTTTGGATACATTTTAAATACGTTCTGAGCCCAGATTCAAATGGCAAACAGCCAAGGAACCCACACCCTCGTTTTTAAAAAATACCCTTTACATTTTGAAAGGCATCTATGAAAACCCATAAGCAACAAAACCAAATATTTAATATATTATTATTTACTTACAATCCACCTGCCTCTGCCTCCCAAGTGCTTGGCTGAGTTTTTTTGTTGCTGTTATTTAGTTTTTTGTGTTTGTTTTTGGAGATGGGGTTTCTCTGTTGTAACTCTGACTGTCCTGGAACTCACTCTGTAGACCAGGCTGCCTCTTCCCCTGAGTGCTGACGCCTGGCTATTTTTTTTTTAATTATTATAACTTTGCCATATTTTCACTTTTCTTAGGTATTCTGATACAATTTTAAAAAGAAATGGAGAATGATCAAAGCGTCCAGTGAATGAAGGGATAAACGAAGGGTGGGGGAGCCGTAGAACATAATGTTACTATCCAGCCTTGAAGAGGAGAGTCTGGGGCTAGAAGGACGGCTTAGAGGTGAAGAGCTGTATATACTTTTCCAGAGAGCCTGAGTTCGGCTCCCAGCACCCATGTGGGGTGGCTCAAAAGTGCCCATACCTTCAGTTCCAGGAGACCTGACCTACGCATCTGCACATGCTCACACACAGATACACAGACTTAAAAATAAATCTTTAAGACAAAAAAAAGGGGGTGCTGGAGAGATGGCTGCTCTTGCAGAGGACCCGAGTTCTGTTCCCAGACCCCGCAGCAGGCGGCTCACAGTCTGCCGTAGCTCCAGTTCCAGGGATCACCCTCCTTTAGCCCCAGATGGCACTGCATGAGTGTGGTGTCCATACGCAGTAGACACATGGAACACACGCACGCACGCACGCACACACACACACACACACACACTTTAAGAAAAGCCTGGCACCTGCTACAGCATGGGTGACACTGTGTTAAAGTGAAATACGCCAGGACACAGAGCTAAACATGGTCTGTAAGATACAGTTACATGAGATTCATAGTTGTGGAAGTTTACTTTTAGTCATGCATAAAATATTTATGCACTGTTGGGTGAGGGGCTACCCTAGGTATTGTGTGCAGATGCTGGATTTCTGTGTGGGATGATTGATCTGCACCTGAGGTGTTCTGAATCAATAAAAACACCTGAGCTCAGACACTCGGGGTTCCACTGTCTGGTCTGATGTTGGCCATGATTGTGGTTCCCTCTGCTGAGGTCTGGAAGGGCTCCCACCTATGAATATGCCTCTGTCTCTTCCTTGCTGAGCCCACACAGTAGGTGGTGGAATTAGGGTTACTATGAGGTGGGAGAAAGGGAGATGGGGAGTTGTTTAATTGGTTCACAGTTTTAATTTTTGCAAAATGAAAAGTATTTCAGGTTTTAGGCTACAAATGTTCTTAACATTACTAGGTTGCTCACTAAAAATGGTTGAGATTTATGTTCTGTGTATTTTGCCACAGTTTGTTAAAATCTGTGAGACTGGAGCAGGAGAGATGGCTTAGTGGTTAAGAGCACTGGCTGCTCTTCTGAAGGACCTGAGTTCGATTCCCTGCACCGATATGGCAGCAGTCTCCAGCCCTGGGGATCTGACTCCCTCTTCTGGCCTCCATGGGCATGCATGTGATGCACAGATACTACATGCAGATAAAACACTCATATACATAAAACAAAAATAAAGCCTCAAAAATGGAAAAATAAACAAAATCTGTAGCGCGAAGAGAATTGATGTCCAGTATGCTTTGGGGCTCTTCGTCTCAAGTATCAGAATCAAGATTGAATTTTATATATGTGAGCATTTTCCCCCCACCACTTGTGCACCAATTGCATGCTTGGTGCTGGTGGGGCTCAGAAGAAGGGGTCAGACTGCTTGGAACTGGAGTCACAGAGGGTTGTGAGCCATGGTGTGGGTGCTGGGAATAGAACTCGGGTCCTCTGCAGGAGCAGCAAGTGCTCTTCACCAAGCCATCTCTCCAGGCCTCTTAAAGCATTCAGATTAAACTGTTCTCAGAAGTTTCTAGAAAGAAGTTGCAGCTTCGAATGAACCTTCTGCAAGTCTAATGAACTGATTACAGCATCCCGATTATGGAGAGTTGTAGTGTTGGCAGTCTGGAGCCAGCCTGGCTTTGAACCCCTCTGACCCTGCCCTAACATTGTTGAGACCGTTAAGTCACTCATTTTGAATGTACAAACTTGTTTTCCATTCAAGCAGGAAGCTCAGAGTCCCGCCACAGAGCATCCTGCTTCCCTGTCCCGGCCCACCGATGTCTGCACCAATGCAGTTGGGAACCGACTTGATTTATGACTTGCTTTGTTCTGTTACTATAAAAACTCCATTAAACTGCTTCCACCCTGAAACATGGCTTTTGAGGAACCCTGAACCTCTGTTCCTGGACCAGTGTCACTCATATTTGACTCAGAAAGTCTTTCATCTCCGTTGAGACAGGGTCATGGGCAGCAGTAAGAAATACTACTGCTTACTTACTCTAGTAAGTGTGATGAGCCTTTTCCCCGTTTCCCCCGTGATAACATCTTGAGAAACCGCATAATACACTCACAAGGAGGATGAGGTGAAGATAGAGACTGTTTCCATGGCCACCAGCATCTTCATGTTGCCCTTTGGTAGCTATGACTCCCTTCCTCCTCTCGTTTCCACCCCACCCCTGGCTTACCACTAACATCTGTCTGTCTGTCTATTTGGTTTTTTGAAACAAGGTTTCTCTGTTGTAGCTCTGGCTGTCCTGGAACTCACTCTGTAGACCAGGCTGGCCTCGAACTCACAGAGATCCGCCTGCCTCTGCCTCCTGAGTGCTGGGATTAAAGACATGTGCCACCACCGGCCGGCTCATTATCAATCAATCAATTAATTAATTTCTATAATTTTTGTCTTTTCAAGAATGCATCCATTCAGCTGCTTTTAAAAACCGTTAAAACTAGCATATTTATTTGTCTATTTATTTATTATTTAGCGTGTGGAGGTCAGAGGACAACACGCAGGGGTCAGTTCTCTCCTTCCCCCACGTGGGGCCCGAGGATGGAACTCCTGCTTTCAGGTTTGGCAGTGGGTGCCTCTACCTGCTGAGCCATCTCACTGTTCCGTTATTCAAAATTTGTGACCTCCCCCACACCAGAGTAGCTCTATGGAGACTTGTCTACGTTGTACATCGACAGCACATTCATTTTGCTGGGGAGTATACTCTTTCTTTTGTTATTTTATTTCCTTGTTACTATTATTTGAGAGTTTTGCTGTTATCGTTGCTGTGGGAACATGTCTGTATAAGGGACAGGGTGGCCTCAAACTTGCTGTGTATTCAAGGATGACCTTGGTCCTCCTGCCTCCCCCTGAGTGCTGGATCCCAAGTGTGCTCTACCACACCAGAACCCCGGGCTTCCTGCTCGCCGGGCGTCTTCCAGCCGCCTTGTTCCTACCGCTGTGGCTGCCGATGTGGCCTTTCCACTCCCTGAGATTCTCTGTGAAGGACTGACGGCCTCGGACTCCCTTCCCTGTGTTTATTTCCCATCTCCTTCTCTTTGGCGAACAGTTTGCTTGCGACTTTATGCAGAAAGAAAAACCCAAGCTCACTGAAAAGTTTGAGCTCACGTCTGGGTTGTGAAAAACTCACCAATCAATCACAGAGCAGTCACTGATCCAGAAACTCACCAATCCCTGGGCTCAAAATCTCACCAATCCCCATTCTGGAAAATTTCATGCTGGAACTCGCCTCCTCCAAACACTCTGTAGGAAGCCTGCCCCCTCCCAAGAGATCTCTTTCTTGTGTGAGATTTGTTGTGGGCGTGACTTTGTTGTCCTTGGCTCCCTCCGGGGATACCTAACACTTCTACCGGGAAACTTTCCCCCTCAGAGCTGTAACACCTTCCCGCCTCAGCTGGAACCTTTGGCTCCTGACTGCCGCGATGCCCCTGCATCAGAAAAACACACCAGTCCATTTATTCTGACTGTAGCTTGACTTCTTGTTCTTTTAGCAAACTCCAGAACACAATGAAATCCAAGCTGACAGCTTTTCTTGCAGATTGTGTTTTGGGAGCGTCGGGTCTACAGCTCTCTGCTTAGTCTTAGGTCTCAAAGATTTTCTTTTTTTTTTTTCCTTATTTTTTTTTTAAAGTTTATTTTGCTCTGTGTGACCGCAGATGCACACCGTGCCACAGTGTGTGCAGATCAGAGGACAACCGGCAGGAGTCAGGTCTCTTTCATTAACATGAGGGCAGGCAGATACCCAGGGCAAACTCAGGATATTGGCGTTGGTGAGTGCTTTTACCTGTTGAGCCGTCTTGCCAGTCCCTCCCCTTTGAGGGGAGGCCTCAGGACTGTTTAAATGTGTGGCCCATTTTGAACGGTCCTATGGTCCTACGTATACTGTCAGGAGAGGGTCGGGGCTCCTTGACTAGCCTGTGACTATCCAGTTGCTCCCCTAGCGTGAGGAACAGGCTGTCTGGGTCATTTCCCAGTCTCTTTCTTGCCTAGGTTTTTCCGCTGCTCCCGCTAAGTGTGTTGCTGACGTAGGTGGGAAGGGTTGTGTCCCAAAACAAAGGTAGGCCTGACCGCTGCTTGTGGAAAGTGCAGCCACATGGTTGAAACAGGGCTTGGTGAGGCTGGGCAGGCGACAGACAGGGGGGCTTCCGTCCGCTCAGGGTTTCTGAGACAGTTTTTCCAAGACCTCATTCTAGTAGTGTCACAATGGGTCCCATGCTCCATCCAATAGCAACATCATTGTTAGGTAATCACAGGGCGGGGCTGGGGCACCCAACAGCTGGACACAGGACTGGGCCTGGCTTGGTTTTGTGACACCCGTAAAGACCCTCTCTAAAGCGTCTTTGAGGGGGTGGGTAACATATCCTGAGAGCCATGAGAGGGCTCTCTCCCCATCTCAGCCTCAGGAGCAATACAGCTTTCTTTTGTTTTGTTTGAGACAGGGTCTCACCATGAAGCCCTAGCTGGCCTGGAACTTGCTGTGTAGACCAGAGTGACCGTGAACTCACAGAGATCCCCCTGCCTCTGTGGGTTACAGGTGTGCAGAACCACGCCTGTTCAGTAGTGTAGGTTTCTAAGGCTCAAGGCCAGAGAGGATTAACGACATGGACACTGGCCCCAGCTCTTAGTTTCCAGAGCAGGGTGCTGAGTGGGCCAGTTGCCAGCAGAGGAGAAGCCTCTTGTCCCCGCTGCCTGGCTGTCTTCCAGCAGGAGAGCTGGCACAGCAGCCTCCAGCGGAGGGGCCAGGCCTGCTCACTGTTGGGGCTCTGAACATGCAGAGTCCATAGCAAGGGGCTCCGCATCTGGAGAGCCCTGGCCCTACCCAGTCTGCAGCAGCGGTGTGTGTGTTTGAGGGGGGGTGTTCCGCATCTGGAGAGCCCTGTCCCTACCCAGTCCGCAGCAGCGCAGGGCTCCCTCTTTGGGCACCCCCTACCTAATCCCTATCACAGGGCTCCTGTGTCTGGAGGGCCCTGCTCCCTACACACAGCCCATGGCCCAGGGCTCCCCTTTGGGAGGGTTCCGTCCCCCACACAGTCCACAGTGTGGGGCTTCCACTTCTGTGGATAGGTCTGCCCCCACACTCCTCCGTACTTACCAAGCGGGCCCCAGGCCACACCCCTCCTTGTGGAGGGAGCTCAGCCTCAGCCCCGCCCCCTTGCCAGACCCAGCCCTCCCCCAGGTGTCAAACTGTCAAGCTTGACAGAACTGCTTCAGGGTGGCCTTGCAGGCGGCCATAGCAGCAGGCGGATCGAGCTGAGGACTGGGTTGCTGGCTGCCAGCTCCTGGCCCAAAATGGCACCTCACAGCTATCTGTGTTTCTGCCGGGGAACAAATCTGAGTTTCCCCTGCAAGCCTAGCCCTTCCTTCTGTCAACTGCTGTTTGGGGTTAATGTTTGCCTCCCTTGCCATCCTGCTGGGGACCCTGGGGCCCAGCCACCACCCCTCATGTCCACCATGAACCCTGAATGGTGCTGAGGACCACTGGGGAGCCAGCATATTTCCCCTTCGGGAGAGTCTGGCTCTGCAAAGCTGGAGAGCTCTGGGACTTGAGATCCTCCCCCCATAAGAAAGCTCCCCCCTGGGACTATCAGGGACCCTACTCCCAGCCAGCTGTAGGGTCCCCCAACCTGGCAAAGCAGCACAGAAGTGGCCCCAACTCACACAAATGGCCCTTAGCTGGGTCCCTCATCCCTCTCTGGACTTGCCAAATAAGGGCAAAAAAATCTCACCAATCACAGGTCACCCTGGGAGGCTCTGCCCCCTCAGGGACACTATATAAAGAGCAGCCTTCTGGACTCTTTGGAGAGTAGGGAGGGGGGCACACCTTCAGCTTCTGCCTTGCTCCCAAGTGGAGGCAGCCACCCAGAAGCGTGAAGAACACCTCACTCGGCCAGGGATATTTCCCTTCAGAGCTGCAACGCTGGGGACACCTGCCCACCTCAGAGCTGTGTGGGCCCTGGCTCCCAACTGCCAGGCCACCTTCCTGTCAGAACTGCGTGTTTCCTGGGCTCCCGAACGCCAGGCCACTTTTCCACCTCTGTTCCAGCCGAATACGAAAACCCTAACACTCCTCCAGAAAACACTGCCTCTCAGTCTTCAGCCCTCCACTTCCCGGGCACCAGGCGGTCTTCCGGGATTGCACGGAGTGTGCATGGTGTCTCGAGTCTTCACTGAATTGACCAGTCTTCCAAATGCTTTTAGTGGCAGGTCTGTCTGTGATGACACCGTGGATTTAGCTCTACCCTGTTGTCAAGGCTGCCATTTTCTCAGGGAGTCAGGACCTCACACCATCACAGCTTCCTGCTTCCCCAGGCGACATTTCTGAGCTAGGACTGTGGAGTGGAGGGGGAGACACTGACACGCTTCAGGCGAACTTGGCTGTGGGATGGACCTCTGGTCTTACAGACCTCGGAGCTCTCGAGCTGCTGGACTGAAGGATTAAATGTTACTCTACAGCAGGGCTAGGCAGTGAGTTTGAGGCAAGGTTACAGGAGACACTGAGAGTTAAAGAGATGAACAGTTAAAGTCCGTAAGCGTGCATTTCACTTAAGATGGGCTATGGGTTCACGGCATTGTAAACTATGAGATTCCCAGCATTCAAGAGGCAATGTCAGAAGGATCTCTGTGAGTTCAAAACCAGCCTGGTCTACACTGAGTTCCAGGTCAGCCAGGGCTGCTGAGTGAGACCCTGTCTCAATAAAATATTTATTTTATTTTGCCAATTCTAACTGCATAGAAATTCCCTAGGGTATACACACGTTAGGTCTGGTTAATTTTGGTGTGTAGTATTTTTATGTGCAAGTTTTTAAAAAACTAAAGTTTGTAAAATTTAAAGTAAATAAATAAACGGAGAGATTGCAAATTTAAAACCCTGCTCTGGAACAATCCTGTGCAAGCAGCTTGCAGAACCACATTTTCACCCAAAACATTTTTTCCCTTCTCAGTGTCTGATGGGGTCTGAATCTCAACCAAGCTCCCGATCAAACTCATTAGCCATTCTAATTGCGCATCAGAGTCTGCCTTTCTCGTTTCTATCACAGTCCCTTTGAGATGATTAATGATTTTATGGGAAAGAAAGAAATGATGAAGATTGCTCTGGCGGTGTGTCAGGAATGTCTCAAAAGGTAAATTTATGCCCGGAATTTCAGCTGAGTGGGAACTTGAGTTCGCAGAAGGGAAACACAGCTGATGCCTGTGAATGTGAGCGGGGACGTTCTGATCAGCCCCAAAATGGATCAGCTCTTGTGATCCACACAATCAGAGCCTAATGCCTTTCAGAATTGGAAAAGTTGCCTCTTTGTATTTATTTTATAGATGTATTAACGGGAAGACTTCTTTCAACTTCTTGAAAATATGCTATTTTGTCAAATAATGAGAAACTGATTTTGACAACTGCTAATTTTGTCACTTGTACCACAGAGCCATTGACTACATTTGGCACGGTTCCAACAGGACCTGGCGACAAAAGCATCAACATTCTGGGACTTCAAGCCATCCCATCATTGACCTAAATTCTGCTGCCATATTTGCTTGCATTATACCTTGACTATTTCAAGAATAAATCACCGTAATTTATTCTTTTTCTGCTTTTGTGTTAGTTCTTGTCTTGTTTCTGGGATGAAATACTGACAAAAGTATCTTAAGAAGAGTTGCCTGCTTTGGCTGCAGTTTGAGGGTGCAGTCTGTCATAGTGGGGAAGCCATGGTGACTGGTTACATCGTGTCCCCAGTCAGGAAGCAGGGAGAGATGAACGCTGGTGCTCAGCTTGCTCTCTCCATTTTGCTTGTCTGAGACTCCAGTCCGTGAGATTGACCTGCCCAGGTTTGGGGTGGATCTTTCCACGTCGGTTAATTTAGCCTGTATGATCCCTCACGGACACATCCAGAGAGTAGTTCATAATGATTATAAATTCTATTAAGTGGATAATGGAGATTAACCATCACAACTATATTAAAATGATCCACAGGTTATTCACAGTGATTTTGTTTGCTCAGGTTTTTTTTTTTAAGGCAATGTTGTAAAAGTATTTTTATTCATAGGGGTTCAAGGAAGAACAAGATACAATCTTTAAGATGTAAGCCTAGACCTAGAGGGCTTCAGCCTCCGAGACTGAACTGACCTCTGACTGGCCGCCTTCTCCACACACCTGCTTCTTCAATCTCCTGCGTCCTGCTTCTCACTCGGCTTCTACCTTGCTTCTCCTTCCTCTTCTCTCTCCACTCCTGCTTCTCCTGACTGTTTCCTTTTATATCCCCAGAGTTGGGATTAAAGGCATGTGCTACGTTACCTTCTGAGTTGGCTTACTTAAAGGCCTGTGCTACATTGCCTTCAGATACAAAGTCTTATTTTGCATTAATGAAGAAAATCCTATAATTCCCTTCCCAAATGCCAGGTTAACCTACTGTCACTAGGCGGAGGTCAGACTGAGAGACATGGGTGATCCTCATATTGCCATGTTAGTTGCTGGGGAGGAACCTCGGAATTCCTTTTCATTTAGCATTAGCACAAACAGAGGACAGGATTAGCCTGACTAACATTCTTTCTACCCTAGAGTAGCCATGCTGCTGGACCAGAGATCAAGTGTCTATCACACAAGCCCTTGGAAGTGATGCTTTCCCAGAGCAGCCATGCTGCCAGATCAGGATTACGTGTTCCTCTACACAAAGTCTCCTGTATCCCTGGCTGGCCTTGAACTCATTACGTAGCTCAGAATAATTTTGAATTCCTTTTCCTCCTGCCTCTAAACTCCCAAGTACAGGAACTACAGTTGTGTATCCCCATGCCTGGCTACAGTGGTTTAGGTTTTGTGTTTGCTCTGCGTGTGTGTGTGTGTGATGTGTGTGTGTGTGTGTGTGTGTGTGTGTATGTGTGTGTGTGTGATGTGTGTGTGTGTGTATGTGTGTGTGTGTGTGTGTGTATGTGTGTGTGTGTGTGTGTGATGTGTGTGTGTGTGTGTATGTGTGTGTGTGTGTGTGTGTGTGTATCTGTGTGTGTATGTGTGTGTGTGTGTGATGTGTGTGTGTGTGATGTGTGTATGTGTGTGTATGTGTGTGTGTGTGTGTGTATGTGTGTGTGTGTGTGTGTGTGTGTGTGTGTGTGTGTGTGGTGTGTGTGTGTTGTATGTGTGTGTGTTGTGTCTATGTGTGTGATGTGTGTGTGTGTGTGTATGTGTGTGTGTGTGATGTGTGTGTGTGTGTGTGTGTGTGTGTGTGTGTGTGTGATGTGTGTGTGTGTGTGTGTGGTGTGTATGTGTGTTGTATGTGTGGTGTGTTGTGTCTCTGTGTTGTGTGTGTGTGTGGGTGTGTGTGTATGTATGTGTGTGTATGTGCACATGCACGTTTTTGTGTTTTAAGCTTGGGATCCAAGTTAAACCCACGTGTATGTGTGCTAGGGACCTGGAGGCCAGGTTGAGTTCTGAGATTCTCAAAAACAAGCACACACCCGGGGCTAGTTGACTCCCATAGTTTGCTTAGCTCACAACTGTGGAGATTCAAGAAGCTGGCGCTGACATGCTTGGCTTCTGTAAGGGCCACCTGGCAGACGGCATCACAGTGGCGGTGAGCCGTGTGGGAGAGATTGCATGATCCGCAGGAAGTAGGGGCAGTGCCTCGCTCTACAGCAGCTCACTGCCAGGGAACGAGTCTGCCCCTGCAAGGCCCGAGTTAGACCCCCCACCCCCCACCGGGAAGAGGCTCCCCTCTTGTCTGCCCAGCTCCAGATGGCTGTGCCTCTTGAGGCAGTTTACTGTTTATTAGTTTATTATTATTTCTTACTGTTTATTAGGGTTATGCCAGGGATGAAGTTTCTAGAACATGAAGTGTTTGTAGGAAAACCTTAGCACCTAGGGGAGGGCTATAAGACTCAGCCGGGAGGCTAGCTAACTCGGGTGATGACCATGTGTTCGTAGGGATGTCGCGTGCTTCCATAAAGGACTCGAGGTGAATGATGGGGAAACACGAGAGGAACTAGATGTGCCGGTTAGTTGGTCGCTGCCGTGCTGACACACCACCGAGGCGGCTTACAGAAGCAGGGGTTATTCGGGGCTGTGGTCCTAGAGCCCTAAGAACCCATCAGGGTGGGGTGGCGAGTCAGCAGGCAGGCGTGAGCAGAGAGAGTGAAGGGGACGCAGAGGAAAGCTTACCGCCCTCCAAGCCGTCCCTCAGGATGCCCAGTGACATCTTCCTGCAGCAGGGCCACACCTCCTAAACCCTCCCAGAAGGTGCCACCAACTGGGGGGTTGGGCAAGTATTCAAAGATTGGAGCCCGTGGAGGACATTTCTCATCTAAACAACAAGATACACATAGGAGAGACAATGTCTAAATATTTCCAGAGAGAGTAGAAAAAGAAGTGAAAATAACTCCATACTTTTTTTTCTAGAACTAGGTCATGTGTAAAAGGATCAACGATCAGAAAAGATTCTACAGGGTTCCAGAGAGGGGGAAATGGTCACTTTTTGGCACTAACTTGACAACCCGGACTTCATCCCCGGGTCCTTTTGTGGAAGGAGTGGACTGAGTCCCAGAGTTGTCCTCTGACCTTCTCATCTTAGGTAAGCAGTCAGCATTTGCTGGGACAAGAGACTCTTCGGTGGAGTTGCCTGTGAGCTAGCTGTTCAAGGACCTCTAAGGACTCAGCTTCCTGGAGTCCTCACCTACGGAAGTGTGGGGGAGGTGCTTCTCAGTGGCTCAGCTGTCTCTGAGTCACTCAGACTCCTGTCATGCTGAGAAAAATAATCACAAGAAAACTTGGCCCCACCAGGGGCTTCGAACCTTGAGTGGCTGATGGAGAGCTGCCGGGATGAGATTTTAGAAGATACGTAATGGAGGCAGTAACTGAATGGACCTCGGGGTAGTGATAGGTACTTGGTGGTGGTGACTAAAATGTCATTTTGGACAATGCGGGGTGCAGCTCTCTCAGAGGACAAGACCAGGCAAGCTCTCTTCTCTGCTCTCCTTCCTAGTGACAGGCGCCAGCTTTAGCACCCAGACAAGCCCTTACCTGTTTTGTTGTGTTTTACCCAGGGAACCAGGATATCAGCCGGGCTGGCCAAGCCCTGCCAACCCCCCATCCCAGCCACACCCCATCCCCGCCGGTGTTGCTTTTCCACAGAGTCTAACCTGGCTGTTCCTGCCACCACCCTCACCTGAGAATGCCTTTCTTTGGCTTCTTGGAGCATTCTACACTGATGACCCAGACCTGAGAGGGAACAGCTTCACGGGGTGGAGTCTGGTGCTGGGGAGGTGGCTCAGTCAGGAGGGAGCCTGCGGTGCAGACAGATAGTCTCCTAGGGAGCAATACCTAACGCTGACCTCTGACCTCAAAGGGTGATGAGGACAGATTTCAGAGCCCAGCTGTCTCAGCCCTGCTGCACATACTATCTCAGATGACGCGAGCTGGGCTGAGTTAACTTTGTGTGCCTCAGTTTATTCTCCAGGACACAAAAATGATCACCGTACCAATGTCATAAGGATTGGCATGTGTAGACATACCTGTAATGGCTCTAGAAACACAGTAAGCACCACAGGGCCAGACACTGGCTCTGGAGAAAGTCTGGGCTCTTTTTGGTGAAGAACTATTCCTGTCTCCATTGCCTGGCACTGGATAGGAACTAATGTTCCTGTTCTGTTCACGCACACCTATGTCTCCGGATGAACTGGATTGCTGACAAAGATGGCTGCACTCCCAGAAATCACCTTTGTCCTGTGACTTCATTTCCCTCCTGTCAAGGAGTTGCGTTTCCTTACCCACTCTTGACTCTGGACTGGCCTTGTGATTTATTTTCTTGGCCAGTAGTAGAACACAGTAGAAATGATGTCCTAAGCTTTCTGAGACTTGGCCACAGATGACCTTCCAGATTCTGTTTTTATATTCTTTTATTTTGTTTGTTCTCTGAGACAAGGTTTCTCTGTGTAGCCCTGGCTGTCCTGGAACTGTCCTGCCTCTGTAGACCAGGCTGGCCTCGAACTCAGAGATCTGCCTGCCTCTGCCTTCCCGGTGCTGGGATTAAAGGTATGTGCCACCACACTCAGCTCATGATCATCTTTTCGAGTCTTAAGGAAAACCTTTGGGTGGCTTGGCAGACAACTGAGCTGTGGTTACTAAGCCCTGTCTGCACATAGCTGTTGCTGGGGATCTAGGGAAGCGGATCTTCCTTCATGGGCTTCGACAGACGCCTCAAGATATTGTATTGTGTACTGTATTGTGTGTGTGTGTGTGAGTGTGAGTGTGTGTGTGAGTGTGTGTGAGTGTGAGTGTGTGTGTGTGTGTGAGTGTGTATGTGTGTATATATGTGTGTGAGTGTGAGTGTGTGTATGTGTGAGTGTGTGTGTGTATGTGTGATGTGTGTGTGTGTATGTGTGTGTGTGTGTATGTGTGTATGTATGTGTATGTGTATGTGTATGTGTGTGTGTGTGGGTATACGTGTATGTACATCAAGTGTCTTCCTCCATTGCTCTCCCCTTTATTTTTTGAGACAGGGTCTCTTACTGAATCCAGGACCCTCCTCCCCAGGGCTGGGATTCCCAGGTTTTCACCCGGGTGCTGGATCCAAAGCTAGGTCTTCATGTTTGTGTGACAAACACTTGACTGGCTGAACTATCTCAGAAGCTGTTGTTTTTACATCATGCCTTGAGAGTCCTCAGACACCTGCGCTGCCTGCTGACGAAATGCAAAGCTGTAAGTAGACACTGACAGAGCTCAGCTACCTGGGGAGAGGATCCAAGCCCAGGAAGGGAACTCAGACACCCAGAACTGTCAGTCACAGAAGGAGACTTAGGAAAGGGCCAGCTGGGAACCTTAAATAATAAGGAATCCTTTCAAGAGACACTGTTAAAGCAGGTACGGCTGGGGCCAGCGAGAGGGCTCATGGGCAGAGGTGTTCGCCACACAGGCCTGATGAACCGAGCTTGAGTCACAGAACCCATGTATGTTGTGGAAGAGAGAACCCACTCCACAGAGTTCTCTGACTTCCACAGGCATGCTGTGGAACCCCTGCATCTAATAATAATAATAATGGTAATGATAATAATGTAATAAATTTAAAACATTTTAATCCCATGATTTTTCAAGTTAAAAGACTCCGTCAGGCAACCCTGAAAAGAGCATGTGATCTTTACGAAAACCCCAATGCAGGGGGAAAAGGAAAAGGTGTAAATGAAGAACAGACTTGGAGACAGATTCTTACATGTACAGGCAGGAGACGGAGAAGACGCACAGTAACCCATCAACAGCGAAGATTTTTTCACACAGAGTCGGGGCTGATGAGAAGAAGGCTCACGAGCACCCAGGGAGGATCACCCGGTTCAGAGAGGCGCCTTGAGGCTGGAGAGAGGGCTCAGCTGTGAAGAGTGCGTACTGATCTCCCAGGAGATGGAGCTCTGCCCCTGGCACAGCTGACGAACCCCTGTCAACCCCTGTCTCTGTGCGGGAAGCCCCGAGTCCGCGCAGACATGCTGGTGTGTGCCCGCGATGCCAGCATTGGGTTGCTGGAGGCAAGAAGATCACAGGTTTTGGGGCATCCTTGGCTACGTAGTAAGTTTGAGGCCGGCCTGGGATGCACAAAACTGTCTCTAAAAAAAAAAAAAAAAAAGGTGGAGGAGGAGAGGAAGGAGGGTGGACGGGATTATACTTGGTGCTGACAGAAACATGTCTGGGAGCAGAGGACTGGGTGCAGGGTCAGTCCCTGGGGAGCTGGGAGAAAGCAAACAATAAAGGTACACCTGCTTCTGGGGTTCAGCATGTCTCCAGAGGGGGCTCGAAGGCTCAGCTGCAATATGTCTGAGACCTAACGATGGCCTCTGACCTGCGTGTTAAGTTCCCTGAAGCAGCTCACTGGGTGTTGAATTATCTGTCGTTCAGCTTCACCATGCTTAGCAGATGTGGTGGGGGGACTCTTCAGTCTCAACTTTCTGGATTTAGAATCACCTAGGAGACACACCTCTGGTTGCGTCTGTCAGGGAGTGTCCAGGAAGGATTGACTGAAGAGAGAGACCCACCCTCAAGGGGGTGACACCATCCCCATGGCTCCGGAGTGGGGGAGGAGACAGTCCTCGAGTGCCAGCCTCCTCCTCTGCTTCCTGGTCCCCGGAGATGTGAGCAGGTTCTTGGTACCACAGTTGGGAGCCACCCCTGCCAGGATGTTTTCCCACTGGGATGGACTGCATCCCTGCATCGTGATCCCAAACAAACATTCCATCCTTAAGAGATCCTGGGCTCCTGCAACTTTATTTCTCTTTAAGGTTTATTATTTTATTTTATTTTTTTGTGGGTATGTATGTGGTGCCCTCAGAGGCCAGAGGAGGCACTGGATCCCTGAAGCTGGACTTAGAAGCCATTGTGAGCGGCCTAACATGGCTGCTGGGAGTCTACTCGGGTCCTCGGGATGATCAGTATGTGCTCTTAACCGGTAAGCTACTTCTCCAGCCCCAGAACACCATCTCTTGAGTTGCTTGTGCCAGGCACGTTCATGGGGCCCAGAGGAACAGTCTGGGCTCCTCCAGAGTTCTGAAAGTAAATCCTAGATCAAAAGGAGTTAATTTTAGAAGTTGGTTTCAGCAAGTTTGTCAAACATATCAAAGACTTACAACAGAGTCACTACGGAATAAAACCAAAATGACAGAAATGTATTTTAGGTAAACTGCAAAAACAGTGCGTCAAAGTTCCGAGGGAACTCTGCCACTGGGATTGGGAAGGTGGATTTACAAATTTGTAAATCCCCAGGCCGGAGGCGCACGAACCTCCACACCCAGCCCCGTGCTCTGAGCAGAGACTCTGCTTTAGGTGTCTTAACCGGGTGGAAATCAGAAGCACGCTTTCATCCTAGCTTTTCTCGTGGACCTGAGTTGTACCACGTGGCATGGTTCTGACTGATCTAGTCTGAGGCGCCACCATCTGCGCCGTCTGCAGTGACACCAACCTGCCGCTTCCATGGGGCGGGGGAGCTCCGAACAGGTCAGGTGACCTGGGTAGTCTTTCTGAATGTGTGTGGTGCCCGCACAGAACAGAGCATGCGGGCTCTAAACGGTGGAGCTCAGAGCCCTGCGGCCCGGGTGTGCTGGTGCGGAGACCTCGAGGCGCCTAGCGTGAAAGGCAGAGGCTGCGATTCCGGTTCCCAGCCGTCAGTACGACACCCGTGTCTGTGCCCAGCCAGGATGTGACGGCCGGACAACTCCACAGCACGTTTAGTTACGTTCATTATTTATTTGGTTGGTTGGGCCCTCCTTCCTTTGAGCAGAGTCTTGCTATGTAGCCCAGGCTGGCCCAGAACTCACTAGTAGAGCAGGCTGGCCTCAAACTTGCAGACCTCTGCTTCCCGAGTGCTGGCATTAGACTGTAAATCAGGAAAATTACGTGACTGCAGTACCAGAAATGCTCAACAGGGCAGAGCCGTGGCGCCTGGCAGACAACTGGGGGAGCCCTTTCTCTCCTTCCACCACTGCGTGGTAGTAGGTCTTCAGGTTTGGTAGCAAGTGCCTTTGCCCACCGTCTCCCCGGCCCTAGGGTAGGGAGAAGTAGAGCTGAAGAAACGGCGTTTACATCATTAATGCACTGTTGCAATGGGTCTCGTCCACGGCGTGCCCGCCCAAGGCTTTCCTCCTTTGGCCAGTCCCCAGCTGCACCTCCCCCACCCCAGCAGCCGGGTGGCGTGGTTCTTCACCGTGTACCCATCCCATTTGTGATCGGAGCCCGTGAGGGGACGAGAACAGGAACTGGGGAGGTGCCGTCAGGGGGGAGTTCTCTCCCTTTATTAAAGCAAGGGTGATTACACGTATAGGGTACAGGCAGGGGAGGGTCTCCGGTACCCAGGGATGGGATCCATTGGGTAAGACAAGGTTACTGGAGTAGCCTCATTTGCATGTGGAGCTCAAGTCTAAGCGTCAAGGTCCTGCAAGGGCACCTTCTGCATAAGGTGTGGTCCCACAGGGAAAAGAAGAAGGCATCTTATCAGTGAATGGGCTCAGCCCTAGGCTTCCAGCCCCAGCTTTACATATAAGGAGGAGTCTTCTACAGTTCCTGGGGGGCTGGGCGCTCTCCCACAGCTCTGTTGAGAAACTGAGTTCGCACACATGTAAAGGATTTGACTCGCGTGCCCGACTGAGGTCTATAGGGCAGGCTGGTGGCTGCCAAGTCACGGTCCCACGTGAAGAAGACCAAACCAAGAACAAAAACTAAAACGGAAGAAGCACAGATACAGTTTCCCCGATTCCAGGCGGTTCACTTTACGGAAACAGCCTTGACACCAGGTGACGAAAGAACCAAGGTGGAGGGCCCAGCCAGGGGATTTAGGGTGAATATAAGGACCTGAGTTTAGCCCCCTCTTCGATAAAGCTGGATATAGTGGTGAGCACACATAATCCGCGTGCTGTGGAGACAGGGGATCCCTGGGCTCTCTGGCAGACCAGTGTAATCAGTGTAATCAGGCCAAAGAGAGATCGAGCCTCACAGGAAAAAAAAAAAAAAGAAGAAAAGAAAGAAAGGTGGGCGTCTGGCATCTGAGGAATGACGTTTGTGATGTCATCTGGCCTCTGCATTCATGCGCACACAAATAATATGCATCCATCTGGCCCGTAGTGTATAGGGATTTTGTGTAATTTATTTATTTAAGGCCTGAAGCTGGCTGTGGGCTTTTCTGTCTGTTTGATGGATTTTTATTTTATGTGAAGGAGTGTTTTGTCTACACGTACATCTGTGGGTCATGTGTCTTCAGTGCCCATAGAAGAAGAGGGTATCGGATCCCCTGGAAATGGAGTTACGGACCGGACCGTTGTGAGCTGCCTCGTGGGCTCTCGGAATCCAACCTGGATCCTCTGGAAGAGTAGCCGGCTCTTTACCATTGAGCCATCTCTGCAGCCCTTGTTTTTATTGGGAGAGGTTTGTTTGTGTGTTTTTTTGAGACATGGTCTCCCAATGTAGCCCTGGCTGGCCTGGAACTCACTCTGTAGACCAGGCTGGCCTCAATCAAACTCACAGAGATCCGCCTGCCTCTGCCTCCTGAGTGCTGGGGTTAAAGGTGAGCGCCACCACACCTGGCTTTTTAATGTTTGTTGTTGTTGTTTGTTTTTAAGATTTATTTTGCCAGGCTGATGGTGGCACACACTTTTAAACCCAGCACTCGGGAGGCAGAGGCAGGTGGATCTCTGTGAGTTCGAGGCAACCCTGGTCTACAGAGTGAGTTCCAGGATAGCCTGGTCTACACAGTGAGTTCCAGGACAGCCAGAGTTACAACGGAGAAACCTTGTCTCAAAAAACAAACAAAAAAGATTTATTTTATTCTTAGTTGTGTGTATGTAGGTTTTTATTTTATTTTATTATTATTATTTTTGCATTGAATGCAGATGCTCACTGAAGTCAGAGGCGTTAGATCTCCCTGTAGATCATCAGCAGTTATAAGCCGCCCGATGCAGGTGCTGGACACTGAACTTGGGTCCTCTCCAGGAGCCGTGAACGCTCTTAACTGTTGAGCTGTCTGTCTCTCCGGCCCCTGGCTGTGGTTTTAATATCAATTCTCAATCATTATGCTTTTCCCCAGGAAAGTGGTTTCTATTTATTAGGATAGAACTGGACTTTAACTATTGTATGGGAAGAAAAGGTAAGTTTTTCCATGACAGAGGCTGGTGACTAAAGATTCAGGAGAAAAACTGGTAGAAGTTTACCGAAGTGCTTGGGCGTGGCTCAGAGGTAGAGCCCTTGCCCGGCAGCAGCACCAGGATTGACGCCCAGTGCTGTACGAACTAGGTGAGGTGTCTTGTGTCTGTAATCCTAGGGCTTGGGGGGTGGCGGCAGGAGGATCGGGAATTCAAGCTCATCCTTGGCTATGTAGGGAGTTCGAGGCCAGCCTGGGATACATGAGACCTTATCTCAAGTCAAAAATGTTTATCAACGTGTCTGTTTCATATTCGCATGGCGTTGAGGGGTATCCACCAGAGAAGACTGTTCGGACATGGGTTTAAGCCAATAGAAAGTCTTTATCAGCTAGCTGGCGACCACTGGGTGGGTGTTCAGGATCCCAGTGTAGCCCCTAGCTTTTCTCAGGGTGAACTCTCAAGCATAGAAACCACATCCTGTGTTGACATACTTCAGTTAACAAGAGCAGTTAGTCAGAAGCGGAACTACAGAAGCCAAAAGGGAGGGTTAGTACATTCTGAGACTTTCTCAGAACTATGTGGACTTTGGTGGATTGGGCCTTTGTTTTAGTTTTGGCAGGTGGTGCTGTCTGTGCTGAATGGCACTCCCATCATGGGGTCGGTTGTACTAAAGTCTGGGGCCCTGTTACACGTGGCAGACACTCGGAGAATATGTAGTTTCAAGCGGTCTTTGAATTCCACCCCTGTAGCACCTGCACTGAAAAGTTAGAGATACCACATTGTTGGAGATGTGGTAAGAGAGGGAAGGCCTTTGGGCCGGCAAACACCTGGGAAGTCAAGGCTGGAAAGTACAGTTCGATCGGTCACTCCTGAGGCGTGTGATTCCAGGTCAAAGTCCAAAGCCGTCGTCAGCTGTAACTTTGTTCTCCCTGGTAGACGGAGCTGCAGGATACCTTTCGTCTTTGCAAATCTGTGCCCTACTTTTAGACAAGTAGAAGGTGGGCACACAGGCTGTAGTTAGTACCCAGCATGGCGCTAGCCCATTCTCATGATCTCTCTCTCCGCTTTGGCTTCAAACACGTGAGGGCCCGGCCGCTTGCTGAGAAGAAGGGATCAGCGTAACAAATGCCTTTGTCTCTGCTCCCGAGCCAGTTAGAAACTGCCATACAGATTCAGCACTGGCAGTCTGCCAGTGGCCAAGAGAGGGCGCTCTTCCCATGTCCAGAAAGGAGCCCGACCCAGGACCTTAGAAACCTGGAAATCTCAATCTGGAAAGAGGTTGGGTTAAGGCTGGTTTGGGGTCAGGAAGAAGTCCAGCCAGGCAAGCATTTGAGTTCCCAGAGTAGATCAGAGAAGTCACCCTCTGGCGTTGTTAAGGCATGAATCCTGGCTCAACACCTCTAAGGCTTCTCTGGTCTGTGTGGTTCTGTCTTTAACAGAACTTGGTCTCCCAGTTAAAAAGGGTTTAAGGGATCCCCAGGATAAGGTTTTGTCCTAGACTCTCAAGGTGACCAGCCTTTCACAAGGGCACACGACATTGTGTTCTACAAATGTGTTGGGTCTCATTCATAGCTACCAAGACCCGTGGGCTGCAGGTATAACATTCCTGCAGAGGAAGTGAACTCACGCCTAGACGTTAGAAACTGTGGGCTGGAGACATGACTCAATACCGGGCTAAGAGCACTGGTTTCTCTTCCAGAGGACCCGGGTTCAGTTCTCAGCACCCCCAGTGTGGCTCACAACCACACATAACTCCAGTTCCAGAGAACCCTCCACCCTTCTCTGGCCTCCTACAGGAACCAGGCACCCACGTGGTGCACAGACACACATACGGGAAAAAACTCATACAAATAAGATAAATAAATAAATCCACAGAAAAAGCATATGTCCGGTGTCCACAGGGGCCAGAACAAGATGTCTGACCTCCTGAGACTGGAGTTACAGACGGTTGTGTGTGAGCTCCCATGTGGGTGCTGGGAATTGAACTCAGGTCCTCTGGGAGAGCAGCCAGTGCTCTTAACCACTGAGCCATCTCCCCAGGTCCGAAATAAATCTTTTTTGAAATTTATTTTATTTGTGTTTCAAGTACATTGGTGTGTTGCCAGCATGTCTGTCCCTGTAAGGTGTTGCATGCCCTGGGACTGGAGTTACAGACGGTTGTGAGCTGTCATATAGGTACTGGGAATTGAACCCGGGTCCTCTGGAAGAGCAGCCTCTGCTTTTAAACGCTGAATCATCTCTCCAGCCCCCAAATAAATCTTTAAAACAAAACAAAACAAAAAATTAGACTTTGTTGCTTTTGTATATAGATCTCAATTCTAATTTTTTCATCCCCTCCTTAAATTTAACATTTGTGTGTGTGTGTGTGTGTGTGTATGCATGTGTGTGTGCGCGAGTGTACATGTGTGTGTGTGTATGCGTGTGTGTGCGTGTGTACATGTGTGTGAGTCTGTGTGAGTGTGTGTGTGTGTATGCATGTATGTGTGCATGTGTACATGTGTGTGAGTGTGTGTGTGTATGCATGTGTGTGTGCATGTGTGTGAGTGTGTGTAAATGTGTGTGTGCGTGTGTACATGTGTGTGAGTGTGTGTGTATGTATGCATGTGTGTGCATGTGTACATGTGGCATTCAGGGGACAACGTTGGCTATCATCCCTCAGGCCTTATCCACCTCAGCTTTCTGTTGTTGTTGTCTTAATATTTACAAAGAGGACCATTTAAAATTTTTGTGTTCAAAGCCTACAATAAGGTAATAAATAAAATAAAATAAATAAATAAAAATATTTATTTTATTTATATTTATATATTTACATGTATAAATATAAATAAAATAAAAATATTTATTGTTTTTATGTTGTGTGTATGAGTGGGTTGCCTTCATGTACGTATATGCGCTGTGTGAGAGCCTGGCGCCCTCAGATACCAGAAGAGGGCGCCAGGTTCACTAGAACTGGCGTTCCGGATGGTTGTAAGCATCGTGTGTACCTGATACACACAATTACATGAACACACACACCAAACAAGCAAAAGTTAGGAGGGAGGCTTTAAGACATACTTTACAAATCCAGGGAGTGTCATCTCCCAAAGAAAACAAGAGTGGTCTGCAGGAACAGAGAACAGGGCTCGTCCCTACAGAGGAGTCCTGGCCAGGGGTCTGCTGGGTGTGCTACGTAAATGAGGGTGTCAAAGAATAGCAAATGCTCAGTCCTCATTGGCTGACTGCAGGTCATAGCAGGTTCAGTCCTGATGGCAAAATAGAAGTTTCCAGAGTCTGTCTATCTTGGCAGCTGAAACAGAAACATGCCCAGGGGAGAGCGGCAAGAGTTCAGCTGTGGTTATTCCAGGAATACAGAGCAGAGGCCTGACCCCACCAGGCACCAAATGGCTACCAGGCTCCATTTTGAACCTAGGCCCAGTTAGCCACTTGGGACCCTTCTTGGAAATCCATCTTTCTGTTCCTTTTAAACTTGTTTTGCTTGTTTTTATGTATGTATGTGTGTGCCTGTCTGTGAGAGTCTGCGGGCGCTTGCAGAGGCCAGAGGAGGGTGTGCGACCCCTGGAGCTGGAGGTGCCGGCGCGGAGAACTGAGCCTTCGGAACTGCCTTTGGAATGGCAGCCTGTGCTCTCAGCCACTCAGCTGTCTCTTCCGCCCTCACGCTCGGCTTTCCTTAAAGTTCCCGGGCACTGAGAAGTGTCAAGTGGAGCTTCTGTAGCAGCTTGTACCTCGTGATGATTCATGCCTCAGTTTATGCTCTTGGATAGGTGTGACACTGTGACTTCCACTGTCTAAGTCCCGTCCGCAGGTATTTGTGATAGCTTTCTCTTCGTGCTTACATTAGCACGGACTCTTGTTCGATTCGGTCTGCTGAAATTCAGCCCTCACACCATTTATTCTCATTCTCAGGTCATTTTTGGTTTTGGTGGAAGAGACTCCTTCAGAGTGGTCCTGGATTGCTGCTGCAGCTTTTCCTCCCCCTCTCCCTTCCTCCCCCTCCTCCCCCTCCCCCTCCCTCCTCCTCCCCTCCTCCTCCCCCTCCTCCTCCCCCTTCGTTTTTTATTTTGATTTTTAAAGGACTAAATTGGCCAGTGGCATGGCTCAGAGGACAGAGGCGCTCACCTCACTAGGACCTATGTGGTAGCGGGAGACAGCTGACTCCCCCAGGTTTTCCTCTGACTCCACACAGGCACCACCATACACACACATATACACACACACACACACACACACACATACACACACACACACACACAGACATACACCCACATACACACACACACAAACACACACTAAATTGGGGTGGGGAGACCCAAACGAAAGAAAATTTGGAAGCCCATCCATTTTTTACAAAGTTACCCTTACAATTGCTGTTCTGACACCAACTTAAGTTACCTATTTAGAAACTCAGACATACTGACTTTAGACTTTGGAGAACAAAATGGGAGGACAGACACAAATCCGTCAGAACTTTAAGTCACGTGCTGATTTTTGATTCCTTTTTCGAGTCATGCTAGCACTGGACATGCTTACTAACTACCTCGGAAACAGGGTCTCCGCCCCAGGGAGTCTCCAGTGCAGTGCCGAATCGCGGATGAACTAAGTCAATCCTTCGATGGTTTAAATCGCTTCCAGATCCTGCTGGTTTGCCTGTGGCGAATTGACAGAGGCATGGCTTCGCTTTGCCACCTGCAGCAGCTGAGCTCTCTGAGACTTTTAGGAACCCTTACTCAGCGGAACTGGGATTCATGCCTTCAACACTGAAAGGAATTTCAGGACTAGCTGGTAGAGCGAAGCAGAGTTGACGTTTTATTACAGACACCTTAGGGGCTGGAGAGACGGCTCAGCACTTGCTGCCCTTCCGGAGAGCCTGGGTTTGGTCCCCAGCCCAGACATCAGGTGGCTCACAACCTCCTGCACCGCAGCGCCACGGAATCTGGCGCCCTCTTCTGGCCTGTCCAGGCAGTTGCACCACACATACATAACACCCTTGATATAATTAAGTATGTTCAAAATATATTTCGATATGATTTGAACATGAGGGTTAAGAGAAAGATACAGCTGAGAGTGTGTGTGGGATCCTTTCAAGTGTCCTAGCAGGAGCCATGTCAAGATTATCAAGGCTTTTTGAAATCCCCTTGCTCAGTGGGTATCTGGGGACCCCAGCCTCCCACCTCTGTTTCCTTCTCCGATAGCTGAGGTTACCAGCTGACCCTGAGACACCTCAGATGGGATTACAATCTGAAAAGCTAATTCTGGAAGCCACAACAGACTCAGTATATGTGCTTTCCTGTAAATGGAGTGTCTGGTGAGACTCCTGGAAAATTACAGGTTTACGGATGAGAAGTCGGCAGTAGGGGAAATTAAGTGATTGCTAATTGTGCTAGGATCCTCCCTTCTCTGCTCCAATAGGGTCCTGAGTGAGGGTCCCCCCCTTCTCTCTGCCTTTCTTCCCTGCTTCAAGGGAACCATATGTGATAAATTCACACGCACATATGAATATATACGCACGGATATATGCACACATGAACACATACACACACAAATGTAACACATTAATGAATACATACACATATACATGAATATATATACACATCAATATAACAAGCTAAAGAATATATACACACATAACCACACAGACACATGAATACAACACACTAATGAGCATGTATATATATACATGGATGTAACACTAATGAACATATACACACACATATATACACACACACATGACTACACACACACATAATTTCCATCTGTCCTCTATCTGAAACCACAGCTCACGTTGATGTATCTACTCAATACCATAGTTTACCAGGGGACACGGGGTCCTTTTCGGAAGTTCTTCATTTCACAGATAAAAGAATTAAAAACAGACAAGGTGGCACAAGCCTTTAGTCCCAGCACTTGGGAAGCAGAGACAGGAAGAGCTCTGTGAGTTCGAGGCCAGCCTGGCCTACGTACTGAGATCCAGGACAGTCAGGGCTAAGTGGAGAGATCCTGTCACAAGCAAGCAAGCAAGCAAATAGAAAAACAATTTAAAACCAGATTTAGAAGGAAACCGGAGGAATGTTTTATTTATTAAAACTTAGGCTCTGCTGCTCCACCTTCTTCCTGTTATACGGTATCTTTATTTACACAGTATTTTTATTTGTAGATGGATAGCTTTTGAATTTAAAATGTAATTTACTTTTATTTTTGTGTATTTGTGTATGCCTGTTTGTATGTACATCATGTGTGTGTGCAGTTCCCTGAAAAGCCAAAAGGGGGCATTGGATCCTCTGAATTTGGAGTTGCCAGCAGTTGTGAGATACCCAACATGGGTGCTAGGTGTTGGGAGGGTTTTTTTATTTATTATGGAATAGATGGAAAGAGATAGAACAGAGAGAGAAGAAAGATGGAGAAGCTCTTTTGTGATGGTCCGGGGACCACACAACACCAAAGGGAGAAATCTCCCTGTAGAGGTGGTGCAGTCCTGAAGGGAGAATATCCCAACAGGACTGATGAGTTGCTCAGCCCAGAGGAGCTGAGATAAAGTGTCTGCCTCGCCTCATGCTTCGCTTTGCCTCCTGGAGATGATGCAGTTCTGAAGGGAGAGTATCCCAACAGGACCAAGGAGCTTTGCTGGAGCCCCAATACCCTGGCAATGAGGTTGAAGTCTGTTGACAAGGTTCCAGACTCCCCAGAGGGGAACTTCAGCTTACCAGCCATTCTGCCCCTTCCTCTCCTTTGCTGTAATGGTGACAAAAGTCTTTCATTATGTCTGCATGGCCTAGTGATACCTTAGCTGGCCGGTGTGAGCTGAGAAGGAGAAGCAGCCATTTTTTACTCAAAAGTAATTGTCTTTGTAAAATATCTTGCAGGCTTCTGAGTCCTGGCATGTGTGAAGCTACCTATCCATATTGATAGTCACAGATAGAAGCAAAGGGGGCCTAGATAGAGAAAAAATAAATACGCACCAAACAGCTAAAACTGTAAAATAAAAACCTTCTTTGCCTACATGGCACTCTGCTCTGGGGCAGATGGAGATCTTATTCAGCTAACAGTGTTAAGTCCGATGTTCTTTCTTAGCAAACAAGATAAGTCGCAGGAGGAAGGACTCCCAACCCTACCCTGGGCGTGACTACATCTACATACGAAACCTCTGAAGGCCGGAGAAACATCTGCATACCAAAAACTATTTGGCTTTTTAAGCCTCTTCCCAGAGCAATTTTCTCTCTTTCTGGTGTGGCCCCTTCCCTGGTAATGTATATTGTCAGCCTCTCCCTCCTTCTCTTCTTGGTGTGGTTTTTCCACTGACAAGGCGCATTGCATTGTCAGTCTCTCCCTCTTGCCCCTCTCTTTTCTTAACATGTACACTGTTAATTCCCCTATTAAAAACGCTCCTGCGTTTTACTTCTAAAGCGTGTTCCACGTGTCATGTTAAAGCGCGGTCCTGCGTGTCATTTCCTCGGGTCCCATAAAGAACAAACTACCCTGTTTGTCATTCTTCATTTTTCCTACGCTCGTACTCCCTCCTGCGTAGAGTTTCCGTGAACCCATCTGTGGGAAAGGCTGGTTCCCTCCACAGAGCTTCTGGCCAGGTGTCCCCCAAGCTGCAGCTCTGTAGGGAAATATCCCAGGATCTCAGGCGAGCTGTTCTTCTTTGTTTTGTCAGATAATCTCAGCACGCCAGAGACTTTTCTCTTCCACTCCGAAGAGAAACAGCGAAAACTGAGGGGTGCTCAGTCCTTTTTAAAGGGTTCTGGAGGGGGCGGAGTTATCAACATAGCCTGCAATTGGTGGAGTTTCTTTGGCCTGTGATTGGTGGAATTCTCAGTCCAGTGAGGGTTGGGGACCCTAGTTCAGAGTGTTTTGTGTTTGTTGGGACCCCTTCTGTGCTGTACTTGTCAGGTTGGGGAGCCCCTCAGTCAGATGAGAGTGGGGTCCCTGATAGTCCCAAGGGGGAGTTTTCTTATGAGGGGTTTCAAGTCCCAGAGCTCCCCAGCCTTGCAGAGCTAGACTTCCCCAAAAGGGAAATATGCTGGCTCCTCAGTGATCTTTGGCATCATTTGGGGTTCCTGGTGGGCATAAGGAATAGTGGCTGGGCCCCCAGAGTCCCCAGCAGGGTCGTGAGGGAGGCAAGCTTTAGTCTTGAATAGCAGTCGGACAGTAACTTTGCTGGTAAAGTTAACTTTGCTTCCTGGAAGAAACACAGATGGCTGAGGGTCCATCTTGGAGGGAGGAGGTGTCAGCCAGTAGTGCTGATGGCTGTTAGGTTCCATCTGTGAGGGGAGGGGTCATCCAGGAGACAGCACAGTCCTCAATCAGGTCCTCCTTCCGTTTGACAGCTAGCCAGCTGGGGGGGTTGGGCCTGGCAAGGGGGCGGAGCTAAGGCAGAGCTTCCTTCACAGGGCTGTGGAGGCTGATCACAGATGAATGTGGAAAGGCGTGTCAGAGCTCCTCACAGAAGTGGGAGTCCCACACTGTAGACTGGGGCGGGGGCAGAACCCCCCAGAGGGGGGAGCCCTGGGCTGTGGGCTATGTCTGTGGTCTGTGGGGGCAGAGCTCTCCAGCGCAGAGCCCTGCTGTGGACTCTGCTTGTTGCACTGGTACCCAAACGTGGTCTTCCGCAAGAGCAGCAAGTGCTCTGAGCTGACGGGCCACCTCTCCAACCCCTTAGGTAGTCTTTCAAGCCTTACAGATTCCAGCTGGAGAGTGTTTCATTGCTTGGATTTATTTGTTCGTGTATTTACTGATTGATTTAGTCTGAGGCATAGTTTTGCTCTGTAGTTCAGGCTGGCCTCAAACTCACAAACTCCTGTCTCGGCCCCCAAAGCTGTTGGATTACAGACACGTAACATCATTCTTTATGTCTACACCCTCTGTGTGTAACTTTTGTTGTTGTTTAAGGCAGTCTCCCTTTGTAGCTCTGGCTGGCCTGTAAGTTGTTATATAGACCAGGCTGGCCTCAAACTTACAGACATCCACTTGCCTCTGTCTCAGTGCCAAGTAAGTAGGGCGATTTCTTCAGCTACTTGGATCTCTCTCTGGACTTCCTGCCCTCTGACTTTCTGCCAGTCCAGGCCTCAGGACCACAACGTTTTAATTAAATTAATTAATTAATTAGTTAAGCCTTTAAAGTATGCCTAATTGGTAGACGTAGACTTATCTGATGGTTTCCTTTTTCAGATTCCTGGATGTTTTTACGTGCTTAGTCAATTATGGTCAGTTTAATGACAATTTACAATCTAGAAAGAACTATTTTGACTGTTTTTTTTTTTAAATTGGAATTGCACTCTGTGAATAAATTATCGTGAGGGGAGCTGACAATTTATCATATCGAGTCATCTTTTCCAAGAACAAAAGACAGTTCTTGACTGCAGGCTGGACGTGGGCATCAGATCCTCAGGAATTAGAGTTACAGATGTCTGTAAATTGCCACGTGTGTCCTGGGAATCAAACCCACGTCTTCTGGAAGAGCATTCAGTGCTGTTAACTGCTGAGCCAGCTCTCCAGCCCCTGGATATGACCTGTCCTAGTTAGGGTTTCGATTGCTGTAAGAAACACCACGACCAAATGCAACGTGGGGAGGAGAGGGTTTATTTGGCTCTCCCTTCCGCATCGCTGTTCATCACTGAAGAAGTCAGAGCGGGAACCTGGAGGCAGGAGCTGATGCAGAGGCGGTGGAGGAGTGCTGCTCACTGGCTTGCTCCCAGTGGCTCGGTCAGCCTGCTCTCTTATAGAACCCAGGACCAGCAGCCCAGGAATGGTCCCACCCACAACGGGCTGGGCCCTCCCCCATCAGGCCCGCCTACAGCCTGATCTTAGAGAGGTATCTTCTCAATCGAGGTTCCCTCTTCTCAGATGGCTGTAGCTTCCGTCAGCCCGATACTTTTATTATACCTAGAATATACAGCACGTCCTATCACATGGTCTATACGTGCTGCTTTGAGGGTTTGGGATTCTTATGTTAATAGCTCCATTTATATCAGGTGCTGCCAACTCCAGAAGAGGGTAAAAGATCCCCTGGAACTGGAGTTATGGTCAACTGTGGGCTGCCTAGCATGGGTACTGGGAACCAATCAGGTCCTCTGGAAGAGCAGTGTTAGCCCTGATTCTTTTCTTTTTTTTAACTTTTTTTCTTTCGGTGTTGGGCTGGAACCTAGGACTTGTGTCTGCTCGACAAACTTGCCCCACGAAGCCTCTCCTTTCTAATTCTATTGCCTGCTCCCTCCAGAGTGGGCTAGCTGTGTGTTCTTTGACGCAGGCAGAGTGAATCCGCTAAGCGAGGCCCAGCTAGGCTGAAGAGACTTGGGGCCACCTCGGGCCCAGGTCCTCCCTGAACCCGCGGGGTTCTCTCCTGCTCTGCCCTGACGTGGCGGCCAGCCCTGCAGAGCCCTGCAGTCCCGGAGCTGTCCAGAACAGGACACAGGGAAGAGGCGACCCCGGGGCAGATGCACCCTTCAGCCAGCCTCCCCTTCGGCCACCCTGCACGTGCCCCCCAGCTGAACCCCGGGGCAGTCTGCATCGCCGTCTGCGACTTCGTCCCTCTCAGACCTGCACCCGCTTTGTGCTTCGGACTGCTGGGCCCGCAAAGCACCCCAAAGCAGGGCCATCGGGTCCCAAATTTCACCCGTCCTCACACTTGCGATGTGCCGCCTCTTCCCTCCTGCCAGGAGAGCCAATCCGCGCTCGGGCGCCGCTGCGCCCCCTGCCGGCCGGCGCTGCTACCGCGCCCTCTGAGCAGGTCTCGGGCCCTTGGCGTTCTTGCCTCTCTTCACGGCATTCAGTCAAAAGGACGGTGTTTTTTTTGTTCTGTTTTGTTTGTTTTGTGTTTTGCTTTTCTCCCACCCGCTACTGAGCGCCCCAACCTGTTCTTTAGTGGTTTTTTGTTTGTTTCTTTTTGTTGGTTCCAGAATCCAAAATCCTGAAGACAGTTTGAGACGTAAGATACGGCGATCTGAAACATCTGGCGTTTGGCTCAAGTTCTAGGTGTGAGGTTTGAGCAAGAAATCTCTCCCAGCACCTGCAGTGGCTTCCCAAAGGTCTCCAAACCCTCTGTCCCGAGGGCAGGGTTGAGTCCTGGGAGACGGGCAGGAGCTTGTGAGAGATCCTACTCTGGTCCGGTCTCCGCCTTGGCACCCTGCGGACGCTGGTACAGCCAGATGATGCCTTCATCGTGCAGCCGCTTCCAGACCGTTCTCTCTAACTGGAAGTCGTGGTTTATGTAAAAGATCAGGTTCTGCCGCGATTTGTCGTAGTAGTGATCGGAGAAGCGCTCGTGGCCCTGGGTGATGAAGCCGTAGGCGCTCACCTGCGTGGAGGGTGGAGGAGGAGCTAGGACCGCAGGGGCTGTCGGGGGTTGGGGGGTGGGGGTGGGTTCCTCGCACAGGCGCTCTGGC
Source organism: Cricetomys ansorgei (assembly GCA_026225945.1). Taxonomy (NCBI): domain Eukaryota; kingdom Metazoa; phylum Chordata; class Mammalia; order Rodentia; family Nesomyidae; genus Cricetomys; species Cricetomys ansorgei. Next base: position 5,089,667 of record JAMJFZ010001895.1, on the reverse strand, counting down.
CCTTTATCCTGGTTCTGTCCCTAGGGGTCTGAATGCAAGTCCTCCGGCGGGCGCGCATGCGTGCTCAGGCCCACTGTGCGTTCCCAGCAGAGGTTCGCACCCTGAGCTGCTCTCCCGCCCCTTACCTTGTCACAGAGATGAAGAGCAGTAAACAGCAGGAGGGCGCCGGTGGTGGGCCGGTATATTCTCCACCACGCAGTGTTCAGGGTCTTTGACCTCAGAAACCTGTTCAAAGTATCCAGGTCCCCAGCTGTCAGGAGCCAGCGAGGCTGAGAGAGCCCGGGGGCCCCGGCATGTGCTTCCCGGCCTCACCTGTTCTTCACGTAACGGAGAAAGTCTGGGTGCAGCAACAAGTATCTATCCAAGTTCAAGTCTTCCAGAAAAGCTTCCTGGGGCCTGCGCCTGCTGTCAGGGATGGCTCTCTCAGGCCCTGTTTTCTTAACAGGCCTGTTCGGGCGTGGGTGTGGCCGCTCTCCCTCCTCCGGGTGGCACAGAGCAGCACCACCTGTCTAACCCCTCTGAAGTCACTCCCTCTCAAGTCGGTTGCGGGCTTCAGGGGCAGGCGAGGGGAGTGGATACCTGAGCCAAGGGAGTTTGGTATTTGCCGTGGTCTGATTCAAAAGCATGGCTTCCAGCCACTCATAGTCTCGGGAGCCCTCGAGGAAGTGTAGGTAGCGGATGTCCTGAAGACCAAGGACAAAGGATAGCAGGTTGTCCAGGAGTACTGTCTGCAGAACCCTGGGCTGAGGGTGGCCCGGCTCCGACTCGACTGTCTCCGGCTCCCTGCCCCGCCCCCCCCACAACTGCGTGGCTGTTGTCATTGCTCTGGTTCTCATATGAACAGAGCTTGTGAAGACCCAGACTCCGGCCACACGCACCACTCTCTCCTCACCTTCCCCAGAGGCACGTGCTGGAAACCTTGGGGACCCAACTTGTAGATAGAGTAGACCAGGGTGAAGGCCGTGAAGCCGTAGAAGGACGTCCGGGTTCCCACGTCCTGCTCGTGGCCTTTAATGACAGCTCCATTCAGTCTGTACAGAAAGAGCACACGGGACGGTGTGAATGGAGGGGAGAGACTGGGGGAGGTGGGTGAGAAAGCACAAAGCATCGGAGGCAGGAGCTGTAGACACACCCCGTTTTCCAGATGAAGACGTGGGAACATTCGTCAGGTCTCCCACAGTAGCCCATTTCTACGGACAAGAGCCTGGTGATGGAGAACATACCGGAAAACGTAGTCATGCCCGTCTATCTCCCGGCCCACGTGTGAGCCGTTCAGGATGCCCCCGTTGCCCACCACGGCACAGGTGATGCAGCTGGAGTCCCCGGAGGCGCGGCTGGCCAGGAGCAGCTGCTGCTGGGACACCGGAGGGAAGCTGGTCACCACCTTCTGCACCACTGGAACAAAGCAGGGCTCCATTCAGAGCCCCGGAAGGAGACAGACCCGAGACAGGAAGCCAACTCTACTCTCTGCCCTGAAGGAAGGACTCACGGGACTGATTGAGCTCCATGAAGCCAAAGGGCGGTATGAAGTGTTCTAGACGGTTCCACTTGCTCTGGGTGAAGTGTCCGGAGTCCAGGAAGAGAGTCAGGTTGGGCAGAAAGAGGTCCCGCAGCCACTGTGACTTGGAGGCCCTGACCTTCACAGAGTCGGGGCAGGTCTATGTGCAGGACACATAGAGATCAGCAAGAAGAGGCTCAGGAAAGCCACTGGCCAGGGGCTGGGTGGGCCTTACAGTATGTAAACTCCTGTTCCTACGTCCCCTTCACTCTGGACCCCAGGGCACAGCTTCCTGACTCTCTATATCTGGACCCCCCCTCCCCCGGCAGTTCTGCCTTTGCAAGTCTGAGGGTCACACACGGTGCGTCCGCTGTACCGTTGGGACTATGATCCAGTTCTGTGTATGTACACAGCAGGCTTTCAGTGTTGGCCTCATGGGCAGGGCTGAGAAAGGTTGGGTCGGTGGTAATGGGGTTAAGTGCTTGCAATTTTTCTTAGGCCTGGAGGGGAGGGGAGGTTCTAGAATAGGCTCTCCAGGGATTCAGCTGGACACAAGGCTCATCTTCTTGTCCGTTAGTCCCACGACCATAGAATAAGGCTTCATGCCCTGTACCCCAGAACTGTCCCCACAGATTGCTGATCTGCCTCAGGCCTTCTTCAAGGGTTCCAAGGCAAACCCCTTCCCACCCACACCTTTCTCAGGTGTCCAGACCTTGATTCTGGACCTGCCTTCCTGATCAGCTGTCACAGGGAGGAAGGAGGGACCAACAGCAGTGTTGGGAGGAAGGGGCTGTTTGGGGTTGGGGTGGGGCACGGAAGCATGAGGAAGTGAGGGCCATACTCACCGTCTGAAGGCCCCCCACATCCAAGCTGTATCGTTCTTCAAAATCCCACTGAGGCTCAGATTTGAAGTTGGAGGCCTTTAGACTTTGGCTTCTTTGGGTGGTGGGGTGTACGAGAGAGGGAGGGGTTGGGGTAGCCTGGGCCACCTTCTCCTTGGTGGGGACAGCTTCTCTGGCGGTCAGGCTCTCTCTCAGCCTTGTTAATAGTGCCTCTGAAGCTATCAATATTTTGCCCAGACTTTCTGGGACAAGCTTCTTTGTCGCAGGCTCCGTCTTGCCCTGAGGCCTCCCGGGTGCCGTCCTTAGGGTCGCCTTCTTCTCCCCCTTTCCTCTGGGTGCCTCACTGTCCAGATTCTGCAGGCCCAGCCCCTCTCTCCTGATAGAGGCGGTCTCCTTATCTCGAGCCACGGTGAGACCGGGTGTGGCTTTGAGTAGAGTTTTCTGAGACCTTTTTCCGTTGTTCTCTATAGACTGAAACCTGGACACAGAGAACGCTGGATGAAGTTTGGAGACGATACAAACAGGCCAGGGCGTCAGTAGCAGGCTGCGTTTGAGCTCTCAGCACCCGCAGAAACAGCGACCGCAGAAGCAGCGGTGCGTGCGCCTGTGACCCCACACCGTCTGCCCTCGCTGCGCCCCACCTTTCTCTCTGAGACACTGAACCTGATGCTCACTGGCTCAGCTAGAGTGGGCGGCCACCCAGGCCCCAGGGAGCCTCTGCCTCTCGGCATTGGGGTGACAGCCTGGTGCCTGCGGGGTGCTGTGATCCAAGCTCAGGTCCCCCTGCTTTACGTCTGAGCTATCGCCTCAGCCTGTTTTTCTGCTTTTACGTGAGTCTGTCAAAGGCATCTGTTGGAGTCCAGTTTACCAACACTATGAAATGCTTCAGCGTGACAAGCTTCCTGGAGCGATTCACTGCCGGGAACTGGAACTCCCTAACTGCCTCGCCCCTTTCTTGTCTTCACTGTACGGTGACCTATGTTCTCTCATCAATAATAAGATCTGTATAAGCCAATAGTAATAGCAAAATTAATCCCTGAGCTGGCTACTGTGGGCTGGAATGAAACACAGCCATGCTATCCAGAAGTAAATCGCAATAAAGCAACCTAGGTTTATTGCAAAGATTTAAGAAATATAAAACCCAGAAAATTCCCCTAAGTGTTAGCGGTCACGTAGAAACAGTCCCTCCCCACCACCTATCAGCAGGGATTCTTTCTTCCCCCGAAAAATCCAGGCGCCATCCCGTCTCAAGAAGTTCAAAGGTGCCAAGCGGCTACCCCCACTCTGGTTCCGGCAATACCTGACCAACGAGGTGGAGGAACCAATCAGAATAGCACAAGCCCTGACCCCCGAGCCCTGGCGTGGGGACCCCGATAAAAGCCCTGGACGGAGGTTTTTCTCTCTCTCTTGCCTTCTTCTCTTGCCTCTTGCCTGCGTCTCGCGCCCCAAGCCGCTGCCCGCCCCAAGCTCATTAATAAAAAAGCTTCGTGCAGTTTTCGCAGCGACCCAAGACTGTCTCGTGTTTCTTTGGGGTTTACCCGTCCTTCGTGGAAGCAAAGAACCCCATTTCGCGGGGGCCAGAGCTGGACTCCAGGACCCCCGCAGGCACCTGTGGTGGTTTGCACAAGAATGGTCCCCGCAGGCGCATACGTTTGAATGCCTGGTCCCCGGTGAGTGGAACTGTTTGGGAAGGATCAGGAGGCGTGGCCTTGTTGGAGGAGGCGGGTCACCGGGAGCGGGCTTTGGGGTTTCAAAAGCCCAAGGGAAGCCCAGTCTCTCTCTCTCTGCCTGAAGATCAGGATATAAAGCTGTCATGCCACGCCTGCCTGCCTACAGTCATGCTCCCCGCCATGATGACAACAGACTAACCCTCTGGAGTGTTGTCTTCTACAGGTCGCCTTGGTCATGGTGTCTCTCACAACATAACAGTGACTAGGACAGCACCCTTCCACTATGTCCCGGCATGAGGTGTTCTGTGAGACCCGTCCACTCCTTACCTGCTTGTTGCCCTGCCTAGGCTTCTAGACAACCTGTGTTATTCAGGGTTTGGAGGGAATCCCTGGGAGTATGAGAGGAGAGAGCCTTGCTCTATCGACCCTGGCCATGACTCGGGAGGATCTCCAGGCCCTCAGTCCCTCGTCCTCTCCTTAGCCACTGGTATTCAAGGCCTCCTGTTCGTCTTGGGTGCGTGCATACCAAGTCCTGTCTGTTCTACTGATCTCTTTCTCAGTTGCGTGCAAGAGACGAGGCTGCGTGGATGAAAAAAGAGAGAGCATGGCATGGACAGACAGATGGGAGAGTCTGAGCCCCTCCCCTCCCCTGCTCGTGTGACTGGAGGACACTTAACCTGTCTGACCCCTGGTTCACCTTATCTGTAGGGTGGACAGCTGCTTTTGGCACTGAGCAAAGCCTCCTGGGATTATCCACCAATGCCGTGCACATTGTCTGGTGCAAACTGCAAACTCAGGGCCTGGCAAAAGGGCTCAGCAGGTGAAGGCACAGGCTGAGTCAGACCTCAGGGTGGAAGGAGAGAGCCAGCCCCCTCAAGCTGTCCTCTGACCTCCACAAACATGCCAGTACATGTGTGCCCCTTCTTCAAAATAAATAAATAAAATGGCCAAGTGTGCACACCTTTAACCCCAGTACTTGGAAGACAGAGGCCGGTAGATCTTGTGAGTTCTAGACTAGCTCGATCTACACAGTGAGTTCCAGGACAGCCAGGGCTATGTAGAGAGACCCTGACTCAAAATAAATACAGGCTAGAGAGAAGCTCAAGCAGTTAGGAGCACGTGCCGCTCTTACAGAGGAGCTGAAGTCCCATGGGGGCTCACGACCACCTGCAACTCCAGTTTCAGGGGATCCGAAACCCTTTGCTGTCTTCCATAGGTACCAGGCGCACACATGCGCTCCTTACACATACGCAGGCAAAGCAGTCACACACATAAAAAATAAACGTAATGCCAACGGAAGTGGATCTCTGACAAGTATTGTTAGTGCTCTCCCTCATGTTCATTTGGCTTGTTTTGTCGGAGGCAGGGAGTCACGCAACCAGGCTGGCCCCTAACTCACTCTGTAGGAGAGAGGACCGTCATCTCCTCGCTCTCCTGCCTCCGACACTCAAGTGCTGGGATTCCATGCACAGACCACCACGTCCGTCAAGGAAATGGGTTTGAACAAAGGCATATGAACTGTGTACAGAGGATGCAGTCGGTTTGAAGGCATCAATAATATCCCCAGAGTCGCCAGTACTGCACCGGTGGCCCATTATGGGAATAAATCAAAGCACTTCCTGTTGATGTAATTTAACCAAGGTTTTGAGTTCTCTACCTCACTCCCCTGTGTCTTCTGGGCTCCGTCGGTCTGTGGCATGGCGTCTGCACCCGTGCCTGCCTGAGGCTGTCACGTGAATCTGTCCTCGTGTCTGAGTCTATGAGTGACTGCGTGTATCTGTCCCTGAAAAAGAGCTTTGCTCTGCATTCATTGAGCGGCCCAGAAAGCATCACACGGGAACGGAATGGGGTGCCTTACAGAAATAGTGAACAGTTTTGTGAGGGGTTAAGTCACTGACCCCAACTGACCCAACCTCCGGTATTACAAACCCCATCTTTATCAGGCAATATCCAAATGGGTCCAACATTTATGATGGCTCTCTATTTCATAAGGTTCCTTTCAATCTCTATTTGTATTGCTCTTATCAAATGATACACATGCATCATTCTCTGGGTCAGGTTCCCCGAGGCGCACATAATTCAGGATTACAGCTACACAGTAGCCCGGGTTGTAAAAGTAGATTGCGCAGGAAATTCTAGGCAAGTGAGGTTGGTTGTTACACTGTGCTGTTAAAGGCAGGTTCAACAGGCTAAGTACATGGGGAATAAGTACACAGTCTTAAGTCTTGAATGATCTCAGAAGGTATTAACTCCGGCTGTGAGCTCTGGGAAAAGTTCCGGTCTCTTAGACTATAAGAGGTATTTTCATCGTGTTGCCACAGAGGACACAAAAAGATGGCACTCAATCTGTATTTGCTACATGTCTGTTTTGTGCAGCGCCCTCTGCGGGCATCAAGAATACAGACAAGGTCAGACGCTGGGCAGAGACAAGGTGGATCCTTCATCTCTGGAGACGTACAGCCTGTCAGTGGGCAAAGGACCTCTGCTACCTCCCTCCCTGGGCTGCCAGCCTCAGCAGCCACCAGCTTTTTAATACATCGCATTTCCTGCCTTCCTAAACTGGGGGAAAGTGACTTTTTCTGGTCTTCCAGGGTGCGCATTGTCTGTCCTCGACTTGGAAGTGAACAAAGACCCACCTCTCTTAAGGTTTCTAAGCAGATGCTGGGTAGGAGTGGGGCCCTCGCTGCTTAACCAGGGGCCTTATTCCCTGGGAAGCGCACACACACACACACACACACACACACACACACACACCACACGTACTAGCCTTATATAGAAAATGCATTCCATGTGTGTGTTTTAAGATTTATTTTTATTTTTAAATCATGTCTCCGTGTGGGTAAGCGCACGTGAATTCAGGTACCCGCAGAGGTCAGAGGTCAATATGAGTGCTAGAAATCAAACCCAGATACTCTGCAAAAGTAGTACGTGCTCTTAACTGAGGCGTCGTCTCTCTAGCATGGATATTTATATAAATACGTATATGTGTGTGTGTTTATGTATACATATACACACAGATTTTTTAAAAATTTAAGACAGGTCTCTTGTGTCCCAGGCTGGCCCCAGACTCACTGTGTAGCCAAGGATGACTTGAACTTCTGATCCTCCTGCCTCCATCTCCCAGATGCTGGGATTACAGGCATGTACAGTGTAGTAGCACATCTGCTGTGGTGGTTCAGCCAAGAAGACAAGGAGGGATTTTTCATACATGCAAATTCTGCCAGACCTCAGCGGAGGGAACCACCATCCTAGCCAGTGCCAGACTCCATAGTGGAACCCCGAGCATCTGAGCTCAGGTGTTTTTATTGATACAGAACTCCTCAGGTGCAGATCATTAGCAATCAAACATCCACACAGAAATCCAACAGCTGCAGACAATACAGAACACCATCACCTAGGCAGACCCTTTTTCCAACAGTGCACAAAACAATTATTTTAAACACAACTAAAGATAATGCTCCACAACATACCACAATGCCCAGTTTGTGCGGTGCTGGGAGACAAACCCATGGCTTCCTGTGTTCTAGGCAAGTCCCGTACCACCTGAGCTACATCCCCGGGTGATGGAGCGGGTCTTCCACCCTCAGCACCTGGCATCACACTGCAAGGATGGCTCAATGGAGAGAGAAAGAGCTCCTACTTGGAATCTAAACAGAGGCGAGGGCAGCCCGGTGACTCCGAGGGACGATCTGTCTGTAGATGCTCCAGGTGCTTGGTGACTTATTTAAAGTGGAAGCAATGACCCAGGTAGTGACAAAATTATGTAATCAAGTTTCACTTAATTCTCTATAATTAAATACGCCTATAATTGCGAGGTATGTCTCTGTGGGCATGTCTATAGGCATTCCCTTAATCTCATGCACAGCGTTCAATGACAGTTTGAAGAGTCCTCAGTTGCTGGTTGCTTGGTATGGATTTGTTCAGACCTGAGGAGTCCACCGTGACCTCGTGCAGGCTGGGCTCGAGCAGAGCACTTTTCTATAAAGGCTCTAGTTCAGAGGGACAGAGCAACGTACTTGCGTACAATCCCCAGGCAAAAAACAATTTAATTACATGATTCTGATTTACGTGGAGGATAAAGGTAAAAGATATTGCTCTCCAAAATGAGGGTATTGGGAGCTGGGGAGACGGCCCTGCTGGTCATATGTTTGCTACTCATGTGTGAGGACCTGGGTTCAACCCTCAGCATCTACAAAAAAATCCTGTTATCCCAGCTTGGGAGGCCTCCGGAGACGAGAGGATCCCTGGGAGTCCTGGGCCCGCATTGCATCACCGAGGGCTTTCCTCCTTGGGACACACACGTACTGTCCTGCCTTATATAGAAAATGCTCACTGGCCGCCCTGTCAAGTCCAACCTTCAAGCTCTAAGTGAGAGACTCTCGGAAGACCCTATGTTGTTTTTAAAAAGCAGTAATTATCCGGCAACTGCCCCCTCTTGAATTTTAAATACACATCACTAAGTAGGACCTGGAGGCAAAGATGGGATAAAAAGTTCAATGTTTGGGTGCCAGGCGTGGTGGCGCACGCCTTTAATCCCAGCGCTTGGGAGGCAGAGGCCCACAGACCTCTGAGTTTGAGGGCAGCCTGTTCTACCGAGGGAGTTCTAGGACAGCCAGGGTTAACAGTGAGACCCTGCCTCTCCCCCACATGCACACACACAAAAGGAAAGAGAAAAGAGTAGCAAGAAGGCAGACCTCCTCAGATTACAGCACTGCAGACCACCGAGGGCTGTCAAAGGTGCAAACGTCTGGAAAGCCAAACTGACACAGGAGATCAAAGGTCCCTCCCTGACAAAGCTGTCTCAGAAGATGGCTATTTTGTTGGGGATAAGAACTCAAAGACTCCCTTGATTCCTGAGGGACTTTGCACCTTCCCTCCAGTCTGGTGCCGACTACAGAGACCCATGGGCGTCGCCTGCTGCATCCTCAGTGAGTGAGGGTCCAGTGGCGAAGATCCATCTCCCCGAGCCCTGGCTGTCCCCACCGTCACCTTGGCCTCTCCGCCCTCCCGAGGTCCCCCTGCTTCAGCTCTGCTCATCTTGGCCCCTCCTAGGCCTTTCCTCATCTTTCTACCTTACCCTTCAGCTTGATTAGTTGTTCTTGCCTCCAGCACCCGACTTCATCAGCCTGTAGAGTCCAAATCCCGCTCGGTGGCCCCTCAGACTCTTCCAGAGTCCTCTGGCTGTTTGATGGTCTCCCTTGGCTGTTCAGACTCCTGCTTCCTTTCCCCCTGGGGAATCCTGACAGTCTGGGTGACTGTAATTGCCATCTGTGTGATGATTCAATCTATTTATTTATTTTGAGGCAGACACAAGCTCGTCAACAAATGGAGTTCAATGTCAGGCGTACGGTACATGTCCCTAACCCCAGTACTCCAGAGGCTAAGGTAGGAGGACGGGGAGTTTGAGGCGTGCTCGGGCTCCATAATGGGACTCTGTCTCAAACAAATAACTGTTGCTGAGTGGGTATCCACATGCAGAAGAGCGAAAGTCGGCCCCTCTCTCTCCCCATCTGCAAAAGTCAACCTCAAATGGATCCAAGAGGCACGTGCAAAACCTTAAACCATGGAGCACCTGAGAAAACCCAGGAAAACGATCTGAGACACTGGTGTGGGCGGTGACATTTTGGATCAGATTCCAAAACCACAGTCACCAAAGCCAAAAGTGGGCAAATGGACCCAGGCTCACCCAAGAAGCCGCTGTGATCTCAGCATGAAGGGGCATTGGTGGAATCCGATAACACGTTGATCAATTCTCCATCTGACGAGGGAGTAAAACATCTCAACAGCAAGAAACCAAAATCAAAGGATCACATTTTTTAGACGGGCAAATTGTCAAGCCCGTGCGGCTCAGTTGTTAAAGGAGCTTGCCACGGGCAGCCACCTCACAACCTGAACGCCAACCCCAGAAGCCACGTGTTGGAAGCAGAGAGTCTAGTCCTGCAAGTTGTCCTCCACAATTCCCTTCCTCCTGCACGTAAAATAAATGCAAAAAAGTTAGTGTAGTTTTTAAAGATTTATTTATTTTACGTGGATAGGTGTTTGGCCTGCATGCATGTGTGCCGTTGTGTGGCCTGATGCCCCAAGAGCTCAGAAGAGGGCATCAGAGCTCACAGGAAGCGTGAGGTCAAAGGACAACCTCAGTGCCAGTTCCCAGTTTGTCCTCTGTGTGAGGTACTGTCTGTCTAGCTGTCACTGCACGCACAGGCTAGCCGTCCTGCCAGGTCCCAGGACCCTCCTGTCTTTACCTTCTGGCCTGAGGAGTGCCGGGATAACAGACAGAAGCTACCACCCCATTCCCAGCTTTACACCGGTCCCGGTCCCCTTGCTGTGGGTCTCAGCGAGTCAGGGATTTCCCCGCCACCCTGCGCCGGTGCGGCAGCCCACAGCATTCGCTGTTGCCCGGCTAACGCAGGACCAGGTTCCTGCCTCTTGCTTCCTGCCGACTTAGGGTTCTTCCTGCACGCTGAGCTGGGCCTCTGCAAGGTGATATCGTGGATGGGGACAGCCGTCTGGGTGTTAGTTATTGTGACCGTCCTCACAAGGATGAAATATTTTAAAGAGACACTTGTGTCTCTCTCCCTTGACTGTCCGACTACTGAGCCGGTGGACCTCAAGAAACCGGGATGTCCCCAGAGTCTCCTTCTGGAAGGAGGAGGCTGAAACCCATGCCACTCAGAACTTCACAGTTCTGACAACGTTTAGACCGCCTTGCAGGAGACAGTGAAAGGTCAATATTGAGAAGGACCATACCTTTCCCTGCAGAGGGACTTGGGAATCCCCACACAACGAGCACAGCTGGTCTAGCCAGCTTTCTCTGGGGATCCTCAGCCTGCAATGCTGAGGCTACCGCTGGGCTCTGTGGACCTGAGAAGACCCTAGGTTGGGGCCTGGCTCTGTGCTGAGCTGAGGAAAACAGGACCACAGACAGTGTCAGAAGATCTCTCATCAAAGGGAGGTGGATCTAGAAAAGCATGGGACAGAGACAACGGTGGTCTCCATAGCAGCCCGACCAGTGGCTTAAAAATCGGCTGCCTGTCCCTTGCCATGCATGGCATCACATTGGCTGCTCTGAAGCCCTTGGTGGCATCCTGGCATGGAGCCAGGCCCATGGGAGTGAGGCCCTCTGGGATTAAATTCTGCAGCTTGCTGGGTCAGTGGTCCAGGCTCTGAAATCGGAGGGTTAGGGAAAATCTGCGTGTCTCTTGGCTAGAGAGATAGCGCAGCAGTGAGGAGCACCGGCGCTCTCCGGGAGGACCCAAGTTTGATTTTCCCAACACCCACATCAGGAGGCTCACAGCCGCTTCTGACTTTAGCTCCAGGGGATCCCACTCTTCCGTGGCACCTTCACGCATGTGCACACACAGGGACACAATCATACACATAATCAGAAATAATGAAAATGAACCTCTAAGAAAATAAGCATGTTTCCTTTTTGTTTCATGTTTTGCCTGCGTGTACGTGCACAGCGTGTGTGTCTGGGAAGGCCAGAGGAGGGCATGAGCTTCTCTAGAACTGGAATTGTAGATTGTTGTGAGCCACCATGAGGGTGCTGGGAACTGAACCTGGGTCCCCTGGAAGAGCAGCCAGTGCTCTTAACTGCTGAGCCGTCTCTCCAGCTCTGTTTATTTCTTTTCTTTTCTTGTGGGTTTTCAAGACAGGGTTCCTCTGTTGTAACTCTGGCTGTCCAGGAACTCAGTCTGTAGACCAGGCTGGCCTCGAAGTCACAGAGATCTGTCTGTCTCTGCCTCCCTAGTGCGGGACTAAAGGAGTACGCCACCACCGTCCAGTCCCATTCATATTCCTTATACTCAAACAGAACAAAACTAATAAGTCCCATAGGTCTTGGGTTCAGTTTACTTAGTCTCCCGCTAGTCTCAGGTTCCTGAGGGGACACTGGCTTGTGTTGCTCCCTTAGCTCGCAATGTCCCCACCTGCTGAAGTGGACTCCAGGCCTACAGAAGCTCTGTTGTCTCCAGGATGTGGCACTGCTCCTACTTGCCGGAATTATTCCTTATTGATGGGATTAATTCTTGAGTGGGTCCAGTAAAGAACAAAAGGACAATCTCTGAGATGTGAAGCCTGAACCACTTAGGACGAGGGACCAGACTCTGAGAAGAACTGAACCCCAACCTCATGGTCTCCACGTCCTTTATCGAGGAAAGGCACTGCCCACCGATACAAAGGCCCCATCATCATTAATGAACAGAACCCTGCAGTCCAAATCCCCCAATGCCTGGCCAACCTTGATGCCATTAGGTGAAGGTCAAGGCCGGGAGACATAGGTGTCTCATATCTCCTTGTTGGACGCTGAAGGAGGAGACACAGAAATCCCTTTCATTTGCCCTAAAACAGTCAAATGCCTTTAACATTGAGATCGCAGAGGGCAAGGTAAATTTGAACATCAATTGCTTCTTCTAAGAGTATTGAGCAGACAATTGCTGGTTCCTCAAACTATTATCCTTTCTGCATTCAAGAAAACTGCAGCCCATCCACGTCCAGAAAGCTGGTTCTAACAGCTAAGAAAGGTGACCTTCTCCCAGCAGCACCTGCTGCCAGACCTAGCAGATGTTTTGAAGTTCATTTACTGCACGGAAGTGCATGTAGCTTTACAGTATTTGAGAATAAGTTCAACTATCCCACTACAATCCTGCTTTCTTCTGTAACAACTGTCCAGCCTTGCCTTTGCTACTAACTACAAAGGCGCTCAGGTTCCTCACATTTCATAGCTTCATGCTTTGCTCTCTTCTATTAGACTTTACATCTCTTAAGAACTCACCAGAAAGAGGCAGAGTATGAAAGGTACCCAGGGCCAAAATCCCCTATGTTCAAGTTTCTGCTCTGTAGCCTCTGGGTTGGGTAGAACCAGTCTTGAATTTTATGGACCTCATGTCCATTATCTTTGAAAAAATGAACAAATATCAATATCGCACAGTTGCAAAGATCAAAGTCACACACGGAAGACTCCCAGGACTGATAGCACCGATCAACGTGTCATAAAAGAAGGCATCACCACCTTCACAATGGTCCTCAGGAAGCAAGGCCAGCCTCCCGTAGCTCTGCTTCATCAGGTTAAACTTTACTAAATTATTTGTGTGTGTTGGTGTAGGTGCACATGTGTGTGCGTGTGTACGTGTGTGTGCATGTGCATGTGTGTGAGCGTGTGAGCGTGTGTATGTGTGTGTACATGTGTGAGCATGTGTGTACATGTGTGTACATGTGTGCATGTGTACATGTGTGAGCCTGTGTACATGTGTGTGCATTTGTATATGTGTTTGTGCACGTGTGCGTGCGCATTTGTGTGCGTGTGTACGTGTGTGAGCGTGTGTACATGTGTGTGCATGCATGAGATCAGATGTTGGTTTCTGGTGTCTTCCTTAGAAACCTTCTACTTAGTTCCAAGAGAGTCTCTCATTGGTTTAGAGCTTGCTAAGTAGGCCTGGCTGGCCGTTGTCCTCCTCCTTCCCCTCCCCCTCCCCCCAACCCCTCTGGGATGACATTCACCACCATGCCTGGCATAACATGAGTGCTGGAATCAAACTCAGGGCCTCATGCTTGTGTGGCGAGCACTTTACTGACTGAGCCACTTCCCTAGTCCCTTGGGGGAAAATTATCATTTTTTCTAATTTTTCTATTTTTTTTTCTAGACAGGGTTCTATGTGGTGAAGGCTGGCCTCAAACTCAGGCTCTTCCGGCTGCAGCCTCCCAGAGCACCAGTCACAGGCGGGCTCCACTATCACCACCAGCTGCATTTTACCGATCTCACTGGCCAGAAGATGCCCCATTCGCTCTCACACTCCCTTTCTCCCACTTCCCACCTCTCTGAAGCTCACTTCTTCCTGGGCCAGGGCCAGGCCGGATCCTCCTGAGGCTTCTTGCAGTTGCAGGCAGATTAGCTTCTTAGGCAATCTCTCACCGCTGCCCTTGATTACCACGTGGGTCAGGCCCAACCCCTGCCTCCCATGAAGCTGCCCTACCCTAAAAGTCCCATGCCACCATCCTCAGGCCCCACCTTTCTCCGGGGCTTGCCTGCCCTCCATAGTGGTGCTGCTAGTTCCCCACTCAGCAAGGCTGGTGGATTGTTCTAGGTTAGCGCCATTATCTGTAGAATCCCCCTCATCTACAGGCCTCTACTGAGCATTCAACCAAACTGCTTCCTGTCTTTGAAGCATTTGACAGAAACCAGCTAGAGCAGTGACCTATGGGTCACAACCCCTACCCGGCACCCTAGACCATCGGAAAACACTTCCTTCTGGTGATTTTGGGAGCTGAGACACTGCTCCTCTATCCAGGCAGGTCCGCCCACAAGCAGATACACCCACATGCAAGTACCCAGAACTGTATTAAAGGGCCGCAGCATTAGGAAGGTTGAGAACCACTGTTGTAGAGTCTCTCTAGAGCACTGTTCCAGAGACCTCTCTCCGTGGCAGTTGTTACTTCTGTCAGTCATTTGGAACTTAATTATATACAGTTTGTTGAACATGCTTGATGTTACAGTCACTTTAGATGATTGAAACTCATTTCTAGTTTTGAACGGCAGTACATGCGTATAATCCCAGCACTTGGGAGACTGAGGCAGGAGGATCAATGAGTTTGAGGCCAGCCTGGGTTATAAAGTGAGACATTGTGTGCCTGTGTTCTATCTATCTATCTATCATCTATCTATCATCTATCATCTATCTATCTATCTATCTATCTATCTATCTATCTATCATCTATCTATCTATCTATCATCTATCTATCTATCTATCATCTATCTATCTATCTATCTATCTATCATCTATCTATCTATCTATCTATCATCTATCTATCTATCATCTATCTATCTATCTATCATCTATCTACCATCTATCTATCTATCATCTATCTATCTATCTATCTATCTATCATCTATCATCTATCTATCATCTATCTATCTATCTATCATCTATCTATCTATCTATCATCTATCTACCATCTATCTATCTATCATCTATCTATCTATCTATCATCTATCATCTATCTATCATCTATCTATCTATCTATCATCTATCTATCTATCTATCATCTATCTATCTATCTATCTATCATCTATCATCTATCTATCTATCTATCTATCTATCATCTATCTATCTATCTATCATCTATCTACCATCTATGCTAGACTATCTATCTATCATCTATCTATCATCTATCATCTATCTATCTATCTATCTATCATCTATCTATCTATCTATCACCTATCATCTATCTATCTATCTATCTATCATCTATCTATCATCTATCATCTATCTATCTATCTATCTATCTATCATCTATCTATCATCTATCATCTATCTATCTATCTATCTATCATCTATCTATCATCTATCATCTATCTATCTATCATCTATCATCTATCTATCTATCTATCTATCTATCATCTATCTATCTATCTATCATCTATCTACCATCTATCTATTTATCTATCTATCTATCCCCACCTCCTTTTTTTGGTGCTGGGAATCAAACTCAGGGCCTCACAGACACTAGGCACGTGCACTACCACTGAGGAACACCCCCCTCCCAGCCCTTTTTCCTTTCCAAAGCCTCTCTGTGGGTATTATCCTCCATGACGTGGCTTGGGGAAGAGATGTCCACGCTTGCCTGAGGTTCCGTCAGCTTGTTGGCTGCCCCAGCTCTTGCCGACATGGCCTCAACAGTCAGTGTCTGAGGTTGCCCTGGGAAGAGCCCCTCTGTTGCAAGGACCCCTGAGAGCAACCTTCCCAAGACCCTCTGCTGTAAGGACCCCTGAGCGACCTTCCCAAGACCCTCTGCTGTAAGGACCCCTGAGCGACCTTCCCAAGCTCCCTCCTGGAAACATCAGTGTCTACACATACTTTTCTGGCAGTGAGTTCCTACTTCTTGGCCCCTGACACAGGAAGTGCTAAGCTCCCGTCGCACAGCTACCTTTGCCATGAAGACAGGACAGGACAGAGTAGTTCTGTTTCTTCCCAGTGTGCTATAAAATGGACAACCACATCAACCTTCAGCCTTCAAAAGTCTCTAGACCGCAAAAGGGCACCAGTCTGTTTACCGTACCCATGACCTAGGGAGCGCGTGGCGTTGGCTGGGTTAGGGGTTCGGAGTATATAGATCTCCTGTAATCTGCTCCTACTAGAAGCTTCTCTCTAGCAATCCTGGCTCCGCCAAGCGCCTCCCACGTCCCCACATCCTTCTGGGGATTGGCTTCCGACACTGTGACAGCAGTCATCATCCACAAAGTGTGCACTTGAGAACTGAGCCGTCGAGTGGGGAAAAAATAAAATAAAATAAATCACAAAGGGCTACGCACAGCTGTACAGGCCTCTAATCCTGGTACTTGGGAAGCAGAATCAGGCAGATCTCTGTGCGTCTGAGGCAAGTTCCAGGACAGCCAGGGCTACGTAGCGAGACCCTGCGTCAAACAGAGTCCAAACAGACACAAACACGTCTTCACACCACAAGCAGAAACAGACACCTTTGAAGTGACTCTTGAAGCTTAGTGAGCAAGAGGGTGAAGACATTAGCAGGAGACAGATATAGTCTGCATATTTGGGGGCGGCTGTTGAATCAGCCTTCCCCAAAGCTCAAGCTAGTGACCACAAAGGAAAGACAGACACATTTTATCTGGGTAAAAAGTGCTCCTAAGCTGACAGGGTAGAGCACAGCAGTAATTTCAGCACTTGGGAGGTAGAGGCAAGAGGATCAGAAGTTCAAAGTCAACCTCAGCTACTTAACCTAAGCTCATTAAACGCAGGTCATGGGAGGACGGAAAGGCTTGAGTTCTAACCCCGTGATGGGCAGGCAGCGTCATGTCGAGTGACTCATCTTCACCGTCTGGCTGCTTGAAGTCAGCTACCGCCGTAACGCAAACAGTGTGCTCACCGAAGTATTAAGGGGTCTAGTGGAGCTGGGGGGACCCTCACCTCCTGCTTTGCTTTTCTGCACTTTATAAAAAATGGGGTCTTCTGTAGCTGAGTCTGGGAAGAGGGTCTCACTACTGGAGTCGTGCTGAATGTTCTAGAAATTCTTGTGGAGGGTTTGCTCGGGGCTCAGATGGACGGTGACCTCTCAGTCCTGCCAGTGGGAGGTCTTGGATTTACTGACTCACTGTTTCAGGGTGAGAGTGTCTCTGAGCAACGGGCAACACACAGGCTAGGTCTTTGCAAGGAGCCTGGTGTGTGGGCAAGCTCTCCCGCTTCCCGGTTACTCGCCAGCCCATCCGGGCAGCTTGCCTTAGGCTGTGTCTGCTCTCCCAGACTCAGCCCAGAGTCCCCAGCTCCTGCCTGCCCTTGTGAAAAGCCTCCTGGTGGCCCAGGCACTTGGTCACCCCCACAGCCTCCATCCCCGTCTCTCCCTGGTTCTGTCCCCGGCCTCCTTTCCAGGGGTACTTTACAGGACTCCTGACCTTAACACCCCGTGTCAACGCACAGGAGGCTCCCCACTGGTTAGTGTTTCAGGAGGGAATCACGGGATTGACATCCTCTCACCTTGAAGGCTGTGTGTTGGGCTCCTTCATGCAGAAGAGCAGAATGAAGAGCAGTGTGAGCAGAGTCAGAAGCAGGACATATCTTCTGCAGAGGCCCAGTCTCCTCTGGCAGATCTTCATGGTGGTTGGCTGGACTCTAGAAGCGCTTCCTGGGGTTTGATGCAGAAGTCAGATCTCTCCTCCCTCAGGTGTGTGGGCCGGGAATAACCTTACACTGAGTCACTCAGAGGAGAAAAGGGAGGGCTGAAGTCATGCTTTGAGCTGGCACGGATTCAAGGAAAAGAGACTCCTTCTGTCCAATTTTTTCTTTTGTCTCTGAAGCCAAGTTCCGGAGAACTACACAAGACCGTGTATCCATCATCACCGGCCTCACTTTTATCTGGTCACTTCCTCTCCCAGCTTCACCCGTAAGTGGGGGACACAGAGGCATCCACCGCTCTCGCACACCCAGGATGCCACACGGAGTCACCGTTGAGGGTGATTTCCTTAGCGTCTCTGAAATTGCGACTGGAGCAACACCAGCAAGCAGTGTGCCTGTGCCTTGCTCATCCAGAGACTGAGTTAGGCTTCTCAAAAAGGTGCTTATCGAGGGGCTGGAGAGATGGCTCTGAGGTTGAGAGCCCAGGCTACTCTTGCAGAGGATCCAGGTTCAGTTCCCAGCACCCCTATGGCGGCTTACAACCATAAGTAACTCCAGCTCCAGGGGGTCTCCTGCCCTCTTCTGACTTCCATGGGCTCCTGCACACTCATGCACAGACTCTCAGATACACACACACACACACACACACACACACACACACACACACGGATGCATATGTTTACATGATGTACATACTACTATATATTATGCATAAATGCATATTTAAAGGTGCTTACGGAACTTGTCCTCCAGGATCTGAGAATAATGGTCACCCCCATTTCACAGTGGAGAAATCAACCTCTGCGCACAAGTTTGCCCAAGATTGAGGAGCACACTGCTGACAGACGAGGGGTCACATTCTCAGCCTCTGCACAGAATGCTCCAAGGACTCGTTCATTCTGTTTGATTTTAAAGGAAGACAGAAAGGAAACACGAAGGCTGGGGAGACAGCTCCGTGGGTGAGAGCCTTGCTGCACAGCCACGAGGACCCGAGTTCAGATCCCACCCACGAAAAGCCAGCCACGGCAGCACGTGTCTGCAAACCCCGTGATTCTGTGGAAAGATGGGAGGTGGAGGCAGGAGACTCCCCAGAACCTCACAGGCCAGCCATCCTGGTGGACACAGTGGGGAACAAGGGGCCATGTCTCAAACAAGGTGGAAGGCGAGAACCAATATTGGAGGCTATCCTCTGACACACACATGCGCATACACAAACACACACACACACACACACACGTGCAAACACGCACGTTCACACGCATGCATGAAACATAACTTTTGGGTAAAACATATGACACTGAGCAATGAAGCCAGATTCCAAAAAACGCAGAAGTCTTGTGGATTATTGGTTAAACGACCTTGCCTCCAGGATGCTGCACTGCACAAGCACACGAGGTGCCGAAGGTGTTGCTAGGAACGCGGAGTCCTGAAGGTTTGAAGGTTCTGAGGTCTGGGTTCACTGCTCACATCTCACAGCTTCCGTTTCTGTCCCGAAGTCCTTGGCCCTGGTCCACGGCATGTTCCACCCTCCGGGGATGAGAGGTGGGGCCGGGAAACAACTGATGGGGTTTAAATCCCGCTGGCTCCGGTACAGGGACCCCTCCCTCTCGGGCAGCTCTCACGGTCTGTCTCCGTGTGACTCTATCAGCACTTTCTGAACAGGCAGATGTCAAGTCCTTGCTCCTGGGGCTAGGGTGATGGCGAAGCGTTGGTAACGTGTTTGTTTTCAAAGGGTGAAGACCTAATTAGTTCAATCCTCAAAAGACACAGGAGAAAAAAAAAGCCAGGTGACACCAGGTGTGGGAAAGATGCCCAGCAGTCAAGGTGCTTGCTGTCCAAGTCTGGCGACCTGAATGTGGTCCCCAGAACCCGTGTAAAGCTGGAAGGAGAGCGCCAACTCCGCAGAGTTGTCCTGACAGGAGTGCCTTACCCCCAGCAACAGTAACAATAATGAAGTAAAGTTAAGATAAAAAGTGGGCCTGGTGGTACATGCTTACAGTTCAAGAGATGGGGAGTCGGAGACAGGAGCTCTCTGGGTTCCCTGCTCAGCTGGGTTCCCGTCAGCACTTTGGTGGGTACCCGGCCTGTGAGAGACCCTGTCACAACAAAAGGTGGTGATTCATGGGGAATGACAACCAAAGGTTGTGTTTGACCTCCATCTGCATATGCTTACACTTGCACCTGCACATGCTCAGGAACATGCATGCACACACATAGGAACATGCATATACACACATAGGAACACATACACCCATACACAGAAACATGCATACACTCACACACACACATAGGAACACTCACACACACACACATAGGAACACACATGCACACACATAGGAACACACATGCACACACACACAGGAACACACATGCACACACACACACATAGGAACACACATAGGAACACACATGCACACACACACAGGAACACACATGCACACACACACATAGGAACACACATGCACACACACACATAGGAACAACACACACAGGAACACACATGCACACACACACATAGGAACACACATGCACACACACACATAGGAACACACATGCACACACACAGGAACACACATGCACACACGCACAGGAACACACATGCACACACACACATAGGAACACACATGCACACACGCACAGGAACACACATGCACACACACACATAGGAACACACATGCACACACACAGGAACACACATGCACACACACACATAGGAACACACATGCACACACGCACAGGAACACACATGCACACACACACATAGGAACACACATGCACACACACACATAGGAACACACATGCACACACACACATAGGAACACACATGCACACACACAGGAACACACATGCACACACGCACAGGAACACACATGCACACACGCACAGGAACACACATGCACACACACACATAGGAACACACATGCACACACGCACAGGAACACACATGCACACACACACATAGGAACACACATGCACACACACAGGAACACACATGCACACACACACATAGGAACACACATGCACACACGCACAGGAACACACATGCACACACACACATAGGAACACACATGCACACACACACATAGGAACACACATGCACACACACAGGAACACACATGCACACACACACATAGGAACACACATGCACACACGCACAGGAACACACATGCACACACACACATAGGAACACACATGCACACACACAGGAACACACATGCACACACACACATAGGAACACACATGCACACACACAGGAACACACATGCACACACACACATAGGAACACACATGCACACACACAGGAACATTCTGGGAGAACATGGAGGCCAGCATCTGCTTTGATATGTTAGTAAGCACTTTAGGTACCTAACAATCTACTCCTCCAGGCAGAGGATGAGGTTCAGTCAGTAACTGGTCCCGGCCACATCTGGCCCAGGTCTCTACCGTCACAGAGAGGGCTGGAAGAGAACTGTTCTAGCTGTTCTAGAATAGTTCTGGAACTGTTCTCAGCTGTTCTAGGCAGCGTTCAATAGTGACTTCTACTTTGCAAGAGGTCCTTTCGTGGAGAGTGTAGCGGGGCCCCAGACTTTAGTATCCCCCAAGACCTTAACACAACTGACTCCATGATGGAAGTGCCATTCATGCTGTGAGACTCAGCACATAGACAGCTCCACCTGCCAAAACTAAAACCAAGGCCTAGTCCATCAAAGTCCACTCATAGTTCTGGGAAAGTCTCTAAGTATCCTAACCTTGCTTTTTGGCTTCTGTAGTTTCGCTTCAGGCTAACTTTTTTGTCAGTTGATGTCAACCCAGAATATGGTTTTTGTGCTTAAAAGCTCACCCACGAAAGACAAGGGGCTACACTGGGATCCTGAACACCCAGAATGGTCGCCAACCGGCTAATAAACCGCCAACTGGTTTCTGTCGGCGTAAACCCGTGTCTGAGCAGTCTTCTCTGGTGGATACCCCATGACCAGAGGTTTTCAGAGTTGGCTTTGAGGCAGCTCTCCTGAAGCTCAGGCTGAGCTTGAACTTGCTACGTAGCCAAGGCTAGCTTTGAACTCCTTACACACACACACACGCACACACACACACACACACACACACACACACACACACACACACACGAGATTACGGGAGGCCAGCACCATGGCTAGCTCACCCTGTGAACTTCTGCAGTGCTTTGCACGGAATCGGTCTTCTCACCCAGAGACTCGGGTGGACGCTTTGTGAGCCAGAGGAAACCAAATCCCGTGACTTTGTGGGCGGTGCCGGCCCTTCGGGAATCTCTCTGTACTGATTTTGTTCATTTTAAAGTAAAGCATTACTTTCCATTTTATTCTTTCTTAACATTTCTTTTAGGAACCTTAGATCTGAGACAATCTCTTTCCTCCTTTGCCTCCTTCTCTGTAACTCCAGGTGCTTATTCATGACAGTCACCCAATGAAAGATGAAACCAAGCATGTGGGAGCTGCAATAGTTAGTTTAACTGAAAAGATTTGGGCCCAAGCCAGGTACCTGAGCCCAGAGAGCAGAACTGATTGATCTGACCCAGCCTCTCAGATGGGGAAAAGAAAAATCCACTACTGTGCACACAGACATTGGCTCTGCTTCTACTACTCTGCATGTTCATAGGATGAATAGCTAGGGGAAACAGTTCTTGATCTTCCTAGAGGTTGTTCGGCTTCCCCTACAGATTGCTGTTCTCCACTGCTGGGCTGCTGACCCGGCTAGCTGACAAATGGCCCTAAGACCAGTGGGGCCTATTGATATTCTGACGACATATCATGTCCCAGTGTTGCCGGAGACTCCATGGTAAAGAAAAATGGACAGATCAAACCCACAGGTTGGAAGACACCAGAGAAAAAGATCATTCTCCCAGAAAAACTGACAGGACTCTGGTAACTAACCTTCAGCAGGCTATTTATCTGTGGTCTACAAAATTTTCTGAGTTGCTCAGGCCAAGGTATGTTACACCTAGACTGGACAGCCTAGCATGGGATGCCTCAGCTGGATGTTAGATATGCTCAGGTAAATCCAAAACAGAGAGCCCTTACCCAGAAAGGGGTCCAAATGAGACCAACACCCCAGTGAACTCTGGGAAAACTGACTTCACTGAGATCCAGTCTGCCAGGGAAAGATACACGTACTTGCTAGTTTTTATAGATACTTCTGGGTGGGTAAAAAGCATTCCCCACTAGGCTGAAACTACTCAAATAGTAGCTAAAAAGCTAACAGGTCCCATAATCTGGCCTCCCCCTAGCAATGGGGTCTGACAATGCCCTGGCTTCCATAATCAAAACCTCTCAATTAATAGCTAAAGCTTTAAACATAGATTAAAAATTTCGTTGTGCATATAGACTTCAGAGTTCTAGCCAGGTAAAAAGAATAAACAGGACATTAAAAACTCAAAAAACAAAACAAAACAAAAACTCTCATTAGAGTCCAGCAAAGGATATATAGGCCTCCTTCACTTGCTCTCCTTTGGCCTGGTGCACCCCATGTAGGGAGGGATTTATTCCCTATGAGATTATGTTTGAAAGACCACCCCCACTGCTTCCCAGGCTCAGAGACCAGCAGTTGGCAGAACTCTCTAACCCTTCCTTTCTCAAGTCACCACAGATATTTCAGTTCTCCAGAAAGGCTATGTGTTAGACTATTCAACCCAGCCATGAGTCCACCGCCAGCTTCCCATTGTTCCAGTCTGGTGATATTGACAGGTCAAGCAGGTAGCCAAAGGGACACTGAAACCAATGTAAAAAGGGCTCTACATGGCGATTCTCTCCACGCCTATGGCTGTAAAGGTAGCTGACATTACACCGTGGATCCACCACACCCAGGTCAAGAAAATGAAAGCCAAATGTTCTGTCTCTGGGCTATGGATCCACTTACATTAAGGTTTCGTTGGGCCCCCAGGTCCTTCCACTCCCTGTCTATCTACCTCCTCCCGAGTCTTATGTTTTGCACTATGGATATGAGAGGGTCATGGTCCAACCCTCCACTGCCCTCAGGCCTGGACTTGGAAACTGAGAAAGGCAGATACAGGGAAAGTATAAAGTAGCATAATTACAGATATTCCATCTTGATCCTTGCTCACTGATGCCCACTTTAAGTGTCTGGTTGTAATGGGGTGGGGGGAATGTGGGAGTTTGTCTTTTACGATGGGAATCTCAAGTTTACAATCCTATGCATGCCCTGTGACTGGGCCCCCTAGTTACCAAACAGTGTCCAAACAGAACAGTGTCCATTACAGGAACTGGAGTTGCAAAACTGAGATTTCCTAAAGTTTCCTTAAAACAGATTCTAGCCGTCGGGAAACAGAAAAAACCTGGGGATCAGACTCTATGCTACAGATAAGGGACTCTGGGAATAAAGTTAATCCTCCAGCCAAAAACCAGCCAAGATTGCTGCTTAGGCTTAGAGACCCGGCCTTTATACCACATAGGGAGAGGAACTAACCAGACTGTCTGAGCATTGACTAACAAAACTCACCGAGACTGGGGACAACCCAGTTGTTAGAGGAGTTACAAGTGACTCACTCCATGGTTAAAAAAAAAATCTTTCCATAATTAAAAAAATAATTAGTACCAGTCTCTGTTCTCTTGATCTCTCTAGCTAACTACTCTGTTGTCAGTACTGAGTGGGACTTTAATTCTCACTCTGACTAGATTAACGATGGGGCCTTGCACCTTAGGCTAAAACAGGATAAGTCCGTGATCTGACTTACTCACTAAGATCAGTAGGTATTGTAACAGGGCACCACATCTTAGTAGGCCCTGAGACCTTAGCACAACTGACTCCATGATGGAAATGTCACCAGGCTGTAAGACAGAGACAGCACCACTTGCCAAAACTAAAACAAAACAAGTGTTAATCAACCCTTGATTTCTGTGATTGACGAAGCTGTTTTTCTGAGGGGCGTGCAGCCCCACGTAACCCTGGCCACAAGACATTCCTGGCACACCTGGAAGTCTTGTTCTACTGAGCACTGTGAGCGGTGCTCAACAGAGAGAGGTGTGTGGAGGTGTTTGTTCCCTTAAGCAGCACAAAGATTAAGGGTTTTGTATGAGAAACATTTCCCTATCCTAAATTAGTTCTAGTATGTCAGTCAACAAATACGCTTCAGAGACGTGGTTCTTGGTCAGTCTCTTGCAGGATGCTTCTCCCTACTCTTCAGATGAAGTTTGGCATCCTGAAGCTGTGATCGATCATCCCCGTGACACTTAACACCAACCTTAATGTGTTTTCCATGACATTCAGCTCAGTGTGTTGGTTAACGTGCTGGATTTGACGCCCACCCTCTGCCACTGTGGGCATGCGGGTTCCCTTACAGACCGTCCTGTTTTTGTTTTGATCCCCACCCCACCCCAATTTGACACAAGGCGGAGTTATTTGAGAAGAGGGAGCCACCAGTGAGAAAATGCCTCCATGAGACTGTGGGGCATTTTCTTAGTGATTGATTGGGAGCGTCCTGCCCCGGGCGAATGGCCACCCTCGGCAGGTGGTCCTAACTTATTCAAGGAAGCAGGCTGAGCAAGCCAGAGGAGCGTGCCAGTAAGCTACATTCCTCTAAGACTCTGCTTCTGCTCCTGCTTTCGGGTTCCCGCTCAGCTTCCCTTCATGATGGACTGTGATTGACACATGGGAGCCAAACAAACCCTCCTCTGGTTGCTTTTGGTGATGGCATTTTATCACGATAGTAGAAACCCTAACCAAGACACCTACTTTCTAGGAGGTGCAAGCAATCTGTGGGTGTTCACAGGACAGAAGGAGATCGTCGCGGACTGTCAGGGTGAACATCAGCCAAGAAGACCAAGAGATGGCTCACCAGGTAAGGTGCCGGCCACGGAAGCCTGATGACCCGAGTTCAGTTCCTGGGACGGCCAGTGGAAAGAGAGACTTAACTCCCGCAAGTTGTCCCCTGGCTTCCACACATGTGTCATCCCCAACGATGAATAAGTAATTTAAAAACGGAGTCCCCAGAGGTGAAGGAACAGCTGCTCGCTTATGGGTATTAAGTTAAGGAGTGTGGGCAAGAGCGTTCCAAGCGCCAGGATAGCATTTGCGAAGAGATTACTCTTATCCAAATCAGAATCTAAAAAAGGTTTTGCTCTGGTTTGATTTGTTTTTCTTTCAGGTTTTTCGACCGGGTCCTGTGTACTCGTGCGTCCCACTATCATTCCCGTTGCTGTTATAAAATACCCCGACAAAAAGCAACTTAGAGGGGGCCGCAGAGGTGGCTCAGTGGTAAGGGCACTTGTTGTCTTGCAGAGAGCCTAGGTTCGGCTCCCAGCACCCATATGGTAGTTCACAACCAGTAACTCCAGGTCCGGAGGATCTGACGCCCTGTTTTGACTGCCGAGGGCATCAGACATGGATGTGGAGCACAAGAGTACATACATACATGCAGGCCAAACACTCATACGCATGAAATAAGACAAATAAATCTAAAAAAACAAAAAAAAAATCAAAAAACAAACCAACTTAAAAGCAACTTAGAAGTGAAAATGTTTATATTGGTTCCAAGTTTCAGGTCCACCATGGCAGGGAAGTCAAGGCAGGAGCTTGACGTAGCTGGTCACATCCACAATCAAGAGCAGAAGGAAATACATGCATGCTTACTTGTGTTCAGCCTTCTTTTATACTTGCACAACCTGGAAAGCCCAGCCTAGGGGATGGTACTGCCCATGGTGGATGGGCCTTCCGCATTTTAATTAAGGCAATCCAGACAACCCGCCACAGATAGGCCCACAAACCAACAGTTGTAGACATTGAGTCTCCCTCAGTGATTCCAGGTTGACAGCTGACACCATTCTTTCTCGTTTGCCGCCATATCGAGCTCCATTTGAGCAAGCAGGCTTATCATCTGGAACTGTAAAAGCAGTTGTTACAGCTGGAGCAGCACAGACCAACAGAATTTGAAAACAGTGGGAATCCAGCAAGCAGTGGTCACCTTCTCTGCCAGTCTTCCAGGATCACTGGGAAGGGGCGGGGGTGCGGAGCCTGGATATTTCCCAAGATTGATTGGAAGAAGCAGAGGAAGGACAGGACCCTTCTTCTTCCTATGAATCTAACATTTTTTCCAAGTTTTAAAAAGTTGTCAAGGGAGAAAATAAATCCACAGGGACCAGCATAAAGGTAAAAGATCTTCTTTCTTGTACATACTATGGTTTTTGCAAAACCACATAACTTATAAGGGGAAATGATTTACAGAACTCTGGCCATGGTGGCACAGGAAGGTGGAGAGGCAGACAGATCTCTGTGAGTCTGAGGATAACCTGGTCTACACTGAGTTCCAGGCCAGCCAGGGCTGCACATGGAGGCCCTGTCTCAAAACAAACAAACAAAAACAATTCTGGCCTAGAGGACTGCGCTTAGCACAGACTCTCAGCTTGGTGGACTTGATTCACCTTGCCCTGGCTCAGAACCTAGTCTCCTCCTCACACCACCCAGTGTGCAAGCAGCTGGTGTCAGTCAACACCTCAAGCACAGCTTGCCGGTTTGCGTTCCTGAGTATTCACGGTTGACTCCTCTTGCCCAACCGCTCCCATTTCTCTCGTCACGTCTCTTCTTCCTGGAACAATGTTCTTAATTTCGCCCCTTATCAGCTGCTTCCTCTCCCGGAGCGGAGCTGAGAGAGAGGCAGCCGCCGCCTTGCAGGTGAACATGATCCATTGTTCAGGATGTCTGACAGCCTGTCATGCGCAAGACACCGTCGGCGCTCGCAAAGGGATGAAAGGGATCAGAGGGGCTGAGAGAAAGGCTTTTCAGAATCCTTGATTGCAGACAGAGCTCAACAGAACCCAGTGACCCCGGCCTGCAGGAAAGGACCCAAGCGGCCACCCGGGTCCCGATTCCAGTCTGCCCTGGGGGTGTGGCCCCCAGGACTCCTAGGGGTGTTGGAGGGATGGAAAGTCAGGCCCTGGAGGCTCAACGTAGTGCTGCTTTGGTAAATCGGGGCTGGAGAGGCCAGGGCATAGTGCCACAGGGCAGACACGGTGATGGACCAGTGGGTCCTGCATCCGCCGTGGAACCTCGTGAGGACGTGGCTGCAGGCAGGGCGAGCCGGACTTCACAGACTGGGGGTAACGGGAGTGTATGTTGGGTTCGGCTGCAGGATCGAGGTCTGTACCCCTAGATCTGGTGTTTGGTTAGGTGTGAACGGTCGAGGTCTGTACCCCTAGATCCAGTGTCCGCTTAGGGGAGAACGAGATGTCGGGATGGGCAAAGAATGGCTCCGATACAGCTGGCGCTGGGGTGCATTAAGGCAGAGTTTGACGAGTTTAGAAACCGGTGTTGCAGACACGGTGCGGTGCGGCACCTGGCCCTGTTCCCCCAGAACCACTGGGGGAACCCCAACCTTCAATGTGTCAGGTGGGGGAAGCTCCGGCCTCCTGTGGGCGGGTGGATCAGGCCTTGCCCCTCACTGGGGAATGGGTGCCGTCAATCATTGAAGAAAACGAGACTTTGGGCGTGCCCTATCCGGGACTCGCCACGGGAGGCCTGGGACCCACCACAGGGTTTCCCTGCAGGCAGCTTCTCATGATGTATAAAATGGAGATACAACTGAGATGCATAAATGTCTTTCTTTTGGGGGTGGGGGTGGGGCTCACTATGTCGCTCTGGGTAGCTTGGATCTCGTTTTGTAGACCAGGCTGGCCTCGAACTCACAGAGATATTTTTTAAAAATACTATTTGCGGGACGGTGGTGGTGCACACCTTTAATCCCAGCACTCGGGAGGCAGAGGCAGGCAGATCTCTGTGAGTTCGAGAACAGCCTGGTCTACAGAGTGAGTTCCAGGACAGCCAGAGTTACAACAGAGAAACCCTGTCTACAAACACAGAATTAAAACATACTTTTAACTTTTATTTATTTAGTACGTGTGCGTGCGAGGGTCAGAGCACAACTTAGTTCTCTTTCCACACTCTGTGGATGGTAGGAACTGAACTCTGGTCATCAGGTCGGATCGCAAGTTCCTTTACACACCGAGCCCTGTCAGGGGCCTGGGTTGAGGTAATCGTAAACGTGTGGTTTTTATAAACTAAAGCTACATCAAGGACACAGAAGTGAGCAGAGAAAAGAGAGGTGAGTTTGGGCGGGATACAAGAGACCCAACACCAGAAAGGACTCAGCCGTTTTCACTAACGTGCTAATTAAGGTGTAACCCAAGCTGCACCAGTGGCATCCGGCAAGGAACTGGATGGGTGGGTGGTTAGAGATAGACATAGTTTAATAAGAAAGAGCAAGGACTCCGGAGAATGGGCTAGCTTGTGAGCCGGGGAAGAGCGTGTGCTTGAAAGCACTGTGCAGGGGCAGGGGAGACCCCTCGGCAGGTTAAAGCTCCGGCTGCTCTTCCCCAGGCCCGCCGTTTGGTTTCCAACACTCACGTGGTAACGCAGACACCTCTGTAACTGCACTCTATCCCAGGGAATCTGAGGCCCTCGCCTGGTCTCTGTGGGCACCAGGCATAGACATGGCACATCCACACACGCAGGCAAAACACTCGTCCACGTGAAATGGAAGTTTACAAAAAAATCCTTTTAAAAGATCAAACTCTCGCCGCTAGAGCTGACTCAGCGGTTAAGATTTCTGCTTGACCTTCACGGATGCTTGCAGTCTCGGTTACCCGTAACTCCAACTCCAGGGGCTCTTGTCCCTGAAAAGTCCCAGCTCACTGAAAAGTTTGAGCTCACTTCCAAATTTTGAAAAACCCACCAATCTCTGAGCAGTCACTGAGCCAGAAAAAAACCCAAATTTAATAAAAATTACAAGGCCAGGCATGGTGCGTGCCTTTAATCCCAGGACTTGGGAGGCTGAGGCACATGTATCTTTGTGAGTTCGGGGACCAGCCTGGTCGACATCGTGGGTTCCAGGACA
This sequence comes from Cricetomys ansorgei, assembly GCA_026225945.1. Taxonomy (NCBI): domain Eukaryota; kingdom Metazoa; phylum Chordata; class Mammalia; order Rodentia; family Nesomyidae; genus Cricetomys; species Cricetomys ansorgei. Next base: position 5,060,154 of record JAMJFZ010001895.1, on the reverse strand, counting down.
GCCAGTGCTACATAATAGAGAGATCCTGTTTCAAAATAAAATAAAAATTACATTTTTTAGATCTAAGAGAAAATGAAAACCAGACAGATGGTCCACGTGGGGTTCCAAGCGAAGCTGCCATCCATTTAGGTGACCCCTAAGGCTGCCACGGTTCCACATTTTCTCCAATATGGCCCCCTGAAAACAGCAATTATTTTCAGTACAGGAAGCCTGGCGCCAGCTAATTCTATCCAGATGTGTCCAGATGTGGAGGTACACGGGGACTTTGAGGAAAGAAGAGCCTCACCCCATTGTAACAAGCAAGGCCTTGTAACTAGAATGGACTTGTTGGATGGGGGTTTGAACCAGTGCAACTTGTTACAAGTGGCAAGCCACTGCTGCTTGGGAGATAAGGCAGCCTGGCGGGGGAGGTGGGGGCAGGGTTCCAGAGCAGGGTGGTGGTAGGCCAGTGAGGGAGGCCCCAAGGCATTAGGCTGGTTCCCATGGCTGGACAGAAACTCAGAGGCCCAGAAAGTCCTTTCAATTGGAAGAACATTCCACTGGGGCTGGCTTCAACTACTGTGGCTCTGGGCCCAGGAACCAGGAACTAGAATTCCTGTTGAATGTTCAGCTGTGGCCTACCACACGTCTGTCCTGTTGGCTGTCTCCTTCTTGTCCTGTTGTATACCACCATGCCTCCTCTTACCTTTTAAAAGTTCTTTAAATGTACATTGGTGTAAATGTATGTCTGCGTGAGGGTGTGAGATCCCCTGGAACAGGAGTTACAGACACTTGTGAGCTGGCATGTGGGTGCTGGGAATTGAACCCAGATCCTCTGGAAGAGCAACCAGTGCTCTTAATCACTGAGCCATCTCTTCAGCCCTCTCCTTTTATCTTTTTAAAGAGAGAATTTAAGCTGGGCAGTGGTGGCACATGCCTTTATTCCCAACACTTGGGAGGCAGAGGCAGGAAGATCTCTGTGAGTTCGAGACCAGCCTGGTCTACAGAGTGAGTTCCAGGACAGCAGAGTTACAACAGAGAAACCCTGTCTCAAAAAACTAAAAATTAAATTAAATTTAAAAAGTAGATTATTTTATTTATTTCTGTTGTGAGCACTGTATGCTGTATGTGAGCATATATACTCACGCCTTCATGTCACATGGAAGCCAAAAGAGGGCATTAAGTGCCCATTATCGCTTTCCTTTATTCCTTTGAGAGGAATATTTCTCTGAGCCAAGAGCTTGCTCCTTCTCAGCTAGCTTGGAAGCTGGCAAGGCCCAGAAATCTTCCTGTCTCCACTCCCATCAGAACTGAGGCTACAGGTGTTTGTGGGGACACCCAGCTGATGGGGAAATTTATTTCCAGTTACGCTCATGTAAATTTAACACAATTGTTGTGTACATTGCTGGGGGAAGGGCAGCCTAAGCCTTGGCAGTTTGTTTTATCTGCAGGTATTGGCCTGATGTAAATCTGTGATTCAGATGTTTGCTTCCTCATGACCTGCATCTGCTTACAGCTCTTTGGCAGAGCCACTGTGGTTCAGACAGCTTGCACTCTGAGGTCTCCAGGTGAAGAACACAGTTGCTGTGGAAGAATTCTTGTAGTCCCTCTCCCACAGCCTCAGGCAACAAAGAGACAACACTTCCCTTGTGTCTTGAGCTCCCCAACCATAAAAGTGACATAGTTCGGCTGCTAATGGATTATGGGATGAAATTAAGCTACAAGTTTCCTTCATTATGCAAAATGGATGAGGGGGTGGAGTTTTTATATCAAGTAAACACCTGAGAAGCTTCTGTATCAATAAAAACACCTGAGATCAGATGATCTGGGTTCTGCTGTACAGGATGGCACTTGCCATGACAGGCTCTGCTGAGGTCTGCAGGTTTGTGTCTATGAAAATGTCTCCTGTCTTTCTTGCTGAGCTCACACAGTAGCTACCGGCTACACCCAGCTTGTGACACAGATGCCGGGATCCATACTCCCGTTCTCTACCACTGTGGAGCAGGTTTTTCTCACTCTAACCTACGCCCTGCGTCTCTTGCTCCTCTGGGGGTGTCAGTTACTCTTCTCATTGCTGTGACCAAGAATCTGACAAGATGCCAATTAAAGAAGGAAGGTTTATTCTGACGCACAGTTTGAGGGAGTGTCTCTCAACCTTCCTAACGCTGCGGCCCTTTAGTACCGTTCCTCATGTTGTGGTGACCCCCAACCATTGCGAATGCATAACTGTAATTTTGCCATTGAGCAGTGTCTCGGTTCCTAAGACCACGGGAAATACATGTTTTCCGATGGTTGTGACCCACAGGTTGAGAACCGCTGGTTTAAGGGGATCTGGTGCAGCTGGCCACACCGAGTCCGCAGCCAGGAAGCAGAGAGACGCCATGCTCGGCTCACTCTCCTTTGTTACCCAGTCGGGATCCCAGCCCATGGAATGGACTGCCCATATCCAGAGTCGGTCTTTCCTTTCCAGTGAAACCTCTAGAAACATCCTCCCAGACACGTCCAGGGGGGTGTCTCCTAGGTGACTCTGGGTCCAGCCAAGTTGACAATCAGCGTTAACCATCACACCGGCCTTACGCTTCTCAGTGGCCCAAACTGAATCGGCTTTTTTTTCCTCTTGACATCTGTGAGTGAATTTCCTCGTGGTTTCAGCTCATGGGGTGGGGGCTCTGAGTGAACGTTCTGTGTGCAGTCTTACCACCGACTCCAGGGATGTCTAAGAATGGCTTCTGAGTCTACAGATACACTTATTTTATTATCACTTTTTATTAGTGTGTGTGTGTGCACGCACGTGTGTACGTGTGTTTGTACCACTTGAGTGCAGTACTCATGGAGGCAAGAAGAGGGGTTCCTATCCCCTGGAGCTGGAGTTATGGGGGGTTGTGAGCTGTCGGACTGAGGTCCTCCAGGAGAGCAGGCGCTCTTAGTTACGTCTCTAAAGTATGTTTAGTTTTATTTCAGAACATGAAACAGGTCTTAAGAGCTTCCCTCCTCCGCATCCCCAGCAGATCCTCCATTCAGTGTGCCCAGGCTAAACCTTCTGGCAAGTGGGGTGGCGAGAAACAGGACCCGTGGGCACAAAGGAGGTAATGTGGTTCCCACCCCATCATCACTGAACGGTCTCCTCTGCTGCTCCGGGCATCATCCTGGGGGACCCTGGGGCATTTCCCACACGCTCTTGGCCAGTTTCATTCTCTAAAGGCCTTTGGTTTCACTAGTCTTTTTTGGGGGAGTGGGGGGTCGTGGGTTGCTGGGGACGGAACCCAGAGGCCTTGAACTAGCTAAGCACATGCTCTGCCCCAGGCTCCCGATGTGTTTTGTTTCTTCTCTGTAGCGTCTAGCATGGGCCTGACCGAGCTGAAGGCATGTGGCAGCAACTCCAGCTACTGACCATCCCAAGGTTCTTCTACTCCAGGGTGACAGCTGAGCCTTTCGATCAGACTTTCTGCCTCAGCCACCACCCCAGCTGCTTCCAGAAATACCCCTAGGGCAGAATGGAGAGTGTTGTGTTCCTGGGTACTGCCTCTCTCCCTCCCTAAGCACCCCTTCTGTTGTCTACACTATGCGCATAGAGGCCGAACATCAAGCCCCCATCAGCTCTCACGGACCACCTGCCCTGGGTCTGTAGACCACAGCACAGACGGCCCCTCACCGGTGAGCTGAAGCCAGAAGGGCCGGGGTTTCCGCTTCTGAACCAATCGATGCTGGCCCCTCTATCGTGATAGGTAAAATGCAGAGATCAAGCGAATCCTTCTATAACACACGTCTGTCTGTTTGTAGGAGATAGTCCTTCAAACATCTGGGAGTCACAACTGCCTGGACCAAAGTCCTCAGGGCCGTCGGGACGCCCTGGGTCTCGTCTTGGGCGCCGCAGGCCTACATGTCATAGAGTCGCAGCTGCTCCTGCACGTCCCCATCCGACATCTCACCGAACGTCTCCTTGTTGTCCTGCATGAGCTTGAAGATGGCAGCCAGCTGTTCTTTCTGAACTCTGTTGAGAAGAGAGGATGAGAGGAGGCAGATGCTCCCAACCAGGGGTGGCGGCAGGGGTGGGGCTGGACCTGTGTCACTGACCAGGTGGAGACTCTCCTCTTTCCTAACTACTCTTGCTTTTCAGTGCAAGACCCACTTTAAATGCAGGCAGTGATTTACACTAGCACCTAGCACGCTCAGCTTCCAGATCCCAGGTCTCAGGTTCACCCGGTTTCTCAAGGGCCTGTGGTTGATTTGCATCTCACGGTGAGGTGAGGATAGAGAGAACCCCAGTTCACTAAGTGGCTTGAAGTGCTGTGAAGAAACAGGTTAGGTGCAGCCTCGGTGAGCCAGAAGCGGAGGAAACGGGGGCAAACGGAGTGCTGGGCAAATGGGGAGTGGGGGACGGAAGTGCGGGCAATGACAGGGCAGGGTGAAATCCAGTCCTGGGGTTCTGCTGCTTAGAGCGAGGGCGCCTTTTCTATGTGCACAAAGTAGGTGTGGGTGCAGACAGCCTCGGTGTGGACCACATGGTTCTGTGGCTGCCTTGTGGCTTGAGGCCCTGCCAGCTGCCTGAGCAGCCTCAGAATGACCCCATAGGAAATCCCGGCTGAGCCGAACAGCTGAAGCCGGAACAGCGTGGTCCTGAGTCTTCCACCGCAGGCCCGGTGCTGCCTGGCTCTATCCTGCTATCCTGGCTTCTTGATTCTGTAGTTCCTGTCCCTCCACACCACACTGCTGCTTTGGAACCTGGAGAGAACCTGAGCCACACTGCAGGCTCGGATCTCAGCCACCCCCGGGCCACGTCTGCTATAGCTATGTTGCAGATGCATAACTGAGCAGGCTTCAGCAAAGCTGTCAGCCACTGGACTGCACGGAGGGGTCATCCTGATGGGTCAGGACTTATGCTTTGTCCTTTCCTTCTCATTCCCTTTCTCTCTCTCTTTCTTTCTTATTTTTGTCTTTTATACAGTTCTCTTTGTAGCTCTGGCTGGCCTAGAACTCACTCTGTAGACCAGGTGGCCTCTGCCTCCTAAGTGCTGGGATTAAAGATGGGTGCCAGCATGCCAGGCTAGGTCTTGTGCCTTTAATGACATTCCTTCGCCTGTAAGCCCTACCTTCCCGAACCCCACACCCTCTGTTCAATAAACCGTTTTGTGTCGACAGTGGTATCTAGACGTTGGAGTACCGATGCCCAAATTCTTACTCACCTCTGTTTGGACACGCTAGGTCTGTAGTCAGTTCTACTGTAAGGGAAGAGGGGGCATGCTGGGTGTACTTTGCGCCCTACTATGTGAAGGGATATGGAGAAGACAGATGTACTGAGCCATGGATGAAGTCACTGTCAGATGCATGTTTAGCACTGTCCCTTAACAAACTGTCCCATAAGGTTTTGGAGGCCACGGCAACCGTGTATTTATTTATTTATTATTATTATTTTTTAGTTTTTTTGAGGGGCGTCGAGGCAGGTGTTGAGACTCGGTTAGTCTGGAATTCACTGTGCAAACTCTGCCTCTAGGTACTGGGATCGCAGCTGTACGCCAACACCACCCCATACTCACAGGACATGGCTTTTATCTTTATGTGTACAACAGTTTCACCTACGTGTATGTGTATGTACCACGTTTTTGCCCAGTACCCTTAGAGGTCAGAAGAGGGAAGTGGATCTCCTGGAACTGGAGTTACGGTGGTTATGAGTCACCATCTGGGTGCTCGGAACTGAACCCATCTCCTCTGCAAGAGCAAACATCCTTAGCTAGTGGGCATCTCTCCAGCCCTGGGCTGTGTGTTTTCAACCGGGTGCGCGTATGGCTTTGCATTTGGCTGTAGCGTCAGAGGCATCACGTAAGAGTAGGTTTAAAGTGTAATTGTTTCTAAAAAGGTCTTTTTTTTTTAAAAATAAAGCAAACTGAAGAAACACACAGTAACCAAGGTGCTCTACTCAACGTTTATTAGCCTGAACACAGGTAGCCAAGCCGCCCCGAGTGCGAGGGGCTTGCTGCCCACAAGCCCTGCTCAGGCTTCCACACAAGCCTAGCAGACAGCACCCAGAGGAAGTCACTACTTTATGAGGAGGAAATCCCAGCCGAGACGGGGACTTCACTATTGCTATTTAGGGACAAGTGAGTGTGGCTCCTGCTGCTCGAGTGGCTCTGTGTGGGAGGCATGGAGTGCGCGCGTCTGCTGCTCTGCGGCCTGTTCAGCCCTAAGCCCCGAACCCAGGTAATCAGGCCGGGGAGAAGGCCGCCGGAAGCGCGTGGCTGAGGAGCCGGGGCCGGACATTTCCCGGTTTTCTATTAAATGGAAAGTCTTCTAAAAACTTAGTGCTTTAGAAAAACAAATGTTTTTGCCGACGAGTCTAAGACTTCAGAGTCATTTGGTATCTAGTATAAATAGTGTCAAATATAAAATTCTGAAACACTAACCTGGAACTGGTGGGTGGTTATGTGGGAAGGTTCTGAGTCATCTAGGGGAAACCTTCTAGAAAACGCACAGGCCAGAGTCAACTGGAAGCTAATAGTGTTATGGCTTCTGCAAGCCAAAGAGGAGACTAGGGAGCGTGCTAGAGACACGGGTGGGAAGACCTCTGCTGAGAGGGTTGGACCCGAGACTCCTGGGCTGGGGGAAAGGGGGGGGGCATGTTAAAGCCAGAACCTGGCATAACTCATTCCTGCCAGGTGGAAAGAGAAATGTGCCCCCCCCACACCCCAGTGTGAGAGAGAGAGAGAGAGAGAGAGAGTGTATATGTGTGTATGTGTGTGTGGTGTGGTGTGTGTATGTATGTGTGTTTGTGCGTGTGTGTATATGTGTGTGTGTTAAAATGTCAGCAGATTTGAGGGATCCCCTCCTCCACCCCAAGCCTGTGCAGGCTCATCCCTGGGGCTTCCTTTTTTTTTTTTTTTTTTTTTTTTTCCAATCTCAAGCTTTTAACATGTCAAAAGGAAAGAAAGCCTTCAGGAGGAGGCTAAGGACACCTTCATTATTCTTCAGTTCTGCAACGAGAAATAGGGAGAAAAAGATCATGTATCTTTCTCAGTTTACTTCAGAAGCAGCGCAGGACAGGAGAGTGGTCCAGGGCCGGAGGGGATGTTTGGCATTGCAGAGGCCATGCTAGAGCAGCAGTTTGCTCCGCACACTGTGCAGTTGTGACACAGGCTCTAGGGTTCCCCAACCCACAGCTAGGTGGCCACCGGTCACTTCCGGCTTCTGAGAAGGGCGCTGGGCAGGGTGCTTGCTTACCCTCGGCTGTGTGGTTACTCTGAAGATGTTCCTATCGCTCTAGACAGTCTCTGATTCCGCCGCCTGGGTTTTTGTCTCCTGTGTGGACTCTGAACCGTACCCTGCAGGTTCCCCAGAAGGGCCAAATGCCCGGTCACCTCTCTGAAGGCCAGCGATCTGATTTTGTGCCTTTGGCTCCCCCTACTGGATGCTGGAGCCAGTGCAGCCTTCCGGCGGTTAGCTTCATTTAGGGAGAGCCAGAACGGTGTCTACAGTTCTTTTTACAGTTTCCACAGTTCTACAGAACTGTTTCTACAGCCCTTCTGGGCTGGGGAAACCTTCCTCTTGGGTCCTGTCTATTTCCGTGAGTCAAAAGCCGACAGTCCTTCAGACCGTCAGCCACAGCAGCGAAGGGCCGGACCTGTCCTGTCAGCACCAGCTTAGTCTACAAGATGGATTCCACTTTCCCTCTGGGGAAATCCTGCCAAGCTGTGAAGCCACCCATGCTTTGGCCGCCTCACAAGCTTGTGGAGTGCAGCGAAGAGGCCTCTTGCCTGCTGGGGGGCACTGCCAAAAGCCTGCTAGCCGATGGTCCCAGCCACACAGGAAGGTGGCACCCCCAAGGAAGGCTCCGGAGGGAGATGGGGATAGAGCCAGTGTGGGGAGCAGGGGACAAGCGTGCAGATCTGCCCAGAGGGACCTCAGAAAGGTTAGCATGCACAGCGGCCAGGACTTAAGCAGATGCTGCCTCGCTACTTCTCAGGCCCCGGGCAGGAGTTTTGTCTGAGCAGATTGAAGGGCAGGAATTCTCAACTGAGATCAGAGGGGAACCCACTCGGGTCTCCGGCTTCCTCGCTGCCACTCCCCAAGGACCTGTGAGCAGGCTCGGGGAGAACAGAACAGGGAGCCGCTGCAGGGCTGGGTGCTAGGCGCAGCTACGGTGGCGGTGGTGGCGAGGCTAATCACTCAAGGTCAGGAGGAGATAGTGAGACATTCACCTGTCAGCAAGGTGCTCCCTGCGCGCAGCCTAGAGCTAGAAAGAGGCGGTCGGGTGGGGAAGGATCTGGTAGGCAGCCTTCCCGCTTCAGAAGGGTTTTATTAGTCTGATGGTAACGTGGGTGGTTTTTACTGCGTTTTTTACGTTATTATTTTGTGTGTGTGGATGTGTGAAGTGTCTGTGGGTGTCTGTGGGGAGGCCGGGGTACATTTCTCGGGAGTTGTTTCTCTCCTTTAATCACGTTAGTCTCAGGGCACAAACTCAGGTCACCAGGCTTGGCAGCAGGCGCTTTTACCCGCTGAGCCGTCCAACCAGGTCTTTTTCAGGGGACAGTTCTGGGGCAGGTCCCCGAATTCGGCTGGGCCCAGATCTGTCTGGTAGCTATCGTCTCTCCAAAGCCCAGACACAGGAAGGTAAAGACGTTTACTGAGCAGCCTCTGCAACCCCAAGCATCACACGGGGCACAGAGGTGTGGTGAGGGCACCCCCAGGCAGCTCCGGCTGGGCGCATGCAGGGGTGGGAGGGAGCAAGCGGACTTCGGGTGGGGCAGGCACGTGAGAGGCACAGGAAGCATGCTGGGTAGGGCGATGGAATGAACATGAACTCAGGCCCTGCTGGGACCTCCACCGGCACACACAGACACCCTCCCGCAGTGAGGACTTCCCTGTGCAGAGGAGGAGTCGGGGACCCCCTTCCTCACTCCAAGAGCAACTTCTTGGCACGGTCTCCAGCCCACAGAACAGCCAAGTGTCAGTGGGTGGTCTGGAGACCCCTGGAGACCTGGAGGCCCTCAGGCAGCGGGGAGTCTGCTGTCTTTGAAAATGACGCAGAAGCAACTTTGTCTTTCACTACCTGGCCTCAGCTCTGAACACAGGACGCAATGGCAGACCCCAAACAGGAGGCCTACCTGCTCTCCTACTCTGGCCCACAGTGACCCGAGGGACAGACGAGGCCAAGGTGCTGCCACAGCCCTGCCCCCAGGAACGGTTGGGATGCCAGGTGTCGGACCCTCTCTCTCCTCTCCAGACAGGGCTGAACCCTCACGGGCTCCGTGGTGACACCTCAGCTCTGCCCGGAGTTCTGAAACAGCCTCGGGAAAATGAGTGGCCGAGATGCTGTTTGTCTTCTGGGGGATGCCAGCAGGAAGTGGACCGCGTGTGGCTTCAGCCTTGGTCTAAAGACCAACACCCCTGCCTGCCCTGCGACATGCGGGGAATGACAGGCCCCCGCGGGGTGTCTGCCACGCACTGCACAACCAGGTGCCTCTCCTCTGGGTGAGACAAAGCCACGTGGGCCACCTCACAAGATGTATGCACACTCCCCCGGAACCCCGGGTCTCGGAGATGATGGTCCCAGCTTAAGCATGCTAGCACCGGAACCAGCCGGCCCGCACCAGGGACTTGAACTGGCCTCTGGGAACCTTTCCCCTGAGAAAGGTTCTTTTTGTGTCTGGGGGCGCTCGTGCACGGGAAGAACAAGATGGGACGAAATACATCAATTGGTTATGGAGGCGGTGGAGGAGGAGGAGGGTTTAGACCACGTCGGTGGCGTCGGGGACACATTAGCAGACACACGGGGAAGCACTGCTAGTCTATGAAACCAACCTCCTTACCACAAGAGTTTGCAAGAGCATTTGTGGCCCGGGACTAGGGGACTTGCTACAGGGAGGTGAGGTCAGAGGTCAGCTCAATCCTGAAATATAAAGGTGGCAAATCGGGGTCACGATGAGAGGCAGCGTCCTCTGATGAAAGGCAGAGTCAGGGACCCCCACGGTAAGGGCTTCTTCCTGCCTGTGTCCTCTCCGACATCCCTCTGCTCCCAGGGTGAGGAGGCGAGCTCCGCAGAGGGGTAGGATCTTGCCAGCAGGGTGGCTGTGATCTTGGGGGTATGCTGGTGGCCCTGGAGCAGCCTTAGAGGGTGGCGAAGTGCGCACTCCACTCCAGCCTTCCACACCTTGGTTGAGCTCATGAGGTCCCCACCAGCACCTCTAGGTGCCAGGACTGGGAAATGGTACTATTCTAGATGAGGCTTCACTTTCCTGCAAGGGCTCTGCTCACATTGCTGGGGGTGGGGCAGCCGGTGCATGCAGAGGGGTGGGGTGGGGGGGCAGCTGGGCAAGTCCCACTCTCTCCTGTGGCCACCTTGCTCACCCCACTGCTACAGAGCACCCCTTAGCCGCGCACGCACACAGTCCAGTTGAGAGGAGCCTGGAGGACACACTGGGGGCTCTGGTCGGGGAGGGGAGCGGGAGGGTGGCCCTACGCCAGAAACCAGAAGCCATGCAGCTGCCTTGAGCTGCGGAGAGTGGAGCTGCGTGGAGCGGAACAGAGCTGACACGGTGGGCGGGCGGGAGCCTGGAGGGGAGAGGCTGCCAGATGGATGAGCACCAAGAATCCCGCTCCGTCCTCAACTGACAAATTGGTTTTGTCGGGGACTCTACGCATAAGTGAACAGTGCAGCCGCTCCAGGCCCTTTCCTGGCGTCTGTTTCTCTTTCTTTCTTTCTCTCTCTCTCTGTCTCTCTCCCTCTCCCTCGCTCTCTTCCAGGTGGAGGAACACTTCAGGCAGAGAGAATACAAGAAATAGACTCCACTCCTCTCAGGGGGCCCCCTCTGTGCTGCCTGCCCCGGGTGAACTTCTTCTCTTGACTGAGGTTAGCTGACTATTACCAGGACAAGAGAGGACACCCTGCCGCCCCTCCCCCCCAAAAAAGGGAAGCGTGCCCAGAGAGGAGCTTGCGGGAGGCTCACCCCTGCGTGGCCCCTATCCTATGTCCCAGAAGCCAGCCTACCTCTGCTCCTCCTCCAGTTCTTCTTTGGTCATCATCTTCTTGTACTGGCTTCCCCTCAGCTGCCCGGGGCTGTACTTAAAGGAGAAGGCTGCGCCTGTGGGGAGAGTGGACACGTTTATCTGCGACTCGGGAGGCTAGACCTGGTGCTCAGCAGCAGCCCTCTTCCTTGGTTTAGCTAGGCAAGAGTTCTTCCTTGAACTCTATCCCCAGCTCTCCCTTGGTTAGTTTTCAAAGAAACAGTCCAGCAACACATCTCAGGGGGTGGATGAAAGGGTGGCACACGCCTTTAATCCCAGCCCTCAGGAGGCAGAGGCAGGCGGATCTTTGTGAGTTCAAGGCCAGCCTGGTCTACAGAGTGAGTTCCAGGACAGCCAGAGTTACAACAGAGAGACCTTGTCTCGAAAAACCAAAAAGAAAAAAGAAAGAAAAGAAACAACCATTGTCAGGGAGACCAACGAGCCACGTGCACAACCCTTGTCCCGGCCTGAGTGCAGCCCCAGCTTCAGAGGGGCCACACCCAATGGCACCGTCTTCTCCCCTCGGCAGCTGAGCCCAGGCTCACCCTACACTTTCCTATGGTTTCTCACGGGAGACACAGATGGGACTGAGACAGCCAGAGAGAAGCTAGCCCTGTGCTGCTCCAACTGTTCCAGCTGTCTGCCTGAAGCAGCCTCCCTCAACCCCAGTCTATGCTGATCAGACCTAGAGCAAACTCCAGGGTCCCCACACCGGGACCCAGGGACTCAGACCGTCCTTCTCGGGACAGCCAGACCCAGTCTCTCCATCCCTCCCCCAGGTTATCAGCAACGGAAGCATACATGGCACCCATAAAGGGAATGAACAGGCTTGGTGGCAGAGTGCCAGTGCCTGCCGACTGTTAGAAGGGCGGATCTCCAGGACTGACAGGAGGTGGGCCAGGCCATGTGACACAGCGCCAACGCAGATGCTGGGACACCCCAGCAGAGGGAGGCAAGAACTGCAGGGCAACTTGGAAAAGCCGAGTGTCCTGTCCTGATGGGCTAAGCTTGCAAGCAATGCCCTCAGCATGCCCTCAGCATTCCTTAATCCAGCCAGTGTCGGGAGACCCAGGGTGTCTTTGGGCTGGCTGCTTTCTAAGGCCTGTTAAAGCAGGAAGACCAGGGTGGCGACAGCCAGTGGCACCGATATCTCCTCTTCCAGCTGCTATTCTGGAGCCTCCTACTGTCTATCCTGGAGTCTGAGACTCCACAGCAGATCGGGACGGGCCACTGTTGCCTCCCCACGCATCATCAGATATACAGACGCTACCCAGAAGAAAAGGCCACTGGGATTAGGATCCTCTCCTGGCGGAGAGGTGGAAGGTTCTGGAAATGAACTCAGAACCCAAAAATTCTGCAGGGTCTATGCTGTGCCCTCATCCTCACTTAGGAGGATCGGGGTCATCATCCAGCCAGCTGCCCAGGGCCAAGGCCTTCTTCCGGAAGTGATCTCTACCTTTTACCAGGATTGGTTTGCTCCTCAACACATCCCATAAGCACTTAGCACAACTGTGGGTGTTGGTGAAGACATATGGACACTAAGTGGACTCGAGTCGGCAGTTGGTCCTAGGCAAGGCTGGCTGAGATGGGAGGGGCTGCCCAGAGTGACTGGCACCGGCGAGGGCTGGAAGGCGTCGGCAGAGGCAGCTCTGGTGGTATACATCTTTAGTCCCGGCACTTGGGGGGCGGACGGAGGCAGACCTCTGAGTCTCAGGCCAACTGTACAGAGGGTGCAGGACAGCGAGGTGACTGGGTGAGGGGACAGAGGCATACGGGTCAGAGGGGCAACCAACTGGGGGTTGGCTCGGCTGCCAGGGCTCTTGCTGGGGTGAGGTGGTGGCCCTGGGGGTCTGAAGCAGAGCTGGAGAGTTTCCGCTCTCCTCCACAGCCCCCACCCCCACCCCCAGGCTAAGCTCTGCCCAGCTAGGCTAGTAAGGAGGACACTGGAAGCTCTACGGCGGTCATTGGAACCAAGAGGTTTTTCAAGTCCAGGGTCGTGTTAAGGAGAAAAGGCGGGGTCTTTGTTATCCCAAAGCCCCAACTGACTATGCTGCGTGCCAGGGACGCTGTGTTGCTGTCTTAGAAAAATAAACATAAGTTCTGCCAGCTTGGTGCACGTCTGGGTTCTGGTTTATGAGACAGTCTGATTAGCTTTCTGCTTTTCCAGCCAGCCAGCACAGCTGACTGATGCTTTAACTTAATCAGGTGCGGTGGGCCCAATCCAATTTTGTTAGAGCAGGAGGGCTGGGCGTGAGAGCCCCCAGGGAGGGCACACAGGGTGGGAGCTTCCTCTCGGGCATCATGAATCCATGACTCGCTTGGGGAAGTCATTTTAGCGACACTAATCAATTAGCCTGAGAGGCTGAACTGCGTGTTCCAGAGGGGCTGTGGGGCGGAGGGAGAGGGCTTGCTGTCTTCTCACAGCTGAGATCATGGCCTTTCTCCCTCTGCCTGGTTACAGACGGCAGGCCACGGGTGCAGTGGCTCATGCGGGAAGGGAGAACTCAGGACCTGGCATGCGGCTGGGTGCAGGGTTTGGTATGGTGGCCTGCAGGGGCTCCCGTTTTGTTGGCCCCCAGCCTCATTTCAACCTCCCCTCTGCATGCTCAAGGCGCTAACAGGACCTTGGTACCCACGCCAACAGGGACAGACTTCCGGGCCACAGTTGCTTCGAGCTCCTAACTTGATCTAGGAGTGGGGAGTGTAGGCCTGACTGGCCAGGAGAGGTCATCCCCGACCACCACCGCCTGTGCCACCCCCCCCCCCCCCCGCAGCCTCAGGCTAGAAGGAGAGAAAGCCACAGCTCTGCTCACTCTCTGGAGGGCCCGGGGACTCCATTGCTGCCCATACCCACAGGAGCCTCAGTTTACCCCATCCCTGAACTCCTGCTTCTGCTTCTCATTGCTCCTGGCAGTTGGCTTAAAGAGTTCCGCTTTAAAAAACAAAAAATGACGTCTCTCTGTGCACTCGCTGTACTGATCTAATAAATATTAACTTTTTTTGTTTGTCTGTCTGTCTGTCTTGCTCTAGTTTCTTTTTGAAGGAAATAAAATGTGACAGATCAGCCAGCCAGTCTCTGTCTGTCTGTCTGTCTAGGACACACTGGGGCCTCTTGGTTTCATGTGTTCCTGTGGCTCCCTCTCTCCCATCTGAGCCACCCAGGACTCGGAAGCAGCCCCCTGCAAGACCACCCAACAAAATGTACCAGAGAGAGCCAACAGAAAGACCGGCCTGCAGCTTTTCCTCCCAGGGAGGGCCTCCTGCCCCCAAGGAGACACGCAGGGAGCTGAGCAGAGCTTTGGCCCGACCACCCTATAGACCAGTGGTTCTCAACCTTCCTGACGCTGCGGCCCTTTAACACAGCTCTTCACGCTGTGGTGACCCCCAAGCACGAAGTTATTCTCATTGCTCCTTCGCAACTGCAGTTTTGCTACTGCTACAAATCGTAATGTAAATATCTAAAATGTAACCGTCTTGGCGACACATGTGAAAGGGTCGTTCATTTTCAGAATTGCTGCCATGGCCTCTCTTACTCCATGCGCCCTCAAGCTCCCTCGGTCCCCCAGTTCTCAGATTCCACTGCTCCCAGAGTGGTCCAGGGAGAGCCAGAGGCTGCAGCCCGGGTGGGTGGGTGGGTGCCGCTCACCATCCTCTTCCTCAGGCTCTTCGGTGGGCAGGCCCGTCTCACTGTCTGAGTCTTGCTCTTCATCCTGCAAGACAACGGCAGGGGTCAGTGCCGCCTAGCTAGCTGAACCCTGTCCTCACTCAGGAGAGGGTGAGGTGTGGGCTGAGGGAGGCGGCTCCAGAGTGACCACTTCCCGAGACAGGGCAGGGGGGAAGATGTCTCCGAGGTCCAGTGTGAGCATGTCCAGCGGCCATGGTGGAAACTCAGGGCCGAGGAGGAGGTGATGGGCACTCTGGGCACCACAAGCCCTCGACTTCGGCCATCCCCGGGGAATGGCCATTCCTGTCCAGGGCATTTGAGTACTGTTTTGGCAAGTGGTCTGAAATGCCTACCCTCACCTTACTGGATAAAGAGAGGCCCCGAGAAAGCTCCACACAGAGCCAGGGGCAGCTCAGCAGCCAAGCTAGTCCAAGACAGCGGACTTCCCCTCGCCTTCCAACATGGTTTTCTGTCTCCACTTAGCTCAGTTTTTTAAACCGTTTACCTCAAATTGGAACTTCACCCCCTTAGGCTGGTCTCTCCCACCTCAAATTGGAACTTCACCCCCTTAGGCTGGTCTCTCCCACACATGGATCCCATAAACAGATGGCTGGACAGAGGCATCCTGTCCTGGGATGGCCTTGGTGGAAGGAAGGAGTGACTTCAACTTCGGGAATGTTTGAGGATGAGAGAGACATGTGATCGGCCAGCTATGTGGCTTTGGAGGGTGTGGGGAGGGAATGGGAGTCCCCGGGGAACTGCGGCTTGGAAGCCCAGAAAGTCAGTGTGGAAACTTCGGGTTTTGGGTGAGGGCACGGGTAGAAGTGAGCTGCCTGATGCAGGTCTGGGGTGCCCCAGATACCCTGAGGAGCAGCTAGTCTCTGCAGGGGCAGGTTCCCCAACAGAATAGCAAGCTGGGACTGGAAATAAAGCTTTCGCAACCCTCACAGTGGTGGGTCACAAGTGGCAAATTCTGTGGCCTGGAGCACCTCGGGATACGGGGCCAGTGCCCACCACTTAGCAGCTTGTAGACTCGGTGTAGCTACGTGGAAGCCATGCCGCTCTAGCAAGGCAAGGCTGTGTCCTGGGGGACCAGACACCACCTTATTGCACAGCCAAGTGTCTTTGTGGCTAAGGGAGGTGAGCGGGTTGAGGAAGGAGACGAGGATCTGTTGTCTAGATTGGAAACATCTATCTGGTATCTGGGCCCTTTTTTTTTTTTTTTTTTTTTGGTTTTTCAAGACAGGGTTTCTCTGTTGTAACTCTGGCTGTCCTGGAACTCACTCTGTAGACCAGGCTGGCCTCGAACTCACAAAGATCCGCCTGCCTCTGCCTCCCGAGGGCTGGGATTAAAGGCGTGCGCCAGACCTAGCTGGGACAAAAGCGCTGGAATCTGGCAGGGCAGTGCCTCTTCACTAACTATAGTTGGCTAACAACCTCCAAAATGTCAGCCAGTCCAAAGTCACCAAGCGTGTATACACAGAAGGCATGCAGAGGAAGAGTCTGCACACACTGACTATGGGGGGGGGTAGGTTGGGTAAAGTGCACAAGGCTGGGGAACTGAGTCTGGATCCCCAGCAGCCATGGAACAGAAGGGCATGGTGGTGTATGTCAGTAACACTAGCGCTGGTGTGTGTGTGTGTGTGTGTGTGTGAAAGAGAGAGAGAGAGAGAGAGAGTCAGCCAGGTCCTCAGAGTTTGCCAGCTAGTCAGCCTAGGCACTAGTGAACTATGAATTCAATGAGAGATCCCGTCTCAAAAGATGAGGTATAGCTGGGCACACTGTCACAGGTCTTGAATCCCAGCACCATTGAAGCAGAAGGATCTCTATGAGTTCCTGACCAGCTTGATCTTCACAGTGAGTTCTATGCCAGCTAGAACTACATAGCAAGACTCTGTCTCTAAAATAAAATACGGCCTTCGTGATAGGGCCGTCGTGTGTGTGGAGGGCAGAGGAGGGTGTCAGGCGTCCTGCTCTATCGCTCTCTGCCCTGTCCCCTTCAGACAAGGCCTCTCGCTGAACCTGGAGCTGGGCCAGCAGCCACGGCACCCCAGTGATCCTGTCTCTGACCCACTCAGTGCCGCAGTTACAGGCACACGTGCACACGCTGTTTACACGGGTGCTGGGGATTCAAACTCAGGTCCTCATACATGTGTAGCAAGGGCTCTTACCCACTGAGTCACCGCCCCAGACCCTAGGGTGGGTCTGAGTCCAAGATCTGCTATCCTCATCAGAGAAAAGCCAGACACATGCAGAGACGCCAGCACACGCAGCGGATCACAGGCATGCCGAGGAGAAGCTTCAGGAGGAACGCACCCTGTAAACACCTGGGTCTTAAACTTTTGACCTCAGAGATACGAGAAGATAAACTGCCTCTGTTTAAGGCCCCAGCCCATGGCGTTTTACCGCAGTGGCCCCGGAAATTCCATACACCAGGCTTCCAATGACAGTAAACCAACCTCCTGAAAACTGAACGCTGTAACACAGGCTGACGTCACCCTGGCTGGTCCCCTAGTAGGCCTGGCTGAGGCTCAAAGCCAATCACCTCGCAGGCGGTTCTTCTGCTGCTGCTCCGCCTGCTGCTCTCTGCAGTGCACTAAATAAACCTGCCTGCTTTCTAAACAAAACAAAGCGGAAGCCGATCACCCCACTGACTCTCAGTTCAGTAGAACTGAATGTTTTAACTGCCTGTGTTCTGAGATAATGTTCCAGTTTAGCTTCCAGAGGCAGTAAGAGATGGAGAGTCTCCAACCAGCCTCCCCAAGGATCCAGGCAGACAGGACTGCAGAGGAAGGGACAGGCAGTCTCCTGGATGATTAGAGCAATGGAGTGTTCATGTGTGTGTGTGCATGTATGTGTGTGTGTGTATGTGTGTGCGTGTTTGTGTGTGCATGTATGTGTGTGTGTATGTGTGTGTATATGTGTGTGTATGTGTGTGTGTGTGTGTGTTTGTGTCTGTGTGTGTGTATATGTGTGTGTATGTGTGTGTGTATGTGTCTGTGTGTGTGTGTATATGTGTATGTGTGTATATGTGTGTATGTGTCTGTGTGTGTATATGTGTGTGTGTATGTGTGTGTATGTGTGTGTGTATGTGTGTGTGTATGTGTGTGTATATGTGTGTGTATGTATGTGTGTGTATATATATGTGTGTGTGTATGTGTGTGTGTCTGTGTGTCTGTGTGTGTGCCCATCTGCTGCCCAGTGAAAAGGCTGATTCCATAACTGCACATTTGTTGAGGTGATGGCTATCTTGGGGATACCTCTACAAGTTAGAACTGAAAATGCCTCCGCGTACGTCTCCAGTAAAATGAAATGGGTTTTTTTTTTGCATATTATAACATAAAACATACTACAGTTACACCAAACATCCAACATGTCACGCAGTTATAGAAAGATCTAATTGTACCATAAAGGAGATACTTGATAAACAGAAAGGGGAGATAGGAATAAAGACTCCCAGAGACAGACTGTATAATGCTTTATTAACTTTAAACTTCTGAATGCCAGGGAGGCAGGAACAATGCCGAGAGACACTGGACTGTAGGAAAGAGACTGCTCGACTAATCAGCCTGTGCACTATGAGGACGTGGTAACATCAGAA
This sequence comes from Cricetomys ansorgei, assembly GCA_026225945.1. Taxonomy (NCBI): domain Eukaryota; kingdom Metazoa; phylum Chordata; class Mammalia; order Rodentia; family Nesomyidae; genus Cricetomys; species Cricetomys ansorgei. Next base: position 5,041,915 of record JAMJFZ010001895.1, on the reverse strand, counting down.
CCCAAGTCAGGGAGCGTGTTACGTCAGAAGAGGTTTCTGTCTATATTTCCACAGGTGATGCAGAAACAAGCACACTGATCTCCCTGCGTGAGGACCAGAAACTGGCTGAAGAAAGAGAGATGATAGTTTTTCAGGCTGGAAAACACTGATGCTGAAACGGACATTTGCTGAAGGAAATACTGAAGAGAGCTCGATCGGGACGTACGGTCCCGCAGTTATGGAAGGTCGTGGACAGTCGAGGTGGATCTCCTAAAGGGCGTTCAAGTGTTCCGTTTACGGGATCGGTAACTGTTCCAATTATAATAGTTACATGGTGTTAGAGCTGCCCACAGCACAATTTATAGCTTAACCAGAAGGCTGCCTGCGGTTGTCTCCCCCAGTAGAAGACTAAGTCTTCATCTTTGCGTGGGGGCGGGGAGGGTTGGCAGAACGACTGGAGAGCAGAGGGCCTCCTGCCAGCCGGCTTAAACCCTGAGCCCTCCTCCCCAAAGGCCCCGGCAGATCAGTTCGGCTACCTCCCCGCCTCCAGTGATGCTTCTGGGAGGACACGAGGACCCCACAGCCTACATTTGCCCTGATGAGCATGCTTCTTAGGACAAGGGACTCCTGTTGAGAACCAGACCAGCCATCCTGCCCCAAGCTGGCCCTCTTAACCCACCCAGCCCTTCTGGGCAAGAGCCCCGGGCATTCATGCCATCACAGCCTTAGACAAGGCTCCAGCCCGACTGCCATGTTCCCAGAGAGCCACCTTGCTCTCCATCTTTTGTGTGCCAACTCGGGCTTCCTGAGGCCCTGGGCCCACTCTTCCCTAGCTCTCCCTACATTGAGAGCACGTTAGAGAATCTTTTGAACCTGTCTCTATTCTCTCTTTCTTTTATGTGAATGGATGTCTTGCCCGTGTGCATGTCTGGTACCATGTGTGTGCCCGGTGACAGAAAGCAGCAGAGAACATCGGATCTCCAGACAGTTGTGAGCTGCCATGTGGATGCCAAGACTCGAACCCAGGTCCTCTGGAAAAGCAGCCAGTACTCTTAACCATGGAGCCATCTCTCCAGCCTTCACAATCTCCTCTTACCGTTTGTCTGTTTGTTTTTGAGACAGGGTCTCATGTAGCCCAGGTTGGCCTCGAACTTGCTATGTAGCTGAGGATGACACCAAACCTCCAACCCCTCCGCCTCTTCCTCCCAAGTGCTTGGGTTACAGACATGTGGCACAGCTAGGTGTACTGGTCTTTAGGGCCTGAGATCTGTCCTTCGTCATACAGTCATGGGCCGCTCGACTCCCTCTGTCTGGCCAGAGGTCTCCCAGATTACAGGGCTGACAGCTCAGCTGTTTTGGTCCCTGGGTCGGCAGGACAAAGTCAGAGGGCAAGGCTTCCCTCCTTAGTGCGGCTCTCTTTGGCTTTGCGCGTTGAGCTCTGTGTCATGCCGAAGGGGGAGAAAAGTACTCAGCACTTCAGGAGACATCAGAACCCAGTGTAAAGCGTGTGCCAGTCTCTGCCCGAACACTTCTTCGCTACCTTACAAAGCAGTCTACCTCTCGGGGGCATCAGAGACAGCTTGGGAGTAAATTCTGCAGCAGGGGGAGGCTAACGAGGCCGTGAGCAGAGAGAGAAGCAAGATTCCCTTCTCCCGATGAGGGTAGACACAGAGTAAACGTGGCTTTGGGGAAGAGTCAAGCAGCAAGTCTTTATTTTGACTTTTGTGGCTTTTCACCTTCTTTCTTGAAAAAGGCCTTCCCGGTGCCTGCTGTATGGGGGGCCTGGCGTAGGAGAGGGCAAGGGGTGGTGAACGCGGTGGGCTGGGGCCTGTTCTATCGCTGTGTGCAGACATTCCTCTGCACAGACAATGTGTTCGAAAATAAAAGATGACCTCATGCTGGGTAAGTGCTCCGACAGAGCCAAATGGGATGATGCACGGGAGAGAGAGCAGAGAGAGAGAGAGAGAGGAGGGTGATGGACATCTGCTAACGTGGTCAAGGACATGGAGACAGGATGTGAATGGGGCTTGTGTCAAGACGCAGGCTGGGCATTCCAGGCAGAGTCAACAACACAGGAGTGTCTGAACGGGGCCTGAGCAGCGGAAAGGTCCCCCACCCCCACCCCCACCCCGGACGGATGGGCGTGAGCCTTGGCGGCTGGAGTCTACCTGCTGCGGCAGAAGCCGCTGAGGGCTTCACACAAGGAAGCTAGGATGTGGCAAACTGGGAACTGGTGGAGCCAGGCAGCCTGGGGCACATGGGCAGCGGGAGCCTGGGAAACGGTTATCAGGCAGCCTGGAAAAGCACAGCATGGAAGAGCAGCCAGCAAGGCCACAGGGGAGCCGCTCCCTTGGGAGGAAGCCCTGGGAGACAGGAGAGGGGACATGGGTGGCAGAGAAAGGAGGAGAGCGAGACAGTCCAGGCCTGAAGGCCTAAGCCCTGTGGGGAGCAGTGAGGAGGGAAAATAGGGGTGACATGACAGACACCTGCGGAGAACGGTGTCTGTAGCGGATGGAGGGGTGGGTGTCCTTCACTATCGGCGCGGGACAATGGTGGCTGGAGTGTCTAGGAGGTGAGCAGGCCCAGAAGCCATCAGTTGATATTACACACACACACACACACACACACACACACACACACACACACACACACACGCATGCACGCACCTTCCAGCAGGGGCAGGGAGAGAAGGAGAGAGAGGTGGGGGGAGAGGGAGAGAGTGCCCAAGCATGAGAGCGTGCTTATAAGCACGCACATGTTGGGGAAGGGCTAGCTTACAGCGCAGGGAAGGTGAGGGGTGGAGAGGGAAAGGTGTGGGGGGTGTGCTGAGACAGATGGACTGACTGGCTCTTTTGGCTGCGCCCACACCCTGCCCTTACCCTGTTCAGACATCCGGTCCAAAAACACCGCTCGGACTCTAAGCACACGCCAGTCAAGAGCGCATTTGCCAGCCTTAAGAGAACTCACTCAATGAGTGGGCTCGACAGAAGCCATCACACCAGATGAGCAGCTGTGGGCCTTGCTCTGCCCACAGGGTTGAGAGGACACGAAGAGCTCAACAAAACCAGAACGAAGCAAACACACAAAAGCCCTGTGGGCTGCAGTCTGCACTCTACCCAACGCCGGGTCCGGCCACCGCGTATCAGAATCAAGAAGGGACTGGTGAAGTCGGACCTGAGAGGATGAAGAACGCAGTCACTCATCTGGGAAAACCAGGCTGGATGACTGTGATCCTGACAAATTGGATATGACAGAAGGTTGGGCTGGGCTGTCATTCAGCCCAGAGCACTTGCAGACCATGTACCAGGTCACACACACACACACCACACACACACACACGCACGCACCACACGCACACACACACACCACGCACACATATACACACACATACCACACACACACACACACGCATACACACATGTATATACACACACATACACCACACACCACACACACACACACACACACAATGGATAACTTTTAGAATCTCTTTAAGGCTTCGGCCAGAGGAGAGGCCATTTTTGGATCCTCTAGGAGTGGGTGGCCTGGGTGGTTTGGCCCAGAGCGAGGCTGCAGACCAGTAGCCAATGCTGTGGAAGGAGACACTTCCATGTCTTGAGATTTATCTCCAGACTCAGTCCTCAAAAAAATGAGTCTACCTAGGAGAAAAGCTGTTCCAGGAACTCCCCCTACTTGTGATTTTGTGTTCTGTAGTCTCGGCTTTCTTCTCTCTCTCTCTTTCTCTCTCTCTGTTGCTGTTTGAGACAGGGTTTCTCTATTGTAACTCTGGCTGTATTGGAACTCACTCTGTGGACCAGGCTGGCCTCGAACTCACAGAGATCTGCCTGCCTCTGCCTCCCAAGTGCTGAGATTAAAGATGTGCACCACCACCAGCCGGCTTGAAATAAAAATTTTAAATATAGATTTATTTATTTATTATTTATCTGGTTTTTTGAGACAGGTTTCTCTGTGCAGCCCTGGCTGTCCTGGAACTCACTCTGTAGACCAGGCTAGCCTCAAACTCAGAGATCCGCCTGCCTCTGCCTCTCGAGGGCTGGGGTTAAAGGCGTGCGCCATCGCTGCCAGGCTATTAATTTTTTTTTTACTGTATGCACATGCGTGTGTGGGCGCCGTGTCACAGAAGTGGGGGTCAGAGGATAGCCTGTGGGAGCTGGTTCTCTCCTCCTACCACGTGGACCCTAGGATCCACCTTACGATGTCAGGCCTGGTGGCACACGCCTCTGCCCGCTGAGCCACGCTGCTGTCCACTTCTGCAGTCTGTTACCCACTGTCAATCAAAGGGAGAAATGATTAGAGGAGGAATGGTGACGGCCCCTGTGGGAGCTGGAGAGATGGTTTAGAGGTTAGGAGCACTGAGTATTCTCCTAGAGGACGCAGGTTCAATTCTCAGCACTCACGTGGCAGCTCACAACCATCTGTAACTCCAGTTCCAGGGCATCTGACCCTTCTCTTGACTCATGGAGGTTCTTTGCATGCACGTGGCCCACAGACAGACATTCAGGCACATACACATTAAATTTAAGAAAGCAATTTATAGGGCTGAAGAGACGCTCAGTGGTTACGAGCACTTGCTGCTGTTGCAGAGGACCCAGGTTCTGCTCCCGGCACCCACAACTCTGCAACTCTGATTCCACTTCCGACGTCCTCTTCTCGATTCTGTGGTGCACACACATACAGGCAAAACACTCATACACATAAAATAAAAGATTAAAATATACTGTTTGGTGTAGAGTATGTTGGGATTACAGACGTGCAACACTTGAGAGACGGAAGCAGGAGGATCAAGAGTTCAAGGCCGTCTTTGGCTACTCAGTAAGTTCACGACACTCTAAGCTACGCGAAACCCTGTCTCGATACAACGGACCCGGCGGCTGATTAGGTTAGATGAGGCTGGAAGCCGGGTGAGATTAGAGCCCTCGAAAGAACGCTACAAGACACCAGAGTAACCCCACACTTCTCTGCCATGGAAGGACACAGCTGGAGGTAAGCCAAGAGAGGCAAGGGGTCTCCCCAGAGTCCAACCTGCCGCCCCCGAGACCCGAGTCTCCCAGCTTCTAGAGCTCCAGGAGACAAATGTGTCACTATGGCCACCTGTCAGCGGTGTTTCGTCCTGTCAGCTAAGGTGACTAAGGCAAGACCCCACGTGACACGAAGGGCTACATGTCTATGTGGCCCTCTGTTGCCTGTTTCGGTAAGGGAACAAAGTGGGGCCATGTTGGGACCTCAGAACGGTAGGCAGGGAAGGGCTCAACCGTCCCGTGATCATTATGGGATGGCTGGGCCTATCGGCTTCTAGTGCCAATAAGGCGGGGGGCGGGGCAGGGTGGGGCAGGGTCACAGGGTGGACTTACCAGCAGGGCGGGGTTAAGGGTTGAAAGAGCCACAGGATGGAACCCACACACCTCTGACTCAGACCCACCCACGTTGCCATCCTTACGTCCCCTCTGTACATGCGTGTCGTACCGTGTAACTACTTAAATCTTGACATGTCGTCCTTGAGAATTCCAGTACCAGGCTGCCAAGACTGAAAACCGGAGTTGGGTCGCACAGGTTGTTCCCTGACCTCCCTGCGTGCACCATGGCGCTAGTCCGAGCACACACACGGAATCAATACATGTAGTAATGAAGAATTTCAGCATGCATCCTTCCCCCTCTTAAGTACTAGGGGCCCAAGGCGCAATCTCTTCTAAACCAGGTAAGTGCTTTACCACTAGGTGAGGTCCCTAGTCTTCTAGGACATTTTCCTACAGAGCCCTCATGTCAGTGCAGCACACAGAAAAATCAAGCGCTGAACCCACTCACTCACGAATGTCTCAGGCAGGCTAGAGCACTGCTTGCTTAGCATGCCCCGGGCCTTGGGTTCCACCCCAAGCACCGCATACACAGAAGTCCCTACTCTGGACTGGAGAGATGGCTCAGCAGTTGAGGGTACTTGCTGCTCTTGCAAAGGAGCTAGGTTGGGTTCTCAGAACCCACGTGGTGGCTCATAGCCACCTGTAACTCCAGTTCCAGGGGACCGGACACTCTTTTCCGGCCTTCGAGTGTGGTGCACAGATACGCATGCACGCACACATTCATACACATAAAATAAAAATAAACGGATCTTTTTAAGAAGCTCCGATTGTGAGCTTGTTTCTCATTTGTTTTGTTATGCTGCCCCAGGGCCCCTCTGACCCCTGGACTCAAGTGAGACCCCTACCTCAGTCTCCCAGGTATGCAGTACGCCAGGTATGTACCACAGGGCTCAGCTTATTTCCTCCTTCAGAACTTGAACCCAAGAGCCAGGAGGTCGACTGTGGCACAGAATAAGCATCTAACCCCAAAGTCACCAGACCAACCACGACCTTGTGCCATGACCTCTGTTGGGGACTTCTCTCATACAGACATGACCTTGCTGGGGTGGTTACATCTCACAGGGGACCTGGCAACCCTAAAACCCCAGCATACGCGTCAGCATCGAGAAAGCTCTGCTCCCTGGCCTCAAGAGGGGCCAGGTTTTGCCGAGACAGTGTTGCTTTATAGCTCTCTGCGGCAGCTGGGTACGCATACCAAGCTTCCTGCACTGCCGGCCCCACGGAATCCCCACGAGAGAGAAGAAAACGCTCTAATAATACGATTCTGCTTCTCAGACTCCCACCCGGGCTGTAAGCTGCTGGCCAGTGGGGAGGAAGGCCAGCCTTGCCTGATCTCAGGTTGGCTGACCTCAGCCCATTCCTTGAGGCCTCCCTCAGGGCCTCAGTCTATAACTGCCTCTTCCCTGGCCTTGAGGGCACCCAGCCTGCAACGGGGGATGCTGCCCAAGTGATCTACAGCAGCAGCTGAAGGCTGCAGCCCTGCCTGGGCTCCAGAGCCTTTTCAATAATCAGCTTTGTGAGTCAGAGGCTGCAGCTGCCCCAGGCTGCCCGGGCCTTGCTGTGAAAGGAGCGGACTGGATTAGGAGGGAAACAGGAAAACGAGGGGGGAAGACTAGGGGAGGTGAGGTGGTCGGGTTAAGCCTCTAACAGCAGTGGGGTGGGCTCTGATCCCTGCCTTTCCCTTAGGGACCAGGAAGGAGGCCTCCATCGAGAGCATCGCCCAGCCATGGCCGCAGCTTCCTCCCCCTGCCCCCAGGCAGTCATCATCAGAAGAAAGTGCTGGGAACACTTGGAAATGCCAGGGTCTATTTCAAGACAATTTCTAAGCAACCGCTTCTCGCACGGAGCCCACGACTGGGAAGAGTGTTAGAGACACAAGAGATGCCTGTGTCTCCCTGGCCCTGGCCCGGGACGCTGCGCACTTGACATTTCGGCCAGGAGTAGAGAGGCTGGCCAGCTTCCATGCTCACAGGAGTATGCCTGCTCTCCAAATGAGGTTGGGTGGATTCCCTGGGGACAGCCCAGCTGCCATCTTGAACTCCCTGCATCGTACCTCGTCCTTCAGAGCATTCTCCTGGGTACGGCAGCATGTGCCTGTAGCCGTCCTAGGTTGTTCTGGACAAGGTCTCATTACATAGAACAGGCTGGACTTGAACTCACAGAGATCTGTCCTCCGTCTCCTGAGTGCTTAGAATAAACGCATGAGTCACCAGGCTCTCTCAGCTTAAACCATAGGCTTCGGGTGGCTGAGGCAGGAGGATTTTGAGTTTGAGGTCAGCCTTGACTAGTGTGCTCCAGGTCAGTCCAGGCTACAAGTCAAGAAAGAACCTGTCTCAACCAACCGATCAGTCAACCAACCAACCCAAACCAGAAAAAATCCCAAGCGCCCACTTGGGTAATTACATGAAGGCCCCTGTTTCGATACTACCATGGACCCCATTGCAGGATGAGCACCCAGAAAAGCCTTGTAGTCCCTTAGGAAGTTTGCCCTTTCTCCAAAGGACCAAGACAGAGCTGTGTCTCCCTAGAAGACATTTTGGACATTGGCCTAGAATCTGCTGCTGAGTGGCAGAGGAACAATTTGAAACAGGGCTGGTGGAGAGCCAGTGGTGGCCTGAGCAAACCCAGCCTGCCATTCACCCCAGGTCTGTGAGCCTCCAGCAGCAACTCCCTTCGCAGGGCTGAACACAATAGCTCCCCTCACAACCCGGCTCACGGCTAGTTAGAAGCCACTCTAATGACACAATTAGTCATCCACTTGTCAAGCAAAGAGCCTGCCAGTACCCGGTCTGGCAGACTCAGCACTGAGAAATGCCGGAACCCAGTCTCACCGCCGCCTCCCCTGTCCCAAGAGCTGCACTCCAGTGTAAACCGTTGTATCCAGCAAGGCACAGCGGAGGCTCCTCAGATCTGCACCGGAGGAGCACAAGCCCACGGCCTCCACTGTCCTCGCCATCCTGTCCTCAAGCACCTCTCAGGAGAAGAACAGAGTGCTAAAATCTGTCCAGAGACCAGAGAGGGTGACCTGGCCTGGCACAGCGGAATCCCAGCAGCCGGGCAAGCCTGGATCGGATCCACAGAGGTGCATATGAGAGAATGAACGCATGGGGGGCGGGTACCCTGAAGAATACTGGTCAGCTGGTGGCCGGCTCCCAGAGCTGGGGAAGGTGGTTTGGGGGGGGTACCAGCTGCGATGCAGGAGGGCCTCTTCTTGCACCTTTTGTTACATACAAGGGGGCTCGTCTGCAACCCAGGGGTTGGGGGTTGGAGTGTCGAAGCCTACCAGCGATGTGAAAAAGACGAGAACAGGGCACCGGTCCCTTCCTTCCTGCCCAGTGTCCCCAGCCTCACCCGACGCCCACACTGACTCTGGAATCTGGATTTCAAGTTCACCTAAAAGACTTCTTTTTCCCTTCTTCTCGCACACCCCTCTGTACTGTGTTGTCAAGAACTAACTCCACTTCAGACCCTGAAGCAGGGCACGTGCCCGCGGATCTGGGCACGGTGGGCAAGGGCGGGGCGGGGGGAGGGTCAGAGTGTCAGCGGCCGTGGGAGGCCCGGGAGGGAGGCCCGGGAGAGGATGGAGCGTCCCGGCCGCAGGAACCCTCCTTTCCTGCCGGTCGCGGGCTCGGCCCTGCCTCGGAGGTCCGGCCGGCAGACTCGTGGGCGCCCTACCCGGAACCCCACTGCGACTCCGGTGCGTACCTGCCTCCCCTCGGCCGCCGGTTCCTCCGCCGCGGGCTCCCCCGCCTCCGCCGTACGCTCGGACTGGCGCGGCCCGGCGGGCGCGGGCTCCAGGGCGCAGGGCTCGGGAGGCGCAGGCGGCTCGGGAGCCCCGGGGGCCTCTGCCGGGGCCGCGCGCTCGGGGGCCGGGGCCGGGGCCGGGGCCGCTCCACGCCGCAGCAACAGCCAGGCGAGCAGCAGCGCCAGAGCCGTGGCCAGCGCGGGGAGCGCGGCCAGTAGTTCGGCCGGCGCCTCCATCGCGCCGCGGCCGCCAAGTGCCCGCCCGCCGGGACCCCGAGGGAGCCCGCCGCGCCCCGCCGCCAGGCCCCGCCCCGGGGCGGAGTCCCGCCCAAACCACGCCCCCTGCAGCCCTCCGGGTGACTCCGAGTCAGACCTTGGGAGGCTGGAAGGCCCACCCCCGGCTGGATGACGCTCAGGGGCACCGTCTCAGCTCAGGCTTGCCGGGTGGGGTGAGAGGCTCGTTGTTCAGTGTCTTTAGATTGGCCTCACTTCAGCCCTCTGCAGAGATACATCTTAGAGACGGTGGTGGTGCAGACCTGGGATCCCAACACCGAAAGGTGGATGGGTGCAGGAGGGTCAGGAGTTCAAGGTCGTCCTTAGTTATAGTGAGTTCTGACCATAGAAGATCCCATCTCAAAACAACACGCCATATACACAAAATACTCATTCTGGAGTACTGGCGGTCTGGGCGCTACGGGGGACGAGTGGAGGCAATTCCAAGGCGTTTCATGGAAATCGAACACCAATTCCGTCAAAAGAAGAGGAAAATCAAAGCGGTGCATTGTGGGTCTTGCCTTTGATTCCCAGATCTCAGCCTTCCAGAGATGGCAGCAGTCAGGTCTCTCTATGAGTTCAAATACAGCCTGGTCTGCATAGCCAGGGCTGCATATGAGACACTTAGAAAGAGACAAGGAAAATCTCTCATGAATTGGGTTTCTGGCAGCCATGGCTCACAGCTGTGGCACTCACGAGTGTCTGCTGAGGGCTTCTGGTCCTGGCTTCAGCAAGAGGGTGGAATGAGGTGAAAAGAAGGGCGTTTCTGTTTTACAGTATCTTTTCCAGGGCTCCGTTGATTAAAGTGCACACTGTGACCAGCTGGCATTTCCTAAACTCCCACCCACCTTTTGGTTACTTTGAATACAGGGCAGAAAGTTTGTCTGAAACAAAGGATTAATGGTTAAAAAAAAATAGTTGGCTGGGTAACATGCCAGTAACACATGCCTGGACTCCTAGCATTCAGGTGGAGGCAGTCTGGGTAACACAATGAGTCTGGGACCAGCCTGAGCTACATGAGACCCTGTCCCAGAGAATAGTAAGATGTGGGACTTCCCAGCCGGGGAGGGGGGGGCGGGGATGGGGAGGGGGGGGGGGGCGGGGGGGTGCACACCTAAATCCCAGCTAATTGGAAAGTTGAGTACATCATGTGAGGCCACCTCAAGGCCAACCTCAGGAACTGCAGCTCGCACAGCAACAAAATGGGGTTCCAGCTCTGCTGGAGGCTAGACCAAAGTTACTTTGTTGCAGTTTTGTGGTGCTGGGGAAGGAATTCCAAGCATGTTAGGTAAGTGCTCTACCACTGAACTGCATCCTACCGGACAGATCGGTGGTTTCACCCGGGAGCAGCGCCACCCCAGCCTGTGAGCTCCAGCTGTGACAGGAGGACCCCGCCCCGCAGCAACAGGGTGAGCTCAATCCTATAGCAACAGTCATTGGGCTTTAAGGGTTGTGTGTCTCCGCTTAGTGGTAGTTGGAAATAGCTCAGCTGTACAATGCAGAAGGGTTTGTCTCTGGACGGGCTTTTAACCTCTCTGGGATGTGCAGCCAGAGTATATGAGCCTGAATCTGAGACACCACATCCCTGGCTTATTTTTAGTAATAAGGCTTCAATGGCCCAGGCTGGCTTTGAACTTATATTGGTTCTTTCAAGTGCTGGGACTACAGACGTGAGCACACCCTGCTCCCAAACCCAGGTTTTTGTTTCTTAGATTTACTTTTATGAGCGTTTTGCTTTCATGCATGTATGTGTACCGCATGCAATCCTGGTGCCCGTGGAGGCCAGAAGAGGGTGCTGGATCCCCTAGGACTGGAGTCGTGGATGGCTTCGAGCTGCCATGTAGGTGCTGGGAACCAAATCCCAGTCCTCTACAAGAGCAGCCAGTGCTCTTAACCAATGAGGCTTCTCTCCGGTTCTCTAGCCCCGTTTACCTTTTGGTGTATTTTTAGCCCAGCGTAATTTTAGTATCCAGGAGGCTGAGGCAGGAGGGTCCAAAGGTGAAGGCCAGCCTGTCTCAAAAAACAAAACAAAACAAAGCAAAAAAAAAAATGTAAAAAGTCTTTTGAAACAGGGTCTATGTACATACATACCTGGCCATAAAATACATTTTTAAGAGGTCTGTTCTGGAGCTAGGCATGGTGGTGCAGGCCTTTAATCCCAGCACTTGGGAGGCAGAAACAGGCAGACCTCTGTGACTTTGAGGTCAGCCTGGTTTACACAGCAAGTTTCAGGACAGCCAAGGTTACACAAAAAGACCCTGTCTCAAGAAACAAACAGGTCTGTCCTGCTAACAGAGCACATACATCCTAAGGATCTCAGAACCAGAGGGGACGAGAAGACACAGGATGAAAGACTGCAAAAGGCACAATCCGAAATCCACGCACTTTATTAGTAACGATGAACAAGTTTTCTACAAGACTTTAAAACACCAATGGCAGAGCCCACAGCGAGAGGGACACAGACCCTGGTATTGCTTCACATTCTGATAGCCACAAGAGATGGGGGAGGAGGGAGCCTGGTTCCTCTGAGGCACCCAGTTACCATGGAGACAGCAGGCTTGGGCAGGTTCCCCCTGGGGAGATTTCTGGGGGATAAGTGGTTCAAGTTCTTGAACTAACCAATGAGACACAGTTGAGAGCCACCAGGGAGGAACCCCACTTTTTCCAGACTGGCAGAAGAAACTGCCTCCATTTTAGCTTGAACCCCTTCGGCTCCTCTCCAGATGTCACGTGCAATTCAAACACACCACTAGACACTGCTCACGCTGTCCTGGGGTTTAATACCTACATTAGGTGAGAGCTGCACTTGACTCCTGACATGACGGTGGACACGGACTCGAGCCGCTACCCGAGCTTCTCGTCCCGACGCACCTGCAGGCACTAGACATTTTGCTCAAAGCTTGGATGACTAGGAATCGGGGATCTGCAACCACGAGACAGGAGTGGTGCTCTGGCTGTGACGCCAGGCCCGTGAGACCGCAGGGGCGCCTGTGCAGTGTGGGATCCACCAGGCTGATGGTGAACTACATTCTGAAGACTGGGTCTTTCATTCTGCTCTTACTCATCAACCCAAGCTCCCTTTGTCCCCTTGCTTTAATAAGACCAGCGTGGCTCAGCAGTCTAGTGTTGCTGACTACCCTCCCTCCGCCTTGTCTCTGCTCTGCTCCCACAGTGGAGTGTACCTGATGTGTCTACAGGGACAGCTAAGCACAGACAGGGGTGCAGAACCTCTGGCCTGGCTGGAATCAACTACTTATTTGTAAGGAGGCCAGGTGCCCCATGCCTGATAGTGTTTAGTGACTGGGAGGTGCCTCAGGCAGCTGGGGAGAACTAGAACTTGACTTTGCAATTTCCACACTTCCCAGGCCCCTGGCTTTGTGCCTCATCTGCCCCCTGGAGGATGCTTGCTTTACTTTATTTCAATTCTTGTTTTGAAATGGGATCTCACTCAGCCCAGGCTGGGGAAGCTGGCCTTGAACTCCTGGTCCCCTTGCCAACCTCCCTGCTCTGCGGTCCAGAGCTCACAGGATCCTTCCACTTCGGTCTGCCAATGGCTGCCACACTACTGGCATACTGAATGTCACCGCACTCAGTGAGTTCTTTATTAGATCCTTTATACATTATTACTTTTTCTTTTCCCAGACAAGCTCTGCAATGTTCCTTGGAAGACCAGGAGTCATTATATAGACCAGGCTGGCCTTCAATTCAGAGACCCACCTACCTCTGCCCCCCAAGTGCTGGGATTAAAGGGGTGTGCCACCATGCCAGCTTTTTTTTTTTTTTAAGATTTCTTTTCTGTGTATGAGTGTTTTGTCTGCAGTGTATATGTGTAACATATGCATGCCTGGTGCATCAGAGGTCAGAAGAGGGCGTGGGATCTCTTGGAACAGGGTTGTGAGCCACAGGGTAGGTGCTGGGAACCAAACTCAGGTCCTCTGCAAGAGCAGCAGGTGTTCTTACCCGCTGGGCCATCTCTCCAGCCCCATTTTACTTGTGTATCCATCGCAAGTCAAATTAGGCGAGTTGGTTCTCATTCTACTGTTGGTTCTGGAGACAGAACTCAGGTGACTAGGCCTGGCGACACCTGCTCCTTCCTGCTGAGCCACCTCACTGGCCATTTCTTGTTTTAAGCAGTTGGGAGAGGAGCAGTCCTGAAAGGTGAGTGAGGCATTCCAGTAGCAACACCAGGAGAATGCTTTTCAAACAGAGACCACCACCCGAGTCACCAGAGATTTAAATTCGGGTCTGCTCGGCCGCTGGACCCCGCGGGATGAGGCTGCTACGGAAGACAGTACGCAGTGGAGTCAGATGCCATCTGCGGCAGGCAGTACTTCTCCCAGCCAGCAGCCATATAGCCGGACTGAGGGTTCAATATACAGAAACCTGAACTAAGAAAACCAAGGCTGGCCTCCTGGAGGACGGCCACTCCCTAAAGACAAACTCAACACTTGGCACAGACTTTAAGTCCCCTGGTGAGCCAGTGGCTTGAGGTGTTGACAAGCAGTGCCACAGTTCCAGTGAGTCTAGATGCTCCCTAGATCACAGTCTGACTTGGGACCAGACCCTGAGAAGCCCCTTCCGTTGATCTAAATGTCCTCGGTACAGGGCAGTTTAAAGCAAGCAGGTGGATCTGACGGGCAGGGAAGGAGCCTGCTGTCAGCCCTGAATCCCACCAGAGCTACTCAGAACACACGGACCCTGACGCTGTGGGCACAAAGGTCCTTATGCCAGATCACCAGGGAAACCAGGAGGGTTAATCACACAGAAAGCTGGGAGTGGAGGTTGTGAATGACCTGGTGGCCTTTCGCTATTTGCAGAGACAGACCTCAGTCAGATGCCCGAGAATGATTATCCTGGACTCTCCTCCCTAGACTTTAGCCACAGTCAACAGAACGCACCCTTGTGGGAGATGTCACATGTACTTTATGGCCCCCGACCGCTGTGCTACCTCAGATCCCACCAGATCCTAGGCCCATGACCACCTTCAAGGTCACATGTACCCTGCAAAGGAGTTTCCATGTAGTCACACCTGAAGCTTTACTGTGCACGTGGAACAGCAACGGTTGGTGCCTGGAAACTTCTCCCCAAACTGTACTGTGTTTAAATACCCTGGCCACAAACCACAAGGCACCGACTCAAGTTTGGAACAGCCCAAGTCAGGCTGAACCAAGCGTTCATTCTCATATCTCGGGGATGGTTTTCCTGCCTGCCATGACATCTGCAGGGATCCCTCACCCTGCAACTGCCAGTTCCATCCCAGGGTTTCTTTCCTGCACGTACAAGGCACACTTGATGCGTGCTGATCTGATGTATGGGGGACACTGGCCACGATCTCCCTGTAGGCAAAATGTTCCTTATTCCAGCTGAATGGGAGCTGACCAATCAGAACCTGGCCTAACTACCACTCTAGTTCTGAGATCAAAACGCCTTCCCCAAGGCCCAATCATGTCATCTACTGCTCCCCCGAAATACACCACACTGAGACTGCAGACTCCCCTGCAGAAGGATCCTAATACGGCCCCGTTTTCAGCAACGGTGCAGGGCAGGCAGCTGGGTCACCGCCCTGAGGTGCCGTGAACCACAGGGAGGTCAGGACGGCACACACTAGGGTGCTCCTCACACTGGCTCTCAGATAGAGGTCTCACCGCTCTCGGCTCTGTCTGGACACACAGCTGTGCTTTACCGATGGAAAGTGACACAGCCAAATGAGGGAAGAATCCCATTCCTGTAGCAGCAGGGTCGGCCAGCGTGCTCCAACATGGCAGCACGGAGTCTCCTTACCCACGGCATCAGTGCCAGCGTGGCGCTGTGCTGGCTGAGCTCGCACATTCCTGGAGACTGAGGGAGCAGTCAGCATCTGCTGGAAGACAGGAGCTTGGGCCAGAGAAACAAGATCCATAGTCACAGAGAGAGGACAAGGTAGGAGCAGAGACCAGAGAACTGAGGGCGGCAGCCAACAGCTTACAAGAGAACCACCTGAGTCCTACCAAGGGAAGCATGGCTGCCTGTCATCGTCACAGAGACAGCACAGCCAGGCCCAAGCGAGACAGCCACATTGAAAACAGGACCTCGAGAGTAGACATGCTTGTTGGTTCACGTTTGAAATTCTAGCATTAGGTTGAGGCAAGAAGATCCTGAGTTCAAAGCCAGCATGACTATGCAGGCAGATACTGTCCCCACTGTCCCTACTACAAATGGACAAAACCTCAGACCTCAGCTTATAGCATGGACGGGAGCGTATGACATGACTCACAGGCAGAGGGCACATCTAAGCATGGCTGTGGAAAGGACCACCAGGACGGAGAAATGCACACAAGCCCCACAGAGCCAACCGAGGAAGACAGCCTGGTTCTCCCCACTGAATTCCAGTCATACCAGAGAGAATGTGGAAAAGGAGCCAGATCCTGGACTTTTACTATGCAGTTAACGCTCAGAGCCAAAGAAAGGCTCAGGGCTGCCAGAGCCCAGCACTTCAGAGCGTCCCAACCCCCACCCCAAGCAATGCATTTCCCAGGGGCATGCAGGGTAAACCTTCCACTGCAGGCGGGTCACTCTCCACAGGGGGCAGGGGCCAGCAGATTCTTCTTAGTTCTGAAGTTAACTTAGATCAATTTTTTTTTCCTTTCTTTTGAGACAGGGTTTCTCTGTGTAGTCCTGGCTGTCCTGGAACTCGCTCTGTAGACCAGGCTGACCTTGAGAGCTATGCCTGCTTCTGACTCTGTGATTCTGAGATTAAAGGCCTGTGCCACCCACACCTGACTTACTTAGATCAGTCTTGTTTAAAGAGTGAGAAACAAAAAACAAGTCTGGAGACATGATTAAGACGTCACACAGGAAGCCTTGTTCAGCCCTCAAGAGACCCCACAGGCACTCCAGAATTCCCCTTCTGCTGTTACTTCCCAACAGGACTTGCACCAGTGAACTGGCACCCCCCCCCCCACACCACAGGAAGGGACCGCAGGGAGACCCTAGGATGCCCAAAGGAAAGCTGTCCAAGATATAAAATGGATCAATTTTTATTAAATAGGTAAAGGGCTTCACTGGCACCGCCCACACACCTTCGCCCTTATGATAAAAGACACGACCACGAGAAAAGCCACTGTGCCGAACGCTGCCAGTTCCCGTCTGAGCGTCCTCACTGTCCGAGGCCAGCCCTCCCTGGCTCTGCAGGCTCCATGGGCTGCCCTCCCCAGGCTTGGGCCCCGCCCACGGCTGCGAGCACATCCTTGCACGTCGCACGGACAGCCACACGTGGTCACCTGGAGGAGCTGCGCTCTTTGCTCACGCAGTCGTCCTGTGAGGTGGTGTCCCCGTTTCCCACCATGCTGCATGTCCTCCTCTTCTTCCTGCGGTGTGTCATGCCGTCGCCTTCAGACCCAGACTCACACTGCACACGGGGAGGGAGAGACAAGTCAGGCCTGGGCAGACAGCTGTGTACCAAGCTTCACGACCGGGGTTCAAGCCCTGGGGCTCACATGCAGGAGAGAACCAACTTGCTGTTTCGCAAGCCTCCAAACGCCCCAAGCACCCCTGCAGCAGACAGCTCACTATCTCCACGTGTGAAGCTATCAAGCGGGTGCATCACCCACTGGCGGGAACGGCGGCACGCAGCACCCTGAGCACAAGGAGCCTGCGCTCCGCTCCCCCTCACCGAGGAACGGGCAGGCCAGGGCCTCACCTCTGAGTCTGTGTCGGATGAGCTAGAGCTGGAGGAGCTGGAAGAGTCGCTGGAGCTGTCGGAAGCAATGCCAGTGGACTCTTGGAGGTCAACGGCATCAGCCAGGATGGCCAGCTCTGGGTGCTCCTGCTTCAAGATCCTGAAGGGCAAGAGGTACTTTCTCAGGGCTGCGGCAGCCGGTGGCAGCACCCACTCAAAACGACACAAACTCACATGGAGCCTCCGTGGC
This sequence comes from Cricetomys ansorgei, assembly GCA_026225945.1. Classification (NCBI taxonomy): domain Eukaryota; kingdom Metazoa; phylum Chordata; class Mammalia; order Rodentia; family Nesomyidae; genus Cricetomys; species Cricetomys ansorgei. The sequence continues at coordinate 5,024,637 of JAMJFZ010001895.1, read as the reverse complement.
TTACAGCACCTGGAAATGCCTAGTGCGTCGGCCGGAGTGGCCGCAGAAGACACAATTGGGCTGGGACAGACCCAACAGGCTGCCCACACTCGCTGAAGGAAAACTACATCCTAGCACCACGCGGCCTGCAGGAGCGCCAGCCACACACCTCTGGAGGCTGCGTTTCCTGGGAGAGGGAGAGGTCCTTAGGTTGCTTCCCCGGGAGAACAGCACCTTTTCCTACTTTTCTCCCTGAACCTTTCTTTTCTGGCTGACTTTCTTTTCCACTTCTTGTGTTTTAAGCCCTTCCTTCTCAGAGTGGAGTGCTAGAGAGGGGTGGGAGCTGGTTAGATCGTACTGGAAAGAGCGGGAGGAATTAGGTTTGTAAGAAATAAGACGTCACAGGAGAGACCACCCCAGCACTCGGAAGAGAAACTGAGCTAGCGCTGAGAGCAGCAGCCCGCCCCAGCAGCGGCCTAACCTGGTGTCTGTCCGCTGTGACTGGAACAAAACCTGCTATCTGCGAGGCCTGGGCGGGCCTCACCACAGTGCACAGTGGCCCAAGGACAGAGTAAGAGGGCCTTGTGCCCGAGTCCAGGGGACAGAAGCCACCACCCTTGCTGGCCTCTCAGCAGGGAGGCAGAGCACTGACCAAGCCAGAATCCCTCTCTTACCCCGAGAGCTGGTCCCTCCAGGTCAGGGTTGGGACACAGTGGCACGGGGTGGCTGGGGGTGGCTGGCACTGCCGCTGCCCGTGCTGTATCTGTTCTGTGGATAAACAGAGGAGCTAAGTCTCCAGGGCAGTTGCCTCACAAGAACTGAAGGTAGTAAGTTCAAATGAATAATGAAACCTCAAAGGCCTTTTTTTTTTTTTTCGGCTAGTGCTAGTTTTTATTTTAAAAAACAACAAACCAAAAAATAAATAAACAATAATAAAAAAAGAAAAGAAAAAGGAAAAAGAGAGAAAACAGAGTGAAAACAAATGAGAAACAATCCCAATCGTGACCATGTCGTAACTGATTTGGATCAAACATGCAGAGCTGCACCCTGCCACCTGGAGGCCAGCGGACACCTGACAGCTAGCCCTGACCTGGGCCCTCTCTACCCGGAGGCTACAAGCCCAGCTGTCCCAAGCACAGCACTGCAGCAGACAGCTCTTTGCTTTTCATCTGGGGGGGGGGGGGGGGAAGGAACCGCAACAAAGCAAAGGGAAAAAAAAGTCTCTCACCTATACCACTTCCTTGACAACTTTGGCCTCCCTCTTACCGTCTTGTGCCACACGACAGGGAAGTTGGTACTGCTGGCAAAGTTCTGCGTGATGGCAATGGTGGTGTCGAGATTGAGGACCACATGCCACCAGCCCCCTGAAATCCAACACATGAATGAGTCAGGCCCGGCCCTCTGCAGACACCAGGGGCTTCCTATCCGTGAGGAACACCGCAGGCTAGACAGGGATCGCAGCTCCTGCAGGAGACTGCAGGTGACCTGCCTCTGACTCAGCAGTGTGCCCTGACTTGTTCTACTGCTCATGGCTGCTTTCTTGCTCAAAGGCAGAGGTGAGCGATGGTGACAGGGACTGTCTCAAATATATTGACTCTTGGTAACCCAAAGCTGTATTGTGAAGGCAGAAGTTCTAGGAGAACCCCCAACCTTTAAATATTCACTTCTAGAAACTTCACTCAACACAGTATAGCTCTGCCTGCCTGAGATTTTCCAGCTCAATACAGCCAGTGCTGCACCCTAGCAAGAAGAGCCACAGAAGTCGGGCAGAACCTGGAAGGCTACTCAGAGACGCAGGCTTGTGAAATGTGGAGACACGCCCCCTTTGGACTGGCAACCCTAACTGTATCGCCGCAGGGGGGAGTGGGTGTGCCCAGCAGATGGAAGGGGCCTTTTATCTATGATCCCACTCCAAAAGGGCAGCTCAGCGCCATCCAGATATAGCCAGAGCTGAAAGAGTGCAGCCTCCTCTGCCTCATTTCTACCTGGTACAAAGACAGTCTCTCCTGGTCTCTGCAGTATCTCCAGGGGCTTGAATTCAGGCGGCCAGGTTGGAAGCCGTGTCCGGGGATAAATAACGTTAAACCAGGTGATCGCTTCGTCTTGTTGGTTCCCTCCTTCTTCGCGTGTCACCTTGATGAGTTCTCGGGGTGTGCTTGTCGGGAACAGGCACCAGCGCTTATGGCCCTGAACTAAGGCATTCCAGGCGCTGGTTCCCAGAGGGTCAATGTGAATCCCAGTTCCAGAACGTGGCGGCCCCATCACAAACCACCTACAGGATGTAAACACGAAGACATGAGGGTGACCCAAAACGTACGTCATACGTTATGCTTACTTTACTGTACAATTCCGATACACAACACTAACTGGCCTACAGAGTGAGATCCTGGGGGTGGGGGTGGGAGGGCAGGAACAGACGACAAGAAAATAAAGGACAAGAAGTCACACTTGCTAACTTCCTAACTGCTCTGGGGCTGCGCTGGAGAGATGGCTCAGGTTACGAGCACTGAATGTTCAAGAGAACCGTGGTTCAATTCTCAGCACCCACATGGTGCGTGGTGGCTCAGGACTGTCATCATTCCAGCTCCAGAGGAGCTGATGGCCTCTTCCGAGGTCCTCAGACACCAGGCAGGAGCACTGGTACACATACATGCATGCAGGCCAAAAGGAAAAAAAGCATTTAGCCCCGGAGAGCGAGTTTAAGGAATTCCGACGTCTGGGTGGACCCCAGACCAACGAAACGTGTCTTCCGGTAACCGCCCTGCCTGCCGGAGGCTGGGATGCTTTACCTGTACGGGGGCCTGCGCTTCTCCCCCGCGTACTGGAACAGATCATCCGTGAAGAACTTGGGCACCTTGTAGTCTTCCAGAAGTTTCCTTCTCTTGGGGTGTTCGCCGTAGCTGCTGTCGAAGATGTAAAGCGGGCTGTCATCCCGGGTGCTCTCCATGTACTCGATGTAGTACTTCATCTTCATCTTCACCGAGTAGCCGTCGTTGTCCTCGCCGCACTTGAACTTCTGGTTCCGGTACTTCCTTTTGAGGCGCTCCAGAGTCCATTTCTCCTGCGCCGACCAGCCCTCCTGCGCGTTCAGCAGGACCACGGGCTTGTACGGCCTCTCGTAGCGCTCCACGAACTCCTCCACCGACAGCTGCAGGGCGTCCGCCCTCTCCACGTTATCCTGGAGGAACAACAAAAGAGCGGTCCCGTTAGAACGCGGCGGGTCCCGGCGGCGCGGACGGGCGTCCCGCGGGGGCCGCGCAGCAACGGCACACACCGGCGGCGAGCGGGGCCTCGGGCTCCGCGGGGAGGGGAGCCGGCCCACGTGCGTGCGGGCGAGCACGGCGCGCCGGGGCCGCCGCTCCCCGGGCGGGAGGGGCTCGGGCTCGGGCTCCGGGGACGCGGCGAGCGGGGCCCGTGGGCCGCGGAAGGGGAGGCCCCGCCCGGGCCCGCGCTCACCGGCACGGCCGCCGGGCTCAGCGGGAAGCTCTCGTAGTAGTTGTGGCGGGTCCAGTCGAGCGAGTCCTTGAGCTCGGGCCGCGCACTGCGCTTGGCCTCGCGGATGCGCTTCTTGCTCTTGTGGTTCATGGTGGGCGCGTCGCCGCCGCCGCCGCCGCCGCCGCCGCCGCCGGGTTCCGCCACCACCTCGCCGCCACCGGACGCGACCTCTCCCGCCGCCGCGGCTCCCGAATGCCCTTCGCTCCGGCCCGGCGCCTTTAAAGTCGCCTTCCCGAAGATTCACGCCCCAGCCACCTCCCGAGCTCCGGGTTGGGCGAGCGGCAGCCGTCCTCCCCGCCCCGCCGCCTCCTGCGGTCCGCCATTGGCTTCAGCCGCTTGCGAGATCCGCCTTCACGCGCGCCGACCGGGCGCCATCTTGGGAAGGTCGGCTCGCCGCCGCCCTGCCCCTCCCCGCCGCGGCCTGCGTCCCACTTCCGGCGGCGCGGCGCTCCCCTGCCATCCGCTTCCGGCCGGGCCCGCTGCCGCCGCCCGCTTTCTGGTTCCTGCCGGAGAGCGTCTCGCTGGCTCGCCTGGCCCTGGCTCGGGCCCGCGCGGCACGGCCCCTCCGGCCCGGGGCCCCCGACTCTCCCTTCGTGCGAGCGGGGCCTCATGGCCCGGGCCCAGCGCTTTCGGTTCCGGGAGGAGCCAGGCCCCGGAGCCGATGGGGCCGTGTTGGAGGTTCGCGTCCCGCAGGTGCGTGCAGCGGCACCCACGTGGATGCCCCCGGGTGGAGTGTAAGGAGCGGAGACGTCCCTCAGTTCTCGTCCTCGTTCATTAGCAGCGGGTTGGGTGTGAAGCCGGTAGGGGATTGAACGTGCTCCGCTGAGACAGTGAGGAACCGTGCCAGGAACGAGGCGCCCGAGCCAGGAAAGTGGCTGTCTTGGCCCGGGGTGCTTTGTTCTTTTTTGAAAAGCATATATCTATATATATATATTTTCGAGACAGGGTTTCTCTGTGTAACAGCCCTGGAACTCAGTTTGTAGACCAGGCTGGCCTGGAACTCACAGAGGCCTTCCTCCCCCTGCCTCTCCAGTGCTGACATTCCCCCACGCCCCCTTGAGTACTCTTGATTGAACCTAGCCTCTGCCTGTTAGGCAAGGGCTCCACCACTGAGCGATATTGTATTTCTGAACTCAGACTTTGGATTTGAACTCCTGTTTCTCTTACCCTAGAGTTACAGGTGTGCGCTGCCATGCCCTGTCTTATGCGGTGCTGGGGATCGAACCCAAGACCTTATACATGCTAGGCAAAAGTTGTGCCATTGAGTTCATACTCGACCGGGTTATTCTCACTTGGTGTAAGTTTTGGAACCAGGGATTCCAGCCCTCCAACACTCCATTAAAGTTCTCTGCATCGGCCCCACTTTGTTCCTCTGAGCTCACAGCTGTTCTCTGATAGTTTCACAAGGCTCTCGAGTTGTAGCGTTAGCAGCTGGCCCAGTAGGTGTTCCTGGCAGTATCCGGGAGCAGAAGGTGCAACCCTCTGCCACCACCTGTAGTAGCCGGAGTCCTTCCCAGAGACTGCTACCCAAAGTGAAGCAGAGATTCCTTTTTGCTGTTTTTTTTTTTTTTTTTTTCCCGAGACAGGGTTTCTCTGTGTATCCCAGGCTGTCCTGGAACTCACTCTATAAAGCAGGCTTGGCCATTAACCCACAGAGACCCGCCTGCCTCTGCCTCCCCTGTGCTGGGATCAAAGGCGTGCGCCACCACGGCCACGTCTGAAGCAAGAGCTCTTGACTGTATACTACAGAAAAAACATTTCAGGGCAAATCATGAAGCAGAGTGGGAGGATATTAACTTTATAACCTGGATTTAAGTGTGGGGGGAGCTAACAGGTATGAAAAGGACACAGAAGGCCTTGGTACAGACTTTGTAAGTGCAGAAAAGGCACTGAAGTGTCTTAGTGGCCATATGCATGATTTTGATAGCTTCCGAAGTTAAGGGGTTTCTAAGAGACTTAGGAAAGAAGACAATAGGGCGATCAGTGAGTGGTTAGCAGGGTGCTAACCTGGGTAGGATTACAGTGACGTCAAAACCACATGCTACAAGGGTCAAAGGAATCCTCATACGATGTCCCGAGGGCGTGATCACACGTTTACAGTCTTGTGGGATTTTCAGAAAGTGGAAGGTCACGGCTGGAAGAGCCCTCAGGTTACAAAGGTCAGACACACTTTGACCTCAATAAAGTTCTTTTTGTTTTTTAATTTATTTTTTTGAGACAGTCTCACGCTGACTGAGGCTGTCCTGGAACTCGCTCTGTAGACCAGGTTGGTCTTGAACCCACAGAGGTCCACCTGCCTCTGCTTCTTGAGTACTGGGACTAAAGGTGTGCGCCACCACACCCTACTGGTCCTTGGCTATTTTAACATCCAGGTTTGCAATATCTCTCTAGAAAGAACACTGTTCCTCGTAGACAAGCTTCACAGTGGATTTTGTTAGTTATGCTGAAATTCAATTCTTACCTGGCGAGAGCCTTGAGCCAGACTCGAAGGAGGCGAGCCTTTACTCTCCCACGTGCTCCTGCTTCTCCCTGACCTGCCACAGCAGTTCAGTGTCAAAGCTAAAGGTACAGTGTAAGAGGCAGGCCGGAAAAGAACTCGTTTCCTGTAGCCTCAGATAGCGTCACATTAAAAACCTTGAATTTCCTTCTAAATTTGGGGAATGAAGATACTCTCTTTGAGTAAAGAAGCCCTGAAAATAAATGTGCAAAAATTGTACATTCCTTCTAGAAGCATCCTCCTCTGGACGTTTATTGTACTCAAGGGTCAAGTCTACCAGGTCAGGCCTTTCCTCCTGCTGTACCCCAAGCTCAGCACATCGTATGTTATAGGCATGTATATATGTTATTGTGACTCAGGGTAACATGTTTAGTCACTGGTACTTTTTGAGACAGAGTCTCTGTGCAACTCTGGCTGGCTTGGAACTAGCGGAGATCTGCCCACTGCTGCCTTTCAAGTGGATTAAAGCCACGCACCCCCACACCCTGCTTTATTTTTTTGCTGGGCATGGTGGCCCATGCCCTTAATCCCTCCCTTAATCCCAGTATTCAAGAGGCGGAGGCAGAGGCAAGAGGATCACTGGGACTGCATAGCTAGTTTCATGATATCCAGGTTTGTCTCAAAAATGAAAAGCAGGACACTGAACTGCTGAATCTTTCTAGCCCCTATTTTGTTTTTCTGTAACTTCATTTAAAAATATGTATATTACGTATATATGTATATATATACACATGCACTTTTAAGTAAACACAAAACAATGTCTCTCTGGTTTTTCCAGTCATTCATTTTCCAGTGTTCTTTGTGTCTTTTCCCTCCACCCTCCCAAATAAAGTCTGGTTTTATATTTATTATTTTTTGAGAAAAGGTCTATGCAGCCCTGGCTGGCCTTACAGATCCACCCAACTCCCAAGTGTCCCCAGGTCAGGCTTTATTTTTTATGTGTATAGGTGTTTTCCCTGCATGTATGTCCGTCCACCACCTACATGAAATGTCCTCAGAGGCCAAAAGAGGTCCCATGTAACTGAAGATACAGATGTTTGTTAGCTGCCATATAGGTGTTGGGAATTGAACCTTGGTCCTCTGGAGAAGCAATCTTTCCATCCCCTATTTATTATTATTTTGAAATAGGGTCATGATATCAAGGCCTGACTGGCTTTGAGTTTAGGGCCCTCCTGTCTCAGTCTCTCCCCTCCAGTGCGTGCACAACACCCATCGATGCACCGTGAGTGGACTGAATGACTAAGTTTGGGCCTCTGGTTCCTTTACAGCTTTGATACTTTTTATCGTCTGCCACCCTATCAAGGGCACGCTTTCCTCCAGAAGACAGGCTGGCACCTTGGGTTTCGTTGATAATATGCAGTGCTTGTGCCCAGCAATGGATATTATTACCGTATATAAACAGTATCTGCAGTTGAAAGACTGAAGTCCTGACAATATGGCCTGTAAAATCACACACAGCTGGATCTGAGTTTGGGGAATGGGGAGGCTCATTGCAGAAGCTCCTTCCTCCTCTAAACGCTCCCTGGATTTAGTTGTTTTCAGCCAGGATCTAGAAGCCTAGCTCTGGCTGGCCTTTGATTTGCTATGTAGATCTCGTTAGCCTTGAACTTCCAATAATCTTCCTTCCTGTGTGATAGGATTCCAAGTGGGACCCACACCCTGAATGATTCTAGACCTTTCCAAAGGTTTTCTTCAGTCCTTCCAGAATTCAGCATCCATGCCTCCTGTGAGAGAGATGACTTCTTTAGGACCGAAGGGCTTGCTGTTAGCATCCAAGTCGTGCTTGAGCGGAAAATCTTCCCGAGAGAGAAGTGGCCCAGCTGGTAGAGTGCTCTCGAGAAGTGAGTGTGATTCCTATCGCCTCATGAACTGAGTGGGCTGGCACATACCTACAGTCCCACACAGGATGAGCTCAAGGCCATGCTAGGCTACATAGTGAGTTGGAGACCAGCTTGAGCTACATGAAACACCTTAAAAAAAAAAAAAAAACAGTAATAAGGCTGAAGAGAGTGTTTAGGTGAGTCTAACCTGAATTCCATCCTTAGATCCCACCATGGTGAAGAGAGGCAACTGGCACACAAGTTGTCCCCCATCCTCCACACGTGCCACCTGGCAATGTGAGCCTCCAATATCTTCTTGTTATACTTAGAATTCTAAACTTCTGTGGCCAGTAAGATGCACAAGTAAATAAACCTTCAATCTCTCACTTCGTGGATGGCCATGCCTGTGGGCTAAGGTCAGACCAGAGGCACTTGCCTGGGTGACCCTGCTGTCTCTACCCGTTGCACCCTTACATTATCCTGCTTTACTGCTGTACCATTCATTACCAACCAAAATACCTTTGCTTTCTGCCCTTCATTGTCCAATGCTTAGTATGTACAGTGTACCCTCTATGAAAGCTGTAATCCAGGAAGTTACTATTGTCCCTGGTTCTCAGGATAAATGCTAGTGGAGGGGCTGAAGAGATGGCTCAGTCGTTAAGAGCACTTGTTCTAGCACAGGACCGAGATTTGGTTCCCAGCACCCATGTGGCAGCTCAACTATATTTAACTCTAGTTCCAGGATCTCAGACCCTCTCTTGGGTTCAGAGGCACAAAGCCTGCAGGTGGTGCATATGTATACGCAGACAAAACCCCTATATGCATAAAAACAAAATGCTTGTTGGAGGGCTTAAGGCTGTCATCTATAAGCTCTCCCTGGTTCCAATCCAGGTTGGTGGTAGGTGCCTATAATCTGCAGTCAGGATGCTGAGGCAGGGTTAAGGCCAGCCGGAGCTATGTAAGAAAAGCACTGGTTTCAGACCTGAAGGTCATGGACTGCAAGAGCAGGGCTGTCATGGTTAACTGGATCAGTGACCAGCAGTACTTCACTAAGGCATTCCAGTTACTTAAAGTGAAGCACTCACACACAAAATCTTTGCAGGTCCTGCATGTCCAGTATGGGATGTATGTTTGGCCCTGTGCTGTGGTCCTGGCCCAATACCTGTGGTTTCACAGAAGATCTCTGCCAGGAAAAGCTGTGTTAGAGGTAACACTGAGCCCCTTAAGTTTCCACAATGCTGGGTTATATTTACTTATTACCTATTAAGCCTTTATTAACTGTTGTTAAATTGGGTCGTTTGGCTAGCCTCATAATTTCACATCAGAAAAGCGTTCACATTTTTTAATAATTAAAAAAAGAATGTGGATACCAACTTTTAGCTGCAAAGCCATACAGGCAGTGGCACAACTGGTTGTGCAATTCCCCTGTTCTCATACTACAGTCAGGAGCTTTTCTATTCTAGATCTTGCTAACTGGAAACCATGGTAGGTGGGATCTCAAAAGATTGTGCTACCTTGAGATAATATGGACGCAATATCCTTTAACATTGAAACAGGAGTGTACTGCCATTTTTCAGCAAATTAATATGAACTCACTAGCCCAAATCTCAAGACTGCCTGTTGCCTGGGGTGGTAGGACACACCTTTAGTCCCAGCTCTCAGATGGAGAGCAGGCAGATCTGATTTCAGAGCTAGCATGGGAGCAGTCTCATTTGGAGTTGGAATAATTACTCCTAAATACCATCTTCATTTAGATTGGAGCTGGAGTGAGCCTTCCAGGGATTTTGGCTGCCAAATGTGGTGCTGAAGTAACACTATCTGACAGCTCAGAGTTGCCCCATTGTCTGGATATCTGTAGGCAAAGTTGCCAGATGAATAACCTGCCACAGGTGCAGGTTGTAGGACTGACATGGGGCCACATATCACAGGACCTTTTGTCTTTGCCACCACAAGACATCATTCTTGGATCTGATGTGTTCTTTGAACCAGAAGGTAAGCTGACTAACAAACTTGGCTGAGATGTATCATATCATCCTTTCACTTAAAATGTCCTCCCCCCTTCCAGACTTTGAGAGCATTTTAGCCACAGTGTACTTTCTGATGCAGAGGAACCCAAAAATTCAATTTTGGTCTACATATCAGGTTAGAAGGTGAGTATGGAGAATTTCAGCTTACTGCTATAGATTTTATGATATCAAGATGCATTAAGGAAAACAGAAAAAGCATTTATCTTAAAACAATTTCTTTTAAGTGCTGACTGGTCACTTGAAGGCTTGCTTTACAAGTGGGGCATGAGATGTGTCCATATTCCTCTGGAATCTTTTGATGCTGACAAGGAAGACATAGCAGAGTCTACCCTTCCAGGAAGACATACTGTTGAAATGTTGGTCATCTTTGCAAAGGAGTTTCTGAATTGTACCTACAAGTGTCAAGAGCAAGCAACCTGGCATTATGATGAGCTGTCTTCTTGAGCAAATGCAACAGGCCTGAAGATGGCCGGATCCACAGGCTTTAAGATTGTGATGCCATGCCTAGGATAACTCACAGGACATAACTAAGATTGTGATGTCATTCCTAAGGTAGATAACTCATGGGCAACTTAACTTTAACAAGATTAAAAAATACTTAAAAGGACTCGGACTGTTCTCGATCATTAAACTAGGACACACGCCCTGAGAAGTGGGACACTTAAGACCTCAAGAAAGTGCTACTGAAAAGCCTTTCATTTGTGTCCAACAGGCATTCTCCTAATGAAGGTTAGGGTGCCACTAACATCCAAAGTAACCACATAGATCTTTATATTAAACAGAAGAAAAAAAAGACCAGGACATATTATCAAAAAAGCTAACACCAAGAAAACACTTTAATCAAACTAGAGAAACAATGGTTATAGTACAGAATATTCATAAGCAAAAGATACACCATGTTTTAATTACTTACAAAGTTACAAGCCATTTGCTTCCTTAACATTTTCTGATTTAAGTTCATACATGAGGATGATCAGATTTACCATTTTTTTTGAGGGAAGTGGGGGTGTATTTATCATCAGCTAGATGTGCTCACTGTATGCTCCATTATCTATATGCAAGGCCCGGGTGACTGGAAGTGCAGTTGTCAGGCATTTTAATAAACTGGACAGCCATTTGTTTCTGCACGACAAGGCATCTTTACACAGGAGCAATCGGGAGAAAACAGGAAACAGCCAAGCACTCTGCACTGCAACACGCCACCTTAACAGCTAACCAGCATTACTCAACTGCTACACAACTGCGCCTAGTGCACAAAAATACATAAGAGAAGAGATTAGAATTGTGTTTGGTAAACAATCCTTTAAAAAAATTAAGTCTTTTCACCTGAAAAGTCTTTATACAAATTTGGGTTCAGATTATTATTTAGACCTGAAGGTAAACAACACATATAAACAAATTACACCAACTTTCGTAGGTTTTTAATTTTAAGGGGTGAAGGCAATGTTGAGTCAATCTGCTGACAGCTTTAGGCTGTGTGTAATGGCTGCACACGTTTCCTTATTTAGTCAGGAGGCCACAAATTAGGTTACCAATCTGTTTAATTTCAAACAAAAAAAGTCAGCACTATAAACAAAAATGAAATTTTACCTCAAATATCCAATCCAATAATGAAATCTGAAGTCGCTCACCTCACTAAATTACAAGAAATTTGAGTAACAGCAACAAAATGGCACATAAGATGAAAAGTTTGCCACCTGAGGCAGATTAAACAAGTAAAAGGTTAGACAAATGTTACAAAATAACCTTTTTAATAGCCAGTTGCTTGTTCCAAGGACTCTTCCATGGACCGATGGACTCAGTTTGTAGTCCTTTCCCTCAAAGTCCTCTGTAAAGCTGCTTGCCGATCCATCTAGGTTTGAAAAGAAAAAGGTTCAGCTTACCTTCCACTACTTCACAGGTACCAATGTGCACATGGTCTCAGTTTCAGGCATGTACTTACTAAGGCTCTGGTGAAACAAGTAGGTTACAGAAGGTTCCACCCGGCCATTATCAGTTTTTAAAAGGCCCAAATGGGAATCTTCCCAAAGGCTACCACAGCACAAGCTTGAATATGTGATTCTTGGTCAAATAACCAAGGCAAAAATGGCAGTGGGGAGGGGGGGAAAAAGAAAAAAAGAGGGGAGGGCAGGGTGGGGCTGTATCCAAACAAAAACTTGCTATTAGAAATTAGTCTACACTATGAGACGTTTGAAAATGAAACATTGGCAGTTGAGGATGTTCTTAACCAGCTACTTAGGGCCCTTTTCCTTTAAAAAAAAAAATAGGACCAAACAATTTGAGAGTTAAAGACACACTATCCTTTCCCCACCCAGCGCAGTACCTGTAAACTTTCTTTTGGGGTTCCAAAAGTTCATTGCTTCTTAATTGCAATTCCTTTGCCACATCCATTAGAGTAAGAAGTCCCAGTCAGTACAACAACAGTTGAACTGATTGTGTTTTCTCTATGAGGATAGTGCATCTTTAACATTTAAAGACAAACCTGCTCCAATACACGCCCACAGAAACTGGTCCCTGGAGGATCAGCCATATCAGTTAAAATCTGCAATACTGGCCAATATTCTTTTATCAAACAGGAGACCGCAGCTTTAAAGGGGGAAAATGCAGACGTTGGATAAAAACAGCAAGAAATAGTCATTTTCATTAATAGGTCTCAAACAGTATGAAACAGCCATTATTATCTAAGCTTTACACAATCCTCTGCAGACCCCTCTTCAGCATTACTCCCAAAGCCGAGTAATTCAGAGTAGTACTCTTAATACCAGGAGTCACTCTTACGCTAACATGGCTCAAAAAACCTACTTCAAACCCCACGGAGCCAGGGTGTGTCTCGGATTCCCGCAGACATTACCATTCTTAAGAGGACACTGCTCCTTCTTCTTCTGGAGACTTGGGAGGGCTCTTGGAGCGGGACCTGGACTTGGACTCCCTCTTGGACACGGGGGGCGGGCTCCGGGATCTCGACCTGGACCTGGACCGCGAGCGGGATCTGGAGACCGAGGACGACTTGGACTTGGACCTTCGCGCCGATCTGGACTTGGAGGTCGACCGCGAGCGCGACCGAGTGCGGGACCGCGACTTGGAGCGGCTGTAGCGAGAGCGGCTCCGGGACCTGGAACGGCTCCGGCTGCGGGATCGGCTGCGGCGGCGGCGCCGAGGGCTGCGGGGGGGGACGCGAGCGAGGCGACGGGGTGAGCGGCAGGCCGCCGGGCCAGCCCCGCCCGCCCCGCCGCCATTATCTGGCTGCCAGGCGCCATTTCCCTCGCCGCGAGGCGGGGTCTCGCGCGGTGTGGCCCGGCTCCGCCGCCGCCCAGGCCGCGAGGGAGGGGCCCGCTCCACGTGCTCCCGGCACCTTTGTGAGCCCGGCGGCCTCCCGCCTCCCCCGGGCCCTCGCCCCGCTCACCTGCGGCTCCGCCGCCCGTAACCGCCGCCGCCGTACCGACGGGGTGGCGGGCCTCGGCGGCTGTGGTGCGAGTCGGGCGGGCGTCCGTAACGCGCCATCTGCACTCGGAGCTCGCGGCCGTCCAGCACGGCGCCATCCATGGCATCCATGGCGTCCTCGGCGTCGCGCTTGTCGTGGAAGCGGACGAAGGCGAAGCCCCGGGACTCCTTGGTGTAGCGGTCCCGCGGGATGTACACGTCGCCGACGCGCCCGTACTTCTCGAAGACGCGCCTCAGAGTGTCGGGAGAGGTGCGGTAGGTCAGGTTGTCCACCTTGAGGGAGGTCATACCCTCCACATCGGGGGGCGGGCGGCCGTAGCTCATGGCTGGGATGCGGCCCGGGGCCCTGCGAGCTGGCGCCGAGACCCTAACGCCCTGGCTCTCGGTGGGAACCGCGGCTTCCCGGGGCCGTGGCGGCGAGGAGCCGCGCCTCTCTCGGCAGTTGCTGTCCTCGTGGGTAGGCTGGGAGCCGCAGCGCCCACACGCAGCAACCACGCCGGAGGCACTCCTAGCCAGCAACTGAACGGGAGGGCGGGCCCCAGCGCTTATTTATACCCACCCTCACAAAATGGCGCCCGCGCCACCCGGAAATGAATCCTCTGATTGGCTCGAAACGCCGCGTTCCGTAACGTCGCGGCCGCGCGCCTCGCCCCCTCTCGGGGGCGCCTGCGCACAGCGCGGCGGGCGGGCGGAAAGCGCGCAGTCACTGCCGCGGGGAGGGGGGAGCGGCCTGGGAAGGCAGTTAGAAAGCCCGCCAAATGCTCTTTCCGCCGGGGAGGCGGGGGGAGGGGGAGGCACTGGGTACTACGGAGGGAGGAAGAGGAAGCGCTCCCGCCGGGGCCCCGCCTTCTTCCATGCGCCAATACCCGGGCTCCACGCACCGCTCGGCCCAGCCCTCAGCCCCGCCTCCGACGGAGCGCTGTCCCCGATCCCATCTGCCTCTCCGTGTCCGGGCCGCCTCCGACCAGCCCCTCCCGCCGCTCCCGACTCGAGCGCCCGGCGCTCGGGCGCCCCGCTTTCACTTCTACGGGCTTCTCCGCTCTTCCCCAAGTGACGGGTTAGCGAGTCACGCGCTAGCCGCAGCGCGCAGGCGCAGGCCTCACGCCGCAGGGGACTACATTTCCCGGCGGGCCCTTCGCCCGCACTGCGGTCAGCTGACGGGTCTCATGATCCGCTGTGAGTCAGGTCGGGAGGGCGGGCCCGGACCGCAGCAGCTGCCGCTGCCTGTCCTTGCCGGGATCCCCGTCCCGGCCCCCGGCGGCGCTGCGTGCGGGTGGCGGCTCTCCTCCCGCCCCGTCGCCTCTCCGGCGTGCCCGGCGTGCCGGTGCGGAGGCCTTTCCTCCGAGCCCGCGGTTCCCTGCGCGGAGTGGCGGCTGTCGGGCTGGCTCCCGGCTCTCATCTGGTTTCTTCCCTCAGGATCGTCAAGGGGTCCGGCCGGAGGAGAGGTGACTGCCCTGGGCCGCCGCTGACCTCCGACCGAGCGGAGCCAAAATGTCCCCGGAATCTAAAAAGCTCTTCAACATCGTTATTTTAGGAGTTGCCTTTATGTTTATGTTCACCGCCTTTCAAACTTGTGGAAATGTGGCGGTGAGTTGGGCTTCGCCCTCCCTCCTTTGAAATGCCTGTCAGAATGCGCTCCAGCTGTGACAGCAAACGTGGAAGTCCGGTGCCGCGCCGAGGTTGCACCTCCTGTCTCCCAGCCAACTCGTACCTGTTTTCTGTGATCTAGTTTGATTTCTTGTGTTAGACATGTCTCCTTTACGGGCTGTTAGACCCTGGCGTTTATTACTCAGAGGTGGCTTCGAGTTGGAGTATTGACCATACTCGCTTTAGTTCTCGTGCGTGTTAAGCGCCACGTTTCGTTCCCGGGTGGCTGAGGCCGTAAAACCCAGCGCGGGACAGTGGTTTCCCATTACTCGGCTCGGGTTCGTCTCCCTCAGTAGTGGCCTTGGGTGGTAGGTCGTGGGCACTGTGAATATTAACACCTTTCTGGTGGTTCTACGTGGGCTTTTCCAAGGCGTTTTCGTTGATTAGTTTTATCTTCCACACAGCAAACTGTCATCAGGAGCTTAAATAGCACAGACTTTCATGGCAGTGGATATACCAGGTACTGTACCGAGTGCATGATTTTACTTTGCATGTCGTAGTTCTTTGCAGGAAAACCAGCAATACAGTGTTGCAACTGAATAGTCGTAATGCTTTTTGTACTTATGTTTAATTTTATACAAAACTCCGAGAAGTGTCTGTCTCTATATCTGACTTTAGGGCCAGCCAGTTAGCCCAGTAGGTAAAGATTCTTGCCTTGAAGGCAAGAACCTACATGGTGGAAAGAGAGCACCAACTCCTGCCGGTTGTCATGTGAGGTCCACACAGGAATACATCCTTTTACATTTTAAAATGTGTTAATAAAAAATTATAGGCCAGGCAAGGTGGTGCATGCCTTCAATCCCAAAATAAAATAAATAAATGTGACGGTAAAGAAAAATTTAAGATGATGACTTCTGGTTTTCTGTAGAATTAGACTTTGAGATTGAAAGCCTGGCTTAAGAATCTGAGTGGTGCTGGGCCAGAGGTGGTGCAGGCCTTTAATCCCAGCACTTGGAAGGCAGAGGCAGGAGGATCTCTGTGAGTTTGAGGCCAGCCTGCTCTAGAGAGTGAGTTCCAGAACAGCCAGAGTTACAACAGAGAAACCCTGTCTTTAAAAAAAACAAATAAATAAATAAATCTTACCCTGTATTGCAAGCTGGCCTGGTCTTGTTCATACTCTGTCTCCTGAGTATTGGGATTGCAGGCATGCACTACTGCACCTGAGTATTTTTCTTAATTGCTCTGTGCTTATAGGTTTGCTGAACCCTCCCCCCCATTCCGAAACTCTTATTTTGGTTATCACCTATATCTAGTATATAGTTTCTGAGGGTAAGTGGACATTAGTGTCCGTTCTTAGGTGATTAATACCGTAACAACTTTGTAGTAATTGTCTTCTGTGTATTTAAAAGAGTGCATTTAATATTTGAGTGAAAGCCAAAGAAGTGTTCACTTTGAATTTATGGATTTAAACACTGCCTAATAAATGAAATCAGGACCCTCAAGGTGGCTTTAGTTCCACTCTGTTCGAGATATATGTAATAACCGGGTGAGGTGGTGTATGGCTTTAATCCCAGCACTCAGGCAGAGGCAGGGGCTCCTCTGAGTTCAAGACCAGCCTCTACTACATTGTAAGTTACAGATATCCAGGGCTATGTAGAGAGAGCCTGTCTCAAAAGAGAGGGGGGGGAGGAGGGGGGGAGATACATAGTCAGGAAAAAAAAAAATGAAAGATATGTGTAATAGGGTTAAACTGTGTATGCTTGTAATCCCATACATGAGAGGGTCAAGCAGGAGAACTGTGTGTTCAAGGCCAGCCCAGGCACAGATAGTGATATCCTGTCTCATAGATAATCTATATATTTATTTGATGTATATGTGTAACTGAACTGTGTATATGTAATAGGGCTGAATTGTAACTGAAAAACGTT
Organism: Cricetomys ansorgei; assembly: GCA_026225945.1. Lineage (NCBI taxonomy): Eukaryota > Metazoa > Chordata > Mammalia > Rodentia > Nesomyidae > Cricetomys > Cricetomys ansorgei. The sequence goes on along the minus strand of JAMJFZ010001895.1, from coordinate 5,007,863 downwards.
CAGATGAGTGTAGATGGAAATAATAACTAGAACGGGTTCGATAAACAAGACAGTCACTGAGGTGCAAAGCCTGACCACCTAGCAGAGGGTCTAGCCTCTTTCATGGACTGACCCAGAGCACGCTGCATCCAGGTAGCTTATTTATTGAAAGCTCCACCCTACCCACACAAAGGCCTTATTGGAGCTTCTGCCAGCCCGACTTGTCACAGAAAACTGAAGTCAATGCTGAGGAATCCAAGGTATTCCCGGGGTTCTGGCTGCTGAAGGCTGCAAAGGTGATAAGGACCCTCCATTTGCAATATCATAAACAAATGCCTTTTACCTGAAGACTTCAGAGGGTTAGGTATTTGAGCACCCATCGTTTTTAGCGAGGAAGCAAGTCTTACAGAGAGAAGCAGGCTGCAAAAAAAAAAAAAAAAAAAAAAGCCTTAGGAAGCACCTTACCCCAGCAGCTGTGAAAGGCGAGTCTTAAAGTTACAGGAGCACTCGCTGCACAGGGCTTACTTTACTATATCTAAATAGGTTCAAATATGTCACTACAAGGTTGAGTAACATTCTGGTGTGAGCAAGTTAGAACACCACTTGTTTTATAGCAAAGAACCGCCCGTGTCTCCCAGAAGTAGCAGTGGGAGAGACTGACCAAGGCCCTGGGGTTAAATCTCCAGGGCTGGCCTCCTGATCCACTATTCCCTAGTGACTGGTTGAAATCAGGCACCTTCTTCACTGCAATTCAGTGTTCTATAACAGGTAGTAATGCCTTCTTTCTGTAGCATTTATGCTTAGAAGACACCTGTGAAGTGCTTGGCACAGTACTTGTTAACATTCACAGTTGTTAAGACTGGTACCTGGAATCATGTTACAGGAAGCTGGCTGAAAGAGACATGAGGCGAATATTTAATACAAGACACATAGGGTGGCACATGTCTGTAATCCCAACACTTTCCAGGCTAGACAGACAGGAGCATTGTTGCAGGTTTGAGACCAACCAGGGCTAGGTTTAGAGACCCTGTCATAACAAAGAAGTAAGAACCAGCAGATGTTACATTGTATGCCTATAATTCTAGAACTTGGGAGGCTGAGGCAGTATTGCCATGAGTTCAAACTCAGCCTGAGCTACACAGTGAGTTTCAAGCCTGCCAGGGCTATATAGTAGGACCCTGTCTCAACAAAACCTCTGTCCAGCTATCAATAACCAATATATATATAAAGTAAATGTGTTTTTGTATGTTATATGAGAATTTTAATATAGTATTTATTCTAAGGATATATAAATTCTGACTAAAGTCTATGAAATTTCATTTATAAAATTATAAAATTGGCATACTATGAACAGAATTTTACATTATCTTTTTTTAAAACAAGTTATTTTTTTTTTTATGTAGAATTGTGTGTTGCCTGCATGCATGTGAGTTGCTGTGTGGGTGCTGGGAATTGAACTCGGATCCTCTGGAAGAGAAGCCAGTGCTCTTAACCACTGAGCCATCTCTCCAGCCCCTCTGAGTTTACATTATCTTACTTTGTGAGTGTATATATGAGTGCCCACACGCCATGTGTGCAGGGTGGGGTTAAAGGACAATGGTCAGGAGTTGATCCTCCACGGTGGGTGCTGGGGTGGAACTCAGAGTGTCAGGCTTGGCACCGGGTGGGTACCTTCACCCACTGAGCAGTCTGGCTGGCCCTGAGTAGAATTTTAAAAGTGGACTTTTGAGATGTCACCTAAGATTTTTGCTCTTTTTCCCCTCTGTACATTGTGTGAGCAGCTTGGCGATCATCTACGGTGTGTTCTCTGCCTCGAATTTGATCACACCGTCCGTGGTGACCATTGTGGGGCCTCAGATCTCTATGTTCGTCAGCGGTTTGTTTTACAGGTGAGCAGTTCTTTCTTCCTTCACTTTAATTTTGAACACTTTAGACCATCTGTTGCTCAGGAACACTGTAGTTCTGATAAGTGTATATCAAGTTTGTTTTTCTGTGTGAGACAGGGTCTCTCTCACAATAGCCCAGGCTGGCCCCAAGCTGGAGCGCTCAGCCTTCAGAGTTTGCTGTTGTCATCAGTACCACCGTGTCTGGCATATATCAGCTTTTGTCTTACTATTAATAATTAGAATGCAAATATCTCACTGTTAGGGTTGAAAAGAAACTTCCATGAAATGTTTCCTTTCTGTTAAGTTGGAGAGCAGATTTTTGTGAAATCAGAAATTGTTTCTGGGCTCAAGCTTCATCCTGCGCTGAGCTAATGGCAGAACTGTTGCAAACCTGTGAAGTCTGCATTTACAAGCCTGAGATGGTAAACTGCAGTAAGCAGCCTGGGCTGAAGAAAGCTCAGTGGCAGAGCATTCGCCTATCACACACAGAGGGCTGCACTTGATGTCTTTTCCAGGGTCAAAAAAAACCAAAACAAAAACAATGCCCAAACCAACTCACATTTATCCCTTTTCCAAAGCTGAAACCAAGAAAGCAAGAAAGCGTTTCCCAGGTTGAAGTTACGAGAGGCTCTGAGCTGGCCCCTGAGCGGCATGGTTAGCGTTCTGATCACGTACTGTTTGACTGTAATGCCCTGACCTGTTGTATTTTAGCATGTACATTGCCGTTTTTATCCAGCCTTTCCCATGGTCCTTCTACACAGCATCTGTTTTCCTCGGAATTGCAGCTGCTGGTAAGCATCCCTCTTTCCCTGCTTCCCCAGGGTGCGGGTGCCGGCTGTGTCAGCACGGGGTACGGGTGCTTGTTGTGTGTTAGCATGGGGAGCTGCCTGATTCGTCCCTGTGATAAACTTCTGGTTTGCATTTTAGTACTTTGGACAGCACAAGGAAATTGCCTGACAATAAATTCCGATGAGCACACAATCGGGAGAAACAGTGGAATTTTCTGGGCACTCTTGCAGTCTAGGTAATAATCTCTTTGGAGCTCAGTCTGCCCTTGGGTTTCTCGATGGAGTCATCTATAGATCTTTATTGGGTGTGGTATAGATTCGTACTTGATGAATTATGTAAAATGCATGGAATTACTTCACTAAAATTTAAAATTAGCAAACAGAAAATATTGACCACCATGTATTTTAGGTCTTTTGGGTTATTTAATTTCATATTTTCTTCACACAAACTTAGGTGGAAGGCATTATCTGTATTCTACAGATGAGGAAATGGAGACTAAAAGTTAACCCATGTAAATATGGTTATCTGGAGTCCGCAGCCACATCCTTCCCACCATGCTGCTCTGCTGACAGCTGTTAGTGAATACACTCAAATTCAGAAAAGGAGCAATGGTGCCAACTGTGAACAGTACGGCATAGTAGATATTTTCTAAGACAAAAGCAACAGCAGCCGTTCTGCTACGGACTGCTGGGTTTCAGTAGTATGCCCTGAACAGCTTGGGGTGGTGGTATGCACCTGTGATTCTAGCACTTAAGAGGTAGAGGCAGGAGGATTGCAGTGAGTTCAAGGCCATCCTGGAGCCGTTGAGATAGCTCAGTGGATAGACGCGCAGACCTGATGATGACCTGAGTCTGTCCTTAGACCCACATGGTAGAAGGAGAGAACGACCCCAGAGGTCACCATCCCCCCCTGTTGTGAATTGTAGCCCCCCCACACCCGTATACAGACAACTAAACGTAATAAAAATATTTTTAAAGAATTTTGGTATTTCACAATAATTAACTATGAATATTTAGTTGATAGTGGGGTAGGGATTTTTTGTTTTTTTTGGGGGGTGTGTTTGTGTTTGTGCTTGGTTGAGATGGTTTGGGAGTCTCCCTAAGCTGGCCTTGACCTCCTGAACTCTATGTGATCGTTTTGCTTTGAGCCTCCCAGGTAGCTGAGGCTATAGATGCACCCCACTGTGTGTGGTGCACAAGTTTAACTTTAGGGCGCTAGAGACATTTGCCAAACAGAGGTGTGGATGCTTATATCACGCAGCTTATTCAGAGACGCTTTACATTTTAGGGTTTTAAGAGCAGTGTAAGTTTCTTTCCAACTTATTTGAAGAGTCCCAGTAACTCTCACGTGTCAAAGTGAGTCAAGCCTTCTGCAGGGTGGTGTTGAGTCACGTGACAGTCACATGCATCTGGGTTGGTAACTCAAAGAGTCGGGTGGAGCTGGTCCTATTAAGTAACCTAGCGCAGGCAGACTCTTTACAAAATTACCTCCCCGCCTTCTCCTTAGCCCTTTTTCCTCGTCACAGAACGGGAGCGCTGTTCTAACAGCGCTAAGTATGAGCTGGGCACAGTGCCCCGGGCCTTACTCCCAGCACTCAGGAGGCAGGTGGCTCTCTGAGTTCCAGGCCAGCCGAGGGTACGTGGTGAGACCAGTTTCACATAAATAAGTAAGCATAACCCCAAGGATCCCAGTGACGTCCAGCATCTTCTCCCTTTTCCGCCCACAGCCTGTTCTTTGGAAATCTCTACATATATTTTGCCTGGCAAGGGAAAACTCAAATTTCAGGTTGGTCTCATTCACATTGCTTTATTCAGATGTTTCTGAAGGCAGGACAGCGTTTTCGTATTAATGCCCAGCACTGCTCTAAGTGTCCTTCCAGTGAGCTTTGGCGCCTTGAAGTTCCCTTAGATACTTGCTTTTTGTAAGCTTTGGCCTTGGATTTAATAAGCGGAGGTTACAGTTCCTGGCTGCTGTGGTTTGCAGGGCGCCTCCGAGTAAGCCAGAGGGTCATGCTGATGTGCACGTGGTAGCAATGTGCTCATGCGAGCCAGGCTGCCCAGGCCTTGAGTGCTGAGTTGTTGAGTCTGTGCCTCCTTCAGTTAGAAGACACAGTTTGTTGTCTCTCTGGCTCGTTAGTATTTCTCTAGCTGGAAGAGGGAGATGGAAGTGGCTATTTCCTCCTCGAAAATTCTTACTGATGCCTTAAAATAAAAGCGTAATGGGGAAGTGTGTGACCGCGTGGCGGCAGCTGATGGGCATGACGCTGGCCAGCATTGCTTCACCCCTGCCGTCTGCTCTCTCCTTTTGTCCCCAGAGAACGACCGAAGGACGGTGTTCATCGCCCTGACGGTGATAAGCCTCGTGGGGACGGTTCTGTTCTTTCTCATTCGGAAACCAGATCCTGAGAACGCCCTTGGAGAAGAGTCTTACGATGACCAGGACATGGAAACCGCTGAGTAAGAGGCCTGGAACGCTCTTCGTGTCAGGGTGGATTTTGAGTAATTGTGGACTAGGGATTACTAGCTGTTTTACCAAGCTGACACATGATACTCTGTGACAGGCAGACATGGAGGGGGGCGCTTCCAAGCAAAGATGGAAAGCTGTGGAGGAGGGAGAAAGGAAAAAGAAAGGCTGTGGAAGGGAGGCCGTGAAATGTCCCCCAGGGACTCAAGTCCTTTCACAGCTGCTCTCAGTAGCAAAATCCTGTCATGTCTCTAGGCCTCAGTTTCTGGACATTAGGCCTCCCCTGTCTCCCTGTGCAAGGCTGGGCTGATAGATGAGGGAGAAGAAGCTCTACCTTCAGTTCCTGCATCTGTGGTCCAGCTCTCAAGCTTCCCAGTGCTGTGGTGGGGTGAGCTGCAGAGCCTGCAGTTCTCAAGGGCCGGGCTCTTAGCTGACAGTTCCTGGCTTCCATGGTGGTCTGTACAGAGGTTTCCAAACTGTAATTACCCGAGCACATTTCAGATGCCGTAGCGGACAGGCATAGTGACACATGCTGTAATCCCAGTGTTAGGAGTTAAAGGTCACCCTCTACTATACGGCAAGTTCAAGGGCAGCCTGGGCTACGCAAGACCTCTTCCAAAAACCATGCAAACCCAAAATCGTGTCATTTGTCTTCGGTATCAGTTAGATTTGAAGGGGGAAAAGAAAGACTTGGTTTTGAGTTGACAGATCATGAAGATTTTTCTTACAGCTTTCCATTGTTAAAACTTTTGCATTGAGCATTCTGTGTTGCCATTTATTTATTTGGCTTTTTGGAGACAGTTTCACTCTGTAGCTCTGACTATCCTGGAACTCAGTCTGTAGACCAGGATGGCCTCAAACTCACAGAGATCCGCCTGCCTCTGCCCCCAAGTGCTGGGATTCAAGGTGTGCGCCACTACTCCTGGGTTCTGTGTTGCCTTTTTTAATTAACAAAAAAATGCATAAAACTCTCCAGTTGAAAGTTTACACGAAGGATTTAAAGTGGAGAGGTGGTCCTTGGGTTGCACATATGTACACATGGTCATCTGTCACACAAAGGGCTTCTGGTAGTGACAGGTGGCTATATGACAGCCTGTAAGATTATGGCACCTAGCAGGGCTCGGCATACTTGTGTGAGTACACTCTGGTTTGTTCAGCAGAACTGTAAGAGTTCGTTTCTCAGCTCTTACCACTGTCAGCAGGTTTGTGAACTCTCCAGCCCCAGCCAGGTGTGCAGGCGCAAACCAAATGGAAGAGGTGTGGCCGCTGCCCGCGTGCTGCTGGTGCTCTCTGTACTTCTCTAGGGAAAACATCTCGTTTTATTTTCCCAGGTCTGCCCAGGACAATGTGACAAAGGCAGTAGATGCGTTTAGTAAGTATTCTGTGTCTGAAATGCAAGAACTATTCGGGAATCCAGCATCTGCTTCCCCCCTTCCTTGGTAACTTTGGACTGATGACCCCCAGTGTTTTCAGTCTTCCAGGTACACGGTTCTAAAACACATCAGTTTCCACCCCTGTCTCCAACAGGGTGTGAGGGATGGGGGCTGATGCTGCTCACTTGTGGGGGTGTGGGAAGGTGGAGGAGGCCTCAGGTGCGGGCTGTGTGTGCTGACGTGAGGTGGGAGCAGACGCTGTGTGCTGACGTGAGGTGAGAACACCACAGGCTGCTTCTCGGAGCAGAACCATGGCTGCTGTGAGCCAGGAGCTGGTAAGAGCAGCCACATGCATTCTCTGAGTGTTCTTTTCTGGCCACAGATGCTGACAATCATGCCATATGGTTTCTTGCTGCCATGCTCACAGTGGTTCTAAGGCAGCGGTTCTCAACCTGTGGGTCGTGACCCCTTTGGTCTCAAAGGACCCATTCACAGGGGTCACCTAAGACCATATGCATATCAGATAATTACATTATGATTCTTAACAGTAGCAAAGTTACAGTTATGAAGTAGCAATGAAAATAATTTTATGGTTGTGGGTCCCCACAGCATGAGGAGCTATTAAAGGGTCACAGCATTAGGAAGGTTGAGAACCACTGTTTTAAGGATTCTGTAATAGGCAGTGATTGACGCTTCTGTTCTAGAGAAGAAAGTTGAGGTTTCTAGGATCTGCACTGAGTCCAGTCAGAGCTGTTCCCAAGTAACCAAGCGGCCCTAAGCATGGAGGCAGGAGATGGAGACGGGGAGCACTCCTTGCTCCTGAGGTTGGGGATGGGTGATAACTCCGGGTTAGCAGCCGGGAACGTGGTTCTGGTGTCCAGGCTGTAACTTACAAACAAGCCCCATCTTACTGACAACAGGCTGTCAGGAAGTACTGCCCAAGGTCAAGCAGCCGGTTAGCAGCTGGCTGAAGAGGATTTGAGCCAGGCTGATTCAGCAGTCAGGCAGTGATTCACAGCCCATCATTCCCTAGGACACCCAGCCTTCTGACTCCAGCTCTCAGCTTCTTTGCTTCCCAGGAGAGACCTCTGCTGAGGCAGTTCCTCTCCGTGGAGCAGCCTGCTGTCGGCCATCAGCTCTCAGGACTCCCTAGTCCTGTGGCTCTTGGGATCGATGAGGAATTTTTAGGTCCCTTGCGCCAGAGTAGAAATCCTTGATCTAACCAGCTGTGACTCTGCTCAGATGCACAAGGCTTGTTTTTAGAGAGGACCCAGGATGTGGGTGCTCTGTCATTAGACCTGTTTAATCTGGCTTTTATACACTTCCTGTGTTTCAGGGATGCATTCATAATTACAACTCAGGGTTCTATGTATAAGAAAATAGGGTGCAGCTGGGTCCAGCCAGATTTTCCTACCTAAATGGCCTACCCCCTGTAGGAAGTCTGGCTGTCTAATTTGAGTAGACATTTTCTATGGGTCCTTCACAAGAGGATCAGTTTTCTGAGGAGTTCAAGGCTAGCCTGGGATACAAGAGATTCTGGATTCTGCGTCCCCAAAAAAAAAAAAAAAAAAAAAAATTTGCATGCCTGGTAGTCCATGTCTGTAATCTTAACACTTACAGCGTTGACAGCAAGACTGCCTTGTTCCAAGCTATCTTGGACTACATTAGTAAGTTCCAGTAGAGCTTGAGCCAGAGTGAGACCCTGTCTTCTGGGTTGTGGGGGATGTGTTTTAGAAATGCACTGTCCACTGTAACTCTCATTCACACTGGTCAGTGCAGAGACAGACATCAGGGTGCCTGCAAACACTAGTGCACACAGAAGCCACTGCCCCACGTCTGCAGTCAGGGTCTCTGCGGGTCAGGAAGCGCCTGGTTCTGACCCTCGCACTCTGCAGAGTGACCCCTGCAGAGCCTGTCTGTAGTGTCTTGCAAAATTCTGGTTTCTCTCCCCTCCTTTGTGTTGTTATTAATAGCTAAAAACACCTTGAAGACAGTGTGTCTCCAGAACATATTTAAGCTCTTGAAATAAGCATTCTATTTACAGGGCAGACTTAGTTCATGTCTCATACATTTTAATCTGAAAATTTAGGTTGTTTACTGGCTTCAGTGATGAGAGGAATGTTCGGGCTGAAGAAAATGGATTTTAAAACTTTTGGTTGCCAATTAAAATCTAGCTAAGACTATTCCATTTTTTTTCCTTGCAGAGAAGTCTTTGAAGTTATGTGTCACCAAGGAGATGCTCCTCCTGAGCGTCACAACTGCCTACACAGGTATGAGCCGCTCCTGCTCTGTCTCTGTGATGACAGCGGGGGCTGAGATCAGCGGCTCAGCACTGCTGCTCCTGCTCTGCGCTGACTGCCCAGTGCCACCCTATGCCCCCTCCCAAGGCTGCTGTCAGAGGGCAGCTGGGTCCAGAGCCTCTGAGACAGATTCGTTCACGTGTCTGGAAGACGGACTCATATTCTGTCAGTCTTCCTCCTCATGTAGTGTCAGGGCTCTGCCCATCTATCTGAGTGACCTCCTCCCTCCTTGAGATCTCCCTGTGATTGACAGGAGAGCCAGACCTCATAGTGGCGAAAGGCCCCAAAAAGGCAACAGGGAAAACTCACCGACCTTTCCTGAAGGTCTGTCTTGGACCTAGGCTGTGCCACTTCTACTGCATTGTGTTTATGACAGCCAATCACAGGGCCAGTCCAAATTCAGCGTGGGAGGATCCTATCCAGGGGCAGCCCGGACCAGTGAGGTCACAGCAGAAGGGAACCCTGCAAGACATAACCGGTTGGGAAGTGTCCCTGTACTCCAGTGTCCCTGCCAGGGGAGGAGTGGCAGTGTGGGAATGGGGTGTGAACAGGCATGGTGCTTGTCAGGAGGATGCGGATGCACGCCTGGGACCCCGGCATTGGGACGCAGAGACAGGATTGCTGCGTATTCAAGGCTAGCCTGAGCTACAGAGTAGATCTGTCTCAAAAACAAGATGATGAATAAGATGGCCTGAGACGATTGCTGGAGCTGGCACGATGGGAGGAGGGAACTGACTCCCTCGCTGATGTCAGTGTCAGAGGGGCAGACGCTTGGCTTTCAGTTGCCTCTTTTGGAAGTAGAATAAACATATTTACAGTGCTAAGATTTTGTAGGATTGAGGAGTAGAGGCTTTACTGATTGATCCTAGTTAGGCATTTAATCCTATTTTTCATGTGTGAGTGTTGTGCGCGCGTGTGTGTCTGCTGCTGGTGGAGTCCAGAAGAGGGCGTCAGATCCCCTGGCACTGGAGCTACAGACAGTTGTGAGCACCCCTGTGGGTGCTGGGAACTGGAGCTCGCAGCTCTCTTCCCACAGCCGTAGCTCCAGCCCTGCCTGGTTTTCACCCTTGCCTTAGGAACTTCTCTGTTGAAAAGGGTTTGTGAGTGAGGAGCAGCCGACAGCATCCCTACTCCTGGCACCTGCTCACCTGAGCCCTTCCGGATGTGCTGCTCCCATCTGCTGATAGTTATCTGCTTGCCATCTGCCTGCTTTACACAGGGGTTCCCGGTTATGTTTTTAGCAAAGATGTACCAGCTGCCCTCCTGTGGTTTCTTAGTTTGAGCCTCTGGAAAAAATTACCATAGACTGGGTGGTTTAAATCGGGGCTTCTAAAACTTTCCACTCATGATTTTCACCCAAGAAATTTCCATGCAATTTTATGTAGTGTGTGAAATAGGTATACAAATCAAACATTTACTGATAATAAATTGTACAGAAATATGTTTTAAAAGAATTTTTCAATATATCTACACTTTTACCATTTATTAAAGATGAAAGCAAATTAGCACACTAATGAGATAGGACGTGCTGTGTGCTCTAGAGGTGATGAAGTGTTCAGCACAGCTGACTTCTGAGAGTTAAGTCTTACCTGAGTATTTAACATTGCAGGGCAGGTAGTATCTTACTTGGTTTTTAATGGTGTGTGTGTATGTGTGTATATGTGAACTGGGTGTCCATGGAGTCCAGAAGAGGGCAGTGGACCCCTGGACCTGGAGTCACAGGCAGTTTCAAGTCCTGTGACGTGAGTTCTGGGAACTCCGGTCCTGCGTAGAGCAGTTTGGGCCATTCATTGCTGAGCCGTCTCAAGACTGCATCTTTGAAATTTTTTAGTTGATTAATATTTGATTTTATAGTTGTCAAAGTGAGAATTCTTTTCATAAATACATAGTAAAAAATGATAGAAGCGTGTTTAGAGCCATTTCAGAAATTGTTGGATATTCTGTCCCCTCCCCAGGCCAAAGGTTATGAGTGATTTGTTGTTGTTGTTTGCTTTTATTTTTGATAAAATTCCTATTGAGGATTCCTATTGAGCCCAGAGCCCAGGGAGGCCTAAAACTTACCGTTGAAGCCAAAGGTGATCTTGAACTCCTGACCCTTCTGTCTTCACCTCCCAAGTACTGAGATTACCATTGGATGATTTTTTTCCCTTAATGCAACTCAAATAGTGGTGTTTAAAATCAAGCACTCTAGCTCAGTGTGGTGCACATACCTGTAATTCTAGTTTGAGTTTCAGACCAGCAACATGAGACCTCATGTCAAATAAAAGAAAAGAAGTTGGAGTTTGCTGGGGATATAGCTGCACCATTGAGTGGCAGAGCATTTCCTAGCAAGTGCAGGGCCGTGGGTTGGACCTCTTGCGTTGGGGTGGAACTGCAGGCTACCCAATTAACAGGCTGCAGAGAGGACTCAGCGGTTATGAGCACTTGGTGTTCTCCTGGCGGGTCCAGGTTTGGTTCTCAGTACCCATATGGCGGCTCACGTCACTCTAGTTCCCGTGGACCCAGCGCCCTCTCCTGTCCTCTTTGGGCACTGCACACACATGCGGGCTAGACACCCCTACACACAAAGTAAATTTTTTTTTTTTTTAATTTGGTTTTTTGAGACAGGGTTTCTCTGTTGTTTGTTGTAACTCTGGCTGTCCTGGAACTCACTCTGTAGACCAGCCTAGCCTCAAACTCGCAGAGGTCTGCTTGCCTCTGCCTCCCAAGTGCTGGGATTAAAGGTGTGCACCACCACTGCCCCGCAAAAATAAATCTTTAAAAAAGCAAACAAGCAAAAATCAAAACTGGTCTGAGCCTGATACAGGCAAAAAGATGTAAGTTCAAGGGCAACCTTAGCTACATAGTGAGCCCTTTTCTCAAAAAACGCTAGTAGCCGCAAACCACACTGATTTTGCAGTTCTGGAGACTAGGAAATCGAGAGCAGATGTCAGCGTGGCTGGGTTCTCTTGTAGCTGTCATCTTGCTGTGTGGTCGCAGGGCTTACAGAAAGAGCAGGAAGCAAGCCACCCTGGTGTGTCTCCTGTCAGGGTGCTAATCCCGTTGTGAGGGACCCATCCATGTTCCACTTGACCCTTGCTTTTAAAAGCTCTGCCTGCAAAGCCACCGTGTCAGGAGTTGAGTTTTGAGATAGGCTTTGGGAGAGAGCTGTCTGGTTGGTTCCGCAGCCCCAGCTGCCCACTTGGGGAGCATTTAGTCTCCGAATTTTGGTTTCTGTGTTGCACGTGTCAGGCTCAGCTGCTACTAGACACAAAGCAAAAGCAGGAAAAGGAGACCGTGAAGGACTCTGACGCTGTGTAGTTAAGTTAAACCTGATTTTTTCCCCCCCAATAAAGGTCTGGAGTTGACTTTCTTCTCTGGGGTCTATGGAACCTGTATTGGTGCTGTAAACAGATTTGGAACAGAAGAAAAAAGCCTCATTGGACTCTCTGGGATTTTCATCGGCATTGGAGAAATTTTAGGTAAGTGTTTTTTGTTTGTTTAAAAACTTTTCATTCAGAGTCAGGCTGGAAAGCAGGTTCTGTAGGACTTTACGGTTAGCCTGGGCAATAAAAGGAAACCCTGTTTTGGGTTTAAAAAAGGAAGAAGTAGGCTGCGCGTGATGGTGCACGCCTTTAACCCCAGCACTCGGGAGGCAGAGGCAGGTGGATTTCTCTGAGTTCGAGGCCAGCCTGGTCTACAGAGTGAGTTCCAGGACAGCCAGAGTTACAACAGAGATATCCTGTCCAAAAAAAAAAAAAAAAAAAAAGCAGCATCAGGTCTGAAAGGCTCTCGACTGCATTCAGCACGATGGAGGTACTTACGGTTATCTTTGGCTGTGTAGTGAGATTGGGATCAGCTTGGGCTACTTAAGACCTTCTCTCAGAAAAGAAAGAGGAACAAAGCACTGTTATAATAAAGATACAAATCTAAAGTCTGCGTCATCTTTCTGCCCCACTACTTGTGCTCAAATGGGCATACTTCATCTTCCGTCACCACTGCTAAACTTTCACGGATTTCTGTGTGGCTGTGTGCGCACAGGCCAGTAGAGAGCATCCAGAGTCCTCACTCACTCTCCATCTGTTTCTTTGAGGCAGGATCTCTTCCTGAGCTCAGACCTCATGATCTCTTGGGCAGGCTGGAAGTCCATGAGCCTAGCAGTCTTCTGTGCTCTCCTTGCAGATGGCTTGTTACCTGGGTACTGGGATCAGAACCCCGATCACAGAGGCGGGGGCGCGGCAGGTGTGCAGTTAGGCAGCCTTGGTTACACTGTGGTTGGTTGTCACAGTTCTGGTTCTGCAAGGTGGTTCAAAGAACCTTACTGCTCGAGGGGACAACCTGGTTCTCGTGGGATGAATGCTCCTGCTTGGGGCGATGCCCTCACAGGGTGAGCTGTCTGCAAGGCCCTGCTGCTCCCACAGTTCACATGAATGACCTGCTGGCACCTGTGGGAGTCTGGAACAGGACGCTGTAAAGTGACAGTAAGGTAGCTCAGGACTCTTAGCTTTGTGCTCTCGGCCTCAGAGCCGGTTGAGACAGGTTGGAGACTGTCAGGTTCCTAGACTCAGAATGGTTATGTGTGAGCAGAGCGCAGGACCGCCGAGGAGACAGGTGGCAGGGGCGGGTCAGCTTCGTCCTGCCTTCAGTTTCTTCGGCGCTGTCACCAAAAGCAGTTTCTAATGCCTGTGGCAGTTGAAGCATTGCCCTCACTTCAACTCATAACAAGCCCGGGGTCCACAAGCCACCCTACCTCACCTGGCTTCAAATTCAGGGTTTCACACAAATTCCCCTTCAGGGTTAGAAATAACTCACAGAACCAGGAGAAGGCTGTGTGCACGCCGTTGATCATTAAGAAGAATGCAGGTTAGCAGAAAGTGTCTGCAGAGACAGGGTGACCGAGCAGGGGACTCAAAGGTTGAGAGCGCTGGCTGCTCTCCAGAGGACCTGGGCTGGGTTCCTAGCACCTACACAGCAGCTCTACAACTCAACCCCGGGGGCCCAGTGCCCTCTGCTGGCCTCTTCAGGCCTAGTGCAGCTCACAGTGTACAGACATACACACACCCAAATGCATAAAATAAGTAAATAAATACAATTAAAATTAAAGATTTCTTGGTAGGAATGGTGACCACTCATGCTGAGGCTATGCCCATCCCCTAAGGGACACCCTTCTGTGTGCTGCTCCCTTGGGGCCCTGAATCACGGCTCCCATCCAGGTGATGAGATTCTTTGTCATTCCCCTGGTCTAAAGGCAGCTCTTCCTAGCCTCTGCATTTGCTCACTTTCCTGCCGGTGACGAGGTCTGCGTTGGAGCTAGGGTGCCTTAGGAGATTGGCACACTTGTTCCCCAGCTGCTCCCCATGTCTCTCCTCCTCCCGGGCTCCCTCTCCCCCCACAGCATCTGCTTTGGAAAGGATGTAGCTGGGTGTGGTGGCCAGGCCTGGCATTCCATCACTGGGATGGGCTGAGGCAGAAGGGTTTGAGTCCAAGGCCAGCCTACACTACATGGTGAAACCCGAAAATGAAAGGGTCTGGGGCCCTAGATGGTACAGTGGATAAAGCACTTGTTGTGAAGCCTGGTGTCGGGAGTTCAATCCCCAGAACCTGTGTAAAGGTGGAAGGAGTGGGCGCCACAGGCATCCTCCGACCTCTCTGAGGGAGCCCAAGCACGCATCATCACACATTAGTAAATTTAAGGAGGGGCGCTGACAGTTGTTCCCAGAGGGGCCGTACTACAGTGCGGGCATCTCACTGTAAACCGACCACACCCACATCAGGGTTAGGGCACATCAGCCACCTGGACCATTTGTCAGTTCCTTGTGTCGAGGATTTTCCCAGTCCTCTCTACAGCTGCTCCACAACCCACAGATAGTTGTCATTACCATAGTTACCACACTGTGCTATAGAATATTACTTTTATTTTGAGATGATCTTGCTATGTAGCTTTTGGCTGACCTGGAACTTGGTATATAAACCTGTTACAGTTGAATGCTACCGTGCCCTGTTCATGTTAGGAAATGTTTAAGAGCTAACCTTTTTTTTTTCCTGGTGCTAGAAATTAAATCTGGAGCTTCGCACATACTAGACTAAGCACTCTTCCACTGAACTTACTGCTTACCCCCTTACCCCACCCCATTTTTAAAACCCTGAGACAGACTCTCACAAAGTTGCCCAGCCTGGCTTTGAACTCACCATGGTTGGTGCAGGCCTCGAATTTTTGCTTCTCCCTCCTCAGCCTCCCCAGTCACTGCAGGACATGCCACAGGCCTTGGTGCTAAGCTGTTAGGATGAGCGAACCTTTCTAAAGCCTTGGTCGCCACCCTGTGAGCTTTGGCAGTCCTGCAGTTTCATAGTGGTTGCTTCCAGTCACGATGCCTGGACAAGCTGTGTTAGAACAGAAGCCTGGGGTAGGTGACGTGTGTCCGTAATCCCACCACCAGGGAGGTGGAGGTATAGCCTGGGCTACCTGAGACCTGGTCACAAAACGGCAGTAGTAGTTGATGAGTTCCGCCCTTTTATATCTCTAACGAGCTAGACCGCAAAGGAGGTAGTTTCAGATATGTTGCCCGACTCAGAAGAACAGCAAGCACACCGCGGGCTATAGAAGCCCAGCTAATGTCGATGCCTCAGTTGTCGATGCTGTGCTCATACATGCTGTCTCCACTGTGGAGGCCTAGTTGGGGGGCAGCAGGTGGACATCTGAGGTTTGTTTCCTGGCTTCGCATCATAACCTGTGACTGGTTCTGTGAGGGGTGGAAACCTTCGAAGTATTCCTGCGTCTTAACCTACAGGTGGAAGCTTCTTCGGCCTGCTGAGCAAGAATAATCGCTTTGGCAGAAATCCAGTCATTCTGCTGGGCACCGTGGTGCACTTTGTAGCCTTTTACTTGATCTTTCTCAACATGCCCAGCGATGCGCCCATTGCCCCTGTGGAAGGAACTAACAGCAGTGCGTACATCAGGCCCAGGTATGGTGACTGCCATTTTCCGAGTGGTTGGAGGGTGAGCAGGTTTGAAATAGAGCACTTGATCCTCCTCGGAGTCTGTCAGCTGTATAAGGTCATGTCAAGTGTAGAGCGAGGGGGAGTTGAAGTAGGAGCCAGGGAGTCCTAGGTAGTTTTCCAGTGGTTGCTTTTAGCCTTTCCCCTATTGGGTCCTCCTTTGATCATGCAGGCGTGCAGAAGTATCTGATCAGAATTTTATCCTCTGCTTGAACTATTGCAGGTTAGAGAGGGGGCAGAAAGGAACGAGGCAGAGTCGGCCCGTTGAGTGGTCTGCTCGGTCCTTCGTGGTCTAAGGATGTTGGCTGATTGCATTCAACTCGTAATTATAGATGCAGTGTCTATGGCTAAATACACAATTCCAAGGGAGCCTAGCCCAAAGACAGAGAGGGTAGACCAGAGTTTGCTAGGATGTGGAGGTCTGTGCATTTAAGCATAATTTCCTCCTGTACAGGAGTCATAAAACTGTAGACTGTCTGTCTTGGTTTGGGAGGCTGTGGGTTCAACCCCGATACCACAAGGAAGGCTCAGAAATGTAAATATTCATTCTTGTTCAGGTGTGTGCACACTTGTGATCTTAGCTCTGAGGAAGCTGAAGCTAGAAAGTTACAAGTTCCAGGCCGGCCTGGGTTCTGTATTAGTGCCCTGTTTCAAAGCAGGGCTGAGAGGTAGTACTGCAGCAGGGGGTTGCCTAGCATTCAGGAATCCCTGGGCTCAAGCCCCAGCAGCCCCTCCCCCCAGTAAAACATAAGACAAGTCAGAACATATTTTGCTGATACTAAATATCGGTGCTTCACGTTTTTTGGGTTTTTTTTTAAGACTCATTTTTATTTTATTTTTGTTTATTTTTATTTTTATTTTGAGACAGGGTCTTTCTATATAACCTTGTCTGTTCTGGAACTCACTGTGTAGACCAGGATGGCCCCAAACTCATAGAGGTCCACCTGACTCTGCTTCCTGAGTGCTGTGTGCACCACCACGCCTGGCATATTGTTTTTTAAATTATGTGCATATGTGACGGGATGTTCAGGTGCCTGTGGAGTCCAAAAGAGGGAATCAGATCTTCTGGTGCTGGAGTCACCAGTGGTAGTTGGTTGTGGGGACCAAACTCAGGTCCTTTGCAGAAGCAGCACACGCCCCTAACTGCTGAGCCATCTTTCCAGTTACGTGTGTTTTTCTTTCCTTCAGCAAAGAAGTTGCCATTTTCTGCAGCTTTCTGCTGGGTCTGGGAGACAGCTGCTTCAACACCCAGCTGCTTAGCATTTTGGGTTTTCTCTACTCAGAGGACAGCGCGCCAGCCTTCGCGGTCTTCAAGTTTGTTCAGGTACCCTCTGGGTTATGCCACAGTACCTTTCCTTCCTGTTTGTGTTGCTCGCTCCTTATGTTTTAAACGAAGCTTGGGCATCCAGGACAGAGGACTGAGATGGAATCAGGTGCAGTGGGTTGGCTGGGCGAGAGGCTTTAATTTTGGTCTCCGCACTCAGGTGAAAGACTTTCCCTCCTTGGGTGCCGGGCAGTTCTCATCACAGAGACTGGCACTTCTCACTGTGTGCACTTTATCGTATTACTGTAGTGCCAGCAGCTTACTTGATTATGCTGTGGGGCAAGCCTGGGGTACAGTTGTGAGCTAGCGACCAGTGAAGTGTGTCTCCATGGGCACTGCTAGTCGCAGATGTCCTTTGGGCCACAAGCAGTGGGCTGGCTGTGGAGCTGCTGAGCCCTGGGTCCACTTGGTGATTTACCTTGTTTATTCCAGTCGATCTGCGCAGCTGTGGCTTTCTTCTACAGCAACTACCTCCTCCTTCACTGGCAACTCCTGGTCATGGTGATATTCGGGTTTTTTGGAACCATTTCATTCTTTACTGTGGAGTGGGAAGCTGCTGCCATTATGGCCCGAGGCTCTGACTACCGGAGTATTTGATGCGGCGTCCCCAGGAAACACCGCGGTCATCACAGAGCTGGTTGAAGTGGCACCTATCAGTCTCTTACTCGTTGGATGATGTCGAGTGGAAAATGAGAGAACCCAGGCTGTGAAGTCAGGCAGAGTTGGTATTAAAGTTTACAGTTCATGGAGCTTCAGAGCTAGTGGGACGGGGGAATCCTGGTGTCAGTCATAACTGTCCCGAGATGTCTGTCCATCCTCTTCCTCGGTTCCCTCCGCTCACGGCTCCCTCATCCTCATGGGGAGATCCTGCCTGGATTGCCATGTATCACGCGGGATTCTTGCTGGCGCTGGAGTATTTCAGTATTCAGGAATAGGAAGCAGACGCCACTCCCTGTGTGGATCTGGGAATGACTTTCAAATATGGAGGATGCTGAGACAGGGTCTCACTGCGTAGCCCAGGCTGGCCTTGGACTTGCAGCCCTCCCCCTGCCTACAGTGCTGTGGTTATAGTGTGTGCTCAACACATGGTTTAAAATGCACCAGTCTTTGAGTTAGGTTCTTGGTTTGCAGCCCTGGCTGGCCCTGGACTTTGCACACCAGGCAGTGCTCCTGCCTCTGTCTCCAGAGTGCTGGGATGGTGAGGAGCACCACACACTGCTTGGCATGAGACCTTAACTTCTCTTTAAATGCTTTTGTTGAACAAGCCGCCTTACTGTGTCGTTCCTAGCAAGGAGTGGCCAGTTATGTGTTAGGAAGTGAAGACATTCATAAATTAATAAAAGCGTATTTAGAGAAGTAAAGAATATTTACTGGGGGAGGACTTTGGCTATGGTTTTCCTGACAGTTACAATAAAGAAAAACTCTATCCTCCCTGAGGGTTTTGTGTGGCCTTCCTGTCTGGAAGAATGCTTCAATACTGTCCATTCCATAAGAGCTGACACTTTTACAATTGAAATACTAAATAAATTAAGCTTCAGGATCAGGTATTACTATGTACTCCAGGTTGGCCTCGAACTCTTGCTCTTCCAGCCTCAACACGGTACTCAAATTCTCCAGCTTAGTGTGTGGTGTGTGCATAAGGTTGTATAACCATCACCATGTCTAATGACAACTTACTATTTTTCATTTATGTGTGTATATGTCTGTCTGCTTGTCTGTACGGGCACCGAGTCCATGCCGAGCTCGTGTGTGGTTGTTCTTAGTCATGAGTGGATCTGACAGAGAACTAAAAGGCTACTTCAAGAAGCAACCCTTGAACCACCAGCAGCAGAGGGACACAGTCTTGGTGGACTGAGCCCAGAGCTTACTCTGTTCAGGTCTTTAATTGATGTAAGACAATGTTAATTGACCTGCCCCACTGATTCAAAGGCCTTCTTTGCATAATGAACAGAACCCTATAGCCTGCAGCCCCAGCTGGCTGACCTGGTGCCAAAGGTGCTTCAGGAACAAAGCCAGAGGTCAGAGGTGTTCCTCCATCTCTCATTGCTGAAAACTGCAATATGGCCATAAAGTTCCTTCATTAGCAATATCATAAACAATGCCTTTAATAAGAATTTAGGGGTAGGGTATTTTAAACAACAATTGCTTTAGTCAAGAGTTGCTATCATGAACAGGTTACATCTCAGGAAGTGGTCGTTGACAGTTACTGGATTTACAGGTTTTTACCAAGCTTGTACTTGCAGAGAAGCTGTCTCCCACATATTCCAGCGTCTTACCCTCTACTCACAGAAGTCAGAAGGGGCATGAACCTGTGAACTGCAGTTACAGGCAGTTGAGAGCCATCTGATGAGGATGCAGTGTTGTCTTAGGCACTTTTTTCTTGATGGTGAAGAGACACCATGACTAAGGCAACTTATTTAAGAGTTTATTAGGGCTTAAAGTTCCAGAGGGTGAGTCCATGATCATCATGGTATATGGGTGCAAACACTCATATACATAAAGTACATAAATACATATGGGTGTATGCACACCAGAAGAGGGCATCAGATCCCATGGGTTCTACAGTTGTAGACAATTGTGAGCTGCCATGTGGGTGCTAGGAATTGAACTCAGGACTGCTGGAAGAACAGCTGGTGCTCTGAATCTCTGAGCCATCTCTCCAGCACCTGACTTGGGCTTTTGAAACCTCAAAGCCCCCACTCCCCCCAGTGACACATCTCCAACAAGGCCACACCTACTAATCCTTCCCAAACAGTTCTACTTCCTGATGACCAAGTGTTCAAATATCTGAGCCTGTGGGGGTGATCATATGCAGATCATATCACGTGCACTTTTCTCAGCCATCCCTACAGCCCCGTAATTACAGAGCCCCCTTGCCTTTTTTCAGCTAGTGCCCCTTCTCAGGTGTGGATCTGCTGGATAGCCCTCTTAGTGTGGCATTTGCCCATAGTACAGTAATTCCAGCCCAGAGAAAAATTATATCTTGTTTTCCATGACTTTGGGTTTTTTTGTTTCTGGAGGTGTTTGTGTGAGTTTTCTGTCTATCTCTCCCCAGAGCAGCCTGAACCGGGCTGACACTTGAACTCACAGAGATCTGCCTGCCTTGGATCTTGAGTGCTGGGATTAAAGGTGTGGCCATCACACCCAGTTAGTTGGATAATTTGGGGGTGCGGGGGGTAGTAGCTCAGGCTATCCCCAGTCTCACTGTGTAGCCTAGGCTGGCCTCACACTCCTGCTCCTCCTGTATCCTCCTGGAGGCTGGGATTACAGGCTTGCACCACCATGCCTGGCATTTCTGAGTATTTGGTGGGGCAGGAATCCACAGAGCCCTGTAGTCAGCTGCAGTCCTTACAGAGATCCCCTGTGTGGAACTCTGGGGTCTTCCCAAGTTGTATGTTCTGGCTTTCTTTTTTGTGAGACAGGGTTTCATGTAGGCAAAGCTGGCCTCAAAATTACTGTGCAGTCGAGTTTAGCCTTGAACCCCTGATCCCCCTGCTTCTGTTTCCCAGGTGCTGGGTTGCAGGCTTGCACCGTCATGCCTGGCTAAGTTGTGGCTTGCTTTCTTGAAGTTGAAATAACCTCAGCAGCTTAGTTGACCCTGTTGTTGTTTCAGTCTTAACACAAAGTGTCTGTCACCTCTTTAAGTGCATTGTTATTTACCCAGGTGTCTGTGTTTTCTAATGCTCTGTATGTAAAGTCGCCCTCAGGCATAGCTGGTTAAGGCAGCGCACACCTGTACTCCACAGTTCCAGCGTAAGGAGTCTCGGCACATCCGTCCTGGGTTCTTGGCCTGTCCCCTCAGGCTGCAGTCCAGTCATGGGCTGGCACCATGAGGAGGACCTGGTGCTCAGCTTGCTCAAACTCTTGTGGGCAGGAATCAGCTAATGATTTAGTTTTTAAAACCGTTGGCTGAAAACCTTCCTCTGTTTCTTGCCACAAGGGGCCGCCCTCGGGGGCAACTCAACTGGGCTGCTGTGCTCACCAAACGGAGCAAGAGAGCAGCCAAAGATGGAGCTAAGGCACGACGGAAAGCCTGGTCCTCCCTAACTCTTGAAGATGCCATCCTGCCCCTTCTGCTGGGATGCCGGTCCCTGCTTCCAGCCCCGGGGCAGGACCACACAGGCCCTGAGCATGGTCACACCAAAGCTGTGTGAAGAGGGATCCAGTCCTGCATCCCCGAGCTCGAGGGTGGGCTATGGACCTGTGCGGGCAGAAGGTGGCCAAGCAGCCTCGTGTGAGGACGGCATGTCTTCATGAGAAAGCTGTATCTCGTCACCGCTTGTAGGATTCTGGTGAGGGATAGGACGTGCTGGAGGTTGGGAACCCAGCTTCTTGTCTGCTTCCCAACTGCTGGGTCTGTGAATTAAAACCGGTTGTAAGCTCTGTGAATTCAAAGCCAGCATACAGAGTTCCAGGCCATCTAAATCAATACCGTGAGACCCTATCTCAGAAAGCCCCAAAACACGGGAAACGAACACACAGCGTGGCGCATGCACAGAGTGGTATAGTATTCACCCTTTGAAAGGGAGGCCGTGGGGACACATGCTGCAGCATGGTGAAACAAGCCAGCCGGCAGGAAGTTAAGTGTGGCTTCCCTTACGTGAGTTACCTACAAGGCAGAGCTCATACAGACAATAGAACGGTGAGCTTCGGGAAATGGAGCAGTGAGTCTGTCGATGAGCATAGCTTCAGCCTTGCAGAGAAAAAGGTATGCAAATAGATCGTGGTGGTTACACAGCACGTATCTGTTGTTAAGACTGTAGGTTCGAAGCTGGGCAGTGGGGACGCACTCCTTTGATCCCAGCACTAGAGGCAGGCGGATCTCTGAGTTTTGATGCCAGCCTGGTCTACAGAGTGTGTTCCAGAGTTACAACAGAGAAACCCTGTCTCAAAAAACAACAAAAAAAACCCAAAAAGATAGTAGGTTCCTGAGTACTTATTAAAAATAATGTCTTAAAGGTCTTGAGAAATGCAGCATTGGGATAGGGCTGGGAATATAGTTTATTGGTGACTGCTCGGTTAGTGTGCATGAGGTCTGGGTTCTACCCCCAGTGCTGGGGGGCAGGCTCAAGGAGGGGGTCTGAAAGATTCCAAGGCCTGTTTAAGGCTAATTTGAGTCACTTGGTGAAACCCTGCCTCAGAAAGCAAACTGGGCGTTGGGGAGGCAGAGGCAGGCGGATTTCTTATCCAAGGCTAGTGTGGTCTACAAAGTGAGTTTCAGGGCTACACCGTGAGATGCTGTCTCAAAACAATAACTATTCTATCAGAACTATTAGGTGTGATTGGCTATATATGCCTGTAATACCTGTACTGAGGGTAAGACAAAAGGATAGTTGGAGGCCTGCTGAGGCTACACAATAAATGTGTGTGTGTGTGTGTAATGACGGTGGGTCTGGAGAGATGGCTCAGCAGTTAAGAGCACTGTTATCCCAAAGGACCCAGACTGAATTTCCAGCCCTCACATGGCATCTTACAATAATCTATAATTCCAATTCCAGGGGATCTGACACCCTCTTCTGGCCCCTGAAGGCACCAGGCATGCGCATGGTACACAGACACACATGCAGGACCATACTCATAGAAAGTGTGTGTGCGTGAGTGTGTCTGTGTGTGTGAGAGAGAAACACGGGAGGGCTGGCAACATGACTCACGCATGTGTAAAGGCACCGGCCAAGCCTGACGACCTGTGTTTGATCCCCGGAACTCACACAGTGGGGGGAGAGAATCAACCCCTGCAAGTTGTCCTCTGACCTCTACGTGCCCACTCAGTCCCGTGCAGGGCAACAGGCCAGATGAAAAGATCACCAGAATCCACTCTAGAAAACCAGTGAGTTTATTGGATGTAGTTACAGAGCCCAGGTAAGGGGTGGCTTACAGGAACATGGCCCCAAAGGAGCTGCACCACCAAAAGGTGTCTCCAGGGAAGCCGGGTGGAGTCCCTCGGCAGGAACCCTTCTCCCGGGACCACGAGGCCTCGTGCAGTCGGCATACTGCACTCAGCTGTCTGGAAGGTGCAGGGTGACGTGGGAGGAGTTGGCTGAAGGCCCAGTGACCCTCCTCACCCCTCCTCACTCCTCCTCCTAGGAGGGAATGTCAGCAGTCAACCAGCCCAGCTTTCAGGTCACAGATGCTCGGATGAAGACGACACCTGATGGATGGATCTCAATAGCAGCTCGCGTCTGGAAATCTGCCAGATGACCGGCAGGACTGAGCGTGCCATCTACTCGTGGCTAAGATTATTCCAGAGTCAAGCATCCGCTGTTAACCTTCGGGGACCAGTCAGAGTCTGGAGGTGCTGTGAGTAGATCTCCACCTCAGGGGTATGCACAGACCACACTTCCACAGTGCTGTGCTCTTACCAGGAAGGCCCGCTAGCCCGGACCCCACATGGAGGGATCTCACTGGGGTCTGCTTCCTTGTATACATGGGGTCACGTATCTCAAACTGATCTCAGCCTGGCTCCTAGCCGCCTGCTAGAAGGAAGGCCGGAGTGTGTTTAGCATAAACCACCCTGTCTGCACTACCAGTGCAGGCATACAGAGCTGATCTCAGCTGCTGGGGACAGCAGTTTCTGGAAACAGCTTCACCAAACAAGGCTGATTACGTGATTAGAAGCTTACTGACTGTGGAGAGTTGGAGTGTTGCAGGCCCAGAGCCTAATTATCTTGGGCCACCTTTAGCCCTCTTACCAGCCATTTTTTGTCCTCTGTATGTCAGCAAGTATCTCTATGACCATGACCGTTAAGTAAATCCTTTGGTATGTACAGAAACCTATCTCCCACCAGCCATCTGAGGCCTATAACGGAAATTTCTTGGCTTGGCTTTAACCCACCCACCTAATGCTTCCAACTGTGTATTTTAAAAGTGGCTCAGCTGAGCATGGCCGTGCACACCTTTAATCCCAGCACTCAGGAGGCAGAGGCAGGTGGATCTCTGTGAGTTTGAGGCCAGCCTGGTCTACAGGGTGAATTCCAGGCCAGCCAGGGCTACGTAGTGAGACCTTGTCTCAAAAAATATATATCTTTAACCTTTTATATATCTTATATATAACTTATATATCTTACTTTTAAAGTTAAGTTATATATATATAAAGTTAAGTATATATGTTAATATGTTATATATGTTTATATATATATAAAGTTAAGTTTATGTATATATAAAGTTAAAAGTTCTATATCTTAACTTTTAAAAAATTATGCCTACACAGAAATCTAGGCACCATATACATGCAATACCCACAGATGTCAGAAGGGGATGACAGATCCCTGCAACTGGAGTTAGACTGCTGTCAGCCACCCGGTAGCTGCTGCAGTTCTGACCTGGGCGCCTGGGAGAGCAACCAGAGTTCTTTACTGCTGAGCCATCCATCTCCCCAGCCCCCACAACAATTTTTAAAATTTTTCTTTTATTCGAAAAACATGGGGTCAGAGGACAACTTGTAGGAATTGGTTCTCTCTGAAAGGACCAAAGTCAGCACAGAACACACACCAACAGTTTTGAAGGGTCCTAGGTGGGACAAGAAGGAGAGGTGAAGGGTTGGGGTAGATGTTTCAGATTGGCTGAAGGAGGAGAACAAAGGAGAGGAGATGTAGACTTTTGGGCAGAGATGCAGGGATGGGGGGTGCGGGGATGGGGGTGCTGCTGTGCTATTTCTGGGAGATGAAAATGGCTGCTTTTTTGTGGGCTGCTCTTTTGTGAGCCATCTTGGGGTTATGTGGACGATGGAGTCTGTCTGCTCTGTGGGTCCTAGGCACCTACTGAGCCACCTCACTGGTGTGTGAGTGCTTAAGTACCTGCTGAGGTCAGAAGGTAGGGTGGGAGCTGGGGATTGAACTCGGGTACTTTGGAAGAACAGTGAGTGCGCTTACCCACTGAGCCATCTCTCCAGCCTCCTTCCCCCTTTGTGTTAAGAAGCTGGCTCTGGCTGCTGGCCCGCTTGGCCTTCTCTCCAGCTCGGCTGCAGAAGAGGCTGAACGCCTCCCTGCACATCTGGTCGTGGTGCCTGGTCTCCCAGTTTAAGTCTGGAAGGCCTGATGCTCTGTCAGCAGTAGTTCTGCCCTAGTTCTTCGAGAACTGAGCCTGAGAGTTTAAAGAGCTGATTGCAATCTAGAAGGCTAATGCTGGCACGGCTCACCCACACCTCTCGTGTTTAGTTTTTGCTTTACCTCCATTCAAAAGTCCTTTTTCCTCCTGAAGATGACATGAGCTCCAGCCCAGGCCTGGTCTCCTTTGTTTATGTTCTGAGTCTGATCGACTCTTCCTTTTTTAAGGGCTCTGCTGGGACAGTTGTTACAGCAGCTGAAAGCCAAGTCTCCATGACTCATTGTAGATAGGGTGGGAGCCTGGGAGCATACTGAGTTAAAACAGGAGTGTGTGTGTGTGTGTGTGTGTGTGTGTGTGTGTGTGTGTGTGAAATACACACGGCAGTTTTCACTTGGTTTCTCGTTTCTGTGACCAAATGGCTCAAAAGCAAGGCAGCAAGGGTTTGTTTTGGCTAATGGTTTCAGGTTGACAGCCCTCAGGCTGTAGTGACAGCACAGCGTGATGCTGCTCACATCCAGCTTTGGAGGAGGTGAAAGACACCGGCTGCCGCCTTCCTCCTCCTCCCTCTGATCGAGTCCAGCCCCACAGCCCAGGGGACAGAGCTACCCACGCAGCTCTTCTCTAGAAATGTCTTCACGGACATGCCCACTATATTGCTCCTCACTAAATAAGCGCCCGGGGTGTCTATTAATTCAGTCAGGTTGACAAATTAACTGTCAGACTTAGGGTGTCAGGAGAGGTTCACTGAGTCTCTGTGATCATTATGGGGAGTCATACTGTGTGTCAGAGCTGGCTCTGCTCTTGCAACAGCTATAGCAAGGCTCTCTCTCTCTCTCTCTCTTTCTTTCTCTCTCTCTCTGTCTTTCCCTTCCCGCCACCCCCCTCTCTCTGTGAGTGATTGCATCATGTGCATGTCTGGTGCCCTCAGAGGTCAGAAAAAGGATTTGAATTCCTTGGAAATGGAGCTGCCATGTGGGTTCTGGGAACTGAACCCAGGTCTCTGAAAGAGCAGCCAGTGCTCTTAACCACTGAGCCACCTCTCCAGCCCCACGTTCGGCTTTTTATTGTGGGTTCTGAGGCTGGACTTCACATCTTCATGCTTTTCTGTCAAGCACTTCACTGAGCTGGGTCCCCAGACTACTTGTATTTCCCTCCATCCCCTCCCCCCTCTCCTCGCTCTTCCTCTCTTCCTGTAGCCCGGGCTGGTCTAGAACTTGCTACATAGCAGAGGATGACCTTGAGCTCCTGGCCCTGTTGCCTCCAACAGCCAGGTACTAGTATTACAGGGGTGCCACCACCGTACCTGACCCTTGTTATTTTTAATTTGGGAACAAGATCTCAACAAGTTGCCCAGGCTGACCTTGAGCTGTGCTGGGTTGTAGTTTCAGTAGACTTGGGGTGGTTGCTATCCACTGCAGGTGTAGCAGGCTTCACCCAGAGGGCATCACTGTTTGAATTTCCCAGATGCAGCCAAAGCCCTAAGCCAAGATGGTGAGTGACAGACGGCCTCCAGGTCTCACCTACGGCTTTGCGCGCAGAGTCCTCAATACACAGGGATTGGAAAGCACAAGGTATCCAGGGAAAACCAGTTTAAAGCCAGACATTTACTTCTTCTAGAAGATGAGATGATAGAGCCTGCTTCAGAAAGGCCTCCCTCCCCTCACCCCGTCGCAGGGACTGGGAGATGAGAGATGACCCGGGTGCCCCAGGGTGGCTGTCATTTCATTAGAAGAAGAATGAGACTAAAAATATTTCAAGGCAATGAGGGACCTTTCATGCTTGCACTGAGCGTAGAAGCTCAGGTCACAGTTGTTGGGGCAGGGAGCACATCCTGGGGGCTTCCTGCTCAGCCACTTGTAGGAGATGGGGCCGTGGGATCACCCACAGGAGTCCGACACCTGTGCTGCTGCTCTCTGTCCCTGTTTCCAGTGGGCAGTGGCCTGAGGGCTCTTTGCATTGCAGGAACGCATCATAACTCCTGGTTCCCTCCCCTGTGGTGCAGACCCTGTTCTCCTTGGCAAGGATCAATCTAGCACAGCAGGCCTGACACTGGGACTGGATTCTCTTCTCCTGTGTTGTGCACGAGGAGGCCAGAGGTTGGGTGTCATCCGCCTTGTTCGTTTTAATAAACACTTTTTCTTTGGTCTCTGGGTCACGCATTTTTTTTGCTGTTTTATTTTGTGTATTATTTGTTTTGAAAAATATCTTTGAAATGCTATTTATATTAAGAGCTATTTAGTTTGTGTGTATGTAGGTGCAACATGTGCGTTCACCTCCTGCGATGGCCAGCAGAGGGCGTTGGACCCTTGGAACCGAAGTTATGGATGTGCTCTATTTACTTATTTTTAGATAGGAGCTTACTATGTATTTCTGGATTGCTTGGAATCTGCTTTGTATTCCAGGCTGGCCTTGAACTCCCCTCTTGAGTGCTGAGATTAAAGATATACACCACAACATTTGGCTTTTTTTTTTTTTTTCTGAATTCCAAGTGCTAGAATTATAGGCATATCTCACCATGCCTGGTTTATGCCATGCTGGGGATGAACCTACTGCTCCGTGCATGCTAGGAAAACACTCTACTGAGCCCCAGCCCCTGCCCCAGGCCCAGCTTCTGCCCCTACCCCCACCCCAGGCCCAGCCTCTGCCCCTGCCCCTGCCCCAGCCTCTGTCCCTGCCCCTGCCCCAGCCCCTGCCCCTGCCCCAGCCCCAGCCCCAGCCCCAGTCCCAGTCCCTGCCCCAGCCCCAGCCCCAGCTCCAGCCCCAGCCCTAGCCCCTGCCCCAGGCCCAGCCTCTGCCCCAGCCCCAGCTCCAGCCCCAGCCCTAGCCCCTGCCCCAGGCCCAGCTTCTGCCCCTACCCCCACCCCAGGCCCAGCCTCTGCCCCTGCCCCTGCCCCAGCCCCAGCCCCAGCCTCTGCCCTAGCCCCAGCTCCAGCCCCAGCCCCAGCTTCTGCCCCTACCCCCACCCCAGGCCCAGCCTCTGCCCCTGCCCCCGCCCCTGCCCCAGCCCCAGCCCCAGCCTCTGCCCTAGCCCCAGTTCCAGCCCCAGCCCCTGCCCCAGGCCCAGCTTCTGCCCCTACCCCCACCCCAGGCCCAGCCTCTGCCCCTGCCCCCGCCCCAGCCCCAGCCCCAGCCCCTGCCCCTGCCCCAGCCCCAGCCCCAGCCCCAGCCCCTGCCCTCCTAGGGTCTTTATAAAAGGGAGAAAGTGGGTCAGAGTCAGAGAAAATGTCAGTTTCAAAGATCAGAGAGAGAGGCAGAGAAGACAGACATGGATGGGAACTGAAAGAGGGTACCTTCCGTCTTTGAAGATGAAGGTACCATGAGCCAAGAAATGAAGGTAGCCCCTAGGCGTTGATACAGAGCCTCCAGACAGCACAGCCTGCCACCTTGGTTTTAGCCTAGGAAGGCCTACCCTGTATATTGGAAACACAGGAATGTAAGAAAGTACATAAATGATTACATACAATATTGCTCTGTAGCCCTGGCTGGCCTGGAACTCTGTGTCAGTGTAGCCTTGACTCTGAGTAATCCTCCTGCCTCAGACCCCTAAGTCCTGGGACTATAGATAAGCACCACTGCCCTAGCCATTCTGTGCTGTTTTCAGCTACTAAAGAGTTTTGTGGTAATTTGGTACAGCAGTCACAAATTCAGCACAATGGCTCCGTGTGTGTGTGTGTGTGTGTGTGTGTCCAAATTCTCACGCACGCACCCCACCCCCAACTCAGGACCTATGGCTGCTGGGTAAGTGCACTGTGGCTGAGCCCTACCTACCCTTCCCCACTGTTTTTCATTGACTAAAAGGAATCTTTTTTGAACAGGGTCTTGATATGCAGCCATGGCTGCCCTAGAACTCACTCTGTAGACCAGGCTGGCCTCAAACAGAGATCCTCCTGTCTGTGCCTCTCAGGGTCTGGGATTAAAGATGTGCGCCACCATGCCCTGCTGAAGGAAGTCTTAAATCCAGTGGCAGACACTGCCCAGGAGCTAGCTCGGCGGCTCTGAGGGTACCGGTGCTCCACGCCTGGCAGCCAGGTCTTGTTTGATTCCCAGCTGGTAGACAGATGGAGAACCAGCCGCACAGGGTCCCCTGGCCTCTCACATCTGCCACGGCACACACACCCAATATTTTAAAACGTCTTGCGCGTATGAGTGTCAACATCCATACACATACATTTGAATATATTTCTGCGTGCCACATGCCCCTGGAGGGCAGAAGAGATCATCAGATACTCCAGAACTGGAGTCACAGGCATCGTGACCATAAGGGTGCTGGGAATCAAACCCTGGTCCTCTGGAAGAGCAGCCAGTGTTCTCAACTGCTCAGCCGAATCTCCAGCCCATAAATACAAACTTTAAAGAACTACTCAGTCAGCCAGAACTATGATAGCCAAGATGCCCCCTGCCTTTTGTACCCTGTAATGCAGTGGCATGCCTGTCCTTATTCAGGCAAGGTCTCAAAGTTTGAGAGAGGGAAGGTTCCCTCTTCTCAGGACAGTGTTGGGGGAATTTATATCCGGTTATGCTCATGTAACTTTAACACAATTGTTTTGTATATTGTTGGGGGAAGGGCAGCCTAAGCCTTGGCAGTTTGTATCTGCAAGTGTTGGCTTGATATAAATCTATGATTCAGCTGTTTGCTTCCTCATGACCTGCACCTGCTCACAGGTCTCTGGCAGAGACACTGTGGTTCAGACAGTTTGCACTCTGAGGTCTCCAGGTGAAGAACACAGTTGCTGTGGAAGAATTCCCTCTCCCACAGCCTCAGGCAACAGAGGAGAACACTCCCCTTGTGTCTTGAGTTCCTCCACCATAAAGGTGACATAGTTCAGCTGCTAAAAGATTGTGAGATGAGACTAAGCTACAAGTTTCCTTCATCATGCAAATAGGCCTTCGGATGGGGGGTTGAGTGTCAATAAAAACACCTGAGATCAGACAGTTGGGGTTCCGCTGTCCAGGATGGCGCTTGCCATGGCGTGCAGTTCCCTCTGCTGAGATCTGGCAGGTTTGTGTCTGTGAGAACATCTCTTGTCTTTCTTGCTAACTCACAGTAGCTACAGGACAGATCTGAGGAAGCGGATTGGTCTCGGTACCTAAGATAGTCTCGAACCTGGGCTACAGAGTGCTTGCCTAGCAAGCACAGAGCCCTGATTCCATCCCCAGTTCTACATAAACTGGACGTGGTGGCACTTCACTATGTTCCCGGCACTCGGGAGTCAGAGGCAGGAGGACTAGGAGTCCGAGGTTGACCTTGGGCTATGTAGTCAACTGAGGCTAAAGACGCAAAACCAAATCAAACCAAATTTATTCCAAATGCCTGGGAAAAGGTCTCAGCCAAGGCTTTCTTGAATCCTGCTTCCCTCAGGCTCTTTCCAGCCTCCCAGTGTGTAGTAATCAGTTCTTAGCACACGGGCTGGGTGCATACCCTTCCATGCCCTGCAGAGGACAACCGGCTCCTGTGATTGGTTTTGCAGGTTTGCCCCCAGGATGAGACTAAACCCAGGGCCTGGCATGGAAGAGGTGTTGAACTTGCATAGTAAATTGAAATATAAATTAAACCTCAGCTTGGCTCAGAGAAGCCTCTCCTGTACCTGGTCTCTGGGTGTCACTTGTCCTGTGGCTTGTGTTCTGATGTCCTAATGTGAACCTCTGAGTCTATAGTTGTTCGTAGGGAAGAAGAGCCAAGGGGGATGGCTCAGTGGAGACTGTCCTGAAGCCCTCTGTGTGAGAGGGGAAATTGTGTGTGTGTGTGTGTGTGTGTGTGTGTGTGTGTGTGTATGTGTGTGTACATGCTGGTGTGTGTTGGGGTGTGTGTGTGCATGTATGTGTGTGTGTATGTGTGTATTGGGGTGTGTGCATGTATGTGTGTGTGTATGTATGTGTGTGTTGGAGTATGTGTGTTGGTGTGGGTATGTTGGGGGAATCGTCCCTGGCATCCTCTGGCTGGGGTGAGACCCAGTCTGAAAAGAGACTCTTCACCCTGACCAGGGAGGTGCTCTCAGTGGAAGGTGATCTTACTTCTCCCAGTGCCTCCACTGCAGAGTGCATAGAGATGAGGGTAGGGGTGTGTGTGTGTGTATGTATGTGTGTGGGTGTGTGTCTGTGTGTGTGTGTGTTGGGGTGTGTGTGTATGTGTGTATGTGTGTGTGTTGGGGTATGTGCGTGTATGTGTGTATATATGTGTGTGTGTATGTGTGCATGTATGTGTGTGTATGTGTGCGTGTATGTGCGTGGGTGTGTGTGGGTGTGTGTGAGTGTGTGTGTGTTGGGGTATGTGTAGGGTGACAGGTGACAGATCTTCTGGAAAGGGGATAAGACCTTGGCTGACCTCAGCAGGTGGTGTTCCATTGCTAAGGAACCAGAGACCTCAGGGTTGCTCTGCAGGTGAGTGGAATCCCTTTGCCAGCTGTCTGGCTTTGCAGTTTCTGTTCCCCTTGGAGCACAGGGTGGGGAGGTACAGGTGAGGGGTGGGTACCAGATCTACCTACTTCCATAACTGAGCACCTGCCCAAGCTGCCAAGTCCCTGGTGGGGAGGCGAGAGGTTGGCCACAGGTCCAGCTCTTCAGAGTCGGAGAGTATTTCTCCCTGTGAGAGACATTTCCCCCTGCAGTGGGTCCCAGGAGATGGGGAGAGCTGGGGTCAAGGCAGGACCAGTGTGTTGGGGAAGTATATTTTTAGTTATGTTTGACATTGTTTTATGCACTGTTGGGTGAGGGACTAGATCTTGGTGTTTTGTATTGTCTGCAGGTATTGGATTTCTGTGGAGGATGTTTAATTGCTAATGGTCCTGCATGTGGTATCCATAGAACACCTGAGGAGTTCTGAAAGAATAAAAACCCCTGAGCTGAGATGCTCAAGGTTCCACTGTCCAGTATGGCGCTGGCCATGACGGTGGTTCCCTCTGCTGAGGTCTGGCAGGGCTTCCATGTATGAAAATGCCTCCTTGTCTTCTTGGGTTAGCCGCCACAGCAGGGTAATACTACACAGGGGAAGGGGAGTCAGCTAGTCTGCATCTGCACCCCTGATCCTCGGGACACCTCTGCAGTGCCCAGCTGGCCACATGAGGTCATTTGGTCCACCCCGCATCTGCAGGGGAAATGAGGGAGCTGGATGCAGGCTCTTGTGGGGCTATAGATGGAGCTCTGAGGTGAGGGGAGAGGAGAGTGGGATCACGGGCTTTGCTTCTCTGTGATGTGACACCCTGGCCTGGGTGTCAGGATGAACCAAAATGTAGAGGTAGTGGGGGGCTCAGAAAGCTCGCTGCATGGCCTCCTTGGGTCTCGGGCATCTCTGGTTTCATGACCTCAACCCCCAGTGGCATCCTAGGCAAAGAAAGTGAATCTGCACCCAAGGGGAAGAAAGTGGGTAGGGGTGAGAGGTCGTGCCTCTCTGAG
Source organism: Cricetomys ansorgei (assembly GCA_026225945.1). Taxonomy (NCBI): domain Eukaryota; kingdom Metazoa; phylum Chordata; class Mammalia; order Rodentia; family Nesomyidae; genus Cricetomys; species Cricetomys ansorgei. The sequence goes on along the minus strand of JAMJFZ010001895.1, from coordinate 4,975,342 downwards.
GGGACCAGGAGCTGCTGTCCATTCCGGGCCCTGTCAGCACTGCTTGGACGCACTGGCTTCTTGCTGTCAGTGACGTCAGTTTATAGACGGGAAGAAAATACTCAGCGTTTCTCTGAAACAAAACACCACTGTGGATGTGCTAACTGCCACTGCAAATGTCACAGAGTCTTGACAGGCTGTGGGTCAGCTCGCCCCGCCTTGTTCCTGCCCGACTCAGGCCCTGCTCCTCTGTGCCTCCACCTGGGTTTCCTCCCCCTTCCCATACTCCCTGAACCTTTGAGCAGCCTAGTAGTCCTGCCACCCGTCCTGTCCTGGGCCCGCCCTGTCCTGGGCCCGCCAGCCCCTAGCTCCCCACGGCTTTAAGATGTGCTCCCCTGCATGTGCTCCTCTCTCCTGCAGGGCGCCAGGGGGCCCCACCCCCCTTCTTGCCATTCATTCTTCTCAACATCAGCGACAGATGCAGCCTGGCCTTTCAGGGATGAGCAGAGGACATTAGAGCAGCTGGCTGATCACAAACTGGTGGCCTAAAGCAGCAGGTGTTTGCTCTCTCTCTCTCTCTCTTTCACACACACACACACACACACACACACACACACACATACTTCTAGAAGGAAGGCAGGCATCCCACATCAAGCCCCTGGAGACCCACATGCCCTCAGATGACTCCAGTTTCTTCTGGCTTCTGGTGGCCCCTTGGCTCGGTTTGTGCCTTCCTGTGACCTGCTCCCCCCTGCCCAGTGTCCCCCATCTTTCTCTAGGATACTCTGAGTTGAACTTAAGCCCAACCAGAAGAGTTAGGCTGGTTTGATCTCAAGATTTTCACTTTCGTGTGCAAAAAAAATTTCTCCAAACGAGGTCTTATTTGCAGGTTCTACAATGTGAGCGTGGATTTTTGGGGAGGTGGGGGTGGTTCTTGTTGATGTACCGCGGAGGAGAGCAGTATGTACCAGGGTGCAGCTTGGATGTCTTTCTTAGCTGTGTCCACTGGGGTCTCTTTGTCCTTTGTGTGTCTCTCTGTAGGTGTGTGTGTGTGTGTATGAGCACATGTGTGTGTATGTGTGTGGGCGTGCATGTGTGTGTGTGTGTGTGTACAGGCATGTGTGCATACGTGTGTGTGTATGTGTGCGTTGTTCGGAATGGAACACAAGACTTCACACATACTAAGCAAGCAATCTGCCACCCACCTACAGCTCATTCTTTAATTTAAAAGTCATTTCTTATCGTGTGTGCGGTGGGGGTGGCATGCCACGGTAGACACGAGGGAAGGAAGAGGACAGCTTTGTAGGGGGGCTCCAGGCATTGAACTCAGGTCACCCGGCTTGGAGGGGTGGCGGGAGCCCTCACCCGCTGAGCCATCTATCTGCTGGACCCCTTGCCTGGCTTTAAACTTTGAGACAAATTTTCATGAAGTTGCCTAGGCTGGCACTGGACTCAGCCTCAGGAGTAGGTGGTAATCCAGGCCTGGAGCCTCCTTACAACACGCACTGACTGGCTCCCCTTGGCCTCATCCCTCCTTCGCATCTACACCCTCCCCAAGGACCTTCTCACTCTAAAAGGTCCCTAGAACTCCATCCATCCACCCCCTAGCTCCAGGTCTGCTGGTGCAGCAGGCCGTGCCTTGACTGACTCATCCTGAGTCTCCCCCTGAACTCTGGGTCACTGATGACTGAGCTTGTCTTCCTAAGGGTGGCCTGGGCATCTGGGTGCTGTAGAACCCTACCCTGTGTGATGGGCGCTCTTTCCCTTTTGCCCCAGGACAGATATCCACAGGGAGCACACAGGGAAATGTCTCGGCCTCAGTCTCAGCTCTACCCCGGGCTGTGTGGTGACTGAGCCAGGCTCCATTCTCTGGGTCTTTGCTGCACTTTGAGGGCAAAGGAAGGTCATGAAGACAGAGCATCCAATGGGGATTGGTTGCAGGGTGGGCATGGCCACTCATTCCTTGATACCAAGGGCTAGGTCCTTGTGGGACCATTTTTGGTTTTGTTTTTCAAGTTTTACTATGTATATGGGCCTGCATTATGTCTGTGCACCACGTGCGTGCTTGGTATTCACAGAAGCCAAAGGAAGGCATCGGTTCCAGACAGTTGTGAGCCACCATGTGGGTGGTGGGAATTGAACCTGGGACCATCCAGTGCTCCATTCCACTGAGCCATTGCTCTAGTCCCATTGTATGGCTCTTTCTTGTACAGGCGAGCTGGCCCTCATCTTCCTCCTGGCAGGGAAGCAAGACATTCCTTCTCTCCATGCTCTGCTGAGTGGGGTGGGTGGGGTGGAGCAGGCCTGAGATTTGAGCCTGTCTCTGCCCTTGCCTGCTTGCTCTATACAGGCCTTGCCTCTTTTAGGATTCTAGCTTCTTCCTCTGAAACCTCTATCCGTGGCCAGCCGTGAGACACCGGCTAATGAGGCTCTCGTCCCTGCTGAGGCCTGGCTGGAGAGACTTGTGTATCTCTGCCGCCAAAATTCTGTGTGGATTAATTAAAACAGTGGAGAGCATTTCTCCTGAATTATTTACAACTTCAAGGAGACCAGACAACTACCGCAGAGTCTAGTTACGGATGAATGTACCTCTCCTTGGCGGGGGTTCGAGGCAGGCTCTAAGGTGAGGGCTGGGGAAGGGAGGGAGCCTTCCTTCCAGGGCTTTGAAAGGGCTTCATTTCAGGAAGCCACTGGAGTCGGTGATGCCCATCATGTGGGAAGCCAGCTGCAGAATGCTGTAGAAAGGTCTACCCACGGAGAAGCGAGAGCCGCGTCTTCTTCAGTGTTTCCGTCCGTCCGTTTCAGCGCAGAGATAAGGCCCCTGTCCTCAGGGAGGTCTCAGGAGACTCATTTTCCACTCTGACCTTGCTCCAGGCAGCCGCCTGTCGGGGCCCTGCTATGGCAGGTCTGGGGTTCTGTTCCCTGTGTGCCCTGAGGGTGTGTGGTACTTTTCTGCTACAGGGGAGGGAGCAGCTAGCAGGACAGGGGCTGGACAGGCCCCTTCAGAGCATGGTGCCCGTCAGGGATGCAGCCGGAGGGGTGCTTGCTGGTCTCAGTTGTCAGGGCAGGCTGCAGCCTCCAGGCCAGCTCCCTAGACAAGGGGTCCCCCCACCCGCACCCCACCACACACACATGTGGTCCTGTACCCATCCTCTCTTGTTCCACCTTGATTTGGACAAAGACCCTCAAGTTTTCCCTCTCAGAGCCCACTGTCTCCTGTTCTGGGTATAAAGTCCAAAGCCACAAATGCATCATGCCCTCTTTGTTCTCAATGACAGGGCATCATTGCAGCCCAGGCTGCCCTTGAACTTGATATGAAGCCAAGGATGACCCTGAACTTCTGAGTACTGGAATTGTAGGCATGCACCACCATGGTTTATGACATGCTGGGGATGACAGCCGGGGCTTCGAGTATGCTAGCTAGATAAGACTCTACCTCCTTAGCTTATCTATCTCAGGTCAAGCCAACTTCCCAGCTGCCCCTGAGCTCAAGCCCAGCCAAAGTGATGGTGTCAACAGCAGCTTCTGTTTAGGGAGCTGCTGCTCTTCCTAAGGCTGACTGTGGCCATGTTACTTTTGCCCCTCCCCATTCTTAAAACATAAATTAACCTCCCCTTCCTTGGAGGCTAGGGATCTGTCAGATTGGCAGTGCTAAACCTGGCACAGTGACGCACGCCTTTAATCTCAGCACCCAGGAAGCAGAGGCAGGAGGATCTCTGCAAGTTCGAGGCCAGCCTGGTCTACATAGCGAGTTCCTTTAGTTGTCCAGTGGCCAGCTTGTCTGCGACAAGGGAGTATAGTGCAGGTCTAGGCTCCAGCAGCCGCTGTGCGTATCCAGGAATCACCATGCCAGATACCAACAGTCCATTTCTGTATCTTGGTTTTGCCAAGGAAGGAGTAAGTATACTTGGTATCCTGGCTGACTTCAATTTTACTCATTTTCTGGAGAAAGGCACTGTAGCAGGTCCTGTATTTACTGACGTTCCAACCTCCGTGGTGCATTTAGTCATGTTGCTATGACTTGCCCAAATCAGCAATCACTCCTCCCTTTTTCAGGGCAATAAATATTCATTTGTATCCTGCAAAGAGAGGACTGACTGGCAGGGCTCACCCCAAGGAGGCAGAAGCTGTGTGGGTTCTTAGAGCCAGCAGTAATCACTTCCTACCTGGGGAAGAGCAAATGTGGCCAGGTTCCTCTGTTGATACTTGTGCCCTTAGACCAAGAAAATGCAGGTTGCATGCTGGGTAATGTGGCTGGGAGCTGAGTTTAATGAAACACTGTCTTGTCGGGTCTGCTTTGTGGGTAGATTCTTTGTGTGCATTTAAGACATTCGAATTAAATGATTAATGGTATATTTTGTTTTGATAGGGTCTTACTATGTAGCCCTGGCTGGTCTGGAACTCACAAACAGCCACCTGCCTCTGCCTCCCAAGCGCTGGGATTAGAGGTGTGTGCCCCCATGCCCTGCTAAAATGATTCTTAAGGGGGCTCGGCTGTAGATCAGCCGATAGAGCGCCTGCCTAGCATGCGTGAACCCTTACTGTGATCCCCAGTCCCGAATAGACAGGGTGTTGACGCACCCCTATACTCTCAGGACTCCAAGGTGGAGGCAGGAGGATCAGAGATTTTGATCAAAAAATAAAAATGAAAAAGAAGAAAGAAAAGAAAAGAAAACAAACCAAGATTCTGAAAAACTTGTCTTAGAAACAATAGACCCGGTCACGGAGGTGCACACCTGTAATCCCAGCCTCCGGGAGACAGAGGCAGGAAGAATTCAAGGGTCGTCAGCCACTACATGGTTTAGCTCAGCTTTTTGGGAGTGAGCTGGGTGCCTAGCAGGATGGTTTAGTGGGTACAGTTGCTTGCTGCCAAGCCTGAAGACCCGAGTTCAATCACACATGACAGAAGGGATGCATGGACGCCAGCAAGTTGTCCTGTGACCTCTACACTCATGTGGTGTGCGTACACTAAATAAATAAATAAATAAATAAATAAATAAATAAATAAATAAATAAATAAATAAATAAATAAATAAAGAAAGAAAGAAAGAAAGAAAGAAAGAAAGAAAGAAAGAAAGCGAGCTGGGGCTCCATGCTCCATGATAAGCAGGATGGATCTCTCTCCAGTCGTCACCTGATCTTTTTTCCAGACATGCTCTTTTCATGGAAGAGAGAGAGTTCCATAGGCAAAGACTCAGTTTCCCCTCCCTAGTGCTCAGAGGCTAGTCCCCAATCTCCTTCCTGTGAGCTTCTTTATGGGCCCCAGCCTCCCCAGTGCTGGGATTACAGGTATGAGCTACCAAGCCCAGCTTCCCCACAGTTTTTTTAAGAAACTTAATCCTGCGTGTGACAGATTTCCACTCTGTACTCTACTGTCAGAAGCGAATCTCTAAGTCCAGCCCACACCAAGCAAGGGAAGGGCATTCTGCACGGGTGTGGGCGCCAGGAGAGTCGCTTCGGATCTCCTCAGAGGCCGCCTGCTGCCGTCTCCTGTCTACGTAAGCTTGTGTATGTTAGCGTGACCTTAGGGTTTTGTGAGAGCTGTGAGCTCTTACAGATTTATACAGCGGGCTCATTCTCCTTCTGGCTATCTGGAAGGGAGAGCCCCCTTTAATGGTCCATTAATTTTCTTGACTTGTACATTTTGCAAACACTTTGCTTCTGCCTCTGATGGAGCATCCTGTTGAAATCCACAAATTACAGGCTCCCGTAACAGCAGGTGGCAGCCTACATAGGAAAATGCCAGCTATAAACCGCCAGCATGCGAAGATGTTTGCCAACGGCTATGAGTTTGCAGATGGGGACTCTATCCTCAAGGTGGGTGAGGCTCTGTCATCCTAAGGAATGTGCACCTTCCTGCTCGCCCTGCAGACCCCCAGACACCCGTGTCCTTAGACCGGGGGTGGGGGCATCTGCTCCTCTGTGTGAAAACTACACGGCAAGCTGAAGTTCTGGTTAGACCAACAACCCCTGGGGCAGAGCACAGGCCAAGGGTAAGCAGGGGCCAGGTCACTGTCCTGTCCTGAACAAGCTCATACTTTGAGACAGGTGTCTCACCTCTGATCCCTCGGGAGCCTGAAGCAGGAAGGTTGCAGTGAGGTCAAGGCCAGCCTGGACTACAGAGTGAGATCCTGTTTACAATGAACCAATCGGGTGAAGATCAAGGATGTGGCCCAGTGGGAAGAGTGCTTGGCTAGCAGATGTGGGGTTCTGTGTCTCCTCACTGCGGAAACCGTGTGGTTGGTGCGCACTTGTGATCCAGCACTTGGGGAGTTGGAGGGAAGAGACCAGAAGTTCAAGGTTATCTCCAGCTGCACGGTGAGTCTGAGGTTAGCTCAAGCTACATGAGACCCCGTCGCAAACAAACAAGCCAGGAAACACAGGGATAAAAACGACACTTGGAGCCTGGGGTTCCAAGCCCAGGAGCCCACAGGGCATGCTCTGGACGTTATCTTCAGAGCGGTCACCTTGGGCCAGGTCTGTCTTTACCTCTTACTTTCCTCAAGTTTCTGCCCCCTTGGGTGAAACCCCACCTAGCCTGGGAGAAGACCCAGTTCTTCTGAGAGTGTGCGCAGAGTGGTGATGAGCCAGGACGGCAGCTTAGGCCACACTCCCCAGCTCTGAGGCCTGGGTTTCCCCTCCGTCAACTGGGAATCGCCACCTACTCGGTGGGATTGTGTGAGGACGGATAACTTCAGCGGAGCCCAGGGTTACAGCAGACCGCGCACCGCGACTCTCCCGCCTCCTTCCCGCCTCAAACCCAGATCTAGCTCTCCCTGTTCACGAAGGTAGTCTTCCCACAAGGGTCTTGTTGCAGTTGGCTGTTCCCGAGTGCACAGCAGGGACGGGCACCTGAGTCCACAAGTTCTCGGGAGAGCAGAAGGACCTGCGGACACTGCTGCGCTTGACTTCTCATTCTGGGAACAGCGACAGTGGGGCTATGGGCCAGCAGGGCATCCAGCCTGCACCAATTCATTCCTCTGCGGGAGGGGAGCAGGGAGCAGGGAGCAGGGTGCGGGGAGCTTGGTGATCCAGCGGCTTCCTTTGTACCCCCACCACCACCTCTCTCCTTTCTGTCTCTCCTCTCTCTCTCTCTCATCTCTCTCTTTTCTTCTCCTCCTCCCCTCTCTCCCCTCCTTCTGTATAATACAGGAGGAGTGAAAGAACATTTGATATCACCATACACTGAGTCCCTTTGGAACTCATATGTAGAAATCCGACTCTGTGTGTGTGTGTGTGTGTGTATGTATGTGCCAGGAGCGGGTGCAGTCTGTAAGGTTTGCTGTGCAAACATGGAGTCCTGAGTTTACACCCAGCACCCATGCACAAAGCCAGGGTTGGAGGTGTGCACCTGTAATCCCAACACTGGGCAGCGGAGACGTCAGGTTCTGGGGACTCACTGACCAGCGATAGGTGAGCTCCAGGTCCACTAAAAGGTCGTGTGTCCAAGCACTTAGGTGGAGGGGCCATGGGATAGCTCAGTGTGTAAAGGCGCTTGCTGCCAAGCCTAGTGCCATGAACTTCATTCCCCCCCCCCCCCCATGGCAGAAGCAGAGAAACAGCACAAGCTGTCTTCTGACTGCCACACAGGCATCATGAGGCCGGGCCTCATCCAGGGATTGGCGACCTTTCTGCCACGGAGCACACAGCAGCCTGATGTCCCTCTGCGGACCAAGAAGCCTCACCAAGAGCCTTGATCTTGGACTCGCCAGCTTCCTGAACTGTGAACACTGAGAATCGCTGTTTGAGCCCCAGGCTGTGGTATTCCGTGACAGCAGCTGGAGCTGACTCACTCAGACAGCTTTCCCGGCCGAGGCTCCATCTTCTCAGCCGCACCTGCTGCTCATCATCCGTTGGGAGGGCAGCCACCTCCCTCTGACGGGAAGAAGGGACGCTTCCATCCTTGACCCTGGTCCCTGCGGCTCTGGCGATGCTCCCTGGAGAGCTGGGCCTCTGGTTCTAGTAGTATTGCCTCCAAGGCTCCTTCTGTACCCTGTATTAGGGTCTGTGACACCCCATCCTCATCATTCGGGAACACCGTGGGTCCAGGGGCCAGGCCCACCACGGGCTATGCTCTGGGGCGTGTTGCCAAAAGATGTGCCCTTTGTAGAATTTATTCTTCTCTTTCCTGTGCACTGAATCAGGCTTATTGGGCTCTACCGCCTGTTCTAAAGCAGGAGTGGAGAAGAGAGAGGCTCAGGGTGGCCTGTGATTTCCCCTCATTCTACCTACAAAGTGCACATTTTCTTTGTGTGTCTGGGAAACGTCTGAGCTTTGAAAGTACATCTTAAATGGCCTAATCGTCTGGCCTCTGTCCTGGCTTGGAGCCCCACATCTGCTCTTCCGTGGATTTAAATAGGAGGTGGGGGGATGGGGGCCTTTGCTGCTAGGAGAGTCTTCCCTAACTTGGGGATATTTTTGGCAAAACATAGTTTGCTTTTCTGGGTCAAGTCTGTCTTCTACGGCTGCTGCTACGTGCTGCCTCTTGAAGCCTTCGTCTCTGGCTTCAGGTAGGAGGCCTGCCCCGGGCTGCTGAGTTACCCCCAGGACCATCACACCCCCACTGCCATACCCCACCCAGCCCTGCTCACAGGGAAAGGAAGGGGAAGCGGGACCCTGGGTCCACAGGACCCCAAGATGATGAGGGCCGGGGGTGACACCCATCCTAGTCTGAGGTATTCACCCTTCTGGTTTTTGTCCTCTAGAGAACTATGAGGAATACTGTGTCCGAGCCTTTAAGGGAGGTTATGTAGAAAGTGAGCACCAATCCAGCCCAGGTTCTTACTGAGGTGGGGAACTTCAGCTTGCTTGCAGTGCCGGGGAATTAGCTTCCCTGCGAGTGAGGCACGCGTTCTACTATTGATCTGCATCCCTGACCCATCAAACACAATTTTACGATTCTGAGACAGGGTCTTGATGAGCCGAGGACGGCCTCAACTCTCCGTCCCTCTGGCTGATCGTCCTAGTACCCAGGACTGCAGGTGTGCTGTCCTGTGATTGTCTCAGCAGAAACAGTTCAGGTACGCCCAGCGGTGAGAGTGTGGCTCGGCTGGCTGCGCATTTGCCTAGCGTGCAGAAAGCCCTGGGATTGATCCCCAATACCACATAAACCAGGCTTGGTGGTGTCTGTTTATAATCCCAGAATTTGGGAGGAACGAGGAGCTCCCAGACACTCATCTCAAGCTTGCAAGGTAGACCAGGCTGGCCCTGAACTCACAGAGATGGCTGGCCTCTGCCTCTGCTGGGATCAGACGTATGCACCACAACCGCCCGACTCTTAAGATTTATTTTATTTTGATCATGTGTGTGTGCATGAGTGCATTTGCCCACGGGGACCAGAGCATCGGATCCTCTGGAGCTGGAGTTACAGGTGGTTTTGAGCTGCTGGATATGGGTGCTGGGAACCAGACTCAGGTTCTCTGAGAGCCGTACTGGCTCCTGACCACTGAGCCATCCAGCCCCTCCCACTTCCTGTTCTCTGAGCTTCTGCTGCTCCTGCTGCTCCTGCTGCTCTGGCCTTCCAGTCCAGACTTCCAAGTTACCTTGGCTGCTCCTGTGGGGCCCCTCTCCATCTTTACATGGAGTTTCCTCCTTCCTCCCAACACAGTCCACAGAGGCTCTCCCCAACCCCCAATACAGGGCCTCTTGTAGCCCAGGCTAGCCTCCCACTCTCTATGGAGCTGATGCTGACCTAAAGCTAACCCTCTTGCCTCCACCTCCTAAGAGCTAGTGTGCCCTCAGCACCTGGCTCTGAAGTCTTGGGGGGTGGGGCTATGCAGTCCTGAGACGCGGAGCCCCCTCCCCGTGTGGAAGATGAGCCCCTCCAGTCCAGGACCCTGTCTTTATTTGATCCAGTATTTTGAGGTAGTGTCTTATTCTATAGCCCAGGCTGACCTAGACCTTACCACGTAGCCGAGGTTAGCCACAAACTCACAGCAATCCTAGCTCAGCCTCCCGGACGTTGGGGTCACAGGTGTGAGCCCCTGCCTGGCTCTGAGCCTTGCCGTGCACATCACTGTGTTCTGGAAAATCCTTGTTGGTGGCCCTGAGTCAAGGGCCTCCTCTCTCTCTCCACTCTCCCCTCCCTCTCCCTTCTCCCAGCCCCCACCTCAGCGTCCCTGCGTTCCTGAGACAGAAATCCATCTTTGCCTCTGCTCTCAGGCCTCCCTTTTTCTTCTTCTGATTTCTTTGTCTTTTGTCTCTCCCTTTCTTCCTTCCTTCCTCTTCCTTTCTCTCCTTTTCTTTCTCTTTCCCTTGTCTCTCTCTCTCTCTCCTCTCTTTCTTTTTCTTTCTTTCTTTTCCGAGGGAATGGCAGAAGAAGGTGAAAGGTGGAATTCCCAAACACAGGAAGTTGGTGTCCTGTGGCCATGACCCCCAGCTGGCTGGCTGTTCCTGTGCTGTAGCCTGGTGAGGACTCCATGGGCTCCCTGACCCCACCCCCCACCCCAGGAGTACCCACAGGCCCCCACCCGGCTCTATTCTTAGCTAACCACGGAGCACCTGAGTCCCCACTTCTCCCGCTCCACCCAGCGATAAAGACCTCCTGAGAGTCAGCGGGGTCCTGCTCTAATTACGAGGCAGGGGAGCGTCTGCTCTTTTCAGCCCGACTGTAATTCCATTAATTATAGCCGAGGCCTGGAGCGGCACTTGCCCATAATCTGCTTAATTCAGACACTCCCCCAATCCAGCCCAGCCCCCCCCCCCCCCCCCCCCCCCCCCCGGGCTCCTGGCTTTAACCTTCCTGCCCTGTAGAGGGGAGTGGTTGTCTGTGTGCACACTGCTCGGAACTGGAGATACCCCTCCCATACCTTGAAGCCTTAACTCCCAGGACCATATTTGGTTTTAAAGAGATGATTAGCCCAGGCCTTTAGGATAGGACACGGTATGATTGTGTCCTTACAAGAAGGGACAGTGGGGAAAAAAAAGGCTGGTCAGTGGCGGTGCACACCTTTAATCCCAGCACTTGGAAGCAGAGGCAGGCAGATCTCTGTGAGTTCGAGGCCAGCCTGGTCTACAGAGTGAGTTCCAGGACAGTCAGGGTTACAACAGAGAAACATTGAGGAGTCAACGAACTGGTTACAGGTGGTTGCGTCAAGCTGGATAACCTGAGTTCCATTCCTGGAGCCCACATGGTTCTCCGACCCCCACGTGTGTTAGGGCACACGTGTGTGTCTCCCCTCCTAACAAAGTACAACATGAAGAGGCAGTCAGGATGGGCATGCTGGCTCACTGACCCTACGCTCTGCAGGGTGAGGGGGGACTGTAAGTTTGAGGCCAGAGTGAGACCTTGTCTTAAAGGGAAGGGGAAGCAAAGAGGACCCAAGAAAACTTACTGTTGGGTCGGCCAAATAGCTCAGATAGACACCGAGAGAAACATGTGGCCATTTTAAAGCCGTTTATTTCCACGGGTTACATACCAACATGTCAGGGATGACCAATTAAAAAAACACGGCAGTGGAGAACCGTGGCCCCATGTGCCTTTTAAACCAAACAGGCAGTGGCTAGGGGGCTCTTTCTGATTGATCAGGATCTGAATACTAGATTGGCTTGTTAAATCTTGTGGGGAAGCAGAGATCTCGCGGTGGGAAAGTATCTCGTGGGACAGCGAGGACTTAAGAGGACTTAAGAGGAGAGCGTAGGTCAGCGCTGCCACCACTAGGGGGCGCTGTCCTCTCATTACAAGCCAACGTGGGAGTCTTCAGACAAAATGCCTCTACCCACAGCTTGATCTCAGACTTCCAACCCTAGGAATTGTGAGAAAAAAATAAAATCATTTCTGTCCTTCAAGACACTCAGTGTGCAGTACTGTGACATGTCAGTCCAGTGAGTTGAGCAGGCAACATCCTTGGGAGAAACGGCTGAAGCTTAGCAGGAGGCTTGTCCCCCCTCCCCCCCAGGAAGCTGCCCAGGGGATCTTGCTTCAGCACCAGCCAATGGCCATCAGTCCTGTCACACAGTAGGGCTTATGTCCTGGAGTGAGTGTGGAAGACTTTCCCATTGCAATGGCTACTTTGGGGTCACCTGTGTGCCTGTAAGAAGTCCCTTCCCCATGCTTTGGAAGTGAGCCCAATAAACTCATTCGTTCCCAGGTTGAACTTCGGTGGAATTCTACTTTGGTTTGTTCTTGGGACTTTAGGGAGAGGGGGTAGGTGTTGTTTACATCTTCCCAGGGAAGGGATTCTCCCAGCAGTCACTGTCAAAATGTGATGTTCTGGGTCAAGGCAGGAGGCACCCTGTTGACAGTGCACAGCAAAGGACTTGCCCCCTGGGAAGGGAGAGGATCGATGCCCTTTGTAGAGCAGGTGAGGTGGAGATGTAGACTTCTCACCAGAAAGGGCGGCAGGACAGGATGGGACCTATTGTAACAGGCCATGGCACCACGCTACAGAGACCTGGAGAGAGGCTGGTTGGCTCCCACTCTCAGCTGGATGGTGACGTGCTGGCTGCCCTGACCAGCTGAGCCTGGCTCTCTGCCTGGTGTGTTGAGCAGACAATGAGGGTGCCACCCCCGCGGTGCCGCCCTGGGCCACCTCTGCGCTGTCTCCTGGAAGTCCTTCCAGTCTTTTGGGCTGTTCTCCTAGGCCCAGAGGTGCCCTAAGTTTTGGGACTGTCTGCAGTCAAAGCGACTCATACACAAGACAGCACCCAGAGTTCTCAAGCCCTGAGTCAGCCATGACTGGACTGTCACTGGCCTTCCTCTTTCCCCTGGGTTTGGGGATGCTCTAAGAGAGCCTGAACTTTTCGGTGTCTTGCTAACACTGTCTGGATGAGTTGGGGGGTTTTGAGGGTTCCTTCTGTGAGTGGGAACACAGAAATCTTGGGTCCGCAGTGATGGAATGCAGGGCCGTGTGCAGTGTGACTGCTGGGGTCACTCGCTGGAGACGGCCACCCTAGCCATCCCCCTTGAGTGGCAGTCCAGAAGAGCTCCCCGGACCGGAGATGTGGCCAAGTTCGTAGAGTGCTTACCGCAACTGTGCACAAAGCCCTGGGTTCGGTCCCCAGCACTGATTTGAAAACAGAGGGGGTAGATGCATGACAAAGTCAGTGTTCAAAACCTCTTCGGACTGCGCACTTTAACATGGTGATTTTACCTCGATTAAAGACACGAGAAGAGCGTCTGCCAGGAGTTCCAGCTTAGTAGAGAGCACACAGAGCCAGTGGGCTCCTCCGGAGGCACAGGTGTGCCGGCTGTCCCGGCTGCTGCGTGCCTATGGCTGCCTGCCTCCCTTCTTCCTGGTCAGCACCTAGCTTTTCTGGATCCCAGAGACGGTGAGGGGCTGTTGACAGCGTACACTGCCGCTGTGCAAATTAAACGCCACGGCACACACCTAACCGGCAATCAGCCAAAATAGCACTTGGGGCAAACTCCAGACAATGTCTGACAAATAACTGTGTTTTCAGAATGCTCAGCCAACAGCAAAGTCTGCTATTAACCTCTGGCATTCGGCGTCTCGAGGATGTGCAGCTTCAGTTGACCTGACCACTGCAAGCTTTTCAGTTGTTTGTTTAGTGTGTGTGTGCACAGGTACACCTATTGCCAGTGACTCCTCCCACAACTGAGGGAGAGAGGTCCTCCAGGGACACGGTGCAAAAGTGGCCAAGACTCATGCAGGCCAGAGCTGTGCTCCGAACCATATGCTTGTATTTGCCAATGCAAGGTCCTGAACCCAAGCCGCATTCGAAGTCTTTTGTACTGTGCTTTTATACTGGGTTCTGTGCTGAGCTGCATTGGGCAGGCCCAGGGCTCTGGCCGAATGTTTGAATACTCTGCCCCTGTGTATAAGTGCACAGCGTAATCTCCTGAATGGATTGTGTTTAGAGGCTGCAGACGAGCTGTCATCTCGATCTTTGGTTTCAGCCTTTGGAGCAGTGAGAAGTGCATTTCCTCTGTTGAAGCCTCCAGGTCTCTGACCATCTGTGAGAGGCTACATTCCAGGGCCTTTCTCCCAGCCCCTTCAGGCAGTACCCAGAAGGGTCTGTTGCAAGAGAGTCAGCCATCTGGAGCCCCTAGACAGTAGCTGTCTTGAGACAGACAGAAGCTTGCAACACATACAGGAGGACCTCGAGGAATGGCAGCATGTGTCTGGGTGACCCCTACTGGCACAGACATGACTATTCCTTCAGGTCAACAGCCGCCAAGACACCGTCAGAAAGGTACACCATCCAAGGCCATTGAAGGCTGCCCACGGAGGAGTGGCCACTCATGAGTTAAGTTCCCAAAGGGCTGGATGGGCACCCTGGAATAGATGTGTCCCATTGATGTCTTCTTCTCTTCGGTCCCCATCTCCTGTTGTCTCCCAAGACTGTCACTTTCCCTGCTATTCCTGAACAAGACTCGATTCATTATCAGCCTAAAAATTGATTTAGGAAAAAAAACGAAAAGTGGAGTCTCAGCTGAGAGAGCCATTGAGATTCAGATGATGGATGGCTGTATTAGCATCCTTCAGCTTCATACTTATCAAATTAAACCTGCAGCCGAGGAGCACTTAATTAAGATTCTTTTTCATCAGCCAGAGATGAGAAAGTAGGGGGAGAAAGGGCTCCTGTCCACACCCTCCCCCCGGGAGAAAGTGCTTAGTGCCTCAAAGAGCACCCCAGGGCTTTCGGGCTCCAGAAGGAGTGAAGTCATTGGCGGGAATGAGGGGCCCTGGGGTGGGGCTGGGCTGTTACTGGGCTGTTTCTCTCCTGTGAACTGTCAGGCTGAGATGCAGATTTTATTGTTTTAGTGCCCCAAGGATCTCTTTGCACACATCTGCAAATACAAAAGAGCAGAGGAGCCGAGAGCCTGGACTTGGGGAGGTAATGGGACCCCCTTTCTCACTGTGTGATTGTGGACAAGTTACCGCACGGTGGGGGAAGAGGCACCGAGGGAACCCAGTGAGCTAGTTACCGCATGTTGTGTGTTGGGGAGGTGGTGAGTGAGCTCACACCGAGGCCCTGGGTTCCATCCTCAGCACCACATGAACCAGATGTGGCCAGGCGCTCCTGTAATCCCAGCCCTTGGAGGGTGGGAGGATGGAGGCAGGAAGACCCAGAACTGAAGGTCATCCTCAGCTACTTCGTGAGTCGGAGAACAGCCTCAGGCTACAGGAGAGCCAGACAAAGCAGCATGAGAGACGGCACTCACCCTTGGAGCCTGTCATTTTCGGTCTATTCGTGTTTTTAGTGTTTCTGATTATGCACAAACCCCATCCCTGTCTGGTTTTAGAACACTCCCAACATACTAAGAGAAACCCATGGTCCTCAGCTGTCGCTCTCATCTCCTGCCCAAGTCCCTGGAAGCCGGCCATCGATTTACTTTCTGGGTCTGGACGTATGCCTGCTCTGTGAAGAGCTGATGCATACAGGCTAATGAAGAACTAATGCACACACACACACACACACACACACACACACACACACTCCCCCCACTCCCCCATCTCACATTCACATACACACACACACTCACTCCTCCACACTCACCCACCCAAACTCATACCCCCAACACTCACCCCCCCACACACACTCACCACCTTGCTGTGCTGGGGATGGAGCTCAGGACCTCGCTGAGGGCTGGGTTTTAAGTGTGGACCACTACACCCAACAGAAACCCTTCCTCTCTGAGGCATATTCCACAGCAGACCCTCAATACATCTTGTGTATTTGTTCATTTGCTGCCTCTGTCCTGGTGACCTGAGGTGTTAACTTCTCCAGCAGCCGTGGGAGAGGAAGAGCCTTCATCTTGAGGCCTGAGCTCCCCGAGCACGCAGATCCATGCCTGCTGCCTTTGGCCCCAGGACCCTGGTCAGAGCTTGAGCTTAGTGACCCAGCAGATATGGCAATGCTCACTCTCAGAGGACACTGTGTTAGTCTCCTGTGGCTCCGGTGACAAAGATGAACAGAAGCTTGAAATATGAGAGTGTGCTCTCTAATGGTGCCCAAGGAATCCCTAAGCTGAGACCTGGGGAGAGGGGTGATTACAAGAGCATCAGGAGCATCTGTCTCCTGAACGTCCCAGAGTTTGGTGGCCACCCGCACTCCTGAGCTCTCCCTCCATCTGCAAAGCCCACAATGGCTGGTAGAGTCTTTCTCTACCATGCCCCATTTTTATTTTATGTTTTATTTATTTATTTTTATTCATGGAGATAGGGTAAGGTTGGCATTGAATCCCTGATCCTTTTGCCTTCACCTCTGTATTTTACAACTAGCTATGTGTGTGTATGTGTGTGCGTGCGCCGCACATGTATGTGTGTGTAACAGTGCATGTGTGGCAGTCAGAAGACAACCTTCTGGAATCAGATTTTCTTCTTCCACCTCATGGGGCTCCGACTCAGGCTGTCAGACTTGACACCTGCTGAGCCATCTCGCCAGTGCAAAACCCTGTATTAAAATGAAATGCATTAAAAAAAATGTGTGTGGGTGTTTTGCTCCTATGTATGTCTGTGTACCACTTGTGTGCCCGGTGCCTGCAGAGGCCAGAAGAGGGCGTCAGATCCCCCGGAACTAGAGTTTCAGATGACTGTGAGCTGCCATGTAGAGTACCAGGAACTGAACCTGGGTTCTCTGGAACTGCAGACAATGCTGTTAGCTACAGAGCCATCCCTCCAGCCTCAACACCTCTGTATTTTAAGCAAAGTTGATTAGCAACTGAAATTCAGCAGGAAACCTTGCTCTGATCTTGTCAGGTGTGATAACGTGCTCACAGGCACTGGGGATCAGCACCTGGCCCTCCTTCTGCGGACGGATGCCCCGTGCTCCCGTATCGGCCTATGAGGCAACTGGGGGGTCTGCTCAGAAGTAAAAGACTGTCTTTTACTGAAGTTGCTGTGGTGATGTGTGTGCAGCCTCGTTTTCGAAACACATTTGAAGTCCGCGGTCACTTCCTGGCATGCAGACGTGCGACATAAACCAATCTCAGACCACAGTAAATTAAATACCTGCTTGTGTTTGCAGTGTCCGGTTGGGGTTCACCTAGGAAGGACAGTATGTTCGGCTGGTCCCCTGGCTCCCTGGTCTACCCCCCCACAATTCATAGATGCATTTGTCTAAGCACACACATACACACAGCTGCTACCTTCCTGGCAGAACTGCCAAGGTACAGCAGCTCTGTTCTCAGCTCCCACAAGCTGTGCAGCAGAATGGCTCTCTGGCATAAATAAAAGTAAACCCCAGACGCTGCTTTTCAAAGGGAGGATCAGCCTAAATGTTGTGAAACAGAAACCATGAAATATGCATTGGAGAAGCGGCCCTCCCCAGTCGGTGGGTGTGGGGCTGGCTTTCCCACCCGCTCGGCCGATGATTTGTGTGCGGTGCCCGTAAGTGCTGTCATGACATTATTAACGTTCCGCACTCCCGCAAAGGACAATGGCCTATTGCCTCGTAACGTGCTGTCTGCCGCTGCGCAGGAAATGGGGGTTTCAAGCGCGGTGAAGTGTTTGTTTCCTCCTGCCCCGGGTCTATGAGCTGCAGAAGCTTCTTGGAGTCCTGGGAAGACAGGAGAGGAATCAAGGCTCTGAGGGGACTGTAGGAAACTCCGGGGAACGGTTTACCCTTCCGCTCCCAGATCAAACCCAGTGCTCACCTTCCTTCTGGTTTGCCAGGTAGGAGGGGCCCCATGCTGCCTCTGGATAGGTGACATCCACAGGGAGTTGTAAGGCAGGCCGTCAAGTGAATTTTACCGGCCTTGCACAACGTTCTAAAAATTTTGAGACTACATTTTTAAATTATGAAACTTCACAGTAGAAGCCCAGACTTCTGGCTTCATGTGAAGTAAGTAGCTGGGCTCACGGCCGCACAGAGCAGCGACTGATTGCCTGGATGGCCTTCAGGAGATGCAGGTCCTCAGCCACCTCCAGCACTCTGTCCTGTTCCACGAGGCCCCTGGGAAGGGCTGCACAGCGTCTCCTCAGGGGCTGTGTGCTCACAGAACATGCAGTCACAACCTGATATAGAAACAGGGTCTATGAAGATGTCAGATAAAATGACGTCATCCCGGGTCAGAGTGGGCCCTGTGTACAAGGACAGGTGTCCTTACACAAAGACGCACGTAGGCCCCGTGCAGCCGCAAACCCAGAGACAGCACACACTGCAGCTGGCACTAGAGGCTGGGCTAGGGCTGGGTCAGCGTCTCCATCAGAGCTCCCAGAAGGCTCCGGCCCCTCTGATACCTGAGTTCAGAAGACTTTGGGCTTCCAGAGTCTAGAGAGTTCACGGCTGCTGGTTTAAGCTGTTCCCCTCATGGTGATGTGTTATCGTAACCTAGGAAACAATTTCAGTGGCTTTACTGCTAAGTTTCACCCATTGAGTCCAAGACCCTGGATAGGGGTGCCTCCCTCACTCCCTAATCTTTTCCTGGGGTCCTCCTTCACCTTCTTCCACCAAGGAACTTACTGCCAGTCAGGCCTGCTGCTGGCTCCAGGTCTCTCCTGGCGCCTCCAGCCCTGCAGTCCAGGGAGAGGGGCTGCAGCAAGCTGTCTCTCTCACCAGAGAAGGAAGTATGAAGAGGAAGAGGGCTCGGTCAGGAGTCCTCTCCGGCTGACTCATCCTTAGATGCTCTCTAGCAGGCCTGCCTCAGTTTCTACTGTCTGCTCCAAGATGGCTTACATAGAGATATTCTCCATTAATGTTTTATTTTACGATTGTTATTTTTCGAGACAGGGTTTCTCTGTTGTAACTCTGACTATACAGGAACTCACTCTGTAGACCGGGCTGGCCTTTAAAAACACAGAGACCCGCCTGCCTCTGCCTCCTGAGTGCTGGGATTAAAGGTGTGCACCACCACCACCTGGATCCCATTAACATTTTTAAAAGAAAGAAGAAAGCATGGTGGCAGGTGTCTTTAATTCTAGCAGTTGGGAGGCAGAGGCAGGCGGGTCTCTGTGTTTTTGAAGTCAGCCTAGCCTACCTGGTGAGTTTCAGGTCATTCAGGAGTGTATTAGAGAGACCCTCCCTTAAAAAAAAATGTGTGGGAGAATGGCCTCCATAGGCTCATGTGCTCGTGGGCTTGGTCCCCAGTGTGAACAGCTTGGGAAGGCTTAGGAGGTGTGGCCTTGGAGAGGGCGTGTCACTCAGTGGGGGTGGTCCTAGCCAGGTCCAGTGTCCCCCCCCCCCCCCCAGTGCTTCCTCGGCTGCTTCTCCAGCACCAGGCCTGCCTGCATACCGCCACACTTCCCACCGTGATGATAATGGACTACCCCTCTGAAACTGTAAGCAAACCCCCAGTTAAATTTCATAAGCTGCCTGGGTGTCTCCTCATCACAAATAGAACAGTCACTTAAGACCCTGTATAAGACCCTGCCTCCAAACATAGTGCAGTAATAAAAACCCGAAACGCACTCCCAGTGGGCGGGGACCTCAGTGACCTAATTAGAATACAGCTTCTGTTTTGCTAAGTTCCACAGCTGAATCTGCTGTGGCCCAGGGGTGACAACACTGGTCCACATGGCAAGGCCTTGGTTTGGGGGTTCTGAGACAGGGACTCACGTGCAGTAGTTTGTCTGGGGCTGACCCCAGGAGCACTGACTGAGGAGTGAAAGATGACGCAGAGCAGTGAGGCAGACATCCCCCGGGCACCTGGCACACAGAGCAAAGGCGACCTCAGTAACCGGAGCACAGTCCTACCAGGACCTTGTGGGGAACGTGGCTCAGCGTCGCGCCTGAGTGGGATGCAGGCAGGGTATCTATCTAATGTGTCAGGGTGCTTCTGAGGCATTTCAGTCAGACGGCCTTCAGGTGGTGTTGAAGGGAGCCTCAGGAACCTGCATCTTAGTGAGTACAGGTGAATGTGGGGGACCCAGGCAGACCGTGACGGTGACAGCGGCATGCATCCACAGGCGCCATCTTCACAGCAACCTTGTGAGGCCAGAGCTATAAACAGCCTGATTCTCAGCGGGGGAACTGAGGCACAGAGCCTTGTGTCCAAGGCTGCATAGTACAAGATTTGTAGTTTCTCCCCTACTGTGACCAGCAAGAGGCCGTGTGCAAGAACTTCACCATAGAGATGAGGCTGACAAAAAGGAGCAGGCGGCTGGACAGCTGTCACATCAGATGACACCTGCTCTCCACCCGCCTCTCCCCTGACTCTGAGCCCGCTGCTCACTCGCTGGCAGAGGGGGCAACGCCTCTGCTGCCCAGAGGAAGTGGGCAGTGGGAGCTACCTCTTTTTGACCCAGAGTCTCACATAGCCTAGGCTGGACTCAAATTCTCTACGTAGCCAAGGCTAGATCTGAATTCCTGATCCTTCGGCCACTACTCCCCAGTGCCGGGGTGTCAGATGTGTATACACCATCACACCCAGCGGGGAGGGGAGCATCCTTTCCCATCTTCTAAATCCAAGCTTCTGGTCCAGGGAGGCCACCTCCCCGGATAGCGTACTACAGCTAAGCCTACCAGGGAGATTCCAGGTCCTGCCTCAGGGATGCAAGCTAGGTATAATCGAAACCCCTTGAGCTTGGGGTCACGGGAGGGTGCCTGGTGAGAAGAGACATTTTTTTTGTTATTACATTTTATTTACTTCGTATGTATGTGCACGTGTGTGGGCACATGTATGCCACCATGCACGTGAAGGTCAGAGGACATCTTGAGGGAGTCCTGTGGGTCCTGAAGATCCACTCAGGTCATCAGGCTTGGGGGTGGATTCCTTGACACGCTGAGCCCTGGACCCCATTCTCATCTCTTGACTTTGAAGAGCTGGTGAAGCTGCATGGCTTTAAGAAAGCTTTCGGGCTGGACCAGCACCAACCACGACCAGGTCTCTGACACGTGCAGACATGACATCTTGTTCCCACTAGGAAGTGCCCCAAAGCCCTGGGCACTGAGTTACAAAGCTGGCTCTGAGGGGTACCACTTCCTGACTCTGAAGGGGATCCCTTCCCCAGCTCAGCAGAAAGCCCCTTGCCCTGGCTAGTTTGTTTGTTTTTGACACAGCTAGAGTTATCTGAGAGGGGGAAATCTCAGCTGAGAAAATGCCCCCATCGGATTGGTGCACAGGCAGTCCAATGAGGCCTTTTCTTGATTAATAATGTGGGAGGGCCCAGCCCACTGCCCTCACCACCCCTGGGCAGGTGGTCCTGATTGGTACAGAAAGCAGCCTGTGCAAGCCAGTAAGCAGTACTGCCCCAAGGCCTCAGCTTCAGTTCCTGCCTCCAGGTTCCTGCCTTGAGTTCCTGCCAGGACTTCCCTTCAGGACTGTGAAGTGGAAGTGTCAGCCAAACAAACCCTTCCTCCCCAGGTTACTTTGGGTGATGGTGTTTATCACAGCGACAGAAACCTAATCAGGATGCCATTATTCTCTTCTATCTCAACCAGGTTCCATCCAACCACCCCGGCATGCACAGCCCCTCGCAGCCTGCCCTGCTCCCTGGGAGCCTTTTCTCACCAGCGGTGACTCACGCTTTTCCCGCATCTCCACCTGCGTCCACCTGTCCCCAGTTCCATTACCTCATTGCCTTACTCCCGGCCGATGTGAAAGCCAGTGATAAATTGGTGTTGGCAGATTGATGTGTTACCTCGGCGAGGTAACACATTTGCATCGAACAAGGGCAGGCTGACCGTGCCTCGGTGAAAGGGTGACGATGGAGGGAAACGTGGGCGCCCAGGCAGGCTGGCTGAGGAAACATCTGAGGGCGATGGGGTCTCTGCGCGGCCTCTAAATCACGCCTCTTGTCTGGGTGTCACCAGCTGCCACAAGCTTGGGTGATCATTTCATTCCTGGCTGTCAAAGCCAGAGCCACATCACGCTAAGGAAGGGAGTAACGGGCCAGTAAGATGGATAGAGCAAAGGCATCTGTCATCAAGCCCAACAGCCCGAGGTTAAGCCCCAGAGCCCACCATAAATAAACAAATTATATACATAATTTATATTTATATGTATGTATATGTATGTATGTATGCAGAGAAGGTGTACGCAGGGCTCAACAATGCTAACATTCAAGCCTGTGGGTTTGGGGGTTGAAAGAGCCTTGGTGAGCTTTTGGGTCATAGTTGTAAAGTGGAGAGCTGGTTACTTCCAACCCTTCATCACTCACTGATTAGGAGGATCCAAGGCTAGACCCCAGGCTCACAGCTGACGATCCGATCTGGCTTCTGGCGTGAATGCCAGAGACTGAGCTTATTATAGACCAGTGAGAAGCGGGAGGACCCGGGAGCAGCTGAGAGGACCCGGCGGGCAGGTACAGAGGCTCCTGGGGGTGGCCGTGCCCCGCAGGAGGGGCACGAGCAGGAGGGACCAGGGCGCCCTCCCGCGCCCGCGTCCCCCGCGCTCCGCAGTTGCCGGAGCAGCCTCAGCTCTGCGGGCTGCCGGACTCCCCGGGAAGTTGCACGGCCCAGGACGGGGCGCTGGGCCACAGCCCGGGGCTCCCGCGCTCGCGCCCCCTCCTCCGCGCTCAGCCCCGGGAGGGCGCGCGGCCAGGCCCGGCCACGAGGTGGCGCCCGCGCACCGAGGAAGCGCGAGGCCGCTCCCGGGCCGCCTCCTCCGAGGAACAATGCGGCGCCTCGGGCTGTAGCGCCGCGCGGGACCCCGGAGCCGGGAGCCCGGAGCGCGGGGCCCGGAGCGCGGGCGGCCGAGCGAGCGAGCGCGGGCGAGGGCGAGGGCAGGCGTGCGCGCAGCGGTCCCTCCCCGGACGGGAGCCATGGGCGCGGCTGCAGAGCGGCGCGGCCGGGAGGCGCGAGGGGCCGGGGCGCGGGCCTGGGGCCGCCTGTAGCCGGCTCGGAGGGCGCGGGCCCCGGGGATGAGGGCGCCCGCCGCGGGGAGCCCGTCTGCGCGCCGCGGCGCCGTCCCGCCCAGCCAGCGAGCCCGAGCAGGCAGACGCGCGGCCGGCGATCTGGGGGCGCGCCGCCCCGCCGTCCCCAAAATGTGAAGCGCGGAGGGCGGAGACGCAGCGACCGCGCGGCCGGGAGCCCTCGCCGGACCCCTGCCCCGCGCGCCCAGGCCCCGCGTCCCCGGCGCGGCCGCGGCCACCGCGCCCGGCGCGTCCTCGGCGCCGCGACCCCCGGCCTCGGCCCGCAGCGGCTCCGCGGTTCTCCCAGGCGGCCGGAGCCGGGCCCAGGACCGCGCGTCCGGCCTCGCCCGCGGCTTCTCGCCCAGACAAGTTTGAACAATGATCACGGTCAACCCCGATGGGAAGATAATGGTCAGAAGATGCCTGGTCACCCTGAGACCCTTCCGGTAAAGTTCTCTACTGGTAGGAGCGGGGAGGTCAAGACCTCTCCAAGGGGGCGCGTGGTGGAGCTGGGGGAGGTCGGACCCCGCCGGGGGTGCAAGTCCGGGTGGCAAAGGAGGTTCGCGAGTCTATTCTCGATGGGAGCCGTGGGGATGGGGAAACGGGTGGAGGTGGGGTTGGGGTAGGTGGGGTGGGTGCAGATCTGGACCTGTCTTGAGTTGCTCAAGATTGGGGCGATATCAGGTGCGGAGAGGTCAAAATGGGGTCAGAAGACACCAAGATCCAGGAGGTTCTGGGCTCCAAGGTGGCCCCGCCAGCAAGTCTCTTTCCTACCCCTTGAGGTCTTTTCCACCTCGCGTGGGTCCCATCTGAGCTCCGAAGTTAGTGTGGGGCGCCTTAGGCACCCCTGGTGTCCCGCCTGTCGCCTCCTAGGTGGGCCCGCCCATCCTCTCTCTGCCTAGTCCACCCCCTTTTCCCGCCCTTGTGGCTCCCCCATCCTCCTGGCTGGGCACGAGCCCGTGTCTGAGAGGACGTCCCCAAGACTGGGGCGAGGGCCCCTTCTGCTGGGAATTCGCTCCCAGCTCGGATCTCCAACATGCTAGACAGGCAGGCACAGCAGGAGTGTGGTGCTCTGACCCAGTCAGAGACACCTCCCTCCCTCCACCTACGGAGGGCAGCCCTGGCTGGGCAGGGCGCAGTTTGTGAGGGACTCACTTGGACCTGTTGGCCCTCAGAAGGGACCCCACTTTCTTCTCCCAGACTCCAGCAGAGCTAGACCTTCAGGCCAGGCTGGGGAGAGGTGGTGGTTGGGGGCACGTGGGGCTGGGGGTGGGGGCTTGAGGGTTGCCTTGCTTGGCAGCTGGGCCCCAGAAGTCGCAGAGGGAGAGGCGGATGCCAGAGTGGGGACGGGACTCAGGACAAGGCCACAGGTGGAGTCTGGTCATAAGCCTTGAGATAGGTGCTGGCTTTCCTTCCAGGCCCCGGGCAGATCCCCAGAGCCTCTAGACAGCCTCCTGTGCCCAGCTGGGTTGGGGGTGGGGAGACGTGGCCCACCTGACTCTTGCCATCAGCATGCTGGGCCAGTTCTGTGGGGCTGAGATGGCAGCCTCTGGGGACAGCAGCCGTTAGGTTGTCTGTGTGAGTGCAGAAATCTGTAGAGCCGAAGCTGAGGGCAGGGCTTTAAGAGTGTTGTTTGGAGAGTGTCTCAGAAAACCCTGGGCTAAGGTGCCCGGGGAAGCAGACATCTCTGAAATGACCCTGGCTCCCCCTGGGAGATCCCGGACTCCTGCCTGCCCTGCCGGGCAACTTGCGAAGGTTCTTGCTGTTTCAAATCCCAAGTCAGCTCTGTGGCGGGCAGGAAGGCCCGGCTTCTGAAGAAGGTTCCTGGTGAGATGATTGCAGGCGGTGGTCTCCAGCACCACAGACAGCGCCCTCAGCCCTCAGCCCGGTTTCCCTCCTTCGCGCGCCCCAACGGAACGGAAGGAACGCAGGATTCCCAGCGCAGTTGTAACCCCCTCCCAAGCCCGCAACTTCACCTCCTGCTCTGTGTAGTGGGAACCCACAGCTACCGGTCTAATTCAGGTCCCCTCAGATCTTTAGATTGGAGGCCAGGGGCAACCCTCTGATTACATCATCCTCCCCAGGGAGGTCTGGGATGCCTTTCTCGTGTAGATGCATGGACACAGGAATGAACCATTGCATCTATTACAAAGGACCACCACCTACTTTAGGGGGAGTCTGGGCCCCAAGTGTGGTAACTGGTAGAAAGAGAGTTGCTAAGGCTGTAGATTGGGTCCTCAAAGTCCAAGCTAAAGGTGTAGATAGCCCGTATCTCCAGGCCTAAATACTACCAATATCTGAGAGGGGTTGGGTGGTTGAGAGACCAGAGCTCGGGAAGCCGTTTTTTGTCCTCAGGATGGGAGAAAAACAGTGGGTTTCCCGCGAGATCTCCCCAGTGTGCTCTGAATCCCATCCCGGGCTTAGAGGATTACAGTGAAGTCCCTCTGAAGTAAGAGAAGTGTCTTTCCCCGGTGCCATATTTCTACTGCAGCTCACCATTCCCCGCTCCCCCCCCCCCCAGTCAGGAACATGACTGTCCCCGGGGACGCTCCCGAGACCTCCGAGTGTCGGTCCTTTCCCTCACCGACTCAGTCTCTAACTGCTTCCTGTAAATAAGGGCTCAGCATGTTGTTCTTCTTTTCTTTTACAAGTATGTGTTTTTCTTTAACGGACCACATTTTAATTAAACGTGACGTACCCTGCCAGTATAAAATAATGAAGATGAAAATGTAAAGCAGGTCTTGCAGAAAGACACAAATGAGACCCAGGGTTGGGGACAGAGTGGAGGTGGGGCAGGTGGAAGCGTCTGGCATGACTTTTGGGGGGCGCTCTTTGCTTATTCTGCCTCTGTATCAGGTGGGGTTCCTCACCCCGACCTGGGGGGGGGAGGGAGAGCGCCCTTCCAGCTCTGCCAGTTCATCAAGACCTCTGATGAATTTGGGGTCTCAACACCTCCTCCGCCTCTGCCCTCCCCCTGGGCTGCATTGCCCGCTCAGTCCTGTTTGGTGCCCAGCATGGAACACTGGGTCTCCCTGAGCTCGAGCAGGGACTCTGAACGTGGACTCCTGCTGTCACATCGGGTTACTCCGGTGTCTGGCACCTCTTAGATAATGCTATGTATTGAAAGAATGAATGATGTCATGTTTTGGCCTGCTCTCCCTTCCTGCATGACTGCAGACACACTTGTGTGACACTCCATGCCTGGGCGAGGAGGTGTCTTGATTCCTCGGTGGTGCAGGTTGACAAGCCAGGGTGCGCATGCCTGATAGCGGAGAAGTGTGTGGGGAGAAGGGCACAGCGGGGGTAGGGGGGATGCGGCCCAAGAGCGATGGGGGCGTGTGGCACCCTATGAGGACCCGGAGAAGTGAGCTCATGACAGATGGCAGAGGCTGTGTACGCAGCGCCGAGGGTAGCCCGGGTGATTGACGGGAGCCAGGTGGGTCTCGCTGTTCCGTCTGCACCGCTGTGCTTCACATGTGAGTGTGGCCAGAGTCACTGGGGAGCTGGTTAAAACAGGCGGCCTTCCCTGTCCCAGGGTCCCATCTAGGAGGGGGACCTAAAATGTCCTCCCTACCTTCCCCCCCCTTTACCTCTTGTGCTGGGGATTGAACCTAGGATCTGGTGTATGCTAGGCAAACACTCTGCTGTTGAGCTGGATCCCCAGCCTCAGAACATCCTTTCTAATGGTTCTTGGGAGCTGGTGCTGGTCCTCGCACTGTACTTTGGGTACTTGCTGCTCCAGATGAACCGGACTCTTGAGGTTGCCCCTTGCTCAGATCTTTCCCTCTGTGCACATTTGTACTGTTTGTTTCTATTTTGTTTTTTTCGATGTGGTCAGTTTCTTTGTCCCATTGAGGTGGGAACCTCCTGGGCCCTGGAGATCAACCCCCCACTCTCTGTTTCTTCCATGCATCCCAGGTGCCCTTCTCTCTCTTGCTGATTCTTTGCTGGTTTGAGATTTCGTTTAGCCCAAGCTGGCCTGGAACTTGCTATGGAGTGGAAGAGGACCTTGAACCCCCGAACCTCCTGCAACAGCTCACTCATCCCATTCACTCACGCTTAAAGCATTGTTGTGCCTTTCCTAGCTGGAAGTGGGGTCCTGGGTTGCTGGTGTGTTCTGCTGACCCACCCTGTTCCTCTCTCCCTGCAGGCTCTTTGTCCTGGGCATTGGCTTCTTCACGCTCTGCTTCCTGATGACATCTTTGGGAGGCCAGTTCTCTGCCCGGCGCCTGGGGGACTCGCCTTTCACCATCCGCACAGAAGGTATCCTGAGGACCAGGAGAGCCAACAAGAAACATAAGTGTTCTCAAGTCAAAGGGGAGATGTCTGTGAGCTCAGGCCCTGTAGCAGGCTCTCGGGAACCTTGGCCTTTGAATGCGTAAATGTGTAAGAGAAGGGGGTGGGGCTGAGCTTGCACTGTGCCTCCAGCTTGGGCCCTGGTCCTGTCTGCACCACCAGGATTCTCAGGCGTATTCTCAAGAGTGTCTCCCGGGTGTCAGCAGAGGCTCCTGAGTCGCTTCTTTCCTTGGGGTGGTGTCTGACTACAACACCTGTCTCTTTGAGTCGCATGTTCTGTGTCTTTGGCCCCAGCAAAGCTGTGGTAGAGGACAGACCTGCAAAGGACTCGCATGGTTCCTGTCTGAGCTCTTGGGATGTCCATCCGAGATGCAGAGCGTGGGCTTTGGGGCCAGGCAGGCTGGACTCTGAATCTCTAGTTACCACCTGTGTGTTGTTGCCAAATTCTTAAGTTACAGAGAAAAGGGGAGGGAGGGGTGTGTGGGGGAGTAAAGGCCTCTCAGATGCTGGACTGAATGGCTGGTGCTGGTTGGCGCACAGCTTGGAGGTAACTAGGCGACGTTGACCCCCCCCTCCTCGTACTCATGCCACTCACAGTGCTCCTGGGCTCTGCGTAGTGTGCCACGGGCCTCGGGGTGAGCCGTGGGAAAGGGGAGCATGGCGTGGAGGAGAGACGAGACATCTGGGGCTTCTGGAGCTGTTTGGCTTCGTGAGGAGGTTCCCACCCGACTGGAGAGCCTCTCTTGGAAGTCACCTCCTCCAGTCGCACGGCTCCCTGGTTCGCAGCCGTGAGTTCTGTAGGCATCCCGAGTGGCACCCGTTGTCAGCTCAAGTGGCCGCTGAGTGGCACTTACTGTACCATCTGGTAGCCATCTCTGGCTCATTCCTTGGCGTAGCGCATGGGTCCTTAAGCTTATAAAAGCTCTCACAAACTGGCTCATACTTATCGGCCATTCCAGCCCAGCACGACGGACCCTGTCTTCGACTTCCAGAGACCCCCTCAATATCTGAGCTTTGGGTCCTTTCTGGTAAATTGGAGCGGGGCCCTGCCTCACCACGGCGGCCATGAGCCTGTGTTAAGATCGCTGGAGAGGGGACTCCGTGCAGCGGCTGCGGAGTGAGGTCTCCGTGCACATTTAGTGCACCCACTGCACGTGGGAGGGTGTGCTTCAGGGAAGGGTGTTTGAGGGGAACAGGAGGACCAACGAGGGGTGTGGGTCTCTACACGGGAGACGCTCCGAGGGTTGAGGTTGGAAAGGGGTGGGCACCTGTGAAGACTCCCTGGGAAGAAGACGTGGGGGATAGATGGCTGGGGCTCGGCACAGAGAAGGCTGCTTTGGCTCCCTGGGAATGCCCTTAGACGTTGGGATGCATGTCTGGGCCTCAAGGCCCTACACCTCCAGAAGGTCTAGGAGTCTGATGGGTGAGAATAAAGACATTGCAGGATGGGCTCATGCCTGGGCTCCAGTTCTTCAGCTCGTCCCACTGAAGGGTTGGGGTCCAAGACAATACTACCACCTCATGGCCCCTGCCCTGTCCTGACAGTGGCCTAGATCTTGTACCACAGAAGGGAGAGAACCCCTAGGTTGCATGTGTAGTCACACTGGAGGGATGTGTGTGTGTGTACGCATGCAGGTGCTTAACATTTCTGGACTGAAGTCTCATAGACACAGAGCATGCCCACAGTCCGTGCAGCTGGATCCGGGAGCAGCGTGTGCTCAGCTTCCGGAACTCTCAGTTTCTGCGGTCCCTGGTGCGGCTGTGGGAGGCACCTTCTCCGGGCCAGTTTATACTTTAGGGTGACACAGGGACTGGGGACACGATGTGACACGTCTTCTTCTGAGATTTAGACAAAAGGAACCACTTAGAGAAGGTGGGACTTCTGGCTTGTGGGGAAGCGTCTTGGGCCCAGCCTAGAGCTTCTCTCCCCTCCTCCTAAGGAGGTCCTTGCTTTCTCCTCAGGAAGTCAGACCGGCAGGTTGATGGGAGCTTGCCTTGCAGAGGTAGGGGGAAGTATCTCTAGGGAGCGTGTAGGCTAGTGGTCCCGGCTCAGCTGCTGGTGTCTGCCCTGAGATCGTTCCTTGCATCCTGGCTCTGCTGGACCACTCAGGCCCCAGGCCAGGGATAGAAAGTAGGTTGCTCCAGCTTCTGTGGATAGCTCTTGGAGACTGGCCATGGGTTTGAGGAGGAAGAAGAGCTCCAGATGGCCTCCTGGGGCCTGCCCTGGTCTCTGCAGCCAGAGCCCACATCTCCACTGCCTTATGAGGCCGGGCCTGCAGCAGCCTCATTCTGTCTTATACAGAAACCAAAATGTGCTTATTTTTCCAGCCGTCCAGACGCCCAGTCTCGGCTTTTTCTGCAAGGGCCAGGGAGGTGTCTCTTCTCTGGCAGGTGGGGGCTGGAGAGCTAAAGGGTAGGGGTGGGGACATGAGAGAGCAGTAGAGCAGAGCCACAGAGAGGGAGTCTGGGGAGGAGGCAGGCTAGCTGGCCTCAGGGGATAATAAAAACACCCCTCTGTAAATGTGGGGTCCATACATATTTGCAGCATCCTAGCCTTCCTTATTTATATGGAAATCAGAGGGGAGTGTGTGTTAGCCCAGACTCACTGCTGGGGCCTCAGATGCCAGGGACGGGGAAGTGACTCAGGAGATGTGTCAGCTTGCTCTGCTGACAGGCCTGGGGCCAGCAGCGGTGTGTCTGAGAGTGTGTCACTAGGGGAGGGCCTACCCCCCCCCACTCCTCTCTTGGGTACCTGTGTCTGGCTTTGTCCTTAGGTATCTCCTGAGCATGGGATTCCCAGGCGGGGTGGGGCCCCACCTTAGGGCTTTTGCCGAAGGAGGGAGCCACTCCTGAGCCCCAGGAACAGGGGAGGAATCTTGGTGTCCTGGTTTAGGAACAGAAGGGATATTCATCTGAACTGGCTCTGTCCCCTCAGTCAAAGCCATAATGAAACCCGGGCCTTGGCCACTTGCATGTCTGTAAGTCCTCGGTTTTGGGGTCATACCTCCCACTGACAAAAAATTCCACACAAAAAACCTTATTAATTCCTGCTGTGAAGAGTAGCCACCATCCCCCCCCAATATCTTCAGAGATTCCTGGGTGTGTGTGTGTGACCTGTATTTCCCTGGTCATCTCTTCCTCTGATTTCTTGCTTCAGCACAGGAACTGGCTTGTCTCTTCTCCTCAGTACTCCGTCTTTCCGTCCCTAACTTGGTGGGAAGGACATCCCATTCATCTTAAGCCTTTTGTCTAAAAGCCTGTGTGTGTAGCCAACTTAATGGGGACAGAGGGGTAGGTACCATGGGACAGGGACTTCAGACCACTGCTGAGCACAGCAGACAGACTCAAACTCCTGCATCTATGCCACGAAGACTCACCCCCCCCCCCACCTCGTGATGGTCCCTGCAGCAGGGTTTCTCTGTGTCCTTCTTAGGCCTAAGAAGACCTCCTTTCTCCAGCCTTCCAGGCTGTGCCAGGAAACTGTCTTCCTGTGTGAATATGCAGAGTCATTTATCTCTCTCTGTTCAGAGAACCTGCTGTGCCCAGACCTACCCAGGGGCCGGGGGACAGTGAAATGCTTCTTGAGAGGTTCCAACGCCAGCTTTTGTGGGAATCAACCCGTTCCCTGAATTTCTATTTTTATGGGACCCATCCCTTCCCCCCTTTCTATTTTCTTCCTCTTCCTTCATTCCCCTCCCTTCCTTTCCTGTGACCCTGATTTCTATAAGAAGGAAGGAGGAGACAGGACTGAACCACAGAATTCAAAGTCGGGAGGCCAAGAGCAGGAAGTGACTGGTTTCCATCAGGTGGTGGCAGGCAGAGCGGGGCTGGAGTCAAAGCTTTGATTCTACTCCAGCCTGCCCCAGGCCCCTATGCTACTCCTGGTCTCTTCAGCCTGCCCCAGGCCCCTTGTGCAACTCCTGGTCTCATGATCTCTCAGTGGCCCCCGGGAAGTTCTGCAGCCTGCATAGTAGAGGTTATGGATGGGGCCCTGTGATGGGTGGATGCAGGCAGTGAGGAGGGGCAAGGAAGCCTGGGCTGGGCTGGGGGAGGGACAGGGGGCGCTGGTGAGTCCAGGAAGCACGATACTACCAGGGAAGTTAAGGCACCGACCTGCTCTCGCTCAGTTGCTAAGCAGGCTCTTGGACCAGTGCGTGGCTAAGCAGGCTCCACTTCTAGGGTGCTTAGCTGCAGTCTGGATTTCTTCTTTTTCATCCTCCTACCACAGATGAAGCGATGACCCGTGGTCCACCAGGGTGGCCCGGGAAACGTTGAACAGGCCGTGCACGGCACAGCTCAACACCCATGAGGCATCCGCAATACAGATGGTACCCCTGGGGTTCTGCAGGGCAGTGGCTAGGGTCGAAACTTGCATTGTCCCTTCTCTTGTGAGTTGAAGTGATGGCCCCTGCCTCTTCTTTCTCTCAGGTGCTCCAAGCACTAGCTGGACTCTGGGTAGGCTCAGTCAGGGTGGAATCAGGTTGGAAAGAGTGATGGCTGCCCCCCCCCCCCCCCCCCCGTCTCTGTGAGGCTGGGAGAGAGGCTGCTGCTCCAATCTTGTTTGAGCTGCTGACTGACTCACAGATCAGGTGCGTGGCAGCGGATGGGCACAGTGGCCGGAGAAACCAAGGTTGGTTTATCTGAGGCTACTGAGATTTTCCCAGGCTGACTTATCTGTAGAGAAACCCACTTGGGGACTGGGGGTGTGGCTCAGTGGTTGGGCACTTGCCTAGCATGCCTGAGGCTCTGGTTCAATCTCTTAACACAAGAAAAAGCCAAAATAAAGCACAGCCTTTAATCCCAGCACTCGGGAGGCAGAGGCAGGCGGATCTCTCTGAGTTTGAGGCCAGCCTGCTCTACAGAGTGAGTTCAAGGACAGCCAGGGTTACAACAGAGAAACCCTGTCTCGAAAAACAAACAAACAAATAAGTAAATAAATTTAGAAGAAAGGATGAAAGCCAAAACAAAGGTCTTAGAATGAGAAGGCTTTTTGCTGTTTCTCTTACTGGGGGGCAGGAGAAATCATTTTCTCCTTTCCTTCCTCCCTCCCTCCCTCTTTCCCTCTCTTCCTCTCTTTCTCCCTCCCTCTCTTCCTCCCTCTCTTCCTTCCCCCCTCCTTCCCCCTTCCCCCTCCCTCCCTTCCCTTCTCCCTGAGGTCATCTCCCAGGTCATCTCTAGTTTCTTTCTCCTACTCCTCGCCCCACCCCTTCCTGTAGAGCCAGGGAGACATCTCCAAAGGACACTGGTCCTGTGGTTCAGACACTGTTTTGAGTGAGAGTCCTCTGAGGCAAGCTCCCATGGTCTTGGGGAGTTCAGCCGAATCCCCTGCAGAAGGATCTTCCCAGCTGGGCTTGTTGACTGTGAGGAGGGTAGGAACCCTCGCCTCTCCCTGGCTCCTGTTGTGGGCAGCCCTGCCTGGGGAGGCACTAGAGTAGATGGAGGGAGAAGAGAAGGGCTCCATCTGTGTGGTTCCTGGGAAGTCCGCATCCCTGCTAGGTAAAGGCTTTCCAGGGGTGGTCTGTGGGGAGAGGCGCACCAGCACCCCTGTAAGTAGCCCCTCACCTGTCCCCTGTAGGAAAGTCCACTGAGCTTGTTGGCTCCCTCCAGAGTGAGGTTTAGCGGAATGGTGCCTCGGTTTGTGACTGGGACCTTAAGAGAAAGGGTAGACACTGTTTCAGTCTCCCTTTGGGAAGGAATTTTAGCAACAGATGCCTGGCTGCTGGTACCCAGGCAAGGCTGTGAGAGATCCCTCACGGCTCTGTGGCCTCCTCTGGCTGCAGGCCCAGCCAGAGAGGTCTTGTGTCAGCGTGGAGAGGCAGGCAGTGTCTGAGCCTAGCAGAACGAGGAGGGGAAGAGTCCTGAATAACCGGTGACACAGAAGCCTGCTTCTGCCGTCCTCTGTCTGCCTCTCTCCGGTCTCCCTCCTCTGCCTCGCGTGCTCAGTGGCTCTTGCTGCCTGTGACAGGTGGTCTTCCCTTGAGTTAGGGATTTGAGACCAAGAGCAGAAGGTTGACTTCCCTCGGTCACAGAGGGTTTGGTAGCGGAGGTGAGAGTCCCCGTCTCATCCACGGTGCTGCTTGTCCCTTGGAGGCTGCGGGGCATTCTGGTACCTTCTGTCTGAGAAGCAGTTGCTCTGCTACTCCTTAGATCTTTATTCTCACACACACGGGCCAGACTTGCAGTTGGCAGCACCTGGGGCAGATGGGAAGATGCTGCTGCTCCTGGTGTCCACGGTGGCTGGCGCAGGATGGCTCTGTACCTCCTTGGCTTCCCCACAGGGCCAGGCTGTGGTTGCTTGGGAAAGCTGTGGGCTCCTTTCCCTCCCAGCTCGTCCTTATTTCCGTACTGGGCTCTCCTTCAGCTCTCCAGTAAGTTATTCAACCTCCATCTTAGAGTCTGCCTTTGGGGAGCCCACCAGTTGACTCCCCTTCTCCAAGTAGCCTGGGAGTATGTGGTTCGTGTCTTACTGGGCTCAGCTCATCCGTTGAGAACTTAACCTCGGAGGCTTGGAGAGAGTCGAATGCCCGGAGCTGAGCTCCTTGTGGCCCGTGTGGCTGTCTAGAATGTGCAGACAAAGAATGGCAGCCTCACGTGGGGCGTGCGCAGGTGGGGGTGGAAGGATCAAAAAGGAGACGCCCGGGTTACTTGGGCAGTTGTGGATCTTCGTGGGTGTGCCTCAGTTTTTCACTAAGTCCATTCCTTACGAGGTGTCCCTGGCAGGGGTTGAGGGACTCACCCTGGAGGGGCCTGAGGCTCAGGATTTTCTAGAGCTGGTCAGGGAAGTGGGTTGGGAAGGTGGGGCTCAGAGGCCGGGCACGGCTGGGACAAGGAACAGCATGTCCGGAACCTCTAGAACACAGGCTGACCCGGTATCAGAATCATACAGGGAGCAAGCACAGAGAAGGTTCCAGAGGCCCAGGCCCGGAGCCCCAATCAGCAGACAGTGCTGGCCTTATGGAAATGTGACCAGAGAATCATCAAGACACAAGGGTCCCAGGCTTCCTTCTCCTGGGTCTCCTGGGCTCACAGACCCCTGATGCTCAGGGCACCCCAGGGCTACACCTAGAGTCTATCATACAGTCCACAGACCAGAGGGCAGAGACATAGCAAAGGTCCCTCGGGTTACCCAGCAGGGAGGGGGCAGGGTAGCCCAACAGGCTGGTCTCTCTCGCAGGCAATAGAGAGGGGGGCCTGTCCTGCAGGGTGAAGTAGGCACACTCTGCTGATCTGTCCAGTGAGGTGGCTGGGAAAATGGGGGTGGGGCTGGGAGCGTGACTGCCCTGACCGTACCCACACTCTGCCCACAGTGCCAGGCGGCCCCGAGTCCCGTGGTGCCCTCCGCAAGATGAGCGACCTGCTGGAGCTGATGGTGAGACGCATGGACGTGCTGGCCAGGCTGGAGAACAGCAGTGAGCTGCACCGCGCTGCCAGTGTCACACACTTGGCTGCAGACAGGTGAGGTGGGGGCACAGAGCTGGGGGCGTCCCTGGGGTGCCGTGGACCCAGCACAGCCTCAAATGCACCCTTAGAGCTCAGCCACCGTTCCCTTTCTGGCAAATCAGAAAACCTTTAAGATTGCAAAGAACAGGGCTGGGGAGAGGAGAGGGCTCAGTGTGTAAAAAACCTTTGCTGTTCAAGCATTAGGACCTGAGTTCAAATCTCCAGCATCCGTGTGAAAACCTGGGTGTAACCATGCTGCTGTGGGAGGTAGAAACAGGGAGGACTCTGGGGCTGCAGCCTAGCTCCAGGTTCAGTGAGAGGCCCTGTCTCAAGGGAGTAAGGCGGAGAAGGGCGCGTCAGAGCAGGATGCCTGAGCCACAGGCCTGAGGAGGGCGGCTGAGCGGACGCCTGGCCTGGTCTTCTGGCTCTGCGTATGCAAACTGGCGTTTGTGCTTTCTCCCCCCTCCTGACGAAAAGGTGGAGAAACACCCAGAGTGCAGGCTCTTCCCTCCCAGATGCAACAACCATTAACATTTTGTCGAATCTGTAGACTGTCTTTTGTCTTCATTAAATAAAACACCACAGTGAAGGACCCTTTAACTGCTCCTCCCTGGAGACAAGCGGGTCACACTTGGAGCTGAACTTTTCCCATCTAAGCTCTTTAACACACGCTTATCACACTCATTGTAAACGCAAAGTGTGTGTGCTCCTGTGTGTGCGTGTGTGCGTGTGCGCATGTGCGCATGTGTTCACATACTGTCTGGCCCAGGATGGCCTTGAACTTACAATCTTTGTATTTCAGCCTACTGAGTGTTGGGGTTGGGGGTTGTTAGTGGGACCCCTGTGAGTGAACCGGTGTGCTTCTTTGGATTGATGTGGGGTTCCCTGACATTGGCTTGCCTATTCTGATTGCTGCTCATGGACCACCCT